>CP106724.1:175022955-176289621 GCA_025506655.1 Gossypium rotundifolium
ATGAAGTGTAGATTGGGTCAAATAGCTTGAGGATTCGGCTAAGTAAGTGTGAAAAGGGGGATTAGGAAGAGAGAAGGAGAGTTGAAGGGACTTTTATGATGGCAAATTCGGTCACCTTGTGGCCAAAACTCCCTAAGCCGAATTTTAACTGAGCCTTACCATCATTCCTCTTCTCTTCTTCTTCTTACCACTTTTTCTTCCTCTTTCTCACCTTGGCCGAACCATAAACTGAGCCTCAACCTCATTCTTTTCTTCTTCTTCTCACAATCTCTTCTTTCATCAAAAGCCAAAACTTCCTTAATCTCTTTTCTGTAAACCAAATCCGAATACCAATCATCTTTCTCTCCTTTCACTTTGGCCGAATCTCCATAGCTTTCCTAAAGCCATTGCCAAAATCTCTTAATCTCTTTTCTTCTCACTTTTGGTCGAATCCTAAGCAAGCAGAGATCTCCTTTGATTTCTTCTCTAATCGATTTGGAATAGGTAAGTCTGTCATGGCCGAATCTCTTGTTTCTCACTTACTTTTCTCTGTCGACATGTGTAGGACAAAAGCTGAATTTGGCATTTGTCTTGACTTTTAATCAACCATGCAATTGGTTTCTTTTAGGATCTCTAGGATTTTGAAGTAGTAAATCAGAATCATCTTTTTCCTAATCAATAGTTTTCGGTAAGTCAGTGGTAAGGTTTCGTACTGATTTAATTCGTCTCTTAGTTATCTGAAAAGAAGAAAGCTAACCGTTTTAGTATATTAGTGGTTGGCCGATTTCAAGGAAGGTTTATCACATAGTTTCGGGATTTGGTTGGTAACCAAATCGGCAGGAAGGTAAGGATTTTGGTTGCGTTAACCCTTCGGGATTTGCTGTATAGTCAAATGGTCTCTTTGCTAATGTTCTTAGTGTTGGCTGAATGTAGGAAAGGGATCTAGTGCGTTAGATCAGGATTTTTGAGATTTCAATTAGATCTACGAATAGTCAGGTGTGTAACCCTACACTAAAAATTCCCAATAGATTAATAATAATGTTAAGCATGTGTTAATGAAGTGACGAATAAACATGGCCAAGGGTACCATTTAATGGTACAATGAATTGTGTATGTACCCTTAATACTCGTTAATATTGTTTAATAACATTGAAGTGAAAATATGTGGAAATTCGTTATGATTTTGGGGGTAAGGTAAATTGTATGATAAATGTATGTTTTGAATGTTGCATGGGCATATGGGTGATTATGTTAAAGGGGAAGTGATCTGGTGGTTTCTACCACATTATCTGGTGACTTATGTCACATATTATGAATCTGGTGACTCTGTCACATTATCCGGTGGCTATGCCATGATTATAAGTGTGATGTGCAGTTGACTGCAGTGACTGCCTTCGATGGTGTGTAGCGGATGGAGGGTCGATTTAGTAATCCTCACGGTGTGATCGGTAGGTACGGGTGATATGTAAATGTTGGATCTAGGTGGTTTGGGTTGTATCATTATTTATAATTGTTTTATGTGATTTGATATGCCTTGAATGTTTTGGAAGTCTGTGATGGCTGTTACACACTGAGTCTGTTGACTCACCCTTCGTGGGCTAACATTTTGTAGATGGCACTCAGTAAATGGACCGGGTCGGCACGAACTTAAAGGTGGCCATGCACAGCTATATTTTTTTCAGTTTTTGTTATTAGGTTTATTTTGATTTATTTTGGGTTATGTTTTGATGTAATAAGGCCATTATAACTTAACTATTTTATTTATGCGTTTTAAATTTTTGTTATGATACGAACAACATCGAACAAGACGATTTAACATTTTTCCTAAAAACAACATTAATTGTTTTGAAACCCAAACACCTACGATTTTCAAGTTAATAATAATAAACTCCAAAATCCGGCATTTCTTTTAACTTGTAACTTTTGAAAAATGAAAATATCGTATTAGTACAAAGCTAAACTACAACACGATTTTAACTTGAGGACAATCCAAATTTATATTCTTCAAAACCATCAAGATTTTCATTCCGAAACTTAACTATGTTTTACTCAAGGAGCATGCCAAATCCGATCAGGGCTTGTGGGCTGAGTTTGGGGTGTTTCAATTTGGTATCAGAGCCCGGTTTAAAACTCGACCTTGATGGCTTTCGGGCCCAAAATGTTTTTCTTATTTTAAAATTGAGTTTTATTAAAGAATGAGTAGGTTTTCTGGCATGGCACCTGAGTCTTCGACCTGCAGTCCACCAGGTAAGTACCCCTAACCATTGTGTGATTTGTTTGTGGGTATTATGGGGACGTAGACTAGTAGACTAGGAGCTAATGAACCTTAGGATTAGCTTACTCCAACATAGAATTACATAAAATTTAAAGTCTAACCAAACAAACCTGTGAGTGAGTCACTGAGTTAAGGGTGTTGCAACCGTTGTGCGCATGTCTAGGATTGGATTTAGGGGGAAGCTTGGTATTTAAGCAGTCCTAGTGACTCACCTCCTCTCTGCTCGAATCCTACCTGGTGTGTAGTGACGGTTCACCCTAACCAAGAGGACTTAATCACAGGCTAAATTCAATAATTAAAACCCGAAAGGGACTAGTCACCTTGTTTTGTACAACCCTAAAATTAAACCTTGGTTTCAAAATTACCAAAGTACCCTTGATTTGAAAAAAAAAGACCAAAATACCCCTGATTTGCAAGTTGACCAAATTTCCCCTAACTTGAAAAATTATCAAAATACCCATGGTATGGAGAGATGCCGAAGTACCCCTGAATTGAAAATTTCTAAAATACCCTTATTTTGTAAAATCACTTGGAACCATATTTTACAAAAATTACCAAAATACCCCTGGTTTGTAAAATTACAAAAAAATACCCTCAGTTTATAAAATTACCATATTACCCTTGAATCTTCTTATCAAAAATATTCTTATTTTGTAAAAATACCCAGAAACCTCTATTTTATCAAAATTTCAAAATACCCTAATTTGGAAAAATTATGAAAATACCCCTATAGGATAAAATTACGAAAATACCCTTGGGTAGTGGAAAACAACAACAATGACAACCACAACACTTTTCTGTAATGAACGCAAGTTCCTGAATGTTGATGATTGAATGAATGAACTTGAGACTCTGTGTGTGTGTGAATTCGAAAGAACTACTTTTTAGAACTATTATATATAAGATTGTTCGCGATAAATCAGTAGAAAGAAATAATGATTCATAAAATTCTTAATCAGATAAACGCAACTCGGAAGGATGAGTTCTAGAGGACGTGGTCGTAATGTGCGTGGCCGTGGTAGAGGTCGAATGATCGTATCGGAACCCGTTAGGTCTGGTCAAGGGTCCGAGAATGAAATGCCACCACCACCAGCTGCTGGTGTTGAATATCAAGATCAGACGGGGGATGATGCAGTATCGCAAGCGATGTTGCGAGTTCTTGAGAGGGTGGCTGGAGCAGGTAGAGGTATGGGTGTAATATCCCGGGTTAGGGGCTATTTTATTTTGGCTTTGTTGCATGTGCATGGTGTGCTATGTAGTGTTTTGATGTTTTTGGGGCTTAGTTATAAGCTAGGTGTAAGCCTGAGTGGTAGGAAAAATCTTTGCTTTTAGGCTTAGGTGGGAGGAGCTGAAGGAGCTAGGGTTTATAAATATCTTTAGGTGAATTTTAGCATAACAAATAAGCTGGTAGAGTGGCAGGATAGGCGCCACTTGAGGCTTGTTTGTGTGACGCCACTTACAGGGAGGAGGTCCTGTGTTCAAGCTGCAGAGTGCTCCATTTTGGTTTCTATTTTGACGGCATGGAGGGGAGGAGTTGTAGGCAGTTCAAACTCTGCCTTGGACCAAGTCAAACGTTCAAATGGTGGGTGGAGAGTGAATTTAGGAGGGAGACTAGTTCAAACTAGTTTGAATGGGAGGCTTGGAGTGTTTGGGGGAGTTGTGGCCGAATTTTGGAGAGATTTTGGGGGGGAGTGGATGGTTTGGTATGTGGGAGAGTGGGAGTGCCGAAACTCTTTTTCATTTTGTGCATTTTCGGTCAAAAGCATTTTGAAGCAAATTCTCCTTTTGTCAAATCAAGTCAAACCCCAAGTGTTTTCTTCTTTTTTTTTTCCATTTTGTTCTCCTTAAACCGAAAGTCCAAGCATCTTTTTGCCAATAATTGCTTTGCATCTCTTAACTTGGTGTGTGTGTGGCCGAATGTTTGTTCCCATTTCTTCTTATTTACATCTTATGTAAACCGAAGCTAGTATCCCCTTCTTCCCATCGTGCATTGCCTTTCTCTTTAAGCTTATGTCAAACTCTATTCTCCAAAAGACCTTCCTCTATTTCTTCTTCTTTCAAACCGAAAGCACCATCCTCTCTTCACCTTTTATTTTCTTTCTTTTCCAAAACTTGTTAGCCGTTTGTCACCATTTGTTCTTTCCATTTCTCTCAAGTCAAACCCTCTCAACTTGTCCCTTCAAACCTCCTTTTCCTTCTCTCTAACCCCATTGCCGCAACTTCTGTTTCTTCTCATTCTACTCTCCCTTTTCTTCCCACACAAAGACGTACATAGGAGTGTTATACACCTTGGCCAAATCATTTTCTTATTAAGTTTTGCACTTTGGCCGAATCTTTCCTCTCCTAGTACTGGTCTTGTGGCCGATTCTTGTGTGTGGTGATAATATCGGGTGGTGGTTCAATCGGGTCGAGAAAGGTAAGTTTTGGTCGAAAGGCCATCTTTTCCCTCTTGTTTGTTGTTGATTCTGGTTTGGATAAGCCGATGTTGGTTGGTTGAAAGGAGTTAACTTGTTTGATTAAACATTTCGTATAGGGCCTTTGGATTTTGGAAGCAAGCAAGAGGAGTCTTCCTTCTCTATTAAGCGTGGGGTAAGTGGTGGTAAGAGATTGCTTTAATGGTCTTTCTTTTAGAGTTTGTTATGCAAAAGATTTGTGAGGCTAATGGTTTGTGTTTTAGGGGGGCCGATTGACAAAAGAACCATTGTTGGTTCGGGTTTGGTAGGAAACCAAACCATTTGCAAGGTAAATGTTAACCCTTTTGGTTTTATGGTTTTGGCCGAAAGGTTTAAGTGGCTAATCTCATGTTTGGCCGATTATAGGAGCAGGGTATCGAGGGATTTAGATCGGTTCGTTGGGTTGAGCGTGCGTTCTAACAGGTGTGTAAACTAACACACCTTCATCGAGTAATATGTTAATAACTTTGATTGTGTAAGTGAAACAAGATGGTTGGTGATATAATACCCAATGAGGTATGGATACGGATTCGGTAAGTCCGTTTCATTACGAGATCTGTGATGATATGTGATATCATGATTTATGGTGTATGTATTTTGAGATGTCATATTAAGCATGTGAGCATGATAGTATGATTGCACGATTTGCATTAGTATGATATGTTATTGGGTGATATGAGAGGAGGGGATATGATATCCGTGTCTTTGAGACACCAGAGGTTTGGCACCTCCAGTGGTTTGGTACCACAGATTGATTATTGTGACTTTGGGTCACGGAGGTTTGGCACCTCCGCGTCTCGTCCCGATGGGTTGGCCCCACGGCTGATTATAATGATTGACGCTAGTGATTTGGTATCACACGATGGGTTGGCCCCATCATTTGATTCGTGACTGCGGTCACCAGTGATTTGGTATCACACTTGTGTCTTTGGGACACCAAAGGTTTGGTACCTCATAGCGACTCGTCCCTGTGGTTAACGCCACCGTGGGTTGGCCCCACTTTTGAGATACCGGATTATCACCGGTGATTTGGTATCACACGTGGGTTGGCCCCACGATGGATCTTCGTGACTTTGGGTCACCAGTGGTTTGGCACCACATCTATGGATATCGTGACTTTGGGTCACCAGTGGTTTGGCACCACCAGTGGTTTGGTACCACACGGGGTAGAAAAGGTGTTACGGATGGTTAGGATCAGGTGCATTAATTGTATTGCTTTGTTATGATGTGTGTTAGCATGTTGCATATACCGGGAGAGGGATTTATGCACTGAGTCTTGTGACTCACCTTCTCCCTTATCATTTCAGGTGACACATAGATCGCAGACATGGAGCAGGGATGGACTCGAGGTGCCCATGCCATGGATAAATTCGGAGTTGCATTGATTTAAACTTGGTACTTTATTTGACTGGTTTTTCATTTGTTTTATTTGGATTGTAAAAGGCCTTTTTAAACTTATGTTTTGTTATTTACATGCTTAGATTGGATTCCAAATATGCCTTAATAATTTATTGGGTTAAAATTTGGCTAAAATTTGTAAAGATAAGTTTTCAAACTACAAGCGATATGTTTTAAACTTTACCATCGGGTATCATACCGTAATTCAAGATAAATGAAACTCAAATGTTCTCCAACTTGAATGCATTCACGTACTAAGTCAAAATGTTTTTAAGCAACAACAAGGATTAATTGAATTTTTAAACGAGATAAACTTGTTTTACTTACATATCTGATTAAGTTTTCAAAATTATCGGGTTTTCAAATGCACCATCGGTTTTAAAACAGTCATCCCCAAGATTTTCTTCAAGTACAAATTTAGCAAGATGATTTTAACAAACTCCTAAACTTAAACCTAAAACCTCTCAAATACATTCTTCCCTGTAGCAAACCAGATTCGGTCGTGGTGTATTGACCGGGTTTGGGGTGTTACAATTGTGGTATCAGAGCCAAGTTTAAAGGCTCGGATGTGGGCCCGAGGCCCAAAATGTTTTAAATTCTGGTTTTTAAAGTGTTTTGGCTTTAAAGAATAAGGTTTGAAAGGCATGGCACCGAGTCTCTGGCACCAATCCGCCCAGGTAAGTACCCTTACAATTGCTTGTGATTTTGATGTGGATGAGATGTGATTGGATGACTAGTAATAGTAAGACTACTTTAGGGACTGAAATCAATAGGACTCTGTGGACTTGCGAAAACAAAGCTTCTTTAATATTCATAAGACTTTGCTTTTAAATAGTGGAATAATTACTGATGCATAGAATTCTTTAAATCAGACAAGATTTTAGCTATGAGTGCACGAGGTGAACGTGGTCGTGGACGTGGTCGAGGTAGGATGACAGTTTCTGAACCCATAGGATCTGGTCAGGGGTCAGAGAATGAGATACCGGAATCGCCACCAGCTTGGAGGTGGTGAGTTTGAGAATGCATCGGGACGACGCAAGGTCACAAAGCGATCTTTGGGTTCTGGAAAGCGATGAGTGAGTAGGTGGATCGCAGGAGCTAGAAAATCTGTGCCTGAGCGACTTCGAGCAAACGAGGCTGAAGTTTTTCGAGGTGTCTCTGGTGTTGCTCCCAGTATTGCTAAATATTGGCTGGAAGCGACAGAGCGGATCATGGACG
Organism: Gossypium rotundifolium; assembly: GCA_025506655.1. NCBI lineage: Eukaryota > Viridiplantae > Streptophyta > Magnoliopsida > Malvales > Malvaceae > Gossypium > Gossypium rotundifolium. The sequence goes on from CP106724.1 coordinate 175,030,279, forward strand.
ATCTGGACTCGATCGTCAAGAGAAGTTAAAGGGATAGTATCACTTCTAAGATGAGTCATACCGATGGTGGCTCACGGTTCGGGACAAATACCGCGATGGAAGATCTAACTTGGGACTATTTTAGGGCTGCTTATCAGAAAAAGTATGTTGGAGCTAACTACATTAATGAGCAACGGAAAGCATTTTTGAGGTTGGTTCAAGGGAGTAAATCTGCGTCAGAGTACGAGGCAGAGTTCCTCAGCCGAGTCGGTATGCTAGGGGTATGATGGCTCTTGAACACCGGAGGTGTGTTCGTTTTGAGGATGGCTGCGAGATGAATTAAGGTTGCTGATTGCTCCTCACAGAGCATGAATTCTTGTCACGGTTGAAAAGGCTAAGGTAGCCGAGGGTATTAAGGAGTCTCGTGAGGCAAGGCATGGATAGGAACCGACATAAGAGGAATTTTAGGTCTTACAGGTGCGTCGGGTAATCCTCGGAAAAGGGCTAGACCGAGTGGGCGAATCATCCGTAGGTTTGTTCTTTGCTAGTCGGGGACCGCCACAAAGTAATTGTGGGAAAGCTCATTAGGGAGGATGTTGGACCTGGTGGTAGAGGATGTTTTGAGTGTGGCTCATTTGGACCACCGTGTGAGGGATTGTCCATAAGTTGGCTAGGATTCGGTCCGAGAGTCGGTCTGTACTCAGTTCAGGAATAATGGACCACCACCGCAGAGGAGCCGAGGTAATGGCAGAGGAGGTAATGGTTCTGGTCAGGGCCGTGGAGCACCGAGAAGAGGTACAGGTAGTTCTGAGGCTAGACAGCCGGGGCTAGTGTATGCAGCGAGGCACCGAGAGAAGGGCAACGCACCGGACGTCATAACCGGTACATTTTCAATCTTTGGTTATCCATTTACTGCTTTGATTGATGTGGGTTCAACGCATTAATATGTTGCAAGTAGCATAGTGAAGACCATGGATCTAGACTCTGAGATATCTTCTAGGCAGATGACCGTAATTAGCCCCCTAGGTCACTCTGTAGTTGTAGATAAGTTGTATAAAGATGTACCTCTAGAACTCCAAGGGGTAGTGTTTGTGGCTGATCTGATGGAACTGTCGTTTGGGAAGTTTGATCTGATTCTCGGGATGGACTGGCTGGTTAAGTACCAGGCGAAGTTGGATTGCGCGGCTAAGCGCATGGTTCTGAAAATAGCTAAGGGTGATGAGGTGGTCCTGATCGGTAATAGAAGAAATTACTTGTCCAACGTGGTGTCTGCTCTAAAAGCTGAGAAGATGGTCAGAAAGGGCTATGAAGCATATGTGGTTCATGTGTATGCCTTGGAGGCTAAAGAGTCTGCTGTAGAGACGGTTCGGATAGTTAGGAAATTTGCCGATGTGTTTCCTGAGGACCTTCCAGGTTTGCCACCGGATCGTGAGGTAGGGTTTGGAATAGATTTGTTACCCAGAACCGCGCCAGTGTCTATTGCTCCGTATAGGATGGCGCCAAAGGAGTTAGTAGAGCTTAAGGCTCAGATCCGGAGTTGTTGGACCGAGGTTTTATCAGGCCAAGTGTTTCACCTTGGGGAGCGCCTTACATTTTGTCAAGAAGAAAGAGCGGTACTATCGCGGATGTGTATAGACTACCGCCAATTGAACAAGTTGACGATCAAAACAAGTATCCATTGCCGGATAGATGACTTGTTTGATCGGTGAAGAATACAGTAGTATTCTCAAAGATCGATTTAAGGTCCAGGTACCACCGATTAAAGGTGAAGGAGGCGGATATCGCAAGACGGCATTTCATTACTCGGTATGGGCACTATGAGTTCTTAGTCATGCCGTTTGGGTTGACTAACGCTACCGCAAAGATTCATGGATATGATGAATAGGGTGTTCCAGCAGTATTTGGATCAGTTCGTAGTGGTTTTTATCGACGACATCTTGGTATATTCAAGGACCGAGGAGGAACATGATGCGCATTTATGGTGGTATTCTGATTTCGAGGAGAAATAGCTTTATGCAAAGTTTAGTAAATGCGAGTTTTGGCTTAGAGGTGACGTTCTTGGGTCATGTAGTGTCTACCGAGGGATTAAAGTGGATCCTCAAAAGATTGAGGCGGTTTTGGATTGAAGCCGCCTAGGTCAAGAGTCGAGATTCGGAGTTTTCGGGTTTGGGTGATACTACCAAGATTTGTAGAGGGATTTTCGTTGATCGCAGCATCGATGACCAAATTGTTGAGAAAAGGGATTCCGTTTATTTGGACTGAGAAGCAGCAGGAGAGCTTCAACAAGTTGAAGAAGATTTTGACTGAAGCTCCGGTTCTAATTCAACCTGAGGCAGAAAATGAATTCACAGTTTATTGCGATGCATCACATCTGAGTTTGGGTTGTGTGCTGATGCAGGAAGGGAAGGTTGTGGCTTACGATCTCGACAACCGAGGCCACATGAGGTCAATTATTCGACGACGATCCGGAGTTAGCGGTACCGTAGTTTTGCTTTGAAGATTTGGAGACATTACTTGTACGGAGAGAGATCGATAGTCTACACAGATCATAAGAGTCTAAAGTACCTTTTGACTCAGAAAGATTTGAATCTGAGGCAGCGCAGATGGATTGAGTTGCTGAAAGACTACGACTGTTCGATTGAGTATCATCCGGGCAAGGCTAACGTGGTGGCAAACGCGTTGAGACGTAAGGTTGTTTCAGACTTAAGAGCGATGTTTGCCTATTTGAGTTTGTACGATGACGGGAGTATTCTGGCAGAGCTGCAGGTTAAGCCTACTTGGGTTGAGCAGATCAGAAAAAAAAGTTAATGGATGAGGTTTTGAGTGCGCAGAGGTCACAAGTGCAGAATGGTGGTTTGGAGGGTTACAGTTTGTCTAGTGATGGAGTGCTGTGTTTTCCGGGGAGAGCTTGTATGATGAGGGATATTGAGTTAAAGCGTAAGATTCTTCAGGATGCACATATAGACCACTACGCTATGCATCCCGGAGGTAGCAAACGTATAGGGATCTCAGAGTAGTTACGTGGCCGGTCCGAAGAGGAAGTGAGCGAGTTTGTGGGAAGTGCTTGACATGTCGGACAGTCAAGGTGAGCATCGATTCCGTCGTGGTTGCTTGACCGATGAAGATTCCACAGTGGAAGTGGGAAAGGATAACTATGGATTCGTCGGTGGATTACCTCTTCGCCTAGCAAGAAGGATTGATTTGGGTAATTGTGGATCGTCGACTAAATCGGCTCACTTTATCCGGTGAGGTGGATTACTCACTTCAAAGGTTAGCGGCTATATGTGTCGAAGATAGTGAGGTTGCGGAGGTGTGCGAAGATCGATCATCTCGGATAGGGATCCCGATTCGTCAAGGTTCCGGAAAGCGTTGTGTCGAGCTCTGGAGTGCGGTTGGATTTCAAAGACGGTGTTTCACCCGCATCGGCGGCGATCGTAAAGGGTTATTCAGATCTTGGAAGACATGTTGCGAGGTTGTGTTCGGACTTGAGGGTAGTTGGGAGGAGTTTCTACCATTAGTGAGTTCGCCTACAACAACGATTACCAAGCAAGCATCAAGATGGCACCTTATGAGGCGTTGTAAGGTAGGAAGTGTCGCTCACCTACGTCCGGGTGAGTTAGGTGAACGTCGTTGTTCGGACGGACACAGTTCTTTGAGGCCGAAGACAAGGTTAAGTTGATCTGAGCTCGATTGAAGAAAGCTTCGGACCGGCAGAAGTCTTATGCCGATCTTAAGCGGAGAGATATTGAATTTGCGATGGGAGATCAAGTTTTTCTGAAGGTCTCACCATGGAAGAAAATGTTAAGGTTCAGAAGGAAAGGCAAGCTAAGTCTGACGTTTATTAGGCCGTATAAGGTACTGAGACGAGTGGGACCCGTAGCATATCAGCTTGAGTTGCCAGCAGAGCTAAGTCAGATTCACGAAGTATTCCACGTTTCAGTGCTTAGGCGGTATCGTTCAGATCCATCACACGTGGTAGCAGTGGAAGAGATCGAGGTAAATCCAGATTTGACCATGGAGGAAGAACCAATGCAGATTCTAGATCAAGATGTGAAGATTCTACGTAGAAAGTCTGTGCCTTTGGTTAAGGTACTATGGCGGAATCATGGCGTGGAAGAAGCTACGTGGGAACCCGAGGATATAATGAGACAGCAATACCCGCAACTCTTCTGATCAGGTAATTTCGAGGCCAAAATTATTTTTAAGAGGGGTAGAACTGTAATATCCCGGGTTAGGGGCTATTTTATTTTGGCTTTGTTGCATGTGCATGGTGTGCTATGTAGTGTTTTGATGTTTTTGGGGCTTAGTTATAAGCTAGGTGTAAGCTTTGAGTGGTAGGAAAAATCTTTTCTTTTAGGCTTAGGTGGAGGAGCCAAGGAGCTGGGGTTTATAAATACCTTTAGGTGAATTTTAGCATAACAAATAATTTGGTGGAGTGGCGGGATAGGCGCCACTTGAGGCTTGTGTGTGACGCCACTTGGGGAGGAGGTCCCTGTTCAAGCTGCAGAGTGCTCCATTTTGGTTTCTATTTTGACGGCATGGAGGGAGGAGTTGTAGGCGGTTCAAACTACGCCTTGGACCAAGTCAAGCGTTCAAATGGTGGGTGGAGAGTGAATTTAGAGGGAGACTAGTTCAAACTAGTTTGAATGGGAGGCTTGGAGTGTTTGGGGAGTTGTGGCAGATTGAAACACCCCAAACCCGGCCCACGAGAATGGATGGATCTGGTATGTTCCTCAAGTAACCCGGTTCAAATTCATTCGATTGTTTTGAAAACTATGAGTTTTGGAAGATAGTTTGTTGTGGGTTGGGCTTGAGTTGAAAACAAATTTATTTTTATAACAAAAACCCATTTGTTTCAAGTGACAAATTATTTAAACTTATTTCATATTAAGTGGGCTTACTCTTTATAAAGCCCTAAATTCATAACATAGTAATTATAGTAGAAATAAAAATGTCACGGCGGCCTTATTACATAAAATGAAACCCAAAATAATAAATTGTACAGTACTTTAAAATAAAATAAATATTCAAATTAAACTGAACTTCAAGTCGATCATGGCCACCACAAGTTCGGCCGTCTCGGTCCATTGCTGCTCATCACCTGAAACATATTCCCACAACGGGGTGAGTCGATAGACTCAGTGTGTAACCAACACTAAACATAATAGAAATAGGCACACTATAAAAATCAAATGCATATAACAATTTCAAGGTAATGATGCAAACCCGAACCCAAACCTATATGCCATCCGCTACACTCCACCCGTACCAACCTGTACACCGTGGGGACTACTAAGTCAACCCTCCTTCCGCTACACTCCATCGAAGGCGATCATTGCAATCGGCGTGCTCATCGCCCATCGATAATATTGTGGCATAGCCACCATCTGTAATGTAACGAAGTTACCACTTAGTGAGACCAAAGTCATCACATTCACTTAGTGAGACCAAGTCATCACATTCACTTAGTGAGACCAAGTCATCACTTTCACTTATAACGTTGGTGAGACTGTACTCAACACCTTCTTCCCTTTCACATAAATCCCGAATGCCCCAAATTATAAATATCATGCATAATATATTTTTATTTCACTTTCACATCACTTTTCACTTGTATAACATTTATTTCGAAATCCTAGTAGAAGTAGGAAAACGTACCTGAATACTTTGTACCATAATATGGCACTTTAGCCACCTTCTTTCACTTTCACATTAACTTATATAACATATTTAAACCATAAAACTATTAAGAATAGTGTGGAATACACACCGATTTGTTTAGCGATTCCTTGAGATTTGAAAGCAAGATCTAATGTTTAGATCCTAATTCCTACATTTGGTTTATCAAGTATTACTTAGCATAAATTCTATTTTGGGCTATAATATCCAAATCCTAGTAGGATTTGTAAAGAGCTTACCTTTGATGCCGATTTGGTGTTTATTCAAATCCGGAATCTTTGTTTTCCTTCACTTGATATTCGCCAACCTTGAAACCTCAACATAAATTAGTTTTCGCTTTTAATAATTACGGATCTAATCTAGGTAATCACATAACTTTGGCGAATACCTTTAGGGCTTACCTTATGGATTTTTAAATCCGAAACTTCACCTCCTTTTTCCTTGAAATCGACAACTTCCTAGATCTACGAATAGATTAGTTTTTGATCAATTTGATCTAATTGATCGAGATTTGGCCTTGGCGAATGTATAGACTCACTTACCTCAAATCCCAAAGTTGATCTTTATTTCAATTTCTGCTAGAAATCACTTGTTAGATTTGATCTATTATTAATTCATGGAGGAATCTTTTTGTCGATTGTATAATGATGTACTTACCTTGTTTTTGAATCCCGGAAGATCCCTTATGCTATTCGGCTATGGCACTATTGTGGATCTCAAAGCTTTGGCTTTTGTGGATGAATAGTAGAAGAAAAGAAAAAGAAGGAAAAAGATGGAGAGAGTTTTTGACAAGGGAATTTCGGCTAAAGAGAAGAGGAAAGATTGTTGCTACTTTCACTTGGAGGTTTCGGCAAGATGTTGAAGAGAAGAGAATGGCTCTTTTCTTTTCTTTCTTTGGCCGAATCTATTAGCCTTAGTGTCCCTAATTCACCAATTCTTCACTTGTGATAAGTTTTAGTTTTATCAATTATGAAATTTCATCAAATCTCCTAATTAGCCAAGAGTTTTTATTGAATAGAAACTCCTCTTCCTTGTCTTGACCAACTCTCCACTCATGGAGACAAAATTTTATTTCGTTTATTTGTTTCTAGATGACTCAAACTCGGGCCCAAAACCTCTTGCATTTGGGCCATTTCCTAAAGCCTTAGGTGGCATCTTGAGCCACATTTCCAAGTCCGTTATTGGGTCAAAGTTCATGTTCTTTATACTTTTAGGGTCACTTGGCCCTAAGCTCCCCTTGGGCTCTTAAATTCGACATTAAGGGTCATTTTAAGTTTCCTAAAATTTTCATGACTCTGTATTTTCCAAGTTTCCAAAATGTTTAGTTTCCTATTTTGGCTTGGTTTCCAAAATGTTTAGTTTCCTATTTTGGTTTGGTTTCCAAAATGTTCACTTTCCTAATTCCATTAGGTTTCCAAAATGTCTAAGTTTCCAAAAAGTTCATTTCCATTTTCATTTCCATTTCCATTTCCATTTTCATTTCCATTTTCATTTCCATTTTCATTTCCATTTTCATGCATTTCTAGGTTTCAAAAGTATCAAAATTTATTCATAGTACTTGAAACTTGTCATTTCATACAATTAAACTGGAAATGCATAGGCCCTATTAAGATGTTACGTTCTACCCCTTAAACAAAATTTAGTCCTCGAAATTTTCTAACCAAACAATTGAGGGTATTGTTGTCTCATTGCCTCTTCTGGTTCCCACGAAGCTTCCTCCGATCCATGATTTCGCCACAATACTTTAACTAGAGGAACTGACTTCCTTCGTAGTACTTTCACGTCACGTTCCAGAATCTGAATTGGCTCTTCCTCGTAAGTTAAGTCTGGCCTTAGCTCCACTTCTTCTACTGGTACTATGTGAGAGGGATCCGATCGGTAACGACGTAACATGGACACATGGAACACGTCATGCATTTGCTGCAACTCTGGTGGCAACTCTAGTTGGTATGCCACTGGTCCCACTCGCTTTAGTACCCGATAAGGACCGATAAATCTTGGGCTTAATTTCCCTTTCCGACCAAACCTCATCACTTTCTTCCATGGTGAGACTTTTAGAAACACTTGGTCTCCTACTTCAAATTCTATTTCCTTCCGTTTGAGGTCGACATAAGACTTACATCTGTCTGAGGCTTCTTTTAACCGTGTTGAATTATTTCAACCTTCTCTTACATTTACGCCACTATCTACGGTCCCAAAACTCGGCGTTCTCCTAATTCGGTCCAACAAGTAGAGTACGACACTTCCGTCCGTACAATGCTTTATATGGTGCCATTCGAATGCTAGCCTGATAACTGTTGTTGTAGGCGAACTCTGCTAAAGGCAAGTAGTCCTCCCAACTTCCTCGAAAATCCATCACACATCCTCTCAACATATCCTCCAACACTTGTATTACTCGTTCGATTGCCCGTCCGATTGTGGATGAAAAGTAGTAATGAAATCCAACTTGGTGCCTAAAGCTTGATGAAGTCCTTCCAAAATCAAGGCGTAAACCTTGGGTCTCTATCGGAGATGATCGACATTGGTACTCCATGTAACCTTACAATTTCTACCACATATAACTTGGCTAGCTTTTGAAGAGGATAGTCTATTCTTACTGGGATAAAATGTGCGGACTTAGTCAAGCGGTCTACTATAACCCATACCGAGTCCTTCTTAGTAGGCGTGAGGGAAGCCCACTAACGAAGTCCATGGTAATTCTTTCCCACTTCCATTGTGGAATCTGGATTGGTGAAGCAATCCGAGGGAACTTGGTGTCCGACCTTAACTTGCGACACGTCAGACATCTTCCACAAATTCGTAACTCTCGTTTAAGATCCGCCACCAAAATTGTTCTCTTAAGTCTCAGACGACAATGCCTCGGGATGCATAGCATAAGGGCTACTATGCGCTTCTCGAAGGATCTTTGTCTTAACTCCTCGTCTCTTGGCATACTGGACTTTCCCTTTGTAGCATAATACTCCTTCATCATTAATCTCATAGTCCTCCAACTCTCCGATTCGTGCTTTTTGTAGCTTAACATTTAAATCTTCATTAACCAACTGTCCCTCTTTTACTTCCTTCAACCATGTTGGCTTGACTTGTAACTCGGCCAACAAACTTCCATCCTCATATAAGCTTAAATGGGTGAACATTGCTCTTAGGTCCGTCACAACCTTCCTACTTAAAGCATCAGCTACTACATTTGCCTTGCCCGTATGATATTCTATCGAACAGTCGTAGTCTTTCGATAATTCCACCCACCTTGTTGCCTCAAGTTTAACTCCTTTTGAGTCAACGAGATACTTGAGACTCTTGTGGTGCAATGTAGATCATGACCTTTCTCCATACAAATAATGCCTCCACACCTTGAGGCGAAAACCACCGCTGCCAATTCCAAGTCATGGGTTGGGTAGTTCACTTCATGCGGCCTTAAGCGTCGGGACGCATAAGTGACTACCTGCCATCTTGCATAAGAACACATCCTAACCCGTATGTGACGCATCACGGTATACCACAAAATCCTTTCACGCCTCGGGTTGAATCAACACGAGCTTAGTTAATACATTTTAAGTTTTCAAAACTCTCTTGTTGCTTATCTGTCCACACAAAGGTACTTCCTTCCTCAACAATTTTGTTAATGGCGCGGCTATCGGCGAGAATCCTTCCACGAACCTTCGGTAATAGCACGCCAACCCTAAGAAACTACGAATCTCGCCACCGACTTAGGTGGTTTCCAATCAACACCGCTTCGATTTTCTTAGGATCCACTCTTATTCCCTCGGCGGACACCACGTGTCCTAAGAAAGCAACTTCTCTAAGCCAAAATTCACACTTCTTTGAATTTGGCATAAAGTTTCTTCTCCTTAATACTTGTAACACAATTCGGAGATGCTCATCATGTTCCTCTTGGACTTAGAATATACCAAGATATCATCGATGAATACCACAACAAACTGTCTATGTAAGGTTGGAACACTCGATTCATCATATCCATGAGCAGCGGTGGGCGTTTGTCAACCCAAACGGCATTACTACAAACTCAAAGTGACCATATCTTGTCCTAAAAGCGGTCTTATGGATATCGGCCTCCTTCACCTTCAAGCGATGGTATCCCGTAGTAAATCGATCTTGAAAACAACTGCGGCTCCTTTCGGTGATCGAACAAGTCATCGATCCTTGGCAAGGGATACTTGTTCTTGATGGTCGACTTATTCAATTGGCGATAGTCTATGCACATCGCATAGTTAGTCCTTCTTCTTCACAAGCAGGACCGGTGCTTCCCACGGAGACACCTTGGGCGAATAAATACGATCAATAATTCTGGATTTGAGCCTTAAGCTCCACTAATTCCTTTCAACCAACGTGGAGCCATGTGGAGCTATCAATATGCTTCATCACGTAAGCGGGCTACCATCCTTTCAACTTCTCCTCATATGCATGCCGATTTGTTCCCTGAACTAGTCGAGTTCATCCAATATCTGGAGTCGCGATCGCTTGCTTCCAACCAATACTCGTGGCACCATCCTGGGTGCCACCATTGGTATGCTTCCGGACACTCCGGTCGAAACACCTCGATTGCCCCAATTGGCTGGGTGCCACCGGACACTCCACGAAACACCTCGGCCCATTGGCTCGGAGTCGCTCGGCTGATTTTGAGCTCCCAAATTTCCACCGCGCTTGACCACCATTTCAATACTGCAACATGGCTGCGACACGACCTCATCCCCGTTTGAACTTCTTTGCTTTCGACATTAACAATTTGGGGTGGTGGTGGCGGTGGTAACTCATTGTCGAGAACCTTGACTGATCTAACGGGTTCTGACACAGTTATTCTTCCTCTACCATGTCCTTGACGACCGCTTCCTCTAGAACTCATTTTCTAGCGTCGAGATCTGATTAAGAAATTTTATGGATTAGTCTTTGTTCCACTTATTTATCGGCGAATGAGTTTTATGGAATGGGATTTAAGAGTGGTTCTTTCGTATTCATACAAACATACAGTCTTTTCCATTCATTCATCCATCAAACAAGTATGAACTTGCGTTCATTCAGAGAAACGTTGTAGTTTTTGTTGTTTGTTGTTGTTTTCCTCTACCCGGGGGTATTTTCGTAAATTTGTCCTACAGGGGCATTTTCGTAATTTTTCAGAAGAAAAACGTTCCTTGGTGTTTTTGTCAAAAATTATTTTGGAAATTTTGAAGTCTAGAGTAATTTGGAAAAAATTTTTTAAAATTCGGGGGGTATTTCGGTAATTTTTAACCTTAGGGGTATTTTGGTAATTTTCCTCAATTTAGGGTAAATTTGTAAATTTAATAAATTAGGGGTATTTCAAAAGTTGTAAAACTCTGAGGGTTCTTTTTGAAAATTATTCCTCCAAAATAGGAATGTTACAAAAATTTTGAAATTTAGGGTCATTTTGGTAATTTTGTAAGTCAGGGGCAATTTTGTAATTTTCCAAAATCAAGATATTTTGATAGTTTGCAAGTTAGGGCTTTTGAATATTTATAAAATAATAAAATTTTGGTAAAAGCTGTTGAGTAGTTGAATCTTTTTATAAACTAAGGCACTTTGGTAATTTTACCATTAAGGGCATTTTTGTAATTTTTTTTATGAATCAAAATTTTTTGAAAATAATTGTGTCTGAAATAGTTTTCATGAATTAAGGATGAGAGAAAGGAAGTGATTTAAAAATTTTAATGTTAAGTGTTAAAAAAATGGCTAATTCCCTTTCGGGTTTTAGTTATTGAGTTTAGCTTTATGGTGAGCCTTCTTGGTCGGGGTGAACCAAAGCTACGCACCAGGCGAGGATTTGAGTGGAGAGGAGGTGAGTCACGCGGATTGCTTAAATACCAAGCTCCACTGAAACCATTCCTAGACATGCGTCTGGGGTTGCCACACCGAATTAAGTCCTCTAGGTTAGGGTGAGCCGAAGCTACGCACGGGTAGGATTCAAGAAGAGGAGGTGAGTCACTAGGGCTGCTTAAATACCAAGCTCTTGGGATCCACTCCTGACATGCGTACCATGGTTGCCACACCTAAGCTTAATTGACTTAGTCATAGGTTGGTTTAGTGCCTTAAATCTTATGTGTTTGTGTTTGAGTAGTCTAACCCTAGGGTTCAAGTTCCTATCATGCTATTCTCGTTCCATGCCTTTTCTACCCTTATATAAATCAAGAATCACACATAGAGTTAGGGGTACTTACGGTGGATGCTGAATTGGAGACTTAGGGCCATGTCTTAATACTGTCCATTTGTAAAAATACTTTCATAAAACTCATTTGGCCTTATTTTAAAAGCGTTTTGGGCCTTAGGCCCACAGTAGAAGTTTGAGCTGGCTCGATACCAAATTGAAACACCCCAAACCCGGCCCACAAGAATGGTTTGGATCTGGTATGTTTCTCGAAGTAACCCGGTTCAAATTCATTCGATTGTTTTGAAAACTATGAGTTTTGGAAGATAGTTTGTTGTGGGTTGGGCTTGAGTTGAAAACAAATTTATTTTATAACAAAAACCCATTTGTTTCAAGTGACAAATTATTTAAACTTATTTCATATTAAGTGGGCTTACTCTTTATAAAGCCCTAAATTCATAACATAGTAATTATAGTAGAAATAAAAATGTCACGGTGGCCTTATTACATAAAATAAAACCCAAAATAATAAATTATGCAGTACTTTAAAATAAAATAAATATTCAAATTAAGCTGAACTTCAAGTCGATCATGGCCACCACAAGTTCTGTAGTCCGGTCCATTACTGCTCATCACCTGAAACATATTCCCACAATGGGGTGAGTCGATAGACTCAGTGTGTAACCAACACTAAACATAATAGAAATAGGCACACTATAAAAATCAAATGCATATAACAATTTCAAGGTAATGATGCAAACCCGAACCCAAACCTATATGCCATCCGCTACACTCCACCCGTACCAACTTGTACACCGTGGGGACTACTAAGTCAACCCTCCTTCCGCTACACTCCATCGAAGGCAGTCACTGCAGTCGACGTGCCCATCGCCCACTGATAATATTGTGGCATAGCCACCACTGTAATGTAAGAAGTTACCACTTAGTGAGACCAAAGTCATCACATTCACTTAGTGAGACCGAAGTCATCACATTCACCTAGTGAGACCGAAGTCATCACTTTCACTTATAACGTTGGTGAGATCGTACTCAACACCTTCTTCCCTTTCACATAAATCCGAATGCCCCAAATTATAAATATCATGCATAATATATTTTATTTCACTTTCACATCACTTTTCACTTGTATAACATTTATTTGAAATCCTAGTAGAAGTAGGAAAAGCGTGCAGAATACTTTGTACCATAATATGGCACTTTAGCCACCTTCTTTCACTTTCACATTAACATATATAACATATTTAAACCATAAAACTATTAAGAATAGTGTGGAATACACACCTGATTTGTTTAGCGATTCCTTGAGATTCCGAAAGCAAGATCTAATGTTTAGATCCTAATTCCTACATTTGGTTTATCAAGTATTACTTAGCATAAATTCTATTTTGGGCTATAATATCCAAATCCTAGTAGGATTTGTAAAGAGGCTTACCTTTGATGCCGATTTGGTGTTTATTCAAATCCCGGAATCTTTGTTTTCCTTCACTTGATAATCGGCCAACCTTGAAACCTCAACATAAATTAGTTTTCGGCTTTTAATAATTACGGATCTAATCTAGGTAATCACATAACTTTGGCCGAATACCTTTAGGGCTTACCTTATGGATTTTTAAATCCCGAAACTTCACCTCCCTTTTTCCTTGAAATCGGCAACTTCCTAGATCTCTGAATAGATTAGTTTTTGATCAATTTGATCTAATTGACTGAGATTTGGCCTTGGCCGAATGTATAGACTCACTTACCTCAAATCCCGAAGTTGATCTTTATTTCAATTTCCTGCCGAAATCACTTGTTAGATTTGATCTATTATTAATTCATGGAGGGAATCTTTTTGTCGATTGTATAATGATGTACTTACCTTGTTTTCGAATCTCGGAAGATCCCTTATGCTATTCGGCTATGGCACTATTGTGGATCTCAAAGCTTTGGCTTTTGTGGATGAATAGTAGAAGAAAAGAAAAAGAAGGAAAAAGATGGAGAGAGTTTTTGACAAGGGAATTTCGACTAAAGAGAAGAGGAAAGATTGTTGCTACTTTCACTTGGAGGTTTGGCAAGATGTTGAAGAAGAGAATGGCTCTTTTCTTTTCTTTCTTTGGCGAATCTATTAGCCTTAGAGTCCCTAATTGACCAATTCTTCACTTGTGATAAGTTTTAGTTTTATCAATTATGAAATTCCATCAAATCTCCTAATTAGCCAAAAGTTTTATTGAATAGAAACTCCTCTTCCTTGTGTTAGTCAACTCTCCACTCATGGAGACAAAATTTTATTTCTTTTATTTGTTTCCTAGATGACTCAAACTCAGGCCCAAAACCTCTTGCATTTGGGCCATTTCCTAAAGCCTTAGGTGGCATCTTCAGGCCACATTTCCAAGTCCGTTATTGGGTCAAAGTTCATGTTCTTTATACTTTTAGGGTCACTTGGCCCTAAGCTCCCCTTGGGCTCTTAAATTCGACATTAAGGGTCATTTTAAGTTTCCTAAAATTTTCATGGCTCTGTATTTTCCAAGTTTCCAAAATGTTTAGTTTCCTATTTTGGCTTGGTTTCCAAAATGTTTAGTTTCCTATTTTGGTTTGGTTTCCAAAATGTTCACTTTCCTAATTCCATTAGGTTTCCAAAAATGTCTAAGTTTCCAAAAATGTTCATTTCCATTTTCATTTCCATTTCCATTTCCATTTCCATTTCCATTTTCATTTCCATTTTCATGCATTTCTAGGTTTCCAAAAGTATCAAAAATTTATTCATAGTACTTGAAACTTGTCATTTCATACAATTAAACTGGAAATGCATAGGCCCTATTCAGGATGTTACACATATTTTGGAGAGATTTTGGGGGGGGAGTGGACAGTTTGGTATGTGGGAGAGTGGGAGTGCCGAAACTCCTTTTTATTTTGTGCATTTTCGGTCAAAAAGCATTTTGGAAGCAAATTCTCCTTTTGTCAAATCAAGCCGAAACCCCAAGTGTTTTTTTCTTTTTTTTCCATTTTGTTCTCCTTAAACCGAAAGTCCAAGCATCTTTTACGAAATTTGGTTCAGGAAGCTTGATCCGTAGCGGAGTACGAGGCGAAATTCTTAAGGTTGAGCCGATATGCTCGAGGTATTATGGCTACGGAGCATGAACAATGTGTCCGGTTTGAGGACAGACTAAAGGATAACCTGAGATTGTTGATCGCTCCACAGCAGGAGCGGGAGTTTGTTGTGTTGGTAGAAAAGGCTAAGGTTGCTGAAAGAGTTAAGGAATCTGTGAGACAAAATGCGGACAAGAATAGACAAAAGAGAGGTTTTGGATCATCAGGGTCATCTAAGAATGTCCAAAGGAGACCTAGAGTTGATGGGTCGCGAGGTCAGCAAGTTGTTACGGGAGGACAGTACCGTACCTATGCTCAGTGTGGAAAGATGCACCTAAGAGAGTGTTGGAAGAAGATGGGAGGATGTTTTAAGTGTGGGTCCAAGGATCATATGATTAGGGACCGCCCTATGAAAACAGACGGGAGCCGGCCGTGCAGTCGTGGTCTTAATCAATTTGGAAGGGTAGAGCCTTAGCGATCATGGGTCGTGGTCCGTGCATTTGCAGAGGTAATGGTTACGAAAGAGGTCGGGGAACACCAGGCAGAGGTGTTTGTAACACGGAGGCGAGACAGTCGGGTCTAGTGTATGCAGTTCATCGGAGGGAGGATGGTGGCCTTTTGATGTCATAACGGGTATGTTCCTTATTTACGGATTACCCTTTATTGCGTTGATAGATATTGGGTCAACTCATTCATACATTGCTAGTAAGGTGTGCGGAACTCGCATGTGAACTCGAGGCGTACCTAGGAAGATGGTGTACTTAGTCCTTTAGGGCAATCGGTAGTATTAGACAAACTCTTTAGGGCGTTACCTTTGGAAGTTCAAGGCGCGGTTTCGGTGACTTAATGGAGTTGCCATTTGAGGAATTTGATCTAATCCTAGGCATGGGTGGTTAGTGAAGTACCATGCGAATGTGGATTGTCTTCGCTAAGCACATGTTGCTAAGAACCGGCGACAAAGAGGTTGTGGTGATGGGCGAGAGACGGAATTGCTTGTCAAATGTAGTATCTGCCCTTAAGGCAGAGAAGATGGTGAGAAAGGGGTGGGTAGCTTTTTTGATGTTGATAAGTGCCTTGGAGGCTAAGGAAGCAGCTGTAGGAGGAGTTAGAACAGTAAGAGAATTTGTGGATGTCTTTTCAGAGGAGCTGCTTAGGTTACCCCCGAACAGGGAAGTGGAGTTCGAAATTGATTTACTACCGGGTACAGCTCCTGTGTCAATTGCTCCATACCGAATGGCACCTAAGGAGTTAGTAGAGCCTCGATCGTGGGTTTATTCGACCTAGTGTGTCTCCATAGGGAGCACCGGTTCTATTCGTAAAGAAGAAAGACGGGACTATGAGCATGTGCATAGATTATCAGTAGTTGAATAAGCTGACCATCAAGAACAAGTATCCATTGCCAAGAATAGATGACTTGTTCGATCGACTAAAGGGGCAGATATTTTGAAGGTAGATCTAAGGTCGAGGATATCATCGACTTAAGGTGAAGGGCGGATATCCATAAGGCGGCTTTTCGGACTAAATACGGGCATTATAAGTTCTTGGTAATGCCGTTCGGATTGACAAACACCCCAACCGCGTTCATGGATATGATGAACAAGTTTTCCAACCCTACCTAGATCGGTTACTGTCGTTGTGTTCATGAGCGATATCCTAGTGTATTCAAGTGCGAGGAAGAACACGATGAGCATCTCGGGTTGTGTTACAAGTGTTAAGGAAAAGAAGCTATATGTAAAGTTAAAGAAGTGCAAATTTTGGTGAAGGAAGTTATGTTCTTAGGGCATGTGGTGTCTGCCAAGGAATAAGGGTGGATCCTCGAAAGATTGAGGCGATATTAGATTGGAAACCACCTAAGTCGTGGTGAGGTCCGTAGTTTCTTGGGGTTAGCGAGGCTATTACGGAGATTTTTGAAGGGTTCTCAACAATAGCAAACACCTTTGTGAAGTTGTTAAGAAAGAAGGTATCTTTCGTATGGGCGAATAAGCGGCGGAGAGTTTTGAGAAGCTTAAGAAAGTATTGTGAGCTCGATTTTGATTCACCAAAGCGAGAGAAAGACTTTGTGGTGTATTGTGATGCTTCCCATACAGGATTAGGTTGTGTCCTTATGCAAGGCGGGAAAGTGTAAGCTTATGCGTCTCGGCATTGAGGCCTCATGAGGTTAACTACCGACGCATGATCTAGATTTAGCGGCAGATTGTATTTGCTCTTAAAGTGTGGAGGCACTATTTGTATGGAGAAAGGTCGGTGATCTACGGACCACAAAGTCTCAAGTATTTGTTGACCCGAATGAGTGAATCTGAGGCAATGGCGGGTGGAGTTGTTGAAAGACTACGATTGCTCAATAGAGTATCATCCGGGCAAGGCGAATGTTGTGGCGGATGCCCTAAGTTGAAAAGTAATGTCAGAGTTAAGGGCAATGTTTGCACATTTGAGCCTTTATGATGATGTAAGTTTGCTAGCGGAATTGCAAGTGAAGCCGACGTGGTTAGGTCAGGTAAAAGAGAAATAATTGGCGGATGGTGAACTAAGTGCTAAGTCGCTACAAGTCTGAGAATGGGAGTTGGAAGACTATGGTATAAGCGGTGATGGAGTCTTGTGTTTTGGGCAATTTCATATGCCAAAGGATGAGGGTTAAGAGAAAATTCTTCGGGAATCGCATAGTAGCCCTTATGCTATGCATCCTGAAGGAAGTAACACTACAGCAATTTAGACTTTTAGCGGCATTTTTTAGGCCTTTAGCGCGTTTTTAAGCGCCACTAATAGTCTTCTGCGCTTTTAGAAGCGCCGCAAAAACGCCATAAAAAAAAGTATAAATTTAGCGGCGTTTATGAGCAAAAACGCCGCTAAAGGTCATGACTTTTAGCGGCTTTTCCACAAACGCCGCTAAAACATGACTTTTTGCGCTTTTTTACAACGCCGCTAAAGGTCATGACTTTTTTGCGCGCTTTTTACAAATGCCGCTAAAGGTCATGACTTTTAGCGGCGCTTTTAAACGCCGCTAATGGTCATGACTTTTAGCGGCGCTTTTTTACAACGCCGCTAATGGTCATGACTTTTAGCGGCTTTTCTAAACGCCGCTAATGGTCATGACTTTTAGCGGCGCTTTTTTACAAAGCGCCGCTAAAGGCATCACTTTTAAGCGCTTTTTGTTACTAACGCCGCTAATTTTGTCATGAAAAATAAAAAATATATATATTTTTCTTCATATTAACAAATTAAAAAATAAAATTTTGCATTACTATTGTATCTCTAATTTGTTTGATCAGAAATACCACATTTTATGTCACATCAATCTACATTTTTCCTTTAATAAATGACCAAAAAGGAAAAAAATACAAAGGAAACCTAGATTTGCTCGGGCAATCATCTACCACATCAGGTTGTCTCTTTGCACTACATCGGTTAGCATCTTCTTCAATGCCATTGCTCTTTTCGCTCTCCATTTTCCTAGGAGCTTCACACTCCTTCACCAAATCGACCACTTCACACTCCTTCACCGCAAATAAAATAGAAAATGCAACTTCAAACCCAACCAAAAATTTAATAAGAGAAACTTGATAATCCAAAAGATATGACCAAATTAATTAATTTCACATTAATATATTATTATATTAATTAACATTATTTTTATTATGATCACACAATAATACTAATAAATTATTATTATTATGTCAATTTAGTAATATAATTAACAATAAAGAGTATGATCATCGGTTTAAAAGTTTCTTCAAACTCGTGCTTATAAATATATTATAAATCCTGAACATATATTTGCCATATAACAAGGATGAATATGTAAGGCTGTTAACAAACACTAGAAAGGAGCGTAAATAAAATAAACATATCTTGCTTAAAGAAAAGGTTCCATGGAAGTAGTTCACATTACAACTTTTATTATGGACCCTAAACTATTAGGTTTCATCGACTTAATGCCAATAAAAGAAACAATTCATATTTTGTTATTTAAACATCACAAATGATTCAAATATTCATAAATAAAAGCAAAAACTTGGATTACGCAAACAAGATTCACCCACAGTATAATGCCAAGTCAATATGACATGACACAAATAGGGATTAAGATGTTCCAATTCATATTCAATATCAGACACTAAGTTTAAATCTTTTTAGGACATTTACATTATAGGTCATTTTTTAATAAAAATTTACCTGATAAAAGAAACTTGTATGTTTGTGAATCTGATGCCATACATAGAAGCTCTCTCTCTCCCAATTTGGAGGATGATGAAATTTTGGTTTCAAGGAACTTAAAAGGGATAATGCTTTTCTCTTAGTTAGCCTATATATAGCATGCTAAAACAAAATAATCTCTCCTCTCCCCTCGACCCAAACACTGTGTTAGGGGGCTAAAAAAAGAAATTAACATTTCAAAGGAAACAAGAAAGTAATCAGGCACTAAGTATATACTTATGACCAATCTAGCTAAAGTACCAAAATGCTCTGCTGAGCATCCTATTGCTTCTTTCTTTTATTAAAAACTGTGATCTTTGAAAGGATCAAAAGTACAAATATAAACATAAAATAAAAAAATAAACAATAGTGCTGGGGGTTTTGATAGAGAACTTACATCCTTTTGTCCAACATTTCCAGATTCTATCCGGGAGTTCTTTTCAAATGCCTGAAATATATTAAGATATTCTACTCATACATTTTGACGATAACAAAACCCAATCCATCGAGTCACAACAAAATGGATTACACAAACAAAGCCCTAAATTAAAGCATTATAATACACAACCGGATGCACAATAAAAGAAGATTATACATACTCAGAATGACATGTACTCATCCTAATTCAATCAATCGGACCTAACTTAATTCAAGCTGAATTCGGTAATTTGAAAGGCATTTACATAATAACATCGTATAATCTGTAACAATTTACATATTACAAATCTGAGCATAATGAATATATTTTATTGAATCAAAAGAACTCAAAAAAGCGCAATGAGTAATTAATACCTAGAAAATCCAACATTATTACCAAAATCAAAATCATAAGCATATGTTGCAAAAGAATCACAATAAATTATGTCTTTGAACATTTTCATATTGTGGATCGGGAAGAAGTGACCATCTTGCAAAAAATGAATATAAATTCAAAGCTTGAAGGAAATAAAACTTAAACACCTTGCAGATTCATTTACTAGAGCAAATGGAGTAACACATCCAAGTGGCACCTTAAAAAAAAGCAGAAGCAACATAAAATAATGAAATGCAAATACACATAACATAAACATTGATTACCAAATTTATTTACCTTCTAAAAAAAAGTAGCTTGTCATTTTTCTTTAACTAAATCCATATATTAATAATAACATGACCTCCAAAATTTGGTAAAAAACAAGTGTAAAAAAACTTATATATTAAGCCCACCTTAAGTATCTCACCCAATGCCTCTACGGAGCCATTCTTAGACCACCTTTTCCTAAACCAAGCCTCGGGATAAAAGCGCACGACTTTGAAAGCCACGTGAAACTCACATTAACATCTCAAAGTTACTTCAAAATTTCCATATTGAAACCAACATGTGAGACCAATAAACTATTTCCATGCATTATACAAAAATAAAGCGAGGAAAGAAAGTATGTACCTTTCATATCTACTTTCGTATCTACAAGGGTAGACGCAACATAGTACCTATGTTTTTTGTCCTGCATGGATAACCATTTGCAATCACTCAGAAAGTTACGAGTAATCCATCAGAAACAATGCCAATATTCATTGGTGTATACCTTCAAGAATGATTTTTGCTCGATGCACCTCCCACATTCCCAACATATTTAGCCCGATGAGAAGAAAAATTTTAGAATCCATGAAACACATGAGTTTGTCTACTTAAAAGGATTCATCAGCTAAGTTTAGCACTCTTCTTTTACGAGCTTGACGGTCAAAACAACGGGATGTTCATATTGGGAAAAATCAATTTGAAGCTCTGGAAAAATTCAATGCACATACCGGTCACTAGAGATGCAAAGAAGAAAAGCAACCATAAAGCTGAAGCAAGGCTATAAATTCTTGAATTCAATCATAACCGGATACAAGCAGAGAAATAGTGCTTAGAATCAAAACTATATAATTAGAAGGATTGCAATCAATGGTGAATTGCCATGGAGTCACGGGCCATTTGGAAACAACTTGAGTGAGTGTGGGCGCTAAACTAAATTTCTGTGAGAGAAGCGGTGGTGGACAAAGACACAACGCCATGAGCAACATGCCAGAGATTACGCCCTTTCTCGAGCAAGACGCGGATGCTAAAGAAGCTAGAGGCGAGGCAAACCGGAAATTATCATTACAATATACAAAATTTGAACTGAATTTTCAAGAAATATATGGAGAAATAATTCTGAACCTTGGTAGTTAGGGGAAGATTACTACGAAAATATGTAAATTTTAGAGTAGATGGACGAAGATCGGTGGGGAAACCGATTTGGGGATTTTGGTTTGGGGATTTTGGGAGGAAATTTTGGGACTTAGAAATTTTGATTTTGGAAAAATGTTATCCTAAACCCTAAGCGATATATCATTTTAGTAAAGAAATTTTGTGGCGTTTTATTAAAAAGCATATGTAGGTTATTTTTTTATGTTTTTTAACTAGAAACGCCACTATAGTTTTATTTTTGTGGCCTTTTTTCAAAAAATGCCACTATTACATAATTTTAATTTAATCTATATTTTTTATGTTTTTCTTCTAAAATTTGTGTGTTGAGATTATTATTTTTTGAATTTTTTATTATATTTTGAGTATTGAACTTTTTAACTAAAATATTAAATATAAAAATTTAAGTTTTTAAGTTTTAATTTTTATTATTAAATTTTAAAAATTTAATTACAATTCTTTTAAATATGGTATGCATTAATTGTTTAGATTTTTATATAAATAGCATTTAATTATATGTATACACCTAAATTTTGATATAGATACATCTCAAAATTATATATGAATTTTGGTTTAATGTGTAATTCTAGATGTGAAATTCTAATTGTGGTTTAAATGTATAGTTGAAACTTTAATTTTGATTTAATCATACACATTATTTTAAAATATAAATACATCAATATATTTTATATTGAATAAATATAAATTTTATGTATGCAATATATAAATAAAAATGATGTTAATTATATCAATAATTGTGTTAATATTTTCCAAGATCTGGATCAAATTAAAGTTCATGTATACAATTGCACACTAAACCATTGTTCATGTATGCGATTGGGATTTAACCCATTTTGATATATATTTTTTAAAATAATAATTTATATTTATCTTATTTTGATTTATATTCGAAAAATCTAAATTAATCCTTAACTTTTTTATTAAAGTCTTAAACCCTAAAATCCTAAGTCTTAAACACATACCCTAAACCTCAAACTCATAACCCCTAAAATCATATACCTTAAACCTTAAATCATAACCCTTAAATGTTGGAATCCTAAACTCAAAACCATACCCCATAACAAACCCCTAAACCCTTAACTCCAAAGCTTAAACTCTAAATTAATTAGATAAAATTTTAATATTATATATTCTTTCAATATTTTAGGAAATTTAAATAATATTTTCAATTTACTAATTAATTTTGTTTCTCTAGAGATGCATGGGTTACCAATTTTTAATTTTAATATATATAAAGTTTATCTATTATTTCTTAAATAATTTAAACTATAATTATAATTTTAATATATTCATATTAATATAATTATATGGGTTAGACAATTTAGAGTTTAAGGATAAGCAGATACACAATTAGATTTTTATAGCATATATTTTATAATTTTTTAATGAATAAATTAAAATTGATATCTTGTCTTCATTCGATAAACCCTAAATCTGTGAACCTTAAACCATACACCCACAAACCCATAAACCCATAAACCCTAGCCATAACTAACCCTAAACCCTAAACACTGAATATTAAAATACTAAATTCGAAACCCTAATTAACCCATACAAACTACTAAAGTACCCTTAATTATAACCTTAAACCCTAAATTATTTAGATAAATTTTGAATATTATATAATATTCTTTCAATATTTTAAGAAAATTAAATAACATTTTCAATTTACTAACTAACCTTAAACCCTTAACCATTTACATTTAAACCCATTAACCCTAACTTTTAACCCATAAAACCCTAACACGTTCCCCTTAAACCTTAAACCGCAAATATTTTTAACAAATATTTTTCTCTTAAATAATTTAAACTAGAATCATAATTTTAATGTATTAAAATTAAAGTTATCTCTTTACAATTATATAAGAAATTATTTAATATATAAATTTAAAACAATCAGTCATATATATACAAAAAACTTTAAAATTTTTTGCTTTTTACAAAAGCGCTAATCTCAGACTTTTAGCGGCGTTTTTCCAAAAGCGCTAATTCTCAGATTTTAGCGGCGTTTTTCCAAAAGCGCTAATTTCAAATTTTAGCGTTTTTCAAAAAGCGCCGCTAATGCTCGATTTTAGCGGCGTTTTCAAAAAGCGCCGCTAATCTTCAGAATTTTAGCGGCGTTTTTCCAAAAGCGCGCTAATGCTCGACTTTTAACGGCATTTTTAAAAAGCGCCGGTAAGTTATATAGGGATCTATGGGATCGGTTTTGGTGGCTGGTCTTAGCGAGAAGTTCTGAATTTGTGGGGAAATGCTTAGCGTGTCGACAAGTCAAGGTTGAACACCAATCACCGTCGTGGTTACTACTGATAGATAAAGATTCCGTAATAGAAGTGGGAGAGAATTACTATGGACTTCGTTAGTGGGCTTCCTCTTACGCCAACTAAGAAGGACTCGGTATGGGTGATAGTAGATCGGTTGACAAAGTCTGCACATTTCATACCAGTGCGGGTTGACTATTCTCTATAGAAATTGGCAAAGTTGTATATGGCAGAAATCGTGAGGCTGCACGGAGTGCCAGTGTCGATCATCTCGGATAGGGATTCGAGGTTTACATCTCAATTTTGAAAGCATTACATCAAGCTTTGGGCACCCGATTGGACTTCAGTACGGCATTCCATCCGTAGTCGGACGGCCAATCTAAGTGGGTAATTCAAGTGTTAGAGGATATGTTGAGAGGTTGCGTGATAGACTTCAGAGGGAGTTGGGGGAGTTCTTGCCTTTAGCGGAATTTGCATACAATAATAGCTATCAAGCAAGTATTCAGATGGCATCGTACGAAGTGCTATATGGACGGAAGTGTCGCACTCCTACATGTTGGACAGAACTGGGGGAACATCAAGTTTTGGGTCCAGAGATTATGGCAGAATCGGAAGAAAAGGTTAGAGTGATTCGGACATGGTTGAAGAAGGCGTCTGATAGACAAAAGTCATATGCAGATCTTAAGCGAAAGGAGAAAGAGTTTGCTGTGGGTTCTCAAAGTTTCACCGTGGAAGAAGGTGATGAGATTTGGCTGCAAGGGAAAGTTAAGTCCTAGGTTTATAGGACCTTATCGGATTCTGAAGCGGGTTGGACCAGTAGCGTACCAGTTAGAATTGCCTTTGGAGTTAAAGTAGATGCACGATGTGTTTCACATTTGAAACTATGTCGATATCGATCAGATCCATCTCATATAATACCGGTTGAGGAGGTGAAACTGAGACCAGATCTATCCTATGAGGAAGAGCCGATTCAGATTTTGGAACAGGATGTAAAGGTGCTACGAAGAAAATCAATCCCTCTGGTCAAAGTGTTATGGCGTAACCATAGATCGGAGGAGGCTTCATGGGAGTCAGAGAAAACAATGCGACAGCAATACCTTCACTTATTTTAGCCAGATAATTTTGAGGTCAAAATTATTTTTAAGGGGGTAAAACTGTAATATCTGGGATTTAGGGGTTATGCATTTTCACTTAAATGAATGTGATTGCATGCTTGAGTATGATTTGAATGTGTTTTGGGGGCTTCAAGAACCTTGGGATGTAGGTAGGAGCCTTAGAAGTTATTGGATTTTTAAGCCTAAAAAGGGGAACTAAGGGAGCTAGGCCTTAAGGAGTTTATTGTGTGGATTAGGACACAAGAAAAGCCTTGGTAAAGTGGCAAGGAGGCGCCACTTAAGGCCTTAGTCAGTGACGCCACAAGGAGTGTGGAGGGGCCTAGGTTCGAGCAGCAAGGGAAGTATTTTGGAGTTTTTATTTTTCAATAAGGAATGGCAGTGATAGACGGCACAAGGACACTTCAAGGATGAAGTGTCGATTGGGTCAAATAGCTTGAGGATTTGGCTAATTAGGAGTGCAAAAGGGGATTAGGAAGAGAGAAAGAGATTTGGCCTGCCAAGAGACTTTTATGATGGCAAATTCGGTCACCTTGTGGCCAAAACTCCCTAAGCCGAATTTTAACTGAGCCTTACCATCATTCCTCTTCTCTTCTTCTTCTTACCACTTTTTCTTCCTCTTTCTCACCTTGGCTAAACCATAAACTAAGCCTCAACCTCATTCTTTCCTTCTTCTTCTCACAATCTCTTCTTTCATCAAAAGCCGAAACTTCCTTAATCTCTTTTCTGTAAACCAAATCCAAATACCAATCATCTTTCTCTCCTTTCACTTTGGCCGAATCTCCATAGCTTTCCTAAAGCCATTGCCAAAATCTCTTAATCTCTTTTCTTCTCACTTTTGGCCGAATCCCAAGCAAGTAGAGATCTTCTTTGATTTCTTCTCTAATCGATTTGGAATAGGTAAGTCTTTCATGGCTGAATCTCTTCTTTCTCACTTACTTTTCTTTGTCGACATGTGTAGGACAAAAGCTAAATTTCGGCATTTGTCTTAACTTTTAATCAACCATGCAATTGGTTTTTTTAGGATCTTCGGGATTTTGAAGCAGTAAATCAGAATCATCTTTTCCCTAATCAATAGTTTTTGGTAAGTCAGTGGTAAGGTTTCGTACTGATTCAATTCATCTCTTAGTTATCTGAAAACCCGAAAGCTAATCATTTGAGTATATTAGTGGTTGGCCGATTTCAAGGAAGGCTTATCGTATAGTTTCAGGATTTGGTTGGCAACCAAATCGGCAGGAAGGTAAGGATTTTGGTTGCGTTAACCCTTCGGGATTTGCTATAAAGCCGAATGGCCACTTTGCTAATGTTCTTAGTGTTGGCTGAATGTAGGAAAGGGGATCTAGTGTGTTAGATTAGGATTTTCGGGATTTTGATTAGATCTACGAATAGTCAGGTGTGTAACCCTACACTAAAATTCCCAATAGATTAATAATAATGTTAAGCATGTGTTAATAAAGTGACGAATAAACATGGCTAAGGGTACCATTTAATGGTACAATGAATTCAGGTATGTACCCATTAATACTCATTAATATTGTTTAATAACATTGAAGTGAAAATATGTGGAAATCCGTTATGATTTTGGGGGTAAGGTAAATTGCATGATAAATGTATGTTTTGAATGTTGCATGGGCATATGGGTGATTATGTTAAAGAGGAAGTGATCTGGTGGTTTCTACCACATTATCTGGTGACTTATGTCACATATTATGAATCTGGTGACTCTGTCACATTATCCGTGGCTATGCCATGATTATAAGGGTGATGTGCAATTGATTGCGAAGCGCCTTCGATGGTGTGCATGGATGGAGGTCGATTTAGTAATCCCACGGTGTGATCGGTAGAGGTACGGGTGATGTGTAGAGGTTGGACCTAGGTGGTTTGGGTTGCATCATTATTTACAATTGTTTTATGTGATTTGATATGCCTTGAATGTTTTGGGAGTCCATGATGGTTTGTTACACTGAGTCATTGACTCACCCTTCGTGGGCTAACATTTTGCGAGATGGCACTCGATAAATGGACCGGTGGCGAGGAACTTAAAGGTGGCCATGTACATTTCGCTTTTTTTTAGTTTTTGTTATTAGGTTTATTTTGATTTATTTTGGGTTATGTTTTGATGTAATAAGGCCATTATAACTTAACTATTTTATTTATGCGTTTTAAATTTTTGTTATAATCTGAACAACATCGAACAAGACGATTTAACATTTTTCCTAAAAACAACATTAATTGTTTTGAAACCCAAACACCTACGGTTTTCAAGTTAATAATAATAAACTCTAAAATCTGGCATTTCTTTTTGATATTTTTGAATTAGGGCTTGTGCATTTTTGCTCAATTGATGTGCTTGTATGTCTGTATATATTATGAATGTGTTTTATGAATTTCGGGAACAGTGGAATGTAGGAGAATGCCTTAGAAATTATTTAATTTTAAGTTTAAAAGAGGGAGCTAAGCCTAAGAGGCCTTAAGGAAATTTGTAGGGGAAATATGCCACTAAAATGGGCTTGTTTAAGTGGCTTGGAGGCGCCACTTAGGGCCTTCGTAAGTGACGCCACAAGCAGGGTGCAAGGGCCTAGGTTCAAGCAACGTGGGAAGCAAATAAAAGAGTTTTATTTTGCTTTGCAAGGAGGAGAGGTAGTTGATTGACACAGGACACATCAAAGATGAAGTGTAGATTAAGTTAAAACTTAAAGATTCGGCTAAGGTAGAGTGAAAAGGGGGATTGAATGGAGAGAGGAAGAGTTGGCCGGCCAAGGGATTCTTTGGTGATCAATTTCAGTCATAACCGAATTTCTAAAGGGAGGTTTAGAGGTTCTTTTCGGTTCTTCTTTCTTTCTCTAGTAGAGTGACGAAATTTTCACCCTTTTTCTCTCTTAACCAAAAGCCGAAAGTTTGGAACCATTTGTGCATCTTTTCCTTTCTTCTTTCACATCTTATTTCTCTTTCACTCACTCCCTAGAAATCGAAACTTACCCTCTCATCTTTAGCATGGTGAAACCTTTCTACCAATCTTCACCATTAAAGTGCCAAACACTATCTCTACCTTAAAAGTGAATCTCAATCTTAGTGTGGGCGATTCTTTTTAAAGCCAAAAGGACCTATTATTAAGGTAAGGTTAAGCAACTCCTCTTCGTTTGGGATTTATGTCATGGCTGAATGGCCTTTGATTCTTTAAATTGTGTTAAGGTGATTGTAGGGGAGGTATAGCCCTAACGCAGAGATCTTTCGGAAGTTGGTCATTATTGGTAGCGGCAGTAGTGGTAAGTATTTCTCTCCTAGCAATCGGTTTGAGTTCTCTTTCTTTTAAGTGTGCCAAATCAAGGATTAAGCCTTGGTTTAGGGATATCCGAATATGCTTATGCCATGATATGTGTTTCTTGTGAAGGTAGCCAACATTAAGGAGCATTAAAGGAGAAGCTTTTGGGATTTGTAGTGATCAAGGTAAGTCAAAGTGGTATTCAGCCAAAGGCCATTCTCATAGATTTATGCTTTAAGCCGATTCTAACAGTGGTTAAGTAAGGATATCGACAACTTCAGGTGCAAGCAAGGATTTGAGATTTAGGCGAGCTAGGTAAGTGGTTGGTAACATTCATCCATAGGCCATTTTATGAGTTTAAGTGATGGTGATTCGACTTTGGTTCTTATGAGCAATCAACAGGAATAAGGAGAGTTTTGAGATTGAGTAGATCGTGCCAAAAGAAACTTGAGATCTAGAAGATTAGATCGGGACTTTCGGGATTTCAATGAACTAGCTAAGTAAATCGTGTGTAACCCACTTTGAATCTTAATAGATTCTGAATTTAATTTATTATATGTGTTAATAAGAATGTGAAAGATATAGCTTAAGGTACCATTCAATGGTACGGCATATTCAGTCGTTATTCTCTAAAACTATGTTTACAATGTTGCGAATACCTATTATGACACATATGTGAAATAAAGAATGTGGCATAATCTTTGCATGATTTGTATGACATGGGGCACATGGGTGATTATGAAAGGGAAAGTGATTTGGTGGTTTTATACCACAATATCTGAATGTGGTCACTTATGTCACGAAATCTGAATGTGGTGACTTATGTCACAAAATATTATCTGATGGCTATGCCACGAAATTATAGGGGCGATGTGCAAGTATTCTGCAGCGACTGCCTTCGATGGTGTCTAGCGGATGGAGGGTCGACTTAGTAGTCCCCACGGTGTGATGGTTGGTACGGGTGATGTGTAGCTAATGGAAATCTAGGTTTGGGTTCGGGAATGCATCATTACTTATATTTGCTATCTGTACATGTTTGAACTGATATGCCTAAATTTGTTGGGACTTAGTGTTGGCTGTTACATATTGAGTCTGTTTGACTCACCCCGTTGTGGGATTATTTTTTTCAGGTGACACACAGTAATGGACCGGGTCGGCATGAGCTCAATGGTGGCCATGCTTAGCTCAAAAGTTGTTTTATTTTGAATTTTCCATACTTAAGTATTTTGAATTATTTCAGGTTTTGTTTTGATGTAATAAGGCCATAAGTATTAAATTGTTTATGCATGCATTTAAATTATTTTAGTATGGTACGATCTTTATCACTTTAAAGTTTAAGTAACTTATATTAAAAATAAATGTTAAATGTTTTGACACCTAATCAACACAAATCAACTGTTTTTCAAAAACACACAAAGTTTTGGCATAACTTCATATAAGTTTCGAAAGATTTTTCCCTAGAAGCATGCCAGATCCGGTCAGGGCTTGTGGGCCGGGTTTGGGGTGTTTCACTTTTAACTTGTAACTTTTGAAAAATGAAAATATCATTAGTGCAAAGCTAAACTACACGGTTTTAACTTGAGAACAATCCAAATTTATTCTTCAAAACCATCAAGATTTTCATTCAAACTTTACGTTTTATTCAAGGAGCAGATCCGGTCGGGGCTTGTAAATTTGGGTTTGGGGTGTTTCAAGTGAAAATAAGATACACGGGGTTGATTTGATTAAAGAGATAGTGGCTATAATGAGATAGTTTAGCGCCTCGGATCGTCAAAAGTCCTATCTTGATTTGAAACGTAAAGACATTGAGTTTCAGGTCGGAGATTGGGTATTTTTGAAAGTTTCTCCATGGAAGAAAGTACTTTAATTTGGTAAAAAAGGTAAACTAAGTCCGAGATTCATCGGACCGTATGAGATCATCGAACGTATCAGGCCTGTTGCTTATAGATTAAAGTTGCCTTCTACATTAGAAAAGATACACAACGTATTTCATGTTTTGATGCTCCGTAGGTACAGATCAGATCCATCACATGTGATTTCTCCATCTGAAATTGAAATCCAATCTGATATGACGTACGAGGAAGAACCGATCTGTATTTTAGCCCGTGAAACGAAGAAGTTGAGAAACAAGAAAATTCCATTAGTGAAAGTACTGTGGAATCTACACGGAGTTAAAGTGGGAGCCTGAGGATTCAATGAGGCAACAATATCCGACTTTATTTAATGGTAAGATTTTCGTGGATGAAAATCCCTAATGGGGGGAGAGTTGTAACAGTCTGAATTTGACCCTAATCGGAACAATGGTTTCGGGACCACAAATCTGAGTGAGAAATATTTAAATAATATATTCTGTGCTTATTATATGTGAATTAAAGTGTGTGTGAAAGTTTCGTAGGAAAATTTAATTGTTTGTATGTTTAATTTTGAAAAAGGACTTAATCTCATAAAATGTAAAAGTTGCATACTAAAGTAAAATGTGTTAAATTGATAATGGCTTCTTAAAATGAGGTGTTAAAAGGGAAATTATCCCATTTTAAGAGTTAGTGGCCGGTCATGGACAAAACTAACCTTAAATTATAAAATTTGGTTATGTTTTAATGATGGCTAAATATGTAATTAGATAAATATTGATATATATGTTAATTATAATAAAATAAGAAGCCATAGTTCATCATTTTGGCCAAAAGTTAGCAAGGGAGGAAGAAAGAAAAGCTTAAATACATTCGGCCTTGTTCAAACTTAATTAGGTATGAATTTTAGCTCGGTTTTTGTCGATTTTTACGTTTTTGAGATCGTTGCTTCGAACATTAGTTGACCCATGCTAGAATTTTTAAATTTGAGCATGCTTGATGTTTGGCTATTGTCATGTTTTTGTGGTTTTTGATGTTTGATGATTTTATATTAAAGTTATGTTAAAGATTAGCATGTTTTGTGTTGGAAATTTTAGTGAATTTGAGTATTTTGGGCTAATTGTAAAGAATAAATTTTTTGAGGGGCTAAAATGCAAAATAAATGAAATAAATGGACTTGTATAGTCCCTATGAACATTTGGCCCTTAGGTGATGTAGTGAAATTTTGTGTATTTTGTGTTTTGTGCAAATAGGATTAAATTGTAAAAATGTGAAACATTAGGGGTAAAATGGTAATTTGCCTGTTTATGTGTTTTGGGACTAAATTAAGATGAAATGTGCTTGAATGAGCTAAATTTTAATGTGTTTAGATCAAGAACAAAGAAAAATGGAATTGGATCGGGGAAAGACGAAGGTTATCGAATAGCCGGTCTATGTTGTCCGTCGATTGTCGAGATAAATCTGCAAGCAATTATATGTCAGAAATTACCTATGTACTTTAATAAATATTGAAAATTGAAATGTTGAGAATATATATATAGTTGCCGAATGTGAATTGTGAAATGTTGAGTTGGTTTATTTATGTAATGTGAAATAGCTTATTTGAGATTTATATGTGATGGAATGATTAATTGTGTTGATATTTGGGCCTCAAGCCTAGAAGGCCTTGTGCCGGTGATCTATATCGGGCTTAATGCCTAGCAGGCCTTATGTCGGTGAATATTTCGGGCTTATTGCCTAGCAGGATAAATGTCGATGTTTAAAATCTCGGACCTAGAGTCCAGCAGGCCTAGTGCCGGTGTGTGCGATTTGGGCTAATGCCTAGCTAGTTCTATGCTGGTGAGTTTTCATTCCCGAACTTCGATTACGTAATAGTAAAGTTATGAAATAAATCAAGAAAGCTTAAATTTATGAAAGTGAATTTGTGGGTTCGGCTATAAGGTATGTATTATTCATACTTTAATGTTATGCATATATGCTATAATGATAAGAAAATGAAACGATGAAAGAAAGTGATATACACATGGCAGATAGAAATTGTATATAAGTTATACCATGAGGAAAATTTGTTATATGAAAGCATGGAAGTAGGAAGGTATTGTATAGTATAATTATATGCATAAATGTGTGGTTATTTATTAGGTAAATGGGATTAATGACATACAACTTTGGCGAAGTTTATATGTTAAATTATTGTATTCAATACCATATTCAAATTGGTATTCATATTTATATGATTATGCTTGAATGTTTAGTTGTGTATCGAATTTGCTTGAGACTTACTAAGCTAGAAAGCTTACTCCGTTATTGTTAAATGTTTTGTTTTATAGATTTTGGTCAAGCTACTGGCTCTGAGGATCGTTGGAGAAGTCAGCCACACTATCATCCCTTTTTGGTACTTTCAAGCTAGTTTTTAAATCAAGGCATGTATAGGCTAGCTAAGTGTTCAAGTGATGTTTTGTTAATGTACATAGGCCATGTGAAATTGGCTTGTTCTTAAATGTTATTATATTATGGTTTATCAAATTTCAAATATAATATGTTTGTATGTTATGCTCGAAGATGGAAAGGGTATTGCTGCATGTTCTTGTTTTTATAATTATGTGATTCGGCTTGAGAAAGGAATTGTGTTTAATTATTTGAGTTAATTATGGGAGAGTTGAATTGAAAATCAAACATATGGAAATGGAATGGTTGTGCTTTTGTATTTCAGGTTAGTCATTGAGCATATACTTTTGGTTTGTTTTGTAATGATTCGTATACTTAAGAATTTTTAATATGGTTGTCGTTATAGGAAGATGCTTATTTATGTGAAATACAGATATAAGTATACCTATTATGCTATGTGGAATCTTGTAACCTTGTCTAATAAGCATAACTAGTGATTTGGCTCGATCCATATACTTGTCAATAAAATGATTGCATAAATTTGTTAGTCATGGATTGATATGGTTTCTCTATGGGAATTATCGCATATTGTATTAGCATCAAGGATAGGTTTGGTTATGCTATAGTGTTCTAATATCACATATGTGAATAGATAGTAAAAAAAGTGCTATAAGTTTATATGTGTTATTATGCATTCGTGTATAAGGTATGAAACGATATGCTAATATTTGACTAAGGTATTTGATGTATTTATATATATATTTATAAAGTGAATATTAAATGCTTGAATATGTACCAAATAATTGAATGCTATTGATTCAATAGTTAAATAGTTTGGACTATAGATGTATGAAACATGTTTAAGTTGGTTTTAGTATGTGAGTTGGATTCAAAATTTGCATAAATAAAATTAAAAAATAAAAAAAAATGGTGTTATTGTATTATGAGCATGATTTGTGATGTAAGTCTTGAATTGCATGAAATGAGAATGTGGGTTTATGAGCTTTTTATTGACTACTAGAAATCAGAGATGTGTATTTGCTTTATTAAAATAGTGAGTTGTGGATGTATATGATATGGATTTGTTAAGGAGTTTTGATTATAAATTTTAAGTATGATTTGTAATAAAAGACTGCGATGATCTGAGTCTGGGTCGGTAATGCCTCATAACCCTAATCCGATGACGGATACGGGTTAGGGGTGTTACAACTTGGTACCTGCTCGTCATACTTAAGGCATATGAGACATTTGGACGGGAACATAACATGGCATACATGATAGATCCAATAGCAGAAGCATATGGAGTTTTACTCATGCGTTCTCTCTCTTGTGGAATTGAAGGACACATTTCCTTTGAGAGTGAAATACCATGTCTCATAGGTAGGAATCCTCTCTTAGATTCTTCCATACTGAGCCTTTTTGGTACTTTATCTATTATGTTACTTTATCTATGTATATACGTTGGCTTAGACCTAGTAGTCGTCTTGATCTATCTCTATAGATCTTGACTCCTAAGATGTAAGTGGCATCGCCCAAGTCCTTCATAGAAAAACAAACTTCCTAACCAAGTCTTAATAGACTGCAAGGTAGGTATGTCATTTCCCATGATAAGTAAGTCATCCACATACAGTACCAAGAATGTGATAGTGCTCCCACTAACTTTCTTGTAAACAAAGGGTCCATCTTCATTTTTGATAAAACCAAACTCTTTGATTGCATCGTTAAAATGAAGATTCCAACTTTAAGAAGCTTGCTTTAATGCATATATGGATCTTTGTAGCTTACATATCTTTCTAGCATCCTTTGGATTGACAAAACCTTCAGGTTGTGTCATGTACACATCATCTTCAAGTTTCCCGTTCAGGAAAGCTGTTTTGACGTCCATCGGCCAGATTTCATAATCATGAATTGCAGCTATAGCGAGCAAGATCCTGATGGATTTAAACATAACTACAGGAGAAAAGGTTTCACCATAGTCAACACCATAAATTTGGCGAAAACCTTTAACGACTAATCGCCCATTGTATGTTTGTACATTGCCATCCATGTCGGTTTTCTTTTTCAAAACCCACTTGCACCCTATAGGTTTAACCCCTTCGGGTGGGTCAATCAAAGTTCATACTTGGTTTTCATACATGGAATCCATCTTAGATCTCATGGCCTCAAGCCATTTTTCAGAGTCTGGGCTTGTCACCGCTTCGTGATAAGTCCTAGGCTCATCTTGATCTATAAGAAGATCGTTACCATGCATTGTAATAAGAAATCCATATCTCTCAGGTGCATGGCGTTCTCTTAAATATTTGCACCGTGGTTGTGTTTCTACAGCAGTTATTGTTCCTCAATTTCTTGTGGAATTTGCTATTGTTCTATCTCTAGTTCTGTGGTATCTTGTGATTCTAAAATTTCTTCAAGTTCAATCTTTCTCCCACTTCCTTTTCTAGAAATAAATTATCTCTCTAGGAAGACACCAGTCCGAGCAACAAACGTTTTGTTCTCAGTGGGATTAAAGAAATAATATCCTTTGGTTTCTTTCGGATACCCCACAAAAATACACCTTTCATATTTGGGTTCAACTTAGTAGACGTCTGACGTTTAACATAAGCTCCGCAACCCCAAATTTTCATAAAAAACATACTGGGATGTTTCCCAGTCCACATCTCATATGGCGTCTTTTGAACCGATTTAGATGGAACACGATTTAGTGTGAAAGCAGCTGTCTCAAGTGTATGTCCCCAAAAAGAAGTCAGTAGGTCAGCATGACTCATCATGGATCGAACCATGTCTAACAGAGTTTGATTTATTCTCTTAGAAACTCTGAGGCCAGATCTGGTATGTTCCTCGAGTAAAAGCGGTTCAAATTGTGGGTTCTTAGAAAATCTTTAAGTGATTTTTGGGAGAAAACTCAATTTGGGTTGGGCTCAAGTTGGAAACCAGTTTGTCTTTGTGAAATATAAGTTTTATAAAAATTCTTTATTAAGTCCTAAAACTTTAAGTAAAAGATTTCTTGATTTAATTTTAAAGATTTTGCCTTTGAAAACATTTGTATTTAGAAGTCATAATATTTACGAGTTTATTTAAAAAAAAATTGTTACTTAACTTTAATTTTGAAAACATTCGAAACATAATATCATAAATTTAAATGCATGCATAATTTGTTCATACTATGGCCTTATTACATCAAAATATACCCAAAATAAATTGAAAGTACTTAAATAAAAGTAAATGTCAAATCATAAAATTCCTTCTTGAGCATGGCCACCACTGAGCTCTTGCCGGCCCGGTCCATTACTGTGCGTCACCTGAAAAATGATCCCACAACGGGGTGAGTCAAACAGACTCAATGTGTACACAAACACTAAGTCCAAATAGATTTAGGCATATCAAGTCATACACATTCATATCCAAATATACAATTAATGATGCATTCCCAAGCCCAAGCCTAGTTACCAACCGCTACACATCACCCGTACCAACCGCACATCGTGGGGACTACTAAGTCAACCTCCATCCGCTACACACCATCGAAGGCGATCATTGCAATCGTCGTGCTCATCACCCTTATAAATTTGTGGCATGACCACCGGATAATATTTTGTGTCATGGGACACCACATTCAGATAATGTGACCGAAGTCACTACATTCGGATAATGTGACCGAAGTCACCACATTCTTATATCGTGACATGAGTCACCACATTCACTTCCCCTTTTCATAATATCCCATATGCCCCCATCTATCATACACATTATGCAATATCATGCCTTAATTCACATTCTTATCATACTCACATTCATGGCATAACAAACCATATCATACTCATAGTAGGAGTAGGAAAAACGTACCTTAGTACTTTGTACCATTGTATGGTACCTTAGCCATACTTTTCACATTCTTAATAACACACATATATATATATTAGACATTGCCATAAAACTTATTAAGAAATAGTGTGGGGTACACACCTGGTTAACTTAACAAATTCGCTCCAAATCCCGGAGACTCGATCTAGCGTCCTAGACCCTTAGACTTCAAGTTCCTACATTCGGCCAACATGCAATATTTTAGCTAAAAGCCATTCGGCCCATTTAATCAAATCCCAAAACTTACCTTGTTGCCGATTGGATTTAAGATCAAATCCCGAAAACGTTGTGTTGGTTCTTCTTGCAATCGGCCTACACTAGATCCATTGACTTGTTAGTTTTCGGCTTTTTAAACAAATAAGAAATAGATCTAGACACCAAACTAGGCCTTGGCCGATTGTACTTATGCACTTACCTTGTGATTTTAAATCCCGAAAAGTATCACTTGACTATGGAGATGTCGACGACCCTATACACATATGTTAGATTTAATTCTAACACTAAAACATAATAGAATGGCCTAAGGCGAATTTCACTTATAGCTTACCTTGGGTTCTTAAGATCCGAAGATCTTCCCCTAGAAATCGACAATAGGCCAAAAATCTCGAAAAGTGACTTTGGATTGTAGTATCGTTAAATACCTAAGAACTTATGTTAGATTACTTTCTAACATCATAATAAATAGCCCTTGGTGAATACTTGCCTTACCTTAGATCTTGATACCCGAAACTCTCTTCCTTGTAGTCGACTACACACAAAAGACACATTATTATGACACCATATACATTCGGCCATGCTCTAAAAATCAAGACCAACCATTGATTTTGGCACACCCATGAAGAAAAAATAAAACCGATTGCTTTAAGGGGAGATCACTTACCACTATGTCGCTTGAAGAGACTACAAGAGAAAAGTCGACAGCCCCTTCTTTAGAGATTCGGCTTTTGAGATCAACAATGGTGGTTCGGCACTTTATGATCTCAAGAGAAGAAAGGAGAAGAAGAAAGCTATAAGATTCTGCTAAGGCTTTAAATCACAAGAAATATTAGGCTACAAGGGAATTTGGGGTTGGAAGAAAGAAACAAAAGAAGATTAGGAGAAGAATTTTAAATGGTGGATGCTAATGGAGTTTCGGCCTTAACCAAATAGATGAGAAAAGGAGAGGATTTTCTTGACTACAAAATTTGACAAGAGAGACTTAGGGAGAAACAACAAAATTTGGCACTTAAGCCCCTTTCAAGATCGAAAATACCAACCCAAAAAGCCCCCTATTCGGCCACCATCTCAACTCCTGATCAAATCCCTTATTAATCTCCTCATTATCTCTTATTTTATCATTTGAAATAAATAAAATAAAACCTCCATTATCTAACTCTTCTAGTTAAAGTTAAAAAATAAAAACAAGCCTTATCTCATCCTTTTAGAAGTCCACATGCCGTCCAACTCCTCTCCTCACTCTTGACGCCAAAAGCAAAAATAAAAACCTTAAAATTTTGCTTACCACGTGACTTGAACACAAGTCCTTCCCCTAGCTTATGGCGTCACACACTAAAGCCCTAAGTGGTGCCTTGTAGCCACTTTGCTAAGCCCATGTTCATGTCTCATTTCCCTTACATTTTCTCTTAAGGCCCTATCAACCTAGCTTCCTCTTAAAACTTAAAACTTAATACTTTCTAAGGCTTTCTCCTATTTTCTAAAGTTCACAAATTCCATTATACACATTCACAACATACTCAAGCATGTTATTTCACACATTTCAATAATAATGCATAAGCCATAATTCGGGATATTACAGTTCTACCCCCTTAAAATAATTTCGTCCTCGAAATTACCTGGCTAGAATAGGTGGGGGTATTGCTGTTACATTGCCTCTTCTGGTTCCCACGAAGCTTCTTCCGATCCATGATTGCGCCATAACACATTGACTAAAGGTACTGATTTCCGTCGTAACACTTTCACATCTCGTTCTAGAATCTGAATTGGTTCTTCCTCGTAGGATAAATCTGGCCATAGCTCCACCTCTTCAACCAGAACTACATGAGATGGATCCGATCGATAACGGCATAGCATGGACACATGGAATACGTCATGCATCTGCTTCAACTCGAGTGGCAATTCCAACTAATATGCCACTGGTCCAACTCGCTTCAACACTCGATAGAGTCCTATAAACCTTGGGCTTAGCTTCCCTTTCCGACCAAACCTCATCACCTTCTTCCAAGGCAAAACCTTAAGGAATACTTGGTCTTCCACATCAAATTCTATTTCCTTCCGTTTGAGATCTGCGTACGACTTATGTCTATCAGATGCTTCCTTCAACCGAGCCCGAATTACACTAACCTTCTCTTCGGACTTTGCCACAATTTCTGGACCCAAAATCTAGCGTTCTCCCAATTCCGTCCAACATGTAGGAGTCCGAAACTTCCGACCATACAGTGCTTCATACGGTGCCATTCGAATACTTGCCTGATAGTTGTTATTGTAGGTAAACTCTGCTAAAGGCAAATATTCCTCCCAACTTCCTCTGAAATCCATCACACAGCCTCTCAACATATCCTCCAACACTTGGATTACTCATTTCAGATTAGCCGTCCATTGTGGATGAAAAGTCGTAGTGAAATCCAATCTGGTGCCTAAAGCCTGATGTAACGCTTTCCAGAACCAAGAAGTAAACCTTGGGTCCCTATCTGAGATAATCGACACCGATACTCCATGCAACCTTACGACTTCCACAACATACAACTTTGCCAACTTCTGCAAAGAATAATCGACTCTCACCGGAATAAAGTGCGCGGACTTGGTCAAATGGTCCACTATTACCCATACCGAGTCCTTCTTAGTAGGCGTAAGGGGAAGCCCACTAACGAAGTCCATGGTAATTCTCTCCCACTTCCATTTGGGAATCTGTATTGGATGAAGCAATCCTGACGGAACTTGGTGTTCAGCCTTGACTTACTGACACGTCAAACATTTGCCAACAAATTTAGTAACTTCCGCTTAAGACACGCCACCAAAACTGTTCCTTATGTCTCAGACATTTCACTACCTCCGGATGCATAGCATAAGGGCTACTATGCGATTCCCGAAGAATTCTTTGTCTAAGCTCCTCGTCCTTCGGTATACAAACCTTACCCTTGAAGCACAATACTCCCTCATCATTAAAACCATAACCTTTCAACTCTCCATTCTGCGCTTGTCGCAACTTAACACTTAGATCCTCATCCACCAACTGACCCTCCTTCACTTTATCAACCACGTTGGCTTAACTTGCAGCTCTGCCAACAGACTTCCATCATCATATGAGCTCAGATGTGCAAACATCGCCCTCAGATCCGACA
The DNA here is from genome assembly GCA_025506655.1 of Gossypium rotundifolium. NCBI lineage: Eukaryota > Viridiplantae > Streptophyta > Magnoliopsida > Malvales > Malvaceae > Gossypium > Gossypium rotundifolium. Next base: position 175,069,626 of record CP106724.1, read on the forward strand.
CAACCTTCCGACTTAAGGCATTCGCCACTACATTCGCCTTTCCCGGGTGATATTCTATGGAACAATCGTAGTCCTTCAATAGTTCCACCCACCTTCGCTGCCTCAGATTCAACTCCTTCTGAGTCAATAGATATTTGAGACTCTTGTGGTCTGTGTAGATCGTCGACTTTTCTCCATAAAGGTAGTGCCTCCATACCTTAAGAGCGAAGACCACTGCTGCTAATTCCAAGCCATGCGTCGGATAGTTCACCTCATGTGGCCTCAATCGCCGGGATGCATGTGCGACTACCTTCCCATCTTGCATCAATACACAACCCAAACTCGTATGGGAAGCGTCACAATACACAGTAAAATCCTTTCACGCCTCAGTGAATCAACACTGGAGCTTCAGTCAATACCCTCTTAAGTTTTTCAAAACTCTCCTGTTGTTTATCCGTCCATACAAAGGGTACTTCCTTTCTTAGCAACTTCATCAAAGGCATGGCTATTGATGAGAACCTTTCCACAAACCTTCTGTAGTAGCTCGCCAATCCCAAGAAACTATAAATCTCAGCCACTGACCTAGGTGGTTTCCAATCCAACACCGCTTCAATCTTTCTAGGATCCACCCTTATTCCTTCAGCAGACACAACTTCCCTAAGCCAAAATTCACACTTGCTGAATTTGGCATAAAGCTTCTTCTCCCTCAATACTTGCAGCACAATCCAGAGATGCTCATCATGCTCCTCCTCAGTCTTGGAGTATACGAGGATGTCATCGATGAACACCACGATGAACCTATCCAAGTAAGGTTGAAAAACCCAGTTCATCATATCTATGAACACGGCTGGGGCATTTGTCAACCCGAATGGCATTACCATAAACTCATAGTGGTTGTATCTTGTCCTAAAGGCTGTCTTATGGATATCCGCCTCATTCACCTTCAACTGATGATATCCTGACCTTAAGTCGATCTTTGAGAACACCGCCGCCCCCTTAAGCTGATCGAATAAGTCATCAATCCTTGGCAAAGGATACTTGTTCTTGATGGTCAGCTTATTCAACTGACGATAGTCTATGCACATACGCATAGTTCCGTCCTTCTTCTTCACAAATAATACCGGTGCCTCCATGGAGACACATTGGGTCAGATAAACCCACGATCAAGCAATTCTTGAATTTGAGCCATGAGTTCAACCAACTCCTTCGGTGCCATTCTGTATGGAGCGATTGACACGGGAGCTATTCTCGGTAGTAAGTCAATTCCAAACCCCACCTCCCTGTCTGGGGGTATTTCTGGTAATTCCTCCGGAAACACATCTTCAAAATCCCTTACCGTTCTAACTCCACTAACACCTTTTTCCTTTCCATCTAATGCACTTACGAAGGCTAAAAATGCCTTGCACCCTTTACGAACCATCTTTTCAGTCTTTAGCACAGAAACTACATTAGACAAGTAGTTTCTTCTTTCTCCTATCATAATGACCACCTCATCCTCTGGGGTCCTTAACTCCATTCACTTAGCTGCACAGTCCAACATAGCCTGATGGTCCACTAGCCAGTCCATTCCAAGAATGAGATCAAACTCTCCAAAGGGAAGTTCCATCAGGTTTGCAGAAAATACTTCGCCTTGAATTTCTAAAGGTACACTTCAAAAGACCTTATTCACCACTACAGTTTGACCTAGTGGGCTTACTACAGTCATCTCCCTACTAGAAGGTTTAGAGGCTATGTCTAGAGTTTCAACTACTCTACATGCCACATAAGAATGGGTCGAGCCCATATCAATTAAAACAACATAAGGCTTTCCAAATACAAGGAACGTACCAGTTATGACGTCTGGCGCATCTCCTTCTTCCCTACGGTGAATCGCATAAACCAATCTCGGCTGCCTTGCCTCAGTATTAGCAACACCTCGACCGGTGTTCCACGTCCTCTACCAGCACCATTTCCTCTGCCATTCGGACCACGACCTCGCTGAGGCTGTTGTCCACCTCTACCAGCCTGATTAACATTCTGAGCTACTAGTCGATTCCCACCTGGCCTCATCGGACAGTCCTTAATCATATGGTCCTTTGACCCATATTTGAAACATCCACCTGTCTTCTTCCAGCATTCGCCTAAGTGTTTCTTCCCACACTGCTCACAAATACGATATTGCCCTCTAGTACCAGTTTGCTGACCTCGCGGCCCATCAATTCTAGGCCTTTTCTAAGCATTCCCAGATGATCCAGACGACCCAAATCCTCTCTTCTACTTATTCGATCCGTGTTCTGCCTCACAGAGTCCTTAATTCCTTTCGCTATCTTAGCTTTCTCTACTAAAGCAGAAAAACTCCGCTCTTGATGTGGAGCGACTAACAACCTCAGGTCATCCCTTAGTCCGTCCTCAAACCGAACACACCGCTCATGCTCCGTAGCCACTACTCCTCGAGCATACCGGCTCAACCTCAGGAATTCAGCTTCATACTCTGCTACGGACTTGTTTCCTTGAACTAGCCCAGAAATGCCTTTCGTTGCTCATCAGTATAACGTGTGCCGACATACTTCTTCTGATATGCCACCTTAACATATTCCCAGGTCAGATCCTCAGCTGTGGCACCATCCCGAACTGTTAACCACCATTGATACGCTTCATCGCGTAGCAATGCCACCATTCTTTTCAACTTCTCCTCAGGGGTCAGGTCGAGCTCATCCATAATGTGTTCGGTTGCTTCCAACCAATATTCAGCCGTACTGGGTGCCACACCAGATACGCCACAGAACACTTCACTCATTGGCTCGAATCGCTCGGTACAAATTTTCGAGCTCACATATTCCTCCAAAGACCACCACCATTTCAAGAACTCAAAGCCTGACCTGCGATCTGAGATCTTTCCCATCGATCTTCTTGCTCAACACCAACAAATTGGTGGTGGTGGTGGCGGTGGTACCTCATTCTCGGATCCTTGACCCGATCTAACGAGTTCGACACGGTCATTCTACCTCGACCGCATCCTCGTACATTGCAACCACGTCCCCTCGAGCTCATTTCTACTACCACGCTTTAATCTGATTAAGAAACTTTATGCATTAGCCATTTTTTCACTGATTATTCATGAGGAAGTTTTATGAGAAGGGTTTAGTAGCAGTTCTTTTCATTCAAAGTTTCAAGTTTTCTATCCTAATTCACGTAAAAGCACATCCATTCCATAGTATCTCCCATACATTCACTCTTGGACATTTCATCTGTTCCTATCCTGGGGTATTTTCATAATTTATCCCTGAGGGTATTTTCGTAATTTGTCTCACAAGGGTATTTTGTAATTTGTCAAAATAAGGTTCCTTGGTGATTCATCAATAAGGGTATTCTGGTAATTTTGCATTCTCGGGGGTATTTTGGGAAATTTGGAAATCTGAGGGTATTTTGGTAATTAACCCGGGTAAATTTGTAAATCTTAATAAATCAAGGGTATTTTGGAATTTTACAAAACTTGGGGGTTGTTTTTGAGAATTTATTTTCCAACTCAGTGTTGTTGCAGAAATTTTTGAAGATCGGGGGTCATTCTGGTAATTTTGTAACTCGGGGGTATTTCGATAATTTACAGATTAGGGGTAATTTTCGTAATTTTTTTTTCAAAATCAAGGTATTTTGATATTTTGTAAATTTTGGGTTTTTGAACAAAGTAATGAAATTTTAATAAGAACTGTGGGTATTTTGGAAATTTCATAAACCAAGGGCATTTTTATAATTTTACCACTAGGGGTATTTTAGTAATTTTGTAAATTAAAAAATATTTCCAAAAAATTTTATAGAATAGTTCTTACAAATCAAAAGGGTAATTTAGTAATTTTAAAACTAGGGTTTCCATAAAAATACGGCTAGTCCCTTTCGAGTTTTAGTTAGGGGTTTAGCCCGTGAATAAGTCCTCTTGGTTAGGGTGAACCGAAGCTACGCACCAGGTAGGATTCGAGTGGAGAGGAGGTGAGTCACGCGGACTGCTTAAATACCAAGCTCCCACCGAAACCAATCCTAGACATGCGCACCATGGTTGCCACACCCTAACTCGGTGACTTAACCACAGGTTTGTTTAGTTAGTCATTTAAGTTTTATGTATTTGTTGGGGTACACTAGTCCTAGGGTTCAAGTACTTATTCTCTATTCTACGTTCCATTTCTACCCTTCTATAAATCATAATATAAATCACACAAGAGATCGGACTACTTACGGTGGACTTGGTCGGAGACTTAGTGTGCCATGCCGGAAAAACCTGCTTAATTCACAAAATTCCTTTTGGGCTTAACTTTGAAAACGTTTTGGGCCTTAAACCCAAAGTTGAAAGTTTAAAAGCGGGCTCGACACCAAACTAAAACACCCCAAACTGGCCCACGAGCCTCGACCAGATCTGGTATGTTCCTCGAGTAAAAACGGTTCAAATTCGTGGGTTCTTAGAAAATCTTTAAGTGATTTTTGGGAGAAAACTCGATTTGGGTTAGGCTCAAGTTGGAAACCAGTTTGTCTTTGTGAAATATAAGTTTTTATAAAAATTCTTTATTGAGTCCTAAAACTTTAAGTAAAAGATATGCCGATTTAATTTTAAAGATTTTGCCTTTGAAAACATTTGTATTTAGATGTCATAATATTTACGAGTTTATTTAAAAAATTATTACTTAACTTTAATTTTGAAAACATTGAAACATAATATCGTAAATTTAAATGCATGCATAATTTGTTCATACTATGGCTTTATTACATCAAAATATACCCAAAATAAATTGAAAGTACTTAAATAAAAGTAAATGTCAAATCATAAAATTCCTTCTTGAGCATGGCCACCACTAAGCTCTTGCTTACCCGGTCCATTCTTCGTCGTCACCGAAAAATGATCCCACAACGGATGAGTCAAAGCAGACTCAATGTGTACACAAACACTAAGTCCAAATAGATTTAGGCATATCAAGCCATACACATTCATATCAAAATATACAATTAATGATGCATTCCCAAGCCCAAGCCTAGTTACCAACCGCTACACATCACCTGTACCAACCTGCACATTGTGGGGATCCGCTACACACCATCGAAGGTAGTCACTGCAGTCGACGTACTCATCGCCCTTATAAATTCGTGGCACAGCCACCAGATAATATTTTGTGTCATGGGACACCACATTTAGATAATGTGACCGAAGTCACCACATTCAGATAATGTGACCGAAGTCACCACATTCTTATATCGTGACATGAGTCACAAAATTCACTTCCCCTTTTCATAATATCCCATATGCCCCCATCTATCATACACATTATGCAATATCATGCCTTAATTCACATTCTTATCATACTCACATTCATGGCATAACAAACCATATCATACTCATAGTAGGAGTAGGAAAAATGTACCTTAGTACTTTGTACCATTGTATGGTACCTTAGCCATACTTTTCACATTCTTAATAACACATATATATATATATATATATATTAGACATTGCCATAAAACTTATTAAGAAATAATGTGGGGTACACACCTGGTTAACTTAGCAAATTCGCTCCAAATCCCGGAGACTCGATCTAGCGTCCTAGACCCTTAGACTTCAAGTTCCTACATTCGGCCAACATGCAATATTTTAGCTAAAAGTAATTCGGCCCATTTAATCAAATCCTGAAACTTACCTTGTTGCCGATTGGATTTAAGATCAAATCCCGAAAATGTTGTATTAGTTCTTCTTGCAATCGGCCTACACTAGATCCATTGACTTGTTAGTTTTCGGCTTTTTAAACAAATAAGAAATAGATCTAGACACCAAACTAGGCCTTGGCCGATTGTACTTATGCACTTACCTTGTGATTTTCAAATCCCGAAAAGTATCACTTGACTATGGAGATGTCAACAGCCCTATACACATATGTTAGATTTAATTCTAACACTAAAACATAATAGAATGGCCTAAGGCCGAATTTCACTTATAGCTTACCTTGGGTTCTTAAGATCCCAAAGATCTTCCCCCTAGAAATCGACAATAGGCCAAAAATCCCGAAAAGTGAGTTTGGATTGTAGTATCTGTCGAAATACCTAAGAAGTTATGTTAGATTACTTTTTAACATCATAATAAATGGCCCTTGGCCAAATACTTGCCTTACCTTAGATCTTGATACCCGAAGCTCTCCTCCTTGTAGTCGACTACACACAAAAGACACATTATTATGACACCATATACATTCGGCCATGCTCTAAAAATCAAGACCAACCATTGGTTTCGGCACACCCATGAAGAAAGAATAAAATCGATTGCTTTAAGGGGAGATCACTTACCACTATGTCGCTTGAAGAGACTACAAGAGAAAAATCGACAGCCCCTCCTTTAGGGATTGACTTTTGAGATCAATAATGGTGGTTCGGCACTTTATGATCTCAAGAGAAGAAAGGAGAAGAAGAAAGCTATAAGATTCAGCTAAGGCTTTAAATCACAAGAAATATTTGGCTACAAGGAATTTGGGGTTGGAAGAAAGAAACAAAAGAAGATTAGGAGAAGAATTTTGGCAATGGTGGATGCTAATGGAGTTTCGCCTTAACCAAATAGATGAGAAAAGGAGAGGATTTTCTTGACTACAAAATTAACAAGAAAGACTTAGGGAGAAACAACAAAATTCTGAACTTAAGCCCTCTTTCAAGACCGAAAATACTAACCCAAAGAGCCCCCTATTCGGCCACCATCTCAACTCCTGATCAAATCCCTTATTAATCTCCTTATTATCTCTTATCTTATCATTTGAAATAAATAAAATAAAATCTCCATTATCTAACTCCTCTAGTTAAATTTAAAAATAAAACAAGCATTATCTCATCTTTTAAGAAGTCCACATGCCGTCAACTCCTCTCCCCACTTTTGACGCCTAAAAGCAAAAATAAAACCTTAAAATTTTGCTTCCCACGTGACTCGAACACAAGTCCTTCCCCTAGCTTATGGCGTCACATACTAAAGCCCTAAGTGGCGCTTTGTAGCCACTTTGCTAATCCCATGTTCATGTCTCATTTCCCTTACATTTTCTCTTAAGGCCCTATCAACCTAGCTTCCTCTTAAAACTTAAAACTTAATACTTTCTAAGGCTTTCTCCTATTTTCTAAAGTTCACAAATTCCATTATACACATTCACAACATACTCAAGCATGTTATTTCACACATTTCAATAATAATGCATAAGCCATAATTCGGGATATTACAAACTCCATTCCATTAAGGAGTACCAGGAGGAGTAAGTTGTGAGACAATCCCACATTCCTTCAAAAGATCATCAAACTCTAGACTCAAATACTCTCCACCTCGATCAGATCAAAGTGACTTGATAGTTTTTCCTAGTTGATTTTGTATTTCATTTTTGAATTCTTTGAATTTTTCAAGGGACTCAGACTGATGGTGCATGAGATAAACATACCCATATCTACTAAAATCATCAGTGAAAGTAATGAAGTAGTGAAATCTACCTCTGGCCTGTATATTTATTGGTCCACATACATCAGAATGTATTAGGCCCAATAAATCACTAGCTCGTTCACTTTTACCAGTAGAAGGAGATTTAGTCATTTTTCCCAATAAGCAAGATTCACATGCTTCAGATTGTTCAAAAACAAATAAATCTAAGAAACCATCTTTATGGAGTTTGGATATGCGTTTCTCACTTATGTGGCCCAAACGACAATGCCAAAGATAAGTTTGATTTGAGTCATTTATTTTAGATCTTTTAGTATTTATGTTGTAAATGGGATTCATTTGATCTAAAATATAGAGGTCATTAATCAATTGTGCCTAACCATAGAAAACATTATTGAGATAAAAGGAAAAATAATTATTCTTAATAATTATCTCAAAACCAATTTTGTCTAAACAAGAAATTGAAATAATGTTTTTAGTCAAACTGGGCACAAAATAACAATCCTCTAAACATAAATCAAGTCCACTAGGCAAAGATAACGTATATGTTCCCACAGCTAATGCAGCAACTTTTGCACCATTTCCAACTCGCAGGTCCAAATCTCCTCTAGCCAAAGTCCTACTCCTTTGTAGTCCCTATACAAAAGTACAAATATGAGAACCAAAAGCAGTATCTAATACCCAAGAAGTAGTAGTTGATAAATTAATATCAATAACATAAATACCTGAAGCAAACGTTTCGCTTGTTTTGTCCTTCTTGACTTCTTCAAGATAGATAGGGCATTTCCGCTTCCAATGTCCAGTTACACCACAATGAAAGCAGTTTCCTTCCTTAGACACCCAACCTTTAGGTTTCAGTGTAGCCTTTCCTTTTCCAGGCTTGGGCTTACCTTTACCCTTGGGCTTTTCTGAACTTTGGCCTTTCCCTTTCCCTTATTGTTAAGGACCATCAGTATGGGCTTAGGTCTAACCTTTTTCATGTTGCCTTCAACAGTTCGTAACATACTGAGCAACTGTGGCAGAGTCTTGTCAATTTCATTCATATTAAAATTGAGGACAAACTAGCTGTAGCTATCCGGAAATGATTGCAGAATAACATCAATGGCCAACTCTTGGCTCAATGGAAACCCAAGCTTAGACAGCCTTTCAAGATAGCCAATCATCTTAAGGACATGAGGTCCTACTGGGCTTTCTTCAGCCAGCTTACACTAGAATAGGTCCTTAGAGGTATCAAACCTCTATTGCCGTGCTTGCCCCTGATAAAGTTTTTTCAAGTGCTTGATCATATCATAAGCAACCATGTCCTCATATTGCTTCTAAAGCTCAGGATTCATAGTGGCAAGCATAAGACATCAAACATCTACCATGTCATCGAGATGCTTCTTGTAAGCATCTCTATCAATCCTCGAGGCATTAGTGGGTGGTTCATTAGGAAGTGGTTGTTCAATGACATATAATTTTCGTTCTTGTTTGAGGATAATCCTCAAGTTACGGAACCAGTCAAGAAAATTCAAACCATTCAATTTGTCCTTCTCAAGGATCGATCGAAATGAGAGTGTATTAGTGTTTGCAGCCATAATATATCTACAACAATTAAATATGCGTGTGAGTATATTTACCAAGTTTATATCAATCATTAAAAGACTTTATTAAATGATGTTCCCACTATTTTATTTCAAAATTAGTAACCTCATATATTAATTTCGGAAAGACTTTCTTAAAAGCATTTCTAGTGGGTTAAGGATCCATATTTCACCTCCTCTTAAGTCAGCTTTGCCTTTACTCTCAAGACTATGGTTATTTAGGTAAGAAAATTTTGCTAATTACATCATATGTAACTCCTAATATTTGGTGAAAAACTCTTGTCCTAATCATCTTATGATTTGTCCAATTTACTTGCCTCTAGGTTTCTAATCCTATTAGAGTAACCTAGTTAAGTCATTAACTAATTTTTAACCAGCGAATATCACTTGTTTATTCTTCACGTTTAACCAAGATAAATACTAGTACTTCACTTTGGAAGAACCTATATAGTATTGATCGAGGCCTTAACAAGGGTAAAATTAGAATGCCATGTTAACTTAATATTTTAATAGAGGGATTTTATTAAGGTTGTTGCATCTCACCAATTATGGTCTATTTTAGCCCATTTAGTCTTTTAATTGATCTCATCAATTAATGGGGTTTATTATTATCAAATTTTAATATATATAAAATTGGCATGCTTTAGACATCCATAGCATCTCATACATGAATAAATAAAGCAATAAATAAATGCAATAGTTATAGCGCATAAAATAAGGTGGTTCAACCCAAGCCAATAGGAGAACCAAAAGGAAACCTAAAGGTGTAAGCCATTTCATAAGCTATCTATCCACACTAGTTTTCCCATCTTTCTTCTCGTCTAGCCCATAGCAACTCTTGCAAATTACAATATGCAGAAACTCATTTTACATACGAGGGAGTAAGATGAAAAGAGAAAAACAAGAGATAGCAGTAAGGCATGACATGCAGGCATTATTTATATAAAAAAATATAACCTTTTATCAAATGGGTCATCGGGCTATAACTATCCATTTCAAACACCGTGCATTTCAAAAATAGCATATATAATTCAACGATTTGCTAAGGTGAATTACAAAATATCCTTTCAACCTTTTGTGGCCCACTAAGTTTATTAATTTTTATTAACAAAACATACTGTAAGAAGATGGGGTCTGAGTCGATCGGAGGAAGCGGGCCGAAAGCCCACTTCCGGAGCCGTCTTCAAATCCCTATTCCCAAAATACGAGAGGGAATTGTCACGGTAGAAGCCGAGGGTATGAACGCATACCCCTATCAAATGAAACCTCACGATTTGATAAATTTTATCAACAGAATCGTGTTTTCAGGATTTTAATCCTTGAGGTTTCATATCGGAACAACCCTTGTTCCACTAGCCAGTTAAATTTTACTGGAAACTGTAAATACCACCGTCGCATCATTACAGATTTGTTAATAGTTAATAGTAATAACATAAAATCGAATAGGCCACAACACCATGATTAACATTTAATCAATTATCAAAAGGAACAGTTATCAGGTTATCTTAAACGATTTAAACATTGAAAGCGTAATAAAATTAAAGCATGCATCTCATACAATTGCATCACCCAAGTATTTAAACCCGAGTTTGTATCACACAAGTGGCTCTGACACCACTATTGGAATGTCGATACCCCCATGGCGCAACAAAATAAAAATAATTTTGGCGATCCAAACCATGAATCCATATGTGGAATGAATCAGGGTGAAATAATAGTTTCAAAATTACCGAAACTTCAATCTGAGTAGACAACGATGCCTCGGCAACAAGAATTCTGATCAACTATCGAACCAAGCCGCAACCTTTTTTGATTTCGGCCTCTACGTAATCCACCCAGTTTGACGATGAATTGAAGAAATCTCCAAAGCTGTTTTGGAGATTTATTTGCTTGACACTGCTAGACCTCACAAGCAATGTTTAGGGTTTTTAAAAGCTCTGTATATATACATATTACCTTTTTTATAATTGGTATATATATAATGAATCATAAAATAAATAAATATAATAATGTTTTAACCAAAATTATAATTACATTAATTATAACAAGGATTTCGGTAAACTATATTTATTTAAATTTATATACGAACCAAATTCATATATTAATAGAACTATGTTCTCATTATGTGTACAACATCCTTGTACATATAATATGTTCAATATTTGATTGCTCAATTAAATTAACTCTTTAATTAATTTAATTCATGTGACAACCAAACACAATACCAACTATGTTTTATTCCGTTCATTTCAACCATAGGGTGTGACCCTGTAGTTCTTGTAACGTTAGTAGTAATACTAGAACGATTCTAATGTTACAAACAATGAGTACCATCTAGCAATGCATCATTGCTACCTAAGTTATAAGAAGTCATGATTCGACATAACCTTTTGTGATTAACCTTTCATGCATTAATCCTTAAGTCCTTTATCTCTAGAATGGACACAAGTCATGGAATAGTCACACTTGCATAGTCCATCCCATGTTTCTTGGTATCTTGAGTAGACTATGATATACAAATTAGTATGACATCTCATATCAACTTATTTGAGCATGGCCATGCATTTCTAGTCTCACTCAATCAAGTGGCCTAAGATATTACTCCCATTATGTAGGAGGGACTTATCCTATATTGATCAACCATATCCCTCTACATAGATTGTGGTATATCCAACATCAGCCTTTATAAAACAGCCAGTTGTGGTGTACGTTTGACTGTATCAAAATATACAACTTACGATGTTGGGATAATGATGATCTCAAGTTTGAGGTTAATATACATATTAATCACTATGAGTAATGTTGTGACAATTACATAATAATCGAAGAAATATACTCATAGTGGGTCAGTCCAATATGTTGTTCTCTATCACACATATTCATGCATTGATTTTGACACTCCACATCAATGAAAACTCTTTATCGTCAATCAACTACATGTTAGTCTTAATGCATTATTGTTGTCCTAGTCAACAATAATACTTAACTAAGGATCTTTTAAGAATAATCATATTATTCTCAGAACATTATTATAAAACAGTTTATTTGAATACAGAAAAAAACTGAAATAATAATGACAAGGCTTTATATTAATAAACATGGTAAATCTAGTATGTTATTACAACCATCTCATGATTGATCTTCGGGCATACTCTTACATAGTCGTATTTTAAAGTGGTTGAATGATTGGACTTTGAGTTGCTTGTTGTTTAAGATTGCAGGGTTAGTAAACTTGATGTTTAAGGCTCATTTTGAGTCTACATGGCCTGGCACACGGGAGTGTGACCAGACTGTGTGAGATGCACGGCTATTACATGGGCGTGTGATTTGGTCGTGTGTCCCCTACAATTTAAAATTTTCAAAACAGAATGTCAGGATTTTCCACACGGGCAGAGACACGGGCTTGTGTCTCAGCCATGTGAGGCACACGGCCTGGCACACAGGCATGTGACTTGGCCGTTTGAGGTAAATTAGAGAGTTACACGGGGTAGGACACGGCCTGAAGCACAGGCATGTCCCTTGGCCACACGGGCGTGTGTGATTGCACCTAGGAAAAATTTTGAAATTTCACAAAAAATTCTCAGAGAACCCGAATTAGTCTCGATTTGTTTCAAATACATATTTAAGGTTTCGAGGGCCCATAAAAGGGACGATATGATTAATTTATGAAGTGTATGTTAATTAAATTGTATTATGTTCGTATTTGATCTGAAAAGTCCGGTAATGCTCCATAATCCTGTTCTGGCGAGGGATAATGGTTAGGGGGTGTCACATAAGAACTCATAGTGTCCATAACGAGTTCTGAAAGTAGTCTTATACACATCAATCTCCTTAACCTTCAGTTGATGATGCGTCCAACTCATTTTCCTTCTCTCTCAAAATTGGCCTAATCTAATAAATTTTGAAAAAAAAATGTCCTAATCCGATAATATTTTGTAAAAAATGACCTTGTTGGTAGTTCACCTTTCATCCTAACCATTATTAACTAAATATTGGGGCAAACCCTTTGTTAATTCGGTTTAATCAATTTGCAAAAATTTGAAACCAGCTTAAATACTTCATCGAGAAAGCCGAAAATGATGAAAGCTTTGAAGAAACAAAAACCCTACAACTCAACCAAATTATATCATAATACAAATTTATTTCATCAAATTTCAAAACTATCGAAAGAAAAATACATCAAAGATAAATTAGCAAACTTGGAATACAAAGAACAAAAAAGCTATTAAATTTTGCTTGTTTGCGTGATTTTTTTATACTTTTGTTGTATACATATATAAAAGGATAATGTACCAATAAATGCTCATTTCGAATTATTTATAGAAATGAGTTGTTTCTAAAAATAATTATGGGTATGGATTGAAAACTAAAAAATGAACTGACGTGAATACGTTTTCAGGGAATAACCTAGAAAAACGCTTCCACATCAACATTTTTTTTCCTTATGTCAAGCAAATGCGCGCTGACATGGATGCACTTTTGCCCGTGCTCAAACTAAATTTTCAAAAAAAGGTATTTTTTTAAAAATATTACAAAAATAAACTAATTTTTTAAAATTTTACAAGAATAAAACATTTATAAAGACCCAAAGTGACAGCATCATTTTTTTTTGTGCCACCAAATAAAACTTGCAAAACAAATCTTTATATAGACCCAAAGTCTTATTTTCCTTGTTTTCTTAAGCAATGTGGGATGTGAGATATGTATATATATAGACTCATGAATAGGTTTGCAGCTTGTTCCTAGATAATGTGGGATTCTTTCCTCTTTTAACTAACAATATAAGATTAAAGGCTACACTATATTTTATTTTATTTTTTACTTATAGAGTTTAAACTTTTTTACAAAAGTTAACATTTATTACATTATAAATAAAATTTCTAAACTCTATAAGTAAAAAAATTATAAAATATAAAATGATGTGGGATTTGGTCTCTTCTTGTTTGAAGATGACCAAATGAGTTTGAAATAAAGGTGTTTGGAGGGTGTGTAAAAGATTATATAGTATTTGCCATTAAAGCAATCTTGTTTTGTTGCATTTTTTTTTTAAAGTAATTTCATTTTATATACTTCAATACTAATATTATTAGATATTCACTAAAAAGATTATATAGATTTATTTACTGAACACTAAAATTTTATGTGAACAATCAATATAATGTATAGTTATGAAACTATTAATGAATCTATTCATATACATTTGTTTTCTTTTCAAATGAACCAAAGTTATATTGAAACAAAAATTATTTAAATATAAAGAATTTTATACATTTGTAATATAAAATTGATTATGAAGTTGTTTATTCTTATGTATTTAAGGTAATTTTTATCACTTAATTATAAAAAGTTATAAAATAGTTATTTAATTATGTCTTTTTTGAATCATCTGTTTATGAAAAGTTACAAAATTTGTTATTCAACTATTCTAATTTGTCTCCTTTTCTTTTTCTTTTTTGTTACATACCTCAAAATTCAAGATAATTGGATGATCAAAAAATTTACTTATAAGTGATCATTTTGTAAGTTTTTATAATTCAATAGCCAAAAATCATAGTTAAGTGACTACTAATATAATTTAATCTAGATATAAAAATATGAAAATAATTATTATATTTTATGTATATTATATATTTCTACAAAAAACTTATTTAATATAATTATGTACTATGTTTAAATAGATTATTTATCTAGTCAAAATACATCTAAAATAAATTTATAAGCATTTATTAGGTGATAAAATTAAATTAAAATTAGGATTAAAAATTAATGAGTATAGTAAAACATCAAAAAATAAATATTTAAAAAAGATATATCAATTTTTAAAATTAAAATATATATATATATATACTATTTGAGTACCAAATACTAAATCATATATTTATTAATCATTCCTAACATAAAATAAAATAAAATAATAAAAATTAAAAGTATAACTTTTAAATTGATAATGGAAATTATTTTAAAATTAGAATTTCATGGATATTAACTTCAAACATTTAAAGTTGAATAGAAGATTACTACATGTACAAGTTTCTTTTGTGTAATTTGTTCTTTTTTCTTTAATGGTCCTTTTGTATAAGTTAACAATTTTAAAATGTAATAAGATTAAAGATCTCAAAAGATAATTTTATAATATGAGAAAATGTTAATAAAATATAAAAAATAGAAATTGTTTTGTAAAAAATAAATTGAGTAGCCTTAATCTTACATTGTTAGTTAAAAGAGAAAGGAATCTCATATTGTATAAGAACAAGCTGTTTGTAAACATATTCATGAATCTATATATACAATTATCTCACATCTCATATTACTTAAGAAAACAAATAAAATGAGACTTTAGGTCTATATAAAGATCTATTTTTAAGTTTTATTTTCACATTAATTGGTGGCACCAAAAAAAGATGGTATTGCCACTTTGAGTCAAAGGATTATTCTCATAAATTTTTAAAAATTTAGTTTATTTTTATAATATTTAAAAAAATTAAAATTTAATTCGAGCACGAGTAAAAGCACGTCCATATCAGGGCGTTTTTGCCCGACACAATAAAAAAAGTGTTGATGTGTAAGCGTTTTTCTATGTTATCACTTTAAAACATGTCCACGTCAGCATATTTTTAAATTTTCGATCCATTCTCATAATTATTTTTAGAAATAACCTCTTTTCGTAAATAATTTAGAAAATGCGCTTTATTGGTACATAACCCTAAATAAGAAATTAAAAATTGGATTTGTGTTTCATGAAATCGTATTGGAACATAATAATATTATATATACATATAGATCTCTCTCTCTCACAACTCAAACATGTTTCACTCTGCTTCATCAAACTTCCCTTCAACACCACCATTGATGCACTGCGACACCTTCATCCCTCAACTTCCCATACAAAGCCAAGCATTCCCAGTAAGCCCTTCTGCTCATGTTCTTTCTTCCACCAAGTCCTTTAGGTTTGCATTCCAAGAACAGCTCATCAACCAATCTAATAGCCTTGCTCTTCACCATATCTTCAACCACTTCAGCCTCAGCCTTCATCACTACATACTCTTCCTCCTTCACGTTCTTCCTCAGCCAATTCGACATCCCAGTCTCCGCCGCAGTCTGCGGCACCTCTTTCTTGGTAGAGTCCTTGGTCAGTGTCTCGATCTTGTACATCTCGAACTTCAGATTCCTTGTGGGATAGTTCTTGACAAACCAGGTGGTGGCACTGCCGCCATCTTTCTTAGGCAAGCCTACATCAATGAAAACCCGACGGGGGTAGCTTTCGAGTGAGTCCCCCAATAGATCTGGCAAATATTTCGTTCGTTTAAGGTAAGTTCTGGACGTCCCTGAGGATGCTCTTGGTGGTTCAAGAAGAACGTCTTCCAATTTCTTCAATGCTGCCCGTTTCGCTTCTGATGTATTATACCCCAAAAGCCGCCTTTGGGAACTTGGGATCGGTCGAGCATTCTCAACCTTTTTCATCCCAAAAAGGTTGGAATTGAATTTCCTGAAATAAACAATCTTGTAATTAGACGGCTTGTTGAATGAAAGCGATGAGTCCAGCTGCTGAACAGCAACAATACCGCCAACTTTGAGACTCCGGTCGATGAATTCGAGGGCGGATTGAATGTTTTCAGTGAAGATGAAATCGAAGGACTCGTCAGGGATTAACATTAGTCGATCAAAGTCATTTGTAGAACTGAATTCCATATCAGTTTTGGTTAGGAAGGAATTTCCCTGAATGGATTCTTTATCATAGTCATCGCTTAACAATAGTCCTTTGTTTCCCGGTTTCAGAATACCTTCATTGTTCAAATCATTGTACAGCAATATCAGAGATTCCAGATTAATGGGACCAGCGGCCTCAGGGACAACTTCAGCCTTGATTGTATAAACAGGCAGAGCGGGTTCGTCGTTGACGATATATCTTATTCCCGACCAAGGAAGCAAAAATATGGTCAAAGCCAAAACCGTCAAGAACCGAGCAAGAAGCTTAAAAACCCTAGAGCGAGGAACTTTGACGATCAATTGTGCACCAGACTGCAAATTAATGCCATTTTTCAAGGCTTTATGCTTGTTTTTATGGAATTTGTTTAGAAGTCCATAAATAATATGGACAGCCATTGATCCAAATGATCGATTAAAACACAAACAAAAAAGGGCTTACAAATCCAATCACAAAAATTCAGAAAACAAAGGTGATCAAAGAGAAGGTATATTGTACGAGAAGAAAAATAGAAAACTTTTCTGGAAAAGAAAATCGAGAGATAGCATATTAAAGTAAAACAAGGAAGAGATTATAACAGGCGAGAAAGAGAGGAATGAAGAAGGCAAAACTTAGCGAGTGCAAAATCGAGCGGCAGTGTGATTTCCACCCACGAGAGCCACACGATTACTTTGCAACCTCGACCAAAGTAACAACAATTCCTTCATGCGCTGAACCTCCATTGTTTTACCCATTATTCCCCAGTGTTGGATTTCATACATCAACCTCCAAATGATTCTTAACGAAACATCGCTAAAACACCAGCTAGAGAGAGAGAGAGAGAGAGAGAGAGATCTTCTGTTGTGTTCGTCTATCTTCTACTTCTACTTCTCTTTTCCCCCTTTGTTGTTTTCTTTGCGCTCTCTGATTTGGTTGGAAATCAAAGAGGAATTTTAAGGGAAGAGATGTGATGGCTTTCGTTGCTGTTTTGGAAATGGCCTAAAAATGGTTGGTTTCGCGACAAATATGTTAAGCCATTGCTCCGCTTCTCCTTTCCAACTGCTAAGCCCTTCATTTTCTTACAACCTATGTTTGCATATGCACTGCCTATCCTGTTCCGTTGCTTTGTATTTTCTTTTTAAAAAATAAAATAAAATTTTACTATTATATAAACATATTTTAAAATTCATTTAAAACATATATAATATTTTATTATGGGATAAATCCCTAAAATATAAATGAATTTTGATTCAATGAGTAATGTTATACATAGATTTTGATTTTGTGTAATTTTATAAATGACATTTTAATTTTATTCAATTTTCCTAAACAACTAATATCATTTCGGTATAAACATCATTTTACATTTACACCGGCATATAACAAGCTGTGCACTAATTCGAATCCCATACACCGGCACCTTGCCTGCTAGACTTGAAGTCTGAGATTTAAAACACCGGCATTTAGCCTGCTAGGCATCAAGCCCGACATATTCACCGGCAAGACAAGGCATGCTAGGCATTTAGCCCGAATAGATCATCAAGACAAGGCTGCTAGGCTTTAAGCGATATAACTCAATGCACAAGGCACCGCTAGGCTCAAGCCTAAATATCAACATTATTAACCATTCATTTCACATTACTTTGTGCTAAATTCACAACATTTCGTATACTTCGTATTTCTTCCACATATCAACCGAACTTAATTATTCATATTACTATAAACAAAATAAAGTCAATCCAATAATACATAATACCACATTCGCCATCACATAAATTTATACTCAAATTATTAAATATTATCATTTAATATGTTCACAATTAATACTTAACATATACTTGCTTAAGGACTTACCTCGATTATCAACGGCAACTTAAATCGACTATTCAACAACCTTCGTCTTTCCCCGATCTAAATCCGTTTTTCTTTGTTATTGATCTAAACATATCAAAAATAAACTCATTCAAGTACATTTCATTTCAATTTAGTCCCAAAGCACATAAATGGGAAAATTACCATTTTACCCCTAATGTTTCACACTTTTACAATTTAGTCCTATTTGCATAAAACACAAAATACACAAAATTTCTCAATACTACTCAAGGACCGAATATGCATAGGGACTATAAAAGTCCATTTCTTTCATTTATTTTGCAAATAAGCCCTTCTAAAAATTTATTTTTACAAATTAGCCCTAAATACTCAATTTCACCAAAACTTCCAATACAAAACATACTAATCTTTAACATATCTTTAATATAAAATCATAAAACATCAAAAACCACAAGAACATAACAATGGCCGAACATCAAGCATGCTTATTTTTTAAAATTCTAACATGGGTCAGCTACGATTCGAAGCAACGATCTCAAAAACGTAAAAATTTACAAAAACCGACTAAGAATTTACCTTGAATTTGGCTTGAAAGTAGCCAAAATTTCAAAGAACCTAGCTCCCCTTTCTTTCTTCAATATCCGGCGAAGAGAAGATGAGTAAACATGTTCATTTTTTTGTGTTTTAATTAACATATATGTAAAGATTTTGGTTGATTACTAATTTAACCTTTATACATTAATATATAAACAAATAATACTAAGGGTATTCATGGTATATGCCGCCCACTAACTATTAAAATGGGCTAATTTCCCTTTTAATACCCCATATTAAAAAGCCATTATCAAAAAGGCACTTTTCACTATAGTTTGCAACTTTTACATTTTACGCGATTAAGTTCTTTTTCTAAATTAAACACACAAACGATTAAATTTTTCTACGAAACTTTCACACATATTAATTCACATATAATAAACAGAAAATATAATATTTAAATATTTTTGGACTCGGATTCGTGGTCCCGAAACTACTGTTCCGATTAGGGTCAAATTCGGTCTGTTACAAATATATTTTACAAAAATTTATTTAAACATCAGAAAATATTAATTTTTTTAGAAAAATAAATTATTTCTCAAAAATTATTTTACGAAAATCAAAATAAAATGCGCAAAGAGATAAATAATTGTTTCAGTGCGTTTGTCATGTTTTTGTGTGTAATCTCACTGAAGCAACTTGTTTGTATAATCAAGGTGGTATATTTTTCACTCGACCTTTAGGGTGCGTTCTCCATTGTTGTCCAGATGGACTTCTCTATAAAAAAAAAAAGTGTTTTTCTCTTAAAAGTAATAAAGAACAGACATCAGTGGGGAAAATTTTTTAACTTTTTTTACATACATTTTCACAGATGAAAAAGTAGAAAATTTGAACTTTTCTCAGGCTAAAAGTGCTTTTGGGTGGTGTTTTACTTTTTTAACCTTATTATTTCTTCTTCCAAATAAACGTTAGAAGACTTCTTCTTTTTTCCCCTTTTCTCTTTTGTCTGAACTTTTCCCTTTTCCTCTAGTTCTTTGTTCCTCTTATCCACGGTGAGTTTATCTTTTTCTTCTCTTCTTCTTGTCTTTAATTGTTCATTATGCTTTAATTTTTAGCTATTTTATGATTGTTTGATTTTCTTATGGAAGGGCCTTAAAGCTTTATTTGTTTATTTATTCATTTTCACTCTAGTTCGTGCATTTTTTGCCTGCAATTTTTGAAAGCAGTAATCAGTCTTCTTCTCTTTGTTCCCTTCACTAAATTTTCTTCGGTGAGTTCCTTTTTTTTGTGAAATTTTTGTTTAGATTTGCGTTTTTTTCCTTTTTTGGTTTGTTTGTTTCTGTTTTGCAGTTCCGCTGGATTTCAACTGTAAGATCTCCTATTTTTTTCTTAAATTCAGTTTGTTTTGTTTGGTTGCTCGGAAAATGAAAGAAAATGGATGGAGAAAGATTAGTACCTTCCGTGGTTTTTTTTTTTTTTCTTATTTTTTGTTTGGTTTATTTTTCTTTTTTCTTTTTTGTTCTACTTATTGTTCGGGAAAATGAAAACTTGACTATCTTAAAAAGGATTTTAATGCATAGAACAGTAAGGCTTCAATGAACATTTTTTTCCCTTTTCATGATCTAAACAAAATTTGTGTTTTTATTTCTATTATTTCTCATCAGCAGCAACCTATTGGAAAAATAATACTAATAGTAGTTGATTTTTCGTAGCATTATTTTTAAATTGGACTCAGATTTTTGTGTGTTCTTTTTTCTTGTTAAATCACAGAGTAGAGACTATTCTCCATATGTTAAGGATTTTTGTATATTCTTTTATTAGCATGCGATTTAGTTTTTGTGAAGTAAGACTGGTTTAATGCAAATTAGCTAGGGCTTTACACCATTGTTGGTGTCGGTCCATTTTTGTTAAAATTAATATTAGAGGAAAATATTTTGATACACATGTAAACAAATATACTTATGTGACATTTGATTTTCTTGATTGCTTTCTTGGTGAAACGAATGCATTTGTGTACACAATAGATCAAGATGCTTGGCGATTGAAGTTAGTGGTGAAAAAGTGAAAGCAATATGGGATAAGAGATTGACAGAAATATTTTGTGATATTTGTATTAAAGAGATAGTGAAAGGCAATAGGCCTAGTACTCATTTCACAAAAGATGGATGGTTGAAAATAATGGCCAACCTTGAGAAAGAAACGAGCAAGGCTTTTTCACAAAAACAACTTAAAAATAGGTGGGATGCCCTAAAAAAAGAATGGAAAGCTTGGAAGAAACTTAAAGGCGAAGATACTGGTCTAGGGTGGAATCCTATAAAAAGAACCGTTGATGCATCGGATGATTGGTGGGAGAGTAGGCTAAAGGTACATTAATAATTCTGAATATTTTTTTTTCTTTTTTATGAGGTTATTGATAATTACTGTTATTAAACTATCATTTTATATGTAGGTTGTGCCTGAAGCTCAAAAATTTAAAACAATGGCCATTGATCCTGAATTCGAAGGGAAGTTGGACCAAATGTTCATGGGGATAGTTGCAACAAGTGATAAAGCATGGGCACCTTCTTCTGGTACACTCCATAGTGATTTTTTTGAGGATGTTAACTATGAAATACCTGAAGAGAATGAAGAAGAAAATGTGAGAAATGGTGTTCGCATTTTAAATGATGTTCACATTTCAAATGATGTTCAAATTGATGGAAACGGTCAAAAAAGAAAAAACCCTAAGATATCAAGTTCACATTTTAAAACTGGAAGAAAGAAATCTTTAAAGCAAATTGGAGGGGCTATAAGATTGTCTAGTCAAATAGAAAAATTATGCAATGCAGCTGAAAATATGAGTCAAGCCACATCTAGTTTGACTCCTGTTATGGATCCATATGGTATTCCACAAGCAGTCAAAGTGCTCGACAGCATGTCGGAAGAAGTTCCAGAAGCTAGTCCGCTATACTTTTTCGCACTTAGATTATTGCTCAATAAGGACAAGTGAATTATGTTTTTATCAATTAATCCCAAGATTAGAGCTTTGTGGCTTAAAGCGAAAATAGAGGATAGTTGAAAATTTTTCGATCTTCTAGGGTTTAGAGATACCTATTATGTGACTAAACAAAAATGCTAAACTAGTTTTATCAATAGTTATTTATGTTTGGTTTTGGATATTGAATTTATGTTCTACTTATTTATGTGTAATCTAGTTTTATCAATGGTCGTTTATGTTTAGTTTTTGGATATTGAATTTATGTTCTACTTATTTATGTGTAATCTACTTTTATTAATAGTTGTTTATGTTTGGTCTTTGGATATTGAATTTATGTTCTACTTATTTATATTAAATTAGTTTTATCAATAGTTGTTTATATATGATTTTGGATGTTCAAATTTTTTCACAGGTGATGAGTATAGTTGAGAATTACAGCGGTGATGAAAGTGATGATGAAAGGGAAAAGAAAGAGATTTTACAACGCATGGAATATTTTAACCTATTATTTTTTGTTGCATCTTCTTCCGTGCAATTATATTATGAGAAGTATATATTGAAGCAAGCATGCATGAATTCAAAATAGTCAGGTGAGACATGGATCCGAGAGATCCTTGACGGTCATGAATCACGTTGTATGATTAATTTTAGGATGTCTAAAATGGTATTCACAAGTTTGTTGAGAGTTTTGGAGACAAGATACAACTTGCAAAATTCAAGAAACATATCTTCTAGTGAAATGTTAGGAATTTTTTTATACATCTTGGGCACCGGTGCAAGATTTTCCCAATGTCGAGAAAGATTTCAAAGGTCTGGATCAACAATAAGTCGATACTTTACAATTGTGCTTGAGAAAGTTTCAAGGATGGCCACTGATCTAATTGCACCCGAAGATCCTTTTTTAGCTCAATACCCAAACAAATATGTAATGATTCTAGATATATGCCGCATTTTAAGGTTAAAATTTAATTTTATCTTATTATATTTTTAAAATTTTTGGTCGACTACAAATATGCACGAGACTAATATGATTATTTGTTCAGGATTGCATAGGTGCAATTGATGGTACTCATATTGCCGCTATTCTTCCACCAAATGAACAAATTCCCTATATTGGAAGAAAAGTGGCGTTATGTGATTTTAATATGTGTTTCACCTTTGTCATGGCTGGATGGGAAGGATCGGCACATGACACTAGAATATTTCTTGATCAATTTGAGATCCAAAATACAAATTTCCGCAACCACTAAATGGTTAGATATTTTATTTATATGTGATTTTTTAAAAAATAAAGTATAAGTTCTTTAATTGATAATTTTTATAAAAAAAATTCTTGAATTAATTGTTTGTTATATTATGACATGTAGGAAAATATTATCTTGTTGATTCTGGATATCCTCAAATGAAAAGTTATCTTGGACCATATAAAGGTCAGCGATATCATTTACCTGACTTTCGTAGAGGTAGACCGGTATCTGGTAAAGAAGAGATATTCAATCATTTACATTTATCATTATGTAGTGTGATTGAACGAACTTTTGGTGTTTTGAAAAAAAAATGGGTCATTTTAAGGGATATGCCAAGTTATAGTTTTGAAAAGCAAACGATGATCGTTGTTGCTACAATGACGATACACAATTTTATCCGAAAACATGTCGGTCGAAATGATGCAGATTTCATGGAATACGAATATATTAACTAGGCATATGAGAATACTATTTATTCAGAAAATGCGCATGGTCGAGAAAGTGATGATGATGACGACAACGATGATGATGGTGATGATGACGGTGAATCAAGCAATTCAAGTGGTTTTGAAATGGAATTAACAAGAGATGTTATAGCTTCTAGTTTAATGAATTCACTTTAAATTGTAAATGCTATTGTAAAATTTTAGTATTTATATTTGGTATATAAATATTATCCCTTTTGAAACTTTAATCCAAATATATGTAATATTTTAATTGTTAGGTTTATGTTTTCTATGTTATGTTAATATCTAATATGAGTTTTACAAATGTGTTAAAAGCATTAAAAATAAAAATAATTTTTAAAATAATACAATTGTGTCAATATCTAATTACAAATATTTAATTATTATATTTAAATATTTAAATATAGTTTATATATTCTAATTAAATTTAATAAATAATTAATATTAATTACTTATAAATATTTAAAATTAATATTATATATTAAAATATTAACAATAAGTTATAATAAATTATTTTTATATTTTTGCTAAAATATCATAAGATTAACTAATTTGAATACTATTTAAATACATATTTGTTACTTTATAATATCATGTCTAAAATAGACATTTTACTTCTCAAAAGTACTTTTTGACAGCAATACCAAACAGTTAAATTTTTCAAAACACTTCTCAAAAGTACTTCTCAAAAGTATTGACAAACTGACCCTTAACGTCCAGCACATTTTTTGGTGCCGAGTTTTGCAGCTTAAATAACATTTTGTCCACTTATAATTTTGAACTTCTATGGTTTTAAATTTTCTAGTCTTTTCATTGATTTTTAATTATTTTTAAAAAAGTTAATATGAGATGTGGTATTTGAATACTTAATTATATAAAAGTTATGGAATGAATATAAATATAAATATAAATATAAAATATATAATTATATATAAAGTACTATTAATTGAATGATTGCAATTAAATACATGATTACTTTAATCTAAAATAATATGATAAAATTTTATGAAATTAAATTAAATTTTACATATTTTAATTTCATAAAACAAAATAATTTAAAACTCATGTTATATATCAATTTTTACCATCTTTAATAATCATTTTCTTTTCTTATTTTACTGTTTTAATTGCGTTTAATTCTAAATATACACCCCACTTCTCATCCTTACCGTAATTAATCTCACCGGTGATTCAAAGAAGGCCTAATCTTCAAATTTTTGAGCTTTTTCTGCACTGCAGAACACCATGGCCTTCTGATTTAAATATTTTTAAATCTCCAGTTTGAATCTGATTTCCTTCTTATCCAAACCCTTCGTTTGGATTGTAGAGTTATTGGCAAATGTCTAGTGCAATAGTTTTCTCTTCATTTTGAACTTCTTGAAGAGGTTGCGGTCCTTCGGCTTTACCCGGGCTTAGAACAGATTGAATTGAACCTTGGTGTTTCACTGTATCTAGCATTTCCTTTGCAATCTGGCTTCGTCTCTCTCTCATAAAATTGACCCGTGCTGTCAGCTTTGTCAGTGCCGAATTTGTGGAATTCGCTACCTGAACAACAATATTAGCTTTTAAACACACTAAATAGGGACGAATGAATATAAACCCAAAGTACCATGGTGTTACAAGGGAAAAAAAGAGAGAAAATTCAACATTGCAAAATCACAAAGGAAAACGAAGGAATGAGGTTCAGCTATAGCATCTGTATCCACTGGAAAATACCCGAAAAATTACATTTTCGCCATTATAGTTTGTTGTTCTAGTTTCTAAAATATAGAAGAGGAAAATATTAAGAAAATCGTATAGTAATCTTTAACATATTGTACTCAAATCTTAACACAGCTTAATTACATTTATTGCTTTACTAATGGAATGATAAAACAAACATATTCTCTAAGATGAAGAGAGAACATGGTAATTAAATCTAGAATCAAGAAAACTTTGGTTGGTGATGGATTCAAATTCTAGAGAACTAACTGTATTAGAGTTGTGTAAGAACAGAATAGAACATACCTCACCCTTCGTACCAGACTTCTTCGCACTACTTGAAGCAAAGGGCTTCCTTGCAACTGTCTCTGTTGCTTGCATTTGGTTGGCGTCCTGTTTATTTTCCAAATATGGTTCTTGCTTCTTCTCATTATCACACTCTAATTTGTCTGCATTTTTATCCTGTTAAATCAGAATCCTGGTTCCTTTAGTTCCATTAAAACAAATGACATCCACAGATGCCTAAGAGATTACGTTAAGATAATTTCATTATTTCAAATGTAGCCTAAGCTTAAGTTTCAACTTGAGTACAAAGCATTTGATGGCATCACTTAGCAACCATAATAATGATCCTGCTTCAGTCCTAAAAGATGACTATTTATAATTTAGAGATCAAAAATTAAGAATACTAAATCGTAATCTTTAATATATTATATCCTAATCCAAACAAAAATTAAGAATATCATATTGTAATATTTAATATATTGTACTCTAATCCTAATAAATCTAGCTATATTTATTACCGTCTGATAAAACAAACATGTTCTCTAAGATGAAGAGTGAACATGGTAATTTGATCTTAGAATCAAAGAAACTTTTATTCAAATTATAGAGAGTTTGATACGATGGTGTCCGTGTTAAAACACAATAGAACATACCTCACCCTTCGTAGCAGATTTCTCTCCGTTACTTGAAGCAAGGGGCTCCCTTGAAATTGTCTCTACTGCATGCATACGGTTGTTCTGTTTATTTGCCGAAGATGGTTCTTGCTTCTTCTCATTCTCGTACTCTACTTTGTCCACATTTTTGTCCTGTTAAATTAGAATCCTAATTTGATTAATTCCATTAAAACAAATCACATCAATAGCTGCCTAAGAGATTATATTAGGGTTATTTCATTATTCAAATGTAGCCAAAGCTTAAGTCTAAACTTGAGCACTGAAAAAGGAAAGCCTAGAGTACCAGCATAGTTTGATGGAATCATTTAACAGTCAAAATACAGTGTCCTGAATAAATTAGCAATAAAAAAGTGCTCAATATGCTAGCCTCTCATTGAAAAAGAACATAACAAAAAACAAAAGACTAAGCGAGAAAGAGAGGAGAACATGCTGAAATGGGTTCAAATCAAGCACAACTTTGATTGAAAAGAAACCCAGCCAACTTGGGAAAGCTTCAAATCATCCGTACATAAATATAGTGTCTTTCTCTATATTGCTCTGAATTTTTATTTTTACTTTTTAAGGTATTTGTATGTGAAACATATTTAGACAGGTATATAAAGATATAACACTATTAGACAATGTAAGTGAAAATAATTCTGAAATTCTTATTCATCTACCTTTACACATGGTATTATATAAGCGATTACAAAAGGGAAAAATAGGAAGCTAAATCATAATCAAATAATTTCCTAAAAAAATCTCTCAATTTAAGGGATTTCAAACTAATGTTCTTAATCTACTTACAGCTTATCTACACTTTGACAGTGAGGTAATTTCCTTAATTAATCACTGTGAATTCGTTAAAGAATTAATGAATTACTTGGATTATTTATATTCTGGGAATGAGAATATTTCTCGTACGTATAAGGTGTGCCAGGCATTTTACCGTCTAGAAAAGTAAGACAAGTATCTCATACCTTATTTTATGGATTTCAAGAGTGTATAAAGAACTCGATGTTTTATTACCATTTAGTTCAGATGTGAAAATGCAACAAATCTAGTGGGAGCAAATGACAATTATGAGTTTTCTCTTTAGTCTTCTTTCAAAATTCGAGGCAACCAAATGTCATATTCTCTTAGGTTCTAAAGTTTCGTCATTATAAGATGCTTTCACGAGAATATTGCGGACTAAAAGCTCACATTCTGTTCAGACTTATAATAGCGCACTGGTGATTTGTGGTAATAAGACCCGAAGAACAAACGGTCGTGACAAGGATGGTGATAGTTTTAGTCAGGAGACATGGGGGTAATCCAAATCTCTTCTCCACCTTTAAACTACATACAAATACTCCTAACTTGTTTTAGCATATGGGTCAACCTCTCGTGTCCTTGGATCTGAAACTGTTAATCTTATATCATCTCTTTCTCTAAACTTTTTGTTAAACCTACCTGATTTATTTTTTTACCTATTGCCTGTTAGTAAGCTTACTCATGCTCTAAATTGCTCTATCTCATTTTTTCTGGATCATTGTCTTTTTTAAGATATTACAACAGAACTGATTATTGGTAGGGGTCGTGAGTCTGGAGGTCTTTATGTTCTTGATACATAAGTGCCAAGATATGTTGCTTGATCTGGAAAGTAGTCTACTTTTGAGGTAAATTGCCAGTTGGGCCATCCTTCCTTGAAAAATTTTTCCTTAGTTTCAAGGCTTAACATGATTAGATTATGAGTCATGTCAATTTGCTAAGCACCATGGTCTTCCCTCGTTTCTTAGTCAATAAAGGAGTGAGTTTATTTTAAGTTAATCCATTATGATGTTTGAGGTCCATTTCTTATTATTTCAAAATTTGGGTTTCGCTATTTTATTACTTTTGTCGACGATTATTCACGAATGACGTAATTATATTTAATAAAAAATTGTTTTGAGTTATTTTCTATATTATTTTCCTTTTATACTAAAATTAAAAATCAATTTAATGTTTTTGTTCGCATTTCACGAAGTGACAATGCAACAGAATTTTTTTTCTAATGCCTTTATATCTTAATGACTCAAAATAGTATTATTCATCAATCTTCATATGCTAATACTCCTCAGAACAGAGTGGTAGAAAGAAAAGATGGGCTTCTTGAAGTAGCCAAAACCCTTCTTTTTCAAAGGAGTGTTTCAAAACACTTTTAGGATGACGTGGTTTCAACAACTTATTTTTTTATTAATTGTATGCCATCTTTTGAACTCAATATTGATATTCCCTACTGTACTCTCTTTCCTTCTAAACTTCTCTTTCCTATTGAGCCTAAAATACTTAGTAACACTTGCTTTTTTCGTGGTGTTCATCCATAAGTCACAAAATTGGACCTAAAGTCTCTTAGTTATGTATTTCTTGGTTGTTGTCAACTTTAGAAGGGTTATAAGTGTTATTCCCCTAATCTTAATCAATATCTTATGTCTATTGATTTTACCTTTCTTGAAAATACACCATTTTTTCCTTTATCACTTGTTTATAGTAGTTCTCCATATGATGATGATATGTTAGTTTATACTATGAACCATCTAATAAGTTTTCTAGAAACAAATATATCAGATCAAACAACTTGACCACAAATTATTCATTTTTATTCAATACGACAAGGTCCTTCAAATGTATGTCCTTTACCAGTTTCCTAGACGAAAGATCCTACCTTTAGTCAGTTTGATCCTAGTATTAATCTTCTCATTGCCCTTCGAAAAAGTAAACAACAATGTACTTGTCCCATTTCATCATTTGTTTCTTATGACCATTTTTCACCTATAGCTAGCTCTTTTATTGCATCTTAAGATATTATTTCGATTTTTAAAACTATTAGGGAGGCCTTATCCTATCCTGGCTTGCGTGATGCAATGATAGAGGAAATGACTACTTTAGCTAGTGGATTTGCTTGTTTGTAAAAAGACTATTGGTGTAAGTGGGTCTTTATGGACAAAGTTAATCTTGATTGATTCGTTGCACAACTAAAAGCTTATCTTGCTGGTAAATGACATGCTTAGACTTAAGGTGTTAATTATTCTGATACTTTTTTCTCTAGTAGCTAAGCTAGCTTCAGTTCAATTGTTTATATCTATGACGGCTATATATGAGTGGCCTTTACAGCAGCTTGATATAAAGAATTCCTTTTTATATGGGAATTTTTAGGAGGAAGTCTACATGGAGCAACAACAAGGGCTTGTTTCTTAGGGAGAGAGTGAGAAGGTTTTTCGTCTTTGGTAATCTATATATAGTTTGAAACAGAACCTGCGAGCTTGGTTTTGGACATTTAGTGAGGTGGTTCATGATTTTGGTTTACAGAAAAGTAATTTTGATCACTCAATTATTTACAAACATTCAGAGACAAGCATGATTTTGTTAGTAGTTTATGTTGACGATATTGTTCTTACTGGGAGTGATGAGGCCAGTATTTTGACTTTGAAATCTTTCCCTCATACTTAGTTTCAAACAAAAGACTTAAGACACTTGAGGTATTTTCTTGGAATTGAATATACCAGAAGTAAGGCAGTGTATATTCTTATCTTAGAGAAAATATGTTCTTGAAAATATGTAGCACACCAATGGATTCCAATTTGCAACCTATGAAAGAAAATATGATCCATTTGAAGACCCTGAAAATTATAGAATACTAGTTGAGAAACTAAATAACCTCGCAGTTATCCTGATATTACATGTTTTGTGAGTGTTGCAAGTCAATTCATATTTTTACCAACAATTAAACATTGGACAACATTGGAACAAATCTTATGTTATCTTAAGGGGGCTCTAAGCCGTGCTCTTCTTTATAAGAATTATGGACACAAAAATATTGAGTTTTTTAAAGATGCTGATTGGGAAAGACTTAAAAAGGATGGGAGGTTTACTATAGGATATTGTATTTTTATTGGAGGAAATTTAGTTTATTGAAAAAGCGAGAAGCGAAATGTAGTATCGTGATCGAGTGCAGAATCAAAATACATATCTATGACACAATTTATGTGTGAGATTATGTGGCTACCCTTCATATATCTTCCAATCTAGTGTGATAACCAATCTACCCAACATATATCTTCCAATCTAGTGTTTCATAAACGAATCAAGCATATTGAAGTTGATTGTCATTTTATTTGTGAGAAGATTCAACAAAAACTTAACTCATTGGGTAATGTCAAAACAGTAGATCTTTTGGGGGATATTTTTACAAAAACCATGAATGGACTGCAGATTGCTTATATTTGTAACACGCTAAGCATGATCAATATTTATGCTCCAACTTGAAAGGGTGTTAAAGAATGTGTAAATTTGTATAGTACAATTAGAGGAGATTACATAGTGAATTTATAGGAATTAAATTTGATTAGATTTTTTCTTTCATTTTATAATAAACCCTAACATGTATGTGTGTATATGTACTCTTTGATAGATCAATATAAAACAAAGTTATTCTCTTTCTTCATTTTTTTTTTCTTCTTTCATTCTATAATTTTGTTTCAATCTCTTTTATCGATTTGGCTTTTATTCTTTTTTTAGCTAAATTTGGCCTCAAACCTTTTAAAAGGAGTCGAATTTAACCATCATCCTTTAGAAAAACTAGAATGTTATTTTTTTAGCAATGATACTAACTAAAACATTAAAATTTTAAACATGTTAGCCCACATGCCAATCCACATGTATTTCATGCTAATTTTTTTAATATTCCTAAACTTTTTATATAATTTTTTAAAAATCTTGAATTAATTTTTTGAATATTTTTATAAATTTTAAATTATTTATTGGCATGGTATATAAGATAAATAGTGTCACATCAATATGAAATACATGTGGACTGTCATATGAGTTGTCACGTCAGCATCGTTAAAAAATTAATGTTCTAGTCAGCATTTCCATTAAAAAATTTCATTTGACTCTTTTAATAGATTAATGACTAAATTTAGTTAAAAATAATATTAAAATTGATATCATATATAAATGTTAATGGCTAAATTTATCACTATGCCTATACAAAATAACTATAATATCTACGTACTGACATAGCAGTAGCTTAATCCCCATTTCATTATTGGAAGTTTGCTTCAAATGACTATCAAGAAAGTTGAAGTTGCCAACTACTATTATGAGAAATGCTTACAAATTCAAGAAAAAGGTAGAGTTTAAAGAAAATGAATACAGATAGAAAGGTAAAAACCCAAGAATGTCAAGGAACGACAACATTAGCTTTTAAAACTACTAAATAAGCACAGAAAAAATATGAAGGCCAAACTACCATGGTTTTCAAGAAAAAAGAATAAATCCAACATCACATAATTTTAAAAGAAAACAATATCACAAAAACGCAAAGAAACGAGGTTCAACTATGGTGTCTTTTGCATCCACTGAAAAATACCAAAATATTACATTGTTGTACATAATATATAAATATTATGTTTAGTATATTTTCAAATAAATACCTTATTATAAAATTTTGTGTTTATATATAAAATATGTATTTATATATTTACCAAAATCATCATAATTATATATATTATGGATAGCTATACAACAATAAATATATTATGTTAAGGGCCAAATTGAAAGTCAAAAACCGGTCAACAACAGTCACTGTTTGAAATTCTGTAATTTCATATTCTTTTTAATTTAGTTGTAAATGCTGGGTTTTGAGCCCTTTTAATAGTACGGTACATTTTGGGAGGAAGGTTATCAAGGGTAGAGAGACCTATTAATGAAATGAGGAGTTTTGGAGCTGTTATGACAACTGTGAGAATCTGTTCTCTCTCCTTTTTAACCACTTATCAAACATAGGAGGTCATTATGAAAAGAATTGGGTTTTCTCATCATCTATTTTTCTCTTCTCTCTCGTGCTCTATCTTCTCTTCCTACTCTTTTTCTATTAAATTCTCTTTCTGAATTTTTCTACGGTAACAAGGGTATCAAAGCTGCAATGATTCTGATGGTCGGTGACAAAATTACGACGAGGTTGCAAAAGGACATGGGACTGATGCAATAGGATCTTTCTCAATTGAAAATCAACCTAGCAAAGGTTGATGCTCGAATAGACTCTCGTTTCAAGGAGTTTCATGAGGAGATAACAGGGGACATTCGGTCCGAGCTTCAAAATGTTTTTGAGCAGTACATAGGGCATGTGCCAACAACTACTCATGGTTCATCTATGGACAAGGTAAAGGGATACTTGGTGATACACCTCAAGAATTTCCACCAAATGAATACCTATTGTTATCTCCTATGGTTGAATTTGGCCATATGGGCCTCCTTTCGAAGGTTAGTACGTTGGACTCAGTGGGAAGAAACTTCAAGTTTGAGTGTCCACATTTTGATGGTGGGGATTTAAGAGGATGGTGGTCTAAGCTAGAACAATTTTTCGAGGCAAAACGTGTTCAGGAACTGGATAGGGTAAGAACAATTATGCTCCATTTGGAAGGAAAAGCCTTGGACTAGCATCATTTCTTTTGCCAAGACAAGGGGGTTGCATCAGCTATCTTGGGAAACTTATGCCAGGGACCTATAAGAAAGGTTTGGCTCCACCAACTTCATTGACCCAATGATTGAACTGGTGACTCTGAGTCAGTAGGAAACAGTGGATCATTTTCATGACCAATTAGTGAGTATCCTCAACCAATTATAGTTACCCGAAACATATGCCTTAGGCATATTTATAAGCAACCTTAAGGTAGAAATAGGGTAGTACCTCAGGTTGTTTAAACCTCAAACACTAGTGGAAGGGTATTTATTGGCTAAGCAAGTGGAAGAGATTGCGTTGAACACTCCTAAGAAGACTATTTCGGGTAGGGGAAGTGGAGG
The DNA here is from genome assembly GCA_025506655.1 of Gossypium rotundifolium. Taxonomy (NCBI): domain Eukaryota; kingdom Viridiplantae; phylum Streptophyta; class Magnoliopsida; order Malvales; family Malvaceae; genus Gossypium; species Gossypium rotundifolium. The sequence goes on from CP106724.1 coordinate 175,102,802, forward strand.
GTAATCTAAACCTCTATTTCCTAACTCGAAGATAACTATGGCAAACAATCACTCTCCAGCTTCTAAAGGACCTTAACAGTCCCTGGTGGGAAAAAGGCTCCTACCAAGTCCTTGTCTCAAACAGAAATGGAAGACAGGGGAAGAAAAGGCTTATGCTTCTGGTGTGCTTCAAAGTATACACCAGGGCATAAAAGTGTGAAATCTCAATTTTACCAACTCATGGTAGAGCCTCAACATAACATGTTGTAAGATGGTAAGGCAACACTAGTGGAGGAATTTCAAGATTGTTCTAAACACTTTAAGAATCCAAACCAAGAGGCTGAAGCTACAACACCAGTCCTATCCCTGCATGCTTTACAAGGATCTCAGGGCCATAACACCATGAGATTGACAACCAAAATTGAACAAATGGAAGTAATTATCTTAGTAGATTCTGAGAGCATATAACTTTGTAGACTCTTGGTTGGTTAGAAGACTCAACTTACCAATTGAAGAGTCTGTTAGATGAAGATCATGATAGCTAATGGGGGAAGTCTAAGCACTAGAGGTGTGTGTAAGGTTGTGGAATGGCAAGCACAAGGGCATAAGTTCATGCTAATTTTATGGTCCTGCCAGTAATAGGGAGTGATGTGGTAATGGGAATACAATGGCTTCTATCTTTAGGGTTCATTGTATGAAATTTTGGATCCCTTACCATACAGTTCTAATATAAGGGAAAGAATTATTTGCTCCAAGGAATTAAACCTGGTGGCTTGCAACTCCTTTCTGGCTACCAATTATCAAAATGTCTATATATGGTGGAGCATAGTCCTCATCCAATGGTCCTCACTATTGACCAATAGACTAAAATACATGTAGCCCCTGTAATAATTCAGGAAAATCGATAGCAAATACTCTTAGAGTACACTGAAGTTTTCCATGTACTAGAAGGCCTACCCCCTATCAAATTGCAAGACCATAAAATACCTCTTTAGGATGAGTCCAAGGTAGTTAATGTTAGGCCTTATAGATACCCCTCCATCTAGAAGACAAAAATTGAAAAGCTTGTCTAAGAAATGTTAGAAGCTAGAATTATCAAAGAAAGTAACAGTCCCTTCTCCTCACCTACTGTGATGGTGAAAAAGAAGAATAAAAGTTAGAGACTATGTGTGGATTAAGGTAAATTAATTAACTTACTATCAAATATAGGTTTCTTATACCATTCATAGAAGAGCTGTTAAATGAACTTGGTCAGGCTCTTTTCTTCTCCAAGCTTGACTTAAGATTGAGCTATCACCAAATAAAGATGTGGAAGGGTGACATCTTCAAAATAGCCTTTAAGACTCATGAAGGGCATTATAAATTTTTAGTTATTCCCTTTGGCCTAACCAATGCCCCATCAAGTTTTCAAGCCTTGATGAATGTTATCTTCAAGAAGCTTTTGAGGAAGTCAGTTGTAGTGTTTTTTAATGATATTTTAGTGTATTCCAACAGTTGGACTGAGCACTTGGTTCATTTGAGGAAGGTGTTACGGTTATTGAAGGATAACTATCTATTTGCAAAACAAAGCAAGTACACCTTTGGTACTCACCAAATTGAGTACCTAGGTCACATTATAGCTAAAGAGACAGTAATTATGGATGTTGCCAAACTAGAGAGAGTTTCAACCTAGCCTATTCTGAAAACCATCAAGGAGCTGAGAGGATTTCTTGAATTATCAAGGTATTATAGAAGGTTCATAAGGCATTATGGGGTAAAATCTAGGCCATTGTCTAACCTGCTCAAGAAGAATAATCCCTAGAAATTGGCTAAAATCGAGCAAGTAGCTTTTGATCTGTTGAAGCAAGCAATTTGTATAGTACCAGTCTTGTCCCTTCCTAATTTGAAGGAAGAATTTTATATAGATACTGATGCTTGTGGTCAAGGGCTAAGGGCAGTGTTACACCAAAAAGGGAAACCGATGACATTCTTCAATAAGGGCTTGGGGATTAGGCATCAAACACTCTCCATTTATGATAAGGAGATGTTGGCAGTTATATTAACAGTAAAGAAATGGCACACTTATCTGGTTGGAAGAAATTCCAGATAATAACTAACTACCAAAATCTTAAATTCCTAGCTGAAAGACAAGCAATTACTCCATTTCAACAAAAATGGATAGTCAAAATGTTGGGATATGACTACTATATCACTTACAGAAAAGGAGCCCAAAATTTGGTTGTTGATGCTATCTCTCGAAAACCTCATGAATAGGAGGGACAGCTATTGCAATGTATAGGAAGTATCTATTGGTCAAATATTTGGGGCAAGGTGGTGGAGTCTGGTCTAATTGACCTAAAATTGAAACAACTGTGCCATGAACTTCAACAACAACCTCAAATGCACCCAAATTATATCTAGGATGGGCATGTATTAAGGATAAAAGGAGAGTCGTGGTTGGTAATGATATCAGCCTTAGAAGGGAGTTGTTTGAATATTTCCATAGTGAGGGTCATTCTGGTGTACATTCTATTAGGATCAAGATGTATTATCTATTATATTGGAAACGCTTATATAGGGACATCAGATAGTAGATTCATGAATGTCTTGTATGTTAAAAATGCAAAGCTAATCTATCAGCCACTTCTGGTCTTCTACAACCATTCCTTATCCCTACTTGAGTTTGGGCTGCCATTAGCATGGACTTTGTGGAAGGCTTGCCCAACTCCCAAGGTAAAAATACTATTTCGGTGGTAGTAGATAAACTTACCAACTACGGACACTTCCTACCTCTCTCTCATCCATTTACTGCAATTATTGTGGCCCAGGAGTACTTGATACAAGTTTACAAGTTACATGGTATCCCTAAAACTATTGTCTCTAATAAAGATAGGATATTTGTAACTTTTGGCAAGAATTATTGAAAAGGTTGAGAACCAAACTTAATTTTTCCATAACCTACTGTCCTCAAACTGATGGTCAGACTGAAGTTCTATACAGGTCCCGAGAAGGTTATTTAACGTGCATGTCTAGTGAATGTCCACGGGAATGGATTTTATGGTTGCTTTTGGAAGAATGGTGATATAATACCACACACCACTCAGTCATTCAAACAACCCCATTCGAGGTACTATATGGTCAGGCTCCACCACTACACTTGTCATACTTGGTTGATTCTTCCCAAGTAGCTTCAGTGGATCGTAGCTTGCAACATAAGGAATCAATGAGGAAGCTTCTCTAGTTCCACTTTGTTGAGCTTTGGCCTGTAATGCAACAAAAGACCAGCAACAATTTAGCATGGAGACCAACAGCAGCTCAACATGCAGACCAGTGTTAGTGTTGAACCAAGTGTAGTTGTTCATTTTGTTCATTTTGTTCTTATGTAACTTTATTTAGTTTCATTGTAATTCATCCACAAAGTTAGTAGGATTAGATTTTGATGTAATAGCTAATATGTCAGGTTACTTTTGTGTGTAATTCAAGTTTGTATTAGTCATGCATTAGTAGGAGCAGTTATGTCATTAGGTAAGTGTCCAATTGTTATGTAACTTACATATATTTTTCAAATTTTTAATGAAAATTAAGTTTTCAATTATCTTCTTGTTCAAACTCTGCTCTCTCGTTTTTCTTCTGCTTTATTTTGATCACATAGCAAAGTCTAAGCTTGTTGTTTGCTATGTTGCTTCCAATGTTCCAACAAATGGTAATCAGAGCCTGTCATCTTGGAGGGCCTCTGTTGTTGGTTACCTTATTGTGAAAACAAAATGTAACAGTCTGGTTTAGACCATAGTCGGAATAGCAATTTCGAGACCACAAATTTAATGTTAAAAAAATATTTTAATATTATTTTTCGTGTTTACAGTATGTGATTGAGCATGTGTGAAAATTCAGTGTGAAAATTTTATTATTTGTGTGTCGAATTGAGAAAAAAGACTTAATCGCATAAAATGCAACAGTTGTGTGCTGATTGTTAAAATGCTTATTTGGCATGGCTTTTTAAATGAGAAGTCCTTATGTTGTAATTAGACCCTTGATAGTAGAGATGGACATAAATGGCCAATAAATGAATGAAATAACAATGTTTTAGCAAAGGGTATTATAGTAAATGATGAAATAATATGTATTAATTAAAAAATGAATTAGTGGAATTCATGCTCATCTTTGCCTAAAATTCAAAGAAAATAAAAGAAAAAGAGATAGCTAGGTTTGGCCATGGTCTCTCTTTGATTAAGGTATGTGTTTTGGTTTGTTTTTGATAATTTCTACGTTTTTGTGATCGTTGCTTAGCGTACTATCAAACCCATGCTTTAATTTTAGAATTGAATGAAAATTTTGAGATGTGCCATTTATGAATATGTGAGCTTTGTGTTGATAGTTGGTGAAATATGAAAGCTTAATGTTGGGTTAACATAGTTTGTATTTGGATTTTTGGTGAAAATGAGTAATTTGGATTAAATTGTGAAATTGAGAAATTGGAGGACTAAAATGTGAAATAAATAAAATATGTGGGCTTGTCTGAACATAAGGGAAATTTGGTTAGGCATGTGTGAAGTGAAATTTGTATGCATTTGATGATTTTATGAAATAGGGACTAAAGTGCCGAAATGTAAAAAAATGTGAGGGTTATTTTGTAAAATACCCTAAATATGTGTGTTTGGATTAAATTGAATGAATTTGTGATTGAATGAGTTGAGTTTAATAGTATATAGATAAAAAAAGATATATTTGGATCGAGATGGAGGCAAAGACAAAGTGCTCAATCAATTGACTAGTCTCGATATTTCTACATCCGAGGCAAGTTCATTTATAATACGAATTGTTTAAATTATGTTCATGTGCTATGTAATGAAAGATTATATGGTTGAGGAAATATGAATGATAAATGTGATTTTGAGAGATGTGGCACTAAGTATGCGGAATAGAATTGATACAATAGAAAACGACACTGTGTGTGCAAAACAAAGAAAGTATCGACTACTTTTATTGGCACTGTGTGTATGATACCGAGTTAAATTCGGTTTAAAGTAAAGGCACTAAGTGTGTGATGCTATTTAAGCTTCAGCTAAGATATTGGCACTAAGTGTGCGATTAAATCGAATGAATAATGAAGATTGATCTAAATATGGTATTGAGCATTGAGTATAAGAATGATCGTTAACTAAGTGTTGGAAAAGGTATGTACGGAACCTATGTGGTTGATGATTTTGTAAATGAATATATGGATGGATGAGTGAGCATATTAGTTAAAGATGAAATTGTGTGTATTTTTGAATTGATCTATGTGATGGCTATTTTGTATATTGAAATTGAATTATTGAGTTAAATGTATTATATGACGAACTTACTAAGCTTTTAAGCCTACTGTGTAAAGTTTTCTCTACTTTACAGTATATTTAAAGCTAGCTCGGATTCGGAGATCGTCAGCGACTCATTCACACTATTGGCTATCTATTTTGGTACTTTTGAAAATTGTATATATTTGGTATATGGCATGTATAGACTAGTGATTATGGCATGTTTTGATGTGTATAAGTCTTGCCATGTGATATGGCATTGGAAGTTGAATGATGTTGGTATATATGTGTGGGTTATGTGAATGATGAGTATGGTATGAATTAGTGAAAATGGAAATGGTATGTTTCATGCTTAAATTTGTTGATGAGAATGGTGTTTAAATATGAACTTGTGGTATGAATTATATGATGCTTGACTTACATGATTTTGGATGTGTAATTGATTCTTTGGATTGATATGTTTAGATGGATTCATATGGGATGATGAATGATGATGTTAAGAGATTAAATTGAGCATGTTTTGGTATGTTTGAATGCCATATGGGTATGAAATTGTATTGGTTTGATCTTGTAGGTGTGAACCTAAGTGTGGGTGGAAAATTAACCTTATAAATGACCTATAATTGCCCACACGGTTAAGCACAAGAGCGTGTGGCTCGACCGTGTCATTTAAGTTTGCAAATTAAAACAAGTCAGGCTCACACACGGGCGTCTGACTGGCCATGTGGTGCAAGTCAGTGTTGACCACGGGTGAGGCACACAGGCGTGTCTCAGGCCGTGTGGACAAGTTAGTATGTATGCCCTGTTTTGCCATGGCTTGGACACACAGGCGTGTCCGAGGCCGTGTAAGGCACACTGCCTACCCACATGGGCGTGTGGCCTCTGTAGCTTTGAAAAAAAATTTAATTTTCAAAAATTTTGTATGTGTTCGGTTTAGTCTCAGCCCCTTTCTAATGCATGTTTAAGGTCTCGTAGACCTAATTAAGGGACTATATGAATATGAATTACTATGTTTAGATGTGAAATGAATTTAAATGTTCCGAAATGATCAGTAATGCCTCTCAATCCTATTCTGGCGACGGTTACAGGTTAGGGGTGTTACACAAAAGCTTGAGAAGAAAGAAATTGAATCTGTTGAGTTTGTTTCAGCAGAATGAGTTTCATGCCACCTCCACCACCTATGTTTGCTGGAGAAATCTACCACATTTGGGTGGTTAAGATGAAAACATACCTTCAAGCACATGATTTGTGGAATGTGGTTGAGAATGATGTTGAACCACCTCAATTGAGGGCTAATCCAACCATTTCTCAGATCAGACAGCACAGTGAAGAATGTGCCAAGAAGCACAAAGCAATGGCTTGCTTGCAGAATGGAGTATCTAATGTGATCTTCACTAGGATAATGGCCAGTGATTCACCTAAGCAAGCGTAGGAAAAGTTAAAGGAGGAGTTCATAGGATTAGATAAAATAAGGCAGCAACAATTGATCAATCTCAAAAGAGATTTTAAGAACCTAAAGTTGAGAGAGTTAGAGACCATCAAGTAGTACTCAGACAGGATAATGGCCACTATCAATAGCATAAAGGCTCCTTGGAGAAGACTTCAGTGAGAGCAGAGTTGTTGAAAAGGTCATCACCACTCTCTCTGAGAAGTTTGAGTCTAAAATTTCATCACTAGAGGACTCGAGGGATTTTTCAGTCATTTCATTGTCTGAGCTGATAAACTTATTGTATGCACTTGAGCAAAGAAGGGCCAATAGGAAGGAAGAGCATCCTGAAGGAGCTTTCCAAGCAAAAGCCGAAAAAGGCTCAGGCTCAAGTCAGAAAGGGAAGAAGCCTTGGCTTGATAAAAGGAGAAACCAATGAGGGATGCAGGCAAAAAAAGGTTTCCACCATGCATTCACTGCAAGAAGACTACACATTTGGAAAAGCACTGCTGGTATAGGTCAGACATCCAGTGCAGAAGCTGCAAACAGTTTAGCCATATTGAGAAGGTGTGCAAAAGCAAGAGAAGGCACTAGCTCAGCAGTAAATGCAAGCTCAGGATGCAGAGGACTTTCAAGCTTAGAAGGAGCATGTTTTCACTGTTCATGCTTTGTAGCCTTAAGCAAGGTTAAAATGGACTGGCTAGTGGATAGTTGCTGCACACACCATATAGAAACTAATGAAAAGTTGTTCAAGGACCTTGATAGAATTTTGCCTCAAAGATCAGAATTGACAATGGGAACCTGATTGAAGCCAAATGCAGAGGCAATATGGTGATCAACACTTGTTCAGGTAACAAAGTGATTTCTGATGTGCTTTTTGTACCTAATATAGATCAAAACCTGCTTAGTGTTGGACAATTGGTAGAAAAAGGTTACTCACTTGCTTTTAAGAATGGCTCTTGCATTGTTAAAGACTCACATGGTCAAGTAGCAATGAATGATAGGTGTTTTATGTTTGATGTAAATTAACTTGAGAAGAAGGCTTACACCAGTCTTGTTGATAGTACTGGCCTATAGCACAAAAGGCTAGGCCATGTCAACTATAAATCACTCGACTTGCTGCATAAGCTAAACTTGGTTAAATATATGTCAAAGGTTAAAGTCAGAGACACTGTTTGTGAAGTCTGCCAGCTTAATAAGCAGGCTAGATTGCCTTTTCCTGTTAACAAGGCATGAAGGGCTCGAGACAAGGTTGAGCTGGTTCATTTTGATGTTTGTGGGCCAATAAAGACTCCTTCCTTGAATGACAGCAGGTATTTTGTACTATTTATTGATGATCTGACTAGGTTTTGTTGGGTTTATTTCTTGAAGCAGAAGTTTGAAGTGTTTGAAGCTTTTAGCAAATCCAAGGCTCTAGCTGAGAATCAGACAGGTTGCAAGATCAAGGCTTTGAGAACTAATAATGGCACTGAGTACCTATCTGAAAGGTTTCAAAATTGTGTGAGCAAGCTGGAATACACCATCAGCTAACAACAGTATATACTCCTCAGCAAAATAGAGTATGTGAGAGAAAGAATAGAACAGTGCTGGGAATGGCCAGATGTTTGCTATTTGAAAGCAAGCTGCCAAGTAAATTTTGGGCTGAGGCTGTCAATACCTCAGTGTACCTACTCAACAAGCTGCCAACACATGTTGTTAAGGACAAGACTCCTTTTGAAGCCTGGCATGGACTCAAGCCAACTGTTTTACAGCTAAAAGTGTTTGGTTGTGTCTACTATACCCTCATTCCAGCTTAGAGAGAACCAAGCTTGAAAGAAGGGTTGTTCCAGGGATATTTGTTAGTTACAGTAGCACTAAAAAGGGTTACAGGGTGTTTGATCCTTCAACAAAGAAGATTTTAGTGAGCAGGGATGTAAGGTTTGATGAAGAGAAGGTTTGGAGTTGGAATGTGCAAATACAAGTCAGATTGAAGAAGATCAAGGAAACAGTTGAAAATGAGTCTAGCAATAAAGATTTTAATGATGCTCCTGTGAGAGGCACCAGAACTATTGTTGACATCTACCAAAGATGTGATGTTGCAATAGTTGAACCCTCAGATTTTGAAGAAGCTGCTAGGGACAAACATTGAAAAAAGGTCATGGAAGCTGAATTAGAAATGTTCCACAAGAATGACACTTGGGAATTGGTGGACAAACCAGATCATAAGAAAGTTATTGGTGTCAAGTGGGTGATTAGAGCCAAGTATAATGCTGATGGCTCACTGAATAAGCACAAGGCAAAGCTTGTGGTGAAATGCTATAGCCAACAATATGGCATCAATTTCATGGAGACATTTGCTCCAATTGCAAGGCTAGACACAATTAAGCTTCTATTTGCCTTAGCTACTCAGAAACAATGGAGGTTCCACCAGTCAGATGTTAAGTCAGCATTTCTTAATGGTTTTCTCAAATGGGAGATTTTCATTGAACAACCAGATGGGTTCAAAGTCCTAGGAGAAGAGGATAAGGTCTATAGGTTGAAAAAGGCCCTGTATGGCCTAAAACAGGCACCAAGGGCCTGGTATGACAGGGTTGACACATACTTGTCTAGGCTCGAGTTTGAGAAAAGTGTAAGTGAAGCAACACTTTATGTGAAAAGGTTAAAAAGTGAGACCTTGTTGATTGTATCACTCTATGTGGATGACTTGCTTGTAATTGGAAGCAAAAATGAGTTAATTTGTGAATTCAAAGTACAAATGCAAGAAGTTTTTGAAATGACAGATTTGGGAGCTATGACATACTTCCTTGGCATGGAAGTGAACCAATATGATCAAGGCATCTTCATTAGTCAACATGCCTTTGCATTGAAGATTCTCAACAGATTTTGCATGTTGAATTGCAAAACAGTCAGCACACCAATGGCTCTAGGGGAGAAACTGACTAGTATTTAGAATCAAGAGAGGGTTTATGAGAAGGAATATTAAAGTCTAAAAGGTTGCTTGTTATACTTAATAGCAACTAGGCCTGACATTATGTTTGGAGTTAGTCACCTATTGAGATTCATGCACTGCTGTGATGTTATTCATTTCAAAGCTACTAAGAGGATACTCAGATATATAAAAGGAACTTTAAGCTATGGAGTTAAGTTCAAGAAGGAGAAGGAGCTTAAGCTGACTGGATATTCTGATAGTGATTGGGCTAGCTCTGTCGATGACATGAAAAGCACCTTTGGTTACTTCTTCACCTTTGGCTCAGAAGTTTTCTGTTGGAGTTCAAAGAAGAAACAAAATGTTGCTCAATCCATAGCTGAAGTAGAGTATATTGTAGCAGCTGCAATGTTAATCAAGTTATTTGGCTTAGGAAGCTTCTATGTGATTTGAATGAAGAACAGACTGAACCAACTGAAATCATGGTTGATAACCAATCAGCAGTTGTCATAGCCAAAAATCCAGTTTTCCATGGCAAAACAAAACATTTTAAGATTAAATTCCATCTTGAGCGAGAGGCTGAACAATCAAGAGAAGTAAATTTGGTTCATTGTAGTTCAAAGAATCAATTAGTTGATATTCTCACCAAGTCACTTCGAGCTACAAGGTTTGAAGCTTTAACGAGCAAAATTGGTGTTTGTTACATATAATCCAAGGAGGAGTGTTGAGCTTTGGCCTGCAACAATTTAGCATGGAGATTAGCAGCAGCTCAACATGCAAACCTGTGTTGGTGTTGAACCAAGTGCAGCTGTTCATTTTGTTGATTTTGTTCTTATGTAACTTTATTTAGTTTCCTTGTAATTCATCCACAAAGTTAGTAGGATTAGATTTTGATTTGAATTTGATGTAATAGTTGATATGTCAACTTACTTTTGTGTGTAATTCAAGTTTGTATTAGTCATGCATTAATGGAGCAGTTATGCCATTAGATAACAATCCAATTGTTATGTAACTTACATATATTTTTCAAATTTTCAATGAAAATTAAGTAAGTTTTCAATTATCTTCTTGTTCAAACTCTGCTCTCTCGTTTTGCTTCTGTTTTCTTTTGATCACATAGCAAAGTCTAAGCTTATTGTTTACTATGTTGCTGCCAATGTTCCAACACACTTGAAGAGAGCTCAAGAAAGAATGAGGCAATTAGCTAACAGAAAAAGACTTGATCATAGCTTTAAAGTTGGGGAATGGGTGTATATAAGATTACAACCTTATAGACAACACTCCCTTAAGAGACTGGAGAACCACAAGCTTTCCCCAAAGTACTTTGGACCTTTTTTTTGTGGAAACTAACATGGGACAAGTTGCATATAAGCTGACTCTACCAGTAGGACCAAAGATTCATCCTACCTTCAATGTGTGCCAGCTCAAGAAACACACTGGTAAGGTACCTCACTCATCCGTGTTACCCATAGTAAGTATTGATGGAGTTCTTAACAATGAGCCATCAAGAATTCTGGACAGAAGGATGGTATGACTGATGTCCTTGTTAAATGAATCAATATGTTTCTTGAGGACTCCACCTGGGAGAATCTATAGAATTTGCAGTAATAGTGCCCCAATTTCGTTCCTTGAGAACAAGGATATAATTCAAGAAGGGAGCAATTGTTACGATCCAAAATGAAAGTAAAATATCGGTCAACAACGGTCACTATTTGAAATTCTGTTAATTTCAGTTTCTTTTTAATTTAGTTGTAAACGTTGCGTTTTGAACCCTTTTAGTAATAGGATACGTTTTGGGGGGAGGTTATCAAGGGTAGAGGGACCTGCTAATGAAACTGGGAGTTTGGGGTTGTTACGACAGTTGTGAGAATTTGTTCTCTCTCTTTTTAACCACCTATCAAACAGAGAAGGTGGTTTTGAAAAGAATTGGCTTTTCTCATATTCTCTCTCTCTTCTCTCTCGTGCTCTATCCTCTCTTCCTACACTCTTTCTGTTAATTTCTCTCTGAATTTTTCGACGGTAACATATTCTATATATGTGAAAGAAAGAACGAAACATTTAACTGTTGTTTTAAACTTTTCAATTTTTTAAATTACTTTTTAAACATTTCCTTTTTAGCCAAACACATGTTCGTTCGATGATAACAAATCCAAATAATCATGTCCATTCTATAAACTTCTAAACACGAAAAGTTATGGTTTTTAAAATGAGGTACTTAGGCGTCTATTGGTGCACTATAAATAGAAGTCATAAATTAAAGTTGGAAAATCCAATTTTGAGTGAAAAATACTACTAGAAATCATTCTTCCTCGTGAGTTTCTCTAAATTCACTCAAGTTTGAAACAATTCAATAGTGCAATATGAATCTTTTTGTTCGAAGTAAAGACATTGTATCCCATGAAAAAGGTCTTCTAATTGTTCTGCATACAGTAAGGAAATAACTATTCTTTAGACAATTTTCTAAAAAACCTTTGCTTTATTTTGCTAATTTTGAGAATCTAGTATATTTATATGTAACAAGTTAAATTGTTATTCCATGAATCTAGAGATCGTAAAAGTTCAAAATACCAATGTCGAAAGGCTCAAAGGATTAAATGGAAACAATTACAGACGATTGAAGATTTATTCCCAATTGACAATAGTAAAAATTGCATATTAGCTATCTACTCCATATTGGAGTGATACATCACAAATGGACTTAAAAAATTGCATTCCTAAATGACGAGTTAGATGAAAAAATCCATATTGATCAACTCGGAAATTACTGAGTTCTTAGTCAAAAGAATAAGGAACGTAAACTACATAAATTTCTTTATAATCTTAACGAAACTTGTAGCTTATAATCAAATAAGTGAAAAGAACATTATGTATACTTTTGATGAGCTTGCCTATGCAAAAAGAAAAGTCAAATGCTACTTCTTATGGTTAACTAATAAAATCCTAAAGTAACCCACTGTATACAAGATGCAGCGCATAGCCTTCTAAGGTATTATCTTTCAGATATCAGACTAACTTTGTGGTAAGAAAATATTACTTTACGTTTTACTTTCATTTTTAAAGTTTTAGTCTTGGCTATTTTACTATATATCAATCTATTTTCTTATATATCAATTAGAGAATGAGACATAACCTAGAGTTTTATTTGAAATAAGTAAAGAATTGTTATATATAATAAACAGTGTATTTTCAAATAATTAACTTAGCTAAAAAATGTGCAGAGGCAATTGTCTTGTTCAGTTGTTTAAAGCACTCATGTAATAAGCAGGAAGCCTTGAGTTCGACTTTCAATAAGAATAAAAATATTCATTTTTTAGCAAAATATATAGCATATACAATAAAAATATATTATTCATATGTGAAAGAAAGGAAAGAGAGATTATACCATTGTTTCAAATGACTTCATTTTTTAAATTATTTATTAGACATCTCATTTTTTATAGCCAAAAAACTTTTAATGTTTGGAAGTTTATGAAATAGGTTTGGTGATAACAAATTTGAATAATCATATCTATTTCATAAACTTCCAAACATTAAAAGTTATAACTTTTTGGAGAAGGCACTTAGACATCTATTGGTGTATTATAAATAGAGGCCATAGATTAGAGTTGAAGAATAAATTTTGAATGAAAATATTACTACAAAAGTTTGTTTCATTGTCTTAAGTTTCTTTGAATTCATTCTAATTTAAAGAATCCAATGTTGCAGTGTAAATTGTTTTGCTCGAGATAAATACAATGTATCTTAAGAATAGAGTAAATTTGTGTTGAAATACGTGTTGAAGCCCTATATATTTTGAGATATATTTTAAGTTATTTACGCAGTAAATCTTAAAATAATCAATTGAGATTTTTTTAAAAGTTTTTTTTTAGTAGTTTATTAGAGAATTATTTTCCTAGTTATGTTTAAGTTTTTTTATTTAAATTCAGTTCTTTAGTTAATAAAAAAATAGTTTTATAAAATACTCTCTTGAAAACTTTCATGGCATTTGAACGTTAAATTTCCAGTAACAACATTCAATGGAGATAAGAGATTCAGCAACCAAACAGAGATAGAAAGTTCTGTCGTCGGAACAACTACCCAGAGTGCAATGACTCAAGGGACAGAGGTGTCTCACCTCTCTTTTCAGCTGACATCTCACAAGCTGAATGGCAAGAATTACCTTGAATAGTGGCAGTCCGTGAAGTTAGCAATTGATGGGTGCGGCAAGCTAGGTCATTTAACTGGAGAAGTCGAGCAACCATAGGTGGGCGATCCAAGGATGAGCACGAGGAGGTCAAAAAATTCTATGATAATTGCATGGTTTATTAATTTCATAGAAGCATCCATTGGTAAACTTTTTCTTTTTCTCCCAACTGTTAAAGATATTTGGGATGCTGTGAAAGACATCTATTCAGATTTAGAAAACATTTCACAGATCTTTGAGTTAAATTTAAAACAAACTTTAGAAGGTCAGGCAAGGGGAAAGGAGATTAATTTTTATTATAACGAGATGATGTCCATTTGGAAAGAATTAGATCAATGTTATAATGATGAATATGAGTGTCCTGGAGATATGAAGTGATATCTCAGATCCTAGGGAAAATATTCTTCCAACAATCCATAAGATTTTTTCTAAGGTTATAAGAGAGGAGACTATGAGAAAAGTAATGTTATGGCCAGGATTTGAAATTAACGATGATAATTCTACTCTTGTGACTGTTAGAAATGATTATGACAAAAAAAAGGAAGAAACCTTGGTGCGACCACTGTAAAAAATATTGGCACACTCAAGAAATGGGTTGAAAGCTCCACGGGAAACCAACAAATGGGAGAAAGAAAAGTAGCAATGGTTGTGGTTCACAATCTAAGGATAGCAGAGCTTTCCAAACTACTAATGCTATTAATGAAAATCATGAGCAACAAAGTTCTCTAAAAGGGTCTCCATTCACTAAGGAACAACCAGAGCATCTACACAAGCTTTTTCAATCACCATAGTTTCGAATTATTTTTTCTATTTCTAACCCATCCAATAATCCTTACTCATTTTCCTTAGGTACTAATTTTTCTATTTTTTTCAGTATCAGGCCTTGTAAAACACACACGTGAATCGTTGATTCTGGAGTTAGTGATCACATGACTAGTAGTCATATCCTTTTCTCAATTTACAACAAAATTATCAAAATAGCAGATGGGTCGTTCTCAACAATAGCCAAGAAAGGCACTATTAACATTTCACCTTCTTTGGTTTTACATGATGTTTTACATGTGCCAAATTTAGCTTGTAATCTCATACCTATCAGCAAATTATCCCAATCCTAGAATTGTCGTGTTATATTTGACTCATCTATGTGTAAAATTCAGGACATGGTCTTAAGGAGGATGATTGACAGTGCTAAAGAATCTAGTGGAATTTACTTTTTTATGACGACTATCTTAGTCGGTCGACAACTACTCTATGTTTGAACTCTGTTTCTAGTTTTGAAATGTTCTAATTTGTCATTATAGGCTTGGATACTCTAATTTTTACTATTTAGGACATTTGTTACTTGATATGTTTAAGAATAAAAGTGTCCTTATTTATATCACTGTGAATTTTGTGAATTGGCTAAACTTTATCGGCCATTCTTTTCACCTCAAAAATATAAAGCTTCCAAAATATTTTCGTTAATTCATAGTGATGTTTGGGGACCTTCGAGAGTCTCAACATTTTCAAGAAAATGTTGATTTGTCAAATTTATGATCATACTCTCATTTATCTGGTTTTTTTATTAAAAAATAAGTTTGATGCTAAAAATGTGTTTCAATCTTTTTCTGCTATGGTGAAAACACATTTTGGTGTAAAAAAAAATATTTCGAAGTGACAATGGTGGGGAATTTTTTAGTGACCAATTAAACGTTTTCTTAACCAAACATGGAATAATCCACCAAAGCTATTGTACAAATACACCACAACGAAATGAGATTGCGGAAAGAAAAAATCATCATCTTTTGGAAGTAACCAGAGCCTTGATGTTCACTAGTCAAGTACCACATTATCTTTGGGGACAGGCCTTGTTAACGACTACATACTTTATTAATAGAATGTTAGTAAAACTCTAAAATATAGAACTCTTTTCAGTCTTTTTAAAGATAACTTTCTTAACTCTAAATTGATCACAAATTTACCTCTTCAAGTTTTTGGGTGTAGTGTTTTTAGTCATCTTCACAACCAAGGAAAATTAGATCCTAGAGCAAAAAAATGTGTCTTTTTTGGGTATGCTTCTAATAAAAAATGTTACAAATGTTATGATCTGATTAATAGAACGATTATTGTTACCATAGATGTCACATTTGTTGAAACACAATCTTACTTTGATTTTTATCTTCAAGGAGTGAATTATGAAAAGGATTCTAATAATGGGAAAGGTGAATTTATGATCAACACAAAAATTAAATAATGTTAATGTTGTTAATAAAAAAAAGTTGAATGATGTTAATGTTGTTAATAAAATGGAATATAAATGTGTAGAGTCCGATCATAAGAACAAAGAACAAACAAAGGAGTTGTTGGTTCACTCAAGAAGAAACTGAAATTAAGAAAGTGGAATCCATCAGATTCATCACCAAGAATCTGACCTGCAGGATCTTATCAAAAGTCCAGGTAAAACTTGTAATCTGATCAATGAATTTTATGATCTAGATATTCCAATTGCTAAAAGAAAAGGTGTTAGAAATGTAGTCAACTATCTCATGTCTAAATTTTTGCCCTATAAAGCTTTGTCTTCGTCATTCTCAACATTTATTTTGTGTCTCGATATTGTGAAAATACCCAAAATTATGAAAGAGGTTGTTTTAGAGGAGATGCATGCTTTTGGAAAAATAGATACATGGGAGACAGTGGAATTACCTATAGGAAAACAAAAAGTAGGCTATAAAAGGGTGGTCACAACCAAATTCAAACCGGATGGATCTTTAGACAGATACAAAGCTCGACCGGTAGCTAAAGGGTACACTCAAACATACAATATAGGTAATCCTGAAACATTTGCTTCAATAGCTAAGTTAAATACTGTTAGAGTCTTTTTATCCATTGATGTCAATCTCAATTGTTCTTTACAACAACTAGAAGTGAAGAATGCTTTCCTAAACGGGAAACTTGAAGAAGAAGTTTACATGAATCATCCTCTAATTTTTCTAAAAAAATTTGGAACTCAAGTATGTAAACTTAGGAAATATTTGTATGGTCTAAAACAGTGTCCTCGAGTTTGGTTCGAACAGTTCACTCAGGTTGTTAAAAAATAAGGTTACTCATAAGGGCAAGTTGATCACACAATGTTCTACCGACATTCATAAAGAGGTAGAGTAATAGTTATTATAATTTATTTCGATGATATCATTCTTACAGGAGATGATATGGATGAATTAAGGCGTCTCAAGGAGCATCTAGCATTGGAATTTGAGATCAATGACTTGGGTTCTTTAAAATACTTCCTTGGAATGGAAGTTGCTCGATCAAAGAAGGGTCTTGTGGTTTCTCAAAAAAAATATGTGATAGGTCTTTTAAAGGAGACTGGGGTGAGTGGTTGTCGCTCAACTGACACACACCAATTGATTCAAATGTAAAATTTTGGAATAAAGAAGGAAGATTAGTTGATAAAAGGCAATACCAGAGATTAGTTGGTAAGTTAATCTACTTATTACATACAAGGCTAGACATAGCTTTTGCAATAAGCTTAGCGAGTCAAATTATGCACTCCCCAATGGAGGAACATGAAGAAGCAATGTTTCGGATTCTGAGATATTTAAAGATTTTACTTGACAATGGCTTATTCTTCAAGAAATCCGAACAAAGAGGAATTGAATTTTATACAGATGCAGATTGAGCAGGCTCAATAACAGATTGAAGATCTACATCAAGGTACTGTACATTTGTTTAGGGAAACTTTTTGACTTGGCGAAGCAAAAAACAAAGTGTTGTAGCAAGTAATACAAATGTTGAATTTAGATCAATGGCTCAAGGAATTTGTGAAATGATGTGGTTAAAAATAATTATACAAGGAATTTGTAGCAAGTAGTTGACTAGAATAAGGGAATTATTTCCCAAGATATGTTGTGAGTCTTTTTTCTATTTAAATTCAATTCATTACTTAATAAAAGAACAGTTTTATTGAATACTTTCTTGAAAATTTTAATTTGCAACATAGTAAAAATCATTATTCTTAAGATAATTTCTTGAAAATACCTTCCCTTATTATTTTAATTTTCCGACCCCAACAAAATTACATACAACATATATTGTTGCTTCCATGGTTTGTTGTTCTAGTTTTTAAAAACATGGTTCTATTTATATAGAAGACTCACATGTTTAGAAAACGAAAGTTAAGAATATTATATCATAATCTTTAGTATATTTTACTCTAGTCCTAATATATCTAATTATATTTATTACTCAAACAGATGAAACAAACATGTTCTTTAAGATGAAGACTCAAAATGGTAATTTAATCTTAGAATCAAAGAAACTTTGGTTGGAGATGGATTCAAATTCTAGAGTTTGATACATCAAAACTCTTATGGAAGTTTTATATAAGTTAAAATATATTCATTGAGAGTAACCGAGAGAGATTGGGAGATTAAGAGAATACAAATTTGTTCAAGTGAAGAAAGTTTTATGTGTGCATTGTTTCTGTAAGCAATCAAGAGAATCTCTTGAGTTGCAAAACTAAACTTTCAAGGGGGAAGCTTAAAGGAAGAGTGATTTAGTCTTTGTACAACAATGAGGTCGCTAAATTGGTAAGTATTAAACTAGTGTTAGGACTTAAATCATTGCTTGTGCTGTGAGAAAGATAGTGGACCATTGCTTTAGACAAGGCTCTATAGACATAGACTGAGGTCAAACTACGTGAGAAAATCTTGGTGTTTCATCTTTTCGTTTTTCGCATAATTGATTTCGTTGTTAAAACTTCCAGGTACTATTTTAATCATAATTTTTGTTTGCAAAACAAATACCTTTTTAATCGTTTCTACATATTCCATGCTAACAAGTATAAACACTTACAAATTCATGAAAAAGGTAGAGTAGGATTTTAAAGAAAATGAATACGATTAAAAAGGTGAAACATAATAACGCATATGAATGACAATATTAGCTTTTAAAACCACTAAATAGGAATATAAAATAAGAAGGCCAAACTATCAAATGTTTCAAGAAAAATAAATAAATTTAACATCACAAAATTACAAAAAGAAAACAGTATCATAAGAATACAAAGGAATGAGGTTCTAGAAAATACCCCAAGGATCACATTGTTGTATATAATATATAGTATATATATAGTATGTCTTCGGATAAATAACTTAGGATAAAATTTTGTGTTTATATATACGAACATATTTATAGATGAGTAATCATTTGATACACTTTTGTAGAGTTCTTTAGACTTTACAAAACGGGTTGAGAGTGTGACAAATGTCATATTTATTTAAATATTTAAATTTTTTATTTTTTACTACACCCTATAATACACTTATTAAACTCTCAATCTATTTGTGAAATCTAAAAATTTCACAAACAGTATATCAAATAGTTTTCCTTTATATATTTATCAAAATAGTTGTACTTATATAAAATATATACATGTACAATAATAGAAGAAAAGAAGATATGATCGTTGTTACTAACAATTTAATTTTTAAAAATCATTTATTAAACGTTTCCTTTTAAGATGAATAAATATGTTGATTTGGTAATAAAAAAATCCAAATAATCATGTCAACTCGGATAATTTCCAAACACAAAAAGTTTGTACTTCTTGGAGGAGGCACTTAGGAATCTGTTGGTACACTATAAATAGAGGCCTTGGATTAGAGCTGTAGAATCCAATTCTGAATCAAAAATACTATTGCAAAACATTCTTTCCTTAGTTTCTTTGGATTCATTCTGGTAAACAATTCAAGGGTGTAATGCAAATTGTTCTATTCAAGGTAAAAGCATTGTATCCTAAGAATAGAGTTTTCTAATCATTATACACATAGAAGGGAAATAACTATTCTTAAAATAATCTCCTGAAAATGCCTTATTTAATTTTTTTAATTTTCCGAATCCAACAAGTTTACATACAACATACAATGTTGCTAGTTCGGTTTGTTGTTCTAGTTTCTCAAAGATGACTCTATTTATAAAGAAGATTCACATATTTAGAAAACAAAATTAAGAAAATATATCGTAATCTTTAAAATGTTGTACTCTAATCCTAATATATGTAATTACATTTAGTACTCTAACAGATAAAATAAATAAGTTCTCTAAAATGAAGAAAGAATATGGTAATTTGATCTTAGAATCAAAGAAACTTTGATTCAAATTCTAGTGAACCACATTAGAGCTTGATACAATGGTGCCCATGTTAAAACAAAATAGAACATACCTCACCCTTTATAGTAGATTTGTCTACATTACTTGAAGCAAGGGGCTTCCTTGCAACTATCTCTGCTGCATGCATACCGTTGATGTTCTGTTTATTGGTCAATGATGGTTCTTGCTTCTTGTTCTCGCACTCTACTTTGTCCGCATATTTATCCTGTTAAATCAAAATCTTGGTTTTGTTAATTCATTAAAACAAATCACATCCATAACTACCTAAGAGATTATATTAGGATTATTTCATTATCTCAAATGTATCCAAAGCTTAAGTCTAAAACTTGAGCGCTGAAAAAAAAGGAAAGCCCCAAGTCCGAATCATAATTTTATGACATCACTTAACAACCAAAAGAGAAATGCACTGTCCTGAATAAATTAGCATTAATTAAATGCTTAATATGCAAAACTTCCCTTGAAAAGGTGCATAATAGAAAACGTTAAATAGAAGAGGGAGGAGCGAGACAGGGAGGACAAAGAGCCGAAATGGGTTCAAATCAAGCTCAACTTTAATTGAAAAGAAACCCAGCCAACTTGGGATAGTTCATGCTCAATTTGCAGTTTTCTATATCCTCAATATATGAATTTAGCGTCTTTATATTACTCTATATCTTCTTTCATAAGCATTCATATTCAACACGTATTTAGATATAGATATAGATCCTCCAAATTTATGAGAAAACTTCGAAAAGATGAAAATATTGGTGTCAAACAAATACCTATATTCGACGCTCACACTAAAATCTGAATAAAGTCTCTGTAAATAAAAAATATGTTGCATAAGGTTTATTACTCATAAAGAAATTTATTATTATGGAGTTGAAGATAATATGAAATTCAACTTCATAAAAAAAGGAAAACTGATCACATCCTTCAAAACCATAGGATCTGGAATCTTTGTACATAAATATACAACAACCATTAAGGTCTATGCACTGACATAGCAGTGGTCTAATCGCCATTTGATTGTTTATTGGAATTTATCTTCAAATGACTTTTAGGAAAGCTGAATACCTGAAAGTAAAAACAGTTACTAATTCAAGAATAAGGTAGGGATGGATTTTAAGGAAAATGAACTGATTCCATACAATTTCTAGGAGAACTAGAGAACCTCATGGTGCGTTAAATGAACGTGAGTTTACCTTGCTTCCTGACTTTTTAAAAGTAGCTTCAATATCCTTAGGCTTATCCTTCCTGTATTAAGAGTAAAACTAACATGTATATTCAAAAAAGAGAAAAATAAAATTGAAAATATATATACATGCATCTAAAGAGGACGATATTATTTGAAGCATGAATAGTTGGTGAGTTAACATTTGCCAGACTCCAGATGTATTTCAATGTAAACAAATTTAAACCACCGCAAGGATGACAAGTATTCAACTCATAAAGAGGCGGTAAACAAATGTTTTATACAAGTATCATACAGTAGTGCATAGCAAAATTATAGGGATTTTTTATTATTAACCGCTAATAATTAAGGATTATAGAGTTATATGGATGATAAATTGCTTGCAACTTTTACAATGTGAGAAATTCTTTACTAATCTTTCAATTTTTTCTACTGCCCATTCAGATTCTAACATGGTATCAAAGCTAAAATACCAGATTTATGAAATTTTTTTCAACTTTCCGAAAATTTGGTACTCACACACCTAAGCTTGACTACTTACCTCATCGAACACACCATTAGAGTCACAGCACCATTGCCAACCTACTCTGCAAGTCTGAAAACCATACAGTAAGCACGTGAGTCTCACATGCCACCAATGTCTTCTGTGCACCTCTCTACGTGTAGGCACAAGTTACACCGCCAGAATTTGGAATTCCAATCATCGCCATTGGCTTTATTGGAGTATTTTTGGCCTCCCTTGGCTTTTATTGACCTTGTTTGGAGTGGATAAAAGGGATAGCTTATCGGCTATTTGGGTATTGTTTTTCTCTTTTTTTTAGTATTGTTTATTGATTTTGGGGTACTGTTCATTCCTTAATTTGTTGCGGAAAAATCCTTTTTGTTGCTTGGATATTTTTCTTTGCTTTTCTTAAAATTGCAATGACAAATAGAAGGACTGCTGCAGTTAGTTCATTTATTTTTGTACACAGGTAGTTCTTTTAATGCCCACATTGATTCTAGAGCAAAAAACCTTTTAACTACTCTCCATGCTAAATAAAAGATAGTGTCCAAATAGCAAATGGTTACTTTACTTTCATAGATGGATCTGGTTCTCTTAACTATACTCTCAATATTTGACTATCTTCTATGCTTAATGTTCCTAATTTTCCTGTCAACCTCTTATCAGTTAGTGCCATTAATAAAACTCTAAATTGAATTTTCCCCTGATCATTGTCTTTTATGACCTTCAAACGGGGAAGAGGATTGGTGGTAGAGTGCATGATAGCTTATAAGTGTTGGAGGAGAATCAAGACTGTTCAGTGTCATGCCCTTTTTAGCTAAAATAAAGATGCTAAACAAGAAATAACACAGTGGCATAGACGGTTAGAGAATCCACCTTTTTATGCTCTAGAAAAACCATATACTAGTTTGTTTTCAAGAATTCAGTTTGATTCACTGGTCTGTGATGCATGTGAATATGCTAAACAAACCAAAAACTCTTACCCTTTGTAACTATTCCTTTTATAATAATTCACTCTGATGTTCTAGTTGAATTATCTCATTGCCTAGGCTAAAGTCAGTGTATCTAATAAGATAAAATATTCTTTCTTGTTCCCAATCTTTTCAGAAGATAATTAATACTCAATTTGACGCTAATGTGAAAATTTTGAGAACAGATAATGGCGCAAAATACAACTTTATTGATTATTCGCAATCCTAAGGAATTATCCACCAAACTACTTTCCCTGGCACTACTGCACAAAATGGAGTGGCAAAAAAAAAAGAAACACGCATTTGTTGGAACCTAAAACACTTGGTTTTAAGATTCCCTTAGAAGTTTTTAAGGAAAAAGGGATTATATTGTTCCTCCAAAGGTTTTTGTGTGTTTGCTTTGTTCACACTGAAAATGTCAAAAAGTTGGATCCACGAGTCCTAAAATGTATATTTTTCGAGTATTCTCCTACACGAAAGGGTTACAAGTGTTATCATCCTCCATCCAGAAGATACTTTGTCAACTTGGACATTACTTTCAGAGAAGACCAACTTTATTTTAGCATAAACCAATCACCTCCTCAGGAGGAGAATGAAAAAGAAGAGATGATGCCTATGATGTCTAGTTTTGTTACTTTGGAAGGTTTCATTAAAAGAGAGAACATGTTCAAGGGGAGATTATGGGCGCTTGGATGGACTAGATTTGAGAACTTACTCAAGGAGAAATAAGCTAGAAAAAGTAATCATGCATCCCACTCAACGCTAAGAATTTTCCTCTCTCGGTGAGTCATCTAATGCTACCAATGATTTAGATTTACCCATAGCTCAAAGAAAAGGTGTCGGGTCTTGCACTAAACATCGTAAGTCTAACTTTATTTCCTATGGCTCATTGTCCTCTTCCTATAAAGCCTTTGTCTTGTCTCTGTCCTTTATGCATGTTCCACGGGATTGGAAGAAAGCTTTAAATAATCCAAGATGGAAGGAAGCTATGACTATGGAGATGAAAGCTTTGGCAAAAAAATGAGACTTGGGAACTAGTCATTCCACCATCAGGAAAGAAGTTGATTGGTTGTAAACGGATTTTCACTATAAAACACAAGGTTGATGGTTTGCTTGAAAGGTTCCAAGTCAGATTGGTTGTTCAAGGGTTCAATCAAACTTATGGAGTGAACTATCAGAAAACATTTGCACTTGTTGCTAAGATGAATAAAATCATAATTTTGTTGTCCTATGCAGCCAACTTTGATTGGGAATTGCAACAATTAGATGTAAAAAAATGTAATTCTACATGGAGACTTGGAAGAATAAGTTTAGAAATACACAAGGGAAAATGTGTAGATTAAAGAAAGCTTTGCACGGGTTCAAATAGTCTCCCAAAGCATGGTTTGACAGATTCAGCAAAGCCATTATCTCTTTTGGCTATCATCAGAACAATGCTAATCATTGTCTTTTCATACAACATCACAAGGGAGAAATCACTCTTCTTATAGTATATGTTGAGGACATTGTAATGACCAGTGATGATAGAGAAGAAATGTCTTAACTAAAGAGACTGTTGGCTCTGGAATTTGAAACTAAATATCTTGTAAAGTTGAAAAACTTTCTGGCAATTGAAGTTGCCAAATCAAAAGGGATCTTCATTTCTCAGGGAAAAATGTAATCTAGATCTTTGGACGAAAATTAGTATGATGGGTGTAAACCAGAAAAATCACCTATTGAGAGCAATCATAAGCTGCGAACAGAGATTTGAGAGTCAATGAATAAGGAGAGATATCAAAGATTGATAGAAGGACTGATTTACTCCTATCACATTAGATTGGACATAGCATATGCACTCAGCTTGGTAAGTCAGTTCATGCATGATCCTAGATAATCTCACACATAGGCTGCTTTACGCATTTTGCACTATCTAAATCTTACACTAGGAAAAGGTTTTTTTTTTTTTTTTTTCTAAACATGATCATCTTCATATAGAAGTCTTTACAGATGCATATTGGGCAGGTTCTTTGGATGATAAGAGGTATACACTGTTGGGACCACCGTTATGCCCCATGGCGCAACGGAAAAAATATTCTGATGATCAAAAATTCATGTACGAGAAACAAATCGGGTTGAAATAGAGTTAAAAATAGGGTTGAAATAGTCCACCCCATCAAAAACAAACAACCACTTTCTCGTGAACATTTTAGAGAGAATTAAAAACGATTACTAGACCTTTTAAATTATTAAGTTGGTAATCTTAACAGACTAAAGGATTATTATAATTTTATTCTCTTTAATATCACATATTAAAAGGAGAATAAGGATTATTCCTTATTAATAGAGAAAACAAATAAAAGTTAGAAAAAAAAAATTATATTCTTTCCAAAAGAATATAAAACTATTCCCTTATTAATGGAAAGTTAGAAAATGAATTATATTTTTTCAAAAATATTAATTTTCATGTTTTTATATTTTGACCGAAATTAATTAATATAATTGTTTATATTAATAAATTGATAAAATATATACAATTAATATTTTGTATGAATCAAATTCATATATTAATTATATTCTTTCCAAAAGAATATTAATTTTCATGTTTTTATAATTAACTATTTATATTAATAAATGCAGTAAAATATATAAAATTAATATTTTGTATGAATCAAGTTCATTTATTAATTATATCTATATTCTCTATTTGTGTACAAGTTTGTACATAAAATGTGTTTAGTATTTAACTATCAAATTAAATTAATTCAACAATTAATTTAATTCATGTGATAACTAAATAAAATACCAAATGTATTTGGATTTGGTTTCTATAGGTTTCAACTATAGGGTTAAATATTAATTATATTCTTTCAAAAGAATATTAATTTTTATGTTTGTTGTTTCATATGAACCAAGCTCTTTTTGTTTCTAATGTCAATGTAACTTAGTCTGGTTCATTTTGAATCATGTTAGGTTAATATTTCATGTCATTTTGATGTTGACAAAGCTGATCAAATCAGCAAGATTAAGTCCACAAGTTATTACTTCAAGTTTCCATGTAATCTAGTGGGATTAGGTATGTTTAGGTATGTTTAGGTAATGCTTTGTTGTAATTCACATTGACCATGGCCTATATATGTAATGGCAATGTATCCTTGTTAAATGTAATGAAATATCAGAAGCATTTCATCAATTTTTAAGCTCCATTTCCTTGATTTCTTCTTCCCTTTAATATTCTGTGAACTTTCCTTCTTTCTTCTTCAGCAAGTCTCGACACTTGCACAGCAAGTAAATGCCTTATACTAGCTGCTAGGTGCTTCTAATTCCAACAATTGGTATCTAGAGCTTCATTCTTGGAGGACCTGTTACTACTACAATCAAATTGGAATGGCTTCATCAAGCTTCTCACCTGCTGTACCTTCGATCTTCAATGGCGAAGGTTTTCATATATGGCAAGTTAAAATGAAAACTTACCTACAAGCTCTTGATCTATGGGAGGTTGTGAACAACGATGTTGAACTGAACCTCTTCGAGCCAACCCAACTGTGGCTCAAATACGACAAAGACATCTTGAGAAGACCAAGAAACATAAAGCCTTGTCATGCATCCAAAACTCGTGTCTCGGATGTCATCTTTACAAGGATTATGGCCGTGAGACTCAAAAGCAGGCATGGGACAAGCTTAAGGAGGAATTTCAAGGTCTTGAAAGAACCAGCAAAGAAGACTTTTGAATTTAAGGAGAGACTTTGAAAATTTGAAGATGAAAGAAGAGATCGTAAAACAAGATCAGACAGGATAATGGTCATTGTAATAAAGATAAGGCTCCTTGGTGAGCAGTTCAATGAAGCAAGGATAGTGGAGAAGGTGCTGTCAACCTTACCTGAAAGGTATGAAGCAAAAATATCCTCCCTAGAGGACTCGAGAGACCTCTCAAGCATCACTCTGACTGAGCTGATCAATGCCCTTTATGCTCAAGAGCAAAGAAGGGCAAGCAGGAATGAGGAACACCAAGAAGGTGTTTTCCAAGCTAAAGCCAGGACCTCCTCATCTACCACTGCCTATAAAGGCAAGAAGACCTGGAAAAACAGGCCTAAGCCTGATGCTGCAAGGACAAATGACCACCTTTGCAGATTTTGTAAAAAGCCAGGCCATCCAGAAGACAAATGTTGGTTCAGGCCAGATGCAGTATGTCAACACTGCAAGAAGAAGGGTCATGTTGAGAGAGTTTGCAAAGCAAAAGGCAGATCGAGACAAGTTCAACAACAATCACAGACTGAAGCTCGAGTAGCTGAAGGTGCAAGTGATCAAGAAGAATAGGTTTTTGTTGTGTCATGTCTAAATGACCAGAAGAGAGGCTCAGAAACTTGGCTCCTGGATAGTGGATGTACAAATCACATGTCACCCAATGCAGCTATTTTCAAAACCTTGGATAGAAGAGTTCGAACCAAGGTCAAAGTTGCAAATGGTCAGTTCATCGATCTTTCAAGGCAAAGGTGATGTTCTGATATCGACTCCAATAGGCAACAAGGTGATCTCTAATGTGCTACTTGTTCCTGAAATAGACAGAAATCTGTTGAGCATAGGTCAACTCTTGGATAAAGGATATTCACTGGTGTTCAAAGATAAAGAGTGCCAAATAACTGATCCAAGTGGATCATGTTTCATGACAGTCACTATGACTGATAAGTCCTTTGAAGTTAATTGGTCAGAAAGCTTGAATGCTGCCTACACTGCCATAGAAAGTGATTCTAAGATATGGCATAAAAGACTTGGTCATGCAAACTTTAAAGCAATGGCCAAGATGATTCATGAAGATTTGGTTGAAAACTTCACTAATTCAAAGATGCAATAATGAAGTTTGTGAAGTATGTCCGCTGGAAAACAAGCCAGCTACCCTTTCCCTCGAACCAAGCCCGAGAGCATCGTAAAAGCTTCAACTTGTTCACACGGATATCCGTGGTCCTATGAAGACGAATCATCGATGGAAACAGTATTTCATTCTTTTTATTGATGATTATTCAAGATTCATTGGATTTTCTTTTAAAAAGTAAGTCCAAGTCCCACAAGTGTTCATGAAGTTCAAAGCTCAAGCGTAAACCGAGTCGGTTGCAAGTCAAGACCATCGTGTCGATAATGAGGTTGAATACATTTCACTCAATTCAAAGCGATTTGCAATGAAGCGGTATTAAACACCAATTGACTATGTTTATACACCCAAAGAAAATGGGGTGAGTGAAAGGAAAAATCGAAGCATTATGAATATGGCAAGATGCTTGCTGTTCGAGAGGAATGTGCCAAAATTTATGTGGGCTGAAGCTGTCAACACAGCAGTCTATCTTCAGAATAGACTACCAACAAAGGCCTTGGCTCGAATGACACCCTTTGAAGCTTGGTATGGCTTCAAACCTTCAATGGCTCATCTAAAAATCTTTGGATGTTTGTGTTATGTGCAGATTCCATCAGTTAAAAGGGATAAACTATCAAAGAGAGCAGCTCCTGGTGTTTTAGTGGGATATAGACGTGGTGGTTCGATGAAAATGCCTACTGGAACTGGGATAACAACCAACCAATGGAGACTCCACAAGAGCCTGTAGTAGGGCACACAGTACCTGAACAAGCTGGTCTAGAAATGGATATTGATGATGTTCCAATAAGAGGGACCAGATCATTGGCAGATGTTTATGAAAGGGCTGAAGTTGCCATAATGGAGCCTACATGCTTTGAAGAAGCACAAGCACACCAGGGTTGGAAGGCTGCAATGGAAGAGGAAATGAAGATGATTGAGAAGAATCAAACACAGGATTTAGTGATGACATGAGGAGTACATCCGGATATGGTTTCACCATTGGATCAACACTGCTTATAATTAACTGTTTATATTAATTAATTCAATATATAAAATTAATATTTTGTATAAATCAAGTTCATATATTAATTACATCCATATTCTCAATATATAAAATTAATATTTTGTACAACAAGTTTGTACATAAAATGTATTTAATATTTAACTATCAAATTAAATTAATTCAACAATTAATTTAATTCATGTGATAACTAAATAAAATACCAAATGTATTTGGATTCGGTTCGTTTCAACTATAGGCTGTGGCCCTGTAGGCTCTTGTAATGTTGGTAGTAAAACTAGAACGTTTCTAACATTATAAACAATTAGGGCATCTAGCAATGCATCATTGCCACCTAATTTAGAATAAGTCATTATTCGACATAACCTTTCTGTGATAATCTTTTCATGTATTATATCATTTTATCCTTAATATCTAGATTGGACACAAGTAATTGAATAGTCACACTTGTATAGTTCAATCTCATATTTCTTGATTTTTTGAGCAGACTACAATAAACAAATAATTGTGATATCTCATATCAACTTATTCAAGTATGATCACGCATTTCTAGTGTTATTCCATCAAGAGGCCTAAGATATTACTCCCATTATGTAAGAGGGATAAATCCTATCTTGATCAACCATATCCCACTACATGGATTATGATATATCCAACATCAATATTTATAGTAGAACCTATTACGGTAGACGTTTTGACTATATCAAAATGTACGACTCACAATGTTGAGACAATGATGATCTAAAGTCTAAGGCTCATATACATAATTATCACTATGAGTAATATTGTGACTATTACATAATAATCCAAGAAACATACTCATGACGGGCCAATCCAATATGTTTTCCAACACACTCATCCCTATGTCAATGACAATTCTTTGTCATTAATTAACTACACATTAGTCTCAATGCATTATTATTGTCCAAGCCCACAATAATACTTGACTAAACACCTTTTTAAGAATAATCATAATTTCTTAAGATTTTATTACAAATCAATTTATTTATATACACAGAAAAAGAAATTGAAATAATAATGGTAATGTCTTATATTAATAAACAAGATAAAACGAGTATATGATTACAATCATCTCATGATTGGTCTTTGGGTATACTCTAACATACACCTGGGTATTACACCTTTGTGGGAGGAAATTTAGTTATCTTAAAGAGTAAAGAGCAAAGTGTGGTTGCTTGATCAAGTGCAGAGACAAAATACAGAGTCAATTGTTTAAAGAGTTTGTGAGCTATTGTGATTAAAAAAATTACTAGAGAAACTAAAATTATTAGAAGAAAACAAATTATCCTTTTACTGTGATAATAAAGTTGTCATCAGAATTGCTCAAAATCTAATTCAACATGATCGAACATAACACATCGAGATTGATCAATATTTTATCAAAGAAAAAATTACTATTGGACCTTTAAAACTAGTTCATGTGACATCTGACAAACAGTTAGCTAATATCTTCACCAAAGGATTCAACAAAAGAACTTATCATAATTTGGTTTGCAAGTTGAGAGTGTTAGCTAATTAATAGTAGTGCCTGGCAAAATGATAGGGATTTTTTATTATTAGCAGCTGATAATTAGGGATTGTAGAGTTATTTGGTTTCTTTTTCTTTTCCAATTGGAGGTGTATCAATTGTTTGCAACTCTTCTTAATGAAATATATCAAAAAAGTAAGAAGTTCTTTACTAATATTTCATTTTTCCCCTGCCCATTCAGTTTCTAACAATCATGATATTCCAAGACAGAGCCAAAGAAAGCTTACCTTTTTTCTTGATGATTTGGTTGATGCCGATTGGACCTATCATTCATGGAAACAGAATTTTGCTCAAGTAGTTGATTCAGCTGCATCCACAATTCATCAACCTTTTTGTTCAAATCATTTATGTCTGCCTCTGCTTGAGCTATGTCCTTAATATCTGCCTTTATCTTTATCATTATCAGAAGTTAAAAAAAGATTGATGCAAAATAAAAATTTAGATATACTAGTTAAATCTGAGGTAAGCCATTGGCTACCTTTTCATCAACCGTATTTAGGAGAGTTACGGTTCCTTGAGAGGGGGTAAGTCCAGCTTCCAGAGCTATCCTCTTATCTCTTTCCCTATGCAACTCTTCTGCTAGTCTTGACACCTATAAATACAATCAAGTGGAAATCAAGACTACGCTATTATCATAAGACTAACATAGTATCAATGAACAAACTTTAGAGAGAAGATTGTTATTTTATTTTAATTAGGTTACAGATATTTATAGGTAGAACTGAGTACAAATAAGGAATCAATCCCTAGAAATCAGTAATTTCTTAAGAATTAGAGATTAAAATTAGATCCTACTATACAAGGTAATTCCTAGGACTAAGGGCAAGTATTCTGTCCTTAATCTTAGGGATTCTAACACTCCCCCTCAAGCTGGAGTGTAGATATTTATCAAACCCACCTTGCTAATAAGTTCCTTGAACATGTTCCTGTTTAAGCTTTTAGTTAGCATGTTTGCAACTTGTTGCCTAGTAGGTAGGTAGGTGATGCACACTTCTCCAGAGTCAATTTTTTCCTTGATGAAGTGGCAATCTATCTCTACATGTTTGGTGCGATCGTGGTGTACAGGGTTATGAGCTATGCTAACAGTTGCTTGGTTGTCACAATACATCTTTATAGGTTTAGTGTAGAGCACTTTTAGTTCTCCCATTAGTCGTTGTATCCAGATTCCTTCGCATATGCCATGGGATAGTGCTCGATACTCTGCTTCTGCGCTACTGCGTGCTACAATAGGCTATTTTTTGCTTCTCCATGTCACAAGATTGCCCCACACATAGCTACAATAACCACTTGTAGAACGTCATCATTGATGACCACTCGCTTGATCTGCATCAGAGTAAATTTCTACACTTCAGCTGGCAGTTTTCTTGAAGTATAGGCCTTTACCAGGGGTCCCCTTTAGATATCTTAAAATTCTGTAAGTAGCTTCCAAGTGCTTTTCCCTTGGAGCATGCGTATATTGGCTGATAACACTCACACCAAAGGCTATGTCTGGACGGATGTGAGATAGGTAGATGAGTTTTCCTACCAGTCTTTGATATCTCCCCCTGTCGACTTCTTCTCCATCTTTATCAGTTCCCAATTTAAGATTCAATTTCATGGGAGTTTCGGCTGGTTTACACCCCAACATCCCAACCTCAGATAATAGATCAAGGATATATTTTCTTTGAGAGATG
Source organism: Gossypium rotundifolium (assembly GCA_025506655.1). Classification (NCBI taxonomy): domain Eukaryota; kingdom Viridiplantae; phylum Streptophyta; class Magnoliopsida; order Malvales; family Malvaceae; genus Gossypium; species Gossypium rotundifolium. The sequence goes on from CP106724.1 coordinate 175,134,430, forward strand.
GAAATCCCAGTTTGAGAGATGGGCAATCTTGTGACATGGAGCATGCATATATTGGCTGATAACACTCACACCAAAGGCTATGTCTGAACGGGTGTGAGATAGGTAGATGAGTTTTCCTACCAGTCTTTGATATCTCCCCATGTCGACTTCTTCTCCATCTTTATCAGTTCCCAATTTAAGATTCAATTTCATGGGAGTTTCGGCTGGTTTACACCCCAACATCCCAACCTCAGATAATAGATCAAGGTTCCCTAAGTCCTTAATTTCAAATTTAGCATTAAGAAATTCTTTGACGTCCAATTTCGCTTGAATCATCACCAGTTAATATTATATCATCCACATAAACAATAAGGATGCAGCATTTCCCACTTTTAGAATGCTTGTAAAATATGGTATGATCTGCCTGCCCCTAGATGTAGCTCCTATTGATCATAGCCTTGGCAAAGCGGCTGAACCACACCCTTGGAGACTGTTTCAGCCCATATAAGGATTGCAACTTGCATATTGGCCCTTGCTTTCTTCAAACCCGGGTGGAAAATCCATGTACACTTCCTCATTTAACTCTCCATTGAGGAATGCATTTTTTACATCCAATTGAGTCAAAGACCAGTCCATGTTGACAGCTAGGGATAGAAGAACTAGAATGGTGTTTAGTTTTGCAACCAATGCGAACGTCTCGTTGTAGTCTAGGCCATAGGTTTGGGTGAAACCCTTAGCAACGAGCCGAGCTTTGTGTCGATCAATGCTGCCATCAGGTTTAAACTTTGTGGTGAAGATCTATTTGCATCCTACAGTCTTCTTCCCACTAGGTAGATCCGAGACTTCCCAAGTTTCATTTGCCTTGAGAGCCCTCATTTCTTCCATCATAGCTTTCCTCCACTCAGCAGATTCAAGAGCCTCTTCTATATTTTTTGGTGTTTCTACATAATCAACATTAGATACAAAAGCTCCATAAGACTTAGATAAGTTTTCATAGGACACAAACCGAGAAATAGGGTGTTGAGTGCAGCTTTTTGTGCCCTTTCGAACAGCAATTGGAAGGTAGATGGACGGCAATAGAGGTGAGACTTCTATTTCGGAATAGTCCTCGGTTGAGGATGAACTTGGCACTGCTGTCTCAGCTTCAGGAGGACGCTATCGTCGAGAATAAACTTGTAGTTCTGAAGCCTATTCTTGCTTCCTCTCTGGATCAGGTGGCTGCACAGGGGAACCTCTGTTTAAATCTGGAAATACAATAACATTCTGATTTGTAGGCTTGGTAATGGTGGTAATGGTGGTAGGATCAAGAGGTATAATGAGGAGGGTGTTAAGAGTCTCATCTTCATTGAGAGTTTCCCCGAAGATGAGCTGCTGTAAAGTATGGTTCATTCTCAAAAAAGGTGACATCCCGAGAGATAAACAGTCGACGAAAGGTAGTTGAATAACACTTATAGCCTTTTTGTCTTGGAGAATAGCCAATGAAAGCACAAGTATGAGCTCGAGGATCGAGTTTGGATTTATTTGGTTGGTGATTATGGACAAAAGCTTTGCAACTGAAAATTTTGGGTGGAAGATTGGGAACCCGTAATAAGGGAAAAGCCTTTTGAAGGATATTTATAGGTGTTTGGAAATTTAGAACCTTTAATGGTAGTTGGTTTATGAGATAGCAGGCTGTTAGAACAGCTTCTCCCCACATGTATTTTGGGACCCCATGGTGAACATTAGTGCACGAGCCACAGCAAGGAGATGACGATTTTTTCTCTCAGAAATCCCATTTTGTTGAGGGGTGTCAGGACAAGAACTTTGGTGTATGATGCCTTGTTACGCAAGATAAGGACTCAGGACAGAATTAAAATATTCTCTCCCATTGTCAGTACAAAGAGTATGTATTGTAGAGTTAAACTGGGTTCAAATCATTGAATGAAAGTTTTGGAAAACTTTAGGTGTTTCTGATTTTTCTTTAAGAAGGTAAACCCAACAAATCCTAGTATGGTCATCAATGAAAGTTATGAACCACCTGGCCCCTATAATATTTTTCACTCGGCTGGCTCCCCATAAGTCACTATGAATTAAAGAGAATGGTTGGGATTGGTTATAGGGTTTCAATGGGTATGGTACACCGGTGTGTTTGGATAATTGGCAAATTTCACATTTCAAGGAATCCACATTTTTATTTCTAAATAACAGTGGAAGATGTTTCTTCAAGTACAAGAAGTTCGGATGTCCTAGTCTACGGTGCCATAACATAATTGTATCTTCCTTGGAGATAGATAGAGCCAATCCTTCTTGTCTATTGTCTTTATTCCAAATATAAAGACCATCATCAACTTTAGCAGTGCCAATCATCTTCCCCGATTTTGTTCCTGTACCACACAACCAGATGCAAAAAATTCAGCAAGGACACTTTCATCCTTAGTTAATTTACTGGTTGAAAGTAAATTGCAGGATAGGTTTGGAACATGTAACACTTCATCAAGAGAAAAATTCTTTGTTAATTGTATTTTTCCAACACTAGCCACAGGTGAGTAAGAGCCATCAGCAATACGGATTTGGGACTGATTATGACAGGGTGTATAGGTGTGAAACAAGGTGGAGTTACCTGTCATATGATCGGAGGCACCACAATCGAGTATCCAAGAAGATTGATTTTAGGTTCAAAAAATCTTGTTGAGGCAATACCTTGAGTGGCTAGGGATCCTTGAGTAGTGGTAGTGCCTAGTATCTTATGGAGAGCCTCAAGTTGATTTTTGGTTAGACGAACATCAAGAGTTTCATCTGCAGCAGTGAAGGTGTTAGAGGATACTAGTGCAGCCTTATTGTCCTTATTTTTTCCCGGATAACCATGTAATTTGAAGCATCTTTCCTTTGTATGTCCTACATGGTTACAGTGGTTGCACCATGGCTTGTTTGAGCCTGAATCATTCCCAGCACATGGCTTTTGTGGTTGTGGTCCTCTGGAGATAAAGGCCGAGTTTTCAGTGGGACAATGACCAGCAGTTGTCACAGGTTTAAATTCTTTTAAATCCCCCAACATTACAAGTTGACGCTTTTCTTCTCTTCTAACTTCTGCAAATGCTTCACCAATGGTTGGTCAAGAGATTCTGCCCAAAAATCGACCACAAACCTCATCAAGTTCTCGATTCAGTCCTGCCAAAAACTCATAGAGACGTTCCTTGTTGAGGTGAGCCATAAACTTGGTGTGTTCCTTGCATTCTCCCCAGTCTGCCTCATAGTACATGTCCAGTTCCTAAACCACAAAATTTTTAGGTTATTGTAATAATGAGTTACTTCAAGTGTTCCTTGTCGGATATCCTTCAATTTCAGTTTGATCTCAAATACTTGGAAGGCATTTCCAAGATCCGAGTAATTTTCTATGGCCTTCCATTGAATTGGTTAACCAGGCCATTACAATCGAGTTGTTGAGTTCCCAGGTGCCATAAGTTGGACCTGTTGTGGCTGGTTGTGGGAAGTCTCCATTAATATACCTAATTTTCCACGACCACAGATCACCATAATGACCGATTGGGACCACTGTAGGAAATTTTTCCCATCTAACCGATGGTTAGTGATTATAAGAAAGGAATTAAGGTCCCTTGAGGAGTTCCTTGATTGGTGTTCTGAATCATTTGTGAGGTTTCAATCTCAGATGTAGTTTCGATAGTGTCACTCATGAGAAGGAATAAAACAAGAGACAAGAGAGGTTGAAGAGAGGGGACGTTAGGAACGAGAGATTAGAGAAGTCAGAAAAAAATTCCAAAGACTCGGATACCATGAACAAACTTTAGAGAGAAGATTATTATTTTATTTTGTAAAAACTTTAGAAATCAGATTCTTTCTTCTGCTAATTAGCTTACAAGTATAAAAAGAGATAAACTGTCCTAAGGAAGGAAAGAATCCCTAAAAAACTGTAATTATCCTAAGAATCAGTAACTATGATTAGTTTCTATTAACAGAAGATTTCCTTAGTAATATATCCTTAATTCTAGGAATTCCAACATATTTTAATTAGGTTACAGCCATTTATAGGTAGAACTAAATAAAAATAAGGAATCAATCCATAGAAATCAGTAATTTCCTAAAAATTAGAGATTAATATTAGATCCTACTATACAAGGTAATTCCTAGGACTAAGGCAAGTATTCTGTCCTTAATCTTAGGGATTCTAACAATCAACAATAAAACTCATTATCTTTGTGCAAGTAATGGATAACACAAGGAAAAAAATAAACAATGATGACTTATATGCTTCAAATGCACCAAAATTTGAGCTTGTTTTAACCATGCGCAAAAGATTTGATATTTAAGAGGAAACAAAGAATACTTTTTTAAATATCAAAGTAAGCATCTTTACTGTTTCAGATACATAGCCTAACATAACTCCTGAAACAAAAGTAAAAATAAATAAATCTCCTCACAAACATACATCATTCTGAAGAGCTTGACAATGCCCATGCAGTGTCTTCTCTTGCTTTTCCAAGCAGGCTTCATAAACCAGATTACCTTCAATCTGTACTGCAAAGATGACTTGTCATGAAAAATCTCCAAACAAGTTGAGATAATAATAATTAGAAAGGGTGCATTTGGCTGAACCTCTTCTGTGTGTCCCTTTTTCAAGTCGGATTTTTCAGCCTTGATCCTCTCTATTTCAGCCCTAAATTGGGTCAAAATTAAGTAAAAGAAATAGAGTTATTATCTATTAAAATAACAAATTTCTGAATCTAAATTGTTGCCTTTCCTTTTTGGCTTAAAAAATTATGTTATGCAAAGCATAGATTGCTTCATCCTAAGCACAAAAGAAGACTTTAAAAGGTGCTTGGAACTTTAAGTGGGTATTGGGTCCTCTATGGTATACACAAGAATATCCAGGAAAATGTATGCAAAACTTCTTTATACAGATCAAGGGAACATCACTTACTCTTCTTTAGAAGGAAAATGAACAGGTTCCATAGAAAGCTTCTTCTTTGCCTGGACAAGCAAACCAGAAAAACTAAACAATTAGTTGTTACAAGATTATAAACATATAGACCAACTTGAGAAATTCTAAGTTAGCAATAGAATGAATGCTTGGAAAAACTTATTAGCTAAGAGAGAAAGTCAAACGAAGTAGGCCAAAATGGAATGCATTATAAATAAAGAAAATTAACACTTACAATTGCCCATCCCCAAACAGTGGGACGCTTAGCTCTATGGCCAAATTCAGCAAACATATTGGCCTCTATTGCTGAACTCTTGTTACTTTGATTATCCTCACTCCTTCGTAAATCATTTTCAGACAGGGAAGAGTGAAGTGAACTTGAAAGCTTCTTGGTGGCTTTTAAATCACCATCAGCTACAGAGGGCTCAGAACTAGAGCTCGAATAATCAGAATCCTGCAATTTTATTTTTCATTTCATAGAGGTGTATAGTATGTCATCTTTTCATTATTGATGTATTTCTATTTTCACCTTATTTATGTTAAGCTAAAATGATTCTCAAAATCTAAACCAAGGGACCACAGAATGTAACAACATATGGCTATACTAAAGTAAAATGCCTTTACTTATCAGAAACAACAAAGGAGAACAAATCATTATTCCTATAAGGTGAAGAGAGAGAACTATATATTTGATTCCACTATATGATGCTACAAATTTTATTGCAATGCATTCTTTCTCAGCAATAAATCAAGTTCCAATTATGAAGGTACATGCTAAGGGGAAAACAAATAAAGAGATAAAAATAAAATAAACCTTGAGTTGCTAGGTGGTGACAGAGGGAGCATTACAAACTACAAAAACATTAAAGTATGTGGTATGAGAAAACAGATCCAAAAATCCCTGAGTTCATCGTATTTCTTGCATTAGAGAAAGGTAAATGAAATTTGGCAGTGAAAGCTTTAAGTTCCAACTTGTGTATTAAGCTTGTTACTTCCACCATCTTTAAAGTTTATGAACAAAATACAATCCAAATGCCATTCTAAGAAGGTAGAGGAACAAGCCTTATCATCATCCAGATCATTGTTAATAGAGTGACCGCTCTTACTGCCTGTTCCACTTGCTACATAGTCACTATCACAGTATGCATTAGACCCAGATGTTGCATCATTACAGTCATCATCAGTTGCCTCTTCACTTTCACTTTCACTTTCACTTTCACTTCCACTCTCTTCCGTTCCATAGTATAAATTGGGGGAAACATATCCTTCCTGCCAACAAAATGTTGAGCTATAATCATAATTTAAAAACTAAATCCAAAGCAAAGTAATAAAAATTGGACCTTGGAAAAAGAAAGCATGTTGTTAGTAGGAAAACGTTAATCAATATCTAATGGCACAAATGAAGGTGATATTTAAGGGAAAATTATGAAATTAATGCATTTTCTGCTATTGAATTTAGAGAAACAGGGCATTAAATGCAAAAAACTTTCATTAACTAGTAATTTAACTACATTTAACCAGTGCATATAGGCACACATTAGCTAGACCCTTGTTAATTTTATAAAACTTAGAAATAGTCAAGTAATTAAGCTATGATGGATCTCACATTTATTTGCTTACATTCTCAGAAAGAATGCAGACTAATTGTTGAAGTATAGATGAATCAATAAAAGGATACAATAACTCATACTCAAATTCCACAGTTAGACAGTCATAATTTATTCATTAGATTCTGTACCAATAATAGCACATACGCATAAGGACAAACAAATTTTGGCTTAATGATCAAGTTTCCTCAGAAAGAACAAATAGAAAATAGAACATATCACTTGTGAGCTAAAGATAGAGCATTACAGCTCATAAATTTTGAGGAGTACATACTTGTCTGTACAGTGACTACACAAAGTCATATCAAAAGTAGTTGTGAAAAAGAAGACAAGAAATATTGCTTACCCCAAATATTTTATCATATTCTTCAAGTAATGTTATAACAATGGCTTGAGCATGATTGGCTGCAGCAGCTGCTCTCAGCAGTTGAATTGAACTATCATCACCCGCGTTAAAATCGTTTTCAATCTCACAGTCACCAGATACAAGGGGGCGAAGAATCAAGGGTGCCATGCATGCTGCCACAGCTGAAGAGCTCATCCGATTTAAAGTTTTATTAGAAGCCACAGCTTGCATCATCATTAGAATTCTGAAGGAAAGTAAAATAAAAATGATAAGTATGGAAAAAGGAAAGTAGAAGCCAAGACGGCAAAAATTGGGGGTCGTTTTTTAATTGTGAAGGTAAGATTGAATCCCATTATTTTTCCAAGATGTATGTACCTACAAGAAGAAAAAGATTCTATAGGTATTTCATCCATGATTTTTCAACAACAATTAACTGAGTACTGAAAACTAATAGAAAGTTAAGAGAAAGCTATCATTTACATCTGTAATATACAAATATTCGTACCTTAACCACCAAATGGGATTACAACTCTCTTTTCATTGAATCCACAATGCTTAAGAAATAATATACAAATTGCATGTCAAATATAACTTGTACTATGAAAAGCATACTACTTAGAAAGGCAAAGAGTGAAGTCATGAATCAACTACCTCTGTAGTAGGCGACGGTTTGGCTCAGGAAACGCGTCCAATACTGCTTCACGCATAGTGTTGACTCTATCACCACCCAGAGTTCCTAATTATTTTATGACGTTCAATAACAACAAAAGAAAATGTCCAAAAGTCATACAGATAGGTAAATCATCTGACACATGACGTCATAGAGCTCTTGATACTGGACAATTCCACTACATCCCTTAGGGAGCTAACCAATTAAGGATAGAGAACGCAAGAACTTCACCCATAGATGCTTGAAACAGGAATGTAAGAAGATGAAATTCCTATTTTAGTTAGATTATTGAATAATAAAGCACATCATATTGAAGTCCAATAGCGATGATCCAACACATTTCACATTAAAGTTGGAAGCATCAAGAATCCAATTGTAGTAAAGCTTTTATGAACTCAATTTACTACAAGGTAAGATAGAGAAAAAAGAACACTTCAATGAAAACTTACGGTATGCTTCTAGTAGCGCATTGCAGCATGAAGCAGGGACAGGACATGATGGCAACTCTCGAATGACATACTGGAAAATGGCATGAAGAAAACTAAACACTCTTAGGACCAATATATGCTATAACTTAATGAAAGATCCTGAGGAAACTAATAAGGCATACCTTGATACAATCAGCAATGACATGTGGATCCTCCTGAGGAGAGAACTCAGTTTTTCCTGCATAAAAGAATATAACCTAAAAAGTTAGAAGAAGACCGAACAAGTACTGTGATGTTGAATTTAAAGTAGCATTAGCTTTTTGCTTTCCCTATTCAGTAAGTAAAGAATCTTCCTTGCATGTATGTCAATTAAAATTTAAGTTTAACAAAGCTAGCTGATAGCATTATTTGCCTTAGAACATTAAATATTGAATGTGAAATTCCACAGAAATTGTAAGAAAAGAACAATGAAGCTATGTTATTGAATGTGAAATTCCACATCAAGTATTGATAGCATTAGTTGATAGCATTATTTGCCTTGAGCAGCTATGGTAGTTGTAACCAATATAAAAAAAAATAAAAGTACAACATTGAAGATAGTTGAGGACAGAGTGTGTCTAAACAAACCCTTTTCATAATCCTGAATTCGACGCTTAACATCTTCAACGTCAGCAGCTAGTCGTAAGACCCCTTCTGCTTTGGTTCCTGTTAAATAATTTTAACATGACAAAAAAATAGGCCAAAAGAATATGAATACCAAATCACTTAAATCACTGAACAACGTAGAAAATTCTTGAAAAAATATAAAGGGAAGTTTAGATGCTATAATATCCTTGGAGCAGCTCTTTTGTTACTGCTACTGACTTTTTGTTATGTAGCTTTGCATGTAAGATCACAGCCATCCTTTCTTCTTCTGTTCTTGTTTCACAGCAACTTCAGAATGTCATCATCCAAGGGTCTGGTTTTCGTAGAGGGATCAGAGGCTAGTCCTTTGAATTGCAATGGGTCATCCATAATCTTGATCGCAAGTCCCTCTACCAATATTCTTAAACTCGTGCGGATAACTCAGATATTCTTTATTTAGAAAGAAGGGGATCAGCATAGTGTTGTATTCAACAGACTTGATTTTATTGTTACTTTAATTATGGAGTTTGTTTAGCTTAAGATTGACAATTCCCCTAAATTAGTCATCACCCCAAGGAATTAGAAATTGTTGTAGCTCTGGGGTTTGAATTGTGTCCTTTTTCTTTGTTTGGGTTGTTACTTGCGTGAACAACAGATGTTTTATCTTGCTTCTTTGATGATCCAAATAAGGTGAGTGAATAAAAATACATGCGCATAGATTCACTAGTCTATATAAGGATTAGTCAGTTAGCCATCATATGCAACTAAAACTTTAGCATAATACTTAAATGAGACCATGACAATTAGTTTAACAAAAAAAGCTCACCATGCTCTTCTATAAATCTTAGAGCCTTCTCCAAAAATGTTGGAGCTCCGTCAACATCTTCTAGTGCAAGTAAAATTGGTTTGCCTAAGACAGTAGATCTCACAGGCTGTTTATTGTTCACTACAAAGAGCAAAAGGAGCAACAATACCTCAAATGAGTAAAAATAAATCAAAACAGCCCACAAAGTTAGAAATTTGGTAACTTGGAACATTCAAGAAAGAACTCAACAGGCTTGTAAAAAAACATAACAGAGTGAACAAATAAAGAAAAATAAGAAGAAAAGAGCACAAAGTGAAACAAGAATAGGAGGAATAGACAACTAAGGCTCCCAGTTTGTAACATGCATAAAGTTTTCTGCTTATATTACATCATAAAAATGAAATTATAAAGTATGCACTATTTTTGGTGTTTTAATTAGGAGTATAGATAAGAATGAAGAACTAGAATAAAAATTAGTGCAAAGTTTCACCACAGTCAAGAAGACATGGCTGCATAACCTTACCTGGGTCCTTAGAGCCATTAGCTGCGTTTGCTTTTTCATTCCCCAAGATGTCATTTTTCCCCAATACTTGAGCAGAACTTGGTGCTTGTGACAAGACATTCTCAAATGCAGCCTTCCACTCATACAAATCCTCTGAACTTTCAGCCTGCAACATCAACAAAAGAAACCATAATGTCATCTGATTTTCAATTTTATTAAGCATTGAATTCTCCCATAATATCAGATAAACACATAATCCATGTTTTCTGTCTGTATTTCTGCCTTCAAAATCAGTGATGTGGCCAAACCAATTCCTTAATAATATGTTTCTCAGGATAAAAGAATGCTATCACTTATCAGCTAGGAATAAACATTAACTTCAATAAAAACTAGATACCAAGGATGAAATTTTCATTCTGGTAACACCTGGTATCAGTTGCTCAGGAACAAGGTGTTCTGCTTTTCAATGAAACTTATTGCTGTTTAGATGCATCTGGTCATCTTTGGATATAAGATCTTTTACTATTTTGTCAGAGTCTCAATGTTTGATGTTGTTCAAACAGAAAGCTAACAACTATTTATCAAACAGTAGGAACATATAGAACTAAAGAATCATGGATCTAAAAACCCATTTCAGCTAAACAATTTAGTAGAAAGTATGATACAAAACGGAAAAAAATATAATCATGGGAGAATTATATAGATGGATAATAGGGAGGAAGCACCTTAAGTGTGAACGTCCGTCCATCTTGACCATCTTGAAATAGTACAGTTAAGAGTTTTTTATCAGCTTTGACAACCACACTAGAAATTTTGAAAGGTTCCATGAGTTAGTAACACTTTCAACTTTTGTAATATTTGCAACTTGAAGAAAAGATTAAGAACTGACAATCTATTCAGAAAAGCAAGCCTACCTGCCTGAATTGTTGAGATCAATACCACCAAGAATTAAATTCACTTCATTTTCCTTTTGAGGAATGGCACTCTAAGAAGTAAAACGATATCACATAACTTGTTTAAAATCTTAAGTATAAAAAACGCGGCAAGAGAAAAAGATATGATCCAGGCATGGTATGTGAAGAGAAGAGAACAAGATACCACCAAGATAATAATATCTAACCAATAAATATTAATCCATATAGAATTTTACTTTTGCCTTAGGGACTGCGCACTGGAGTTCTTCCCCAATATCCAAACCCAAGTCCTTTCCTCAACCCAAGCAATATTAAATCATTTTTCTATTTTATTCTTTGAGATGAAGCTCCCAAATATCACACCCTTTAGAACAGGCCCCATATGTGTTATAGTGCAACTAAATAAAGTTTCACCCAATTACAAATAGGGGGTCCATCTCATTTTTAGGGTCACTCTGCTGGAGAATCAAAAAACCAGCGAATGGACTGATATCAAACTATAATACCACAGTTGTCAATTTAAGCAATGTTTATTAACAACAAACTCTTTTTTTAATCTAAACAACAGTTTTACTATAATAAATAAGTAAATCTCTACAGATTGCTAATGGGTCACTCTAGAGCATTCATTTCTCCTTGATTTAGAACCATACTAATTACTTAATTTTTTTGTCATGTTTCCCAGTTTCCTTGGGCTTAAATTTGTTTGTCTTGCATTTTCACTCACCTTTTTTATTGAGAGAACTAGTAAACATAAAAGACAATTGTAACAAACAAGCATCACCCCCGGCCATGAAGATCTTAAAATCTTATAGTGAGGAAAGCAATATCACTTTGATTGACCTCGTATCACTTCACTGTTTATTTTTTTATTTTTAAAGTCGTAGTTATAGTTTGTTTAGGATCATTAAATTGTGCCAAGAAAACAATGTAATAACGGATGAGCAAGCACATACATCAGGCTGACAATCAGATAGGTTCCAAATACTTACAGGATCACTTTTGAAGAAAACTAACGAAGTTTGTGTCAAAATAAACCACCTTTTCTTCCATGATGTCCATCCAATTCCTGTAATCAAAGGAAAAATAGGGAAAAAGCAATAAAAAAAATAACCCAGAGGAATCCAAGCACCAGGACTTTCATTTTCAGCATGAACCTCGTAATGTATATTTTTCTGGTAAAATGTGAGTACAAGTTGTGATTCACAAAATGAAAGTCAAATGACCAACTGAATTAAATTGGGAAGTGTAATAAAACCAAGCAAAATAAACAAACCTTTGGTAGATAAAAAAAGTGGCCCACTCTTTAAAACCTGCAAGGAAGTTTTAAACCTTAAAAAGCATTAACTTCTACAACTTCATAAATTGCATGCTTAATAGAAACAGTGAATGCAGAACAATGTAAGCAATGGTCTCAGGAAGGTAAAATCTAGCAATGGACTTAAAATACAGAACAATTCATTCTTTAGCATTCAAATTCCTCGTGGTAACTTAGGAGTTTAAATTTAAGCTTATTGTGGTCAGTAACAGCTACAATATGCTTCATATTATCCAACGAGAATAACTGCTATATAGGAAACCTTTCCATAAAATGGTCCAAAAGGTTTAATTGAAATCCAAATCACATAAGATGTAGACAAATGGTAGATAAAAATGATTGTAAACTCGACCTCGATGATGATAAAGATGTATGTAGCTATATTACTCTCATCATTTTTTTTCTAGAAGTACCCGTGTCCTTGAGTTCATTGAGTATAGAGATACGGCTTTCCAAATACAACTTAGAAAAAAAAATCGAACATTCCTGAATAAGGCAAGTATGCATGTCTGATACTCACATTCAAATAAGATAATATAGGGATTAATGGAATCCAATCAACAACTCAAATTTAGAATATTACAAAAGGATTAAAAGAGAGGGAGAAAGAGAGAGAAGTTTACCGAGTTTCTGACACGAGATTTTGGAGTTGGTGGAGCCTGTGGAAGAGGACCAGGAGAAGCCACAACTGCAGCATCTCCCTTGAGAGAAAACAAAATGATTTTCAGCACAAAACCTCATTCAAAAATCAGAATTTAACTTTTCTTTTTCTTTTTGCTCACTGAATATTTAAATCCTTTACTTCAAAATAATTAGAAAAGAAGGCAAGACTGATTTACACCTGATGTCCTTTAGAGGGCTCATCCTTTTTGGAAACCATCCTCTGCAGACAATGAGAAATTAAACAGAATTTCAGTCCAAACTTTCCATAAAACTATTATGAGAACCGAAAAGTAATAATAAAATAATCCACATTAAAAACAACAATGTAAAACTCCTACTATTAAACCACAACATTTGTTTTCTTTTTTGTTTTCTGAACGTCACACACTCTTCTAAAAACAAATAGAAAACTAACGCAACAAACATGAAAAAAAACATCAAAACCTGTTTCACTTGAAATGGCTCTTCCTTTTTGCTAGGAATTTCTTATCACAAATTTTTTTTAAAAAAAGCAATTCTTCCTCTCTCTTTTTTTCTGCTTCTGAATATCAAAGGCTTCTAGAAACGAGCTAGAAAATTAATGCAATAAAAACAAATTCGAGATAGATTGATCAAAACCTGTTGTTTCTGAGATGGTTCATTCTTTTTGGTAGCCATGTTCCTTTAATCACTCAAAATCCGAAAAAGAAAATCTCAACCGCGTCACAAAATCAAAGGATCAACAGCCTCCGCGCAAACCTTGCAATATTCATTTTCAACAATGCCACTTATTTGCAACATTTAGACAAACGAAAAATGATTCAAAGCTCAAACCAAAATAACACAAAACATTTAAAAAAGAAGATTATTTTTTTTTACGTGAATTTGAAACGTAATTTGAGGAAAATGGATAAAGGAAAATAAAAAAAAAAAGTTAAGGAAGAGGCGTAAACATGAGAACAAACATGATTTTCGTCTGTTTTATTTTTCATCTTTGTTTGTTTTGCTTGTGAAAGTGATTTGGCTCGGAATTCTTCGATCGACGGAAACAGCGTTTGGTCAAAGAAAAGGAAAAGCCTAAAAGCGCTCTCTTCAATGAAAGCGGGGAATTGTGCGGCAGTTGTACACATCACCCCTGTTCTTTAGCGCTTTTTAAACTTTCTTTTGCCTCCCAAAAAAGTTTAAATCCCCCCCTCCCGATTAAAATTTTCAATTCGAATTGGAAAAATTAAAAAAATTAAGTTAATTAAATTAAATTATTCAATTTATTTCAATCAAATAAATAATTTAAATATAAATTCAAAAATTTAAATAATAGATTGGTATAATTATTCTTTTGATTTTTATCAAGTTTGAAAATAAGTAAATTAATTTTCTCTCAAAAAAATTACAAAATAATTTCAAAATAATTTTAAATTCAAAATATTTATATAAAATTCAAATTTTATATTTTAAAAATTCAAAAAATTTAAAATATATAAAAATTATTAATGATTCAAGTTTATCATACTAGTATCCTTTTTATTATTTTGATTTGAAAATATTTTCAAATATATATGATTTTAAATTTATGTGCTCTAACATTAAATTAGTTATCTTGTAACAATATTTTAATTTAAAATGTTTAATTTAACTCAAACAATTTCACCCGATTTGATTCTACTCGAATTTCATTTCACTCGATTCAAAAAATTTCAAATCAAGTTAGGATAATAAAATAGAAGGATAAATGGCACTCCTAGAAATATAACAATGGTGTTGTTTTTAATATAAATTACTAATTTTTATATAATGTGTGATATAATAATGTTATTTTTTAGTATAAATTACTAATTTTTATATAATGTGTGATTATATTTTTTATTTAAACAAATATATATCTGGGCATATTACAAAATTTATACTTTTTATTCTTCAATTTTAATAAATCAATATAAATAAATTATGCTATGTTTGATTCCTAGTATAATAACATGAAGAAAAAACTTATTTAACATATGTTTTAAAATAATTAGATATAAAATAAAGAATAATAAGTACAATTTTTTTTTTGGTGAAAGAAATAAAGATACAAAGTAAATAAACTAGATCCTCAAAGGAGGATCCTCAAACAGTCTTAAGCCTAGTCTCCTAGTAAGAACTATCTTGGCTAGACTATCGATAATTAAGTTCTCTTCTTTGGGAATATGCTGAATTTCTCACTACTTTGCCCTTTTCAAAGTATGATGAATTCTTCTGACTGTGGCCGAATTAGAGTTTCTCGAAGAATCTTCCACAATGGCGTTAATAGCTTCAATACTATATATTTGGATTAGAATCCTCTCTAAGCGTCTATCCAAAATAAGGTTCAACCCATCCAAGAACCCCCAAAGCTCTACCTCCAACACTATACAGTTACCCAAGTATTTGAAGAACCCAATGATCCACTCACCATTATTGTAACAGTCTGTTTTCAGTTATATCGGAACAATAGTTTCAAGACCACAATTTCGATGAGTAAATTATTATTTTATTATTATTTTAATGTCCATGGGATTATAGTAAGGTTGTATTAAAATTTTGTTAAGAAATTTTGAAGTTTAAATAGTTAATTAAGTAAAAGGACTAAATCATAAAAGATGCAAAAGTTGAGTTCTATTAGTAAAAAGCTTAAATGACCGTGATATTTTAAACTAAAATACTTAAATGGCAAGTATACCATTCACATGGGATACTGGATGTGCATGGCAAGGTATTAATGTAATTATGATAGTTTTAAAGGTTAAAATGGTAAATTAGTATTTAAAAGAAAATTTAAGTTAACAAAAGATGAAACAAAGCTATCATCTTTTTCTTTTCACCTTTATTGTGCCAAAATCACTTAAAGGGGGAGAGAGCTTTAGTTTCTATTTCTTCTTGAATGCTATGCATTCAAGCTCCGTTTTTAATGATTTTTATGTTTTTGAGTTCGCTTTAGCTTAATCTAGCTAGCTCGAGAGTCAATTTGTAAAATTGTTAAAGGTTGAGGGTTATGCCATTAATGTTCTTGAATGGTTTTTGATGTTAAATGATAGATTATGAACCATTGTTGAAAAATAAACAAGTTTTGTTAAGTGATTTTTGATGAATTTTGGAATTAAGGACTAATTTGTTAAAAGTAAAAATTATATGGTTTTGTTGTGAAATGATGGTAAATATGAGTTGTTTCAAGGTTCCTTGCATGTTTGATTAACATGGATTTTGATTAAAATGGTTAGATATTATGTTATAAGGTTAAGGACTAAATTGTGAAAAACTTAAAATATTAAGGGCAAATTGGTAACTTCGTGTAAATATGAAATGTGGATTGAATTGAATGTTTAAGGTTAATTGAAGTACTTAATTTAATATAATTATCTATTTAGATCAAGATAAAATACGTACGAACCTAGATCGAGGAAAAGCAAAAGCTTCGGATTAACTCGATTTAACCTTTACGCCCCTAGCCATCGAGGTAAGTTTGTATGAATGATTATCGCATTAATGTTATTTAAATTGAATGTTATTTTCTTGTTTATAATGTGAATGGATTGATGTATAAACACATAAATGCTATGACGAATATCGAGTCCTGGTTCAACCTTAGGAATCCTTAGGATACGAATGGCATATCATTAGGGATTTCATGTTTCAGGTGCTAGTCTTGAATCTCCTACCGATGGCTAAGGTCCTGCACTTGTTGCAGATATTCCATAGCTTGTGTGAGCAACATTACATTTCGGCCCACAGCTCTTGTGAGCAGGCCCATTTCACAGCTCATGTGAGCAATGATGTAAAGGAAAGGTTACGGCTATATGTAAAGGCACACTTCGTGTGAGCTTTCCCAAGTATTCGATGAAATTCTAGATAGTCAAAATGGGAAAGAAAAGGGATTCAAATGGTAAGTTTTCAAACGGAATTAAGCACAACCTTATGGAAAGAATGCTTGAACTAAATGATGTATTTCACATGGAAAATGACTTATCTTATGGTTAATTCATTTGAATTATGTACAAGTGTGCTAACTTGTGTATTGATTGTAACAGCCCGATTTAGGGGCTAGTTAGAACAGTGATCTCAGAATCACTAAATCGAGGTTATAGAAAATTATTTTCATGTTATGCTATGTGTTATAACATGATTATAAAGGTGCATAAAAATTTTGGTGCCTTAATTTTAGCAATTTCTAGCTAAATTGTGAAAAAGGACTAAATCACATAAAGTGCGAAAGTTCTATTTTATCTGCTAGAGGTGCCAAATAGCTATGAATTATAAGTTGGAGGTCCCAAATGTGCAAATTACCCTTATTTAAGTGAGTTGGCTGGCCATACTAAAGCATAGGGGACAAGAGCATTTATTATGTTAAAAAGTTAGTGGTATTAGTTGAGAAAATAAATAAAATAAGATGATATAATAAAAAGCTATCATCTTTTTCATTTATTCTCCTTCTCCACCGAAAATATCAGCCATAGAAGGGCTTTGGGAGCTTGAAATTTCAGCAGCTTATTTTCTCTTCAAGTAAGTCCTTCTGATGCTCTTTCTTGATGAAAATGACATTTTTTGAGTCCCCAAAGCTTAAGCTAGCTAATGGGCGGATTAATTTACAATATGGTAGAAAGTCTAGGGACTTGCCATGAGAGATTTATTTCTGATTACTGAGTTTTTATGGAAGAAAATGAATGTTAGAAAGATGAGAAACAACTTTTGTGAAAGGTGTTGCCATGAAAACACCTATTTGGGACTAAAATGCAAAAGTTGTAAATTATTCATTAAGGCATGAAACAGTTGGAATTGTGGATAGATGTAAGAGGATTAAATGTTCAGCTAGGCTTGATTAACAAGATAATGTGATGAAAATTTATTTACGAGCCTAGGGGCAAAATCGTAATTTTGCCAAAGTGTAGGGGCAAAATAGTCATTTTGCCTAAATTGTAGATTAAGGTATTTTATGGTTATTAAATGAATAAATCAGTAAATTTCATTGTTCTAGATCAAGGAAAGCGAGTTTTGGACCTAGAACGGATGAAAAGAGAAATGTGGGCTAATAGTTATTTTCGGCTATTTCGACAATAAGGTAAGTTCACATGCAATTATTGAAATTATGTATGAGTTTATGTAAGTATTCTGATGTTGTATGGAATGTATATTCACTCTATGGATGTATTAAATACCCTTGGATGAAATGCATGAAGAATGTTGAGATGATAGTTAAAGTCTCGTATAAGACCATATTGGATTATGGCTGTCGATACCATTTTTAAATCAGTTTTGAAAAATGAGGATCGACTTTGAAAAATGAAAATGGGAGTCGCCACCAATCCTTATTATTTAGGTGTGATTGGATCACCTTGTAAAGGGTTTTATTTTAAAACATTTGATTTTGGTCCGCGAAAACGAGAAAATAGGTTCGAGAATTGAGTTCACGTATGAGGAAGGGTTAGCACCCTCATAACGCCCAAAAATTGGTACCAAATTGATAAAATTATGTCCAAATGTTTAAAATTTAAAAGTATTTAAAAATATGATTTCCAAAAGATTTCGAACTATTTGACTTAAAATATGAGAGTTCCTCGATATGAAAGATTATAAACGTCACATCCAGCACGATTGGACACAATGTTTTTTTTTAACCCTCATATCTAAGATCATCTCATAATTTATAAAATTTTTGGATTTAAAATTTGAGATTTCTTTGATCCGAAAGAATATAAACATCACATCTAGCACGATTGAACATGATATTTTTAAACCCTCGTTTCTAAGATCATCTCACAATTTATAAAAACTTTGAAAAATTTTGTTTTAAAATTTGAGATTTCTTTGATCCGAAAGAATATAAACATCACATCTAACACGATTGGACATGATATTTTTAAAACCTCGTCACTAGGATTACCTCATAATTTTATAAAACTTATTAAAAGGATATTTAGTTATTTAGCCAAACGGGAAATCGCAACCCAACACGATTGGGCACTATTTCCTGAATTTCCAAATACCAAAACATTGCCATATATTAAAAACCTTTAAATATTATATTAATTTTTGCGAAAATGTATTTTTACTTTAAACAATAATTATGAGACAATATAAAATAAATTCAGAGAAAATATCAGAAAATAATAGTACAAATGAAAGATAATAGTGGATAAAAATACTACATAATATAATGAGAAAGACATTAATAAAATAAGGATGACAATAACACGAACACGATAATAGTGATAATAAAAGATATTGATAAAATATATTAGTAATAATAGAAATAATAAAGATAATAAACTAATAATAACAACAATAATAATATATAATGATTATACATAATAAAATAATTCATAAATAATATATATATATATATAAATATATATATATATATAGTTTTATAAAGTTTTGAGTAAAACATATATGTACATAATATACTATAAAATTTTACACTATAAATAATATTAATAAATTAGATTATATAATTTAATGAATAAAAAATAATATATAATATAATACTATATAATATAATAATTAAAATCTAATATAATAGATAATATATAAATTATAAAATAATATATAAATTATTAAACCAAGTAAAACAAAGTATAATAATAATTAAATAAATATATAAAATAATACATATAAATATATATATATATATACATAGATTTTGTAATATTAGTAAATTAATAAATATAAGGAAATAATATATAATATTTAATAAGGTAAAATATTTAAATATAATATAAAATAAGAGGATAAAAAAACAAAGAAACAGGGATTAAAATAGCAATTAGAACAAATCAAAAGAATTGAATCAAAACACGCGTTAAATTACAGGGATTAAAATGTTAATAATGCCAAATTTCAAAACGGCGTCGTTCTACTTATTAGCCTTTAAACCGCCCGTGGATTCAATTGAAACATAATATGAGTTTTGGGGTCAAATTAAAAATAAAAAGAATTTGAATTAAACGGATTTTAAAATAATAAAAATGTGGGAGGATCGAAATGGAAATTAGACCAAAATGAGAAAACACGCGGATCCTTCCCCTCGGGTCGGGTCAAAGCGCGGGTCTGGCATGCTAAACGGCGTTGTTCTTTAAAGCCTATATAATCTAAAACTCGGCCCAAAAAATCACTTCTCATCCGTTTTAAAAAAAAAATTCTGAAATCCTCTCAGACCCTCCCCTCTCGTTTAAGTTCTGGTCTCCGGAGCCTCGGAGTTTTACACCGTACGCGCTTCACGCGCCTCCACGTACGGCTGTTGGAGGCTAAATCTTCGATTTTAACGTCGTCGAAAGGTAAAAATCGCTCCTCTTTTTATTTTAAAAATGTTTGCACATGCATGTATGTTTAAAATAAAACCGAATAAAAACATATATAATAAAAATCACATTTGCGAAACAAAAAGGTTATTTGTATTCTCTGTTGTTTCTCTGTATTTTTGTGACAAAATCCACCCTGAATCGTGTACAGATTTGTGTATGTGTATGAGTGCCTATTACATGTTTGATCTAGGGTTTTTATACCCAAAAAAATAAAAATAAAAGGAAAAGCATATCTTTCTATATATGTTCTTCCCTTTTTTACTGCGATTTGCTCCTTTCTGATTTGATACTTTCCTTTGTAGGTTGGAGATCTCACGACGATGGGCATGAGGCGTGATTGATGGCCGAACGAGGATTGCGGCCCGACGATTGGTCTAGCGAGGTTGTGGCACGACTGATGGGTTCTAACTTGCGGCGATTGGGGTGTTGCCATTGTGGCGCAAATCTGGAAAGGGTGCATGGTGCCTAGGGTTTCCTCTGAAACCCTAGGTCTGAAAGCTTGTTTAGCATTGGGCCTTTTAGGCCCCGTATGCTTTTGGGTCTGTTGGGTTATGGGTAGTTAGGATAAAGTTTTGGGCTTTGTAATAGGACTTTAAAAAGGCAATTTGGACATTTTATTTTTATTTTAGTTTTTTTTATTTCACCCATCAAAATTGGGCTCTTACAGTTGCCCTCTTTGCTCATTATCGTGTAACGAGAATAGAGCAAAGACTATAAAAGGACCAATTTTGACTGGTCTTAGCCAAGCCTTGACTTTTTGATCCTTGTCTTCTTCAAATGACTCCAATCCAAACTGCCACTTCAGGGGAACTGGAAGTTTATCTTGATTTCAATAAGTTTGATAGCTTCAACTTCATGAAGGCAGTATCCACTATCTTTTTATCTGCTCCACTGCAAACTCAGGAAAACAAGATCTGCTATTTTCAATCTAATCCCTACAAACTCAGGGATTATCAGACTGATGTCTTCAATCTGCTCCCTGTAACTTCAGGAAGATCAAATCTGCTATCTTCAATCTGATCCCTGCAAACTCAGAGATCACCAGATTGATGTCTTCAATATGCTTCTTGCAACTTTAGGAAGATCAAATCTGCTATCTTCAATCTAATCCCTGCAAACTCAGGGATCACCAGATTGATGTCTTCGATCTGCTCCCTGCAACTTCAGGAAGATCAAATCTGCTATCTTCAATCTGATCCCTACAAACTCAAGGATCACCAGATTGATGTCTTCGACTTGCTCCCTGCAACTTTAGGAAGATCAAATCTGCTATCTTCAATCTAATCCCTGCAAACTCAGGGATCACCAGATTGATGTCTTCGATCTGCTCCCTGCAACTTCAGGAAGGTCAAATCTACTATCTTCAATCTGATCCCTGCAAACTCAGGGATCACCAAATTGATGTCTTTGACCTGCTCCCTGCAACTTCAGGAAGATCAAATCTGCTATCTTTAATCTGATCCCTGCAAACTCAGGGATCACCAGATTGATGTCTTCGATCTGCTCCCTGTAACTTCAGGAAGGTCAAATTTGCTATCTTCAATCTGATCCCTGCAAACTCAGGGATCACCAAGTTGATGTCTTCGATCTGCTCCCTGCAACTTCAAGAAGATCAAATCTGCTATCTTCAATCTGATCCCTACAAACTCAGGGATCACCAGATTGATGTCTTCGATCTGCTCCCTGCAACTTTAGGAAGATCAAATCTGCTATCTTCAATCTGATCCCTGCAAACTCAAGGATCACCAGATTGATGTCTTCAATCTGCTCCCTGCAACTTCAGGAAGATCAAATCTGCTATCTTCAGTCTAATCCTTGCAAACTCAGGGATCGCCAGACTGATGTCTTCGATCTGCTCCCTACAACTTCAGGAAGATCAAATCTGCTATCTTGATCGATCCTTACAAACTCGGGGATCACGGTGATATCTTCGATCCGCTTCGCAACTTTAGGAAGATCAAATCTGCTATCTTCAATCCGATCCCTGCAAACTCAGGGATCACTAGACTGATGTCTTCGATCTGCTTCCTGCAACTTCAGGAAGATCTAAAACTTCACCGATATTGCTACTCGGTCTACTGAATGACATATCCTGTAGACTTGATCTCATGTGTTATGAGTGACATGAATGCAATATGTCATGAAAATGATTAGGATTAGAATGCAATGACCGGAATGAATCAAATGCACCTAATGAAATTTGCTATGATACAAAAATGTTATGAGTATGATTCCTATTCTAGGTGTTATCACTCATTTGTTCTTCATTTTTGTTTATTAATCACGTTTTGCTTGACCAGCTTGTCCCAATGTAACTTCTGAGTCAGCCTCATTTGAACCTCGGGACATGAAGTTGGTATCTCCCACTGCAACTTCAGAGGAACGATATTTGGTTTCTCCCATATTTCTGTTACCACTCAGAGGTACAAAACTTGTATCACTTTTAATCTGTTACACCATTCTTTGGGTGTAATGACTACATGTATGTATCTGAAATTTCAATGAGTTGTAGGGTATCCCAACAATAATCCCCTTGTTCGTCATTTTCCAATGTGGTGTCACCAACAAAATTGTCTTATCCAAAAAAGAATCTAAAGAGGTAATCATTTTTCAATGTTTCCAGCCCTTAGGCTTGGTGAGTTCTGAACAATAGTCATGTTTCAGATTCCTCGTATTATTTAGGAGCTTCTAGAGTAATATGCGAAACTCCTTTTATGAAAGTGTTTTTAGTCCATTAATCATTATTTCAATATAAAATGCTTGAAAAAGATTATAACAATGGACAAGAAAGAAATTAATCAAGAGCATAGCTCGAAACAAATAAGCTAATTAAAGATAACCAAGGCAATAAATGAAAATTGATTGGTGTATCTTAAAAAGAATAAAGTAAGCAAAAATAGCAAATGCTATAAGAGAAAATTGATTGGGGTGTTTCTTTGAAAAGAATAAAGTAATCAAAGATAGTAAATTTAAAATGGGTAAGATGGGAAACTAGGTGCCCCAGATATCACATCCTGAGCTTTTTGTTCCAACTTCTTGAGGACCATTTTAAATACAATACGTGTTTAGGGGATCCGGAGTATTCTGTCAATGCCCCAAGACGTAACATACTTCTTCATTGTTAATTCAAATGTAGCAAGACTACTGTGCCCCACTTTGATCAATATTTGAGTCGCCCTTTTCGGGTTTTCAGCTCAAAGCTCCTTTGGTCTCAAAGCGCCCTTTGTGGGTTTTCACCCTGGCCTCTCCTTTTCTTTCTTTCTTTCTTTCTTTCTTTTTTTTTGAGGCACCCTTTACGGGTTTTCACCTTGATCTTTCCTCTTTCAGGTAAAATATCTCTTGACCAAACCTGAATTCACCGGATTAGGCAAGTCTTCGCCATCCATCTCGATCAATATTAATGCTCCTCTTTAACAGGCCCTACATAAGTCCTTTCCAGTTTGGCATATGCTTTCCTCTAAAATCGTTTTGTAGAGGAAAAAAAACTTTTTCAACATCAGGTTTCCCTTTTGGAATTCTCTAGAATGAACCTCTTTGTCGTAAGCTTGCATTATCCGACCATGATGGATAACTTTAACCTTTTCTTCAACTAGGTTCAATTGGCAGAATGCTTCAATTCTATAAACCAATGGGCAAGATGTTGCCCTGGTAAAGGTCCTGGCCCACGTTCGATAATCATAGAGAGTAGTGATAGCTTCTTATGCCAATCTTTACAAGTCTTAGCCACTTTTCTTTTTTTGTTTCTTTTTTTGGCAACTTTTGTTGCACTGTGATATGCTGCTCGATCTTTGGACAAACTGTAAACTTTGACTTTGTACAGTTATTTAAACACGATCCTTTATGGCATTATGCTAGCATATGATCTTTTCCTCTCTTCTTCTTCTTTTTTTTTTTGAATTTGATGACTTCAACATTGTAACTTTGGCATACGAAGCTACTTCTACTCTCTTAGTGAAGTAAACGATAACTATGCCAATGAGTCGATATTGACTAAAAGCTTTTGACGAGATTAGCCCCATCGCATCCATGCCCCACATATGGAAAATTTGTGAAGAACTAGAGTAGGCATATGTATCTTTGTCTCCTTGAATTCAACATTTGCAGTATGACTGATGCAATCTCCCTTTTGTGATAGATCAACAGTGCCCCATCCTCATGTTTAACCCGCGTCTTAGACATGTCCTGATATGATCGTGCGAAAACATCTTTGAATTCTTGAAGATAATTAAATAATGTCTCGCCTTATTTCTATGCTGAGTTAGACTTCGATCTTTACTCCTTTCTAGGCTCGCAATATCCAATAACCCTTTGTAAAGTAAGGTCTGTTTTATATATTGCTAAGCCATTCTTAACAAGTCAGAAGATATTACAATCTCTGTTATCTTCAAAGTCCTTAGATCCCCTAGACCCATATCTTGTTCAAAAAGGGAGTCAGTAACAACGTCGCTCATGACATTGATATCTGGACACCTAGGTACTAAGGTGAACAAATCCAAAGAATAAATGATTCTAAGGATGATTATTGATATGGTCGTGAATAAAGAATGAAAGAATAAAACAAATGAATGTATAGTATAAAATAGAAAGAATAAAAGAATATGTGCTCAAACAGATGCATTTTATTGAAATAAAATTTTAAACATAAGCCTATTTCACAAAAGAGTTCTTGTTGCCTCTAGGCTCAAGACAACAAGCATGTTTTGAACATTACTCTAGATTAGCCCTAAAAGTACAGGGATTTCTTCCACAGTTTCATTATTCAAAACTCTACCAGGTACACAAGGGTTTGGAAACTTTGTTCTCTGATTCCCTCTTTGATTTCTTCAAGGAATAGCAATTTTCTTGTCTCCTCCTTCAATTACTGCCTCATTAAAGTGATCAGGTTTTGATGGATCATCGAACTTCACAACTCCCATTTTAATAAACCTTTCGACCAACTTTTTAAACGTATTGCAGTTTTCGATTGAGTGGCCCTTTATTCCCGCGTGGTACTCACATTGGGCATTCTCGTTATACCATTTTGGGAAGGGAGGTTGCAACGGCCGCAGATAATATGGGGACACCATATGTGCGTCAAATAAACTTTGATATAGCTCCTTATACATCATCAGGATTGGCGTAAACTAGAGCTTTCCAGAGTTTTTCTTTGGAGAAACCTGATCGTTGGTAATTACCGTCCCTGGTTGGTTCATTATAATTGGTTCCGAATGGCTCTTGTTATACCTACCAATTCTCTTTTCCTTCTTCCTCAAGGCCTTTGAGGTCCCTTCTCCTCTTTCTTTTGTTTCTACTAGAGCAACAGGTTTGACTTGATCATTATTCAGGTCAAAATCTGAAACCATTGGGAACTTCAACAAGGCTGAGGTATCCACCTGACATCGAGGTTTAATAATGACGGGTCCCCCATGCAGATGCTTGTCTGGTTGAATCGGGATACCCATTGGAGAATAAACGATGTCTTCCTTGTAACACCCAAACCCGACCTATGCGTTAAGACGACATTTGGTTTGTTACATAGATCGAACTATCTCAATAATTTAGGTGAAACGGTATATCAAAACCCTTTTTGAAAATAGAGTTTAAAATAAAACCAAGAGAAATAATTTTAAGTTTAATGTGTTTGAGAAACATAAGTTGAAAATCTCATCATTTAATATTTAATTATCAAAACCTTAAAATAATTTTTATAAGAGTTCAAAATATTTAAAATTTAAAAATAGATAAAGGAATTTCATATGTTTGAAAAACCCAAAGAATTTTAAGAAAACATTATAAGATAAATATAAGCCCATATTAAATATCTAAAACATAATTTAAATCCATCCACATGTAAATCCATAAAATATTAATAGAGGCCTTATTACATCATACCCAAAATAACAAATTAAAGAAAGTACTTATTAAAAGTTCAAAGTTTATTAAACTCATGTTTGCAGTATGGCCTCCACGAAGCCATCCTTGGCCCAAGTCCACGTCAATTTCCATTACCTGAGATGAAAAAAATTTGAGGGAGTGAGTTACTCAGAACTCAGTGTATAACTCACTTACTTAATCCACTGGGCCAGATCATCAAGTCATAATTTTGGGCTTGAGCCCATTATCAAGATTAACAATATAAATAATGGAATGCATGCAAAAATGAAATTTTCCCACCCAAACCTAATTTCCATCCGCTACACACCACCGTACCAACCATCACACTGTGGGGATCAAGTCAACCCACCCCGCCATCATACCAATCGTAGGCATTAAGCCATTTTATATTTGTGGCGAGCCATGAACTAGATTGTGACAAAGTCACCGAACTAGAGGCATTGAGCCATTAAAATATTTGTGGCATAGCCACCGAACTAGAGGCAATCGGTAGTTTAATTATTTTGTGGCAAAGCCACCGAACTAGATTTTGGCAAGCAGCCTTTCTTCTCTTCATCGTTAATCCCAACCCATGCAACATGTATGCAAAATAATCTATATTCGTATGATGATTTTCCCAAAAGGCCCATTATATATATAAGTCAATATTTGGGTTTTATTAAGGCCCATAATACAAGATATCATTTATTCCATATAACAATTTAGCATCTTTGGCCCATTTAACGATCTAGCAAAATTTACGCCCATTTAACGATCTAGCATAGAGTTACGGCCCATTTAACGATCTAGCATAGATTTGACCCATTTACAATTTAATGTAGATTACGGCCCATTTACGATCTAATGAGATTTCGCCCATTTTCGATCTAACAGATTTCGCCCATTTTCGATTTAACGAGATTTCGCCCATTTTCGATCTAATAGAGATCTCGCCCATTTTCGATCTAACGAGATTTGACCTATTTTCACGAGACATAAAATTTACATATTAACAACTAACTCATCGAGGCGTTTTCGTAATATTCACAATTTTAATCGTTTCATGTAATTTTACCAAAATACCAATTATTACGTATTATCCGATTTTGTCATTTTACGATTTTTCTCAATACTCACGATGACATCCAACCCAGAAAAGTGTGAAGTTACACACCTTGATATCGTGAGTACTAAACCTTCCCTCGTCAACACCTAAACGTAATCTGAACCATTAGAACACTATCATTTATCAAAATACACTATTGGTATACGATCTAAATCCTTACCCTTTGATTTTGAACCACTTCTATTTTGGTTTCTCCTCGTTTGTTGATTCGTTGCGATGAGAATCCACGAGCGCATAAAGGCTTCGGAGTACGAATGACTTCAAATAATTGATTCTCCTCGGTTGAAGGTCCAGTAACCCGTGGAAAATCCGGATTCTCGAAATAGCCCTTCGTTTATAATTAGGGGAATTTATGAACCGCCTCTTTCAAAGCTATGGACGCCTTTTACGCTCTATCTTGAATGTCTCTAAAGACATAAGATTATTAGTCTGACTTATTAGTATCAAAATATGACTAACGTTTATAAGATTTTAGATTTGGCTTACCACGATTTGTCTACGTTCCACGAGAATCGATTGAGCGATTGTGTCCCTAAAATGAAATCGATTAATAACTAACTATACTAAATGAATAAGAATCCTTAAAAGAAAATCTCCTTACCTTGATTCTTGAAATCGATTCCAAAGTTCCAAAAATACTCAAGATCACCTTGAATTTCTACCCTCCAAAATCTCACTAATGTCCACGATTGGAAAGATAATTGAGTAAGAAGAATTCGGTTATGATTAAAGGAAATCGGTTGTGGTAAAGAGAATGAAGAAATTTTTGTCACAAGAGCAAGTTACATTCGGCCATGGATGAAATAAAAGGGAAAAGTTTGTTTGAGAAATTTTTTGTAAAGAGAAAGAGATGAAGAAGGGTAAAAGAACATATAGTGTTTATGTTTTGATTTTTTTTTTCAAGAACGAAAGATGAACAAAGAATTGAAATTGGAGACTTGTGCATTCGGCAAGGGTGAAAAGAAAAAGAAAATGGCCTTCCAAAACCTTAATGATTTCGGCACTAGGAGAAAAGTTTTTAGAGAATAGGTAAAATAAGACCTAAATGGTCAAAACTCGAATGACCAAAAGAAAAGAGAACAAAAATATTGTTTACCTTTGTCCAATAAGCATTCGGCTAAGGGGAGGGAATTTGAGAGAAACAAGCTTTGAGAGGAAAAGAAAAATATCAAATGACCGAAAGAGAAAGATGTGCACAACTAGTCCCTAATTCATCAAAATGCCTTCAAAATTTCGGCCAGCCCCTTGCCCAAAAACCGTCCAAGTACTTGGCTATCAAGGACCAACTTTTGCCACCCTTTCTTTCCATAGCACACTCCCCAATTTAAGCCATTTGTTCCCCTTACTTACCTTATCCTATTGATTTCTTTCCTCAACTTAAATATTTCCTTAATCCTTAAACCATCATACCAAAAATAAAGAAGTCAAACTTGCCATGTTTGCTTCTTGGCCGTACACTTGATAGATGAAAGCAAAAAAAATAAAAATTTTCAAGTTGCAAGCTAGGAGATTGAACCTCTTCCTCATGTCCAACTCATGGCGCCATCACCACTATGCTATTAACTCATCTTATGCCTTCTTTTAGTACTTAATTAACTTAAGTCTCAATGTCACCTAATTTCTTTACTCTAAAGTACACTTAACTAATATTTTTATTCTAACTCCAAGTAACTTAGAACTAACATTTAGCAACATAATGATACTCAATTATTTAGGATGTTACAATTCTACCCTCTTAAAAAAATTTCGTCCTCGAAATTTACGATTAAAAGAGGTGAGGATATTCTTCTGCCGAATAGCTTCCTCGAGGCTCCCACGTAGCTTCCTCCGCTCGTGATTACGCCATAAAACTTTGACCAACGACACGATCTTCTTTCTTAGCACTTTAACATCCCGGTCTAAAATTTCTCTGGTTCTTCTTCAAAAGACAAGTCTGAATTTAATTCCACTTCTTTTACCGGTACTATATGAGATAGATCTGATCTATAGCGTCTCAGCATGGAAATATGGAAAACATTATGAATTTGACCCAATTTTGGTGATAAGCCACTGGACCAACACGCTTCGTCACACGGTATGGCCCGATGAACCTAGGGCTCAACTTGCCCTTCTTTCCGAATCTGAAAATTTTCTTCCAAGGTGAGACCTTGAGAAGACTGGTCTCCCACAAAAACTCGATATCCTTATGCTTGTGTGCGCACGACTTACATCATCCAAGCTTCCTTTAACCGTGCTCAAATAACTTTTACCTTTTCCTCGATTTTAGATATCATCTCAGGACCCAACATCTGCCGTTCACTCAATTCAGTCCAACAAGAAGGAGTACGGCACCTATAACCATACAATGCCTCATAGGGTGCCATCTGAATGCTAGACTGATAGCTATTGTTATACCCAAATTCTGCCAATGGTAGAAAATCCTCCCAACTACCTCTGAAGTCGATCACACATCCCTTAACATGTCTTACAATATCTGAATTACTCTTTCCGTGACCATGAGGCCGAGGATGAAAAGCCGTCTTGAAATACAACTTTGTCCCCAAGGCTTCATGCGAGCTTTCCAAAATCGTGATGTAAATCTAGGATCCCATGCGATATAATGAACCTTTGGTACCCCATGCAACCTCACGATTTCAGATACATCTGACTTAGCCAATTTACGTAATGAGTAATTAAATGCGAACCAGGAAGAAAATGAGCGATCTTTGTCAAACGATCAACTATTACCCATACAAAATTTTTCTTAGTAGGTGTTAAAGGTAACCCACTAACAAAATCCATAGTTATCGCTCCCATTTCAAAGAGGAATCTTTGGGTTGTAATAAACGACGGTAATTGATGCTCTGCTTTCACTTGTTGACAAGTTAAACATTTTCCTACAAACTCGAAATCTCACGCTTCAACCACGCCACCAATCATTCACGGAGATCTCGATACATCTTATTTCTTCCGGTGCATAGCATAAGGGCTACTATCGCCTCCGTAGAATCATTGTCACAATCGACTCTTTAGGCATACAAAACCTTCCACGAAAACACAAAGACTCCATTTGTGTTTATACCAAATCCTCGATTTCACCCTTTTAACTTTCTTTGGAATAAAGGTCCCAACTTTTATCGATGTCTGCTTTTTCCACGATTTGTTCTAACCATAGAGGCTTCACAAGTTCGCTAACAGACTACCATCCTCATATAAACTCAAATGAGCAAACATTGCTCTTAAATCAGATACCGCCTTACGATTTAATGCGTCAGCTACCACGTTAGCCTTTCTAGGATGATATTCGATTGAGAAATCATAATCCTTTAATAATTCCACCCATCTTCTTTGTCTCAAATTTAACTCTTTTTTGGGTAAGGAGGTACTTAAGACTCTTGTGATCCTTATAGATAATAGACTTCTCACCGTAGAGATAGTGCCTCCAAATCTTTAAAGCAAAAACCACTGCGGCTAACTCCAAATCATGAGTAGGGTAGTTTACTTCGTGCGGTCTCAATTGACGAGAAGCATAGGCCACCACTTTTCCATTTTGCATCAGCACACAACCCAGACCCGTGTGAGACGCATCAGAATAAACAGTATTCTTTTCCACTTAATTTGAATCAAAAGCTGGTGCTTAGTCGAATCTTCTTCAATTTCTCAAAACTCTCTTGTTGTTTTTCAGTCCAAACATACGGTACTCCCTTTCGCAACAGTTTACTTAGGGGTGCAACAATCAACGAAAACCCCTCAACAAAGCGTCTATAATAACCAACTAATCCTAAAAACTCGAATTTCACACTGACTTTGGTGGTTTCCAATCCAGTACAGCCTCAATTTTCCGAGGATCCACCCTTATTCCTTTAGCGATACCACATGACCCAAGAATGTCACTTCCTTTAGCCAAAATTCACTTTTACTGAATTTGGCATAAAGTTGCTTATCACGTAAGCAGTTTGCAATACAATACGCAAATGCTTGTCATGCTCCTCTTCATTTCTTGAATAAACCAAGATGTCATCTATGAACACTACCACAAATCGGTCTAAATATGGTTGAAAGACTAGGTTCATCATGTCCATAAATGGTGGTGTATTGGTTAATCAAACGGCATCACTACAAACTCATAATGTCCATAACGAGTTCGAATGCCGTCTTATAAATATCTGCTTCTTTCACCCTAAGCTAGTGATAACCGATCTCAAATCAATTTTTGGAAAAGCTGAAGCTCCCTTTAATTGATCAAACAGTCATCCATTCTCGCAGAGGATACCTATTCTTGATCGTCAATTTGTTCAATTATGCGTAATCAATGCACATACGCATCGATCTATCCTTCTTATTCACGAACAAAGCTGGTGCTCCCACGGAGACACACTCGGTCGAATAAATCCCGATCCGATAATTCTTGAATTTGAGCTTTAAGCTCGCCAACTCCTTGATTGCCATTCTATAAGGAGCAATGGACCTTTGGGCCGTCTTGAGCAAAAGCTCAATGCCAAATTCTACTTCCGATCCGAGGTATACCGAAGTTCTTCAGAAATACATCCGGAAATTCCTTCACCGTTCTCACATCATCCACAGATAACTCTTTGGCATCCAAAGCACAAATAAAAGCTAGGAATGCTCCATACCCTTTTCGCACCAACTTTTCTACCTTCAATGCCGATACCATATTTGCCAAGTAGTTCCTTCGTTCACCTATCATTATGACTTCCTTATCATCCGAGGTTCTTATTGACATCCGTTTTCAAAGACAATCCAAATCATAGATGTTTAACCAACCAATCCATGCCCGAATGAGATCGAACTTCATGAAAGGTAATTCCATCAAATTCGCCATAAATACCTCCTCTTGAATTTCTAAGGGCACGTCTCTAAATAGTTTATTTATAATTATCGACCGTCCTAAAGGACTAATTCTGTCATCTCACTATCGGTAATTTTAGATTCTAGATTCGGGTTTCGGATATGGCGCTAGCAACATACGAGTGGGTAGAACCAATATCTATTAAAGCGATATGGTACATCGAAGATGAAGAACGTACCGATTATTACATCGGTGCATTGCCATCCTCATGGCGTCATTGCATAGACCGATCCTGGCCGTCTTGCATCCGTGTTACCTCTAGGACCATTACCTCGACCGGTGCACCGACCACGTCCACCCCATTACCACCACGACACGGTCCACGACCTCTCGGTGGGCTCTGAGTACCTCTGGCCGTTGTGCATCGATATACGAACTTCTTGAGTCGTATCCATATGTCGAGGCGCTTTCTATCTTGATGATCCATTGAACCGCATTTGTAACAAGTGCCGTTTTCCTCAAAGACTCTCCAAAATGCCTTTTCCACATTCAAAGACAATCTCGACTTTGATTATTAGCTACTGGTGCTCTACCTTGAGTGGTTCATCATTCCGAGGCCTCTTGAAATCTTTTGAAGAACTTCATTGCTTTATATCTCTCTTGTTTCTAAATCTTTCCCGATTTCGGCGTTACGAGTTCTTAGCCTCTTGGCTATCTTGGCCTTCTCTACAAGCGTGGCAAAAGTTCTAACTTGTTGTGGGGCAATCGAACCCTCAACTCATCATTCACCTATCCTCGAATCGCACACAATGTTCATGATCCGTTGACACTATTGTCCGAGCATAGCGACTCAAGCGTAAAAACTTCGACCTCATCTGTTGCCTTTGTCTTACTCCCTTGGACAAGATTCAAAATTCCTTCCTTGAAGCGTCCACATAACTTGTTCCAACATATTTCCTTGGAAGGCAACTTTAAAGAATTCCCAAGTAATCAGTCTGACGGTGCCTTCTCGAACGATAAGCCACCATTGATACGCCTCGTCTCTTAGCAAGGACAAAACTCCTTTCGGTTTCGCTTTCGTGATGCATTCTATATCATCTATAATCCGCTCCACGACGAGCCAATATTCACCACATTCAGAGCTACAGGAAACTCCTCAAAACTTCGCATTATTTGACTTGAGTCGTTACGAAATTGACCCACGAGTTGTTGGCCCAATTCTAGTTCAATGACCCTTTCCAGGACTTGCAGCATTGCTTGTGTCAAAGCATTATCTTCTTTCATATGATCATGAAACACCCCACACCCGGCCCACGAGCTTGAACCGGATCTGGTATGTTCCTAAAGTAAATCGGTTTCAAAGAATTTCGTTACTTAGAGAAAATTCGTAAAATTTTTAGAAAATGTTGTTGCGGATTGGGCTTAGATTGGAAACCCATTTATTTAATCTAGTAAATCCAATTTTTATTAAGGTGACAAAACAATTTTTAAGGTTTTTTAAAAAAAAAACACTTGACTTTAGTCATAATAGTTCGTAACATAACAATTTAAAGTAAAGCAGAATAAGAAAAATCCAATGGGCCTTATGACCTTATTACATCAAGTAAAACCCAAAACAAATAACAAAGTCCAAATCGAATAAAATCTTCAAATGGAACATGGCCACCTCGAGGTCTACCGTCCCGGTCAAATCTTTGTTCATCACTGAAAATATTTCCCTAGCAGGGTGAGTCAATGCAGACTCAATGTGCACACAATACTAACATTCAACAAATCAGGCATACATGTTCAAATATCAAATTCATATAAAATAAATTATGATGCAACCCAAACCCAAGCCTAATGGTCCATCCGCTACACACCACCGTACGCCAATCACAAGTGGGGACTACAAAGTCAACCCTCCATCCGCTACACCATCGAAGGCGTCGGCTGCAATCGGCGTGCTCATCGCCTATATAATTTGTGTCATTAGACACCATATTCAAATAGTGTAACCGAAGTTACCAAATTTAGATAATGTAAGGAGTTACCATATTCAAAATGTTGTATTTGTAGTCACCATATAACGTTAGTGAGACCAAGTCAACACCTTCTTCCCTTTCACATAAATCCCGAATGCCCCAAAAATATATATATCATGCATAACATACTTAATTTCATATTCATATACATATATTCACATGTTATAGAATAACATATTTCATAATCCTATCGAAGTAGGAAAGCGTGCACGAGTACTTTTACCACATTTGTGGTATTTAGCCACATTCATATTCTTATGCATATTCACATATTAAAATAATTGCCATATGATAAATCGAAGGTTAGTGTGCGTACACACCTGATTTGCTTAATAGGTTCCTTGAGATCTCGAAAATCCCGATCTAACTTTAGATCCTATATTTGGCCAACCATTAAAATATATTAACAACCTATTTGGCTTAAAAACCAAATCCAAGTAGGATTTGTATTACTTACCTTGTTCTTAGAATTGAAAGGCGTAAATCAAATGCCAAATTTTGATAGTATTCCTTCCTTAAATCGGATAGTCACTAAATCAGGTAATTATGTTAGTTTCTAACTTTTGAATAAGTGGAAAATAATTCCGAATATCAAAATCAAACCTTGGCCGATTGGATCTATGTACTTACCTTATAGTTTCCAAATCCCGAAAGTTTCCCTTGTCTTGAATATCGTCGAAATCCTAAAATTCATATGTTAGATTTGATCTAACTTTAATAAGTAGTAATTGGCCTTTGGTAGAATGTATCTCACCTTAAATTCCTTGAATCAAATCCGAAACTCTTCCTTTGATATTCGGCCAAGAGACATAAAGAGGTTATTTCCTTAGATCTTGATTAAGCGAATTAGAAGAACAAGAATTAATTGTTCTTACCTTAGATCCTTGATCTTTATATTCGGTAATTGTGGAAACCTAAGAGACCCTTGTAGATTCGGCCAAGATTTGCTAATAGGATTAGTACCCGATTTTTTGGTAAAAAGAAAAGAATAGAAGTTGATTGACCACGATCTTACCCTTTTGATGTTGTAGTTGATTGCTCCTTTACTTAGAATCAACCAAGATTCGGCTTTGACAAGAGAAAGCGGAGAAGAAAATAGAAGAAAAGAGGATGGTTTTGTTCAAAGAAAATTCGGAGAGAGGGGAGAGAGCTATGAGAATTTCGCACACACTTAGGAAAGATGAGAGAATAGCCTTAATTCTCCTCTTTAATCGAAATTGCTATGCCAAGAGTCCTTGACTTGGCCACTACTCCCCATAAGTGATAATATTATCCTTTAATTATCACCCTATTAAATTAAGAGTATTTAATCCATCCTTTATCTCCTCATTTACCTTATTAAAAGAAAATCCTTTATTTAACACTTAATTTATCAAGTTTTAACCGAAATAAAACTCTTCCCTTTTCTAGAAGTAGGTGCCGTCCACCCCCTTACTTATGGAAGCAAAAATAAACCTTCAATATTTGCTTCCAAGTGACTCGAACTCAGGCCCTTTTCTCTTACACATGGCGCCATTTCCATAAGCCTCAAGTGACACCTTCAGGCCACTTTTCCAAGCCCGATTGTGTGTCAAATTTCACCAACTTTTTCTTTTAAGGCCCTCTTGCCCTTATTTCCTATTTTGAACTTTAAAATTTATCATTCCGGCCTTATTTCTAAGTTTCCTAAAATTTTCGATCATTCAGTAACTTGCCATTTTTCTTACATGTTCAAGTTTCCAAAATGTTCAGTTTCCAAAATGTTCGGGTTTCCAAAATGTTCAAGTTTCCAAAATGTTCACTTTCCTAATTTACTTAGGTTTCCAAAATGTTCACTTTCCTAATTTGTAGGTTTCCAAAATGGTCATTTTCCTATTTCCAACATAACATTTCCATACATTCTCGGTTTCCAAAAATCATTCCAAATTTATTCCAAAACACATAAAGATGTCTTTTGTACAATTAGGCCAAAATGCATAGGCCCTTTTCGGGATGTTGAGATCATGTGATCCCGTCTCACTCTCAAATGACGCAGTGCATCCATTTAGGCATATGATTTGGTGCTTGATTGCACCTCTAACACCCCATCCTCTACCACGCCACGTCTACGCGTCCACGACCACGTCCTCTAGTGCTCATGATGACTAATTCGATTTAATCTAATTACAAGTTTTATGAATCAGAAAATTATTTTAGTGTTTATTAACGATGTTTTATGAGATTTGAGAGATAAAGTTGTTTTTCGCAAACACATCCTATAGTCTCAATCTCTACGATTTTCAACATCCAAAACTAGAAGTTCTAGAGTGTTCCTATGATCATATCATCATCATAATAATTATTCGATGTGAATACTTACTTGACTTGGTGCCGGGATGCTTGTGGTGCCATACTAATCTTTAAAACATAATTGAAATAATTTCAGAAGTTATTTGTTGAACCCAACCATAGCCGAGTTTTTGAAACTGGCTCTGATACCATTAAATGTAACACTCCAAACCCGGCCTATGCGTTAAGATGAGATTTGGTTTGTTACATAGATCGAACTATCTCAATAATTTAGGTGAAACGGTATATCAAAACCCTTTTGAAAATAGAGTTTAAAATAAAACCAAGAGAAATAATTTTAAGTTTAATGTGTTTGAGAAACATAAGTTGAAAATCTCATCATTTAATATTTAATTATCAAAACCTTAAAATAATTTTTATAAGAGTTCAAAATATTTAAAATTTAAAAATAGATAAAGGAATTTCATATGTTTGAAAAACCCAAAGAATTTTAAGAAAACATTATAAGATAAATATAAGCCCATATTAAATATCTAAAACATAATTTAAATCCATCCACACCGTAAATCCATAAAATATTAATAGAGGCCTTATTACATCATACCCAAAATAGCAAATTAAAGAAAGTACTTATTAAAAGTTCAAAGTTTATTAAACTCATGTTTGCGATATGGCCTCCACGAAGCCATTCTCGCCCAAGTCCACGTCAATTTCCATTACGAGATGAAAAAAATTTGAGGGAGTGAGTTACTCGAACTCGATGTATAACTCACTTACTTAATCCATGGGCAGATCATCAAGTCATAATTTTGGGCTTGAGCCCATTATCAAGATTAACAATATAAATAATGGAATGCATGCAAAATGAAATTTTCCCACCCAAACCTAATTTCCATCCGCTACACACCACCGTACCAACCATCACACTGTGGGGATCAAGTCAACCCACCCCGCCATCACACCAATCGTAGGCATTAAGCCATTTTATATTTGTGGCGAGCCACCGAACTAGATTGTGACAAAGTCACCGAACTAGAGGCATTGAGCCATTAAAATATTTGTGGCATAGCCACTTAGAACTAGAGGCAATCAGTAGTTTAATTATTTTGTGGCAAAGCCACCGAACTAGATTTTGGCAACAGGCCTTTCTTCTCTTCATCGTTAATCCCAACCCATGCAACATGTATACAAAATAATCTATATTCGTATGATGGTTTTCCCAAAAAGGCCCATTATATATATAAGTCAATATTTCAGGTTTTTATTAAGGCCCATAATACAAGATATCATTTATTCCATATAACAATTTAGCATCTTTGGCCCATTTAACGATCTAGCAAAATTTTTGGCCCATTTAACGATCTAGCATAGAGTTCTGGCCCATTTAACGATCTAGCATAGATTTCGGCCCATTTTACAATTTAACAGAGATTACGGCCCATTTACGATCTAACAGAGATTTCGGCCCATTTTCGATCTAACAGAGATTTCGGCCCATTTTTGATCTAACAGAGATTTTAGCCCATTTTCGATCTAACAGAGATTTCGGCCCATTTTCACGAGACATAAAATTTACATATTAACAACTAACTCATCGAGGAAATTTACAATTTTAATCGTTTTCATGTAATTTTCACCAAAATACCAATTATTACGTATTATACCGATTTTGTCATTTTTACAATTTTTCTCAATACTACTGATGACATCCAACCCGAGAAAAGTGTGAAGTTACACACCTTGATATCGTGAGTACTAAACCTTCCCGTTCGTCAACACCTAAACGTAATCGAACCATTAGAACACTATCATTTATCAAAATACACTCTTGGTATCGATCTAAATCCTTACCCTTTGATTTTGAACCACTTCTATTTTTGGTTTCTCCTCGTTTGTTGATTCGTTGCTGATGAGAATCCACGAGCGTACAAAGGCTCGGAGTACGAACGACTTCAAATAATTGATTCTCCTCGGTTGAAGGTCGCAACCCGGTGGAAAATCTGGATTCCCAAATGATTCTTCGTTTATAATTAGGGAATTTACGGAACCGCCCCTCTTTTGAAAGCTATGGACTGCCCTTTTCTGCCCTATCTTGAATGTCTCTAAAGACATAAGATTATTAGTCTGACTTATTAGTATCGAAATATGACTAACGTTTATAAGATTTTAGATTTGGCTTACCACGATTTGTCTTCATTCCACGAGAATCGATCGAGCGATTGTGTCCCTAAAACGAAATCGATTAATAACTAACTATACTAAATGAATAAGAATCCTTAAAAGAAAATCTCCTTACCTTGATTATTGAAATCGATTCCAAAGTTCCAAAAATACTCAAGATCACCTTGAATTTCTACCCTCCAAAATCTCACTAATGTCCACGATTGGAAAGATAATTGAGTAAGAAGAATTCGGTTATGATTAAAGGAAATCGGTTGTGGTAAAAGAGAATGAAGAAATTTTTGTCACAAGAGCAAGTTACATTCGGCCATGGATGAAATAAAAGGGAAAAGTTTGTTTGAGAAATTTTTTGTAAAGAGAAAGAGATGAAGAAGGGTAAAAGAACATATAGTGTTTATGTTTTGATTTTTTTCAAGAACGAAAGATGAACAAAGAATTGAAATTGGAGACTTGTGCATTCGGCAAGGGTGAAAAGAAAAGAAAATGGCCTTCAAAACCTTAATGATTTCGCACTAGGAGAAAAGTTTTAGAGAATAGGTAAAATAAGACCTAAATGGTCAAAACTCGAATGACCAAAAGAAAAGAGAACAAAATATTGTTTACCTTTGTCCAATAAGCATTCATTACTGGGGAGGGAATTTGAGAGAAACAAGCTTTGAGAGGAAAAGAAAAATATCAAATGACCGAAAGAGAAAGATGTGCACAACTAGTCCCTAATTCATCAAAATGCCTTCAAAATTTTGCCCACTTGCCCAAAAACCGTCCAAGTACTTGGCTATCAAGGACCAACTTTTGCCACCCTTTCTTTCCATAGCACACTCCCCAATTTAAGCCATTTGTTCCCCTTACTTACCTTATCCTATTGATTTCTTTCCTCAACTTAAATATTTCCTTAATCCTTAAGCCATCATACCAAAAATAAAGAAGTCAAACTTGCCATGTTTGCTTCTTGGCCGACACTTGATAGATGAAAGCAAAAAATAAAAATTTTCAAGTTGCAAGCTAGGGATTCAACCTCTTCCCTCATGTCCAACTCATGGCGCCATCACCACTATGCTATTAACTCATCTTATGCCTTCTTTTAGTACTTAATTAACTTAAGTCTCAATGTCACCTAATTTCTTTACTCTAAAGTACACTTAACTAATATTTTTATTCTAACTCCAAGTAACCCGAACTAACATTTAGCAACATAATGATACTCAATTATTTAGGATGTTACATTCCTCATCATCCTCACTATTGTCCACTGGGCTACTCCTTTTTTCAAATCCTTTGGCTAGTAACTGAGTTAGCTGGCCTATCATATTCCTTTGTAATTCCCGCGTTTCTTGTTGGATCTCGGTCAATTGCCCTTGCATCTGTATTTGCATTTTGTCCATTCTTTCCAACTTTTGCTCCATGTTTTCCAAGTTAACTGAAATATTTTTACCTAATTAGGGTCCTTTTATATAAGTCTAATGCAAATGATGCAATGTAAAGCCAATGCATGAATGCAAAGAGGTATCGATTCTGATCAACTTTATTTTAGAAAAATTTATTAGAAAATAAATTCTTTTACATAAAACGGACTACTATATGCTTTCGCCCTAAATCCTAAAGTTCTAACTTTCCTACAAAGCCAATTCTTGACCACGATCTGACCGTAGCTCATACTTCATGCTCAATGTATTAGCCTATGAGGCCAAAATCTGAAGATGATCAACTATCTTTCGAATCGAGCCGTAATCCCAACTTCTAACTTGGTCATGGAAATGATGAAGGTCTTCCTTCCAATGCTCATTCCTTAGAAAGAAATTTCCACCATTGCCCCTTCTTAACCTTGGTGCTGGCAGAATGCGTCCATCCACTTGGGTGAGATTAGAGTTGATATTATCACCTCAATATTTTAGCATTCGTTCAACATCAAAGCATTCATCCTTTCTTGAGTTATCTACTTCAATTTTCCAACCAGAAAAGCTCTTTGGAAAGTTGATCAACTACTTGACCAGGTTGAATTATCATGGTAATTGATACATCGATATTTAGTGAAATGCCTCATTGAGTGGCTCTAAAACTTGAATGGAAACCCCTATAGCCAATGGCACCTCCTCCAATGTCTGTGAAGTTGTTCTGATTATCTTGAAAGATAATCAGTACCCTCAGTGCTTCTTGAGAGTTTTCAGATTCTTGCCCGCGCCGAGCATTTTGAATTGCTTGCATGGGTATCTTCACAGTATAGCTAATCTCAACTTTAAAAGTCTTTGAATGATACGGTCTTCTTAATCTCTTTCTTTTTCACATCCATTTCGGTTATCCTAACCATTAGGGCTTGCATTTCCATTGTTTCTGGTAAGTGCAACATGCTCAAGTACCACATAAACTCAAGTTTGTTGTTTGGTAGTAGACCTATAATAAATAAACCTTTTTACCGTTATATGCAAAATTCTTTCTATCCAAGTCATTTTTGTAAGTCTTATGCACTCTATCAATCATTTTCTTTCTAACACTCCTACCGTCCATAAGGCAACCATCTTCATATGAAAGAGAAACGCTGTGCTGACAGAAGTGTCTATCCATACTCCCCACGCTCACTTTGAAATGATTGGTGAGTATAGTTACTTTTTGCCATTTAGTTTCGACACCACACCTTGCTATAGGGTATCGTACAATCTTCTTCACGTCTAATTCTGCTTTGATCAAAATAACATCAGGAAGCACAAGTGACTGAGGAGACAAAGATTCTAGCATTGCCCCTATTCCCTCTTGTTCTAACGAATCTATACCTTTGTTTCTCTAACTGCTTTTGAGCATATAGGGACGATTACATTGTCTTCCACTCTATCAAGGAACCCGTTCTCCATAACCAGCTTTCTAACCTAGAAACTGACCGTGAATCGATGCCTCTTAAAATATGGAATGATATGCACAAAAGAATAAAACACAGCAAGTTAGTACCTTGGAATATAGAGCAAGTAAAATAAATAAACACCTATCTGGGTGACCACTAAGGTTTGACATAGTCTTACCTAAGGTGAGCTCTTAGGATTCACTATATGCGGTTTAGCTCTAAAGCTGAGGTACCGAACCAACAGATTCCTTGATCCTCACCTATTATAGGCTCATATGGACTGAGTTCGGTTCAGGGGAATACATTTTCCTATGGCCATGAGGTGAAAACCTCACGAAGACATAGGTACGAATGTATCCCGAAAGCAGTCCACTAGCCCATGCGGAGGTGAAAACCTCACGAAGGCATAGCTTCTTGCTCCCACTTAAGGGTGTGACCACGACGATCGTGCAGTGCAATGCAGAGCAATATATTTAAGGCCACATGCAATTAAAGGATCATATTTTTAAAATCAAAATTTTAAATTCGAACAAAAGGACATGAAATTATCAATTTTATGGCCTGACAATCTTAGTCCCCAGCGGAGTCGCCAAGCTGTCGATACCATTTTTAAATCAGTTTTGGAAAATGGGGATCGACTTTGAAAAACGAAAATGAGAGTCGCCACCAATCCTTATTATTTAGGTGTGATTGGATCACCTTGTAAAAGGTTTTATTTTAAAACATTTGATTTTGGTCCGCGAAAACGAGAAAATAGGTTCGGGAGTCGGTTACGTATGAGGAAGGGTTAGCACCCTCATAACGCCCAAAAATTGGTACCAAATTGATAAAATTATGTCCAAATGTTTAAAATTTAAAAGTATTTAAAAATATGATTTCCAAAAGATTTTGAACTATTTGACTTAAAATATGATAGTTCCTCGATATGAAAGATTATAAACGTCACATCCAACACGATTGGATACAATGTTTTTTTACCCTCATATCTAAGATTATCTCATAATTTATAAAATTTTTGGATTTAAAATTTGAGATTTCTTCGATCCGAAAGAATATAAACATCACATCCAGCACGATTGGACATGATATTTTTAAACCCTCGTTTCTAAGATCATCTCACAATTTATAAAAACTTTGAAAAATTTTGTTCTAAAATTTGAGATTTCTTTGATCCGAAAGAATATAAACATCACATCCAGCATGATTGGACATGATATTTTTAAACCCTCGTCACTAGGATTACCTCATAATTTTATAAAACTTATCAAAAGGATATTTAGTTATTTAGCCAAACGAGAAATCGCAACCCAAGACAATTGGGCACTATTTTCTAATTTCCAAATACCAAAACATTGCCTTATATTAAAAACCTTTAAATATTATATTAATTTTGCGAAAATGTATTTTACTTTAAACAATAATTATGAGACAATATAAAATAAATTTTAGAAAATATCAAAATTAATAGTACAAATGGAAGATAATAGTGGATAAAAAATACTACATAATATAATGAGAAA
Organism: Gossypium rotundifolium; assembly: GCA_025506655.1. Lineage (NCBI taxonomy): Eukaryota > Viridiplantae > Streptophyta > Magnoliopsida > Malvales > Malvaceae > Gossypium > Gossypium rotundifolium. The sequence continues at coordinate 175,177,084 of CP106724.1, forward strand.
GATATTAATAAAATAAGGATGACAATACCACAAACACGATAATAGTGATAATAAAATATATTGATAAAATATATTAATAATAATAGAAATAATAAAGATAATAAACTAATAATAACAACAATAATAATATATAATGATTATACATAATAAAATAATTCATAAATAAATATATATATATATATATATATATATATATATATATATATAAAGTTTTAAGTAAAAACATATATATACATAATATACTATAAAAATTATACATTATAAATAATGTTAATAAATTAGATTATATAATTTAATGAATAAAAAATACATAATATAATACTATATAATATAATAATTAAAATCTAATATAATAGATAATATATAAATTATTAAACCAAGTAAAATAAAATATAATAATAATTAAATAAATATATAAAAAAATAATACTTATAAATATATATATACATAGATTTTGTAATATTAGTAAATTAATAAATATAAGGAAATAATATATAATATTTAATAAGGTAAAATAATTAAATATAATATAAAATAAGAGGATAAAAAAAACAAAGAAACAGGGATTAAAATAGCAATTAGAACAAATCAAAAGGATTGAATCAAAACACGCGCTAAATTACAGGAATTAAAATGTTAATAATGCCAAATTTCAAAATGGCGTCGTTCTACTTATTAGCCTTTAAACCGCCCGTGGATTCAATTGAAACATAATATGAGTTTTGGGGCCAAATTAAAAATAAAAAGAATTTGAATTAAACGGAATTTAAAATAATAAAAATGTGGGAGGATCGAAATGGAAATTAGACCAAAATGAGAAAACACACGGATCCTTCCCCTCGGGTCGGGTCAAAGCGGGTGCAGCATGCTAAAGCGTTGTTCTTTAAAGCCTATATAATCTAAAACTCGCCCAAAAATCACTTCTCATCCGCTTTAAAAAAATTGAAATCCTCTCGGACCCTCCCCTCGTTTAAGTTCGGTCTCCGAGCCTCGGGGTTTTACACAAATCGACTTCACGCCTCCCACGTATGGCTGTTGGAGGCTAAATCTTCGATTTTAACGTCGTCGAAAGGTAAAAATCTCTCCTCTTTTTATTTTAAAAATGTTTGCACATGCATGTATGTTTAAAATAAAACCGAATAAAACATATATAAAAAAAATCACCTTCGCGAAACAAAAAGGTTATTTGTATTCTCTTTTGTTTCTCTGTTTTTTTGTGACAAAATCCACCCTGAATCGTGTACAGATTTGTGTATGTGTATGAATGCCTATTACAGGTTTGATCTAGGGTTTTTATACCCAAAAAAATAAAAATAAAAGGAAAAGCATATCTTTCTATATATGTTCTTCCCTTTTTACTGCGATTTGCTCCTTTCTGCTTTGATACTTTCCTTTGCAGGTTGGAGATCTCACGACGATGGGCATGAAGCGTGATCGATGGCCGAACGAGGATTGCGGCGCGATGATTGGTCTGGCGAGGTTGTGGCGCGACTGATGGGTTCCAGCTTGCGGCGATTGGGATGTTGCCATTGCGGCGCGAATCTAGAAAGGGTGCACTGTGCTTAGGGTTTCTCTGAAACCCTAGGTGCAAGCTTGTTTAGCATTGGGCCTTTTGGGCCCGTGTGCTTTTGGGTCTATTGGGTTATGGTTAGTTAGGGTCAAGTTTTGGGCTTTGTAACAGGACTTTAAAAATGCAATTTGGACATTTTATTTTTATTTTAGTTTTTTTTATTTCAACCCAATCAAAATTGGGCTCTTACAATGGCCTCGATGTAAGGATTCGTATAAGACCTTGTCAAGGACATGGCATCGATATGTTAATTCAAGTAAGACCCTATCGGGGTATGATTTCTATGTGATTTCATGAGTATGAGACTCAAGAGAGTTATTTTATAACTTGAGTATTTCAGAGTATATGTTGAAGTAAAGAAAGTATGTGGTTGAGCTACGAAAGGCACAAGTATGTATTAGAATTGAATTGAGACGATTTCAATTTATATATATATATGATGAACTCCTATTGGGATATGGGAAATTAATGCACTTTGTTGCATGAGTTAGATGTATTGTTATATTGTGGGAATGCGAATAAATATCGTGGAAAAGTTAAGCAAGAGTAGTAATGAGAGGTTGTTCTCGGATGAACAATTGAATTAAAGTATTACATGTGGGTGACTAGTTATGAATGTATGATAACGGTGGGATAAGTGTGAAACCACTGAGAAATGAGTAGTTTATTATAAAGACTTGATGTGATGTTTTATATGATTACATGATAATCGGTCAGAATGGATTCTTACGTAAGCGAGCAATTAGCTCATGATGCAGTAAGAGATAAAATGAGTAAGCTTCTAGAGTGGTTGAGTAAGCAACCTTGAGTTAATGGGAATGACCCAGTATAATCTCTTGTGGTTATCTATATTTAATGAATATTAATATTTGCCAGATTATGTAGATGAACTTACTAAGCATTAGTGCTTACTCCTTTCCTTTTTTCATCTCTTATAGATTATGTGGACTAATACAGGTTGGAGGCCGTTGGAGATGTTTTCACACTATGGAGCAGACATTCGATTTGAGGTATCAAGTCCTTATGAGTATGGCATGTATAGGACTAGAATTTAAGGTTGATTAAGTTATTGTTAAAGTGCCAAACTATGTTGGCCAAAAAGGGTTTGTAGTTTAATTGTGTATAGCCGTTGATGATGGCTAAGTTGTTGTAATTGTCTGGTAGTAACACTTTATTTTCATGAATCAAATGTATAAATTCATGTGTTTTAGTCATTGATTTGAGACTTTATTGAATTAGGATATTAACGTATGAAATGTAGGATGGAAAAGGGCTTGGTATATAGCCTCTAAGTGTCCACACGGTTAGACACACGGGTGTGTGTCTGGGCTGTGCGAACCCTGCACCTTATGAGTACTTGTTAGAATAGGCTACGGGTGAATCACACGGCCGTGTGCATGAGCCGTATAAGACCCACGGCTTGGGCATGGGCATGTGCTCAGGCCGTGTCAAATAAGTTAGGAGCTCAACACGATTGGAGGACACGGGCATGTCAAGGCCGTGTCAGATAAGTCAATAGCTCCTCACGGATGGGAAACATGGGCGTGTTTGGGGGTGCACGGGCGTGCCCCAAACCACACAGGCGTGTAACCTCTGATTTTTTGAGAGGATTTTCTATAAGTTCTGAAAGTCCGAACAAGTGTTTAAGGTCTCGTATGACCATGATACGTATGTCTAGACCAAGAAAGAAAGGTTTTAAATCGAAACGAAATTTTATAGCCAGTAAGTACTTAATTAAGTGAGTTCAAGCATGGTAATGTCTCGCATCCAGTCTTAGCATCGGACTTGGGTACGGGGTGTTACATTTAGTGGCATCAGAGCTATAGTTTAGTTGGTTCTAGGACTAACCTAGTGACAGTAAGAGTCTAGCTATACATGCCATATGTGGATCGTGATAGTGTGATGTCTCCCGGCCTTAACGAATTTGTTTTATTAAGAAAGTGAGAATCTCACTCGAGTTAAATTCAGTAAGTTGTATGATTTCTAAGTTTTATGATTTCTATCATTGAATTGCTTAGTATAATATACATTGTCATCATGAAATGTTTAATGTTTTGCTGAATAAAGAAATCAATGAGATTAATTATGAGCAAGTCCCGATTGAATAAGAATTGCCCAGGATACTCGATCCATCACATGAGACAAGAAGAGACATTTCATGTAAGACTAAGGCAAGCTTGGCATTGAGCAGATATTTCATATAAGTCCAAGGCAAGCTTGGCATTGAACAGATATTTCATGTAAGACCAAGGCAAGCTTGGCATTGATTCAAGAAGAGATCTTTAATGTAAGTCCAAGGCAAGCTTGGCATTGAACAGATATTTCATGTAAGACCAAGGCAAGCTTTGCATTGATTCAAGAAGAGATCTTTCATGTAAGTCCAAGGCAAGCTTGGCATTGAACAGATATTTCATGTAAGACCAAGGCAAGCTTGGCATTGATTCAAGAAGAGATCTTTCATGTAAGTCCAAGGCAAGCTTGGCATTGAACAGATATTTCATGTAAGTCTAAGGCAAGCTTGGCATTGAACAGATATTTCATTTAAGACCAAGGAAAGCTTGGCATTGATTCAAGAAGAGACCTTTCATGTAAGTCCATGCCTAGAGTATGGCTTTGGCATCAAGTTCATGGCAAGAGATTTAGTATCCTCGGTAATTCACAGAAATTCATCGGGCAAATGAGTAAAGTTAAAATGAGATAGCAAGAAAAGTAGTAGTAAAGCTGATATTATGTCATGCTAGTTAAGCTGATATGATGATGCTGAGATTATGCTTATATTAGTAAAGCATCCTAATTTTTGTGATCAAGTGTTATAGGTACCTTGTTTACCTTACAGACATGAGAATAGTAAGCACCATGGTGTATGTGAGAAGTAATAAGAGCAAGAAACCACCCATATTGTGGTATGAAAGCTAAAATTTGGAAGTTTGACTAAGCAGAATGCAGGAGATGAGTACGGACGTTCGACGATGAAAAGATGAATAAGACCATGGTTGGACCATGGCAATGAGAGTGCCAGTGTAAGACCATGTTTGGAACATGGCATCGGCCATGATATAAGAGCCAGTGTAATACCATATCTGGGAGATGGAATCGGCATCGACATAAGTTCCATATGAGACCATACTAAGGGTATGACATTGGTATTGGTACGAGATTTCGTGTAAGACCGTAGCGAGGCTATGGCATCATGATGACATGTAAAGAAATAGATGGACCATGATATAGTGATATGAGTAAGACCATAGTTGGACTATGGCAATCAGGTAAACAACGTACTCAAATCTGTAAGACATTCTTTGATTGATAAGTGACGGTAAAAAAAAAAAAAGCAGAGTTAAATGTTGAGTACTCAAGTAGGCAGTAATGTAGAACCTGAGTAAGTGAACACATTATTCTAATGTATTTGTGATAGAAACAATTATAGCGTGATAAATGTGAAAACTCACTTGAGATGAGTTGTATGACTACGATGATATTTTATTGATGATGAATAGTAAATCACATACGTGTAGTCACGAGAGTCAAGTTAAGGGGCTCTATGATCTCACCCTCCTTACCACTGCTAAATTATGATGAGATGTTATGAATGTCAAATTGAGTAAGTTAGTATATGATTAATGCAATATTTATGTTAGCATTTTGAAAATGCTTTGTGTCACATTGGTACATGATACTCTACTAGGTAGAGAAATTGTTGTTGAACATAAGGCTGAAGTTCTAGGGGACTAGAATAAAAAGGCTATCATTAAAATATGAATTAGATAAGGTCCCGCATAAGACCATGTTCGAAGCATGGCCTCGACACCAAGCTATAATTTTGTAAAATACCATATTTGTAATATGGCACCGTTAATGAATATGAGAATCGTGTAAGACCATATTCAAAATATGGCATTGATACTTGATGTGAAAGTCTATATAAGACTTTATTCGGGTTATGGCATTGGCATTTAAGGGTAACTTCATATAAGACCACCTTGGGGATGTGACATTGGTTTGGTACCTATATGAATGATGATGACTATGCATTATTGAGTATCCCTAAGTGATCTTTGGGATAGATAGATGAGTTTAGAAGTAGAAAAAAAAAAAAAAGAGAATTGTACTAAGGACATGTGAATGAATGAATATAGGTACTCGTAAATGAGTCGCAAGAAATGAGTACAGAGTGTGGCATGATATGTGCTTAATAGAGGCAGTTGTAAGTGGGTATGCCTAAATGATTTGACGATTGTATTGATTATGCATTGTTAAGGGCAAAGAAAAAGTTAGCCTAGGCTATTTGACTCAAGTGAGTAGAAAGCCTGAGATGTATGTTAATCGAGATCTTCTTAAATTCATGTTTATTAATGAAAGGAATGGTTAAGGAGCTTGAGGACGGATTGGTTAAAGAAACCATGTTTGAATGATGAGAGTGTTCAATTATGATAACCATAATTGTATGGGTCATAATGATCTCCTTAAGTACTAAGTGTTAATGTCTTTTGCCTCTCACTGGCGATGTAGTTCTTTATCTCATGAATCAAAATTTTGTGAGAGAATGTTAGCCAATTGCGAATCTAGACCAAAGATTGTCGATTTAGTAGTTGCAATCGACATTTCTTTATATCCTTGTAACCCTGTACAGGTACTTTGAGGAGGAAAACCGTGATGATTTTAGTATAAGAAATGAAATCATAAGTTTCATGTTGTATGATGGGTTTTTGAGTAGCTAGATAGAGTTGATAAATTAGATCAAGATATCATTAATGTTTTGAGATGCAATGCTAGTAAAGGTTTTAGACTAGCACAGTAAAAGAAACTCAGATGAGAGTGTGCTTAAGATAGATTTTCAGTATGGAGAAAGGAGTAGATTAATGTTTTGAGACATGATTCAAGTTCTATGTATATTTGCGCATGAATCAGTAAAGAGAATAAAATTTTGTGTGCATGTGAGTAGGGAGCATGATGCAAGGATGTGTTCATCGAAATGTTCAAACCGTGATGGTTGAGTTGAAAGCTATAGAAAGGACTACTAATTGAAAGTTTTAGTATTGAGTTCAGTCTGAATTGAGAAAAAGAGTTGACAATTTGGTAATCCCGAGACGATCTCTTTCGTATCTGTATGAGAATTAGATGGGTTGTAGTGATATATGGGAAAATCGATGAGTACTTTTTGAAAATTTTCATGAATGAGACCATCTTATGATACTGAGATAGTGGGAACGACTTGAACTATTACTATATTGGGTATAGTTATTGTAATACTTCACAAATGGTAGTCATTGTACAGGTGATTAAAGGAAAGTTTCATGTTAAACAATGTGAGTTAACTAGTCGGTGATATCATAATTTCAGTGAGATTTATGTCAAGAGCATGTTTTCTTTTCGAATGAAGAGTTCGTGGAGTGAGATAGCAAATGGTATTTTCAAATAAGCTCAAGGTTAGTTTATTTCAAGATGGTAAAATCTGAGGTTGCATAAGTTTTCTATTGTTAAGACTTCCTCGAAATAGAACTGGAATGATGATGAATCCAGAACTTATACAAAAGTTTTGGCATGAGATTTAGTAGTAGCATATCTACTAATGCAAGAATAAGGAAAAGCAGTTATGTGCATAAATGTTTGACAATAGGGTACCTTTCATGATATGAATGAGGTTATGGTCAGAAGTAGTTGACCACAAAACGCTGAGTTTTCAAAGTGTTCAAGTCAAGATTATTATAGCTAGTGGATGCTTTAAGGAGAAAGTGAGGTAAAAATTTATAGATTTTAAATTTGGTTTGACAAAATTCCCAAGGATGGGAAAGGACATTCAAATTGTAGTGAATCAGTCAGTAAAGATCTGAACGATCATTTGGACATGTCCAGAGTTTCATATTTGGTGGATCACTGAATTTAGTATATATAGAGGGAGAATAGCTCAAGTCTCAAGTTATGTTTCGACTTTATGTATCGCAGCTTAAGAGTTGTTGGCAAAAGAATATTGGTAGCAACTCCACCTGATTAGATTTTCGGGGACGAAAATCCCTAAGAGGGGAGAATTGTAATGCCCAATTTAGGGGCTAGTCAGAATAGTGATCTTAGAATCACTAAATTGAGGTTATATAAAATTATTTTCATGTTATGTTATGTGTTATAACATGATTATAAGGGTGCATAAAAATTTTGGTGCCTTAATTTTAGCAATTTCTAGCTAAATTGTGAAAAAGGACTAAATCGCATAAAGTGCGAAAGTTCTATTTTATTTGCTAGAGGTGCCAAATAGCTATGAATTATAAGTTGGAGGTCCCAAATGTGCAAATTGCCCTTATTTAAGTGAGTTGGTCGGCCATACTAAAGCATAGGGGACAAGAGCATTTATTATGTTAAAAAGTTAGTGGTATTAGTTAGGAAAATAAATAAAATAAGATGATATAATGAAAAGCTATCATCTTTTTCATTTATTCCCCTTCTCCACTGAAAATATCAGCCATAGAAGGGCTTTGGAAGCTTGAAATTTCAACAGCTTATTTTCTCTTCAAGTAAGTCCTTCTGATGCTCTTTCTTGATGAAAATTGCATTTTTGGAGTCCCCAAAGCTTAAGCTAGCTAATGGAGGGATTAATTTGCAATATGGTAGAAAGTCTAAGGACTTACCGTGAGAGATTTATTGCTGATTACTTAGTTTTTGTTGAAGAAAATGAATGTTAGGAAGATGAGAAACAACTTTTGTGAAAGGTGTTGCCATGAAAACACCTATTTGGGACTAAAATGCAAAAGTTGTAAATTATTCATTAAGGCATGAAATAGTTGGAATTGTGGATAGATGTAAGAGGATTAAATGTTCAGCTAGGCTTGATTAACAAGAAAATGTGATGAAAATTTATTTACGAGCCTAGGGGCAAAATTGTAATTTTGCCAAAGTGTAGGGGCAAAATAGTCATTTTGCCTAAATTGTAGATTAAGGTATTTTATGGTTATTAAATGAATAAATCAGTAAAGTTCATTGCTCTAGATCAAGGAAAGTGAGTTTCAGACCTAGAACGGATGAAAAGAGAAATGTGGGCTAATAGTCATTTTCGGCTATTTCGACAATGAGGTAAGTTCACATGCAATTATTGAAATTATGTATGAGTTCATGTAAGTATTCTGATGTTGTATGGAATGTATATTCACTCTATGGATGTATGAAATACTCTTGGATGAAATGCATGAAGAATGTTGAGATGATAGTTGAAGTCTCGTATAAGACCATATTGGATTATGGCCTCGATGTAAAGATTCGTATAAGACCGTGTCAAGGACATGGCATCTTTATGTTAATTCAAGTAAGACCCTATCAGGGTATGATTTCTATGTGATTTCATGAGTATGAGACTCAAGGGAGTTATTTTATAACTTGAGTATTTCAGAGTATATGTTGAAGTAAAGAAAGTATGTAGTTGAGCTACGAAAGGCACAAGTATCTATTAGAATTGAATTGAGACGATTTCAATTTATATATATGATGAACTCCTATTGGGATATGGGAAATTAATGCACTTTGTTGCATGAGTTAGATGTATTGTTATATTGTGGGAATGCGAATAAATATCGTGGAATAGTTAAGCAATAGTAGTAATGAGAGGGTGTTCTCGGATGAACAATTGAATTAAAGTATTACATGTGGATGATTATTTATGAATGTATGATAACGGTGGGCTAAGTGTGAAACCACCAAAAGATGAGTAGGTTATTAAAAAGACTTGATGTGATGTTTTATATGATTACATGATAATCAGTGCATGAATGGATTCTTTTGTAAACGAGCAATGAGCTCGTGGTACGGTAAGGGATAAAATGAGTAAGCTTCTAGAGTGGTTGAGTAAGCAACCTTGAGTTAATGGGAATGACCCAGTATAATCTCTTGTGGTTATCTATATTTAATGAATATTAATATTTTCCAGATTATGTAGATGAACTTACTAAGCATTAGTGCTTACTCCTTTCCTTTTTTCATCTCTTATAGATTATGTGGACTAATATGGGTTGGAGGCCACTGGAGATGTTTTCACACTATTGAGCAGACATTCGATTTGAGGTATCAAGTCCTTATGAGTCATGGCATGTATAGGACTAGAATTTAAGTTTGATTAAGTTATTGTTAAAGTGCCAAACTATGTTGGCCAAAAAGGGTTTGTAGTTTAATTATGTATAGCCGTTGATGATGGCTAAGTTGTTGTAATTGTCTGGTAGTAACACTTTATTTTCATGAATAAAATGTATAAATTCATGTATTTTAGTCGTTGATTTGAGAATTTGTTGAATTAGTATATTAACATATGAAATGTAGGATGGAAAAGGGCTTGGTATATAGCCTCTAAGTGTCCACACGGTTAGACACATGAGCGTGTGTCTGGGCCATGCGAACCCTATACCTTATGATTACTTGTTAGAATAGGCCACCGGTGAATCACACGGCTGTGTGCATGAGCCGTGTAAGACCCACGGCTTGGGCATGATCGTATGCTCAGGCCGTGTCAAATAAGTCAGTAGCTTCACACGATTGGAGGACATGGGCGTGTCAAGGCCATGTCAGATAAGTCAGTAGCTCCCCACGGATGGGAAACATGGGCGTGTTTGGGGGTGCACAGGCGTGCCCCAAACCACATGGGTGTGTAACCTCTGATTTTGTGAGAGGATTTTCGATAAGTTTCGAAAGTCCGAACAAGTGTTTAAGGCCTCGTATGGCCATGATACGTATGTCTAGACCAAGAAAGAAAGGTTTTAAATCGAAACGATATTTTATAGCTAGTAAGTACTTAATTAAGTGAGTTCAAGCATGGTAATGTCTCGCATCCAGTCTTAGCATTGGACTTTGGTATGGGGTGTACATTGATGGTGATGTATAGGCTTATGTCAAGCTTATGGTTTGGATTATATTATACTTATTCTTTATATTATGCAAATGCATTGGTAAGCTGTGTTTAGTTTATAGAGCTTACTAAGCATTAATTGCTTATGTAGTTTCTTTCCTATGTCTTATTGATTATTTGAAGCTCGATCGGTTTGGAAGTTCATTGGAGATCTATCACACTATCCAAGAGTCAAATTGGTAGTTTTTGTACATTTACCAAGGTTTATGATGGCATGTATAGGGTGGTTTATAATTGTGTTTTTGATGAATATGTAAAATGGTAACTTGGTATGTTTGTGCTTGGGTGTTTATAGATTGTTGATGGACTTGTAATGCTTGCTTAAGTAGGTCATTTTGGTCACTTATAAGTGCATGTATATAAGGTTGTTTTGGTAAGTTTGTAGTGTCTTGATAATGGTATTTTATGGTATGTTTTGTATGTTTTGGAAATGGCTAAATGAGGTATGTTTTAATACCTAAATTGTATAGAATTGCATGCATGTAATTAGGCATATGAACATGTCTTGGTAGGTGATGTTTGGTTGTTTTTTTGTGATGCCTTTAAATGGAATATTGGTTAGTTGAATTAAGATTATTGAAATGGCAAATATATGTATGTTTAGATAAGGTTTTGGTGCTTTGAAAGTGTGCTCTATTGGTCTAAATGTTTATGCATGAAATGGTCTTGGAAATGGCTTGATATTAGGTAAATTTAGGTCCACACAGCCTGAGACACGGGCATATGACTCAGTCGTGTGAGACATGCGGTCGTGTGTCATCAGATGACTATCTTAGGTTGCAAGTTAGAGAGTTACACGGCCTAACACACGGTCTAGCACACGGGCGTGTGGGGCAACTCAGAGAGTTACACAGCTTGGCACACGGGCGTGTGACACGACCGTGTGACCCTACTCAGAGAGTTACATGGGTGAGGACATGGGCTGGGACATGGCCATGTATCCCTAGTTTGAAGGTTACACGGCCTGAGACACGGGTGTATGTCTCAGTCGTGTGATACACACGGCCGTGTGACCCATATTTCCAAATTTTTTTGACTTTTTTCCTAAACTTACCAAATTGTTCCAAATTTGTCCTAATTTGCTTCTAAGTTATTTTTAGGGTCTCGAGAGCTAGTTTTAAGGATGGTATGTATGTATATGATTGGTTTATGATGTGATTATATTATTGAATGATATAAGTTTAAATGTTTTCGACTGTAAGATAATACTCCGTAACCCTAATTCAGTGGATACGAGTTAAGAGTGTTACATTTAGTTGTATCAGAGCTATAGTTTAGTCGATTCTCTGACTGAACGTAGCATGTATAGAGCCTAAAAATATATGTCATTATATAACTTGTAATAGTTGTAACAACTCGTTTTCAGTGAAATCGAAATAGTGGTTTCAGGACCATAAATTTGAGTTAGGAAAAAATTTATTTTAATATTATTGCATGGTCTGCATTATGATAGGAATGTTATAAGAAAATTATGATAAGAAAATTTTACCGATTATGTGTTTAATTTTGGAAAGGACCAAATTGCATAAAATGCAAAAGTTGAATTCTAGTAGCTTTAAGTATCAAATAGCTATGGAATTCAAAATAAGAGGTCCTTATATGATAATTAAACCATTAAAGAAAAGTTAGTAGATATTTTGATGAATCATCCATAGAAAAATTAAAAAGGACAAGGACTAAATTGGAAACTAGAATAATTAAAAGATGATAATATAAAATATCATCATTTTATATCATATTCTCCAAATTAAGACATGGAAACCCTAGGAAAGAGAAAAGTGTTCAAGCAAGCTTTCTTGATTTAATTGGGTAAGTATTATTGTCTCGTTTTAGTAAATTTTATATTTTGAGATCGAAATAACTTAATTTATCTATTTTGGGGATTAATTTGTAAAGTTATCAAAGTATAAAAGTTTTTCCATGGATGAATATGCTAAAATTTTGAAATTTATGGTGGAAAATGAAAGGTTGTTGATAGATAAATAACTTTTTTAAAAAGAATTTTCATGAAATTGTGATTTAGGGACTAAATTGTAAAGATGTAAAAATTCATGAAAAATTTCTGATTTTTATGAAATATATGTGCTGTAAATGTTATATGTAAAAATCGGTTAGGCTTGAAATAAGGATTAAATTGCATGAATTTCATTTTCCGAGCATAGGGATGAAATTGTCATTTATGAAAAGTATAAGGGGCTAAATGGTAATTTTGCCTAGGATATAAACTGAATTCAATTGAATATAAAATGTAATAAATTATGATTAAATTCATTTATATAGATCCAGATAACTCAAATTCGACGCTAGATCGAGGAAAAGAAACGGTGCCGGATTAGTAGACTTTTAAATACGAACAAGTTTTGAGGTAAGTTCGTGTAACTTAATTATGTATATTTATATGTTTGAATTGAATGTTGTATTCGTGAGAATTGTATAAATGATTAATGTATGAAATAATTATATGCTCGAAATTTCTCGATAAATAATAAATTCCGTTTAAATAATGAAATGCGATAGATACAGTGTTTTCTATCTGATTATAATCCTGCATAAGTTGCGGACGTTATAGCTCGAATGAGCATCCTGTTAAAAGACATCTCAAGTGTCCTGTTTTATAGTTCCTGCGAGCATTCCTGATCGGTAATGATTCTGCATGTGTTGCGTACTACCTCAGCTCTTTGTGAGCGTCTTGTTACATGATTCGATCAGTTGTGATTCAGCATTTATTGTGGACACAAACGCAGCTCTACATCAACGTCCTGATATAGGCTCTTATGAGCTTCCTGACATGGCTCGCTTGAACTCTCTATTGCCTTATCCGGTACTTCCTGATAATGACTCTTTGGAGTTACCTATTAAGCTCTATGAGCTCCCTGATTAAAACCCTTATGAGTTTCCTGTTTAGCCCGGATAAGCGTCTTGTTACATGGCTCATTTGAGCATCCTGATATGTGGCTCAAGAATGTGCTCCCTAATTATGTGCCCTAACGTGTACCCCTGAACATGAATTGACGGATCACTAATATGTATACCTTGAGTATACTACTTGAATATCCATCGATATTTCAATAATTCAATGGATAAAACTCCTGACATGAGAAATTATGAAATTAAAAGAATTATGTCTCGAATACTTCTGAAATACTCGAAAGTTTGTAGTATGATGAACTCATCCATGTTTATTTGATGTACATGTGAATTATGTGACTAACTTGTTTAATTGAGTGTATGTGATTAGGCAAACTTGCCAATTTGTTGGGAAGCATGTTATTGTTTTGCTTATTTAAATAAATATGATTGGTAAGTTTAATTCCTATTATACGAACTTACTAAGCATTAAATGCTTACTAGGTTCTCTTTTCTTTGTTTTATAGTGATCAAAAGCTTGCAAAGGTTGGAGATCGGTTGGAGTATCATCACACTATCCACCAGTTCATTTTAGTATAAATAGTAAACTTATTTTAGTATAATGGCATGTATAGGCTAACTTTGCCAATGTTGGCATGTAAATAGTTGTTTGTAATCTAGCCATTAGAATGGCTAGTATGTTTTGGTATATAATTATAAAGCCATAACATGTTTGATATGTTTTAAAATAGTTAAGTAGTAGATGATATATGGATCAAATGGTAAATAAATTTGAGTTAGTATAAATGATACAAATTTACCTAAGAACATAAATGGAAATTTGGTAAGTATAATCATTTGAATATACATGTTAATATATCTTATACAATACTAGCATTAGGCTTGATTATAATGTCTTGAATTGGTTGGTGAATGTATATAAGTGTTGTTGTAGGTTATTAGCAAGTTTGGGTGAGAAATAAGGCTAAGAAATGGCCTTATTTTGTCCACATGGCTAGACAAACGGGCATGTGTCTAGATTGTGTGTGACACACACTGGCACATGGGTATGTGGTTTGGCTATGTGTCCCCTGCATCTTAAAATTTAGAAACAGAATGCTCAGAATTAGGCACACGGGCAAAGACACGGGTGTGTGTCTCAGCCATGTGTGACACATGGCCTAGAACATGGGCGTGTGTCTTGGTTGTGTGAATCCTGCACCTAATTTTTGAAAATTAAATTGACCACACAGCTTAGCACACGGGCGTGTGGCTGGTCGTGTGACCCAAGTCAAGAGAGTTACATGGGTAAGGACACGAGCTGGGACATGGCCGTGTGCCTCCCATCGAATGCCCACACAGCCTGAGACATGGGCATGTCACTTGGCCATGTGAACAACACGGCCTATTCACACGGGCATGTGACCCTTGTATATAAGAAAAATTTTGAAATTTTGTGAAAATTTTTTGAAATCTCGATTTAGTCCCAACTTGTTTCTAATGCTTAAATTGGGCCTCGAGGGTCCGTTCAAGGGATGATATGATTAGTTTCGAAAATGAACAGTAAATGACATGAATTATCTGTTATTGTTCCGTAAACTTCGGTAATACTCCTGACTCAAATTGAACTATATTTTCATATAGATAAAATGTCATCCAACCAAGTTGATTTCGATGAAGTTGAAAGTAATGCACAAGCCTCCATTCATAGAGCAGCTTCTAGTGGTAGTAGGCCCGTGAATGAGGGTCGGGGAGGAGAGGCTAAAGAAGCCTTCTTCCAGATGATGTCTGAATAGTTTATAGAGTTCGTGCAAATGAACCCGTTGGCTCAACGACCTCTACCCCCACCCGTACTCCAACCAGTCCCCATAGTTCCTCAGGGTTTGGATCAAATACGTACAAACAAGCCTATAGTTGATAAAATTTTAAAATGTAGGGCTGAAAAGTTTCATGGTACAACTGAAGACGATCTAGAGAATGAGTTTTGGTTAAAAAACACTGTTAAGGTTTTCGATGAAGCACCGAGGGATCGTGTCATGTGAACTGGGAATTCTTTAAGACAGAGTTTAAGAAGAAATATGTTAGCCAGTGATTTCTCGACAAGAAACGCAAAGTGTTTCTTGAATTGATATAGAGCCGAATGACAGTGGTTGAGTACGAACAAGAATTTATGCGACTTAGCAAATATGCTTAGCAATACATACCATCTGAGACTGTCATGTGTACACAGTTTGAAAACGGTCTAAATGAAGATATTAAGTTGCTAGTCACGACTCTCGAGTTGAAAGAATTTGTAGTTCTGGTCAATAGAGCCCACAAGATTGATGAACTTAGCAAAGCGAAAAGAAAAGCAGATTCTGAGGCTCGTGATACGAGTAAACGACTTATGGGAAAATCATTCTCATCTCCATCAAAGAAAACAAAAGAATTTCACAATCATTCATCAGCTTTGAGAGGTTACTCTGGGAGAGATAAAGGAAAGCAACTATAATCAGCCCATTTTGCCTGGGCCCATTTCATTCAGAAAAAAACCAAAAAAAAAAATATAAATATAAAAACCAATGTTCTTTTATAGTCTATTTTACAAAAGCAATCCTCAAACCCAAAAAACTACTCGTGGCCCAACTAGCCCAAAACCGCTAAACCTAATCCCATTGCCCAACTAAACCCCCAGGCCCAATTACCTAAACAAACCCAAACTCACACGGGCCCAAAACCTAATCAGAAATGAGGGTTTCTGGAACCCTAGGAAGCCCTCGAGCAGTAAGCGGCCCAGCAGGCCCTCAGTCACGCCGCCACCAATCGCGCCGCAGTTAGCGCACCCTATCGCCGCGCTCCTCGTCACTCTACCTACAAAAAGGGAAAGAAACACAAGCAGTAAACAAGGCAAATAAAATAGAATATAAGTATTTCCTTTTCTACTTTTTATTTTGGGGCTATAAAACCCCAAATAATCTGTCATACAAAGGGAGATACATGCAAATACATTGAGATTATACAGAGATTAATAAAAAAAATAGCAGAGGTGATTTTTTTCTATTTCGTTCATTTCACTTTTATTTTTTTGATCTATGCATATATATATATATATAAACTGTTTAAAAATATACAAAAGAAGAATACCGTTTGAAATCACGTTTTAAAAAACGGAGTTGTTGACCTCCGCCATCGTTTGAGATGGCGCGTGTGGTGGTCGGACATAGGAGCCTAGGCCGAAGTCAGACCTCAGGCCGAAGAAAGGAGAGCATTTCGGAGCTCTCTCATTTTTTTTTAAAAAAAGAATGTTAGAATGAATTTTTTTGGCATATTTTTACTTCTATAAGCCAAAGGAACAACGCCGTTTTGATGTGGTCAATTAATGACCAAAACAACGCCGTTTTAAAGCTTATGACCAGCGCGTTGACCCGACCCGGGAAGGATCCATGTGTTTTTGTTTAAAGGTTTGATTTCCAAATAGGCCCTTCCACTTTATTTCAAATTTTAAATTACATCCTGTTATATTTTTTATTTTACAATTGGGCCTAGAATTATTTGTGTTTTAATTTAATCCTCGGGCTCCTTAAAGACTAATATCAGAATGACGTCATTTTGAAAATTTGGCATAATTGTTATATTAACCCCTACAGTGTAATGCGCTTTTAATTTAGTCCATTTATATTTATTTTTATTGCTATTTGATCCTAGTCCCTTTATTTATTTTTAAAACCTTTTTATTTTATTTTATTTTTAAATTATTCTAATACTATATTGAATTATTTATCATAATAAAATTTTATATCATTTTATTATTTGTATATTAATTTATTAATAGTATAAATTCATATATATTTTTTACATATTATCTTTATATATGTCGAAACCATTTTTAAATTATTTTAAAAAAATGGGGATCGACTTTAAAAATGAAAATGGGAGTCACCACCAATCCTTTTTTACTTAGGTGTGATTGGATCACCTTATAAAATGTTTGATTTTAAAGCATTGATTTTGGTCCACGAAATACAAGAAAAAAAAACGAGTTCGGGAGTCGGTTACATATAAGGAAGGGTTAGCACCCTCAAAATGCCCAAAAAATTGGTACCTAATTGGTAAAATCATGTCCCAATGTTGAAAATTTGAAAAATTTAAAATATGATCTTTTTATTAGAAAGAAAACCGAGACTTACCTATCTCAAGGAAATAAAATGGTATACCCAGTAAGTTAGGATATAACATCTTATGGCTTCGAAACTAGGCTCACCTTTATCTAAAAAATTCTTATCTCAAGACACAAAACATCATATCCAATAAGTTAGGATATAATGTTTTGAATTCCCGAGAATAAATTTTGCTTTAGAAATGTATAAATTTCAATTTTAAAAGCAAATGGGATACTTAATATTTTAAGTTCAACGATAAAAATCGAAACCCAGTGAGTTAGGGCACAATTCTTCTCGAAGTCCTCAAATATTAAATATCACTATATTTTAAAAAAAAACATTTGAATAAAATGCGTTGATTCAAAAGGTATTTTATAAAACAATAGTTTGAGTAAGACATTACAACATACATATTTAATAGCAATTCAACATAACTACAAATTATATTAACAATAAATAATTAAAGAATAATATAACATGAACAAATAAATTAAGCAATAATAAACAATTAAAGAAACATAAATGAATAAACATGGGATATGAAATAAGTAGTGATAATTAAGATCTTCACAAAATAACAAAATCAAATGAAAAGGGATGATGTATTTAAACATTAAATAAAAAAAATGTGACGATTTTAAAATGATTTAATATATATAAACAATATATAAAAAAATTAAAGTAAAAAAATACTTATAACAAATATATAATTTAATAATCTAATACATATGTAAATGATTATATATAATAAAAATAATTAGTATATATATATATATATATATATAATATTAATCATAAAATTATATATGTAATAAGCAGTATAAATAAAATACATTATATAATATAAATAGATTTTATAAAAAATATGTATGATATGATATAATACTATATAATAAAAAAAATATAATATAATATTTAATTATAAAATAATAAATAATATATAAATAATTAGATTAAATAAAGTAATAAATAGTGAAAATCCAATATTTATAAAATAATATATATTTATGGAAAGCTATTCGTAAAAGTTATATACTAGTAATAAATTAATATACAAATAAATAAAAATAATAATATAGAATTTTAATATAATAAAATGATATAATATGATATTAAATAAAAAATAAAAAGATTTTAAAAATAAACAAAATAAAAAATCTAAAAAAAGGATGACATTAAAGTGCGCTACAAATTGTAGGGACCTAATGGGTAATTATACCCTGTCTCTTAAACGGCGCCATTCTGTCATTGGCCATTAAGTAGTCCAGAGGACTAAATTGAAATGAAAGAAATAAATCTGGACCTGATTGTAAAATAAAAAAGCTTAATTATAAAAATTAAATAATGTGGAAGGGCTTGTAGGGAAATTTGACCCTTAAACAAAAACACGCGGATCCTTCCGGTCGAGTCACCGTGCGGGTCACAGGTTTTAAAATGACGTCGTTTTGGCCTTAAAAGGGAACCTCCAAAACGGCATCGTACAATAGGCCCTAGATAAAAAAAAAAAAAAAATTCATTTTTAAACACTTCAAAAGAAAAAAAATAAATAAGAGCTCTGAGAAGCTCTCTCCTTCTTGGCCTGAGGTCTGACTCTGGCCTAGGCTCCTGTGTCCGATCGCCACATGCGCTGCCACACACGCCTCCTCCGACGGCGGTCGAAAGCCTAAACAACCTCTATTTTCAACATCGATCAAACGGTAAACCCTTTTCTCTTTTTTAGTAATATATGTATATAAAAAAATGCATAAACTGAAAAGAAAATAAAAAATGAGATGGATATAAAAAAAAATCACCTCTATAAACTGTATTTTATTTCTCTGTATGTCTTTTTTTGTGAATATTTTTGTGTTCTCTCTGTGTAAGTGTATCCTCTGTTTTACAAGTTTTTGGGTTTATATAAACCTGAAAATAGATTTAAAAAGGAAACATATGTATTTTGCCATATTTGCTTGCTATTTTTCCTTGTTTGTGCAGGTAGGAAGCGGAGATCTCGTCTGCGTGTTGATGGTGGTGTGACCGAAGGTGGGCGTGAGACAGGGGCTGCGGCGCAAGGGTTCTCCAAAAACCCTAGGTTTCTACTGATTCCGCGTAAGCATTGGGCCAATTTGGGCCGCTTGTATCCGGGTTTGGGGCCTAGTTTTAGTTTGGGTTGCTGGATAGTTTAGTATTTTGGGCCAGGGTGTATTCGAGTAATGGGCATTAGTTTGGGTCTGTGGTATTGTAAATTCGGGCCTGTAAATTAGTTTTGGGCTCTGGTTGTAAATGGACATTATTGGACATTTGGTATTTATTTATTATTATTTTTTTATTCTGGTTTTCACGGGCCTGGGCAAAATTGGGCTCCTACAGCTGCCCCTCTTTGCTCATTGTCGTGTAACGAGAATAGGGCAAAGACTATAAAAGGACCAATTTTGCCCGATCTTGGTCGAGCCTCAACTTCTTGGTCCTTGCCTTCTTCAAATGGCTTCCAACTCCACTACAATTTCAACGGTATTGGAATTTCATCTTGATTTCAATAAGTCTGATGGCTTCAATCTGCTTCATTACAACTTTAGGAAGGCAGTATCCACTATCTTTAAATCTGCTCCACTACAAACTCAGGGAGACAAGATCTGATGTCTTCAACCTGCTTCCTATAACTTCAAGAATGCCGAATCTGCTATCTTCAATCCGCTTCCTATTTGCTTCAATCTATAAACTCGGGAATGCCGGACTACTATCTTAGTATCTTGCCAGACTAGTATCTTCAATCTGCTCCACTGTAAACTCAGGGATGACAAATCTGCTATCTTCAATCTGGTTCCTATAAACACAGGGATGCCAGACTGCTATCTTCAATCTGCTTCCTCCAAACTCGGGAATGCTAGACCGGTATCTTCAATCTACTCCATGCAAACTCGGGGATGCCAAATCGCTATCTTCAATCGCTTCTCGCAAACTCATGAATGCCGATCGCTATCTTCAATCGCTTCGCAAACTCGGGAATGCCGATCGCTATCTTCAATCGCTTCTCGCAAACTTAGGAATACCGGTGATATATTCAATCTACTTCGCAAACTCGGGAATGCCGATCGCTATCTTCAATCTACTTCAGTAAACTCAAGAATGCGGATCTACTATCTTCAATCGCTCTCGCAAACTCGGGAATGCCAGACTGCTATATTTAATCTGCTTCCTACAAACTCAGGAATACTTGACTGCTATCTTTAATTTACTTTCTGCAAACTTAGGAATGCTAGATCTGCTATCTTCAATCTGCTTCCTGCAAACTCAGGAATGCCAGACTGTTATCTTCAATCTGCTTCCTGTAAACCTAGGAATACCAGACTGGTATCTTCAATCTGCTTCCTACAAACTCAGGAATGCCAGACTGTTATCTTCAATCTGCTTCTTGCAAACTCAAGAATGCTAGACTGGTATGCTGCAAACTCAGGAATGCCAGATCTGCTATCTTCAATCTGCTTCTTGCAAACTCAGGAATGCCAGATCTACTATCTTCAATCTGCTTCCTATAAACTCAGGAATGCCAGACTGTTATCTTCAATCTGCTTCCTGCAAACTCAAAAATGCTAGATTGGTATCTTCAATCTGCTCCACTGCAAACTCAGGGATGCCAGATCTGCTATCCTCAATTTGCTTCCTGCAAACTCAGGAATGCTAGACTATCTTCAATCTGCTTCCTGTAAACTCAGGAATGCCACTGGTATCTTCAATCTGTCCTACTACATTGTCCTCTAAGGGACTAACCTGTAGAATGGGTATATGCTTATGCAAAATGATTAGGATGTTATGATAGGAATGAATCAAATGCTCCTAACTGAATGTGTTATGCAAAATGTCATTAGAATGATTCCTATTTAAAGGATTAGGATTAGGATGCAATGATCAGAATGAATCAAATGCTCCTAATGAAATTTGCTATGATACAAAAATGTTATGAGTATGATTCCTACTATAGGTGTTATCTGTAACAACCCTAACCCGTATCCGTGACCGGACTTGGGTTACGAGGCATTACCTAACAAAGCACACATCTGGACAGTCGTAATTCACATATTTTGAAAACTCCACAATTCAATCGTATATAATAATTTACTTCTCATATAACATTCGAACAATCGAAACATCAATTGACTTGTTACTCTACAAATTATATGCGCATACATAAAAAAAATTTCAAACATATGTTAATGCATTTCATATAACTCATATGAATCAATATACCTATTTCATTTGTCAAATATCAATTGTACCATTTCTTAACCCAGCAGTTACACATTTCCAAAACTAGATGAGCCATATTTCACAACTTAAAGATCCCCCACATGCGTGACATTGATATTAGTCAATATGAGCAAACATGCTTTGTACATTGTTTTAAGTTAAAACATCCACACGGAAAAAGTTATAATTTACATATACCAGATATAAACAATTATCATTTAAGATTAAACATACTTCTTTCCTAGTCATAAGTCCATTCGCATATGACTATATGAATTTAAATCATTTTAAGCACAAATCATGCTCATAATTAACCATTTACTATGTGCTAAATTAACCAACAACTAAACCATTAATTCACATCCATTTGATTAACATACCATCTCTTATTTTCGGTTCCAACCAATAGGTTCATAATATACCTAGTTCACCAACATATTATTTACACATACACGGCATACAAGACATATACACTTATTCCTATATAATGCACATAAAGTGACTTTAAGATTAAACCAAACATGCATCCTTTAATAATTACGTGTTTTACGTATATAAGACTATGTCCAATGGAGTCATTTTCAAACATTCATATGAACCCTTATATGCCTATTTCACATACCATAGTCATGTCTATACAACACTTTCATAACCTCAATAGCTATCCAATGGGAGAACATATCATAAACACACATACTAATACAAATCATATTATATAAATAAAATAAAAACCATTCATATATGTCATGTAGCATATTAACCAAAATGAGCTTAAACCAAGATCAAATCCAAGCATAAAAATCAAGCCATTTTCGCATGGCATATCATTAACAAGACCGAATATCATTAGTTTAGGCTATAGTCTAACCTATACATGCCTTCAATTCAAAACTAATATTAAGTACCAAAAAGGGATGATAGTGTGATTGACTGTTCTGACGATCCTCAGATGCCATTAGCTCGATCGAAATCTATAAAACAAAACAAACAGCACACACGGAATAAGCTTACTAGCTTAGTAAGTCCTAAGCAAATACAATATAACTTTATTCATCCGAATGTTTTAACCTACAATTCGAAGCATTTAAAAGTACACATATCAACATATATATTTACCATTTCCGAATTTCATTATATCATTTCATCTATCAATTTTTATTTTCTCACCAAGATGTATCATTAACAAACATGCCAACACATAATGTATATACTTACTTATACCTGTTCCACATTGCCATTCACTCGTACACCTTTGAATAATTGAACATCACATAGTATAACATCTATATATCTTCCAACCACCATTCCATAATGAACTTATTACTTCATTTCACTAGCTCATTAACATTATATAAAACATGTAAGAAACACTTACCTCAAGGCCGAATCCCTATGATTCATTTTCAAAAGCTTAGACTTTATTAATTTATTTTATACTCTGTTGTTACACAATCTGAGCTCGGAGTGTCAATACACTGGTACAAAACCTGCTAGGCCTTAGCCCGAATCACATACACCGGCGCTAGGCCTGCTAGGCATTAAGCCCAAATTAAATCACCAGCACAAGGCCTGCTAGGCAATAAGCCCGAATTAAATCACCGGTACAAGGCCTGTTAGGCAATAAGCCCGAATTAAATCACCGGCACAAGGCCTGCTAGGCAATAAGCCCGAATTAAATATAGTCAATACTTCCATACACATTTCATAATTCGGTCACATAGCAAATTCAACTAGGATGATTCACATCACACAAATAAAAATCCTTACTTCATTGTACAATTCATATATCATATCAAGTATACACATTCATGTTATATTTCCAAACATATCCATTTCAATGTGATTATTTTACATTTGGCTATGACATAGATATACATTCAAATTTATCAAACATCATTATTTGACACATTCATACTTATTTCTTCAATATATTTCAGCTTAAGGACTTACCTCGATTAACAACGGACGACTTAAACCGGCTATTCCGCAACTTTTGTCTTTCCTCGATTCAAATTCGATTTTCTTTGTTCTTGATCTAAACATATCAAAAATAATCTCATTCAAGTACATTTCATTTCAATTTAATCCCAAAGCACATAAATGGGCAAATTACCATTTTACCCCTAATGTTTCACATTTTTATCATTTAGTCTAATTTGCATAAAACACACAATACCCCCAATTTCACCATAACACTTAAGGGTCGAATACTCCTACGGACTATACAAGTCCATTTCCTTCATTCATTTTGCAAATTAGTCCCTCTAAATTTTTATTTTTATAAATTAGCCCTATTTATTCAATTTCACTAAAACTTCCAATACAAAACATATCAATCTTTAACCTATCTTAAATTTAAAATCATCAAATATCATAAACCACATAAGTATATCAATGGCCGAACATCAATAATGCATAGATTTACAAATTAAAACATGGGTTAGCTACGGTTCGAAGCAACGATTTTAAAAACGTAAAAATTAACAAGAACCGGAATCAAACTAACCTTGATTTTACACTTCTAATTGCCGAAAATCAAAGGAAATGAAACCCCTTTTTCTTTCTCCCACATTCGGCCAAAGAAAAATAAGATGATAATGGCTTTTTCCTTTATTTTATTATGTATATAATATGTTATTTACTAGTTTACTAATATAACCTTTAAATAAAAATAAACTATCACATATAATAATGGCATATTAGTCAAAAGCCATCCACTAACTTGTAAAATGGGTTATTTACCCATTTAATACCTCAAATTAAGAAGCCATCATCATTCTAGCACTTTACACTAAAGAATGCAACTTTTACGCTTTACGCGATTTAGTCCTTTTTATCAAATTCAACATTTAAACGATAAAATTTTTCTACGAAACTTTCACACACATAAATTCACACATAATGAGCACGAAATATAATATTTAAAAAAATTCTTAGACTCGGATTCGTGGTCCCGAAATCACCGTTCTGATTTGGGTCAAATTCGGACTGTTACAACTCTCCCCCTTAAGGATTTTCGTCCCTGAAAATCTTACCGTTAAACAAAGTCGGATATTGTTGCCTCATTGAATCCTCAGGCTCCCACGTAGCCGCTTCAACTCCGTGCCGATTCCATAAAACTTTCACTAATGGAATTCTCTTGTTTCTCAATTCTTTCATTTCCCGAGCTAAAATACGAATTGGTTCTTCCTCGTACGTCATATCGGATCAGATTTCAACCTCTGACGGAGTGATCACATGCGACGGATCTGATCTGTATTTACGAAGCATCGAAACATAAAATACATCATGTATCTTTTCTAATTCAGAGGGCAACTTTAATCTATAAGCAACAGGCCCAATACGTTTGATGATTTCATACGGTCCGACGAATCTAGAACTCAGTTTGCCTTTCCGACCAAATCGGAGTACTTTCTTCCACGGAGAAACTTTCAAGAATACCCAATCTCTGACCTGAAATTCAATGTCTTTACATTTTAAATCAGCGTAGGACTTTTGAAGATCTGATGTAGCTTTCAAACTATCTCTGATTATAGCCACTTTTTGTTCGATCTCTTTAATCAAATCGACCCGTGTACCTTTTCCTCACCGAGCTCGGTCCAAGATAATGGTGTTCGACACTTGTGGCCGTACAAAGCTTAGAAGGCGCCATTTTGATACTAGATTGAAAGCTATTATTGTAAGCAAATTCAATCAAAGGTAGGTATCGTCCCACGCACCTCAAACTCGAGAACGCAACATCTCAACATATCCTCTAGCATCCGAATTATTCGCTTCGGATTGACCGTCTCATTCGTGGATGAAAGGTCATGCTAAAGTGGAGTTTAGTACCTAAAGCATCTTGCAACTTCTTCCAAAATCGCGATGTGAACCTCGGATCTCTATCTGAAACAATGGAACTCGATACACCATGTAACCTCACTATCTGTGATACATACAATATGAAGTGAATAATTTGCACAAACTGGCACAAAGTGAGCTGATTTAGTCAATCGATCCACTATAACCCAAACTACATCTTTCTTGCTCGGTGTGTTAGGCAAACCGGATACAAAATCCATAGTGATCCTATCCCATTTCCACTCAGGTATCATGATTGGCTAAAATAACCCGGAAGGCACTTGATGCTCGGCTTTTACTTGTTGACAAATTAAGCACCTTGAAACAAATTCAGATATGTCCCATTTCATGCCAGGCCACCAATAGAACTGTTTCAAATCATTATACATTTTCGTGCTACCTGGATGAACCGATAATCGACTATTATGAGCGTCGTTCAAAATCGTCTAAATCAATTCCACATTCTTCGGAACACATATTTGGCCATTGAAGTTCAAACAACCTTTTGCATCGATTCGAAACTCTGACCCTTCACCATTTTCACATTGCACTCATCTAGCAATCAAGTATTTGTCAGATCTTTGTGCATCACAAATTTGTTGAATAAACATTGGTCTCGCTTTTAGCTCGGCTAATATCGAACCATTATTAGACATATTCACATGCGCGTTGTCTTTCAACAGTTCTAACCATCTGCGTTGTCTCAAGTTCAAATCCTTTTGAGTCATTAAGTACTTCAAGCTTTTGTGATCTGAATAAACATGACATTTTTCGCCGAACAAGTAATGACGCCATATTTTCAAAGCAAAAACAATAGCTGCAAGATCCAAATCATGAGTCGGATAATTTCTTTCGTGAGGCTTCAATTGTCTCGAAGCGTAGGCTATAACTTTGCCTTCCTACATCAAAACGCAACCCTAACCATTTAAAGAAGCGTCACTATAAATAATAAATTCTTTACCTGATTCAGGCTGAGCTAATACTGGAGCTTCGGTCAAAAGGGCTTTCAACTCATCAAAACTTCTCTGACATTTTTCTGACCATTCGAACTTAACATCTTTCTGTAGTAGCTTTGTCAAAGGTGTAGCTATCATGGAAAAACCTTTGACAAATCGTCTGTAATATCCAGCGAGTCCCAGGAAGCTTCTAATTTTGGAGACATTCTTTGGTGGTTTCCAATCAAGTATAGCCGATATTTTATTCGGATCAACCTGAATACCTGAAGCTAAAACAACATGACCCAAAAAGTTGACTTCCTTCATCCAGGATTCACACTTACTGAACTTTGCATACAAGCTTGATCTCGTAAAGTCTGTAACACTAATCTCAAGTGCTCAAGATGTTCGGTTTCATCTTTAGAGTAGATCAAGATATCATCAATAAACACTACTACAAACCGATCCAAAACTATCAAAACCCGATTCATTAGATCCATAAATACAATGGTGCATTAGTAAGTCCAAAAGGTATAACTCGAAACTCAAAGTGGCGTACCTCGTCCGTATGCGATCTTTGGCACATCGTAATCTCGACTAGAATCGATAGTAACTTGATCTCAAATCTATCTTCGAAAACACTGAAGCTCCTTTCAACTGATCAAATAAATCATCAATCTGAGGTAGCGAGTATTTATTCTTGATAGTCACCTTATTCAGCTGCCGATAATCGATACACATTCGCATAGTTCCATCTTTCTTTTTCACAAACAGAACTGGCACATCTCAAGGAGAAAAACTCGGTCGTGTAAAACCCTTATCTGTCAACTCTTGCAACTGTGCTTTCAATTCTTTCAACTCAGTAGGTGCCATCCGATACGGAGCTATCAAAATCGGAGTTGTCCCCGGTTCTAATTCAATGACAAACTCAATCTCTCGAATTGGAGGTAAACCCGGTAATTCATCAGGGAACACCTCAAGGTATTCACACACAACTGGTACGGACTCAATCTGCTTTTTGGACACTTTATTATCCAGCACATAAGCCAGGTAAGCTTCGCATCTTTTTCTCACATATTTACGGGCTAGCATTGCGAATATTACTGTAGGTAACCAATTTAAATCACTAGATTCAACTCGAATGGTCTCACCGTTCTGACATATCAAATCAATGATCTTTCTTTTGCAATTCACCACTGCATCGTGCAAAGTTAACCAATCCATTCCCAGAATTATATCAAACTCGTCGAAGGGTAACAACATTAAATCAGTCGAAAAGCAAGAATCCCGAATCATCAATGGGCAAATTTTACACACTTTATCAACGAGTACACATCTACCCAAGGGGTTGGACACACAAATCACAAACTCAGTAGACTCAACAGGCAGAGTCGTACTATGCACTAGAGTTTCACATATATACGAATGAGTCAAACCAGGATCAATCAATGCAATTACAGTAGTATCATAAAGTGTGAAAGCACCGGTAATAACATCAGGGGAAGAAGCATCCTCTCTGGCACGTATAGCATAAGCTCTAGCTGGTGCTCGAGCCTTTGATTGAACTGCCATGTCCCTTGTTCCTCTCTGACTGCCACCTACATTCCCTGAATGTCTGGGTGGTCTACCTCTTGCAGACGCGTTGCCCAATTTAGTGTTCTGAGCCGTATTTTGCTCAGCTAGCATTGGGCACTCTCGAATGAAATGATCTGACGATCCACATTTAAAACAAGACCGATCACGAAATCTACAACTCCCAGAATGCCATTTTCCACAATCCTTGCACTCAATCCTATCCTGTTAAACATTGCCAACACTAGCCATCGAAGTGGCTCGAGAACTTACTGGAGGTCGATCTCGTCTAGACAGGTTAGGAGTAGCCTTATGTCGGTTAAAGTCATCTCTAAACTTCTTAGATGCTGAATGGAAAGTTTTACTCAACGATCTTTTACGAGTGTCTCTAGCTTGATCTCGCCTTTCTTTTCTCTTTTCCGAGCTCTTCACTTTGCAAGCTCGCTCGACCAAAGACCATAAACTCTTTAATCTCAAGAATGCCCACAAGTAACTTTATGTCTTCATTCAGACCGTCTTCAAATCTTCTGCACATAATGGCTTCAGAAGAAATACACTCTCTAGCATATCTGCTGAGTCTAACAAATTTTCGCTCATATTCTGTCACGGTCATTCGCCCCTGTTTCAGTTTAAGAAATTCTTTACGTTTTTGATCAATGAATCTCTGGCTGATATATTTCTTTCGGAACTCAATCTGAAAGAAGTCCTAAGTCACTTTTTCTTTCGGAACAACTGATACTAGTATTTTCCACCAGTGGTAGGCAGAGTCCCGAAGTAGAGATATAGCACACTTTGGGCATTCCTCTGAAGTACAGAATAACTCATCAAGTACCCGAATAGTATTATCAAGCCACATCTCGGCTAGCTCTACGTCATCATCATCATTGGCTTTGAATTCTTCAGCCCCATATTTCCTGATTTTATCAACAGGAGGCCTATTAGATCTCATTGGATCTATCACCGGGGGTGCTGAATGTGCCGGAGTTGGATTATTCGGGGGTGGAGGTTGTTGTACAACCGGATTATTCTGAACAAACTGGGTAAACCATTCATTCATCATCTGGTAGAAGACTTGTTTAGACTCCCCCTCGTGGCTACCTGAGACGGGTCTAGAATTTATCGGCACTGATCTGTGTGCGCGATCAGGCGCTATGCTCTCAACATCATCTGTTACGGCTCTGTCAGGATTTGAATCCATTTACTATATAAAGCACAATTCGAAAAGTCAGAAGTCACCACACTATCAAATATACGATAAAGGCATGTATAGCTAGACTCACACGTGCTACGGTAGTCCTAGAACCGACTAAACTGTTGGCTCTGATACCAATTTAAATGTAACACCCCTAACCCGTATCCGTCACCGGACTTGGGTTACGAGGCATTACCTAACAAAGCACACATCTGGATAGTCGTAATTTACATATTTTGAAAACTCCACAATTCAATCGTATATAATAATTTACTTCTCATATAACATTCGTACAATCGAAACATCAATTGACTTGTTACTTCACAAATTAGATGCGCATACATAAAAAAATTTCAAACATATGTTAATGCATTTCATATAACTTATATGAATCAATATACCTATTTCATTTGTCAAATATTGTACCATTTCTTAACCCAGCACTTACACATTTCCAAAACTAGATGAGCCATATTTCACAACTTAAAGATCCCCCACATGCGTGACATTGATATTAGTCAATATGAGCAAACATGCTTTGTACATTGCTTTAAGTTAAAACATCCACATGGAAAAAGTTATAATTTACATATACCAGATATAAACAATTATCATTTAAGATTAAACACTTCTTTCCTAGTCATAAGTCCATTCGCATATGACTATATGAATTTAAATAATTTTAAGCACAAATCATGCTCATCATTAACCATTTACTATATGCTAAATTAACCAACAACTAAACCATTAATTCACATCCATTTGATTAACATACCATCTCTTATTTTCGGTTCCAACCAATAGGTTCATAATATACCTAGTTCACCAACATATTATTTACATATACACGGCATACAAGACATATACACTTATTCCTATATAATGCACATAAAGTGACTTTAAGATTAAACCAAACATGCATCCTTTAATAATTACGTGTTTTACATATATAAGACTATGTCCAATGGAGTCATTTTTGAACATTCATATTAACCCTTATATGCCTACTTCACATACCATAGTCATGTCTATACAACACTTTCATAACCTCAATAGCTATCCCATGGGAGAACATATCATAAACACACATACTAATACAAATCATATTGTATAAATAAAATAAAAACCATTCATGTATGTCATGTAGCATATTAACCAAAATGAGCTTAAACCAAGATCAAATCCAAGAACAAAAATCAAGCCATTTTCGCATGGCATATCATTAACAAGACCGAATATCATTAGTTTAGGCTATAGTCTAACCTATACATGCCTTCAATTCAAAACTAATATTAAGTACCAAAAAGGGATGATAGTGTGGTTGATCGTTCGACGATCCTCGATGCCCGTAGCTCGATCAAATCTATAAAACAAAACAAACAAAGACACATTTTAATAAGCTTACTAGCTTAGTAAGTCCTAAGCAAATACAATATAACTTTATTCATCCGAATGTTTTAACCTACAATTCAAGCATTTAAAAGTACACATATCAACATATATATTTACCATTTCTGAATTTCATTA
The DNA here is from genome assembly GCA_025506655.1 of Gossypium rotundifolium. NCBI lineage: Eukaryota > Viridiplantae > Streptophyta > Magnoliopsida > Malvales > Malvaceae > Gossypium > Gossypium rotundifolium. The sequence goes on from CP106724.1 coordinate 175,207,808, forward strand.
TATCATTTCATCTATCAGCTCTTATTTTCTCACCAAGATGTATCATTAACAAACATGCCAACACATAATGTATATACTTAATTATACCTGTTCCACATTTCCATTCACTCGTACACCTTCGAATAATTGAACATCACATAATATAACATCTATATATCTTCCAACCACCATTCCATAATGAACTTATTACTTCATTTCACTAGCTCATTAACATTATATGCATGTATGTAAGAAACACTAGCCTCAAGGCCGAATCACTATGATTCATTTTCAAAAGCTTAGACTTTATTAATTCATTTTATACTCTGTTGTTACACAATCTGAGCTCGGAGTGTCAATACACTGGTACAGAACCTGCTAGGCCTTAGCCCGAATCACATACACCGGCGCTAGGCCTGCTAGGTATTAAGCCCGAATTAAATCACTGGCACAAGGACTAGGCAATAAGCCCGAATTAAATCACCGGCACAAGGCCTGCTAGGCAATAAGCCTGAATTAAATATAGTCCATACTTCCATACAAATTTCATAATTCGGTTACATAGCAAATTCAACTAGGATGATTCACATCACACAAATAAAAATCCTTACTTCATTGTACAATTCACATATCATATCAAGTATACACATTCATGTTATATTTCCAAACATATCCATTTCAATGTGATTATTTTACACTCGGCTATGACATAGATATACATTCAAATTTACCAAACATCATTATTTGACACACTCATACTTATTTCTTCAATATATTTCAGCTTAAGGACTTACCTCGATTAACAACGGACGACTTAAACCGGCTATTCCGCAACCTTCGTCTTTCCTCGATTCAAATTCAATTTTCTTTGTTCTTGATCTAAACATATCAAAAATAATCTCATTCAAGTACATTTCATTTCAATTTAATCCCAAAGCATATAAATGGGCAAATTATCGTTTTACCCCCAATGTTTCACATTTTTATCATTTAGTCCAATTTGCATAAAACACACAATGCACCCAATTTCACCATAACACTTAAGGGCCGAATACTCCTAGGGACTATACAAGTCCATTTCCTTCATTCATTTTGCAAATTAGTCCCTCTAAATTTTTATTTTTACAAATTAGCCCTATTTATTCAATTTCACTAAAACTTCCAATACAAAACATATCAATCTTTAACCTATCTTAAATTTAAAATCATCAAATATCATAAACCACATAAGTATATCAATGGTCGAACATCAATAATGCATAGATTTACAAATTAAAACATGGGTTAGCTACGGTTCGAAGCAACGATTTTAAAAACGTAAAAATTAACAAGAACCGAAATCAAACTAACCTTGATTTTACACTTCTAATTGTCAAAAATCAAAGGAAATGAAACCCCTTTTTCTTTATCCCACATTCGCCAAAGAAAATAAGATGATAATGGCTTTTCCTTTATTTTATTATGTATATAATATGTTATTTACTAGTTTACTAATATAACCTTTAAATAAAAATAAACTATCACATATAATAATGGCATATTAGTCAAAAGCCATCCACTAACTTGTAAAATGGGTTATTTACCCATTTAATACCTCAAATTAAGAAGCCATCATCATTCTAGCACTTTACACTAAAGAATGCAACTTTTACGCTTTACGTGATTTAGTCCTTTTTATCAAATTCAACACCTAAACGATAAAATTTTTCTACAAAACTTTCACGCATAATGAGCACGGATTATAATATTTAAAAAAAATTCTCGAACTCGGATTTGTGGTCCCGAAACCACCGTTCCAATTTGGGTCAAATTCGAACTGTTACATTATCACTCATTTGTTCTTCATTCTTGTTCATCAATCATGTTCTGCTCAACAAGCTTGCCCCAATGTAATTTCTGAGTCAACCCCGCTTGAATCTTGAGAACATAAGGCTTGTACCACCCTACCCCAATGGGAACTGAAGCTTTTTCGATCTGACCCATCTGCAATTTTCAAGGTATAGGGTTTATTTCGAATTCAACCCATTCCACCACAATTTAGGGTTTCTTAGTTCATCACACTATTCCCGAATGTTATGACCCAAAGAAAATACTTTGCAAAATGATCCTCTTTTAGGATTGATGTTGCTCAACTCATTATTTTGTCCAATCACGATTTGGACAGAAAATTCAAAGAAATAGTCTCAATCTAGACTTTTTCTCAAGTATTTCCAATCCTTACACACAGAAATTTTTAAAATAATTGTCCTGTTTTAGTTTCTTGTATTATCTAGAAGCTTCCAGAGTAATATGCGAAACTTCTTTTGTGAAAGTATTATTAGTCCATTAATTTTTATTTCAATATAAAATGCTTGAGAAAGATCATAACAATGGACAAGAAAGAAATTAATTAGGAGCATAGCTCGAAACAAAGAAGTTAATCAAAGATAACCAAAGCAATGAAAGAACATTGATTGAAGTGTATTTTGAAAAGAATAAAGTAATCAAAGATAGCCAAGGCCATAAAAGAAAATTGATTGGGGTGTATCTTTGAAAAGAATAAAGAAATAAAAGATAAAAATTCAAAAATGGGTAAGATAGAATGTAACATCCCGAATTTGGGCCTAGTAGATTTGGGCCTATTGGGTTGTAACGCCCCAAAAATCCTGAAACTTTTAATTTCTGTGCATGGGAGTTAATATGTATGTGTAGCACTTAGAATAATAATATTAAGGTATTATCGGGATTATTTGAAGCCTTAGAGTTAGGGGAGACCATAGGAAAAATTTATGTTCTTACTTAGTGGACCCTAGTCTCAGGCATGAGGCCTCATAAGCAGATTAAGAAAAGAGAGGACAAAAAAATGGGCTCTGGTTTGGTTGAGGCCCTAATTAAGTTTTCTATTTGGGCACTATAGGGTTAAAAGGGTAGCATTTGTGTTTAAAACACCAAAGTGGACTGGTGGCCCAATATTAAGTGACGCTGCAAGGGAGCTAGAGGGTGGCATCACTAGCAGTTGAAAGAGGCCCAAGTTTGGCCGCAAGGAGCCCATGTCTTTGGGCCAATTTCGGCACTTAAAAGAGCAAGGAGGAATGGACGGCATTAAGGCTTATTTTTAGGAGGGATTTATTGATAATATTGTGTTGATAATAGAAGAAAGAGGTGGTGTTATCTAGGAGTTTTTGAAGGTGTGAAGAGATTTAGATAAAGGAGAAAAGTTAGGAGCTATCTCTGAGAGAGCGAGTTGGTCAAATTCCATCACCTAGAGGAGTAAAGAAATCAGTTTCTAATTGCCATAGGGGGTGCCTTGAAATTTTTATAAATAAGGGGGGATAGCTCATCAATTCCAGCATTTGAACCCTACTCTTTTCTTCCTTCTTTGTGCCGAAAATCTGAAGGCCATCTTAGTGTTTTTCTTTTCTCATCTTTTCTCTTCGAAAGCCGAAAATCACCACCTCCCTCACCCTTTTCTTTTTCTTTGAAATCTCCTTCTAGCCGAATCTTTTGATCCCCATTGTTATTCTTCTCCCATTCACTAAAAGCCAAAACTACGTTCTTGTTTGTTCTTGTAGTCGAAATCTCTAAGCCTTTCCTTAATTTCTTTTTACTTTCTTTCTAAGCCAAAGTTGAAACACTTTACTCAGACCTTCTAAAAGTCGAAAGAGCATTAGTTCATCTTTTTTGGGATTTTCATAAAAGCCAAAATCCCTAGATCTCATCTCCTGTGTTTGTCAAAATTTCTCAGAGGTGTCTACTTGTGCCGAATCTTGAAGGAAACTCAGGAGGAGTCAATCACTTAGATCTCTAAGTCGGGGTTCAGTAACACTCAAATCGTGTTACTTTCAGGATTTCAAGGGGGGCCAAATCTTCGTGTTTTTTCAGTTTTTCTTGAACCAAGTTATAGACTGAGGATAGTAGATTCGGATAGTAGGGATATCGAATAAGAGTATAGTACTACGTGATATTAGGTGTGTAACTTTCCACACCATCTAGATTGTTTGTTAATACATGTATATAAATCTGCTATGTTCTGTTAAAAGCCAAAATCCCGACTTTATGGTTGAAACCCGAGGAGGGTAAAAACGAATCACCAGGTTAGTGATCTCAGTCATTCCTAAAGTGAATGTTCCTGTTAAGATGTCATATGTGATAAGTATGCTGATTTCTGTGATTGCATGGGGTTGGGATTGATGAAAGGGGAAGTGTTCTGTGTAGTGGCTTTTGCCATGATCTGTTGTAGTGGCTTTTGCCATGATCTGTTGTAGTGGCTATTGCCATGATCTGACGATGAGCAGCATGACTACCATCGATGGCGTGTAGTGGTGTGTGTTGATTGTAGAAATCCCCAATGGTGTGAATGGCAGGTAAGGGTGGCGTGTAGCGGATGGAAACCTAGGATTTGGGTTGGGCTTGTATAATTTTTATTATATATATTAATCTGTTATTCTGTTCTATGGGGCTAAGGCCCAAATCTAATGGTGCATTAGTGTTGCACTAACGAGTCTCATGACTCAACCTATTATTTAATATTTTTTCGTGTAGCACCTAGTGCATCTGGATTGGTGGAGAGGAGCGCAAGGTGGCCATGCAAAAGAACATTTGGATTCAGAAAAGACTTTAGTTTATTATTTTATATCTTTATTTAATAGGTTTTCAATTTCAATGTAATAAGGCGACGAGCTGTTAGCTTTATATTTCGGTTCAGTTTTAATTTTGGGCTTTTATTATTATTATCAGACATTTTAAGTTTACACTTTTTTCTAAGGCATGTATTTAAGTTTCAGTTTTAATTCATAAAAACATCTCATAGAATTTATAGCTTATCTAAATTAACAACCTATTAATTTTTCCCGAATAAAAGGTTAAACTCAAGGAAAATATTTTCCAAAAATGCGACATGTTTTATTAAATTTTCTTAGTGACATACCAGATTCGGTCGTGGTGTTTGGGTCGGGTTTGGGGTGTTATATAGAAGCTAGGTGCCCCAGATACCGTAGCATGAGCTTCTCTTTACAAACTTCTTGAAGACCATTTTGAGCTCAATACGTGTTTAGAATATCTAGAGTACTTTGTCAATGCCCCAAGACGTATCATACTTATTCACTATTAATACAGGCATAGCAAGACTACCACATGCCCTATCTTTGATCAAAATTTGAGCCGCCCTTTGTGAGTTTTTACTCAAAACCCTTTGGTCTCAAAGCGCCCTTTCATGGTTTTCACCTCCTTTTTTTTTTTTTTGAATGAATTTGAGCTCAAGGTAAAATCTTTCACCTTGGCCCTTCCCTTTTCCGTAAAACTCGAACTCAATTCTTGGATTAGGCAAGTCTTTGGCATCCATCTCGGTCAATATTAATGCTCCTCCAGAATAGGCCTTCAACATAAGGTTCTTCCCAGTTTGGCATCTACTTTTCTCTAAAATCCTTTTGTAAAAGAAATATCAGGTTCCCCTCGTGTAATTCTCTAGGATAAACCTCTTTGTCGTAAGCTTCCATCATCTGACCGTGATAGATAACTTTTAACCTTTTCTTCAATTAGGTTCAAATGAAAAAAATGCTTCCATTCTATAAAACAATGGATAAGATGTTGCCCCGGAAAAAGTCCTGGCCAACGTTCAATAATCATAGAAGATAAAATGTAACTTCTTTATGCCAATATTTACAAGTCTCGGTCATCTTTCCTACATTCTTTGTTTTATTTTTGTTCTTTTTCTTTTTTGCCTGCCTTTGTTACTCTATGATATGGTGTCTGATATTTGAACAGACTACAAACTTTTGTCCTTTTTAGTATTCTTTGTTGGCACCTGATCTTTTTTTTTAAGAATTTGATGACTATCGACTTTGTAACATTGGCATATGAAGCTACTTTCACCCTCTTAGTGAAGTAAACGACGACCACGACGATGAATCAATATTGGCTAAAAGCTTTTGACAAGATTGGCCCCATCACATCCATGCCCCACATATGGAACATTTGTGAAGAAAAGGAGAAGACACATGAATCTTGTCTCCTTAAATATAGCATAGCTGATACCATCCCCTTCTATGTAGATTAACAGTACCGAAACCTCATAATTAACTTAACTATTGTAAAACCATTAGCATGTGTCCTTCTGATATCCTTATGGACCTCTTTTAAGATTTAAACGTACCCGTGTCTTAGTAGTCCAGGCATGTCCTGATATGATCGTGCAAAAACATCTTTGAATTCTTGAAAACAACTCAATCATTTCTTGCCTTATTTCTGTGATGAGCTAGGTTACAATCTTTACCTCTTTTCTAGGCTCAAAATATCCACTAACCCTTTGTAGAGTAGGGTCTATTTTTCATCATGTTCTGCCATTCTTAACAAATCAAAAGATAGGTTATAATCTCTATCATCTTCAAAGTCCTAAGATCCCTCTAGACACATATCTTACTCGAAAGGATACTCTGAGTCACTAGCAGCGTTGCTCACATCGTTGATATCTAGAGACCTATTGTAGGTTCGAAGGAAGATTCCAAAGAATAAATGTTTGAAAGAATGATCATTTTTATGGTCATAAATGGATAATGAAAGAATACTTGAAAGAAACAAAAGAATGTACAATATGAAATGTAAAGAATGAAAAAATCTTTGCTTAAAATGCATTTTATTGAAATAAAAATTTTGGACATAAGCCTATTTCACAAAAGAGTTCTTATTGCTTCTAGGCTTAAGGCAACAAGTGTGTTTTGAATATTACTCTATATCAGCTCTAAAAATACAGGGATCCCTTTCATAGTCCCATTATTTAAAACACTCCCAAGTATGCAAGGGCTTGGAAACTTTTATTCCCCGATTCCCTCTTCAGATATGTCATTAGTGTTTAGATTCCCAATATCAGGCCTTGCACTAAAGCCCTGAACTCGACGCACTCTTGAATCTCATAGATCTCACCCCTTCACCTAGATGGTTGGGTGATAGATTTTTGCCCTAGAGGGATCATCAAATTTGACAATACCCATTTTGACAAGTCTTTCAATCATCTTTTTGAAAGCGGTGTAGTTCTCAATCGAGTGTCCTTTGATTCCTGCATGGTATTCGTATTGAGCGTTCATGTCATACCATTTAGGGTATGGAGGTTGTATAAGTTTTAGGTAGAAAAGGGATACAACATGTGCATCAAAAAAAATTTGGTACAGCTCCCTATACGTGATTGGGATAGGCGAGAATTGGGATTTTTCTGTGTTCAGTCTTGGATTGGGTTCTTACCATGAGGTGACCTGATGCTGTTTGGGTCTGATAGTAATGGGTACCACTTTTGGATATGCGTCTAGTTGAGTCTGAACACCTTTTGGGGAATAAACAATTTCTTCATCATCATCCATATTGTTGTCCACTGAGCCACTCTTTTTTCAAGTCTTTTGGCTAGTAACTGACTTAACTGGCCAATCACATTCTTTTGAAATTCTAACATTTGATACTGCATATCTTGTTGAATCTTGGTCAATTGCCCCTGCATCTGTATTTGCATTTGCTCTATTCTCTCCAACCTTTGTTCCATATTTCCCAGGTTAACTAAAATATTTTTTCCTAATTAGGGTCCTTTTGTAAAAGTCTAATGCAAATGATGCAATGTAATGCAAATGCATGAAATACAATGCAAAGGAATGAAATGCAAAAAGAGAGGTGTTGATTCTGAATTCAATTCCATTAGAAAAACTTTACTAGAAAATAAATTTCTTTACAAAAAACAGGTTACATATGCGGCTTTGTCCTCATAGTCCAAGTGAAAACATCAATCCCCTTCTTCGCAAAGGTCAAGTCTCACAAACTTCTAATAGATGCCTCCACTAGTTCCTTTTTGCTTGATCTGGGCTACGACTCACTGCTCACTTATTTCCATAATGCTCATTAGTGATCGTCTGAATTGTCGAGTTTTAAAATTTATAAAGAGAATGATCAAACCTGGAAACTAACTCTGACAACGACTTAAGGCAAGTGCACCTATCGAACAGTAATATAGTTTAGGCAAGACCGGATTGTCGAACCCAAGGGAATTAAAAGTACTAATACTCACTTTCTTTCTATTATTTAGCCTAAATATGAAGTGATTGATTGATTAAACTAAAAATTAATTGACTACTAAGCTAAAGATGCAAAGACAAAAAAACAAATTGAAGAAATAACTTTTAGAAAAACTCAGTTGATCACGACGATACCCTAGAAGGAATCCACCTAGACTTCACTTGTTATCTAACACTGAACCAGGCGATTTATTCACTTAGCTTGATCCGTAAGACTCCCTAATTTATATTCAACCCTCTCTCGAGGCGAATAACTTCTAACCCTAGGTTGATTAATTAAAATCTCTTTCTAATTAAAACCCCTAGAATCGCATTAACTCGATCTATGGACTCCTATATTAGGTTTCATCCTAATCCGATAAAATCTCGTCACCCTATCTCTAGGCGCGCGATCAACTCCGCTTAATTATGCTAGATCTACTCTTAGGCAGGGACTTTTGCTCCACCACCTAAGCACATTCAACTTGAATCAATATCTCAGAAATATCAACACAAGAATTAAGCACACATAATAAAGAAGAAACTAAGTATTTATCATATAGTTTAGAAAACAATAACAAGATTCATTTAGGTTTCATCCCCTTCAGGTATCTGAAGGGTTTAGTTTATAATGATAAAATAAAGCATCTCAAAAGAAAAGATAAAACAAAACATAAGAAATCACTAAAACCCCCTGAAGGAATAGAAGGAGAAATTCGTCCGTCTTGAGTAGAATTCTAGCTTCTTGAGATGGATCAACTAGCTATCTTCAAGTGATTCCCATGAATCTAGCCTTCTGGCTAGGCTCCTTGGCCTAGCTGACTGCCTAACTGACCACCCTCTTTCAGGTTACACTTAGGGTATTTATATAGGCTCTTGGAATGCTTTATTTGGCCCCTAAGTATCCTAATTCAAGTATAATTCCTACTCGGGTGTTTGAATAGGCTTTGGAATTTGTTTTTTTTGCCTTCAAGTATCCAAATCCGAGTGAAACTTCTCTTGGCTGCGGCAGGGACACGCCCATGGCACACGCCCGTGTGAATCTACTTCAGGCCGTGTTTGGGTCTGTTGATGGAGGCACGGTCGTGTGAATCATAGTTAGGCCATGTTCTAGTTAATTATCGAGGCACGGCCATGTGGATTGAAGTCCAGGCCATGTCAATTTCCCCTTTGGCCCAAATTGGCCCGTTTAAGCCCGTTTCTCGTTCTTTTTGTCCTCGGGTGCTTTCCTAAGTATAAAATATGAAAAGAAAATATTAAGAACACCTTTTTGCATAAATCAAGGGTTAAATCATCCGGAAACATGCTAAATGTGGAATTTTTACGGTTTATCAAATACCCCCACCTTAAGCTTTTGCTTGTCCTCAAGCAAAATTCTCAACATACAATTAAAACGAACTTTCCATAATTCATAATTCTCATTAACAATGCCTCATCATAATTCATAGATAATTTGTACATGGATAATTTAACTCAAAGACTCCTAAAGATTCAAACAATTCTAAGTCATATATTTATAGCATGAAAACATAGGTGTCTCCCCTTATCTAAATGATTACCTTGAATTTAAAACCGACACGGATTGACATCCTCACTAAAGATTCACTCAAAGCACTCGAAGTGTTTAAGGTTCAAGAAAAAGCACTCATAAGTCGAACTTGAAAAGTTAATCCCGTAGGCTTGCCTGAAAATCAAATCTCCACCACTGTAATATGAGATTATACACAAATCAAAAGGTTTTTAACAGGGTTGTAACGGGGCTTGGGTTGAAGGTGTGGATAAAGGCTGAATTAGAAGGTTTAGAATCGAGATTGAATTGACAAGTTACCTAACTTTTAGAAAAATAATTGAACTAATAATCTGAATAATTACATCTTATGAAAATACTAATAATACGAGTTTCTTCTTCAAGACGCTGAATTTAAACGTACAAGCTCTTGGAACATAGAACTAATAATGAATACACTTCATTTTTTTAAGAACAAACTAATAAATTCATAATATAGAAAGAACTTTATCAACTGAAATAAAGTAATTAGGCAACTGATCAAATCAATTCTTGATAGAAGGGTAGTCAAAGGAATGGTGATAACAAATACAAAGGGTTTTGGGTTAATATTAATGGGTAAATCAATATAATGGTTTGTTAGGATCAACGGGGTTCAATAGGGGTTAATTGTGAAGGTAGGCTTTTTAGTGGAGTGAGTGGGTTAAAACCTAAGTGCCTTTATCATCTCAATATATCAAATCAATAATGTGGTCTTGACATGTATAATCGAGGCAAGTTCTAGAATAACAATTCAGTGTTGACACACTCATAATCAATAAAGTAAGCACGGATGAGAATATATGCTCTCTAAGGCTCAAATCTCACAAAAATTATAGGTATTTGACATCAATCCCTTTAAATTTCAAACTTCAAGGTGATATTTAAATTCAGTTCAATAGCCTAGAAAATTTTTTTATTCTTGAAAAATAGACTTATCATGCTTGATTCTCTAGTATCTTAAAGTTTAAATCATCAATGCACAATTAACTATGACTTACTAAAAAACATATCAATAAGAATCATAAATCATTAGAAATTTCATCCTAATTAGTGATATGAAGAAATTACTTAAGAACTAGATAAAATTCTGGGATTTGAGAATAATGCAAAAAGTTAGGCACTTTTATCCCCCACACTTAAGATGTACATTGCTCTCAATGTACAAAGATAGATAAATAATCATGTAATAATGCAATCAAAAGAGAAGGGGAGAAGTGACACTTCCTGAATTTTTAGATGACTCCGGGAGTTGGCAGTGGTCGTGGTGGTGTTTTCTATGGTCCTGGTGGGGTGGCTACCGACAATCTCTGTACTAGATGAAGAAATAGGGGAGCCTGCAAAGATATAGCCAGGAAATCTAAAGAAACATTAAAAATATACTAATAATATAATTAAAGGCAAGAAAAATAAAGAGAAGGAGACTAAGAAGAAAACTGGAATTAAAAGAAAAGATTAATGGACTAAGAAGTCCTTATTGATAGATGGTTCGCGAGGTGGGTGTGACCTCTAAGGCTGCGGAGAAAAAGAGGCTGAAAAATTATTTTAGGTTTGATTTGGGGAAGATGAGCAGTTTAAGTTGCTTATATAAGGGTGAGAGCACGGGCAGGGGCCATGCCCGTGCTCAATTTTTATGCGCCCCTATTTTTCGTGATTTTGAATTTTGGGCGCGTTCAGGTACTTGGCCATGGCCGTGGTTATAGTGGCACGCCCGTGTTCTCCTTCACACGATCATGTAGAACGGCGTGTTTAGCCCGTGTTTAATAAGTCAGGATAGTCCACGGTTGTAAGGCACGGCGTGTTCCACTCGTGCTCGATAAGTCAGGATAGTCCACGGTTGTAAGGCACGGCCGTGTCCTGCCTGCATTTGGGAAAAATTTTCCTTTTATTGTACATGTCTATAAGTACACCGTGTTTTGTCTCGTGGGTTCCACATGGCCATGGGCACGCCCGTGTGCAAGGCCGTGTGATCTAAAACCTGCGCTTTGTTGGATTAATTAGTATGGAGTTAGATGCTGAAAATAATGTTATTAAAGTTAGTGTTAGGGTTACCTCCCAGAAGCGCTCTTTTAAAGTTTTAAGCTAGACTTACCCTATTTTCAGTTCTATAAGAAGGTTCACGGAGCTGGAGCTCCTCTCTCATATTCCTAACATCTTCACCATTATAGATTTTGAGTCGGTGACCATTTACCTTGAATGTGCCTTGAGTAGGATGAGTTACCTCGATTGTGCCATAGGAAAAAATTGTTTTGATCATGAATGGACCTGACCATCTTAATTTCAGCTTCTCAGAAATAGTTTAAGCCTTGAGTTGTACAGTAGGACCAAGTCCCCTACTTCAAATTGTTTTGATTTCCTTAGACGAGCATCGTGGCGTCGCTTTGTTGCCTCCTTGTATAGTTTTGAATTCTCGTAAGCATCAGCTCTCCATTCATCTAGTTCGTTTATCTACATCATTCTTTTCTCTCCTGCAGTTTAAGGTCATAACTTAAGAATTTTATAGCCCAAAAAGCTTTGTGTTCTAACTCGAATGGCAAATGACAACTTTTTTCGTAGACAAGTTTGTATGGGGATGTTCCTCAGGGGGTTGTAAAAGTTATTCTATAGGCCCATAAGGCATCATCTACTTTTAGTGCCCAATCTTTTCTATTTGATTCAACCATTTTTTCTAGAATGCGTTTAAGTTCTCAGTTTGCTACTTCTGCTTGCCTACTAGTTTGAGGGTGATATGGGGTAGCTATTCTATGGTGTACTCCATTTTTTTAAGACTTTATCAAACTGGGTATTACAAAAATGAGTACCCCTATCACTAATGATTGCTCCAGGTGTTCCAAATTGAGAGAACAGTTTTTTTAGAAACTTGACTACTACTCTGGCATCATTGGTGGGTAAAGCTTCAACTTCCACCCATTTTGACATGTAATCAACAGCCACTAAGATGTATTTGTTTTCGAATGAACTAGGAAATGGACCCATAAAATCAATACCACATATATTGAATATTTCATATGATAGCATGTATGTTTGAGGCATTTCATCGTGTTTAGAAATATTACCTATTCTTTGGCATTTATCACACGAAGCGACATACTGTTGGCATCTTTAAATAAAGTGGGCCAATAGAAACCTGATTCGAGTATTTTGTGCGCTATCTTGATGCCACTGTAGTGCCCTCCTGAAGGTCCGGAGTGGTAATGTTCTAAGATTTTGCTCGCTTCTGCCTTTGTAACGCATCTCCGAATCACCTGGTCTGCACATATACAGAAAAGAAAGGGATCCTCCCAAAAATAGTTCTTCACATCAGAAAAGAATCGCTTCTTTTGATGATGTGTTACCTTTTTCGATATGATGTTAGCAGCTAAAAAATTAGCAATATTTGCAAACCAAGGTACCTCATAGTTGCTTATGGAAATTAGTTGTTCCGCAGGGAATGAGTCATTTGTCCCTATCTCTTCTCTTTCTTCTATGTGTGGATTCTCAAGTCTAGATAGGTGGTCTGCTGCAAGATTTTTGGCTCCTTTCTTATCTTGAATTTTCAAATCAAATTCATGTAAAAGTAAAATTCATCTTATGAGTCAAGGTTTTGCATCGGGTTTAGTTAAAAGATAGCGAAGAGCAGAGTGGTTAGTGTAAACAACAACTTTAGATAATAATAAATACTGTCTGAATTTATCAAATGCAAAGACCATAGCTAGTAATTCTTTTTCAGTGGTGGTATAATTTTCTTGTGTGGCCGTCAATGTTTTGCTGGTGTAATAGATTGGCTGGAAGTGCTTTCTCTTCGCTGTCCTAGAACTGCACCTACTACAAAGTCACTCGCATCACACATTAGTTCAAACGGAAGATTCCAATCAGGGGTAATTATAATTAGGGCATTAATTAAATTCTCCTTTAGGATATTGAATGCATCTAACATTCCTGGTCAAAGTTAAAAGGTACATCTTTTTCTAGCAATTTCGTTAGAGGATTAGCTATTTTAGAAAAATCCTTAATAAATCTTCTATAAAATTTTGCATGTCCTAAAAAGCTTCTAATAGCCTTAACTGAGCTAGGAGGAGGTAATTTTTCTTTAGTTTTGACTCTTTCTTTATCTACCTTGATTCCTTTACTAGAAATTTTATGTCCCAATACAATTTCCTCTTGTACCATAAAGTGACATTTTTCCCAATTTAAAACAAGGTTTGTTTCCTCACATCTCATTAGAACTCATTTTAAATTTTTAAGGAAAAGATGGAAAGAATTACCGAATACTAAAAAATCGTCCATAAATATCTCCATGATGTCCTCCACGAATTCGTCAAAGATTGCCAACATGCAATGCTGAAAACTAGCAGGGGCATTACATAATCCAAAAGGCATTCTACGATAAGCAAACGTACCGTATGGGCATGTGAATGTTGTCTTCTCTTGATCTTCAAGTACTATTGAGATTTGAAAATAGCTGGAGAGTCCATCTAAGAAGCAATAATACATATGTCCAGATAACCTTTCTAACATTTGATCAATAAATGGCAGAGGAAAGTGATCTTTTCTAGTGGCGTCGTTCAGCTTCCTGTAATCAATGCATACTCTCTAGCCTGTAACTATTCTGGTGGGAATTAGTTTATTTTTCTCATTAGCTATCACAGTCATGCCTCCTTTCTTCGGAACAACATGCACAGGACTTACCCATTTACTGTCAGAAATAGGATAAATTATTCCAGCATCTAGAAGTTTAATTACCTCAGCTTTCACAACTTCTTTTACGTTGGGATTTAATCATCTTTGAGGTTGCACACATGGCTTGTACTCATATTCCATTAAAATTTTGTGGGTACAAAATGTTGGACTTGATTCCTTTAATATCAGAGATTTTCCAAGCTATGGCTTTTTTATGTTCCCTTAGTACTTGTAGCAACTCCTCTTTCTCCTTGGGTTCTAGTTGTAAAGAGATAATTACTGGTAGCGTAGAATTGTCCCCAATGAATGCATATTCTAGGTGTTTCGGTAGCTGTTTTAATTCTAATTGGGGTGGTTCATCAACAGAGGGCCTTTGTTTTAAATCATCATTGATTTCAATGCTTTCTTTTTCTATTTGCCTGGATGAAGATGTATTTAGATTTAGTTCGTCGACTTCATCTTCTTTCCCTCTTCTTGAATAAGGTTCAGGTCCATCGTGTCGTTATGTATGATTTCTTGTAATGAATTCTGAATCATATGATCAGTGGTATCAACAAAATAATAGGAATCATCTTGTTCTCTAGAATATCGCATGGCATCATAGATTTGGAAAATAATTTCTTCATCACCTATCCTTAATGCAAGTTTACCATCACCTACATCGATAATAGCCCTAGCAGTAGCTAAAAAATGGTGCCCTAAAATTAAAGGAACCTCAATGTCCTCATCCATGTCAAGCACAACAAAATCAATAAGGAAAATAAATTTATCAATTTTTACCAAGACATCTTCAATAACACCTCTAAGATATTTAATAGATCTGTCGGCTAACTGAATACTCATCCTAGTGGGTTTTGGTTCCCCAAGATCTAGCTGTTGAAACATTTTATAAGGCATTAAGTTAATACTGGCACCTAAATCAGCTAATGCTTTCTTAATATTTAAATTACTAATTAAACAAGGAATAGTAAAACTTCTTGGGTCTTTTAATTTTGTTGGTAACTTATTTTGGAGGATGGCTGAACATTCTTCATTAAGCTCCACCGTTGATACTTCTTCGAGCTTCCTCTTATTCATCAAGAGTTTTTTTAAGAATTTTGCGTACGTCAACATTTGTGAAATGGCTTCTACAAAAGGTAAGTTAATATGTATTTGTTTAAAAAATTCAAGAAACTTACTATATTGGGCATCTAATCGTTCTTTCTTCAGCTTTGCGGGATATGGGATTGATGGTTTATCTTCTTTACGAACTAGAGTTACATCTTTAATTCCCACATTCTTTGCTTTGTTGTCCTCGTGTGGTATTTTTTCTTTGGTTCAACTAACTCCTTTCCACTTCTCAGTGTAACTGCCTTTACTTGTTCTGTTCCTTTAGAAAAAAATCTCTGCCTATTTTTCACAATCCATCTTAGTAAGTAGTCCAACCGACTTAGTAAGTTCTCCAACTGACTCGGTAAGTTCTCCAACTTGGTTCTTGATCCCTTCCGTCGATGTTTGTTGGTTTTTAAGTGTTGCCTCAGTGTCTTGGAGATAGTTTTCTGTGGCTGCCATGAATTTTGTCAATATCTCTTTGAGGTTCGGCCTCTTTTCATGTGGATAGGGCTGATTTTAGAAATTTTGAGGAGGTTGTTGTCACTAATTTCCTTGATTTCCTTCACCTCCCCACGAAAAAATTTGGGTGGTTCCTCCAACCTGGATTATAAGTATTACTATAAGGGTTATTATTAGATCTAAAATTGTTACCTATATAGTTCATCTGTTCGCTCTATGTGCCCGGTTGGTACGGTGGGTACTCAAGATTTGCTACAGTTCCACTTGCGTTGCACTGCATTACTGGATGTACCTGCAAAGAACACAAACTATCAAGCTTTTTATTCATCATCTCTACCTGTGTTGATAGCATGGTTACTGCGTCGAGGTTGAAAACTCTAGCTGATTTTGTTGGTTTTGTCCTTGTAACTTGCCACTGATAGTTGTTCAGCGACATCTCTTTAATGAACTCGTAGGCTGCTTCAGAAGTTTTGTTATTCAGAGTTCCACCGAAAGCTGAATCTATTAGTTGTCTCGTTGAGGGATTTACACCATTGTAAAAAGTTTGGACTTGTAGCCACAAAGGTAATCTGTGGTGTGGACATCTCCTCAAGAGATCCTTGTATCTCTCCCATGTGTCGTATAAAGTCTCTAAATCCATCTGCACAAAAGAAGAAATATCATTCCGTAATTTGGCCGTTTTGGCGGGTGGAAAATATTTTAATAAAAATTTCTCGGTCATTTGATCCCATGTGGTTATTGACCTTCGTGGTAACGAGTTTAACCATTGTTTAGCTTTATTCCTTAATGAAAAGGGAAATAACCGAAGTCGTATGGCATCATCAGAAATGCCATTTATTTTAAAGGTATCACAGAACTTTAAAAAATTAGCTATATGAGTATTCGAGTCTTCGTCCTGCAAACCATCAAATTGAACAAATTGTTGAATCATTTGTATAGTGTTAGGCTTTAATTCAAAATTATTAGCAGCTATAGCAGGCCTAACAATACTAGATTCTGCTCCTGTTCAATTAGGTTTAGCATAATCATACATAGTACGCGGAGCATCTGCCACATCTCGTGGTGGATTATTTTCATCCATCCATTCAGTAGGATTGGATTCACCTTGTTGCTGTTCTTCTTGGTAATTTAAGGTTCGCCCAATTTCTCTACGATTCTTACGGGCAGTAGCTTCAATATCACTATCGTATAGTAGAGGTCCTATCGGGTTCCTTCTAGTCATAAACTAGAGGTACCTACTAGGAAAAGAAAGAAATAAAATTAGCAAAAACAATAAAATAAAATAAAATGCGAAAAATAAAAATAAAAATAAAAATAAAAGTAATGGCTAAAGTAATAAAAATAGAGTTTTCTTAATATTTTAATTCCCCGACAACGACGCCAAAAACTTGATCATCTGAATTGTCGAGTTTTAAAATTTATAAAGAGAATGATCGAACCTGGAAACTAACTCTGACAATGACTTAAGGCATGTGCACCTATCGAATAGTAGTATAGTTTAGGCAAGACCAGATTGTCGAACCTAAGGGAATTAAAAGTACTAATACTTACTTTTTTTTCTATTATTTAGCCTAAATATGAAGTGATTGATTGATTAAACTAAAAATTAACTGACTACTAAGCTAAAGACGCAAAGACAAAAAGAACAAATTGAAGAAATAACTTTTAGAAAAACTTAGTTGATCACGACGATAACCTAGAAGGAATCCACCTAGACTTCACTTGTTATCTAACACCGAACTGCATTTATTTATTCACTTAGCTTGATCCGTAAGACTCCTAATTTATATTAAACCTCTCTCGAGATGAATAACGTCTAACCCTAGGTTGATTAATTGAAATCTCTTTCTAATTAAAACCCCTAGAATCGCATTAACTCGATCTATGGACTCCCATATTAGATTTCACCCTAATTCGGCAAAATCTCGTCACCCTATCTCTAGGCGCGCGATCAACTCCACTTAATTATGCTAGATCTACTCTTAGGCAGGGACTTTTGCTCCACCACCTAAGCACATTCAACTTGAATCAATATCCCGAAAATATCAAACAAGAATTAAGCACACAAAATTAAGAAGAAACTAAGTATTTATCATATAGTTCAGAAAACAATAACAAGATTCATTTAGGTTTCATCCCCTTCAGGTATCTGAAGGGTTTAGTTCATAATGATAAAATAAAGTATCTCAAGAGAAAAGATAAAACAAAACATAAGAAATCCCTAAAACCCCCTGAAGGAATTGAAGGAGAAATCCACCGTCTTGAGTAGAATTCCGACTTCTTGAGATGGATCAACTGGCTATCTTAGAGTGATTCCCATGAATCTAGCCTTCTGGCTCGGCTCCTTGGCCTAGTTGACTGCCTAACTGACCGCCCTCTTTTAGGTTACACTTAGGGTATTTATATAGGCTCTTGGAATGCTTTATTTGGCCCTTGAGTATCCTAATTCAAGTATAATTCCTACTCAGGTGTTTGAATAGGCTTTGGAATGTGTTTCTTTGCCTTTAAGTATCCAAATATGAGTGAAACTTTTCTTGGTCGCGGTAGGACACGCCCATGGGACACGCCCGTGTGAATTGACTTTAGGCCGTGTTTGGGTCTGTTGATGGAGCCGTGTGAATCGTAGTTAGGCCGTGTTCTAGTTAATTGTCGAGGCACGGCCGTGTGGCTTGAAGTCCAGGCCGTTTTAATTTTCACTTTGGCCCAAATTGGCCCGTTTTAAGCTCATTTCTGATTCTTTTCGTGCTCGGGTGCTTTCCTGAGTATAAAACATGAAAAGAAAGGATTAAGAGCACCTTTTTACATAAATCAAGGGCTAAATCATCCAGAAACATGCTAAATGTGGGATTAAAATATGTTACTTTTACTGTTTATCAATTAGCCTCTTCAAGAAAACCGAGACGTGGTGACTCTCGAATAGTCTTTGTCAGCTTGAATACTTGGACAATAAGGTCTTGTATTCCTTCATGGGCTATCAGTATTCTCTTATTGTGTTTACTTGGACTATATTCGGATGACCGTATTATAATCCACTTTATCAAAAAATCCATTTTCTTATAACCAACTCTTCTATTTAGCAATCGAATTTGAATCAACACCTCTTTTCTATGATGTGAATGCAATGCAATCAAAACAAAAAAAAAACACGTTAGCACGAAAGAAATAAATAATAGAATAGGGCACCTATCTAGGTGACCACTAGGGTTTGACGTAGTTCTACCTAGGGTAAGCCCTTAGGTTTTCTACATGAGGTTTAGCTCTAAAGTTGAGGTACCCAAACCAGCAGATTCCTTGATCCTCACCCATTATAGGCTCATAAGGACCGAGTTCAGTTCAGGGGAATACATTTCCCTATAGCCATGCGGAGGTGAAAACCTCACAAAGGCATAAGTACGGATGTATCCCGGAAGTAGTCCACTAGCCCATGCGGAGGTGAAAACCTCACGAAGGCATAATTTCTTACTCCTACTTAAGGGTGCGACCTCAAAGGTCATGTAGTGCAATGCAGAGATGTATTTTTAAAAATTAGAACCACATGCAATTAAAGGATTATGTTTTTTTATAAAAAATTAGAATTTTAAATTCTGACAAAAGGACATGTAATTATCGATTTTATGGTTTGACTCTCTTATTTGTCCTCAGTGGAGTCACCAAGCTGTTGAAACCATTTTTAAATTATTTTAATAAAACGGGGATCGACTTTAAAAACGAAAATAGAAGTCGCCACCAATCCTTTTTTACTTAGGTGTGATTGGATCACTTTATAAAACGTTTGATTTTAAAGCATTAATTTTGGTCCACGAAATACAAGAAAAAAAAAGGGTTCGGGAGTCGGTTACGTATAAGGAAGGGTTAGCACCCTCATAACGCCCAAAATATTGGTACCTAATCGATAAAATCATGTGCCAATGTTGAAAATTTGAAAATTTTAAAATATGATCCTTTAATTAGAAAGAAAATCGAGACTTACCTATCTCAAGGAAATAAAATGGTATACCCAGTAAGTTAGGATATAACATCTTATGGCTTCGAAACTAGGCTCACCTTTATTTAAAAAATTTTTATCTCAAGACACAAAACATCATATCCAATAAGTTAAGATATAACGTTTTGAATTCCTGAGAATAAATTTTACTTTAGAAATTTATAAATTTCAATTTTAAAAGCAAAAGGGCTACTTAATAGGGTGAGCAAAACTCGATTCGACTCGAAAAAATCGAAAAAAAATTCGAATTTCGAGTTAAACGAATCGAATTATTCGAGTTAATCGAGTTATTCGAGTCAACTCAATTTTTTTCTAGAATTTCGAGTTCAATCGAGTTGATTTTTGAATTGAATAACTCAATAATTCAATAATTCAATATTAAAATATAATATTTTATATTTTTACCCCAAACTCCCAAACCTTTTACTTTTCCTCAAAATTTTACTCCTTCCCACTTTTCCCCAAAACTTTTATTCCTCCCATCCCAACCTCCAATCTACCCAAAATCCATTTCCCACCAAAATTTACTCTCCCATTTACTTTTTCTCAAAATTTTACTCCAAAAACCCTCAAAACTTTTTATTCCCCCCAAATTTTTACTCCTTCCCACTTTTCCCTAAAACTTTTACTCCTTCCCATCCCACCTCCCATCTACCCTAAACCCATCCCCTCCCAAATTTTTTTTTTTATATTTTCCTTCCAAAATTTTACTCCCTATTTACTTTTCCTCAAACTTTTATTCCCAAAAACTTTTATTTTCCCCTAAACTTTTACTTCTCACCTTTTACTCTCAAATAAAAATCAAAATTATCCAAAAATCACTAAACATAAATAGCAATAATTTTATTTATATCTACTATTTATATTATTAAATTAAATTTCACATTTTATATTATTTATATTATTGAATTATTTAGTCATATTGAATATTTATATTAAAATTGAATTATTAATTATGCCATAAAATATTAGTATTAAAATTTTATATTGGTATCAATTTCATATTTTATCTTTAAAATAACTTTTATTAAAAATCATATTTTTACATTTAATAAATATTTTAATTCTAAAATACATAGTGACAAGAATCAAGATAATTAAAACAACTAAGCAAGCAAAGAAGCTAGCCCAGTATATAAAAGATTAATAATTAAATTATGAGGTGATGAAAGTTAATAAAATTTGATTAAGGTGGATAATTTTATTACGATGGGTGATAGTGGTTACAAGGACCTAAATTTTTTTTAAAATTTAACTCGAACAAATATATTCGATTCGATTCGATTCGAATTCCATCTCACTCGACTCGATTCGAGAAAATTTCAAATCAAATTAGGATGATAAAATATGATTCGTCAACTCGATTAACTCGAAATTTTTTCATTCGATTCGATTCGATTCGATCGAACGCTCACCCCTACTTAATATTTTAAGTTTAAAGATAAAAATCGAAACCCAATGAGTTAAGGCCTCAAATATTAAATATCATCGTATTTTAAAAAAAACATTTAAATAAAATGCATTGATTCAAAAGGTATTTTTATAAAATAATGGTTTGAGTAAGACATTACAATGACATATTTAATAGCAATTCAACATAACTAAAAATTATATTAACAATAAATAATTAAAGAATAATATAACATGAACAAATAAATTAATCAATAATAAACAATTAAAGAAACATAAATGAATAAACATGTGATATGAAATAAGTAGTGATAATTAAGATCTTCACAAAATAACAAAATCAAATGAAAAGGGAATGATGTATTTAAACATTAAATAAAAAAACGTGACGATTTTTAAAATGATTTAATATATATAAACAATATATAAAAAATTTAAAGTAAAAAATACTTATAACAAATATATAATTTAATAATCTAATACATATGTAAATGATTATATATAATAAAAATAATTAGTAAAAAATATAATATATTAATCATAAAATTACATATGTAATAAACAATATAAATAAAGTACATTATATAATATAAATAGATTTTATAAAAATATGTACGATATGATATAATACTATATAATAATAAAATATATAATATAATATTTAATTATAAAATAATAAATAATATATAAATAATTAGATTAAATAAAGTAATAAATAGTGAAAATCCAATATTTATAAAATAATATATATTTATGGAAAGCTATTCGTAAAAGTTATATACTAGTAATAAATTAATATACAAATAAATAAAAATAAAGACTTTTAATATAATAAAATGATTTAATATAATAGTAAGTAAAAAATAAAAAGATTTTAAAAATAAACAAAATAAAAAATTCTAAAAAAAAGGATGACATTGAAGTGCGCTACAAATTGTAGGGACCTAATGGGTAATTATACCCTGTCTCCTAAACGACGCTGTTCTGTCATTGGCCATTAAGTAGTCTAGAGGACTAAATTGAAACGAAAGAAATAAATCTAGACCCGATTGTAAAATAAAAAAAAAAACTTAGTTATAAAAATTAAATAATGCAGAAGGCTTGTAGGGAAATTTGACCCTTAAATAAAAACACGCGGATCCTCCCCGGGTCGGGTCACCGTGCGGGTCACAAGTTTTAAAACGACGTCATTTTGACCTTAAAAGGGAACCTCCAAAACGGCGTCGTACAATAGGCCCTATATAAATAAAAATAAAACAAAAAATTTCATTTTTAAACACTTCAAAAAAAAAAAAAAAAAAACAAATAAGAGCTCCGAGAAGCTCTCTCCTTCTTAGCCTGAGGTCTGACTCTGGCCTAGGCTCCGGTGTCCGACCGCCACACGCGCCTCCGTTTTCAATGCTGATCAAACGGTAAACCCTTTTCTCATTTTTAGTAATATATGGATATAAAAAAATGCATGAACTAGAAAGAAAATAAAAAATGTGACGGATATAAAAAAAATCACCTCTGTAAATTGTATTTTATTTCTCTGTATGTCTTTTTTTTTGTGAATATTTTCGTGTTTTCTCTGTGTAAGTGTATCCTCTGTTTTACAAGTTTTTGGGTTTATATAAACTTGAAAATAGATTTAAAAAAGGAAACATATGTATTTTGCCATATTTGCTTGCTGTTTTTCCTTGTTTGTATAGGTAGGAAGCGGAGATCTCGTCTGTGCGTTGATGGCGGCGCGACTGAAGGTGGGCGCGAGATAGGGGCTGCGGCGCAAGGGCTCAGTAGAAACCCTAGGTTTCTACTGATTCCGCCTAAGCATTGGGCCATTTTGGGCCGCTTGTATCCGGGTCTGGGGCCTAGGTTTAGTTTGGGTTGCTGGGTAGTTTAGTATTTTGGGCCAGGGTGTATTTGGGTAATGGGCATTAGTTTGGGTCTGTGGTATTGTAAATTCGAGCCTGTAAATTGGTTTTGGGCTCTGGTTGTAAACGGACATTATTGGACATTTGGTATTTATTTTTTATTATTTTTTTATTCTAGTTTTCACGGGCCCGGGCAAAATTGGGCTCTTACAGCATATATATTAAATTACTACTATATATTATTTTATTTGGTTTAATATTATTGCATATTATTTTATAATTTGTATATTAGTTATATGTTATACATTTTAAAATTTTGTATTATTATATTATATTATATATTACTTCTAAAATCTTATTTTGTATAAAATTTATTTATATTATACAACATATGTTATTTATATTGTTTATATGAAATATATATGTATTAGATTATTAGATTATAAATATAATTTTATTTAAAGTTATATATTATTTTTATTTAATAATATATTTTACTTTTTTTATGAATATATATATATATATATATATATTATTTTGACTACTCCACATCATTTTTGCATATTAATTCATTTTTATATAATTCATATTTTTTATTATTCTACATCATTTTATTTAAAGCCATATGTCTTAATTTATAATATTTGTTATAATTCATTCTATATTGTTATTCTATCTTACATGCATGTAAAGTTTTATATTTATGTTTTTTATTCACTGCATTATATCTTATATTTGTTTATTTTTTATTTTATTCGTTTATATTGTTATTCTATTGTTTGTATCACTTATTATTTCAGTATTATTCTTTCTTTAATTATCCATTAGTAGTAATAGTTAATATGATTTGTAGTTATGATAAATTGTTATTTGGCATGTATGTTGTAACGTATTCATGCAATGTCTTACTCAAACTATTTTTTTATAAAACACATTTTGAATTAACGATTTTATTAAAATATTTTTAAACATAGCGACATACGATATTTGGGGACTTTTAAAAATTATACCCTAACTTCTGGGTTTTAATTTTTCTTGTGGAACTTAAGGTATCAAATGTCCTTCTTAGACATACAAATTTCAAATTAAAACTTATTCTTGGAAGTTCATAATATTATATCTTAACTCATTAGATATAATATTTTGTATTTCGAGGTAAGGGTTTTCTACAAAATAAAGGCGAGTTTAGTTTCGAAGTTTTAAGATATTGCATCATAACTTATTGGGTGTGGCATTTTATTTATTTGAAATAAGCAAGTCTTGGCTTTCTTTCTAATAAAAGGATCGTATTTTAAATTTTTCAAAATTTCGACATTAGGATATGAAATTATCAATTAGGTATCAAATTTTGGGCGTTACGAGGGTGCTAACCCTTCCTCGTACGTAACCGACTCCCGAACCGGTTTTCTTGTATTTTGCAGACTAAAATCAATATTTTGAAATAAAACGTTTTATAAGGTGATCCAATCACACCAAAGTAAAAAGGGATTGATGGCGACTCCCATTTTCGTTATTAAAATTTGACTCCCCGTTTTTAAATCAACTTTAAAAATGGTTTCGACAGCAACATTCGAGTTCAAAACCACAGGCTGCATCTGTAGCAAGTGTGGGTGGTGTCAGGAACAACAAACATGAATGTCAACAATGTAATAGACGACACTTCGAAGAATACAGATTGAAAGATGGGTCATGTTTTAAATGTGGTTCCTACGATCATTTCCTCAGAGATTGCCCAGAAAGGTCTGATAAAGAAAAGGCTCAGAATACTCGTTCGAGTAATACGACTGCGAGAGGGAGACCACCTTGAAACACTAGAAATATAGGTAACAGTCGAGGTGGAACGAAAGATTCTACAATTAGATTTAAGGCACGGGCACCAGCTAGGGTTTATGCGATTTGTGCTCGAGAGGAAGCTTCAGCACCTGGTGTTATAACACCCTTTACCCGTATTCAATGCCGGAACAAGGTACAAGGCATTCCCGGACATAAACACAAGCAAACATATATTTTCGAGCCTACGAGACCCAAAACATGCTTTAGAAGTAGTTCAAGACTAAACTGAGCACTCAGGGAATTTTTATAAAACTTAGAAAATTTTTGCTAGAAGCAGGGCTCACACGCCCTTATGGTCCAAGGGACACGCCCGTGTGACCTTGGGACACGCCCGTGCATCAGACCGTGTTCGATTTAAGGGTGCTCTCTGACTTGTGCCACACGGCCGTGCCACACGCCAGTGTGCTAGGCCGTGTAGCACACACGGCTGAGACACATGCCCGTGTCTCTGTCTGTGTGCTCAATTCTTGACATTCCATTTTTCAAAATTAAGGTGCAAGGGACACACGGCCGGAACACATGCCCGTGGGGCAGATCGTGTGTCACACAGCTTAGACACACGCCCGTGTGTCTACCCATGTGGACAAAAATAAGGCTATTTACCAAGCCATTTTTCCACCCTCACTTGCACACATCTACACAACATGGTATGGCACAAATTCAGGCATATAAATACAACCAAACAAAACAATAACATATCATTATTATACCATCATTTATCATGCTTATAACATCGTACTTAGCCTGTTAAAAACATACTAGATTTCACATTCACAATAAGGCATTAGCATCTGAATAAACTTATGATCGACATAATCCATCATTCATGGCTACATATATAAGATGAAGCATTAGTAATTACATGCTAACACACATGGCCAAATTAATAATGACTCACATAGCAAATTGACATAGTCCCTACACATGCCATAGACTTAAAATACTTGAATTCACTTATACCCAAAATGATAGCTGTCATAGCCTAATTTTGCCCGGGCTAACGAGCCCAACTAAACAAAGTTAAAACCCCAACCAGACCCATTTCATTACACTCAAAACAACCTAAACCTACCCAAACCCGCTTAACCCATGAAACTAGCCCAAAACCAGATCCAAAACTAAACAAACCCTAGCCCACTATCCCAAACTCTTCCAAGAAATCCTAGCCCCCTAGGTGTGCCGCCCCTAGCCTCTGACGACCACCACTGTCAGACCCTACCACCGCCTCTGCAGCACCGCCCTTGTCACATCCACCGCCCATTTGCTTGCAAGAAGAACAGAGAAATCATCAAGAAAACAAGTTGTAAACAATGGCTATAAAAGCCAATCTAATTTAATTGTAAGGAATGATTTTTTTCGGATTCGAAAAAATAAAAAAAATAGGAGCGAAAAAATCGAAATAAAAAACAAGAGTAGAAGCCTTAAAGGTCAATTTTCATCTGTTGGTTTTATTTATCTACTGCTTTGTTATTTTTTTTTATTTTTTATTTTAAGTTTTTGTTTTTACAAATGAAATAAAAGAAAAGGAAGGAGACCTTACCTGAATCGAAGGCTAAAAAGCCTATTTTGCGCGCCATTAGCCACTAGACGCGGTGGTGACACGACGGGCACCGGAGGAAGACTAATCGATCGATCGAAATGAGAGAATGAGAGGGCTGCATCTTGGTTTTCCTCTTTTGTGAGAATGGAGGGGCTGTGGCTACTGTGTTAGGATTGAAAGTCTGAATCTTCAGGCAATTTTGGGCATATATATATGCAAATTGAACGACGCTGCTTAGCTCTAGGGAAATCGCGCTTGCCCTTCAAAGGGATATTTTGCCGATGGGTCCCTTCCTTTGCGTGCCGATTGATCAAGCCCCATTTTGCATTTTCCTTTTTTGCAATTGTGCCCTGATATTTCATCTCATTTTTAATTTGATCATTGCCTCAGTCAAGCGAAACGCTGCGCATTAGGAACCGAGTTATTCGCCCATTTGGTCCTTGCACGTTTAGGCGCTTGTTGCATTTTAGTCCCTAATCCCCTTTCCATTTTAATTTATTACTGTTTTAACCCCTTTAATTTTATTCTGATTCCGATTTAGCCCTTCCTTGTTTGTTTTTGTAATTACATTGTTATTGTTATTATCATTAATTTTAATATTTCTATTAGTATTATTATTATATTATTACTACTATTATTATTTTATTTCACTACTAGTATTATTTTCATTTCTATTAACACTTATTTATTTACATTTTTACTATTATTTCATTTTTATCACTAATATTATTATTAATATTATTATTACAAGTCACTATTATTTACTTATCTTTTACTATTCTTTATTTATTATTATTATTATTATTATTATTATTATTATTATTATTATTTAGTATTTTTTATCATTATATTATTATTACTATTATTATTGTCATTTCTATTATTGTTTTGTTACCATATTATTATTATCATCGTTATTATTATTATTTTTATTATTATTATTACTATTATTATTATCGTTATATTATATTATTAACATATTATTATTTACTTTTTACTATTATTATCCTAATTAACACATTTTTACTTTTATTATTATTATTATTATTATTATTATTATTATTATTATTATTATTATTCCATTATTATCATTTTGCATTATTATTAGTACTACTATTATTATTATTTTACTACTTCATATATGACCTACTTATTTATCGATTTTACCATTAAAGTTCTTTTATTTTTATTACTCTTATTTATTGTCATTTTTATCTTTCGTCACTTTAATCTATCATTTTTCTTTTACGTTACATAGCTTGTTAGTTTCATTCTCTTCTTATTATTCGCACTACTCATTTATTATCATACCTGTTAATATCATGATTCATTTCTTTTCTTTTCATTTTTAAAAACTTGCGTTACATCAACTTTTGCCCGACACAAGATTGCTTTCTTTCTCAAAGGCAATATTTTTTGTTTAGAAATTCGAGAGATCATGCCCTAAAGTATTGGGTTTTGATTTTTCTCATTTAATCTAAATAACCGAATATCCTTTTAAAACAAATACATTTTTAAACAAAAAGCTTATTTTCGGGAACTTGAAATGTCGTGTCCTAAAGCATTGGATGTGATGTTTTGTTATCCCGAGATAAGATTTTCTAAACTAAGGCAATGTTTTGTGTTTAGAAATTTGGGGAATAGTGCCCTAACGTGCTGGGTTGCGATTTTTCGTTTGACTAAAAAGCCTAACACCCTTTTAACAAACTTCGTAAATCATGAGATGACTTTGATTACGAGAGATTAAAATATTGTGTCCTAACGTGCTGGATGTGATATTTATATCCTTTCGGAACAAAGAAATCTCAGTTTTTAACCCAAACATCTATATTTATTTTCTGATTTTAACGTTATTAAACAAAAATACATCATGCAAAAGTATTATATTCCATTCAAAGATTTTTAAATAAGGCAATGTTTTGCGTTTAGAAATTCGGGGAATAGTGCCCTAACGTGCTGAGTTGCGATTTTCCGTTTGACTAAATAACTAAACATCCTTTTAATTAGTTTCGTAAATGATGAGATAGCTTTGATTACGAAGGTTTAAAATATCATGTCCTAACGTGCTGGATGTGATGTTTGTATCTTCTCGGAACAAAGAAATCTCAAATTCCAGCCCAAATTATCCAAACATTTTAAAGGATCAGTATTTTAAAACATTTTCAAATTTTTGACATTAAGACATCGACTAATCAATTTGGTACCAATTTTGGGCATGATGAAGGTGCTAACCCTTCCTCGTAT
The DNA here is from genome assembly GCA_025506655.1 of Gossypium rotundifolium. NCBI lineage: Eukaryota > Viridiplantae > Streptophyta > Magnoliopsida > Malvales > Malvaceae > Gossypium > Gossypium rotundifolium. The sequence continues at coordinate 175,236,414 of CP106724.1, forward strand.
GTAACCGACTCCCGAACCCGATTTTCAAAACTTCGCAGACCAAAAACACTGGTGATCCGATCACACCAAATAAAGATCGGTGGCGACTCCCCTATTTTTATTTTCATTTTCAAAACCAAAGTCAACCCGTCGTTTTCCAAAAAAATGGTTATGACAGCTTGGCGACTCCACTGGGGACTTCAATAAGAGAGTCAAGCCATGAGTTGATTAATTTTTGTCTTTTTGTCAAAAATTGAAAATTTGGTTTTAATATTCGATCTTTTCATTGCATTTCATCTGTTTTGTGTTAACGGTCTTCATCATTTTTATTCATATTTCCTTATTTGTTTCGAGCTTTGTGTATATCTCTGTACATTGCATTGTATGGCCGTTGTGGTCACACCCTTTTAAGTGGGTGTGAGAAGCTACTCCTTAGTGAGGTTTTCACCTCCGCGGGATAGTGAATCACTTTGGGATACATCCGTATTCTATGTCTTCGTGAGATTTTCATCTCCGTGCAGCCATAGGGAAATGTATTCCCCTGAACTGAACTCGATCCGTATGAGCCTATAATGGGTGAGGATCGAGGAATCTACTAGTTCAGGTACCTTTACTTTAGAACTTAACCCCATATAGTAAGCCTTAAGAGCCCACCTTAGGTAGAACCATTCCAAACCCCTAGTGGTCACCCGGATAGGTACTCTATTTTGTTTATTTCTCTTGTGCTAACGTGTTTATTTTGTTTTCATTGCATTGCATCGCATCATCTTAGAAAGGAGGTGTTGATTCATATTCGATTGCTAAATAGAAGAGTTTGTCATAAGGGAATGTGTTACTTGATAAAGTGGATTATAATACGGTCGTTCAAACATAGTCTTAGTAAACAATGAGAGAGGACTGATAGTCCACAGAAGAATACAAGACTTTGCCCAAGGATTCAAGCCAACAAGGATTATTCAAGAGTCATCATAAAAGAAGCTTATGAACTTCACGAAGGATAAATGAGTGAAGAGGTACGGCCTGGACCAAGCAACAAGGAGCTAGAAGAGGCATCTATTGGGAAAGTTCATGGGACACGACCATAACATCCGGACTATGAGGACAAAGCCGTATTGTAACATCCTAAAAGAAGAGCATTGGTGTTTTCACCAAATTGGACTATGAGGACAAAGCCAATTAGATGAGTAATTTGTTAGCATAAAGGAGCTTATGGTAAAGAGGTTATGGCATTAAGTGATGTACCTTGAGGGAAGAGGTTCAAATCCCATTGTTTGCAAATTTGACTATTATTTTTGCTTTCCTTCCTTATGTGTCGGCCAAGAAGTATTTTTGGTAAGTGTGGAATTTATTATTTTGGTAAGGTGGCTAAAAGAATATGGCAAGGTTAAAGTTTGGGAAAGGAATCAAGAGGAATAGGAAAGAAAGGGGGACAAGAGGCTAATATCGGGGGAGGTGTTTTGGAAAGTATGAGTGGCCAAATCTTATCCTAAGGGGGGATGCATGTGGATGGTTTTTTTTGGAGTAATTAGGTGGCTGAAATTTTATTTGGCATTTGGTAAAGTCTTAGCTTTGTTTTGGCCAAAAATCCTTTTGACAACTTTGTGCCATTTCTCTCAATTTTGCAACCCTCCTTGCCAAATCATAGTAGCACAATAGTGCATTGTTTTTCCTCTCAAATTCTTTTCTTTTCCTTTGCTTTGTGCTGAAATTACAAGCCTTGGTGACCATAGTTTCTTCTTTCTTTTTACTTTGGCGAATTCCCTAGCACAATTGTGCATTTTCTTGCTCTTTTGTTTGATCAAGATTTTCATCTATTGTTTATTCCCTTTTGATTTCCAAATTACAAGGCACTCTTCTTCCATCCAATCTCTTCTTAATCAAATCGGTAAGTAATCGTATTTTCCTCTTTTCATTTCATTTCTTTTTCTTCCAAGCCGTATATAGGTGAAGGGGTGTATTGTGGTGATTCCTCCTCAAGTCGAATAAGGTGTGGCTAACATTGTTTTGTGTTAATCACTTTTAAGGACTCAAGTACTTTATCGGAGGGCCAATCGAACACCTATCCTCGTAATAAGAGACTCGGATTGTTGGTAAGTGATAGATTTTAATCAATCAAAATAATTGGTTGAAGTGGTAAATTCAGTTTTGGGATTAATTGTTGATCGATTGTATCTTTAGGTGCCGGAGAATTTCGTATTCACGGATTCGAATAAGGTGTGTAATCCCGTACCCTTCCGAATATATGTTTGAAATGGTGACTAAATCTCACATCTCTTTGAAAGTTTACATGAAATATTCTGTGATTCGTTAGAAATACCGAATAAAACCGATAACCGGCATTCGTGATCACTCGAGAGTGCGTATATTCGTAGTGATAATCGTATTTTGTAATAAAACAGTTTCGGTCAGAAACAGTGTCTTGTATTTGAAAAATCATGAAAAATTGGATAAAAGGAATTACAAAGTGAATAAGATATCAGATTAAAGCTTACTGTGTTAATTTTAATATGGAAGAAACGGAGAAGGAAAAGGAATATTAGATTCTGAGATATGTTAATTTTAGTGAGACTGATTTTGAATGACTTCGGGGTATTCTGTTCTGTTTTGGAAAAATCATATAAAATTGTATAAAGTGAATTAAGAGTTATAATTGATATGTATGGATTCCTTAGTGAATCTATTTTCAAAAGAAATAAGTGGGAGCAGTAGATGAAAATCGTACAGTAAGATATTTGAGATTAAGGTAAGAGAGGTCAGAATCATTGGACAGTGAAACAAGGGAAATTTTAAGGAATAAACTGTACTAAATGGTTAAGGTAAAAATTCTAGAAAACTTATAGTAGAAAGATATACGAGTCTAGTTTCAAGGAAAATTTACGGATTTGGATTTCGAGTTTTCTAACTCGAGTTATGGCCAATTTAGTCAGTGTGATGCAGTTGGACAGTTTCGTTTTTATGCCCCAAATTAGTAATTAAGCTTAGGTTGCGAAATTACCATTATACCCTTAGAGGGTAAATTACTGAATTACCCTTTGTGGGTACGATTACCGAATTATGAAAATGCCCTTACGGGTCAAGTTACGAAAATGCCCCTAATGGGCCGAATTATGAAAATGTCCCTATGGACTAAATTACGAAAATACCCTTTATGGGTCAAATTGAAATATGTTGCTATATGGGCCTCATGTGAATAATGGGCCAAATTTTCTAGATCGATTAATGGGCCAAATTTTGCTAGATCCAAAATTTTGCTAGATTGTTAAATGGGCCGAAAACCCTGATAAATAGTTAAATGGGCCGAAATCTCTGCTAGATCGTTAAAACGGGCCGAAAATATGCTAGATCGTTAATTGGGCCTAAGTTGCTAAAGTGCTAAATGGGCTAAATGTTATTTTGTGTTATGGGCCTTAATTAAAAACTTGAAATATTGATTCTCTTGTAAATTGGGCCTTTTGCTAAAATTATCATATGGATATAAATTGTTATGCATACATGTTTGCATGGGTTGGGAAAATGATGAAGAGAAGAAAGGCCTGTTGCCAAAATCTAGTTCGGTGGCTCTGCCACAAATAATCAAATGGCTTATTGCCTCTAGTTCGGTGGCTCTGCCACAAATATGGCTTATTGCCTCTAGTTCGGTGGCTCTGCCACAAATATGGCTTATTGCCTCTAGTTAGGTTATTCGCCAAGAAATAATCAAATGGCTTATTGCCTCTAGTTCGGTGGCTTTGCCACAAATATAAAATGGCTTAATGCCTCACGGTGTGTGTTGGCGGGGTGGGTTGACTTGATCCCACAGGTGTGATGGTTGGTACGGGGGTGTGTAGCGGATGGAAATTAGGCTTGGTTTGGGAATTGCATATCACATGCATATTATATACATGTTATAATTGTAATTGGGCTTAGGCCCAAAATATTGCTATGTGTGTTCACCAGTGGATGATGGTAAGGGATTATACTGCTGAGTTCTTGTAACTCACCCCTTTCTCTTAACCACAGAGGTAATGCTCCGTGAGGTGGACTTGGGCCATGGATGACTCGGTGGAGGCCATTCTTGAAATAGTGTTTTGAATTTTAAATTTCTATTCCGTTATTTTATTATTTTGGTTTAAGTTGTAATAAGGCCTCGAACTATTTTATTATTTGCTTTATGGTTGGTTTACTTATTATTTTGCTTAAATTGTTTTAAACGAGATATATGCAATCCATTTTATGTAAAGAGACGTATTTTCTAGAAAAGTTCTTCTAATGGAATTGAATTCATAATCAACGCCTCTCTTTCTTTGTGCATTCATTCCATGCATTTGCATTGTATTTCATGCATTTGCATTACATCATGTCACATGCATTAAAATTTGTAAAAAGACCCTAATTAGGTGAAATTATTTCAGACATGGAGCAAAGGTTGGAAAGAATAGAGAAAATGCAAATACAGATGCAAGAGCAATTGACCAAAATTTAACAAGAAATGCGGGAACAAATGCTGGAGTTTCAAAAGAATATGATAGGCCAGCTAACCTAGTTACTAGCCGGATGACTTGAAAAGAGGAGTAGCCTAGTGGTCAACAGTATGGATGATGATGAAGACATCGTTTATTCCCCAATAAGTGTCTCGACTCAACCAGACACGCATTCACATGGGGTACCCGCCATTATCGGACCCCAATGTCAGACTAATACCTCGGCCTTGTTGAACTTCCCGATGGGCTCATGTTTTAACCCTGAGGATGATCATGCCAAACCGAGTGTTCAGGTAGAGACAAAGGAAAGGAGAGAGCGGACTTTGAAGGCCCCGAAGAAGAAGGAAAAAGAAGCGAGTAGTACGAGTAAGTATGACAAGGGCCATTCGGAGCCGATTATAGTAAGCCAGCTAAGGATGGTGACTACCAGTCGTCAAGGCCCTCCTAGGCCGGATTCCAACTCAAAGCCTTCTGGAAGACCCCTCACTCCTATTCCCATGACATATAGGAGTTATACCGAACTTATTTGATATGCATGTTATAGCTCCTTATTACATGAAACCGATGCAACCTCCATACCTAGAATGGTACGACCTAAATGTCTAATGTGAGTACCACGCAGGGTCTGTGGCATTCGATAGAAAATTGCCTTGCTTTTAAGAAATTGGTGGAAAAATTTATTAACATGGGTATTGTGAAGATAGATGACGCGCCAAATGCAAAAATATGAAGAGCGTTTTGAACAATGGGATGCTGAAGGATCCTCAGATTTTAGCTAATCTAGAGTAATATTTAAAACATGCTTGTTGCTTTAAGCCTAGAGGCAATAAAAGTCCTTTTGTGAAATAGGCTTGTGTCCAGAATTTTTATTTCAATTAAATGCATCTTTCTAAATATGTTCATTCTTTACATTTCATACTATACATTTTTTTCATTTTTATTCATGACCATATCACACGAATAGTTATCCTTAGAATAATTTATTCTTTGAATTTTCTGCCTTCATACCCACAATGGGTCCCCGGATATCAATGACATGAGCGACGCTGTTACTGACTCTCCTTTTAGTGAGATATGTGTCTAGAGGGATCTAAGGATTTTGAAGATGACAGAGATTACAACTTATTTCCTAATTTGTTAAGAATGGTAGATCCTACCTTACGAAGTGCCAGCAGACACTTAGCTCATCACAAAAATAAGGCGAGACACCATTGAGTTGTTTTCAATAATTCAAAGATTTTTTCACAAAATCATATCAAGACACACTAGGCCACTGAAACATGGGTATGCTGTTAAGATTGGTGTTTAAAGAACCCACATTAATGGTTCTACAATGGCTAGGAGGCTCGAGCTACTGGTTTACCAAGAAAGGGAAACTGAATACGGGATTTATGCGCCTCCTTTATTTCTTCACAGATTCCCTATATGTGGGGCATGGACGTTATCAAGCCAGTCTCCTCAAAAGCTTTTGGCCAACATCGATTCATATTCATAGTCATTGGTTACCTCACTGAGAGGGTGAAGGTCGCTTCATATGCCAAAATTACAAAGTCTCAAATCAAATTCAAATTCAAATCTAAAAAAAAAAGTGGCAATAAAGAATGTGAAAAGGAACATAATTGCACAATGTCAAAGATTTACACTCTGTTCAAAGATCAGACACCATTCAAGACAAAGAAATGCAAAAAAAAACATTCAAATTTTTTTGAAAAATGACTGAGACTTGTAAAGTTGGCATAGAGAAGTTACCATTTACCCTCTATGATGCTTGAACGTAGGCTAGGACCTTCACCGGGGCAGCATCTTTCTCATTGGGTTATGAAAGGGAAACAATTGTTGGAAGTTAAGATTCCTTTTCTCCAAGTTTGAATTGAATTAGATGAAGCAGAATGCCTCCAGTAAGCTTGATTGAAAGTATTCAGCATGGTCAAATGTACCAAAAATGGATACGGGCTTATTACAAAAAGGTTCGCTCAAGAGAATTTTAGGAGGGGGACCTGGCATTAAGAAGGATTCTCCTTATCCAAAAAGACTCCAGAGGAAAGTAAAGGACCTTATGCAACAAAAAAGGCCTATTCTGGGGAAGTATGAATATTAACCGAGATGGAAGGCAAGGCCTCCCCAATCCGGTGAGTTCAGATTCAATGAAAAAGTTTTCCAAAAAAAACACAAAAAAAAAACACAAAAAAGAAGAAAGAAAAAAGAAAAAAGAAAAAGGAGAGGCCAAGGCGAAAACCCGCAAAGGGCGCTTTGAGACCAAAAGGGATTTGAGTTGAAAACCCAAGAAGGGTGGCTCAAATTTTGTTCAAAAGTGGGACATACAGTAGCCTTGCTACGCTTGAATTAATAGTGAAGAAGTATGTTACGTCTTGGGGCATCGACAAAGTACTCTGGATCCCCTAACCACATATTGAGCTTAAAATGGTCCTCAAGAAGTTTGAACAGAGAAGCTCAGGCAGTGATGTCTGGGGCACCTAGTTTTCAATTTACCCATTTTTGTTATTCATTTCATAATACACTACTAATAAACTTCCTTCTTGATTGCATTTGCTAGCTTTGATTAACCTGTTTGTTTCGAGCTATGCTCCCAATTAATTTCCTTCTTGTCTATTATTACAATTTCTTTCAGGCATTTTGCATTGAAATAACGATTGGTGGACTAATAATACTTTCATAAAAGGAGTTTTGCATATTACTCTAGAAGCTTCTGAATAGTACAAGGACCTGAAACAGGACGATTGTTTAGAACTCGCCAAGCTTAAGGTTTGGAAATATTTGAGAAAAATGATTATCTCTTTGGACCTTTTATTGGTTGAACAAAAAGATAAGACATTTCGTCGGTGACACAATCTCGACAAATAACAATGTCAACCTAGATGCATAAAGGGATTATTCTCGAGAAAAAGAAAAATGATACTTTGTCATTACACCCAGCGAATGGTGTAACAGATCAAATTGATCCTATACCTCAGAGTTGTAGCAAGGTGGATGGAAGAAACCAAATGTTGTTGTCCTGAAATTACAAAGGGAAGTGCAAACTTTATGTCCCAGAAGGTACAGTGGAAGGGACTCTAAAATTACAGCGGGGCAAGCTGGTGGAGCAGAATATGATCGTCTCTTTTGGGTTTTCTGTCGAAGATACCGGTTGAACGAGAAAGCATGGCAACACATCAGTGATAAAACCTCGATGAACTACAAAAATGACAACCAAAACAATAAAAGGGGTCATCCTCATACATTCATTTAAAGCATGTTTAGTTGGGAGCATTCGACTCATTCTGATCATTGCATCCTAATCATTGTAAAAAGACCATTCTCATGACATTCTGGATTCATGCAAGTGTTGTCCATAACATATATAGTTAGAAGGCTTTGAGTCATTCCAATCATAGCATCCTCATCATTTGCATAAGCATAAGCACATAAAATTAATTCTACAGGACAGGTTCCTCAAAGAATGGTATAGCAATATCGAAGTTCAGATTTTGTTCCCTAGAGATGGTAGTGGAGCGGACTGAAGATTGAAGTCTTCCTGAGATAGTAGGGAAGCAAACTAAAAAGTTCAGATTTTGTTCCCTAGAGATGATAGTGGAGCAGACTGAAGATTGAAGTCTTCCTGAGATAGTAAGGAAGCAAATTGGAAAGTTCAGAATTCTTATTTCCTTGAAGTTCCCGTGGAGTAGGTTAAGATTACAAATCTCGTCTCCCTGAGTTAACAATGAGGATAAATTCTTATTTTTTTGAAGTTTCAGTAGAGAAGATGGAGATTACGAATCTCTTCTCCCTGAATTCTTATTTTCTTGAAGTTCCCATGGAGTAGGTTGAGATTACAAATCTCATCTCCCTGAGTTAACAATGAGGTTAAATCCTTATTTCTTTGAAGTTTCAGTAGAGAAGATAGAGATTACGAATCTCTTCTCCCTGAATTCTTATTTTCTCAAAATTCTCATAGAGTAGGTTGAGATTACAAATCCCGTCTCCCTGAGTTAACAATGAGGATAAATTCTTATTTCTTTGAAGTTTCAGTAGAGAAGATTGAGACTACGAATCTCTTCTCCCTGAATTCTTATTTCCTCAAAGTTCCAGTGGAGTAGGTTGAGATTACAAATCTCACCTCCCTGAGTTAACAATGAGGATCAACCCTTATTTCAGTAGAGAAGATGGAGACTACGAATCTCTTCTCCCTGAATTCTTATTTCCTCAACGTTCTAGTGGAGTAGGTTGAGATTACAAATCCCGCGTCCCTGAGTTAACAATGAGGATCAACCCTTATTTCAGTAGAGAAGATGGAGACTACGAATCTCTTCTCCCTGAATTCTTATTTTCTCAAAGTTCCAGTGGAGTAGGTTGAGATTATAAATCCCGCCTCTCTGAGTTAACAATGAGGATCAACCCTTATTTCAGTAGAGAAGATGGAGACTACGAATCTCTTCTCCCTGAATTCTTATTTTCTCAAAGTTCTAGAGAGTAGGTTGAGATTACAAATCCCGCCTCCCTAAGTTAACAATGAGGATCAACACCAACAAATGGAATAGGTTGAAGATTGTCCTATTGCCTTTGACCGTGATGGAATAGGTTGAAGATGGTCCTATTACCACCGACCAGCAGATGGAATAGGTTGAAGATGGTCCTATTGCCACCTTGACCGGCGATGGAATAGGTTGAAGATTGTCCTATTGCCTTGACCAGCGATGGAATAGGTTGAAGATTGTCCTATTGCCACTTGACCAGTGATGGAATAGGTTGAAGATGGTCCTATTGCCACCGACCAGTGAGAGAATAGGTTGAAGATGGTCCCATGGCTTGACCAGCAGATGGAATAGGTTGAAGATCGTCATATTGCCCTGACCAGCAGTGGAATAGGTTGAAGATTGTAGATCTTGTCGCCCTAAACAGTATTGGGACAAGATCGAAGGCAAATCTTGTTTCTCTAAACAGTAGTGGAACATGATTTAAGCCATAGTCCTATTTCTTTGACCAGCAGTGGAATGTGCTGAAGGCTACAAATCCCTTCGCCCTGAAGTCATAGTGGAGCATGTTAAAATAAACAAATCTCATCCCTTCGAAGTTGCAGCAGGAGCAAATTGAAGCTACAGGTCCTATCTCGCTGTAGTAGCGGTGGAGCGGATCGAAGCGACATGTGCTGTGGACTGGAATGAGACTACCTCAAGAAAATGAGCAGGACTCAGTGAGAACAGGCAAAATTGGTCTTTCTTGAAAGTCTTTGCTCCATCCTCGTTACACGACAATGAGCAAAGAGGGGCAGCTGTCATAGCCCAATTTTTCCCGGGCTAACAAGCCCAACTAAACAAAATTAAAACCCCAACCAGACCTATTTCATTACACCCAAAACAACCTAAACCTACCCAAACCCGCTTAACCCATGAAACTAGTCCAAAACCAGACCCAAAACTAAACAAACCCTAGCCCACTATCCCAAACTCTTCCAAGAAACCCTAGCCCCCTAGGTGTGCCACCTAGCCTCGGCGACCACCTTTGTCAGACCACCTCGCCATCGCCCAGAGTACTCGCCTTTGTCACATCCATCGCCCGTTTGCCTGCAAGAAGAACAGAGAAATCATCAAGAAAACAAGTTGTAAACAATGGATATAAAAGCCAATCTAATTTCATTGTAAGGAGGGATTTTTTTCGGATTCGAAAAAATCAAAAACATACGAATGAAAAATCAGAAATAAAAAACAAGAGTAGAAGCCTTAAAGGTCGATTTTCATCTGTTTGGTTTTTTTTATCTACTGCTTTGTTTTTTTTATTTTTTATTTTAAGTTTTTGTTTTTACAAACGAAATAAAAGAAAAGCAAGGAGACCTTACCTGAATCGGAGGCTAAAAAGCCTGTTTTGCGCGCCGTTAGCCATTAGACGAGATGGTGACGCGACGGGCATCGGAGGAAGACTAATCGGTCGACCGAAATGAGAGAATGAGAGGGCTGCATCTTGGTTTTCCTCTTTTGTGAGAATGGAGGGGTTGTGGCTGCTGTGTTAGGGTTGAAAGTCTGAATCTTCAGGAAATTTTGGGCATATATATATGCAAATTGAGCAGCGCCTGCTTAACTCTGGGAAGCGCGCTTGTCCCTTCAAAGGGATATTTGTGCGATGGGTCCCTTCCCTTTGCCGTGCCAGTTGATCAAGCCCCATTTTGCATTTTCCTTTTTTTGCAATTGTGCCCTGATATTTCATCTCATTTTTAATTTGATCCGTGCCTCAGTCAAGCGAAACACTGCGCATTAGGAACCGGGTTATTCACCCATTTGGTCCTTGCACATTTAGGCGCGTGTTGCATTTTAGTCCGTAATCCCCTTTCCATTTTAATTTATTACTGTTTTAACCCCCTTAGTTTTATTCTGATTCCGATTTAGCCCTTCCTTGTTTGTTTTTGTAATTACATTGTTACTGTTATTATCATTAATTTTAATATTTCTATTAGTATTATTATTATTATATTATTACTATTATTATTATTTTATTTCACTACTAGTATTATTTTCATTTCTATTAACACTTATTTATTTACATTTTTACTATTATTTCATTTTGTCACTACTATTATTATTATTATTAATATTATTATTACAAGTCACTATTATTTACTTATCTTTTACTATTCTTTATTATTATTTGTTATTATTATTATTATTATTATTATTATTAGTATTTAGTATTTTTATCATTATATTATTATTATTACTATTATTATTGTCATTTCTATTATTGTTTTGTTACCATATTATCATTATTATTATTATTATTATTATTATTATTATTACTATTATTATTATCGTTGCTATTATATTATTAACATATTATTATTTATTTTTTACTATTATTATCCTTATTAACACATTTTACTTTTATTATTATTATTATTATTATTATTATTATTATTATTATTATTATTATTATTCCATTATTATCATTTTTGCATTATTATTAGTACTACTATTATTATTTTACTACTTCATATATGACCTACTTATTTATCGGTTTTACCATTAAAGTTCTTTTATTTTTATTACTCTTATTTATTGTCATTTTATCTTTCGTCACTTTAATCTATCATTTTTCTTTTACGTTACATAGCTTGTTAGTTTCATTCTCTTCTTATTATTCGCACTACTCGCTTATTATCATACCATTAATATCATGATTCATTTCTTTTCTTTTATTTTATAAACTTATGTTACATCAACTTTCTTCGACACAAGATTGCTTTCTTTCTCAAAGGCAATATTTTGTGTTTAGAAATTCGAGAGATCATGCCCTAAAGTACTGGGTTTCGATTTTTCTCGTTTAATCTAAATAACCGAATATCCTTTTAAAACAAATACATTTTTAAACAAAAAGCTTATTTTTGGGAACTCGAAATGTCGTGTCCTAAAGCATTGGATGTGATGTTTTGTTATCCCGAGATAAGATTTTCTAAACTAATGTTATCCCGAGATAAGATTTTCTAAACTAAGGCAATGTTTTGTGTTTAGAAATTCGGGGAATAGTGCCCTAACGTGCTGGGTTGCGATTTTTCGTCTGACTAAAAAGCCTAACACCCTTTTAACAAACTTCGTAAATCATGAGATGACTTTGATTACGAGAGATTAAAATATTGTGTCCTAACGTGCTGGATGTGATATTTATATCCTTTCGGAACAAAGAAATCTCAGTTTTTAACCCAAACATCTATATTTGTTTTACGATTTTAACGTTATTAAACAAAAATACATCATGCAAAAGTATTATATTCCATTCAAAGATTTTAAATAAGGCAATGTTTTATGCTTAGAAATTGGGAATAGTGCCCTAATGTCTTTGGAGTTACGATTTTCCGCTTGACTAAATAACTAAACATCCTTTTAATTAGTTTCGTAAATCATGAGATAGCTTTGATTACGAAGGTTTAAAATATCATGTCCTAACGTGCTGGATGTGATGTTTGTATCCTCTCGGAACAAAGAAATCTCAAATTCCACCCAAATTATCCAAACATTTTAAAGGATCTGATTTTAAAACTTTTCAAATCTTCGACATTAAAACATCGACTAATGAATTTGGTACCAATTTGGGCGTGATGAAGGTGCTAACCCTTCCTCGCACGTAACCGACTCCCGAACCCGATTTTCAAAACTTCGCAGATCAAAAACATTGGTGATCCAATCACACCAAATAAAGATCGGTGGCGACACCGCTATTTTTATTTTTGTTTTCAAAACCAAAGTCGACCCGTCGTTTTCCAAAAAAATGGTTACGACAATAGCTTGATAGTGTGATAGGATCTCCGGCGATCTCTAACCCGAGCTAGCTTAATAACCCTATGAGACATAGGAAAGGAAGGGGGTAAGCTATGTATATAGCTTAGTAAGTTCATATGTAAATAATAAGCAACCTCAACCATACATATATCATACTATCAACATAATGTAAATCCATACGAATGTCATTTAAGTCTCATAAGTATAACTTACTCAATCACATCTTACCAAGTGTTTATCATGTTCAATAATATGAACTCAAATTTTATAATCTACCATAATCTCATGGTTATACTTTTATTCAGTCAAAATGTTTGCTCTATCAACTTATAAGCATAATTTGACATATTCTGGCATTAGCCCAACAACCCTAATCTTTCTGATGTAACATATTACAATAATTAACAAATCATTTCAAACTACATAATAAACATGCATATTAATTATGAGTATTTACATTTCAAGCATATAATTTAACATCACTCAATTGCCTAAAATCTTATCTTCACATACTTTCATAACCATTTTAATTGGAAATTATGCCAATGTTTCCTTTTTCACATATCTTGACAAATCACAAGTTGCATGAATATAACATGATATATCTTAATTCAATTTGGCCCGAAAGGCAATCACATAATCATTAATAGAATTTATCATAAATTTCATACATCACAAGTATAGACCAATAATCACAATTCATTTCTAAAATCATTCTCGTGGAAATCATGAACTCGCAATTTCATGAAGTCAATGTATATAAACTTTACGTACTTACTTGTACCAATTCGTAATATTTACATACGCTTTCTCTTCTTTGACATACTCATTGAATTTCCCATTGAACCACTTGGAATACTAAAGGATACTCGGGAATCTCGTACACATAGTACCGTACCAATGCCATATCCCAGATATGGTCTTACATGTAATCTCGTATCGATGCTAATAGCCCAGCTATGGTCTTACACGAAGTCTCATTTCGATGCCATATCCCAGATATGATCTTACACGAATGTCTCATATTGATGCCATATCCCAGATATGGTCTTACACATAATCTCAGTAACCCTAATGTCATGACATTTATATCCTATCTATTCCTAAGGTTCAACCGGGACTTTTGCTGTACCGAATCTCTGTCGGTCATTTTCGTAGTATCATACTCAATAACATTCACATTTCGTTTCAATAATATAACATTTACCATAATTATATCAATTAAGCATTTATACACTTATAATTTAATGCTTATTAAACATACAAACTTACCTCAACAGAAAAATGGCAAAAAGGACTAAATAGTCAAATACTCGTTTTTCCCTCGTTCTAACTCTGAACCTCATTTTTCTTGATCTATAATATCACATTTAACTCATTTATTATTCAAATTATTCAATTCAGTCCAAAAAATCTTATTATGGAAATAATACATTTTTGCTCATAAAAGCCCACATTATTCAATTTAGTCTCTAGGCTCGTAAAATGAATTTCATTCAATTTCTTCAATGCCCAAGCTTAGCTGAACCTATTTCATGCTCATAAAAGCCCACATTTTTCATTTAATCACACTTTTACTACTCATTTTATAACTTTTACAAATTAGTCTTTTTAGGCATTTTCACAAAAATCACTTAGCAAAAGTCGTTTAACAAATCATAAACATGCATTTTCTACCATCAAACATCAAAATACAAAAATATTCATCATGGGTAAAATTTTAGACTTTGATTATGTCTTAAATTAGTGGTAGAAATAGATAGATCATGTTACAAGGATTTTAAAAACGTAAAAATCATTAAAAACGGGACTAGAACAAACTTACAATCGAGCTTGAAAACTTGAAAAACCCTAGCCATGGTTTCTCCATGTAAGTGTCGGCCATGGGGTAGAAGATGGACAAATTTTGGCTTGATTTTTGCTTTTTAATTCATTTTAATTACCAAATTACTAAAATGCCTTTAATGAAAAACTTTGGAAACATGCCTAACCATGTCCATTTTTTCCACCAACTTAACTAATGGTCTAATTACCATTTAAGGACCTCCAATTTAAAATCTCATAGAAATTGGACATCTTTAACATATAGAATTCAACTTTTGGACCTTTTGACTAAATTGAGTGCCCAAACGTCAAAATTTTTGAATGAAATTTTTGCGAAATTGTACATAAAATGGTAGACCTTAAAAATATAATAAAAATAAATTTTTCTACATCGGATTCGTGGTCCCAAAACCACTATTTCAATTAGACCCAAAATCGGGCTGTTATAACTCTCCCCCCTTTATGGATTTTTGTCCCCAAAAATTTTACCGGAATATAAATTTGATTTCCACGTAGACTCCTCTATCTCGTGCCACTACCAAAGAACTCTCACTAAGGTTATACTTTTATTTCCTAACCTTTTAATTTCTCGTGTCAAAATTCGATCAATTCTTCTTTACACAACACATCAATGAATCTTAATCCCCATCGCAGAATTCATACTCAAAGAGTCCAAATCGATACCATCGCAAAATAGATACATAAAACACATTTTGAATCATTTTCCAAGGCAATACTTTCGGAAACATGCCATCTCTGAACGGGAATTTCATATCCACATGTTCCAAATTCACATACAACCTCCGACAATCTGAAGTGGATTCTAAACTACCACGAATCACTTTTACTTTTGTATGACTTTTGATCGGATAGCCTCTGAAACATATAGCTCAACCAGTCTATCTTGTTACATACCCGATCACCAGAACATCTATTTCAAATATCTATACATTTTATTACTCCCTGAATGAACAAACGAGCTACTACTGAGCTTCGTATAAAATTTTCTGCATAAGCTCTGAATAATTCAGTGCACAAATTCTATCTCGGAATAAGGATAACAATTATCAGGTTCAACTGAAATCCAGAATCAAAAGTTGTCTCACACGGTACTCATTCAGTTTACCACTCACTATCACATTCCTGAGGTTTTCAATCTTGCAAAGAAAACATCATTTTAGCTTCTGATTTAGCTAGATTCAGACTATCATCAAATAAGATTAATCATGTATTCAATACTCACAAAATAAGCAAAGGATTTCCATTCAAGCATTTGCAACTATATTTGCTTTCCCAAAGTTTAATTGATAAATACTCACAATCTTTCAATAGTTCAAGCCATCTATGCTATTTTAAATTTCAAATCCTTCTGTGACATTAGATACTTTAAACTCTTGGGATCAAGAAACATATGATATTTTTCGTCGAAAAACTAATTTCATCAAATTCTCAACACAGACATAAAAAGTGGCCGACTTTAAATCACCCGTCGGACAGTTCCTTTCATGTGACTTTATCCGTCTGAAAGAATAAACTATCACTTTACATTCTTGTATTAAAACACATTCCAATCCATTCGATAGTGCATCGTTGAAAAACCAAAAATTCCTTGCTCAATTTAAACCGAACCAAGAACCAATATTTAGGTTAACAATACGTTCAACTATTTTCAACTTTCCTAACACTCAGCAGACCATTCAAACTTTCACAAATGTGATAACTTTATCAATTAGAATAGCTTTAACTCATAACAACATCAATTGATTAGAACAAAACTAATAGGCATATCTCCGTATCATACCTTCTAGCATATGAATTCTTCATTCAGTCTGTTCGTCAATTTACCCATGAATGTACAAGGTTTTATCCTTTTACCTGAGGATAAACTTAAATGCATATAACTCAAATTACCTTTCAACTAACCAGCTCGTTCAGATAAAGATAACTGAGTCGATCTCCACTATCAAATAATATCATATCAAAATTTTCCTTTCTTTATGCTATTAAAACAACTCAAACATACAATCTTTCAAAATTTCCTCACATGTTAGTGAAAGATCTTTACAACTGCATTAGCTCAAGGAAACAAAATTCCTTAATTGAACTCATTGACCTTAATCAAACTTACCTGAGAAAAGAAAACCATTGTACAATTTGAGCTTGAGCTTCCACTATTTATACCTTTACCGATGTCAATTCCTTTCACAAAAATTAGAGAAATCCTGATACCAGAATCTCCATGTTCCCACAATCGAACCAGAAATGCAACCATAATAGACATAGTTATTATAAGCCAAAGAACACACTTTAAAGATGAGCCATGATTGATAATTTACGAAATAAGGATGTAAGAAAATTGAGATAAAGAAATCCAAGATGCGATATCATACTAGAAGTCCGAGAACCTAACTCATAAGAAAATAATAAAGACCTTGATGATTCCTTAGAGAAAACCAGAAGAAAAATAATGCTTATATGCTCTGGAATCAATTGTAACAGAGAGATAACATATTTCCCAAATATATATAAAACAAAACAACATCCAGTAGAAACAGAAGAATAGCCTCACATAAATTTTCACCAACAACTTTTTTTTTCCAAACATAATATAATAGAATCCCAAAGGGAGAGATAAGAAATGTTGCTCATCAACCAACCAGATCAACAGTGCTCTCATCTAACATTATAAGTAGCTAGCATTCTCATATGATAAGAATTTCATCAGAAAACGGAAAATCACATATATCTCTGAGGACAGATGAGTACATAAAATACCCAAGAGAGATCATCATAATCTATTCAATTACAACCGTTACACTCAAACATCTTTACGATTCAAATATCATTCCTCTGACTAATTCTTTCATCACAAATCTCGTATTATTCTATTCACTAACGAAAATCAATTCGGAAGAAATTCCAGTAAGTACATACTTTAGACATCATACCTGAATGAGTCGATTAGCCGAGATTAGCTTTTTCTTTAACCGCAACATCGCGAAATCTGAATGATCTTTAGAATAACTCGGTATCTTTTCCAGAATTGTATTCACTTGTCAAACTATTCTTAACTCTGACCACATTATTAGTCATTCCTCTAATGAACTCTTTAGTATCTTACTTGTGAGCTCATTCAACTTAAATCTCGTGAAATTTTGTTATAACATACCACTTTGGTAAGGGAGTGAAGTCGTAAAGCCTCTAACTCGACTCTCATAAATACACACATATCACTTAGTGTAACATCCTAAATTTATGGGCCTATGCATTTAGTGTGGGGATATGTTTAATTTGTTAATTTAAGTGGTGAGGGTTCAAAATTGGGCTTAGGATTAGGCAAAGGCCTTGATTGAATTATTTTAAGGTGGCGTCATTAACAATAAAAGAGGCCCAAGTTTTGGCCGCAAGGAGCCCATGTTTTTAGGGCCATTTTCGGCACCTAAAATGAAGCAAGGAGTGACACCACACACAAGGAGTTAGTGGCCCAAAATTTAAGTTTAATAAAGCCCAAATCTTTTAATTTAAGTGAGTTAAATTTAGGCATTAAGATTTGATGAGGTGGACGGCTACAAGGCTCAAAAATATGAAGATTTAGATGGATTTTATAATTGATAAAATAGTAGATAAAAAGGAGAAAAGTTAGAAGCTTATCTACAAAGGAGGTGATGGCCGAAAATCCATCACCTAGAGGAGTGTAGAAATCGGCTACTGCATGGCAAAGGAGGTGCCAAATTTTCCCTCTCATTTAGCTTGAATTTTAATTAATTAGGAAGGGCGTTTTCATTTTTATACATGAGGTGTCGAAATATCTATAAATAGGGATAGCTCCTTGATTCTGACATTGAAAGCCCTAATTTCTTCTCCCATTGTGCCGAAATTCTTTAGCCTCTCCCTCTCCAATTTCTTTTCTCCAATTTCTTCAAAAGCCGAAACTCTTCTCCACTTTTTCCTCCTTGTGCCGATTTCTCTAAAAAGCCGAAGCATCTATAGTCTTTTCTTTTATTCATACTATTTGAGAATTAGTTCTATTCTTCCGGCATTTAAAACTTTCCTTTGGAATTTTCTAATCTCCTTTCCAAGTGTTAGCCAAATTTCCTATACTAAGGTAAGTGCCGATTTCTGTTAGATCTCATATTCTATTTCGGTTCTTAAAAGGCAAAAGCGAAAAAATTAATGCTTTAATGATTCTATGTTGGGCAACAATTTGGGATTTGATGGAAGCTTGGTCAATTAGATCTAAAAGCCAAAAATAGCTAGTCTCCACTTTAGGATTTTTAAGGTAAGAAGACTTCCTAGATTTCTATTAGATTTGATCATTATATGCAAGATCTTAAAGTTATAATGAGAATTAATGATTAAATATTGTGATAGTAGTTCTAAGGACTTGTGATGGAATTAAATATGGATCAGGCAAAGGAGAAAATCCCTAAGTTTAAGAAAAGAGCAGTATCTTCCATTAGAGATTTGCCACTTGGTTGTGGACCGGCTTCTGAACAACACCTTAGGCAGATAGTAGTAGTGTCGACTAAGGATAGCGTTGACATAGAAAGCATCGTCTTATCGGTAATCAGGTGTGTAGATCTCTAACACACTACTAATCCTGTATGTATGATTATATGTATGCATTATGGGCTAAAAAGCTGGAAAGAGGCTGTATAGACAGTCGAATGGAACCCTAAAAGGGTTAGGCAAGGATGCCAGATACGTAAACATTGAACTCCCTATGTGTATCGAAATAAATGTAAACCTACAAGATGTTTTCTTTATGTATGTATGCATGGGGTGGGATTTTGATATGATGAAGGGGAAAAGCATGACAGGTCACACAGTGATTGGTGGTAGAAAACCCACAAATATAAATGCTTGGTCACATAGTGATCGGTGGCTATGCCACATTTAATAATTCCTAAATAACAGGAATAGGCAGTTCGGCTGTCGTTATGGTGTGTAGCGGATGGACGGTTGGTTATAGAAATCCCCACGGTGTGATGGTTGGTTTGGGTTGGTGTGTAGAGGATGGAAACCTAGGATGGGTTGGTTTATTCATTATTTATTGTTTACCATGTGATTATAATTGTTGCTTTATGTATGGCCCAGGGCCCATAATGTGTTTGTGGGCTCAGGTCGTTGTGTGTTTTGAGATTTATACACTGAGTCTTGGTGACTCACGCTTTTTTTTTTTCTACGCTTTCAGATGAGCAGTAGAGGGTGGACATGGGAGCCGAAACGGACTCGAGGGGCCATCAAGTTTTATTTCTACAAATTATTTTTTTGGGATTTCTTTAAGTTTATTTTATTGTTATTTAGGAATATTTATGTAATAAGGCCCCTAGTTTTTATTCAACTAAGTAGTTTTCAATGTTATGCAACTTATGGATTTATGACAAGGTTTATTTATACGTAATAATAATACAAAGAGGTTTATTTCTAAAAAGTCACTTCTTTATTCAAATTTTAAATAATTAACTTGTGTTTTCAAAATCCGATAAAGTGTTATGTGTTCCATAACACGCCAAATCTGGTCGAAATGCATGGGCCGAGTTTGGGGTGTTACATTTTGGTATCAGAGCCCAGTTTAAAACTCGGGCTGTGAAATGGGTCTAGTAACTGTTTTGAAATTGAGGAAATATTTTGAATGAAGATGTGGCATTCGAGTCTACCGGCACCCGATCCACCCAGGTAAGTACTCTAACTCTTGTTGTGATATACATGTGGGCTTAATGGGCTTGATGGATGTAGGTTAGTATATTAGACATTGATGGACTTTAGGTTTAGCTTAAATCACTCTTCAATATCATAAGACTTAATTCAACTAAACCAAACCTGTAAACAAGTCGCTAAGTTAGGGTGTGGCAATAGGCATACGCATGTCTAGGATTGGATTCAAGGAGAGCTTGGTATTTAAGCAGTCCTAGTGACTCACCTCTTCTTCGCTAGAACCCTACCTGGTGCATAGTGACTGTTCACCTTAGCCATAAGGACTCGTTGACGGGCCAAAACTTATAATTAAAACCTGAAAGGGACTAGCCACCCTATTTAATAAAATTACTAAAATACCCTTAGTTTGGAAAAAATTTCTACCAAATTAAACCCTGATTTACAAAATGACCAAAATACCCTTGACTTGTAAAATTACCAAAACATCCTTGACTTATAAAATTACTGAAATACCCCCAGATTGTAAAATTACCAAAATACCCTCAGTTGACAAAATTATCAAAATTCCCCCAAATTGTAAAATTACCAAAATACCCTTTATTTTGAAAAATCACCAAGAAACCTTATTTTAGAAATTACGAAAATACCCTTATAGGTAGAAATTACGAAAATACCCTTAGGTAGTGAAATGACAAAAATACCTCTAGATGATGAATGTAAGTTTATAATGTTATCTGTATGATGGTTGTATGATGGATGTTGCGTGTATGTGTATGCTAGAGCTAGGAAATACAGCCTTGAGACTGAATTCGTTGTGAATTCAAAAGAACTACTCTTAAAACTATTATTCATAAGACTGTTTGTGGTTAATCAGTGGAAGAAAACTACTAATTCATAAAATTTCTAATCAGATAAACGCGAATCGGTAGAATGAGTACAAGGGGTCGATGACGTCCGCCACGTGGTCGTGGTAGGGGTAGGATGACTTTGTCAGAACCAATAGGATCTGGCCACGGGTCAGGAAACGAAATGCCAGCTGAAGAGGTCGAATGTCAGGATCAGACGGCCGGAGATGATGCTGTATCTCAGGCGATGTTGAGGGTTTTAGAGAGGGTTGTTGGAGTAGGCATGGGCATAGGAGCCCGAAAATCTATGCCGGAGCGACTTTGGGCCAATGGGGCAAAAGTGTTTAGGGGAATTTCTGGTGTAGCCCCAAGTTCAGCTGAGTATTGGTTAGAGGCGGTAGAACGCATAATGGATGATTTAGACTTTACGGAGGATGAGAAGTTGAAAGAAATTATATCTCTCCTGCGAGATGAAGCCTACCAATGGTGGCTTACGGTTAAGAATGGAACAGTGGCTGACCATATTACCTGAAATCTCTTTAAAATAATGTTTTAGAATAAGTATATTGGATCGAGTTATGTGGATGCGCAACGCCGAGCATTTCTGAATTTGGTTCAAGGGAGTAGGTCAGTGGCTACATATGAAGCTGAATTCTTACGCCACGGAGCATGAATGTTGTGTTAGGTTCGAAGATGGCCTGAGGGATGACTTGTATGTTTTGATAGCCCCATAGTGGGAGAGGGAATTTGCTATGCTTGTGGAAAAGGCTAAGATAGCTGAGGAGGTAAAGCGGACTGAGAAACTGAATCGGGATAGAGATAGAAGTGGAAGTAAGAGCAATTTTGAATCGTCAGGGGCAGTTGGGCAAACTTAGAAAAGACCTAGGTCAGACGGGCTGAAACAGGATAAGAGACCGGCTGCTGCTAACCAGGCACAAAAGTGTGCTTGATGTGGTAAGTTTCATACCGGTGAGTGTTGGGTAAGCACTGGGAAGTGTTTTAGGTGTGGATCTACGGACCGCCAAGTTAGAAACTGTCCGCGTAGCAACGGGGCAAGAAGGGCCCATAGGTCAAGAGAATGCACCGCCGGGAAGAGGAGGTCAATAACCACCAAGGGGCCATGGTCAAGTCAATGGTGGCAATGGCACAGGACATGGTCGTGGAGGTGCGAGCTATCTTGAGGTGAGGTGACCACCTTGGTCTAGCAAGACGTCACCAAGGGACGAGGACACTCTAGATGTGAATATCGGTCGTACCTACCATAGTATACTAAGTGTTTATTTTGGCTTTAGAATAAGAGTCGCAATGAAAGCATAGTAGTGAGACTTAGGTAGTTTGATTACTAGTTAATTGGAAATTTCGAGGACTAAATTTCTTTAAGGGTAGAACTGTAACATCCTAAATTTATGGGCCTATGCATTTAGTGTGGGGATATGTTTAATTTGTTAATTTAAGTGATAGGGGTTCAAAATTGGGCTTAGGATTAGGCAAAGGCCTTGTTTGAATTATTTTAAGGTGGCGTCATTAACAATAAAAGAGGCCCAAGTTTTGGCATAAGGAGCCCATATTTTTAGGGCCATTTTGGCACCTAAAATGAAGCAAGGAGTGACACACACACAAGGAGTTAGGGGCCTAAAATTTAAGTTTAATAAAGCCCAAATCTTTTAATTTAAGTGAGTTAAATTTAGGCATTAAGATTTGATGAGGTGGACTACTACAAGGCTCAAAAATAGGAAGATTTAGATGGATTTTATAATTGATAAAATAGTAGATAAAAGGAGAAAAGTTAGGAGCTTATCTACAAGGGAGGTGATGGCCAAAATCCATCACCTAGAGGAGTGTAGAAATCACCTCTTGCATGTCAAAGGGGTGCGAATTTTCCTCTTATTTAGCTTGAATTTTAATTAATTAGGAAGGGCATTTTTGGTTTTATACATGAGGTGTCGAAATATCTATAAATAGGGGGGATAACTCCTTGATTCTGACATTGAAAGCCCTAATTTCTTCTCCCATTGTGCCGAAATTCCTTAGCCTCTCCCTCTCCAATTTCTTCAAAAGCCGAAACTCTTCTCCACTTTTTCCTCCTTGTGCCGATTTCTCTAAAAAGCCGAAGCATCTATAGTCTTTTCTTTCATTCATACTATTTGAGAATTGGTTCTATTCTTCTAGCATTTAAAACTTTCCTTTGGCATTGTCGAATCTCCTTTCCAAGTGTTAGCCGAATTCCCTATACTAAGGTAAGTGCCGATTTCTGTTAGATCTCATATTCTATTTTGGTTCTTAAAAGGCAAAAGTCAAAAATTAACAATTTAATGATTCTATGTTGGGTGGCAATTTGGGATTTGAAGGAAGCTTGGTCAATTAGATCTAAAAGCCGAAAATAGCTAGTCTCTACTTTCGGGATTTTTAAGGTAAGAAGATTTCCCTAGATTTCTATTAGATTTGATCATTATATGCAAGATATTAAGGTTATAATGAGAATTAATGATTAAATATTGTGATGGTAGTTCTAAGGACTTGTGATGGAATTAAATATGGATTAGGCAAAGGAGAAAATCCCTAAGTTTAAAAAAAGAGCAGTATCTGCCATTCGAGATTGGCCACTTAGTTGTGGACCGACTTCTGAACAACACCTTAGGTAGATAGCAGTAGTGTCAACTAAGGATAGCGTCGACATAGAAAGCATCGTCTTATCGGTAATCAAGTGTGTAGATCTCTAACACACTACTAATCCTGTATGTATGATTATATGTATGCATTATGGGCTAAAAAGCCGGAAAGAGGTCAGATAGACAATCGAATGAACCCTAAAAGGGTTAGGCAAGGATGCTGCACGTAAACATAGAACTCCCTATGTGTATCGAAATAAATGTAAGCCTACATGATGTTTTCTTTATGTATGTATGCATGGGGTGGGATTTTGATATGATGAAGGGGAAGAGCATGACAGGTCACATTGTGATCGGTGGTAGAAAACCCACAAATATAAATGCTAGGTCACATAGTGATCGGTGGCTATGCCACATTTAATAATTCTGAATAATGTGAATAGGCGATTAATTTGTCGTTATGGTGTGTAGCGGATGGAGGGTTGATTGTAGAAATCCCAAGGTGTGATGGTTGATTCGGGTTGGTGTGTAGAGGATGGAAACCTAGGATGGGTTGGGTTATTCATTATTTGTTGTTTACCATGTGATTATAATTGTTGCCGCATGTATGGGCCAGGGCCCATAATGTGTTTGTGGGCTCAGGTCGTTGTGTGTTTTGAGATTTATACACTGAGTCTTGGTGACTCACGCTTTCCTTTTTTTTTCTACGCTTTCAGATGAGCAGTAGAGCGTGGACATGGGAGCTGAGACGGACTCGAGGGGCCATCAAGTTTTATTTCTACAAATTATTTTTTTTGGGATTTCTTTAAGTTTATTTTATTGTTATTTAGGAATATTTATGTAATAAGGCCCCTAGTTTTTATTCAACTAAGTAGTTTTCAATGTTATGCAACTTATGAATGTATGACAAGGTTTATTTATACGTAATAATAATACAAAGAGGTTTATTTCCAAAAAGTCACTTCTTTATTCAAATTTTAAATAATTAACTTGTGTTTTCAAAATTCAATAAAGTGTTATGTGTTCCATAACACGTCAGATTTGGTCAAAACGCATGGGCCGGGTTTGGGGAGTTACACTTAGCATTCATCATCAACATAATATCTTCACAATCATATAATTCACTTCAAGCTAATTAACATACATATTTATGCTACACGAACTTTCTGATTATCTTTATTCAAACAAGTGTACTTAAACATACATTCCATAAATTTTGAGTAAGTTTACTTATCACATTCACTTAATCAAACAAATTATGCACATAACATCTTATGAAAGCCAAATAAACATAGATGAGCTTATCATAATCTAAACTTTCATTTCAGTTCACCTTTCCATATTTCAAGAATAATTCCCATTGAACTATTGTAATTTCGATGGATACTCGAGTAGTATACTTAAGATATGCATGTCAACAATCCATCACTTCATATTCAAAAGTGTCTGTTTGACACATATTAATGGAGCACACACTCGAGCCACATATGAAATAACAGAATTGCCAATTCAGGCTAAATCCTTTCAATAACGTATGCTCTAAAGGCTTACTCTGGATTACCCGTTCGGGCTAAATCCATTTCATAACATATGCTCGAGAGGGCTTAACTCAGGATTGTCGTTCCGAGCTAAATCCTTTTGCAACATTTAAAACATTTTATCCGTTTCATAAAATCACCATAATCCATCGAAATACAACATTCAACCTGAACAATGACATTTTATCCATAATTCTCAACTTATGGTTATTTCATTTTGTACATCATCACATACCTATCATGAACTCTTATTAATACCTTTCCAAGTTTCGACTCATCACAAACACATTTTCAAATATCTTAGTATAGTTTTCAGCGTTTTCAAAAATAGCTTGGTTGGAAAGCATCTCTGTCTCAACAAAACAATTTTGTTAGAGTCGGGAGATATCACACTATCATGAGTAGTAATATGGCATGTATAGCTAGACTCACATAAGCCACGTTAGTCTGAGAATCGACTAAACCATAACTCTGATACCACTAAATGGAACACCCCTTACCCATATTCAACGTTGGAATAGGGTACGAGGCATTACCGGACATAAACACAAGCAAAACATACATTTTTGAGTCATAAATTTGCGTCCAAATTAAAATCATTCATATTCAAACATATAGTCCCTTATATGAGCCTATGAGGCCCAAAACATGCTTTAGAAGTAGTTCGGGACAAAATCGAAAACTCGAGGAATTTTTATAAAACTTAGAAAATTTTTGCTAGAAGCAGGGCTCACACGCCCGTGTGGTCTAAGGGACACACCCATATGACCCTGGGACACGCCCATGCTTCAGACTGTGTTCAATTTAGGGGTGCTCTCTGACTTGTGCCACACCACCGTGCCACACGACCGTGCCACACTCCTGTGTGCTAGGCCGTGTAGTACACACGACTGAGACACATGCCCATGTCTCTACCAGTGTGCTCAATTCTGGACATTATGTTTTTCAAAATTAAGGTGTAGGGGACACACGACCGGAACACATGCCCGTAGGGCAGACCGTGTGTCACACACGACTTAGACATACGCCCGTGTGTCTACCCATATGGACAAAAATAAGGCTATTTACCAAGCCATTTTGCCACCCTCACTTGCACATATCTACACAACATCGCATGGCACAAATTCAGGCATATAAATGCT
The DNA here is from genome assembly GCA_025506655.1 of Gossypium rotundifolium. Taxonomy (NCBI): domain Eukaryota; kingdom Viridiplantae; phylum Streptophyta; class Magnoliopsida; order Malvales; family Malvaceae; genus Gossypium; species Gossypium rotundifolium. The sequence continues at coordinate 175,262,727 of CP106724.1, forward strand.
ACCAAACAAAACAATAGCATGTCATTCTTATACCATCATTTATCTTGCTTATAACATCGTACTTAGCCCATTAAAAACATACTAATTTCACAATCACAATAGGGCATTAGCATCTGAATAAACTTATGATCGACATAAGCCATCATTCATGGCTACATATATAAGATGAGGCATTAGTAATTACAAGCTAACACACATGGCCAAATTAATAATGAATCACATAAAAAATTAACATAGTCCTTATACATGCCATAGACTTAAAATACTTGAATTCACTTATAACCAAATTGATAGCTTGATAGTGTGATAGGATCTCCGGCAATCTCCAACCCGAGCTATCTTAATAACCCTATAAGACATAAGAAAGGAAGAGGGTAAGCTATGTATATAGCATAATAAGTTCATATGTAAATAATAAGCAACCACAACCATACATATATCATACTATCAACATAATGTAAATCCATACGAATGTCATCTAAGTCTCATAAGTATAACTTACTCAATCACATCTTACCAAGTGTTTATCATGTTCAACAATATGAACTCAAATTTTATAATCTACCATAATCTCATGGTTATAACTTTATTCAGTCACAATGTTTGCTCTATCAACTTATAAGCATAATTTGACAGATTCTAGCATAATCCCAACAACTGTAATCTTTCTGTTGTAACATATTACAACAATTAACAAATCATTTCAAACCACATAATAAACATGCATATTAATTATGAGTATTTACATTTCAAGCATATACTTTAACATCACTCAATTGCCTAAACTCTTATCTTCACATACTTTCATAACCATTTTAATTGGAAATTATGCCAATCTTTCCTTTTTCACATATCCTTACAAATCACAATTTGCATGAATATAACATGATATATCTTAACTCAATTTGGCCCAAAAGGCAATCACATAATCATCAATAGAATTTATCATGTCTTTCACACATCACAAGTATAGACTAATAATCACAATGTTTTTGTAACATCCCTAACCCGTATCCATCGTCGAATTAGGGTTACGAGGCATTACTTGACCAAACACAAGTCAGCATACCTTTAAAAATACTAATACAATAATTGATGCATAATCAGTTATTGCTATCAGGATTGAACATGTGTTTCCATTTTAAAATCAAATATGATAGCAAACATATCACAAGCAATGTCATTAATATCTTATACGAATAAATTTTCATACAAATAATAGAAATACCATTCATTTAGTCATTTTCGAAGCAAGGGCCGAATTGATCATGACTAAGTTCATATTACAATTTGGGTTGTATCACATACGCACCTTAACAAAATGTTTACATCTATAATTTTGTCATTCAATCCTTATGGCGAATACACTTGAACATCCAATGAAAATCTAAAGTTTCCAATTAAATAAATGTCATGGCTGAATATTTAAAATGAGTTTGATCTCATTTTACTCATTAATAAAATGAAATCGTTTAATAATATGCATAAAGTACAACCTATATCTTTCATGGCTTATCACATAAGTGCACACGAAATAACTAAATGCTTATCCATCAACCAAATGTACTTTATACCTTATTCAAACTAAAAATTTTCATATATTCAAATTTCTCATAGCATAATATGAACTAATGCCTAAGCTAAACTTATAAGTCATTCAATAAACATTCATTCGTACCATATGGATAATATGCCATTCATAATCTCATGCAACATACTTACCAAATCAAACTATATTCAAAATCGAAAGTTCACAAACATATATACCAACTCAAACTTACTCATTCAATCCAAGGATAGAAATGAAGCCATTTTCGCATGGCATTATATACATCAAATTCAAAATATAAGCTCAAAACAGTAGTATAGCCTGTAATATCCTAAAATTTGAGTATTATTTGTGTTGACTCGGGTATAAATTTTTTGTGTAGCATAGTCTTGTGAAGGCTTGATTTTATTTAGGAAGCTAGAATAATTGTTAGTATGGTTTATTTAATGAAGTGGATTAAGTGAGCTTGACACTTAAGTTAAATTAAGTGTTAAATTAAAGCACATGAGTAGTTAGTGGCATAGTGGATAAGGAGCTTGAAAGGTTGCTTTAGGGAAGTGGTTGAGTAGCATGGAAAGCATATTGAGGATTTTATTTTTGTTCATCTTAGCATTTATATTCAGTCAACTTTATTTATGATAAGGTTGGACTTTCAAGATTTTAGTAAGTTGAATATTGGTTTAAGGAAAGCATGAAATTGGGGATAAGAATCTTAAGGTTATGGAAGGTTGGGGAGACATAAGGCTTGGTTTTAGGAAGATGTTTTGGAAAGTATTCCAAGGCCTTTAGTGCATGTATGTGGACTGGCATGTGTGGCTAGGGGTGACCGAATGATGATAGGAAGCTTAGGGGGGATAGTTGGCCAATTTTAGTTTTTGTGCATCTTTTTGCATTTGTTTTTCCTCTCCAAAAGCTCTCTCTTTGGCCGAATATATCTTATGCATTTTGTGCAAATTTTGCTTTTGGTTTAGCCTTCATTTTGTTTGAACCAAAAATGTTATTTTCTTTCTCTCATCTTTCCTCTTGAAACCGAAACCTCACTTGGCTTTTGTGCACTTTCTTTTGGCAAATAGGTGTTTGGCGAACCTCTCTCCCATATCTCTCTCTTCTTCTTTTTGATATTGGTTTATAATCACATTTTCTTTTACACTCTCTTGGCGAATCTTTCTCCATCTCAAATTCCATTTCTTTTCATTTACTCAAAGTTAAAACATCCATTTACATTCTATTTTTTCTTTTCTTTTTATTTCACCATAGCCAGAATCTTCTTCCTCTCTTTTGGGATTGTTTTGGCGAATATCATCAAGCTTAGGCATTCATTTAAGGTTTTCTTCAATCGGTTTTGGAAAAGGGTAAGTGTTCATGGCCGTTTTTCCTTCTTTTCTTTCTCTTTTCTATGTCATTTTTCTTGTGGACAAAGGTCGAACCTATGGGCATTTGTTGTAAGGTTCTAACCATTCTAGGAACCGATTTCTTTTAGGCTCCTCGGGACATTGGAAGCAATCAATCTAAGCCTCGTATCTTTGTCTCTCATTTTGAGTAAGCTTTTAGGTAAGATTGGGTTTTTTTTTTATTTTCGAAGCGATAACTCTTTGAGATTTAGTGGTAGGGCCGAATGGCCTTTGTTTATAATCTTAGTATTGGTCGATTGTAGGACAAGGTGATCTAGTACGGTAGATCGGATCTTTGGAAGTTAGTTCTAGCATTGGTGAAAGGTGTGTACCTTACACACTTTATAACTCGGTTAAGTATATGTATTTATATTATTAATTTACTAATCATATTATCAAAGTGGGAAAACGATGAGATCTTAATATGACACCATGATGGTATGAATGAGGATTCGGGTAAGTCCGTTTCGATATGTTGTTAATTCATGTGGATTGAGTACATGATCTACGATTTATGATATATCTGTTATATGATTCATAATAAAGTATATTAACATGATTTGTCTATCTATTGCATTGGTATGGGCAATATGAGAGGAGGGGAAGATTGATATCGTGTCTTGGACACGGAGGTTTAGTACCTCGGTGATTTGGTATCACATTCGTGTCTTGAACACGGAGGTTTGGCACCTCATAGTGACTCGTCCTTGTGGTTTCACACCACCGTAGGTTGGCCCCACTTTTGAGATATGGGATAAATCGCGGTGATTTGGTATCACGTGGGTTGGCCCCCAGATGGATTATTCGTGACTTTGGTCACGGTGATTTGGTATCACATATATTTCGTGACTTTGGTCACCGGTGGTTTAGCACCACCGGTGGTTTGGTACCACACGGGTAGAAAAGGAGTTATGGATGGTTAGGTTGGGTGCATTATACATATATGTTGCTTTGTTATAATTTGTGAAAGTATGTGATATTTACGGGAGAGGATTATGCCTTTGAATCTTGGTGAGTCACCTTCTCCTTACTTTTTGGTGATACATAAAATTAGCGGGTGAGGAGCCGGATGAACTCGAGGAGGCCATGCAATAAACATTGATTTTCATGAACTTGATTTGGGGTACTTTAAATTATTTTAATTTGGTTTTCATATTTTATGGATTTGTAATAAGGCTGTTTAATTATGTTTTGGATTATTTATATGTTTTAGATTTGATTTAAATTTGGCTTCCAAATTACATGTTTGATATAATAATTTGAGCACAAAGTTTTCTAAACTACGAATGCAATGGTTTTCAAAACGTTACCATCGGGTAATTTAAATATTTTGATAATCTTTAATAATTTAAGTGTTTTGATAACTCATACGTTTTCCAAAACTTAAGTTTGCAAATTTCAATTATAGCGGTTTTCAACTAATCGCTTGAGTTTCTTATAAAAACAAAAAAATTATAAAAAGTTTTCTAAATCTATGGATATGTAACTAAGATTTAATTAGATAATTTCAAAGTAAATTATCAGTTAATATACACTGTTTTCTATAAATATAAAATTTTCAAAAAGTTTTTCACAAAAATTTAATTGTTATCTCGATTTTCTTCAAAATGTTTTACTCTGTGGCATGCTAGATTTGGTCATGGTGAATTGACCGGGTTTAGGGTGTTACAAATTGGTATCAGAGCTAAGTTCAAAAGCTCGACTGTGGGCCCGAGGCCCAAAATGATTTTAAAGTATGATTTTTAAATGTTTTTATTTAAAATTATATGGTTGGAAAAGCATGGCACCGAGTCTCAAGACCGATCCATGGGTAAGTACTTCAAACTATTGATTTTGATGATATGATGATGATGGTATGACTTTATAGTAGTAGGAACTACTCTAGAGACCCAAAACTATAGGTTGGATGTACTTACGAAAACAAAACTCTTTAATAAGAATTATTCATAAAGCGTGTTTTAAAATAGTGGAATAATGACTAATGCATAAAACTTTTAAATCGGATAAGTCGAGATTTTAGATATGAGTACTCGAGGTCGAGGTCGTGCAGCGCGTGGGCCTTGTAGGGTAGGATGGTCGTATACGAGCCGGTGAGGTCGGGTCAAGGATCCAAGAATGAGGTACCACCACCCCCACCACCACGGTTGGAGTTGAGTTTCGAGGATCAAGCGGGGACGACGCAGTGTCTTAAGCAATCTTGAGAGTTCTTGAGAGGTAGTTGGAATAGGAGGAGGCGAGAGCTCAAAAATCAGATACTGGCGACTCGAGCCAATGGAGCCGAGGTATTTTGAGGTGTCTCGGTGTAGCTCGATTCGGTGGAATATTGGTTAGAGGCGACGGAGCGAATAATGGATGATCTGGATCTGAATGCCGAGGAAAAGCTGAAAGGGATAGTGTCACTTCTTCGGGATGAGTCATATCAGTGGTGGCTCACGGTGCGAAACAGTGCTGCGGCGGAGGATCTCACTTGGGATTATTTTAAGGCAGCGTATCAAAAGAAATACATTGGGTCCAGTTACGTTGATGCGTAGCGTAAGGCATTTTTGAGTTTGGTCCAAGGGAGTAAGTCCGTATTAGAATATGAAGCTGAGTTTTTAAGATTGAGTCGGTATGGTGGAGGTATCATAGCTTCAGAGCACGAGCGATGTGTCCGGTTTGAGGATGGCTTAAGAGATGAGTGAGGTTCTTGATTGCCCCACATCGGGGCGAGAATTTCTTGCGTTAGTTGAAAAGACTAAGATTGTGAAGGAATAAAGGAATTCATCGACGAATCTCGTGAAACAAACATAAGAAGTTTTGGATCATCCGGATTCATAGGTAATTCTCGAAGAGGTTAGCGAATGGGCCAAATCAATCTGGAAGGCTCATTCTCGCTAATCGGGGACCAGACAGATGTAATCGATGTGGGAAATATCATTGGGGTGAATGTTGGACGAAGGAAAATGATGTTTTGAGTGTGGTTATTTGGATCATCGATGTGAGGGACATGCCCGTAAAGCAAGCCAAGAATCGGTCCCGAGGTCAAGGTCGTGCTTTCGATTCGAAAGGAGAGACCGTCACCACAGAGAGGTCATGGTAATGGTAGAGAAGTAATGGTTACGGTCGAGGTCGCGGAGCATCTAGCGAGAGGTGCAAGTAACACCGAGGCAAGACAACTTTGGTTTAGTGTATCTTGCGAGGCGTCGAGAGGAGGCGATGCACCGGACGTCATCAGATGCGTTCTTAATCTTTGATGTTCCATATCTTGCTTTGATAGATGTGGGTTCGACACATTCGTATGTTGCTAGTAGTATAGTAGAGACCATGAACTTAAACTTTGAGGCGCTTCAGGAGGATGGCGATTACTTAGCCTCTAGGTCACTCTATAGAAGTAAATAAACTGTATAGGGATGTACCCCTAGAACTCCAAGGGGTAATGTTTGTGGCTGATCTGATGGAACTGTCGTTTGGGGAGTTCGATCTGATTCTTGGAATGGACTGGTTGGTTAAGTACCAGGCAAGTTTGGATTGCGCTGCTAAGCGCATGGTTTTGAAGACAGCTGAGGGTGAAGAGGTGGTTATGATAGGTAATAGAAGAGATTATCTATCCAACGTGGTATCTGCGTTGAAAGCTGTGAAGATGGTCAGGAAGGGCTGTGAGGCATATGTAGTCCATGTGTGTGCGTTGGAGGCTAAGGAGTCTACTGTGGGGAATATCTGAACTGTAAAGGAATATGCTGACGTATTTCCATAAGAACTTCCGGGACTGCCTTCGGATCATGAAGTCGAATTCGGTATAAATCTGTTACCCAGAACGGCGTCAGTGTCTATAGCTCCGTATAGGATGGCACCGAAGAAATTGATGGAATTGAAGGCTTAGATTCAAGAGTTGTTGGATCGAGGTTTCATTCGACCAAGTGTTTCGCCTTGGGGAGCACCGGTACTTTTTGTCAAGAAGAAGGATGGTACGATGCAGATGTGTATTGACTACCGCCATTGAATAAGTGACGATCAAAAACAAGTATCCTTTCTGAGGATAGATAACTTGTTTGATCGACAAAAGGCGCGATTTTCTCCAAGATTGATTTAAGGTCTGGATATCATCAGTTAAAGGTGAAAGAGGCTGATATCTATAAGACGGCATTTCGCACTCAGTATGGGCACTACAAGTTTACGGTAATGCCGTTTGGGTTGACTAACGCAAGACGACATTCATGGACATGATGAATTGGGTATTCGATAGTTTTGGATCGGTTTGTTGTAGTTTTATAGGCGATATTTTGGTATACTCCAAGTCGGAGGAGGAGCATGATGCGCATTGCAGTAGTGTTGTGATTCGAGGAAAAACGACTTTTGCTAAATTTAGTAAGTCTGAATTCGGCCGGAGGTGACTTTCTTGGGTCACGTTATATCGGTGAGGGATTAGAGTGGATCCTCGAAGATCGAGCGATGTTAGATTGGAAGCCGCCTAAGTCGGTGGCTAAAATTGAAGTTTTCTAGGTCGTGGGTATTAGAAGATTTGTAGAGGATTTTCTTTGATAGCACCATAGATGACCAAGTTGTTGAGAAAAGAGTTCCATTTGTGTGGACCGAGAAGCAAGAAGAAAGTTTTGACAAGTTGAAGAAGATTCATTTGAAGCTCAGTTTTAATTCAACCCGAGGCGGGCAAGGAATTCAGTTCTTGTGATGCATCCTATCTTGGTTTGGGATGTGTCTTGATGCAAGAAGGGAAGGTAGTGGCTTATGCATCTCAGATTGAGACCACATGAGGTTAATTACCCGACGATGACTTGGAATTAGCCGCGATGGTCTTTGCTTTGAAGATTTGGAGACACTACTTATGCGGAGAGAAGTCGATAGTCTACACGGATCACAAGAGTCTTAAGTATCTTTTGACTCGAAGGATTTGAACTTGAGGCAGCATAGATGGATTGAATTGTTGAAGGACTACGACTGTTCGATCGAGTATCATCTGGGCAAGGGTAACGTGGTGGCAGACCCGTTGAGCCATAAGGTTGTATCAGATTTAAGATCGATGTTTGCTCGTCTTAGCTTATATAACGATGGGAGTCTTTTGGCTGAATTGCAAGTCAAGCCGACTTGGTTAGATCAAATCAAGGAGAAACAGTTAGAGGATAATAGTTTGAATGATCGGAGGTTGCAGATTCAGAATGGTGGTTTAGAGGATTATAGTTTGTCCAGTGATGGAGTATTGCGTTTTCAAGGGAGAGCTTGTATGCCGAAGGATATCGAGTTGAGGCAAAGGATTCTTGGGGCCTTACATAATGACCCATATGCTATGCATCCTAGAGGTAGCAAGATGTATCGAGATTTAAGAGTGCGATTTTGGTGGCAGTGCAAGCGGAGGAAATGGCGAGTTTGTGGGTAAATGTCGACGTGTCGTGAGGTTAAAGCGAACATCGATTCTGTCTGGATTACTTGGTGGTGAAGATTCCACGATGGAAGTGGGAAAGGATCACTATGGACTTTGTTAGTGGATTACCTCTTACGCCTAGTAAGAAGGACTCGATTTGGGTGATTGTGGATCATTTGACTAAGTCGACTCATTTTATCCCGATAAGGGTGGATTATTAAGCTTTAGAAGTTAGCTAAGTTGTATGTGGCGGAGATAGTGAGGTTGCACGGTGTGCGATGTCGATCATCTAGGGGATGAGATCCCGATTCGTCGAGGTTTTGGAGAGCGTTACATCGAGCCTTGGGTGCGGTTGGATTCGATCTGCATTTCATCCACATCGTGACGGGCGATCGGAAAGGGTTATTCAAATTTTAGAGGATATGTTGAGAGGCTGTGTTTTGGACTTCAGAGGTAGCTGGGAAGAGTTTTTACCGTTAGCTAAGTTCGCATACAACAATAGTTATCAGGCAAGCATTAAGATGGCACCATATGAGGCGTTGTATGGTAGGAGGTGTCGCACACCTACTTGTTGAACAGAGTTGGGTGAGCGTCAGTTGTTAGGACCAGAGTTGGTTGCGAGGCGAGGATAAGGTTATGTTGATTGAGCTAAATGAAGGAAGCTTGATAGGTAGAAGCCAAATGCCGATCTCAAGCGGAGGGATATAGAGTTTGCCGTGGGTGACAAAGTTTTTCCGAAGGTTTCGCCATGGAAGAAAGTGTTAAGATTTGGGAGAAAAGGCAAGTTAAGTCCAAGGTTCATTGGACCGTTTAAGGTGTTGAGGCGAGTGGGACGGTAGCCTCATTTCGAGTTGCCGTGAAGCGAGTGATTCATGATGTGTTCCATGTTTCCATGCTTAGACGCTATCGTTACGATCCATCGCATATCGTGGCGATGAGGAAGTAGAGGTGAATCCAGTTTGTGGTGGAGGAGGAACTGCAAATCCTAGAACGAGATGTAAAAGTTTTGCGGAGGAATCGGTTCCTTTAGTGAAAGTCTTATGGCGGAACCATGGCGTGAAGAAGCTACGTGGGAGCAGGAGGATGCAATGAGGGAGCGATATCCTCAACTCTTTTGATCGGTAATTTCGAGGACGAAATTTTCTTAAGGGTAGAATTGTAATATCCTAAAATTTTAGTATTATTTGTGTTGACTCGGGTATGAATTTTTGTGTAGCATAGTCTTGTGAAGGCTTGATTTTATTTAGGAAGCTAGAATAATTGTTAGTATGGTTTATTTAATGAAATGGATTAAGTGAGCTTGACACTTAAGTTAAATTACGTGTTAAATTAAAGCACATGAGTAGTTAGTGGCATAGTGGATAAGGAGCTTGAAAGGTTGCTTTAGGGAAGTGGTTGAGTAGCATGGAAAGCATATTGAGGATTTTATTTTTGTTCATCTTAGCATTTATATTCGGTCAACTTTATTTATGATAAGGTTGGACTTTCAAGATTTTAGTAAGTTGAATATTGGTTTAAGGAAAGCATGAAATTGGGATAAGAATCTTAAGGTTATGGAAGGTTGGGGAGACATAAGGCTTGGTTTTAGGAAGATGTTTTGGAAAGTATTCCAAGGCCTTTAGTGCATGTATTTGGACGGCATGTGTGGCTAAGGGGGTGACCGAATGATGATATGAAGCTTAGGGGGGATAGTTGGCCAATTTTAGTTTTTGTGCATCTTTTTGCATTTGTTTTTCCTCTCCAAAATCTCTCTCTTTGGCCAAATATATCTTATGCATTTTGTGCAAATTTTGCTTTTGGTTTAGCCTTGATTTTGTTTGAACCAAAAATGTTATTTTCTTTCTCTCATCTTTCCTCTTGAAACCGAAACCTCACTTGGCTTTTGTGCACTTTCTTTTGGAAAATAGGTGTTTGGCCGAACCTCTCTCTCCCATATCTCTCTCTTTTCTTCTTTTGATATTGGTTCATAATCACATTTTCTTTTACACTCTCTTGGCGAATCTTTCTCCATCTCAAATTCCATTTCTTTTCATTTACTCAAAGTTAAAACATCCATTTACATTCTATTTTTTCTTTTCTTTTTATTTCACCATAGCGAATCTTCTTCCTCTCTTTTGGGATTGTTTTGGCGAATATCATCAAGGTTAGGCATTCATTTAAGGTTTTCTTCAATCGGTTTTGGAAAAGGGTAAGTGTTCATGGCGTTTTCCTTCTTTTCTTTCTCTTTTCTATGTCATTTTTCTTGTGGACGAAGGCCGAACCTATGGGCATTTGTTGCTAGGTTCTAACCATTCTAGGAACTGATTTCTTTTAGGCTCCTCGGGACGTTGGAAGCAATCAATCTAAGCCTCGTATCTTTGTCTCTCGTTTTGAGTAAGCTTTTAGGTAAGATTGGGTTTTTTTTTTATTTTCGAAGCGATAACTCTTTGAGATTTAGTGGTAGGGCCGAATGGCCTTTGTTTATAATCTTAATATTGGTAGATTGTAGGACAAGGTGATCTAGTGCGGTAGATCGGATCTTTGGAAGTTAGTTCTAGCGTTGGTGAAAGGTGTGTACCTTACACACTTTATAACTCGGTTAAATATATGTATTTATATTATTAATTTACTAATCATATTATCAAAGTGGGAAAACGATGAGATCTTAATATGACACCATGATGGTATGAATGAGGATTCGGGTAAGTCCTTTTCGATATGTTGTTAATACATGTGGATTGAGTACATGATCTACGATTTATGATATATCTGTTATGCTATTCATAATAAAGTATATTAACATGATTTGTCTATCTATTGCATTGGTATGGGCAATATGAGAGGAGGGAAGATTGATATCGTGTCTTGGACACGGAGGTTTGGTATCTCCGGTGATTTGGTATCACATTCGTGTCTTGGACACGGAGGTTTGGCACCTCATAGCGACTCGTCCATGTGGTTTCACACCACCGTGGGTTGGCCCCACTTTTGAGATATGGGATCGTCGCCAGTGATTTGGTATCACACGTGGGTTGGCCCCATAGATGGATTATTCGTGACTTTGGTCACCAGTGATTTGGTATCACATATATTTCATGACTTTGGTCACCAGTGGTTTGGCACCACCAGTGGTTTGGTACCACACGGAGTAGAAAAGGAGTTATGGATGGTTAGGTTGGGTGCATTATACATATATGTTGCTTTGTTATAATTTGTGTAAGTATGTGATATTTACCGGAGAGGGATTATGTCTTGAGTCTTGGTGATTCACCTTCTCCTTACTTTTCGGTGATGCATAAAATTAGCGGGTGAGGAGCCGGATGAACTCGAGGAGGCCATGCAATAAACATTGATTTTCATGAACTTGATTTGGGGTACTTTAAATTATTTTAATTTGGTTTTCATATTTTTATGGATTTGTAATAAGGCTGTTTAATTATGTTTTGGATTATTTATATGTTTTAGATTTGATTTAAATTTGGCTTAAAAATTACATGTTTGATATAATAATTTGAGCACAAAGGTTTCTAAACTACTGACGCAATGGTTTTCAAAAGCGTTGCCATCGGGTAATTTAAATAATTTGATATCTTTAATAATTTAAGTGTTTTTGATAACTCATCGTTTTTGAAAACTTAAGTTTGCAAATTTCAATTAGCAGTTTTCAACTAATCGCTTGAGTTCCTTATAAAACAAAAAAAAATTATAAAAAGTTTTCTAAATCTATGGATATGTAACTATGATTTAATTAGATAATTTCAAAGTAAATTATCAGTTTTTAACTTAATATACACCTGTTTTCTATAAATATAAAATTTTCAAAGAGTTTTTCACAAAAATTTAATTGTTATCTCGATTTTCTTCAAAATGTTTTACTCTGTGGCATGCTAGATTCGGTCATGGCGAATTGACCGGGTTTGGGGTGTTACATAGCCTATACATGCCATAGTTCTCATAGTTTAACTCATCAAATGAGTACCAAAGACGGTCGATAGTGTGATTGACTTTGACGATGAATCCCCGAGCTCAAACTTCGACTTTATGATCTATAAAATAGTAAAATAAACACATAGAGTAAGCTTATATAGCTTAGTAAGTTTTAAGCAATGGAAAAGATATACAACTAATCACTATGCAATTTAATCAATCCAACAAAATCATTGACTAATTCGTAAACAAAAATTTGCTTAACTTATCACCATTCAACTATTACTATCTTTAAGAAGTCACAAAGACCGAATGATCACATACCATTTATCCATTTCGAAACAAGCATCAAAGATAAAAGATTTGCATCACATTATTATAAGTTTCATATACTAAAATAACTTACCTCATTGGTGCGAAGTTATTCAATTATCATACATCACTTACCTTCGTGCCACATCTTGGTTTTCTCCATCTATTAGTTTACCCTTCAAAAGATCCGAAAATCTACACACACAGTGCAACTCATGTAGCGTATCGCACACTTAGTGCCATTACTTAAAAAAAAGAGCACACATAGTGCTATATACTAGTAATGTATCGCACACTTAGTGCCATTACTTATTCTTCCGCACACATTGTGCCATTCGACCAATTTTGCACACACAGTGCTCGGTATTTAAGTTCGCACACATAGTGCCATTCGACCGATTTTGCACACACAGTGCTCGATATTTAAGCTCGCACACATACTGCCCTTTAGCAGACCTTTCATTTTCTTTTCAAAACATTTATAATTCCATTCTCATTCATACATACACATAATTTAAAATATTTAACAACAACTCAATTTGCCTTTTTCACATACCATTACATTCGGCATACTCAATATACATATATCTATCCATAGCATACATCTCTCTCTCATTTCATAATCATATATAACTACCTCTTTATTTATGCATATACTCAATTAACTCAATTAATCAACAATTATACATACATATATATATATATACACACACCAACTTAACATTCGGTTATCATATATATATTTAATTTCATTTCATGTTACATTCGGCAATAAGGGATTTAACATGCTTATAATTTATATTCATTCGCACATTAATATATAATCCAATTCATTTCATCCAACTGCTTAAAAACTTACCTCGGAAATTATCAAATTAAGGTTTCCCGGCTATTCGTTCAACTTTGCCTTTCCCTAATCCAATCCCATTTCCTTTTGTTCTTGATCTAAATAATTCAAAATTAAGCTCATTCAAATATATTTTAATTCAATTTAATCCAAAATCACATAATTATGCAAATTACCATTTTACCCCTGATATTTGCAACTTTTACTATTTAGTCCTATTTGTACAAAACACAAAATACACCAAATTTATCCACATACATGCATAGCCGAATCTTCCTAGGGACTATGTAAGTCCATATTTCTCATAAATTTCACAATTTAACCCTCTCAAAATAATATTTTCACAAATTAACCTTAATTAGCTAAATTAATCAAAAACTCAAAAGCAAATTATGTTCATCTAGCTAAAATCTTTCATTTAACACCATAAATCATCACAAAGCTCAACATATCATCAATGGCATATCTCACAAACATCACCAATACACAAAATTGAGACATGGGCTTGATAGTAGAGTAAGCAACAATCTCAAAAATATAAAAATCATCAAAAATCTAAAGCTAAAACATACCTAATTTTGCTTGCAAATGACCAAATATGAGAGAGAGCTCAAGCTTCTTTCTTTTCTCCTTAGTTTCGGCCAAAGATGAAGATAATGGCTTTTCTTTGCATGTTTTATTTTTTTATTATTAACTTATATTATAATATGTAACTTTAACATATATTTTATACATATAAAACATACTAATATAAAATTAAAGCCAAGTTGCCATCCACTATGCTATTAAATGGAGAATTTATAACTTAAGCCCTCCCTTATAGAAAAACAAACCAATTTAACCACTTAATCAAGAAGAAAGCTACTTTTACCACTTATGCAATTTAGTCATTTTTCTTGAATTGAACACACAAACAGTCAAATTAACCCACAATATTTTAACACATGCTCGAACATATATCATAGATATCAAATATAATATTAAAATATGTTTCTAACTCAGATTCGTGGTCCCGAAACCACCGTTCCGACTAAGGTCATAATCGGGTTGTTACAACTCTCCCCCTTAAGGGATTTTTACCCCAAAATCTTACCATTGAACAAATGTGGGTAGCATTCTTTCATTGATTCTTTGAGTTCCCAAGTTGCTTCCTCAACCTTGTGCTTATGCCATATTAATTTAACCAACGAGATTTTCTTATTTCGTAGCTCTTTCACTTCACGAGCTAAGATACAAATCGATTCTTCCTCATAAGTCAAGTCGGGCTAAATCTCAATATCTGATGTGCTAATCACATGAGAAGGATCGGATATGTATCGTCGGAGCATCGACACATGGAAGACATTATGAATCTTGTCTAATTCGGATGGCAACATCAGTCTGTACAAAACTGGCCCGATACGTTCCATAACCTCTTACGGTCCAATAAATCTCGGACTTAGTTTTCCTTTACGACCAAATCTAAGTATTTTCTTCCACGGTGAAACTTTCAAAAATACTCGTTCACCCACTTGATACTCTATATCTTTACATTTCAAGTCCGCATAAGACTTCTGACGATCTGATGCTACTTTCAAACTTTCTCGGATTACTTTTCCTTTCTACTCAGTCTCTCTAATTAAATCAACCTCGTGTATCTTGCTTTCACTTAGCTCAGTCCAATATAGAGGTGTACGACATTTACGACCATACAAAGCTTCATAAGGTGCCATTTTGATACTCGATTGAAAGCTGTTATTGTACGCAAATTCAATCAGAGGCAAGTATCGTTCCCACGTACCCTCAAACTCAAGAACGCAATATCTCAACATGTCCTCAAGTTTTTGAATAACACATTTGGATTGACCATCCGACTGAGGGTGAAAAGTGGTGATGCAGTGCAATTTAGTACCTAGAGCATCTTGCAGTTTCTTCCAAAACTTCGATGTAAACCTCGGATCTCTATTCTAAACAATAGAAATAGGTACTCCATGCGTACGATTTGAGATATGTACAACT
This sequence comes from Gossypium rotundifolium, assembly GCA_025506655.1. Lineage (NCBI taxonomy): Eukaryota > Viridiplantae > Streptophyta > Magnoliopsida > Malvales > Malvaceae > Gossypium > Gossypium rotundifolium. The sequence goes on from CP106724.1 coordinate 175,278,083, forward strand.
CAGCTAACTTATCAAGTGAGAAATCCGTACGTACCGAAATAAAATGGGCTGATTTCGTCAATCTATCTACAATAACCCAGATTGAGTCTTTCTTACTCGGTGTCAACGATAACCCGGATATGAAATCCATCGTGACTCGATCCTATTTCCACTCAGGTATCATAATCGGTTAAAGTAGTCTCGATGGTACCTGATGCTCGGCTTTTACATGTTGACATATTAAACACTTCGACACATAGTCTGAAATGTCTTGTTTCATACCATGCCACCAGTAATGCTGTCTCAGGTCGTTATACATCTTTGTACTACCCGGATGAATCGGCAGTCTACTATTATGAGCTTCATCACAAATCATTCGAATCAACTCAGGGTTCTTAGGCACACATATCCGATTCTTAAACAGTAGACATCCCTCAGCATCTAACTGAAAATCTGAATCAGCACTCGAGCCACATTGACTCATTTTTTCTATAAAGTTATTATCAACCCCTTGAGCTTCACGAATTTGTTGCACGAACAGTGGTCTTGCTTTCAATTCTGCAATAATCACAACATCATCAGTCATAACTACATCCATATTCATTACACGTAAAGTAAATAGTGACTTTCGGCTAAGTGCATCAGCGACCACATTGGCCTTCCGGTGATAATCAATCACAAGCTCATAGTCCTTTAACAGTTCCAACCATCGTCGTTGTCTCAAATTCAGATCCTTCTGAGTCATTAAATACTTTAGACTCTTGTGATCAGAGTAAACATGACATTTCTCACTGAATAAATAGTGATGCCATATTTTTAAAGCAAAAACTATGGCAGCCAATTCAAGATCGTGAGTCGGATAATTCTTTTCATACAACTTTAACTGTCTCAAGGCGTAGGCTACAACTTTACCCTCTTGCATCAAAACACAGCCTAAACAATTTAAAGATGCATTGCTAAAGATTACGAACTCTTTACCCGACTCTGGCTGAGCAAGCACTGGAGCTTTCGTTAGCAAGGTTTTTAGCTGATCAAAACTCTTCTGGCACCTTTCTGACCACTCGAATTTAACATCTTTCTGTAATAGTTTTGTCATTGAAGCTGCAATCATAGAAAACATTTTCACGAAGTGTCTATAGTATCCGGCAAGTCCAAGAAAACTCCGAACTTCAAAAATATTTCGCGGAGGTTTTCGATCAAGTATAGCCTAGACTTAACTCGGGTCAACCTGAATGCCCGATGCTGAAATAACATGCCCTAGGAAGCTAACTTCATTCAACCAAAAATCACATTTGCTGAATTTCGCGTACAACTGCTTATCACGCAAAATCTGTAACACAAGTCTCAAATGCTCGGCATGCTCGGTTTTGTCACGTGAATAGATCAGAATGTCATCTATGAATACAACTACAAACCGATTTAGATACGGTCTGAATACCCGATTCATCAGATCCATGAAAATAGCAGGGGCATTAGTGAGTCCGAATGGCACACGAAATAACTAAACGCTTATCCATCAACCAAATGTACTTTATACCTTATTCAAACTAAAATTTTCATATATTCAAATTTCTCATAGCATAATATGAAATAATGCCTAAGCTAAACTTATAAGTCATTCAATAAACATCCATTCGTACCATATGGATAACATGCCATTCATAATCTCATGAAACATACTTACCAAATCAAACTATATTCAAAACTGAAATTTCACAAACATATATACGAACTCAAACATACTCATTCAATCCAAGGATAGAAGTGAAGCCATTTTTGCATGGCATTATATACATTAAATTAAAAATATAAGCTCAAAACAGTAGTATAGCCTATACATGCCATAGTTCTCATAGTTTAACTCATCAAAAGAGTACCAAATATGGTCGATAGTGTGATTGACTTTGACGATGAATCCCCGAGCTCAAACTTCAACTTTATGATCTATAAAATAGTAAAATAAACACATAGAGTAAGCTTATATAGCTTAGTAAGTTTTAAGCAATGAAAAAGATATACAACTAATCACTATGCAATTTAATCAATCTAACATAATCATTGACTAATTCATAAACACAAATATGCTTAACTTGTCACCATTCAACTATTACTATCTTTAAGAAGTCACAAAGACCGAATGATCACATACCATTTATCCATTTCGAAACAAGCATCAAAGATAAAAGATTTGCATCACATTATTATAACTTTCATATACAAAAATAACTTACCTCATTGGTGCGAAGTTATTCAATTATCATACATCACTTACCTTCGTTTCACATCTTGGTTTTCTTCATCCATTAGTTTACCCTTGAAAAGATCTGAAAATCTGCACACACAGTACAACTCATGTAGCGTATCGCACACTTAGTGTCGTTACTTAAAAAAAAGAGCACACATAGTGCTATATACTAGTAATGTATCGCACACTTAGTACCATTACTTATTCTTCTGCACACATTGTGCCATTCGACTGATTTCACACACATAGTGCTCGGTATTTAAGTTCGCACACATAGTGCCATTCAATCGATTTAGCACACACAGTGCTCGGTATTTAAGCTCGCACACATAGTGTCCTTTAGCAGACCTTTCCTTTGCTCTTCAAAACATGTATAATTCCATTCCCATTCATACATACAGATAATTTAAAATATTTAACAACAACTCAATTTGCCTTTTTCACATACCATTACATTCGGCATACTCAATATACATATACCTATCCATAACATGCATCTCTCTCTCATTTCATAATCATATATAACTACCTCTTTATTTATGCATATACTCAATTAACAAAATTAATCAATAATTATACATAAATATATACACACCAAATTAACATTCGGCTATCACATATATATATTTCATTTCATTTCATGTTACATTCGGCAATAAGGGATTTAACATGCTTATAATTTATATTCATTCGTACATTAATATATAAACCAATTCATTTCATCCAACTGCTCAAAAACTTACCTCGAAAATTGTGGGATTAAGGTTTCCCGACTATTCGTTCAACTTTGCCTTTTCCCGATCCAATCCTGTTTCCTTTTGTTCTTGATCTAAATAATTACAAATTAAGCTCATTCAAATATATTTTCATTCAATTTAATCCAAAATCACATAATTATATAATTTACCATTTTACCCCTGACATTTGCAACTTTTACAATTTAGTCCTACGCATACATGCATAGCCGGATCTTCCTAGGGACTATATAAGTCCATATTTCTCATAAATTTCACAATTTAACCCTCCAAAATAATATTTTCACAAATTAACCTTAATTAGCTAAATTCATCAAAAACTCAAAAACAAAGTATGTTCATCTAGCTCAAATCTTTCATTTAACACCATAAATCATCACAAAGCTCAACATATCATCAATGGCATATCTCACAAACATCATCAATACACAAAATTGAGACATGGGCTTGATGGTAGAGTAAGCAACAATCTCAAAAATATAAAAATCATCAAAAATCTAAAGCTAGAACATACCTAATTTTGCTTGCAAATGACCGAATATGAGAGAGAGCTCAAGCTTCTTTCTTTTCTCCTTAGTTTCGGCCAAAGATGAAGATAATGGCTTTTCTTTGCATGTTTTATTTTTTTTATTATTAACTTATATTATAATATGTAACTTTAACATATATTTTATACATATAAAACATACTAATATAAAATTAAAACCAAGTTGCTGTCCACTATGCTATTAAATAGAGAATTAATAACTTAAGTCATCCCTTATAGAAAAACGCACCAATTTAACCACTTAATCAAGAAGAAAGCTACTTTTACCACTTATGCAATTTAGTCATTTTTCTTCGATTGAACACACAAACAGTCAAATTAACCCACGATATTTTAACACATGCTCGAACATATATCATAGATATCAAATATAATATTAAAATATTTTTTAACTCAGATTCATGGTCTCGAAACCACCATTCTGATTAAGGTCATAATCGGGCTGTTACAGTTTTCCTAAAATCATTCTCGTGGAAATCATGAACTCGCAATTTCATGAAGTCAATGTATATAAACTTTACCTACATACATGTACCAATTCGTAATATTTACATAAGCTTTCTCTTCTTTGACATACTCGTTGAATTTCCCGCTGAACCACTTGGAATACTAAATGATACTCGGGGGTGTCGTACACATAGTACTGTACTAATTCCATATCCCAGATATGGTCTTACATGTAATCTCGTATCAATGCTAATGGCCCGTATATGGTCTTACACGAAGTCTCATTTCGATGCCATATCCTAGATATGGTCTTACACGAATGTCTCATATTGATGCCATATCCCAAATATGGTCTTACACATAACCCTAATTTCATGACATTTATATCCTATCTATTCCTAAGGTTCAACCGAGACTTTCGCTATATCGAATCTCTGTCGATCATTTTCGTAGTATCATACTCAATAACATTCACATTTCACTTCAATAATATAACATTTACTATAATTATATCAATTAAGCATTTATACACATATAATTTAATGCTTATTAAACATACGAACTTACCTCGACAGAAAAATGGCAAAAAAGACTAAATCGTCAAATACTCATTTTTCTCTCGTTCCTCCGAACCTCATTTTTCTTGATCTGTAATATCACATTTAACTCATTTATTATTCACATTATTCAATTCAGTCCAAAAAATCTTATTATGGAAAAAATACATTTTTGCCTCTAAAATTTTGACATTTTACAATTTAGTCCCTAGGCTCGTAAAATGAATTTCATTCAATTTCTTCAAAGCCCAAGCTTAGCCGAACCTATTTCATGCTCATAAAAGCCCACATTTTTCATTTAATCACACTTTTACTGCTCATTTTATAACTTTTACAAATTAGTCCTTTTAGGCATTTTCACCGAAAATCACTTAGTAAAAGTCGTTTAAGAAATCATAAACATGCATTTTATACCATAAAACATCAAAATACATAAATATTCATCATGGGTAAAATTTTAGACTTTGATTATGTCTTAAATTAGTGATAGAAATAGATAGATCATGTTACAAGGATTTCAAAAACGTAAAAATAATTAAAAACGGGGCTAGAACAGACTTACAATCGAGCTTGGAAGCTTGAAAAACCCTATCTATGGTTTCTCCATGTAAGTTTTGGCTATGGGGTAGAAGATGGACAAATTTTGGCTTGATTTTTGCTTTTTAATTCATTTTAATTAGCAAATTACTAAAATGCCCTTAATGAAAAACTTTGGAAACATGCCTAACCATATCCGTTTTTGTCCACCAACTTAAAAAATGGTTAATTACCATTTAAAGACCTCCAATTTAAAATCTCGTAGCAATTGGAAACCTCTAACATATAGAATTCAACTTTTGCACTTTTTATAATTTAGACCTTTTGACTAAATTGAGTGCCCAAACGTCAAAATTTTCGAACTAAATATTTGCAAAATCGTACCATAAAATGTTAGACCCTAAAAATATAATAAAAATAATTTTTTCTACGTCAGATTCGTGGTCTCAAAACCACTATTTCGACTAGACCCAAAATCATGTTGTTACAGGTGTGATCACTGGTACCTTTTCTATCTTTTGTACTAATGTTAATGCTTTGATTGACCTAGGGTCAACGTACTCATATGCATGCACAACTTTAGTGTCGGATAAGAAAATACCTTTTAAGTATATAGAATTTATGGTTAAAGTAACAAACCATTTAGGTCAGTATGTATTAGTTATAAAGTTTGTAAAAACTGTCCTTTGATGATTCGGGGTTGCAACTTTCTGGATGATTTGATGTTGTTACCCTTTGATGTGTTTGATGTGATTCTAGGTATGGACTGGTTAACTTTGTATGAGGTTGTTGTAAATTGTAGACGAAAGCATATTGTGTTAAAATGTCAAAATGGTGAAAGGATTTGTATTGATTCAGATAAATTGGATGGTACCTCTAATGTTATCTCAACTATGACGGCACAAAAATATGTTAGAAAGGGTTGTGAAGTGTATCTCACTTACATATTTGATTCTAGGGTTTCAGAATTGAAACTAGAATTGATTCTGATTGTGTGTGAGTTGACAAATGTATTCCCAAAAGAATTACCAGGGTTACCATTGATCAGAGAGGTTGAGTTTGCTATTTAACTAGTTTTAGGAACATCTTTGATATCGATAGCTCCGTATAGAATGGCACCTACAAAATTAAAAGAGTTAAAAGCACAGTTGCAAGAGTTGACAGATAGGGGCTTTGCTCGGCCCAGGTTTTCTCCTTGGGGTGCTCCGGTGTTGTTTGTCAAGAAAAAGGATGGGTCTATGCGATTGTGTATCGGCTACCAATAGCTCAATAAAGTTACGATCAAGAACAAATATAATTTTTCACGTATAGATGATTTGTTTGATCAACTGAATGGTGCAACAATATTCTCAAAGATTGACCTCCGTTCTGGGTATTATCAGTTACGGGTTAAAGACTCGGATGTGCCAAAGACAGCTTTTAGAACCAGTACGGACATTATGAATTTCTTGTTATGCCATTTGGTTTGACCAATGCACCTGATGTGTTTATGGACTTATTGAACAGAATATTCAGACCGTACTTAGACAAATTTATTGTGGTGTTCATTGATGACATTCTGATATATTCACGAGATGAGACAGAGCATGCCAAGCATTTGAGAATATTTTTGTAGACTTTAAGCAAAAAATATTTGTTCTCTAAGTTTAGCAAATGTGAGTTCTGACTCAGAAGTTGGATTCCTGGGACACGTGGTATCGGCAGATAGTATTAGAGTTTATCTGAGTAAAACCTCAACTATAGTAGACTGGAAACCTCCTAGAAATGTTTCAGAGGTTAGAAGTTTTCTAGGTTTAGCTAGATATTATAGAAGATTTGTCAAAGGATTTTTTAATATTGCTACGCCATTGATGAAATTTCTTCAAAAAGATGTCAAGTTCGAATGATCTAAAAAGTTTCAACAAAGTTTTAATCAATTAAAAGCATTATTAATAGAGGCACATGTGTTGGTTGAACCAGAGTCTGGTAAAGAATTTGTAATTTATAGTGATGCTTCATTGAATTGTTTAGGCTGTGTTTTGATGCAGGAAAGCAAAGTGATAGCGTATGCTTCTTGATAGTTGAAACCGCATGAAAATACTTATCATACTCATGATTTAGAACTTGCAACTATTGTGTTTACTTTAAAGATTTGGCGACGCCACTTGCATGGAGAAAATGTCATATCCTCAGTGATTACAAAAGCCTAAAGTACTTGATGTCATAGAAGGATCTGAACTTGAGGCAACAGAGATGGCTTGAATTGTTGAAAGATTACAATTTGATCATCGACTATCATCAGGGAAAGCCTAATATCGTCGCTGATGCTCTGAGTAGAAAATATTCATTTGCTTTGTGAGCTTTGAAAACACGGTTGACATTGATTAAAGATGGTTCAATCTTAGCTGAATTGAAAGTAAGAACAACGTTTTGCAATAGATTTGTGAAGCTCAAAAATGTGATACTAAATTAATCAGAAAACGAGAATAGATTTGATCGACATCTGAGCCGGATTTTCATGTTGGTTCTGATGACAATTGCTATTTAAGAAATCACATATGTGTTCCAAAGAATTCTAAACTCATTTAGAAGATTTTATAGGAAGCTCACAATAGTAGATTGTCGATACATTCTGGTAGCAATAAAATGTACGATGATTTGAAATAGATATACTGGTGGCCAGGTATGAAATAAGGGATATCAGAGTTCGTATCAAAATGTTTTATCTATCAGCAAGTTAAAGCCGAACATCATGTGCCTTTTGGTTTGTTACAACCTGTGATGATTCCATAGTGGAAATGGGAATGTGCTACGATGGGTTTTTTTATCAGGATTACCTCTGTCTCTGAGAAAGAAAGATGATGTATGGGTTATTGTGGATCGTTTGATGAAATCTGCACATTTCATTCCAGTACGTATAGATTATTCACTTGAGAAATTAACAGAATTGTATGTTTCTGAGATTTTTAGACTACACGGTGTGCCGATTTCTATTATTTTTTATAGAGATCCACGGTTTATGTCTCAATTTTAGAGTAAGTTACATGATGCTCTAGGCACTCGATTGCATTTTAGTACAACGTTTCACCCACAGACCGATGGTCAGTATAAGTGAGTAATTTAGATACTCGAAGATATGCTCCGATGTTGTGTTTTGGAATTCGAAGGTAATTGGGAGAAATTTATGTCATTGGTTGAATTTGCATACAATAACAGTTATCAGGCGAGCATTAGAATGGCACCGTATGAAGCTTTGTATGGTTGGAAATATCAAACGATGTTATACTGGACTGGGCTGAGTATGAAAAGTTATTCGGTATTAATTTGATTCGAGAAACCAAAGAAAAGGTCAAAGTGATACGTGATAGTTTGAAAGCTGTTTCTGATCGTCAAGATCTTACAAAGATTTGAAAACAAAAGATATTGAATTTCAAGTTGGCGACAAGGTATTTCTAAAAGTATCTCATTGGAGGAAAGTTCTTCGATTTGGCCGGAAAGAAAAAAGCTTAGTCTGTGATTTATCAGGCCATATGAGGTCATTTGGAGGATTGGACTAGTAGCTTATTGATTGGCATTGCTGTTGGAGTTAGAAAAGATACATAATGTATTTCATGTGTCGATGTTACAACAGTATCGATAAGATCTTTCACACGTAATTTCACCTGTAGATGTTGAGATTGAGTCAGATATGTCGTATAGTGAAGAACTGATTAGCAATTTATGTTGGAAGTTAAAGAAAAGAGAAACAAAAGTATAGCTTTAGTTAAAGTTATTTGGAAACATCATAGAATTGAAGAGGCTACTGGGGAACTGGAAGAAGCTATGAAATTGCATACCCGAACTTATTATCTGGTAAGATTTTCGATGAAGAAAATTCCTTTAGGTAAGGAGAGTTGTAACAGCCCGTTTTTAGTGATATCAGAACAGTGGTTTTGGGACGACAATTTCAACGAGTAAATTATTATTATTTTAATATATATGATATAATAGTAAGGTCATATTAAAATTTCATTAAGAAATTTGAAGTTTACATAGTTAATTAAGTAAAAAGAACTAAATCGTAAAAGATGCAAAAGTTAATTTCTATTTGTAAAAAGGGTTAAATGACTATGAAATCTTAAACTAAAGGACTTGAATGGTATATAGACCATTCATATGGGATACTGGATGTGCATGGCAAGGTATTAATGCAATTATGATAGTTTTAAATGTTAAAATGGTAAATTAGTAATCAAAAGAAAAATTAAGTTACGAAAAGATGAAACAAAGCTATCGTCTTTTTCTTTTCACCTTTATTGTGCCGAAATCACCATTTGAAGGGAAGAGAGCTTTGGTTTCTATTTCTTCTTGCATGGTATGCATTCAGGCTCTGTTTTTAATGATTTTTATGTTTTTGAGTTTGTTTTAGCTTAATCTAGCTAGCACGGGGTGAATTCGTAAAACTGTTAAACGTTGAGGGTTATGACATGAATGTTCTTGAATAGTTTTTTTATGTTAAATGATAGATTATGAACCCCTGTCTAAAAATAAACAAGTTTTTTTAAGTGATTTTTAATAAATTTTGAAATTACGGACTAATTTGTTAAAGGTATAAATTCTAGGGATTTGTTGTGAAATGATGGTAAATATGAGTTGTTTCACGGTCCCTTGCATGTTTGATTAACATGGATTTTGATTAAAATGGTTAGATCTTAAGTTATAAGCTTAAGGACTAAATTGTAAAAAAGTTAAAATGTTAAGGGCAAATTGGTAACTTTGTATAAATATGAAATGTGGATTGAATTGAATGTTTAAGTTTAATTGAATTACTTAATTGAATATAATTATCTATTTAAATCAGGAAAAACATGTATGGACCTAGATCGAGGAAAAACAAAAGCTTCGGATTAGCTCGATTTAAAATTCACGCCTCTAGTCATCGAGGTAAGTTAGTATGAACGATTATCGTATTAATGTTATTTAAATTGAATGTTATTATGTTATTTATAATGTGAATGGATTGATGTATAAACATGTAAATGCTATGACAGATATCAAGTCCCGGTTGAACCTTAGGAATTCTTAGGATACGAATAACATGTCATTAGGGATTTCATGTTTCGAGTGTTCGTCTTGAATGTCCTACCGATGGTGAGGCCCTACATTTATTGCAGATACTCCGTAGCTCGTGTGAGCAACATTGTGTAGCTTACATTCAGACCCACAGCTCGTGTGAGCAGGCCTATTTCATAGCTCGTGTGAGTAATGATGTAAAGAAAAGGTTACGGTTATATGTAAAGGCACACTTCGTGTGAGCTTTCTCGAGTATCCGATAAAATTCTAAATGGTTCTATGGGCAAAAAATGGGATTGAAATGGTAAGTTTTCATATGGAATTAAGCACAATCTTATGGAAAAAATGCTTGAACTAAATTATGTATTTCACATGGAAAACGACTTATCTTATGGTTGATTCATTTGAATTATGTACAAGTGTGCTAACTTGTGTATTGATGATTATGTATAGGCTTACGCCAAGCTTATGGTTTGGATTATATTATACTTATGCTTTATATTATGCAAATGCATTGGTAAGTTGTGTTTAGTTTATATGAGCTTACTAAGCATTAACTGCTTACGTAGTTTCTTTCCTATGTCTTGTAGATTATCGGAAGCTTGATCAGTTTGGAATTTCATTAGAGATCTATCACACTATCTAGAAGTCAATTTGGTAGTTTTTATGTATTCTGACCAAGGTTTATAATGACATGTATAGGGTGGTTTATAATGGTGTTTTTATGAATATATAAAATTGTAACTTGGTATGTTTGTGCTTGGGTGTTTATGGATTGTTGATGGACTTGTAATGCTTGCTTAAGTAGGTCATTTTGGTCTATTTTAAGTGCATGTATATAAGGTTCTTTTGGTAAGTTTGTAGTGGCTTGATAATAGTCTTTTATGGTATGTTTTATATGTCTTGGAAATGGCTAAATAAGGTATGTTTTAATACCTAAATTTTATAGAATTGTATGCGTGTAATTGGGCATATGAACATATCTAGGTAGGTGAAGTTTGGTTGTTGTTTGTGGTGCCTTTAAATGGCATATTTGTTAGGTGAATTAGGATTCTTGAAATGAGAAATATATGTATGTTTAGATAAGGTTTTGGTGCTTTCAAAGTGTGCTCTATTGGTCTAAATTTTTATGCATGAAATGGTATTGAAAATGGCTTGATATTAGGTAAATTTCGGTCTACACGGCCTGAGACACGGGCGTGTGACTTAGCCTTGCAACACGGCCATATGTCATCTGATAACTATCTTAGGTTGCGAGTCAGTGTGTTACACAGCCTAACACACTGTCTGGCACACAAGCGTGTGGGGTAACTCAGAGAGTTGCACGTCCTGGCACACGGACGTGTGACACGACCATTTGACCTTACTCAAAGAGTTACATAGGTGAGGACATAGGCTGGGACATAGCAGTGTGCCCCTAGTTTGAAGGTTACATGGCCTGAGACACGGGTGTGTGTCTCAGCTGTGTGAGCCACACGACCTGACCACACAGCCGTGTGATCCCTGCTTCCAAATTTTTTGACCTTTTCCTAAACTTTCCAAATTGTTTCAAATTGGTCCCTATTTTCTTCCAAGTTATTTTTACGGCCTCGAAGGCTCACTTAAGGGATGGTATGTATGTATGTGATTTGTTTATGATGTGATTATATTATTGAATGATATAAATTTAATTGTTTCAAATTGTACGTTAATGCTCTGTGACCCTAATTCGGCGATGAATACGGGTTATAGATGTTACAATTATGATCCTCTATGCAACCTCCATCAGCTGTAAAACCCTCATCAATCCTCACCTAATCATCTGTATTCAAACACACCCAGCTGCTAGCTATAGACCAATTATGGAGATAACTTTGTGTTTTATGATATGAGCGCATTAAAATCGAGAAATATTGTTTTGCCCAGCTATGTGAGATTTTAATGTTCTCATCAACACTCCACAAAGTGCCTTTAAAAATAAACAAGTTTTGATTCTTCCAAATACGCCATGCGATAATGCCTAAGAGACGTGGTCGATCGATTCCACCCAAAGAGGAAGTTAAATGATTCTGAAAATTGTTTGTCATCCAGTCTAGGAGAGATCTAATGTAAAATCTATAAAGACTTTGCTATGGAATGAGTTCATTCCAAATGGCTCTAGCAGCATGGCAATCTCTGAGTACATACAACACTTCCTCATAATCATGTCCACAAATACCACAAGCACTACTACTCCCAAAGCCTCGCCTTACCCTTTCAACATTTGTAAGTAGACCTTGTTTAAAGGCAAGCCAGATGAAGAAGCGGATCCGATAGAGGATTTTAAACTCCCAAGGTACCTCCCAAAACTGTTCTTTTTTGTTCAAAGTGCCTTTGCGAACCTTTCCGTAAGCGCTTTTGAGAGAGAATGAGCTGGTCGAAGTAGCTCTCCAAATGATTTTATCTCGGCTCGACGAAGGATGCGGTGGTGGAACACCTACATCTTTATTAATGATCTCCTCTGACACCCAAAGTCAAAAAATGTCCAAGTTCCATGAGTCGTCACCTGCAATCATATTACTAAGGGAACAATCCAAATTAAGGTTAGCAGAGGAAGGAATAATTTTAAATAAGGGACTATAGTTTAGAATCCAGGGGTCTTGCCATCATTTAATAATATTCTCGCCTTCGACTGACCAAATCAGGTTCTTACGAATGAAGGGACATACCTTAGAAATGGATCTCCATAAGAAGGAAAATCATCCTCTTAATAAGTCATCGGGCAAACCCTAGTGACCCTATATTTTGACCGAAGAACCCGAATCCAAAGGGCATCGACATTTGAAACAATGTTGAAACCAAGCTTCATCATAAAGGAAGTGTTATGATCTTTCAAATGTCTAAGACCAAGGCCTCCATGTGACTTAGGTTGGCACACTGAACCCCAAATGACCGAGGCCATATTTGAATTACCATAGTGCAATCCCCAAACAAATTTCCTAACCATGCGCTCAATCTCATCACATAAGCTATTGGGAACCATCATCGTCTGCATAATATAACTAAGGATCGAAAGCAAAACTGATTGCCCTAAAGTAACCCTACTAGCTAAAGATAGTTTTTTGGAATCCCAACTAGTCAATTTACTATGCACCCTATCCACCACAAAGTGCAACGTATTAGTAGTAACCTTGTCATGAAAAAAGGGCACACCAAGATAAAACCCCAAATTTGTAACTTCTTGAAAACCAAAAAAACTGCTTATACACCTCCCCAAACTGTCATCCACACTTCTGAAGAAGATGATATTTGTCTTTCGCATACTGATCTGGTGCCCTGAGTATTGACAAAACTCATCAAGAATGCTTTTAACGACCCAAGCTTGGTTATCATCAGCATGACCAAAAAGCATCAAGTCGTCAGCGAAGAAAAGATGAGATAACGGTGGGCCATCGCGAGCCAGACTGATAGGGGACCACTTGCCAACCTCAATAGTGTTACGGATACTATGACCCAACCACTCCATGCAAAGAATAAATAGATAAGGTAATAAAAGGCAACCTTGTTGAACGCCCCTAACTGGCTGAAATTTCTGAGTTGGGACACCATTCCACAAAACCTATATAGTAGAGCTAGAAATTGCAAACATAATAACATTTCATAAAAAAATTAGGAATACCTGCAGCTTGAAGTGACACGTCGATGAAATCCCAACGCACCTAATCTTAAGCTTTCTAAAGATTGATTTTGATGGCCATCCATCTCCTGTTTTTCTGTGTACCCCTCATAAAATGTATAACTTCTTGTGCAACGACAATATTATTAGTAATGTTCCGTCCAGCTACAAACCTAGTTTTCTCAAAACCTATAAGTCTTGGAAAGACCATTTAAAGTGATTAGCAATGACCTTGTAACACCCCTAACCCTTATACGATGCCAAAATAGGGTTATGGAAAAATGACTTAAAATCATACTTTTTAATACATTTCATAATTCATATTATAGTACATTCAAACACATGCATATTGTCCCTTATTCGAGCCCTCGAGGCCTTAGAAACACCTTAGAAATAATTCGGGACTAAATCGAGAACATTTGAACATTAAGAAAAAAGTCAGAAATTTTCAAACTGCAGGGGTCACATGGCTGTGTGGCCAGGCCGTGTTACTCACATGGCTAAGACACACGCCCGTGTCTCAGGCCATGTCACATTCAAAATAAAGACACGTGGTCGTGTCCTAGCTCGTGTCTGTGCCTTTGTAACACATTGACTTGGGTCACATGGTCAAGCCACACACCCGTGTAACTCTCAAAAAGCAACCTTTAAAACCTATAGGGACACATGGCCATGTCACATGCCCGTGTCTTAGGCCGTGTGGATAAGAAATAGGCCAAATTCAAACCATTTCTTTCACCCAATTCAAGCACAGCTAAACAAGCCATTTGCAAATATGACTAAAGTATCAAAACATGTTCAACCATGCATAAAATGACCACTATCAAATGAAAAAATTCCATTCAACCAATATGCCAGAAAGACACCTTAAACACATACATTAAACATACCTAAATATGTGCATATTTAACCATTTATCCATTTACTTGTGTTTAGCACCCCAAAAATATAGGGGCCGTAATTTTGCATGATTTGGCTTAAATTCCATGTTTGCTTCAATGGTTAAGTATTTCAGTGTATTTGGGGGTTTTTAGGAAGCCTGGGTTGAGGTATGGCCTTTGGCAAAATTTTGATTTTTGCTCTTTTGGGAAACCTGGATGTTAGCCTAAAGGGTATATATATATAATTAAGTTGTGTGGTTTTACGATGCAAGAGATCCTGTGTTGTGGTGGCTAGTGGTGTGTTGGGCATGCATGGGGGAAGGGATTCGAATCCCATGGCATGTAAGTAGGAGGTTTTATTTTATGACTCTGTGGCATGAGAGGTAGAGTCTGATTCAAACTCTATAGAGGTGGTTGGAGACTTGGTCATCAAGTTTAAATGGATTTGAATGGAAGGTTGGGAGCAAATCAAGGAGAAATCTATGGAGATTTCTAAGGAATTGGGATGTGAGGGGAGTCTTGTCCGAACGGGGAGGCTTGAGTAAGGGGAAATTTGGCTATGGGCATTCATTTTGGTACATTTTCGGCATCTTTGTGAGAGAGTAGAAATTGAAAATCCTCTTTGTTATTTAGGGTTTTCTTTTTGTGTGTTTTGGGATTTACTTTTCTTATGGCGTATCGTGCAACATTTCTAACCATTCGGGTCTTTTTCTTTCCATCTTTATTCTCAATTGTTGCCCACTCTTTGTCAAAACTTAAACATCAAGTGTTGAGTTCTCCCTCGAAGTTCTTCTCCTTCTTAATCCCTTTGTCGATTTGGCATTCCTCTTTTCTCCTTCCCTTAATTAGTTCTTTGTCGAATCAATTTCCTTTTCCTTTGTTCTTCTTATGTTGACCAAATTTGTTAAGGCCTAAACACCTTCTTTTCTTCGTTCCTAACCATTTCTTAATCTCTTCGATTTTTTTGGTAAGTGGATACTCTAGCCGAATCTTGGTTGGCTTCTTTCTCCATGCTCGGTTTTGTATCTCTTGGGCCGAAAGGCTATTTTTTTCCTTGTTTACCATGGAGATAAGTTTATCTAGCACCTTCTTTTTCGTTCAAATGTTGCTAGGGACTCGTTTTCCTTAACCAAGGGGTAGGCAGATTACTTTTCCCCTGCAAGGGATCTTTTGATCCGTAGTAAGTGCTTTAGGCATAGTATATACATTTTCTTATGGGATTGTAGATTCTTATGAATCAGTTAATGATTCTTGTGAAGGTATAACATTGAAAAGAATACGTGGTTGTGGGACTAGAGAAGATTGCGGTTGTTAGTTGGTAAGTAGCGTTAGTTTGATTAAAGCGTTTTCAATATTATGGTGATGGATTAATATGGGTTTGAGACTAATTGATGGGGTTGTTGTTATCATAGGTGTTTAATCTTGGAAGCGCTTCAAATGAATTATTTGTGTTGCTCGAGGCGACTGTAAGCTTTAGGAAAGGCAGTAAAATGACTGAAATAACCCTAATGAGTAAAATGACTGAAATACCCTAATGAATAAAATGATTGAAATACCCCTAATAAGTAAAATGATGAAAATACCCTTTAGGGTAGAATTACCAAAATACCCTTGTAAGGTAGAATTATCGAAATACCCTTGAGGGATAAAATTACCATTTTACCCCTAACTGACGATATGACCATTATACCCCTAGTGGTAGTTTAGTTGATGTGTGTATGATATCTATAGGACTGGTTGTGAATATGACATACTGCATACACGTAATATTTATGACACAACATTTTGCATTAGGGTTGGGAATCTGATTTGGAGGAAGTATTGTACTAGTGGCTTTTCCACGTTATTACTGTTCTAGTGGCTTTGCCACATATTTCGATTTTAGTGGCTTGGCCACATTTACTGTTATTAGCAGCTTCGCGCGTTACTATAAGCAGCTATGCTGCGATATTGGTGTGCTGGCTGGGTGGGTCGACTTAGTCCCCACATGGTGTGTTGGTTGGTACGGGTGGTGTGTTGGCTGGATTGGGTTGGGTTGCATTTCTGCTCTGAACTGATATTATTTGGGCTTAGGCCCACATTGTTATTGTATAGGGCTAAGGCCCAGACTGTGCTACCTTTGAATAGGGCTCAAGCCCAGTCTGCACTGCATATACTATTTACTGTTGTGTGTTGGGGGATTACACACTGAGTTTTTCCAAACTCAACCTCTTCCTTTAGCTGTGCAGGTAATCCCTAGTCTTAGCCGATTTGGAGTCGCGAGGGACTCGGAGGTGGCCACATGACTGCTGTTATTCAGTTTTTGTCATTATTTAGATAAAAATTCAGATTTGGTTTTTGTTTGTGTAATAAGGCCATTTGGGGTTTTAATTTTTATTGGGTTTTATCTTCTTATTTCTACCTGCTAGATTAGGAAAAACGGGTTTTTTCAAAATAATAGTTGTTTCCAAAGAAAATCATGCATTTCAAACTTGAAGGTTTACAATTAGGAAAGCTTCGTGTATTTTTAATTCAGATTAATAAATTGGGAATAATTGATATGACCACTAAGTGATTAACAAGTTTTGATTTTACAACCCCATCGTTTTCAATAGCAATTAGTTTTAAAAAGGTTTTAAAACTTTAGTCACGAATTTTCTTCGACAAGGTCAGTTTTCAAATCAACACTGCGATGTGACACGTCAGATCCGGTTGTAACGTCTAGGCCGGGTTTGGGGTGTTACATTGTGTCCATATCAAAACATATAAAAAATGATCTTATCATTTGAGCCACTTATCACATGCATCAACCATTTAAATGTTATCAATCTAGCCATTTCAAAATGGTTCCAAAAACCAACATATATACACCAAATTAAAGTCCAAATGGTCATAATTCAACTAAACATATTTGATTTAAATTTTTAACAATATATGCCATAAATGATCATTACCATGCCAACATTTATCACTTTAACCACAAACCATACATTAATTTGATCCTATAAACACCAACCATCAAGGCATCAAAATAACATAAGTTTCACAAATTCAAAGCAATGTTTCATGCCAATATCACACACAAGCATACCAATTTGGTCATTTATAACATATCATCACTAAACCATTTCAACATTAGCCATCAAGCCCAAAAATGCCAAAATGTCATCAATCATAAAACCTTATTTACAAGCCAAATATAGTGGTCATATCATCAAGCACAAAACATCTATACATTACACTACAACCGTGACCAAAGCATAAAAATCTACCGTAAAATCAATGGATAGTGTGATGGATCTCCGACTAGCTTCCAATCCAGTCGAGCTTCTGATAATCTGTAAAGTAAAGGAAAATAACTAGGTAAGCAATGAATGCTTAGTAAGCTCGTATAAACTTGAAACATAACTTATCATTTTAATACTATCATACATATATTAAATATGACTCAACACCAATACTTTAAACTTAATATAAACCTATTGAACACCATTCAAATCACAATTGAGTATATTTATAAACATTACATACACCTTTCATTCATAACATAAGAAGGTCTCATAGGTTGACTTATATAATTATCAACCATTCCTTAAAATGATGAACCATTTCATCTACTTACTTACCATTCCATTTACTTAGTATAAACTTAATTGCATTATTAACTCACGAACTAGTGTATTTATTCATGACATAAGTAAACTCGTATATAGCATAAGTAAATTTCTTTCTTACAAGTAAGTCCTTTTGTTGTGTGGAAGCGTCTAAAAGAGTAAAATTATTGTATTGAAAAATCACACTAAGTTCAATTCCCAGGAAAGAGAGTTGGATCACAAGGATCTCTTAAGTACCAGGTCTTTCCTAGACAAAATATCCCTCTAATGTAATTTAATAGCACAATAAATCACTACAATCACACTCACAAAATATGAAAAATAATACAATAAAGAACACTAGAATTTTAACGAGGTTCAGCAAACTTTGCCTACGTCCTCGGGCACTACCAAATATATTTCACTCCAGTGAAGATTTACAAAGAGAGAGAACAATGCCTTAAGTAGGGAATGGCAAATTTGGGTTGATGAAAATGAGAAATGGTTAGGCCTATTTATAGTTGAGGTTCAAGGACCAACTTGCAAAGTCTCTATACAATTAAGGGCCAAAAAATTACAAATATCTCATGCCAAATCTCAATCCCATTTTTGGTGCCTTAAATCCCAGATTTCTCAATCCCATTTTTGGTACCTTAAATCCTAGATTTCTAGTGCCAACATTTTGATACCCATATCTTTGACTTTCCAAAGTATGGATGATTTCCAATAATCTCCACCTTGAAGATTTGGTTAGGATAATCTTATCTTCACACAATTCTTTCTACCTTTGTCAACTATACTTGATAGTGCCTTCTTTAGCTGTTAAACTTGCAGGATATTGATCAGGTTCAAACAATGTTCGAACTTGGTTGTTGTTACCACCTTAGTCATTATATTTGCGGGATTATCTGCAGTCTTAATCTTCTTAAGATGAATTTTCCCCTCATCAATAATTTCCCTCACAAAATGGAATTGTACGTCGATATGCTTTGTACGTGCATGGGAGACTTGATTCTTTGCTAAATGAATAGCACTTTGACTATCACAATACACGTTAATATGCTCCTGAGCCAATCCCAAGGTTTTAACCATACCTTGTAACCAAATAGCTTCCTTTACAGCCTCTGTTATAGCCATGTATTCAGATTTTGTGGTTGACAACGCAACTGTAGACTGTAGTGTAGACTTCCAACTTATTGGTCCTCCAGCAAGTGTAAACACATAACCGATGGTTGATCTTCCTTTGTCCAAATCACCGGCATAGTCAGAATCAACGTACCTAATAACACCTTTACTAAGTGTAGTATCCTACTTGAACAGTAATCCAACATCCATGGTCTTCTAAATATACCGTAGAATCTATTTCACAGCTTGTCAATGTCCTTTTCCAGGATTATGCATATACCTGCTCACTATACTAACTGCATGTGAAATGTTGGGTCTTGTACACACCATTGCATACATCAAGCTACCTACTGCATTAGAATACAGAACTTGCAACATGTATTCTTGTTTCGAATTCGTCGAAGGAGATAGTTGTGCAGAAAGCTTGAAATGAGAAGCCAACAGGGTACTTATAGGTTTTGTCTGCTCGTTCATGCCAAACTGCTATAGTACCTTCTTCAAATATTTCTTTTGAGGCAAGCTAACTCTGCCACGAGCTCTATCTCTACATATTTCCATGCCAAGAATCTTTTAGCTTCACCTAGATCTTTTATCTCAAACTCAAGGTTGAGTTGAGTCTTCAATCTCTCAATTTCAACTTTACTCTTAGATGCTATCAACATATCATCAACATATAAAAGCAAGTATATGAAATTTCCTTCTTGTAGCTTCTGAAAATACACGTAATGATCAAATTTACTTCTTGTGTACCTTTGCCCTTTCATGAATTGATCAAATCGCTTGTACCACTGCCTCAAAGATTGTTTCAATCCATAAAGCGACTTTGTCAGTTTCCAAACCCAATTTTCTTTATCAGCAACCTTGAATCCATCTGACTGAGTCATATAGATTTCCTCTTCCAAATCACCATGTAAAAATGCGGTCTTCACATCGTGCTGAACTAGCTCAAGATCATATTGCGCAACCAAGGCTAGAAAAATTCGAAGAGATGAATGCTTCACAACTAGAAAACACTTCATTGTAGTCTATTCCTTTTTTCTGAGCGTAACCCTTTGCTACCAATCTAGCCTTGTATCGAATTTCATTTTTACCAGGAAATCCTTCATTCTTTGCATATACCCATTTGCATCCAATTGCCTTCTTTCCTTTGGGCAGTGTCACCAACTCCTAAGTCCTATTTTTATGAAGAGACTACATTTCTTCATTCATAGCTTGCTTCCACTTTACACCATCAGGGTTACTTCTTGTTTCTGTGTAAGTAGAAGGAACATCATCATCTGCAATTGGAAGTGCATAGGCCACCATATCATCAAAGCAAGTAGGCATACGAATCTCTCTTCTTGGCCTCCTATATGCAATTGAATCTTGTTACTGTAGAAGTTCTTAGGTCAAAACTTCTTCATCATTTATTCCTTTAATAGTAGCTGGATAATCATTAACCTTTTCAAGCTCCTCCTGCTGCAAAGTACTACTGGTTTTGTCATCCTTTTGTGAATCCTTATTCTTCATCATGGTTGATTCATCAAAAGTCACATCTCTACTGAAAACAATCTTCCTTGTATCAGGACACCAAAGACGGTATCCTTTTACTCCACCAGTTATACCTACGAATAATGCTTTCTTTGTTCTTAGGTCTAACTTAGATTCTTTACATGATAATATGTAGTGGAACCAAAAACATGTAAAGAATCATAATCGATGAGCTTACGGTCCACATCTCCATAGGAGTTTTTCCATTTATTGCAGCTGATGGCAACCGATTAATTAGATGGCATGCATATGTAACTACCTCAGCCCAAAATTCCTTACCTAATCCAGTATTGGACAACATACATCGAACTTTCTCCAATATAGTTTGATTCATACGTTCTGCCACCCCATTCTGCTGTGGTGTATCCCGAACAATAAAGTGTCGCACAATGCCCTCATCTTGACATACTTGTAGAAATGGATCAATCTTGTACTCAGTACCATTGCCTGATCGAAGTCGTTTGACCTTTCGACTAGTCTGAGTCTCCACCATCTTCTTCCATTTCAGAAATGCATCCAAAACTTCACTTTTTCTTTTCATTAGATACACCCATACTTTTCTTGAATAATCATAAACAAAAGTAACAAAATAGTGTATACCTCCCAAAGAAGCCACTTTGGTAGGTCCCCACACATCACTCTGAATGTAGTCCAGAATTCCTTTTGTATTGTGAATTGCTGAACCAAATTTTACCCTCATCTGCTTGCCCAGAACACAATGTTCACAAAATTCCAATTTGTAAGAATTTTCACCTTTTAACAAGCCTTACTTCGCCAAATTCTGCAAAGCTTTTTCACCAGCATGTCCTAATCGCATATGCCATAACCTAGTAGCCTCTGAATCTGCAGCTTTTGCAGAAGCTGTTGATGTTGATCCAATAATTGTACTCCCATTTAAATAATACAGGTTATTCTTCTTGTGCCTTTCATCACCGTCAATACCCTAGCTACTATCTTTAGTAATCTATCTCTCAAAGTGATTGTAAGCCCTTTAGATTCTAGGATCCCTAATGAGATGATATTTTTCTTCAAGCTAGGTATGTAGCGAACATCTGTCAAGACTTGGATTGAGTTGTCATGATTCTTTAATTGGATTGTACCTACTCCCATTGTCTTACAAGCGCTGTCATTGCCTATAAAAACAACTCCACCTTCTAGCTCTTTAAGACTAGAAAACTAGTCCTTATTAGGACACATATGGTAAGTACATCCCAAATCTAAAATCCACTCATCTGTACGACATGCCATTGTTATGCCAACCAAGCTAAAGTCTGACTCCTCATCATGCTCCACTACACATGCATCAGGAATAGCCTTACCCTTTTTTAACTTAGGAAAATTCTTTTTCCAATGCCCTTTCTCAAGACAAAAAGTAAATTCATCTTTGGAAGGTCTCCTTTTGGACTTACTCCTTCTACCAGATTTGTTACTGTGCGAACGGCCTCTTACTGTTAAGACTTTTGCAGTTGTATCTCTGTGATCTCTTTTTTCTTACTTTCGAGTCTCAGCTCTATACAACGCATTACAGACTGCATCAAATGTGATCATATCCTTCTCATAAAGCAATGTGGTGGTAAGATGATCATATTCATCAGGAAGAGAATTCAACAACAATAATGCCTTGTCTTCATCTTCAAATTTCTCATCCAAATTTAGCAAGTCTTCTAAAATTTTATTGAATGAGTTCACATGGTCATTCATCGACATAACGGGTGCATACGTGACTCGATAAAGTTTCTTTTTCATATAAAGCTTATTTTCAAGACTTTTCGTTAGAGACTTTTCTTCCAGTGTATCTCACAACTTCTTCGCTGATGTCTCCCTCATGACAGAGTACTTCTGCTCTTTGGACAAACATAGGCGGATTGTACCACACGCCTGTCTATTGATCTTGGCCCACTCCTTGTCATCCATCTTGTCAGGTTTTTCTTCAAGGGCTATATCCAGCTCTTGCTGACATAAGACATCTAGGATCTTACATTGCCACATACCAAAATTATTGGTACCATCAAATTTCTCTACTTTAAATTTTGCATTGGTCACAGTAGTCTTTGCTGATGACGATGCCTTTTCCATTTTTCTCCTCAATCCCAACTACTGTATACGTGAACAGTACTATCAACATGAATAGTGTTGTGGATGAAAATACCATATACGTAAATAGTATCGTAAACGATAGTATTCCCCAAGTACGAATCTAGCGCTGATACCAATTGTTGTGTGGAAGCGTGTAAAAGAGTAAAATTATTGTACTAAAAAATCACACTAAGTTCAATTCCCAGGAAAGAGAGGTGGATCACAAGGATCGCTTAAGTACCAGGTCTTTCCTAGATAGAATATCCCTCTATCGTAATTTAATAGCACAATAAATCACTACAATCACACTCACAAAATATGAAAAATAATACAATAAAGAACACAAAAATTTTAACGAGGTTCAGCAAATTTGCCTACGTCCTCGGGCACTACCAAATATATTTCACTCCAGTGAAGATTTACAAAGAGAGAGAACAATGCCTTAAGTAGAGAATGGAAAATGTGGGTTGATGAAAATAAGAAATGGTTAGGCCTATTTATAGTTGAGGTTCAAGGATCAACTTGCAAAGTCTCTATACAATTAGGGACCAAAAAATTACAAATATCTCAAGCCAAATCTTAATCCCATTTTTGGTGCCTTAAATCCCAGATTTCTCAATCCTATTTTTGGTGCCTTAAACCCTAGATTTCTAGTGCCAACATTTTTATACCCATATCTTTGACTTTCCAAAGTATGGATGATTTCCAATACCTTTAACTCAACAATCCTTTCTTTTCATCACATTACATCTCAACTATGAATTTATCATTTTATTACCTATTCTCACTCATTTCATTTGCATAACATACAAGGCATAAACATACATTAACCATAGCCACAAGCTAGTGCATTTAAACATAACTCTTTTAGAATAAACTACACAATAAACAAGTTCATGAAAAATTACATACTTTGATTCTTACCACTCGTTCATGTACATAAGCATTTTTTTCATTTGGTCACTTACCATTTCAATGCATTTCTTTAAAACCAACATAATAAAATCCAACCAATAGCTTAGCACAAGCCTAAGCATCATCAACAACACATGTTAATGCACCAATTCATAATTCACTTGAACAACATAAGATAATTCATTAAACATGGAATAACCTCACTTGAAATCATCAATTCCATGAACATAGTCATACTTTCATTTACCATTTTCTTTTCATTCTTTTTCATAGTTTTCATAATAAAAATCATTTTAATACTTACCGTTCCTTCCCTTTTTATGCCCGTTGAATCAAATAAAATAACATCGAATATTAGGCAAACACTCAAGTAACCATTTAATTCTTTAAACACACTACAACATCACAATTTAATGTATTTATAGACATCATAAGAATATATAATTACACCAAGGCATTAACATACACTATCAGACTATACCAATCAAACATTCAACTCATATTCATACTTACAATATTGCAAATTGGACTTATTAGTTAAGTGAATTTGGAAGGTTACGAGGCTTCTATGAAGTTCCGGGTTCGAGTTGGGCCTTAGTAAAATTTTGTGATTTAGCCTATTAAGGAGAGATAGTAAGTGGCTTCAAGGCTTATGGAATTAGATGAGTAATTTGTTAGCATAAAGGAGCTTATGGTAAAGAGGTTATGGCATTAAGTGATGTACCTTGAGGGAAGACGCTCAAATCCCATTGTTTGCAAATTTAACTATTATTTTGCTTTCCTTCCTTATGTGTCGGCCAAGAAGTATTTTTGGTAAGTGTGGACTTTATTATTTTGGTAAGGTGGCTAAAGAATATGGCAAGGTTAAAGTTTGGGAAAGGAATCAAGAGGAATAGGAAAGAAAGGGGACAAGAGGCTAATATCGGGGGAGGTGTTTTGGAAAGTATGAGTGGCCAAATCTTATCCTAAGGGGGATGCATGTGGATGGTTTTTTGGAGTAATTAGGTGGCTGAAATTTTATTTGGCATTTGGTAAAGTCTTAGCTTTGTTTTGGCCAAAATCCTTTTGACAACTTTGTGCCATTTCTCTCAATTTTGCAACCCTCCT
The DNA here is from genome assembly GCA_025506655.1 of Gossypium rotundifolium. Taxonomy (NCBI): domain Eukaryota; kingdom Viridiplantae; phylum Streptophyta; class Magnoliopsida; order Malvales; family Malvaceae; genus Gossypium; species Gossypium rotundifolium. The sequence continues at coordinate 175,303,021 of CP106724.1, forward strand.
TGCCAAATCATAGTAGCACAATAGTGCATTGTTTTTCCTCTCAAATTCTTTTCTTTTCCTTTGCTTTGTGCCAAATTACAAGCCTTGGTGACCATAGTTTCTTCCTTCTTTTTACTTTGGTCGAATTCCCTAGCACAATTGTGCATTTTCTTGCTCTTTTGTTTGATCAAAATTTTCATCTATTGTTTATTCCCTTTTGATTTCAAATTACAAGGCACTCTTCTTCCATCCAATCTCTTCTTAATCAAATCGGTAAGTAATCGTATTTTCCTCTTTTCATTTCATTTTCTTTTCTTCCAAGCCGTATATAGGTGAAGGGGTGTATTGTGGTGATTCCTCCTCGTCGTAATAAGGTGTGGCTAACATTGTTTTTGTGTTAATCACTTTTAAGGACTCAAGTACTTTATCGGAGGGCCAATCGAACACCTATCCCTCGTAATAAGAGACTCGGATTGTTGGTAAGTGATAGATTGTTAATCAATCAAAATAATTGGTTGAAGTGGTAAATTCAGTTTTGGGATTAATTGTTGATCGATTGTATCTTTAGGTGCCATGAGAATTTCGTGTTACGGATTCGAATAAGTGTGTAATCTCACCCTTCCGAATATATGTTTGAAATGGTGAGTAAGTCTCACATCTCTTTGAAAGTTTACATGAAATATCCTGTGATTCGTAGAAATACCGAATAAAACCGATAACCGCATTCGTGATCACTCGAGAGTGCGATATTCGTAGTGGTAATCGATTTTGTAATAAAACAGTTTCGGTCAGAAACAGTGTCTTGTATTTGAAAAATCATGAAAATTGGATAAAAGGAATTACAAAGTGAATAAGATATCAGATTAAAGCTTACTGTGTTAATTTTAATATGGAAGAAACGGAGAAGGAAAAGGAATATTAGATTCTGAGATATGTTAATTTTAGTGAGACTGGTTTTGAATGACTTCGGGGTATTCTGTTCTGTTTTGGAAAAATCATATAAAATTGTACAAAGTAAATTAAGAGTTATAATTGATATGTATGGATTCCTTAGTGAATCTATTTTCAAAATAAATAAGTGGGAGCAGTAGATGAAAATCGTACAGTAAGATATTTGAGATTAAGGTAAGAGAGGTCAGAATCATTGGACAGTGAAACAAGGAAATTTTAAGGAATAAACTGTACTAAATGGTTAAGGTAAAATTCTGGAAAACTTATAGTAGAAAGATATACGAGTCTAGTTTCAAGAAAATTTACGGATTTAGATTTCGAGTTTTCTAACTCAAGTTATGGCCAATTTAGTCAGTGTGATGCAGTTGGACAGTTTCGCTTTTATGCCCCAAATTAGTAATTGCTTAGGTTGCGAATTACCATTATACCCTTAGAGGGTAAATTATGAATTACCCTTTGTGGGTACGACATCAATTATGAAAATGCCCTTATGGGTCAAGTTACGAAAATGCCTCTAATGGGTCAATTATGAAAATGTCCCTATGGACTAAATTACTAAAATACCCTTTATGGGTCAAATTGAAATATGTTGCTATATGGGCCTCACGTGAATAATGGGCCAAATTTTCTAGATCGATTAATGGGCCAGATTTTGCTAGATCGTTAAATGGGCCAAAATTTTGCTAGATTGTTAAATGGGCCAAAACCCGATAAATAGTTAAATGGGTCAAATCGCTAGATCGTTAAATGGGCGAAAACCCTAAAAATAGTTAAATGGGTCGAAATCTCGCTAGATCAATAAATGGGCCAAATCTCGCTAGATCGTTAAAGCGGGCAGTAAAATATGCTAGATCGTTAATTGGGCCTAAGTTGCTAAAGTGCTAAATGGGCTAAATGTTATTTTGTGTTATGGGCCTTAATTAAAACTTGAAATATTGATTCTCTTGTAAATTGGGCCTTTTGCTAAAATTATCATATGGATATAAATTGTTATGCATACATGTTTGCATGGGTTGGGAAAATGATGAAGAGAAGAAAGGCCTGCTGCCAAAATCTAGTTCGGTGGCTCGCCACAAATAATCAAATGGCTTATTGCTCTAGTTCTTGGCTCGCCACAAATAATCAAATGGCTTTTTGCCTCTAGTTCGGTGGCTCGCCACAAATATGGCTTATTGCCTCTAGTTCTGTGGCTCGCCACAAATAATCAAATGGCTTATTGCCTCTAGTTCGGTGGCTTTACCACAAATATAAAATGGCTTAATGCCCACGACTGTTGGTGTGTTGGCGGGGTGGGTTGACTTGATCCCACAGTGTGATGGTTGGTACTGGGGTGTGTAGCGGATGGAAATTAGGCTTGGTTTGGGAATTGCATATCACATGCATATTATATACATGTTATAATTGTAATTGGGCTTAGGCCCAAAATATTGCTATGTGTGTTTCGACCCAGGTGGATGATGGTAAGGGATTATACACGAGTTCTTGTAACTCACCCCCTTTCTCTTAACCCCAGTAGGTAATGCTCCGTGAGGTGGACTTGGGCCATGGATGACTCGGTGGAGGCCATTCTTCTAAATAGTGTTTTGAATTTTAAATTTCTATTCCGTTATTTTATTATTTTGGTTTAAGTTGTAATAAGGCCTCTGAACTATTTTATTATTTGCTTTATGGTCGGTTTACTTATTATTTTGCTTAAATTGTTTTAAACGAGAATTTTTCTAAGAACGAAAATAAAAGTTTTTCGAAATTTATTAATAAATGGATTTCAAGATAAACTTTTACAAATATGATTTAACTCGAACTTTCTTTCAATTTATTAACGACATTTTCAAAAGTCATGGATTTAAAGTTCAATTCCTTGATTTGTGATTCATAAATCAATCTCTCAAAATACTTGTATTTTATTGACGTTTCCGCAATGTTTTAAAATGCTTTTGCAACTCTATTTCAAACGTCACATTTTCAAATCGCTTATTTCAAAAATGCTTTCACAACCGAAAAGGTTTATTAAAGATAATTATGTTTTCACGTAGACACAATTGCTTAAGTGTTTTGGGTTTTAACAAGGAGGTCGTGATTCTCAAAAAGTTGTTAACAATTGCAAAGATGGTTTTGAAAACACTTCCATGTGGCACGCGGATTCGGGCCTAACTTCTAGGCCGGGTTTGGGGTGTTACAATATAATTACACCAAGGCATTAACATACATTATCAGACTATACCAATCAAACATTCAACTCATATTCATACTTACAATTCATACCTCACTTGAAACGTGTTACTTGAATATCAAATGATTAGAGTGTTCCATGGTGTCTTTCAACCATGGTGTTAGTTGTTTGATTCGTGATGCCATAGCATCTTTCTAGCTATGGTCTTACTAGATAGAATCGTGATGCCATAACGCCTTTCAGTCATGGCCTTACTCGTTAGAATCGTAATGCCATAAAGTCTTTCAGTCATAGTCTTACTCGATAGAATCGTGATGCCATAGCATCTTTCAGTCATGGTCTTACTCATTTCTGATATGGTGCCATAGTGTCTTTTAATTATGGTCTCATTTATTCTCCAGTACAGTGCCATAGTTGATAAACCGTAATATGTTCATATTTTAATCCCATATTTAGCATACTTTTGGATGATTTATTCCCTGAATTGTGGAATTTGGTGCTCCTAATCCGTTACGAGAGCACCGGAGGATGAAAAGAATGAGAAACGGGCTAAAAACGGAGAAAATATGCCAAAGTAAGAAATCAACAAGGCCTGGGCCCAAGACACACGGTTGTGCCTCTTTAGCAGATCCGACCACCGACTGGATTCGATTCACACAGCCGTGCCACATAGGCGTGTCCCTGCCACAGCAAAGAAGAGTTCCATTCGGATTAGGGTACTTAGAGGCAAAGAAAGACATTCCAAAAGCCTATATAAACACCCTAGAGGCCAACCTTCAAATGGGGCGTTCAGCTAGGCCAAGGAGCCAAGCCGGAGAGGCCGAATTGTGGGATTCACTTGAAGAAAGCCAGTTGATCCATCCCAGAAGCCAGAATCACACTCAAGACTGAGGATCTCTCCTTCAATTCCTTCAGGGGGTTTTAGGGTTTTCTTTATGTTTTGTTATTTTTCTTCTGAGATGTATTCTTTTATGATTATGAACTAAACCCCTTAAATACCTGAGGGGGATGAAACCTAAGACGGATCTTGTTATTGTTTTCTCAAATATATGATAAATACATGATTTTTTCTTAACTATGTGTTCTTAATTCTTGCTTTGATATTTTAGGATATTTATTCGGTATTGATGTGCTTAGGCAGAGGAGGAATATTCCCTGTTTAAGAGTAGATCTAGCATAGTTAAGCGGAGTTGATCACAAACCTAGAGATAGAATGACGAAAATCTACGGGATTAGGGTCAAACCTAATATGGGAGTCCATAGATCAAGTTAATGCAATTCTAGGGGTTTTAATTAGAAAGAGATTTCAATTAATCAACCTAAGGTTAGACATTAGTAGCCTCGAGAGAGGTATTAATATAAATTAGGGAATCCTACGGATCAAGTCAAGTGAATAAATCGTCAGTTCGAGTTAGATAACAAGTAAGTCTAGGTAGATTCTTCCTGTATTGTCTTAATCAATTGGTTTTTCCCACCAAGATTTCCCAATTCCTTTCTCGTGTCTTAGCATCTTTAGCTTAGTAGTTAGTTAATTTTAGATTAAACAATAATTCTCTTAATTCTTAGGCTAAATAATAAAAAGAAAGCTAGTATTAGTACTTTTGGTTCCTTTGGGTTTGACAATCCGGTCTTGCCACTAAACTATACTACTGTTCGATAGGTGCGCTTGCCTCAATCGTGGTGATAGTTAGTTTTTAGGCTCGATCATTCATTATATAAATTTTAAGACTTTTTCCACCACCATCAATAGTGTTTTTCAATTATGGTCTTAATCATTTTTCTTTAATCCAATCAACTCAATTCATATATAAAAAAATAGATATTAAACAATCAAAACCACAATTAATTGATTTAATCAAGTTACGAGCTTACCTAGCTAAATTGCGAAATGTCAAAGTATAGAGGCATTTTGGTAATTTTCTATTCTCCTCGATTTTCTACTCGATCTTGATCTAAATTAATAATTTCATTCAATTTATTAATTTAGACAGTAAAAAATGCATTTTATGCAATTTAGTCATTTTGAATTTTTTTACAAAATTACCCCTAACATTTTACTTTTATTCAATTTAGTCCCTAAGCCTAAAACATGCAAATTAACCATTTTTAATACCAATTCACATCAGAAAATATTCATAGCCTCCATTTTAGCTTAGTTTTGCAACAATTTCACATCAAATCCTTGTACTTTTATTATTTCAACAATTTAGTCCATAATCAGAAAATTCATCCAAATTACTTAACAAAATACTTTTAAACAACAACTAATATTTCAAATTCATCATTTAACATAAAAAAATCACTAGATTCATCAATAGCAACATTTAAAATCTTTAATAGTTTCAAAATCGAAGGTACGGGCTAGCTAGACCTAGTTGAAACGATCTCAAAAATATAAAAATTATTAAAAACGAGAGAAAAATGGCTTACCATGCATGAAATGAAACATCGCCGAACCTAGCTTCTCCATAGCCATGACTTTCGGTTGAAACAAAAATGAGAAAGGAAGATGACAACCATTATCTTTTACTTATGTTTTATTTAATGTAATTAATTATCAAATTACCATTTTAACCTTGGTTAATAAATAAAACACCAATTTCATGCCCATAATTGTCCAATAACTCCTTGAATGGTTTAATTACCATTTAAGTCCCTTTTCCTTTATTCAATAAACCATTTAATCATTCAAATCAAATGGTGATCAAATTTTACATCTTTTACTATTTAGTCCTTTTTTAATTAATTAACTATCGAAACGTTCAAATTTCTTAACGAAACTTTAATACCACCTTAATAACACTCGTAAATATTTATAAAAATATTTGTGGCTCAGTTTATAGAAACGAGGTCCCAATACCTCATTTTCTACTTGACCTTAGGGTTTTACCACTTGAGCTTAATTAATCATTCGAATAGCATAAATTATCAAATCAAAAACCTTTTTAAAATCATATTTGACTAGTAAATATTAAATAATAAAATTTATGAACTTACTCGTCAGATTTGGTAGCCCCAAAACCACTGTTTTTGACACCATTGAAAAACGGGCTGATACAAACTTTCATGACCAGCTTGTAGAAAATAGCGCATAAGTTGAGTGGCCAAAACTGGGAGAAGTCTTCCGGATTTTGAACTCTTGGGATAAGCACAATAATTGAATTATTTAACTCCAAATAAATACTTTTGCCCTTAAAAACACCCTTAACCCACTTACAAACCGAGTCACCAACATGTTCCCACTTGATAAAACAGGCATGATATTCATCACTCTCTGGCGCCTTCAAGGGTGCCATATCAAAAAGAGCGGCTTTGATTTCTTCAACAAACACCAGTCTATTAAGGAGAATGAAATCCTTGTCATTAAGGCGTGGAAAGGCATTAGAGGGATGCTCACCATAAAGAGTGGAACAAAAATTAACCGCTTCAAGCTTCAGTTGATCATCATCCATAATCCACTCATCCAAGTCATTTATCAAAGTAGTAATTCTATTCTACTTTCGTCTTCTCAAAGTGCGCGTGTGAAAAAATTTGGTGTTGTGGTTTCCTAAAGCCAACCAATCACAGCGCACCTTTTGCCGCCAAAGGACCTCCTCATGATGTAATACATTTTCCAATTCCTTTCTTGCTTCCATCTCAACTTGTTTAAGATAGGTAGAGTTTGACCTATCCCGGTCAACCTCAATGCTTTCCAATTTGAGAGACAGGATTTTCTTACGGCTAAAAATATGACCATATACCTCTTTGTTCCATCTTTTAACCTGATCAGTAAACTTAGAATGTAATGTTGACTTGCTAGTAGAAACATTCCAATTTTCTTTAACAAAATCTGAAAAAGATGGATACTTAATCTGATCTGCTAAAAATCTAAACGGTCGTCCCATTGAAGAGTGAAACTTAGGCATAAGTGATAGTTTTAAAGGTCTGTGATCGGATTTGAGACGCAGCAGATGTGTCACCATGGAATTCAGAAAGTTTACTTTCCAAGTATTATTGCAAATGGCCCTGTCTAAGTGCTCAATAATCCCTCCTTTGCCAAGTGAACTGTGAACCACGGAAACCCAAGTCTTGAAGCTGAGCGGAATCCATAAGATTACCAAAGAAAGAGCACATTTTCCCTATAATTCGCCCTCATTTTTACTCACTAGAGGAAAAAATAGCATTAAAATCACCAATCCCCACCCATGGAAATCCATTCATGGGAATAGTTCCTTGCAATGTATCCCATAAATGTCTCTTTTTCTGACTATTAGGGCTATCATACACAAAGGAGACCAGGACGGATTGCCTAAGAAAGATATCAGATACTTTGGTTAAGACGAATTGGGGATGATTTTTTAGAATCTCTATACTAACCGACTCCCTCCACCCAATCTAGATACCACTTGAAAACTCGACTGCTTCCGCACTATGGGAATTTTGAAAACCCAGCTTAGCAATAATCAAATCATCTTTTTCACCACTGAACCTCATTTCTAAAAAACTAATCACATCTAGTCGATGTTCTCGATTATATTCCTGAAAAATTCGAATAAACTTCGAACTCGCACATCCCTAACAATTCCAAGAAAAAATAGTAAAATTCATAAATAAAATAAATATGAGAAAAAAGACTAACCCTTTTAGAGAGTAGTAGAAACTTTGACACTGTCATTTTTGGCATCCGATTTATCTGAAGAAATTTCCACTTGAGTGCTAATAAGCTTTGCCATAGAACTCATGGCTTCCGGAAGTGCGACTCGTGTTTAAACCTTCCCCCACACCCACGAATAGTTTTATTTAAAGTTTTCCCACTATTATCATTCCCTTTTTTGTTTTCAACACCATGCCCTCTAGAGATACTAGAGGAATTTTCATGCGCCATTACTATTCCTTTCCCCATTTTTTATTTGGAACTGTGCTCCAAATTTTCCTTGAAAGTAACGGCAGTATGCCTTTTAGGATCTAGGACATTAGAAATTAAGTCAACCCTTAATTCATGGGGTCCCTCGAAGGTGGGATTCACATGAAAGGAGGTTGCCTTGTCATTAGTAAAGGAGACAGGAGCAGCTCGGTCTGTTTGCTCAAAACCCACTTCCTCATTTCAGCCTAAGCTAAAAAATTTTGTGTTTTGGCCCATTTCCTGCTATGACCCAAGGCACTCCTGCGAAATGCCCACAGCCTGCTGTGACCCAAGGCACTCCTGTGAAAGGCCCACTGCCTATTGTGACCCAAAGCGCTTCTACAAAAGGCCCTAGCCCGCTTCGAATCTTGGTCCCAGGTCTCCAGCATCTATCCAACGTTTTTATCCCTCAATGACCCAGTCCGTTTCTCAGCCCCAGTAGCATCACCGTGGCCCGGAATTCCTTCAGCCAAACTTTTCCCAGTCCCTTGTCTTTTAAATTTTCAATAAAAACACCCTTTTTAAACCGAATGACACCTCCATATCCAGTGAGGCTAAAGCTGCAAATCTAGAACCCTCCAGGTTTTTTTTCCCGAAATTTTAGCTTTTAAAATACGATTCCTGTTCTGATTGCGCCTAGATTTGCACTCGACCACCATCCACAGGCCAAAGGCTTTGCCCATCATCACCGGAACTTCACCCGTCTTCACCGACACTGATTCATTGATCGTCAAGCTTGTAGAATTCTCTCCACCACCGTGACTACTCTGATTTGCCAAAGAAGAAGGACACAAACTTTTAAGATGACCATATTTACCACACCTCAGGTAATGCCTCGAACTCCACTCGTTGTACTCGGCCATTGATAAGAACTTGTGAGGTAAGAGGTTTTCCCAGATCCACAAACACAGCCGTTCTGGCAAATTGCCCCCTTGCTCCACTGTCCGTTTTAATGTCTAGTTTTGCCACTTTCCCAACTAAGCTTCCAATATCCTCTAATATATGTATATATTTTTTTTACAAGAACCCCAGTAGACCTGGTAAGCGGATTCAGGCCAACACCTGAAAACAGCGGCTAGCATGGGCTCTAAAATTTTAAATTTATAAAAGTGAAATTATACTTTGATCTCTTTACAATTATAAAAATTTAATTTAATTATTTATAAATTATAGAGATATAGAGTATAAAAATTTAAAATTTTATTCGCTCCCCTCTAAAAAATTATTACTTTACCCTTGCTTGAGAATGATCTTGATGGGTCAAAGTCTATACCCCACGGTTGGACCTTGGGTCAACGCTGTGTCATAATCAACCTTGCTCTGAAATCGGACAAGGTAATACCCATTTGCCACATTCATTATTCAAAAAGATTGAGAGGGTTTCCAGAGGTTGACAATACGATTATGTAGGAGCCCATAACCTATATTGCGCCCTAATTGCTTGACAACCACAATAGACTCCATATCCATTATCACAATTTTTTTAAGACGATTCGAGAACTCGATGGTAGGAATTCTATTGATGGTGGATCTGAGGATATCACCATCCTCAAACTCTTAAGTCTAGGTCAGTGACACGATTGAGAGAACTAGAACCCGACCCTCCTAAAAGTTTATCTTTCCATGCAACTTCATTCACCGGAGTTGAGTCTACCATCATTTCTCCACCTCTATCCTTAAACCTGGCTTTTTTGGTGTTGCGATCTACGTTAGTGCCCTCACCATCGCCAACCCGATCACTAGTCAAGATGGTTTATCAATAGCAATATGAAGGTAATTTTAGTATCTTTATTGTAGACACCCATTTTTGTCCGAGCTGGATTGGAGGGCCATTTAAGGGTCTGTTTGTTTGGCAGTAAAATGTTTTTCGGAAAATGATTTACTTTTTTGGAAAATGATTTACCAGAAAATATTTTCTGGTGTTTGGATAAATCTGTATAAAATATTTTCTGTTGTTTGGCAGATTTCCTGAAAATATTTTTCGGAAAAATTGATTTTACATATATATTAATAAATTTATTTACATATTAATAATTTTTATATTTTAAATTATTTTTACATATATTGCAATAATTTATTTATTATAAATAAATTAGATTAAATATATAATAATATTGAATTATTAAGTTACATTATTAATCGTCATATTGAAAATAATCAAAGTCAAATAAATTATTTGTAATTATGTTAAAAAAATAAAAAAAAGGATTGAATAATTATAAATTAGTACAATTGCATCTCCAACATAATTTCAATACTACCTGTTGCACACCTTCTAATGAGATATTCTTATTATACTTGGGTATAGTTCACATCAATAGGGAAGCCAACAAATTTGCAGCCTAAGTTGGTGCAGACTATCTTGAGCTTATTTCACTTATTGCTTTGAGCAATGAGTTGCTATTTCTTTGAGCACTAATTTGCAATTGAAGGGAGTGTTTAGAAGTTCGCTTATTTTGTTTTGCGCCTTTTCCGACTTTTGAGTATTTGTGGGATAATTTTATGTTTTGCCTTTGATTTGTTTTATCTTTGGAGTTGACTCGCCATTTTGTTCTGTGTTACGCTTCATTTTGTTGTAATCGTATCTTGATTAATATAAGACCTTTTTCAATTCAAAAACATGCCAACAATCATGAGGTCATTCTTCTTTGCAAAATTTAATTACGTAAGAAATCAAATATATAAATTTTCAATGAGTTGGAACATTTATCGCACCTTGGTTTAGGACATTTGAGGCATTTAGGTTGGCATATTTTAATCTTACATCACCGTCACCCCGAAATAAGAGTTGGTACTTGACCTTGTTGGTAGATCGAGACTTTGTCAATCCTTTTAAGCCAATCATTGTTGTCGTGTTCTCCATTTCATAAATGAACTTGCAAAGATGGAGTATGTAATCGGTATAGCTCCAAGTTGCAAGTGACCTCTCCTTTGATCCACGAGGCTCGTATGGTTCCCTTGCCATTTTCCATACCCATTTCCATGCAACCAATTGACAACATCATCTTCCGTACTCGATTAATATTCGATCCAACCAACTTAAGCTTTCACACTAATGTAAAACTTTTATCGAAAATAAATGACATTTAAGAACTCTTATAAAAGGGCACAAGGCGATGCAAATCAGCCATATAATCAAATCACAGAGCTAACTTAAAATGTAAGTTTATCAAAGCAAGTTAGAATTCAAGCAATGTAACAAAACAAGTGCTTATTAATTGATCAGACATACAAGCACGGGCACTTCACCTTTTGGATCTTTTTGATGTTCGCATTTATGAAGAACATAATTAGCTCAAGCATGAAAGCAGATATAGATAGCACAAAACATCAATGCATTTCAATTTAGTTCACATGCAAGTAATATTCCACTAATGTCAACCAACAAGTCGACATTCTTATATCATAAAATAGTACACCAATTATCGATCGCTAATTATAATAATAATGTTAGATATCTTCCTCACAATGCGTACATGCATATGTCATTACTCGATAAATGTCAAAGCGTAAATTAAACTTAACATGGCGTAGTACACGAAGGCGTAAAGAATGCCGCTATGCAAAACGACACCTCTTAGCCTCTAAGTTTAGTCGCCAAATGTAACGCTGGCCCACTTCCAACCGATCGTCCATATAAAATCAAATCTTCCCGACTTATTCCATACTCATCAAGACACCGATACATCGCTTTATATCAAGATAAGTGTTGGATTCACTTATCGGAAACCATAAAATGTAAACATTAGCAAAGAGACCACATACTCTCAATAAGATAGCTTATCAAGCAAAAAACTTAGAATCCGTGTCCATTTCAACAAAGAAAGGAACAAGGAGTCTATTGTTTCTAAAGTATCAATAAATGATAATGCAAATCAACTGTAGTTTGATGTTCCTAGAGTTCTTAGGTCCGAATGCGAGGTTTATTTTCAAGTAATCAAATAGTGGATGAAAATCCCTACATTGCATAAGCAAATAAGCTATAATCGAGCAATGAAGCATTATATAGATGATGACCTACCTTCCCAAAGAGATGCTCCATAACCGTAATAGTCATACCGCATTATAGCATTCACATGGAAGATAATGTAAATCAAACAATTAATAACATAGTAGGACATGGAAGTAAATAGCGATTAAAACAAATTTCAATTCCATGTCATTGCACCAAAATAAAGCCGTGTCCGATCAATGTGTGTCCGTAAAGGCCTTTGTCCACCATATTCAACACCATCAAATGCAAGATGCGTAAAGGGAAAGACCGATATGAGCCATGTTTTCTTAGGCATAGATTATCTTTTGCACATTTATCAATCCTTAAACCCGTTGAAGGTTGGAAATAGGCACCAATAAGTCAGATTTTGTTTGTTTTGTTTACTTATACCAACAAAGTAAATGGATTAGAATCAATGAAAAATGTGTCATCGATTTTGCAATGTCATAGAGAATAGATGTACAAACTAGCTCTCTCAAGGAAGCTTTATTATAGCTTGAATGGCCGACTTGTGTGCCTCCTGAGATTCAACAGTTGACCTTCCTCCATCGCCTTAAAGTGTCGCAAACAGATGGTTAACTATTTTGAAGATTAAATGAAAACCAAACATAACTATTTCACACAAAATGCAAAACACTTCCCACCCAACAAAGGTAATTAACTCACCAATCAACCGACGAGGAAATGATATCCCTACCGTCAATACAACACCCAGAATCTCGAATTGGTGACCCTTCAAGGATCGCACTTTCTCTCCGGTCCTCAAGTCCCAAACAAAACCATGGTATCCATCCCACCTAAACAATTCCACCTTCAGAAACTCCTCATCCGGCAATCCAAGCCAATGGACCGATTTAAACTCGAATGCCCTAATAGCATCTTAGATTTAAACATACTTACGCTTATTCGACGAATCAAGAGACCGTAACCTAACTGCTCGCTCTCAAGAAGTGGCTATACCTCCACTTCCACAAACACATATTCCATTTAACCTAAAAATCAAAATTCCAAAGAACCCTTTTTTTTTCAAAACCTAACCGATTCAAATTAAAAGGAAAATAGCGAATGGAATTGAGAGGAAACGAAGGAAATAGAGATCTTACATCGCCTTCGTGGGCCACATAATTGGCAAGCAGAGTTCATATTGCTTGAAATCGATTTCCATGGAACTCATCGGGGTTTTAGGGAGCGACAAAACCGGTGAAGATGTTTTCGAAACAAAGAAGAGAAGGAAAGAAGGATGAAGGGAAGAAGGAGAACGCCTTACTGGATGAAGGGAAAGTCAGGAAAATGTCTTACGGAAAAAATTTGGTAAGACATTTTCCTAAACAAAGAAGAGATTTTACCTGTTTGTAAAATGATTTTGAGGAATCCATTTTCCATCAAACAAACACTGAAAATCTGAAAATGTTTTCCTGAAAACATTTTCCATCAATCAAACAGAGCCTAAATTTTGTTCTCTCTTGGGCATTCAAGTCCATCCGATTTTGGTCTACTTAAGACTTTTATTTTCTTTATTTTTTATTCTTCAGCCCAAATTACTATTACTATCATCACTAGTAATACTATTATTAAATACTATTATTATTAATTTTTTTACAAATAAACAAGATTAAAAATAATATATAAATATGAAATGAAATGATAAAGAGGAGGCATTTCATTATTTTTGTTCTTAAACAAAAAAAAAAGGTAAAAAAAAAAAACCACAACAATTACAAGTATTTTATTTTATTTTTTCTTTTCTTATATCTTTATTTTTGGCCATAGGTATGTCATGAGGGATCGAATTTTGGGTCCCGATAAAAGGGACGGCACCGAACCGTTAGTCCTCTGTCCTAGAAGCCCTTAAAAATTCTATTTTTTTCCCTTCCCTTGCTAAAAAATAGTGTTTTTTTTTAAAAAGAAAGTTTAGGTTTTGAAAAAATAAAATCTATTTTTTAGTTATTATAAAGGAAAGTTTAAATTTTAAAACAAAGTTTTGATTTCTTTTCAATTATTTCAAAGTAAAAATTTTAATCTTGAAAATAGTGTTTGTTTTAAAAAAAAAAAGAAAATGTTTAGATTTTGAAAAATAAAAATATGTTATTTTTAGTTATTTTAAAGAAAAGTTTAAAATTTTAAAATAAAGTTTTGATTTTTTTAATTACAAAACAAAAGCTTTTATAATAAAGAAAATAATGTTTTTTGAAAGGAGAAAATTTAGATTTTAAAAATAAAATTTATTTTTTAAGTCATTTTAAAGGAAAGTTTAAATTTTAAAATAAAATTTTATTTTTAAATTATTTCGAAATAAGGTTTTGATTTTTAAGAAAAGTAATGATTTTTCTAAAAAAAAAAATTGATTTTGCAAAAAAAAAATTCTAGCCACTGTACGCGACGGCCCACCACCGAAGGTCGGAGAGCCGACTCTTCGGTGGTAGAGCCATGGCCAACATAGAAGTTGGAAGAGGTTTTTTTTTTTTTTTGAAAAGTAATGAGGTTAAAAAAAAGAATAAATAGTTTTTTTTTTTTATTTATAGTGCAAAAAATAGGTAATTTACTCTCATCCCTTTACTTTTTAAATTTACAAAAATACCTCGTTTTTTGCAGCACCACCCTCACTCTCTGACCGGGCTTTGACTTTGATTTTGATAAACTAACTAACTACTTTTGGCTACAAATAAAAAAATTTCACTTAAGACTCTAGTTGAATATTGAATTTTGATTCAAAGGAAAGAAACCATGGAGCTGAACTAGCTCAGAACACCTTTTAAAGGATTACGTGGTATGATTGAATCGAATAAATCCTTATACCGGTATTGTTTTATTCAATGTTTGCTCAATTACTATTTTACCCGCAAATGTAATATAGGCATTGGGTTTAGCAATAATGATATCCCTCAACATACCAAAACTCGCAGTCACTCCACCAGTAGTAGGAGATGTAAGAATTGATACATAAAATAACTTTTTATTTGATTGGTAATCATATAAAGTGGAAGATAATTTAACCATTTGCATCAAGCTCAAACTTCCTTCTTGCATGTGTGCTCCTCTGGAAGCACACACTAGAATAAGAGGTAAAAAATTATTGGTAGCATATTCGATCAAACGGGTGATTTTCTCGCTTACTACGCATCCCATACTCCCCCATAAATTGAAAATCCATAACCCCGATTGCTATAGAAATACCATTTAGTTGACCCGTGCCTGTTTGAATAGCCTCAGTTAATCTTGTCTTTCTTTAATAAAAATCAATACGATCTTTATAAAGCTCTTCTTTAGACTGAAATTCAATGGGATCTAGAGAGATCATGTCTTCATCCATAGGACCTCAAGTGCTTGGATCAATCGAAAGTTCGATTCTATCTGAACTACTCATTTTCAAATGATATCCACATTGTTTTACAATTATTCATTTTTGAATTAAGCGATTTCTTATAATTTACTCCATAACAATTTTCGCATTCGCTTTGAACCCACAAATCCTTGTATAGATCGAGATCAGTAGAACTTTCTTTTAGAGTTAAATCATTTTCATGAGTTATTATATCGAAATTCTTGCCTTCACTACTATTTCCACCTTCGCCGCAAATGTAATTATAAATATAATTATCATTAGAATTGTCACTATCACTTAAAATGGAACTATCAATATAGATTTGAGAACGAAGATAAGAGTCAATACAACTATTAATGTGATTATTCCAACCATAGTTAGTATCATTATCATACAAGTTAAAATGATAGTGGGGCTCATCATTTTTCGATCCATTATTCATATAACTAGAATTATGATAACTATAAAAAAAACTTTCTAGTTCACTCAAAAAAGAATGATCATTGTTAAGCTCAAAAATTTGATTTTCACTATCAAAATATATGGAATAACGGTCCAGATTACTATCCTTAATTAAAAAGGTGTCATGAAAAATAAAATTCAATGTCTTTGACGTCAACTAAATGATCAACTTCATCGTAATAACTAGAGTGTCACTACAATCATGAATGTTTTTATCCGTATAATTTCTAGTCGCGTCTTTGTTTACGTGAGTATTTTCAACAGACCAAGGCGGCTATCCATTGATTTACTTAGCCCACATCCGTATTCTAATTCTCCCTTAGACAAGATCAAATTGAACCATGATTTTTCCATAAAGCTTTCTTGCCTCTATTTCCATGAAAGTACAAGAGATGAATAGTCATTCGATGAAAAATCAATTAAATATTTTATTTCCTATTAGAATACGCATACTAGATATAATCACTAGGGTTATTAATGAATAATGAGTGCATATTGAAAGAAACGATTCTCTTTTGTGAGAACCTAGAGTAGCGATTCATTATGTATGATAGAGCTCTTTTTCTTTTGAATTAGAAATATCAATTTTCAATTAGAAATAGTGATTTCCCATGTTGTGTAAAATTCGACCGAAAAATTGAAAAAGAAAATTTTCTCCTATCAAGAACCTTTTTCGTAAAATCTCGTCTACTAATACAATACAATAAGTTTCTATTCCAACACGGAGCCAAAAGGACAACATACAGGATGGGTGAAAGAAGTTGTGATGCTTGGCTCGATCCATGATCCGAAACCGTGGTATATAGGATAGAAAAGAATACACCAATCCTAAGGATCCGTACATAGGATTAATTATGTACCCAGGAGAAAATTTGAGTTGTGTTTAGTATTTTATTTTTGTATTTAAGATCTTGTATATCTAGATCAAAATATATCTATCAAAAATATAGATAATAGAATCAGCTCAATCATTTTAGTAATTGGGCCGAGTTTAATTGCAATTCAACAAACCGACAATAATTACTGGATTACAAAGTATCCATTACTTCAATTCAAATTTGATTTATGAAGTCGGTTTATCTAATTTATCCATCGCATCGAGTTCAAATTTGATCGCCTTCCATACTTCACAAGCAAAGAATTAGTTCAGACTCTATTTGCTAGCCTCATGAAATTTCATTACCCTCTTTGGCAAGGTCACTTCCCTCAAGACGAGCTTGTACACATGCTTCTAAAGCTACTCGATTAGCTACGGCAACGGTGCATTTCCCAAGGGTGTCCTAAAGTTTCTCCATCAATTGTAGTACGGAATCATCTTCAAAGATCTCGGTCAAAGCAGTATATGCCAAACGTGAATACCCTCCAAGCTACGGTAGAACACCTAGCATAGAAACCCAATCTTGAGTGAAATAAATACCACGGCTTCGATCTTTTTCAATAAAATCATCACGTAGTAAATCAACAAAGCCCAAAGTTATGTCCCTTTCTCCTTCAAGTTTACCTATTACTGTACCAGCATGAATATGATCTCCACCAGACATATGTTTACACCCGTAACCTTTTTATTTATTTAAACATTCGATTTAATTCAGAATTTAAAAATTAAAGATAAATTAATTGCTACATCAGTCCTTTGTCTTCTACATTTTTATCTTTTAGTCTTAAAATCAAGCTATGCCATTTTGTTTCCTTCTTTAATAAATAATTTACACTTATATCTTCCATTTAATTAATTTTCCTATTTTATTACTATTCGTTTTAAAAGAGGGAACTTTAAGTCATTTTTCATTCTATAATTGTTGACATGAAGTTTGTTAAGTAAATGTTATATTTTAATGAAACCATAAGGTTTTTACATTTGGATTTAGGTTAGTCCTTAATATCTCACCTACCATTTACCTTAGAAAAATTATAAATAATATGTAAGTTAGTTTTTAGGTTTTAAATTAGTTTTAAATATCGTATAGGATTAGAATATTAAGTTAATATGTAAATATTTTTAGGACTTTATTCAAGATTAAAACTAAAAATTTTTGTAAGTGAATTGTAACTCATGAGTAGGTCTTTCTAAATATTTTATTTTAGAAAATTTTATAAGAAAGCTAATAAATGTTATTTAAGATTTATTATTTTAGGATTTTGACTAATTTAAATATTAGATCAAGAATTTTAAAGTAAGATAAATTATAAACCCGACATAGGATACTTTCATAAGATATTGGTAGGTTCAACGTTATTAATTAAATAATTAAAATAATAATAATAATTATAATTATAATAAAAGATCTAATAAGTTGTAGATGCATTTTAATATTTCTCTTAATTCATTCGTAATTTTAAGGGTTTTTTTTAGAATTCTAAAATAGAATTAATTTTAGGAATTGAAGGTATTTTACTAAAATTATTTAGGTATCCTTTAGTGTTCCTATTAAAAGCAAAAATCTCTAATTTAAGTTTCAAATTAGATAAATTTAATTAACACATCTTAATCGAGCTACAAGTAAACCGGAGACGTTTCTTTTAGAGTTTTTATTTAAGATTTCCATAAGATTTTAGCTTAGATTAAGACATAATATGCTTAAATAAAAAAAAAATCTAGCTCTTAAGACCTCGTAAGACTATCCCCGGATAGGCGTTGTGGGGGTGCCATAACCTTCCCTACACGTAACCGTACACTCGAGCCCGAAATTTGGTGATGAGATCGAGTCTAGATTTTTAGGATTTTTTCGTAGTATTAATTCTAGATTTTTAGACGATAGGTGGCTAACCAACCTAGCCCTAATTAGTTATGTAGGCCACGTTATAACATTTATAATTAATAGAAATTTAAACATATACTTAGAAAATGGGTAAAAACTTTTGTACAAAATATAAATTATTCAAAATATGCTAAATGTTATAGTTTATAGCAAACCAAAGACTAAAATATGTGAAAAAATAATACTTCAACCAATCGGAATATTAGTGATTTTATCAATATATATTAAATAATATTATTATTTTCAATTATAAAATAAATGTTTTATATGTATCTTTTTGTAATGACAGCTCTGTGTTTGAAAAAAAAAAAACTGTTTTTGTATTGCATTCTTTGTGTATGTCTCGTTTAATGTTATTTTCAATTATAAAATAAATATTTCATATGCGTCTTTCTTATAGTGATGCCTCGTTGTATATTTCATTATTTATTTATGCTTTTTTTTTTTTTTGTATTTTGTGATATGATAATAGAATTAAGGTTAAAGAGTCTTCTCAACTAAATCCTCAAATTTTAAAATTACAATCAATTAAGTTCTTTAACAGTAAAAGTTAACATCAATATTACAAATCAAACAACAATGAAAATTAATATTATATATATAATTATTAAAATTTTATAAAAATCATTAAAAAGTATAAAAATGAAAAAATATATATTATAAAAATATTTTCAAAATTATATAAATAAAAATATTAAAGTACAAAAAATTATATAAATTTTAAAAATAATAAAAATCGTTAACATGATAAAGTAATTTTAAATTTTTATAAATTATATAGATTATGAAAGAAAATATTTGTAAGAATTATGGGAAAATGTTTAGAATATAAAAATTATTAAAATATTAAAAACATAGAAACGTGAAAAATTTATAAAGATATAGAAAATACAAAAATATTATTATAAGTTAATAAAAGTTATTAAAAATATTATTGCAAAAGAGCGTATCCAATTTTATTAAAGAAAATGCATGGGATGGGATCCACGGAGTATCAATATTTGGTTTAGATATTTTGATGGGGCAAACATTGTCTGCCAGTTTTAGGTTCTACTATATATTTAAGGCTCAATAAGCCATCTTGGTGGGGTAAATATCCCATATATACCAAAAAATTAAATTATTTACGAAAAAAGGCTGTTTCCCCTAAAACGCATCCACGTTAGCGCGTTTTGGGGGGAAACAACGCTTTGCTGCTGAATAACCAGGAAAACGCGCAGACGTGGACGTATTTTTGCCCTTCCTTCTCTTATGAAAAATTAATTGAAATTTTGAGCTAGGGAAAAAATATATATAGGGTTTTGGGCAAGATATATTAGCATAAAAAATTAATTGAATTTTTGTGACATAGTTTTAGGCAAAATAATTTTGAGAAGACGTTTCTAAACAAACAGTGGTCAAAAGCGCTTCCAGCAAGGTGCACTATCAATAGAGTATGAAAAGAGCTCTTACGTGACGCTTTTTACTCTGAGTCTCCGGCAAAATTAATTTGAGGAGACATTTCAACAAACAAGCCAAAAACGCTTTCGATAGGTGCACCGTCGTTAGAGTATCAAAAGAGCTCCTACGTGGACGCTTTTTGCTACAATAGTCTCCGCAAAATTAATTTGAGGAGACGTTTCAACAAACAAGGCAAAAACGCTCAAATAGGTGCACCGTCAAGAGTACTAAAAGAGCTCCCACGTGGACGCCTATTTTGTTACAAGATTCTCCGCAAAATTAATTTGAAGAGACGTTTCTAAACAAACAGTGGCCAAAAACGCTTCCAGCAGGATGCACTGCCAAAAACGCATCGTTGGATTCGGACTAATTAGAAGTTGGTAACCAATTTTCCAACAAGAATACTTTTCTTGCTGCATTGAAACAATACAGCATCAGGAACGGGGTTAACTACAATGTGGTTAAATCCAAGCTCGATAAGTATTGAGGAAAAGTGTGTAGTGCAAGACGGCATATGTTCATGAAAAATCATGGTGTCATGAGGAAAAGGATAGGGTTGTGGGAGATCAAAAAGTACAAAGGTCCACATACATGTCTTGTCGGTACAGTACCACTATGTGTTCAATGATTTCGAATAACACTAATTTTATGTAATGTTGCATTATTTAACGTACTTCGTTGACAAGTGTAAACACAAGATCATTCAAGGATGGATTCAGACATGTTGGCTGACTTAATAATCCCGACGGTGAAGGTCGATCCCAAGACTACGGTGTCGGCCTTAATTGGCAATATTCGTAGCCAATTGGGGTACATGCCCTCTTATAGAAAGGTTTGGATAGCCAAGCAGAAGGCGTTAGAAAAGTTACACGATCGGTGGGACGTTTCATATAATGAAGTGTGGCAGTGGTGTCAAGTGCTGGAGAGATATGTCCTAGGTAGCATAACAGACCTTGAAATGGAACCGGCGTATTACAACGATCGTCTGCTCCGTGGATGCGCAGTGTTCAAGCGTCTGTTTTGGACATTTAAGTAATGCCGAGATGCCTTTATATACTACAAGCCATTGGTACAAATTGACGGTACCTTTATGCATGGTAGATATACGCATCGGCTATTGCTAGTTGTGGCACAAGACGGCTGTGGGAGAATCCTTCCGATTGCGTTCGTAATAATGAGTTAGCTGATGACTATGACTTCTTCCTATCTAGGTTAAGGAGGCATCTTCCCAACCTGACATATGCGTTATATCGAATCGGGGCCCTGGAATACTTGCGACAATAGAATGCCAGGGAAGCATGTGGCATCGCACACACCATCGATATTGCCTGAGGCATGTTTCATCCAACTACTATGGGCAACATCGATTTAAAAAACAGTGACGGCAAGTGATCGATATGGGTATGAAATATCTATTAATATAATTTCATTTGTAATATTCAATTTATTCTCAATTGAAGAGTGATATGTAATATTCACTATCAACGTATATTGGCGGTACGAGATCAATAAAATTATTTTCACGAGATGTTAGCCGATTTATGCCGATAACGAGAAGCGCAAACTACCGTGCAATATTCCTTTCGAACAGTGGACACAAGCATACGACGGCGGCCTACGATATGGTCATATGACCATAAACCTGGCCGAATGCATAAATTCTGTTCTAAAAAGAACCCGTCATCTGCCGATTATATCGGTTGTGCGAGAGATTTTCGTTTAGCGGCACTATTTTCGAAGAGAGCAGCAAGTTATAGAGGGCAGATGCAAGGAGACCATATATTGAGCCCGAAGGTCTTGCAAGAAATAAACAGTGTGAAGGCACGGGCCAACACCATGCACACAGTGTGTCACGATCGTGACAGTCTATGGTTTCGTGTCACAGAGTTTGACAGACCGAACCAAGGTATTATTGGCGGGCATTATCGTGTACACTTGACAAATAGAACTTGCGACTGTGGGATATTTGATGCACTTCGTTACCCATGCGCTCATGTATTTGCGGCTTGTCAGAATCTCCGTCTTGATCCCAAGAGCTATGTCGATGAAGTGTATAAATTAGAAAATATGTACGTGTGGAGACACGTATTCCCACCAGTCCCAGATGAACGTAAGTGGCCGTCGGTATCGCTTGCACCGTATAAGCTGTTGACGGATAGACAATTGAGGTGCAAACCAAAAGGTCGACCTTGCTCGAGTAGAATACGCAACAATATGGATATCCGAGAAACGAGCAACCAAAGTTGGCTGTGCGGATGGTGTAGGAACCCGGGCTATACATCTCGCTCGTGTCCAAATCGAAATAGTTGACCGTGCTCTTAACTTTTTTATCTTCTGGTGGCTATGTAATTTCTATTTTTTTGGAGGAAAACGGTGAATTTTTGTACAAAAACTTTTATTTTATTCAAGTTATTAAAATTAAATTACAAAATTACAAAAAATTAAACCATTTTTATTTTATCAAAGATATTAAAATTAAATTAAAAAATTAAATTATAAAAAAATTAAACTCAAATTTTATAAAATATATTAAAACTAAATTACAAAAAAATTAAACAATTTCTATTTTATCAAAGATATTAAAATTAAATTACAAAAATAAAATAAAATAAACTCAAATTTTATTAAATATATTAAAACTTAATTAAAAAATTAAACCATTTCTATTTTATCAAAGATATTAAAATTAAATTAAAAAATTAAATTACAAAAATAAAAAAATTAAACTCAAATTTTATTAAATATATTAAAACTTCATTACAAAAAAATAAACCATTTCTATTTTATCAAAGAGATTAAAATTAAATTAAAAAATAAAACTCAAATTTTATTAAATATATTAAAACTTAATAACAAAAAAATTAAACCATTTCTATTTTATCAAAGATTAAAATTAAATTACAAAAATAAAATAAAATTAAACTCAAATTTTATTAAATATATTAAGACTTAATTATAAAAAAAAATTAAACCATTTCTATTTTATTAAAAGATTAAAATTAAATTACAATAACAAATAAAAATTAAATTACAATAATAAAAAAAATTTGGGGTTTATGGTTTAGGGTTGATGCCGGTGGGAACTAGTGCCACACAGGGCGATCGTGATTCTGTATGGATTCCTCTTTTTAGCTTCCGGCGGGGTCGTGGAACCTCGGGCGGGGAATCGGGTTCCTCTGGCAGTGGGTTTAGTTTTGGGTGTTACGATGATGACCCACATTGATAAAATAATGACCCCGGAGGTATTTGCATAAACTACGGCATGGTGACTGCATCTCGTACGGCGAAGGAGCCTGGTAGAAAGAGGTGCTCCACGACGGCGCCTCCTCTAATCCCATACGTGACGTCGGCCTCACGATCGGCTGGCCAACGAGAGTAGTCGGGAACAGACTCGAACCCGACCATGCATTCCAACCTGGGGTGAGACTGGGAAAAGGAAACATATATAGGTTAGAAGGATACATATAAGGGGTGGGGTACGACTTTGGCATAAACAGTAGATATTTGTGATGTCGGTGTTGTCAATTTGAATCGATGGGCCTTGGGTGATTGTTAGTGAGATTGTGTCGGCGTTGTTGATGGCCCCGTCTTATCACCCCTTTTCCTTGGACTTAAAGGGGCCCGACGTTCTCTTCGCTCGCGAAGTTACCGTCGACTCTCTTCTTCCGACAATAGAAACGGCTTGCCATGGATTCTAAACCATGGCATGTACTCCGGCACGCACGCTAACTCAAGAAAGATGATCGGTTCTCGGATAGATAAAAAGTCATACCGATTTTCTCACGTCTCGATATGACTTGACCAAAATCTTGGTCAATCCGTGTGCAGTTGTCGTAAGTCCACTTTGTGCTCATTATCGAGCACCTCAGGTGACACGAGAATTGGTTGCCTGAATCTAAATTGTCGCAGAACCCGATCTGACTAGTGCATCTCCACGGTCGCGTAGGTGATCAATGGGACCTTAACGTGCCAATTGTTGAATTTTGGAAGAACTCTAAAATTACTGTCCGAATTTCCAAATCCTCATATGGTGTCCATTGAAACTATATTAACATTATCAAAATATTAGTTATATACATAATACTAGACACCATATACGAAATACTAGATTATAATAACAAAATTCGAAACTTAGTTGTGATTCCGACCGTTGGTCCAATAGGAGCCGTATATCCTCAAGCGAGTTAGGTATTTCAACATGACTCGCCGAATGGTTCCACCTAATTAAATAAACTTTTAGTATGCAATTATACTATAAATCTACGAAATAATTGTAAAATATAATATTAAATTTACCTTGTTATCAGTGGGAATGAATATGGCTGGTCGAGTCGAGGACATAAAAATGGAAATCGAAACCATGCCCACGACTGCGGTAGTGATAGGCAACCTCTAATTTTTGCTTTACTCGGCCGCGCCACCCTGCACATCTTCCGGTACAACCTCGATAGCACGGCAGACCCCCAACTCAATTCACCGGTTACTCTGAAATCAACAAGTTTCAAGAGCCATCTTATGTGGACGAGGTTTCTAGAAAAGTCCGGCATCAAATAGCCTCCAATTATCTGAAGAATGTATGCCTGAGCATACCGTATTCTTTTTACTTCAGTCGAACCCTCGTTCGGCTTTGGGAATGTGTCGTAACTAGGCCATATCGATCCGAGCTCCTTGAATTTTATCCTGAATGGCACCCAGAAGCTCGTAGCATACGGCCATCTAATCGGTAGATGTTGCGGACCGGTGACTATCGACCCGTCCATCGATAATCTCAACTGCAACTACACATATTTTAGAGTGATGGAACACTCTCCGCATGGCAAATGGAAAGTGTGCGTCTCGGGTCTCCACCTCTTTATCAACACGCTGATCAAAGGCGGCTCCAACTTGAACCCCCGGCTTATCGTGGCCACGTGCTAAAAACCCGCTTCCCGCAGGTAATTCTCGATCAACGACGATGGGGGACCATGCATGTTGCGAATATAACATTTCAACACCCGATCTACAAACTATTTAAAAAATTATAAAAATAAAAATTAATTAAAATTACATAATTGAAAAAAATTAAATAATATTAAAAATTTAAAATTAAAATTTATCATTTGCATTTGCTCGACGGAGATGTGTTGCTTGTCTAGGCGAAGTAATTCCCCGGCTATTGTAATCCGATAAAAAATTTTAAAATTTTCCAAAAAAATATATTAAAAAAATTATAAAGGGTTTTTCATAAATAGTAAAGGACTATTTTGAAATTTAAGCGTAAATTTCAAGGACTTTGAGAGAAAATTGAGAGAAAATTGAGAGAATATTGAGAAAGAATTGGAGTGTGAAAAAAATAAAGGGTTGGGGGTTTTATAGTTTTTTTTTTATCGTTGGGCCCCAACGGTAAAAAAAAATTAGCCGCTGATTTGACCGTTGTAGGGCTAAAGCGCGCTCGAGGATGCACTTTGTGCCACTCAAAGAAAGCGCATACGTAAGCGCGCTTTGTTGATGTGGCACAAACGCATCCTCGGGGCACTTTTATTGTTTCCCCAAAATGCGCTTACGTGGGACGCTTTTGAGGGAAATGACTTTTCCATAAATATTCTTCAAATTGGCCCATTTCCGTAAATAATTTAATTTTTTAGTATATATGGGATATTTACCCATCTTGATGCCCTCAAATGACAACAGTTAGCAAATATTATATATAATATCTAAGGGATTTTGCAAGTAATGGGGTTTTGAAGCACTAAATACATGGTGCCCTGCTCAGGGTTAGGATATATTCAAGAAAAGCTAGAGATACAACTTGACTTGAAATTTACAAAAGATACTTGGTTCAAAGTGTGTATAACATTTAATTTTTTTATATTTTTATAATTTTTCACATTTTTATATTTTTATGTATTTTAAGCAGTTTTATCATAATTTTTACAATTTTTATTCTTTTCATAATATATAAAATTTATACAATTTTCAAAATATTATTATGTTAACAAGTTTTAATATTTTTCGTAATTTTTAAAATTTTATATAATTTTTTCATTCATAATAATCTTTATATTTTTTTCTAATTTTTCTCATTTCTATATATTTTTGTATTTGAAACATTTTCCATATTTTTTATTTTTTCATAATTTATATAATTAATACAATTTGTAAAATTTTTATTATGTTAACAATTTTAATATTTTTTTAATTTTTAAAATGTATATACTTTTATCATTATAATAATTTCTTTTATAATTTTCTATATATTTTTATTTTTTGCACTTTAATATTTTTAATTTTTAAAATATTTTTAAAATTTTATAAATTTTATATAAGTTTCTATGGTTTCTATAATTTTTAACCATTTATACGATTTTTAAATTATTTTATATATAAAATATTATTTTTTTTACCATGTGGCACAATCTTGGCGTGCCACACGGCAAAAATAGTAAAAAAATAATTGTCCTTTGCTTTGTAACAATGACCATTTAACAGTTAAAGGGCTTTATAAGTTGTATTTCTAAGGGCAAATTACTAGAAAATATCCTTTTTTTACAAAATTTATGAAAAAAGGACCTGTTTTGCAATTATTTACCGGAAACAGCTATTTCTCCTGAAAACGCGTCCACATCAGCGCGTTTTTAGGGGATGCAGCAGGAAAACGCGTCCCCAAGGGAGCGTTTTCTGCCACATCAGCCAAAATTGCATCCTTGAGGGCGTGCTTTGCTGATGTGGCAAGAACGCTCCCTCGGAGACTCTTTTTGCCCTTTCCCGATAGGGTTATAGCTATTTTAGGGTTAGGGTAAGTGTTTTTAGGATTTTAGGGTTACGATTTAGGGTTTTTTAGGGTCTTAGGGTTTAGGGTTGTTAGAAAAAATTAATGAACTAGATTTTAGGGTTAATTAATTAAAATAATTTTAAGTTTATGGTTTTGGAAAAAATATATCAGCATTATAAAAATTATTTGTTTTTTTACACTAGTATTTGGTAAAATAATTTTGAGAATACGTTTCTAAACACATAGTGACCAAAACGCTTCAAGCAGGATGTACTGTCAGCAATATTACTAAAAAAAGCTCCCACTTGGATGCTTTTTGCTACAGTAGTCTCTAGAAAAATAATTTTGAGAAGACGTTTCTGAATAAATATTGACCAAAACACTTCAAGCAGGATGCACTGTCAGCAAGAGTAATAAAAAAGCTCCCACGTGAACACTCTTTTGCTATAGTAGTCTCTAGCAAAATAATTTTGAGAAGACGTTTCTGAACAAATAGTGACCAAAACGCTTCAGGCAGGATGCACTGTCAACAAGAGCACTGAAAAAAGCTTCCACGTGAATGCTCTTTCGCTACAGTAGTCTCTGGCAAAATAATTTTGAGAAGACGTTTCTGAACAAACAGTGACCAAAACGCTTCAAGCAGGATGTACTGTCAATAAGAGTACTGAAAAAAGCTCCTATTTGGACGCTCTTTTGCTATAGTAGTTCTTAATTATCCTTAGACTATAAATAAGCTAAATTTCATTCTCAAGTTGCATAATAGAAATTGAGGCAAAAGTAAAATAGAAACTGAAGATAAGTGAATGTATTAGTGCTTTTATTTACTATGATTGTGAGGTTTGTGACACCGAAAATGGTGTTATTTTTTTATCGGAGAATACAGCGCGACTAGTTTTTAATTAGAACATAGATTTGACAAAACTTCACAAAAGAATTAGGCATAAAATCTTAAAACAACACCAATGAAAGTTTAGTCTATTAAGTATAGATTTTGTGCTTCTGTTGATCCCGTGAGATATGACTCATTTGACATCAAAGGTCCTCGGAGCTTGGAGGCAATGGTGGAGACTAATCTTGCCAGTGGATCACCCTATCTTGAGGTATATGTACAATTTTCATCGTCAAGTGATCTTCTTTTGACTTCAACATCTACTGCTGTTTGAGGGGAATACACGACCCCAAGTTGACACTCTGTTAGTGGGAGGCAGAATACAGAAGCGCCCGTGTTTGGAGGTAGTATGGAAAACATAACCCTTGCACGACACTCGGTTGGTGGATGGAACATGCATATCCTTCCTTCGATGTTCGATGCTAGAAATATGTATTGGGAAACGTCATCAACTTCTAGTGATTGGCAATCCACATATGATTGGGAACGTTACGAAAGTTGTTTAAAAAGGGATAATGTACTCCCCACAACATCCACAAGCGAGGGGACCTCGTTCATTGTAGATAATGGTAGGTCGGATGATGAGTCCGATGTGGATCCACCTCGAGAGCCCGGCCCTAATGGTGCAGAAGTTGCATTATTTTTTGAACCGGAGCCTGTTTCAACCGTACCTGAAGATGCTGAAGGGGGTTCAGATAATGAAGAAGAAAATCTGCAATTTAGGGCGTACTCGCCTTCAGCTCACATGCATAATGTCGATCTATCTCAAGACGATGCATTAGAGTTTCCTAAACTACCACACAGAAGGCGTGACCGTACAAGTTCGTCGTTGGATTCGAGTGAATTAAAAGTTGGTAAAGAATTTTCCAACAAGGATAGTTTTCTTGGTGTATTGAAATAATATAGCATCAAGAACGGGGTTAACTACAACGTGGTTAAATTCAAACTCGATAAGTTCGAGGCCAAGTGTGCAGTGTAAGACGATACTTATTCATGGTAAATTATGGCCTCGTTGAAAAAAAGGATAGGCTTGTGAGAGATTAAAAAGTACAAAGGTCCATATACATGTATTGCCGGTACAGTATCACTAAGTGTTCAAGGTTTTTAAATAATACTGATATTATGTAATGTTGCATTATTTAATGTACTTTGTTGACAAGTGTTTCACAAGATTATCCCAAGATGGATTTAGATATGTTGGCTAACTTAATAATACCGACGGTGAAGGCAGATCCTAATATTTCTGTGTCGGCCTTAATTGCCAATATTCGTAGCCAATTGGGGTACACGCCCTCTTATCGGAAGACTTGGATAGCTAAGCAGAAGGCGTTGAAAAAGTTGCATGGTCGATGGGACGTTTCATATAATGAAGTGTGGCAGTGGTGTCAGGTGCTAGAGAGATATGTCCCAAGCAGCATAACAGACCTTGAAACGAAACTGGCGTACTACAATGATTGATTTCTCCGTGGATGCCAAGTGTTCAAGCATCTGTTCTATACATTTAAGCAATGTCGAGACGCATTTCTATACTGCAAGCCATTGGTACAAATTGACGGTACCTTTATGCATGGTAGATATACGCATCGGCTATTGCTAGCTGTGGCACATGATGGCAAGAGAGAATCTTTCCAATTGCGTTTGCAATAACACTGGGGGAGTCAGCTGATGATTGGGATTTCTTTCTATCTAGGTTAAGGAGGCATGTTTGCCCCAACCTGATATATGCGTTATATCAGATCGGGGCCCTGGAATACTAGTCGCAATAGAGCGACAAGAAAGCTTGTGGCATCGGACACACCATCGATATTGTTTAAGGTATGTTGCGTTCAACTACCACGGGCAACATCGATCTACAAGTGAACGACGGCAAGTGACCAACATGGGTATGTAATATCTATTAATATAATTTCGTTTGTAATATTTAATTTATTCTTAATTGAAGAGTGGTATGTAATATTCGTTATCAACTTATATTGGCAGGGTACGAGATCAATAAGGACCGTTTTCACGAGATGTTGGCGAGTTTGCGCTCAGTTAACGAAGAAGGCGCAAACTACCTATGTAACATACCTTTCGAATAGTGGACACAAGCATACGACGACGGCCTACGATATGGTCATATAACTTCAAACCTGGTCGAATGCATAAATTTTGTTCTAAAAAGAACGCGTCATTTGTCGATAACATCGGTTGTGCGAAAGACATTTTCATTTAGCGGCACTATTTCCAAAGCGAGCAACGAATTATAAAGGCCAAATGCAAGGAGGCCATGTATGGTGCGCGAAGGTATTGCGAGAAATTAACAAGGCGAAGACATGGGTCGACACCATGCACACAATGTCACGATTACGACAACCTATGGTTTCATGTGACGGAGTTTGACAGACCGAACCAAGGTATTGTTGGCGGGCAATATTGTGTACACTTGAGAAATAGGACCTACAACTGTGGGATATTTGATGCACTTTGTTATCCATGCGTTCATGTAATTGCGGCTTGTCAGAATCTCCGTCTAAATTCATGAGCTATGTCGACGAAGTGTATAAAATAGAATACATGTACAACGTGTGGAGACACGTATTTTCATCAGGGATTCTAGTTCCTCCGGCAGGGGGTCTGGTTGTGGGTGTTGGGAGGATGACCCACCTTGATAAAATATTGACTGTGGAGGTGTTTGCATCACCCATAGCGGAGGTGTCTAAATCCCATAAGGCCAAAGAGATTGGTAAAAAGATGAGCTCCCCGACGGTGCCTCGTGCGATCCTTCATGCAACGGTGACCTACAGATCAGTCGGTCAGTCGAAGTAGTCGGGAACGGACTCGAACAGGGCCATGCATTTCAACCTACCATTGGACTGGGAAAAGGAAACATATATGGATACATATAAGGGCTAGGATACGCACCTGGCATAATCGAAAAAGACTGTGATATGGGTGTTGTCGACTGAAGTGTTGGGCACGGTGACTGTGTGGGCACTGTTGATGGGCCTGGTGATTGTGTCGACGCTATTGATGGGCTCGTCACATCATTCATTCTCCTTGAATTTAAAGGCCCCATTTTCCCTTTGTGCACAAAGTTGTCGCCTCTCCTCTTCTGACAATAAATACGGCTTGCTGTGGATCTTAAATCATGGCATGTATTTCGGCACGCACGCTAACTCAGGAACAATGATCAATTCCCGAATAGGTATATAATCATACCGATTTTCCCACAATTCGATATACGCTGACCAAAATTTTGGCCAATTCGTATGTAACTATCGTAAGTCAACTTTGTGCTCATCATCAAGCACCTTAGGTGCCACGGGAATCGGTTGTCAGAATCCAAATTGATGTAGAACCTGATCTGACTAGTGCATCTCTGCAGTGGCATAGTTGATCAATGGCAACTTCACATGCCAAATGTTTGGATTTTGAAAAAACTCTTCCGGAATTACTGCCCGAATTGATGGATCCTCGTATAGTGTCCATTCAAACTATATTAACATGATAAAAAATATTAGTTATATACTAAATACTAAATATTAAATACGAAACTATTATTTTCTTACGAAAATATATTTTATTTAATACTTGTGCTTCCGACCGTTGCTCTAATAGAAGCCGTATATCTTCAAGCGACGTAGGTATTCCAACATAACTTGCCGAATGGTTCCACCTAATTAAAAAAAATTTTAGTATATAAAATTATATTTTAAATCTACATAATAATTGTAAAATGTAATATTAAATTTACCTCGTTATGAGTAGGAATGTATATGGGTGGTCCACTCGAGAACGTAAAAATAGAAAGCGAAATCGTGCCCATGATTGTAGTAGTGTTAGGCAACCTCTAATTTTCACTTTATTCGACCGTGTCGCCCCGCACATCTCCCGATACAATTTTGCTAGCACGGCAGACCCCCAACTCAATTCATCGGTTGCTCTAAAATCAATGAGTTTCAACAGTTATCTCAGATGTGTGAGGTTTCGTGACAAGTCCGGCATCAGATAACCTCCAATCATCTCAAGAATGTATGCCCGAGCATACCGTATTCTTTCTAGTTTGGTCGAATCATTATCCGGCTCCGGGAATGTGTCTCGTAACCAGCCCATCTCGATCTGACCTCCGTAAATGTTATTGAAATAGCACCCAAAGCTCATAGCATACGGCTCCCTCATCACCAGAAGTTGCGGACCCGGTGACTACGTACCCATTCATCGGTAATCTCAATTGCAAATGCACGTATTCTAGAGTGATAGTACACTCTTCGCATGGAAGATGGAAAGTGTGTGTCTCGAGTCTCCACCTCTATCAACGCACTGATTAGCTTCGAGTCCAACTTGCACCCCCGGCCCATCGTGGCCACTTGCCAAAAACCCATTTCTCGTAGATAATTCTCGATCAACGACGATGGCAGACCAGACATATTTTGAATATAGCATGGCAACACCCGATCTACAGACTTTTTAAAAAATTATAAAATAAAAAGTAATTAAAATTGCATAAACTTAAAAAATATTAAATAGTATTGAAAAATTAAAATTATAACTTACCATTGTCATTTAATCGATGGAGATGTGTTTATTGTCGAGACGAATTAATTCTCCAGCCATTACTAATACGATCGAATATTTTAAATTTAACAAAAAAATATTTAAAAAAACTTTTGAACATGGCTTTTTTGTAAAAATTAAAGGACTATTGTGAAATATGAGAGGAACTTTAAAGGAATTTGAGAGAATTTGAGAGAAATTTGAGAGAAAATTGAGTAAGGACCTTTGTGTGAAAAAGTTGAAAGGGTGGGGGAGTTTTATAGGTTTTTTTTTTTTATTGAATCGAAAAAACACACGCATTCTTGAGGGTGCGTTTTTGCCACATCAGTAAAGCGCGTCCTCAAGGACACGATTTTGGATGATGTGGCAGAAAATGCTCCCTCGTGGACACGTTTTCCTGCTGCATCCCCTAAAAACGCACTGACGAGAACGTGTTTTCGGGGAAAATGGCCTTATCCTATAAATAATTAATTAGTAGGTCATTTTCCGTAAATTTTAAAAAAATAGGTATTTTCTGGTAAATTACCCGCATTTCTAACATTTAATGACTCAATTGAGTGAAAAAAGGGAATTTGAAGCTTAATTGATTTTTTGAAAAAATTTGGGGCTTTTAAGATACTTTAGTTTAGAATTAATTTTGGTTTAAATAAAATAATTTAAAATAATAAGAAATTGCTTATTCAATATGATTCAAATTATAATAAAAGTGTAGTTGAAGATGGATTATTTTAACATTTATTATGAGCTTAAATAATGGTAAAATAACAACATCACCTTGAAATTTTATGTTAATATTTTTAAAGATTAAATTTCGGAAAAATATTTTGAAAATTAAGATTAGATTTGGATTTAATTTGAATGTGTAAACTAATAGTTATATTAAAATTATGAAAATAACTACTAATTTAATGTTAAAATATTAAATTTGTTATAAAATAAAAGACAAAGAATAAATAACAAAGACAATGGAAGAGCAAAGAGATTGTATTTTATTGATCAATAGGAATAATTTATAATACTTCTCCAAAGTTTATATTTATAGACATAGAAAGTATAAATGAAATATAATTCTACTTCTAATGACTATTAAAATTTAAAGTATATCAAAACTTATCTAAATCTTTATGGACATCCACTTAATAAGATATTCATAACACTTCTCCTTGGATGTCCTTTGGTAGATAATGTGTCTCGTTAAAACCTTATTAAGATAAAAACCCTATGGGAAAAAAATTTCCTAGTGAAGGAAAAAGAGTGCACATATTTGTAATACGCATAATATGTTGCCTCGTTAAAAACCTTACTAGGAAAATCCAATGGGACAAAACCTTGGTTGAGGAAAAAAGAGTACAGCGCGAATTTACTTCCCCTCATGAAAACATCACATACTTTCTCAGATTCTACGTATTCAATCTTGAATACTAGTTTTTCAAATGACTATTTAAATGTATTTGCTAAACATTTATATCACCATTCTTTTGAAAGTCATAAGTGAGGGAAAATTTGGGGGAAATATATTTTGATCTCTTCAGGAGATTCGACAATAATCATAACAAACTTTTATCATGGTTCTTCTATAAAAGCACAAATACGTATTTTGAATCATTTTATAATCCTCCCTCAACTACCATTCACTATGTCAAATTTACCACATATGTTTAAATTATTTCAATTCATATAAATGAACAATTTCTCGAGAATTTTAATATACTTCTAGCATTCTAAATCCTTCAAGGATTTAAATATAAACTTTACTATATATTGATTCATAAAAGGTTGTAATAACAACAATTAGAAGCAAGTTAAACCTTTTATGAATCGTTAGTTTAATAATATATCTAAAGGATTTTGCATCTACCATAAAGGTTATTATATCTTTTCATAACTAATGCCAAAATTTAGCAAAAAAATTATATTTTATTCCATTTTGCAAAACTATTTCATTTGCACCGTCACTGGCTTTATACCTTTAGATATTTGGACTACTGGTCCAAAAACTCTACAAATTTAATTGTACTTGAGTTGCATCCTTCTATTTTGACCAATTTATTCAATATCTATATTTTTTAATAGATTTATTCAAGATTCTCTTTTATTTCATTATTTCAACAATAATATTGCATGCAAAACCATTGTCGACCACTTTTATTATCGGTTCGACATTTTCTCAAATTGACATAACTTATTGAGATATCTTATTCTCACTATTTTAATCTTCAGTTTCAGGTACCTGAATCTCTTCTAGAGTTTTACTTATTAATTATGTCTTGGGTCTTTTCTAGAGCACCTACCTTCACTATATGACCATATAGATTTATTATTTTCTTTTATGATAATTTTCATATTTGGAACTTGTAATGACCCTTTTGAACTTCTGATTCAAATTACTCTCCCCATAACTCATTACAAGTTATTATTTCTCTCCCCCTAATGTCTGGAAAACTATTAAATCAAAATTCTAATCACAAATCATGTCATAATTGAATCTCCAATACATTTAAAACATATAATAATACAAGTAGACTCGAAATTAATATATATTTCCAACTTTCTTTGAGGATTCACTCATCTTTGTGCGTTATGGTGGAGTAATTGGAACATGTACGCACATATAAAAATTCAAAGATGAGAAATATTTAGGTCTTAACCAAAAATCAATTGTAATTGGGAGTATTTATAACTTATGATGCGCACAACACGTAAATCAACGTAATCTTATATTGAAATAGAAGTTTAGTTCTCATAAATAATGGTTTAGATATTAACCAAAGGAGTTCAATTAATAATTTCTCTAAACCATTATCCGCATAAATAATAAACTACAAAAGCTTTTCAAACTCAATTAATAAAAGACTGAGATATAAACTCATCAGTATTAGCAAGATGAATTATCTTAATTGCATGATCTGAAATTAATTATTTAAATAAGTAATCTTGCAAGCGATAGGTTGCAAGTTAATAACACATATATGATTATTTTGTAGATGCATCTACTAAAATCATATAATATCAAAACCATCCACATGCTGGATGAATGAGCCCATATCATTTTAGAAATGCAATACATTAAATCTCAACTTTACCTAGTGAGTTTCTAATAATCAATTTTCATTGAGAACAAGCAACAAATAAGAATTCTTTAAATTAAAGAATCTTTTGGTTCATTAATAAATGTCCATATGAATTCTCAATTAATTTTCGCATCATATATGATCCAAGATGATTTAACTGGTCACGCCAAGTAATAAATGTATTTGCATCAGTAAACTTCTAGTTTACTTTAACATGCATTTCAATTTTACTAACAATGTCAATATAAATTATGACAAATTGATAATTTTACAATCATTCCTTTTACTTTGTAACCACATATAAGTACTATTGTGACATTTACTACTGGAAATGCCTAAATCAATGTGAAGTCCATAATGTTATTAACTCAATAAAAGAAATATAATTTGCAAATAATTATATGCAATATTCACTTCAGGGAATATGCCAAAATCTTCAAATGCCCAAATTGACTTTAATGATCAAAAGTGATTATAAAATATTTATCGTAGACATTCATTCCAAGGAATGTGCAAAATAATAATAATAATAATTTTGACAATAATGAAAAATTAGCAATTTTTTTCTTTCATAACCATCATCATTATCATTGTAACGCCCCAAAAATCCCTTAGATATTTATTTTCGTATGTTTGTGACACAATATTTATCTACTTCAGTTGTTAAGTGTTCTGGGAAGTGTCTGAGAGGTCCCAAGTTCAAGCGTTGCTTGGGCAAATTTTTGTTTTTAACTGAATAAACCCCTATCTTTAGCCAGTAGGCTTATAAATAAATGTTAGTAAAACATGTCAGAATGGGCTTACTAGTCTGGTGGATAAGTGGAGTGCCATTATGCTAAAGGTCTTGGGTTCAAGCTGTTGCTGGAGTATTATTTTTGTTAAATGGTGCCGTGTAGTGTTTGAACTCAATTGAAATGCTGAAGTAGTAGAGGGGTATTGGGAAGTGTGGAGAGAAAATTAAGGGATTTGGATAGTGAGAGTGGTTGCAGGGGTTTAGGAGAAATTTGAGGGATGGAGTGATCAGTTTTTTTCCCAAATTTCTTAAAGTTTTGACGTTTTGCTCTCTCCCTCCCTTGCTTCATCTTTTCTTTTACATACTTTTCCATTCTTCATCTCTACCCACTACTGAAACTCTGCCTTCCTTTATCCTCTCTTCTAATTTTTCTTCTTTGGTTTCCTTTATTTCTCCCCTTTTGCTCCTGAGAGCGTTTCGTTCTTCTCTTTTGTGCAAATGTTAGCAACTCGTGAGGTAAGTGGTAAGTTGTTGACATTGTTTTGATTGATTAACTCCTGGTAAACTAACTATAGGGTTCTAGCAGCAGCATATCGTGTGGATTGAGGTTCCTTCGTACTATTTCTTAGCAAGTCGATTGGAAACCTTGCAGTAAGTGTTCATTGATTTTTAGAGGAGTCCGTTGGTTTTGGGATTTGTTGTTTTATTGTAAAGAAAGATTGATTGTGGTGTTGGATTGGTCAATTGTGTAACATCCTAAAAATTGAGTATTGATATGTTGCATGTTTTTGGTGCTTAGCTTGTGAATGATTCAATTTGTGTGCTTAATATAGTCTTAAGAAGGCTCGGGATTTATTCGGAATTAGAATAAATTTTAGTAATGAGTACTTTATTGAAGTGGATCAAGTGACCTTGATGTTTAAGGAAATTAAGTGTCAAAAACTAGCATAAGATGAGCTAGTAGTAAAATGGAGTTGGCGCTATAAGTGTTGCTTGAGGGAAGAGGTTCGAATATTTAGGAATGCATTTTGTGACATTTATTTTTGCTCTTTCCTAGCAAGTGTCGGCCAAGCATCAAATTTTTGGTAAGTTAGACTTTTATTTTTATGGTAAGGTGGCTAAAAGAAAAGGCAAGTACAAACTTAAGGTAGGGAATCATGAGAATATGGCATGTAGAGGGGACACAAGGCATATCTTAAGGGTTATGTTTTGGAAACTTAGAATGGCTAACTTGTCTATGAACTTGGACGGCTTTGTGGACTAAAAGGGAGCTGAATTTTAGTGGTAAGCTTTGGGTAAGGATGGTAGCTAGATAGAATCACATTTGGTCATTTTTGCTCTCCCAAAACACTTTTTTCCTCTCATCTTTTTCTCTCTTAGCCGAATGTGCCATATGCTTGGAGAAAACAACTTTGTTTTGTTTCATTTTTTTCCAACCTCTCAAGTGCTTCATTTTGTGCTTCTCTTCTAGTGCCAAAATCATCAAACACAAAAAGACCATTTCTTTTTCTTTTTTATTCCCTATTGCCAAATGCACATTGTTCCAAACCTTACTTTTTTCTCTTTTCTCACCCTTGAAAATCGAATCATAAACATCTCATCTCTATTCTCCTTTCTTCTCCATTTTACTCATCTTTCAAACACATTTTTTTCCTTCTTATTTCTTCCATGGCCGAATGTTAGAAACCACCTCCATAGCCAAAATTATTTTTCCAGTACCATTAAATCATAGCCAAATCTTCTTTTCCTCATAGGCGTTATTCTCGATCATTTCTTCTATTCAACTTTGGACAACCGGTAAGAATCATCTTCCTTGTTTTCTTTTGCTATTTGGTCACCTTGGCCTAATCTTTAGGTTGGCTTAGAAGAGCCTTTAAATCGATAATCGTTCATCCTCTTAGAAGATTTCCTTTTATTTTTTTTAGTGATATAGTGGAGGGCCGAATCACCATCTCGTCAAAAGTTATCTTGAAGTTATTCAAGTTCGGATCATCTATCAAGGTTAAAAAAAAGGAACTCTTCATGGATTTCATGATCACCCTCGATTTTATCAACGATTTTCAATTAGGTTTGTTATAACTGAAAGTTTTATATAGGGATCCTTTGGAAATCACTCGAAACTTTAAGGCAAACAAGATAGGGTCAAAAAGAGTGGTGAATAGTGATCGAAAGAGGGGCGGTTTCGCTATTCCCTCTAGATTCAAGCGAAGGGCTGTTTCAACAATCTGAGACTTTCCACTGGGTTGTGGACCCTCATCCGAGGAGAATCGATTATTGGAAGTTGATCGTAGTTCGGAACCATTAGCTGTTCGGGATTTTTCATCGGGTTATGAACCGTCAACCGGGGAGAAATGACAAATAGTTGTTCGAGATTTTGAGGTAAAGATCTAGATCGCTTATCTTTAGGATAGATTCATATTAAGTATTAGTGTTCTAATCAAGCGTGACACATATTTAGGTATCGATGAGCGGGAAAGTATAGTTCTCACCGTAATCAGGTGTGTAATTTCACATTTATTACATGGGTTAGATGTTATACCGTAAGCATTAGAATAAAAATTGTAAAGTTGGTAAAATTGAAAAATACGGTATATTAACACTTTTTTGTGTAAATGCATGAAATCGGTATTAAAGTCATGAAAATTACGGAATCGCCCTCGATGGGCTAATTTGATAAAAAGTAATTTTTGGGCCTCATGTGCTTAATGGGCCGAATTGCTAGATTACTTAATGGGCCAATTTGCTAGATTGATTAATTGGCCAAATTGCTAGATTGCTTAATGGGCCGAATTACTAGATTGCTTAAGGAGCCGATTTGATAAATTACCATATGGGCCAAAGTGAGAAATGGGCCAACTTGTAGTATGGGCCTTATTTTGAAATTATCATATGAATATTGTTATGCCTTGTATATGTATACATGATTGCATGGGTTGGGATAAAATTAAAGAGAAGTTCTGGTGGCTCTGCCACAATCTAGTTCTGGTGGCCTGCCACAATCTAGTTCGGGTGGCTCAGCCACAAACATTTTAAATGGATTTATGCCTGCGATTGGTGTGTTGGCGGGATGGGTTGACTTGATCCCCACGATGTGTCTTTGGTTGGTACGGTGGTGTGTGTAGCGGATGGAAATTTAGGCTTGGTTGGGAATTGCATTTCACATGCATTTTTTTAATTACTATATTGTTAAATTTGTAAATGGGCTCAAGCCCAATAAAAGGCTTTGATGATTTGGCCCAGTGGACTTGGTAAGTGGGTTACACACTGAGTTCTAAGTAACTCACCCCGTTTTCTTACCCTTTTCATGTAATGATAATTTATGGAGGCTTGGGCCGGGGATGATGTAATATCCTAAAATTGGGCCTAGTAGGATTGGGCCGATTGGGACTTGGGCTTTAGGAAAAATTTGAGTATCATCTTGTTGATTGTGTTAGCTCGGATATAATTTTGTTGTATGCCTAATACTGATCTTGAGAAGGCTTGGAATTAATTGGTTTAGAATAATTTTAGTATGGAGAATTTAGTGAAGTGGATCAAGTGATTATGATGCTTAAGTTAATTTAAGTGTTTAATGTTAGCATAAATGAGCTAATAGTAAAGTGGTGTTGGCGCATGAGTAATTGCATGAGGGAAGAGGTTCGAATCCCATGAATGGCAATAAGGTGACTTTTATTTTTGCATGTGTATGACATGTGTCGGTCAACTCTAATTAAGATAAGGTTGGATTTTATCATTTATGGATAGTAGACTAAAGGAATAAGGCAAGTTATTAGTTAAGGTATGGAATCAAGAAAATATGGTATGATAAGGGGACATAAGGCTTGAATTGAGGAAATGTGTTATGGATAGAATAGTTGGCAAAGGTTGACTCTCTTGGCCATGAACCTGGTCGGTTTTTGGGGCTAGAGGGGTTGGTTGAATTTATTTTGGAAGGAATTAGGAGGAAGATTAGGAGGAAATAAAGAAATTGTGGGATTTGTGATGAATATGTGAGTTGGATGGCTAAGGGGGATTTCTTGGATGACCATTTCGGTTTTGTGTAGTATAAATAGGGGGAGTGATCATCTTTGTTATCTTTTTCTTCTTTAATTTTCTTTGTGCGAAAATTGGGTTCTTCCATCTCATTTTTCTCTATGTCGAAATCACTTAAGGCTATTCTTCTTCTCCCCATTTACTCTCTTGTGGCGAATATTTCAACCCTCTTTTAAGGGCCATAGTCGAACCATATAGCCTCATTTTCTACTCTATTTCTATTATTAAAAGTGCCAAACATCATAGTCAAATCTTTATTGGAGGGTCGTCGACTACGTGCTTGTGATCTTTTATTCTCTTCAACGTGTAGTGGTAAGTTCTTTCTTTATCATTCGATTTTGAGCTCTTTTGCTAGTGTGCGAAATCATAAGGATAGGCCTAGGGATGGTCGAATATTCTTTAAGCCATGATTATGTGTTCTTTTGTGTGTAGCCGACGCTAAGGAGCCTTAAAAGAGATCTATCGGGTTTTGGAACATCAAGGTAAGTGATTGATAACATTCGCCATAGGCCATATTATGGGTTTAAGTGGTGACCGATTATGTATTATGATTTTAGGGGCTAATCGGCGAGGTAACAGAGGCTTCGGATTTTGATCGTTTGATAAGGATACTTAGTAAGTTTAGATCTACTCAGATTCGCTCAATTAGCAAAGGCTAATTATTTGTAGGTACCGATGGGTGGCCAATTGCAAAGGGAACTCGAGTGTGATTCGGATTTGGTAGGAGACCAAATCGGCATTTAGGAGAAGGAAGAACCACGTTCGAGATCGTGTTAGATTGGAGTGGTTCGGATTTCGCTAATAGGCAGGTGTGTAGTTAGCCTACTATTTTTCGGGTTTATGATTGTATGTGATATTTGTATGTGTGTTATGAATGTGCTAACTAGTGCAATGGAAATTGTGATGTGGATACCCTCAAGGAATATGTCGATAATCCGTAATCTACCGAATCGATGAAATGTGACTATTGTTATGAATATGTGATAATATGCGAAATAACATGTACATGCATGGCACTATTTTATGTTGCATGTGCATGGGTGGGATATGAAAGAAGGATAGGGTGTACTTGATGCGTGGTTTGATGAATGGCTCGTGCCTCATTGTGATTGATATAGGCTATGTGCCATATCGTGGTTATTGATGGCTTTGTGCTCATCATGGTTTTGATGATATCTTCGCTATATCGTGGATTGGCGCCGACCGAGGTCGCGTTGTAGACTAATTGCGATTAAGTTCGCGTGGACGGCATTTGTTGCCATATTGGAGTAAAAGAAGATGGTGATTTAAAATCCCCGGTGTGTGGTAGGTGGATACGGGTGTGTAGAGGATGGACCCTAGGTGGGTTGGGTTTCATAATTGCATAATTGTGTGTGTGAATTAATGTGGTAATGGGCCAAGCCCAAGATGTGGAAACATGTGGTTAATTACCCTATTATAAGAAAGTGATCTGGTTATGGGCCAAGCCCAATAAGTGAAATTATGTGAATAACGTTGCATTAATGTCTGACATGTGGGTAAATATGTGGTTTGACATGTGGGTGGAATTCAGTGGATTAATTGCACACCGAGTCTGTGTGACTCACCCAAATTTTTACCAACATTGCAGGTGATGCATAAAGCTTAGACTGGGTTGGAGTGGATACGAGGTGGCCCATGCGGAAGATGATTTAATTGATTTACAAATTTTATATTATCAGTATTTGGGAATTTATTTGATGTAATAAGGGCCTCCTAAAGTATTTAAGGATTTTTATGGTGTTTTGGTTGGATTGGCGTTTAAATTATTATTTGAAAATGTTCTTAATTTTGGCAACTTACATCTTTAGAATATATAATAAAGTTTTCAAATCGGATATTTTATAACAACTAAATTTTAATGGGCTTTTAATTATACAATGTTTTTTTCAAAGACAATAAATTTATATGTTTTCACCTTTAAGTCAAATTCTTTTCAAACGTTTTTCGCAGTGACATACCAGATCCGGTCAAGGCTCGTGAGTCGGGTTTGGGGTGTTGCAATTTGGTATCAGAGCCTAGGTTCAAAACTCAGCTTTGAGGGTTTTAGGCCCAAAACATTTTTTAAGATGGGCTTTTCAAAGATTTGGGCTTCCATAAATTTTTCAGTTTATTCGCATGTCACCAGATCTTCGACCAAGTCCACCTGTAAGTACTCGACTTCTGAAATGATTTGTATATGTGAATGTTATAAGGCATATTTGAGCTCGTAGATTAGAAGACTAGGGCTATTGAACCCTAGGGCTAGTACACTCAAACACATGCATAAGACCTAAGGACAATCAAACAAACCTGTGAACTAAGTCGACGAGTTAAGGTGTGGTAACCATTGTGCGCATGTCTAGGAGTGGATTCGGTAAGAACTTGGTATTTAAGCAGTCCTAGTGACTCACCTCCTTTTTACTTGAATCCTACCTGGTGCGTAGCTACGGTTCACCCTAACTAAGAGGACTTATTCACGGGCTAAACCGATAATTAAAACCCGAAAGGGACTAGCCATGCAGTTTTATAAAAACCCTAGTTTTTAAAATCACCATATTATCCCTTTGATTTGTAGAATGAGTATTTTTGAGAATTTTTCCAAAATATCTTGATTTACAAAATTACAAAATGCCCTGTGTTGTAAATTACTAAAATACCCTTAGTTACTAAGATTTTCAAAATACCCTCGACTTATGTTAAAATATTCTTGCTTTACAAAATATTAAAAACCTTATTTTACAAAAATACCACCTGATTTGGGAAAATTTATGAAAATGCCCCTGACTTCCAAAATTATCGAAATGACCTCGATTTATTATCGAAATACCCTATAGGAAAAATGATGAAATTACCCCTAGGTAGGGAATGATTAGGAATGCCCAAAGTAGTGAAGTGAATGTTGTGAATGAATGTGTCTCTATCGAGGTGGATGAATGTGAATGTGAATGTGAATCTTTGAATTAGAATAGTGAACTTGAACTGAGACTTTGTTTGATCGAGAGAACCACTATTAATCTCCTTTTCATAAAACTGTTCGCAGATAAATAGTGAAACAAAGTACTAATGCATAAAACTTTTTAATCAGATTAAATCGCGATGTTAGTAATGAGTTCTAGTGAACGTGGTCGAGGTAGAATGTCGATGTCGGAACCAATAGGGTCGGCCATGGGTCGAAATGATGTCTGCCGCCAACGATGGTATAAAGGATCAAGATCGGTGGAGGAGATGACGCAGTATCGTTGGCCATGTTGCGAGTGATAGAGCGAGTGGCAGGAGCTAATGTGAGCAATGGAGCTCGAAAATCGATTGCTGAAAGACTTAAGTCAAACGGAGTCGAGATTTTTAGAGAGTGTCGGTGTAGCTCGAACATGGCGGAGTATTGGCTAGAAGCGCTTGAAAGGATTATGGATGATTTGGATCTAATGGCGGAAGAAAAGTTGAAAGGTGCTGTCTCGTTGCTCGGGATGAAGCTTATCGATGGTGGCTCACTGTTAGACAAGGTACCCCTGCAGATCGAGTAGATTGGGAGTACTTTAAGGTTAAGTTCAAAGGAAAATACGTTGGAGCTAGTTATTTAGACTCGCAAAGGAAGGCGTTTCTAAATTTGGTATAAGAAAGTATGTTGGTAGTGAGTACTGAAGTTAAATTTGTGCAGTTAAGTCAATATGCTAAAGGGATCGTGGCCACCGATTACGAAAGGTGTGTCCGATTCAAGATGGATTATGGATGAGTCTGAAAGTGTTGATCGCTCCACGAGAGAATGAGATTTTGCAATTCTAGTAGAGAAAGCTCGGATAGTGAAGAAGTTAAGAAGACCGTAAGGCAAAATCGAGAAAAGAATAAGAACCAAATAAGAGAAGTTTTGGATTGTCGGAATCATCGAAGGTTTTGAAAAAGGCCAAGGATTGAGAATTCTATACGTATACCTGTACCAGTTGCGGAGAATCGGAGTCGTCTATGTGCCCAATGTGGGAGAGCTCATGTAGGAGAATGTTGGGGAAATAGCAAGGAATGTTTCGGTGTGGGTCTAAGGCTCATTTGGTTAAGAAATGTCCTCAAGTGATGGATAGGCACGAGTCCAAGGACGTGGAACACCAAGCGAGAGTCTTTGAAGGTTCGGATGCAAGGCAACCAAGGTTGGTTTAGGCAATCAGTCATAGCAAGGAGGAAGTTGGCCCAGATAGGATCGGGTATGTTCCCTAATCCTGGAATTTCTTTATTACTTTGGTTGTTATAAAGTTAGTTCGTTCTTGTGATGTTAGCGAAGTATATAGAATCTTGATTTGTGAACTTTGGGATTTTGCAAAAGAAATGTGCTAGTTTTATTAAATCGAGTCTTGTGAAGATAGCGTAGTGTGGTGAGTTAGGATGGACGATTGTTCGTTAGTAAGTCATTTCGAGGACGAAATTATTTTTAAGGAGGGTAGAATTGTAATATCCTGAAATTGGGCCTAGTAGGATTGGGCCAATTGGGCCTTGGGCTTTAGGAAAAATTTGAGTATCATATTGTTGATTGTGTTAGCTCGGATATAATTTTGTTGTATGCCTAATAGAGTC
The DNA here is from genome assembly GCA_025506655.1 of Gossypium rotundifolium. Classification (NCBI taxonomy): domain Eukaryota; kingdom Viridiplantae; phylum Streptophyta; class Magnoliopsida; order Malvales; family Malvaceae; genus Gossypium; species Gossypium rotundifolium. Next base: position 175,347,549 of record CP106724.1, read on the forward strand.
TTGAGAAGGCTTGGAATTAATTGGTTTAGAATAATTTTTAGTATGGAGAATTTAGTGAAGTGGATCAAGTGATTATGATGCTTAAGTTAATTTAAGTGTTTAATGTTAGCATAAATGAGCTAATAGTAAAGTGGTGTTGGCGCATGAGTAATTGCATGAGGGAAGAGGTTCGAATCCCATGAATAGCAATAAGGTGACTTTTATTTTTGCATGTGTATGACATGTGTCGGTCAACTCTAATTAAGATAAGGTTGGATTTTATCATTTATGGATAGTAGACTAAAGGAATAAGGCAAGTTATTAGTTAAGGTATGGAATCAAGAAAATATGGTATGATAAGGGGACATAAGGCTTGAATTGAGGAAATGTGTTATGGATAGAATAGTTGACAAAGGTTGACTCTCTTAGTCATGAACCTGGTCGATTTTTGGGGCTAGAGGGTTGGTTGAATTTATTTTGGAAGGAATTAGGAGGAAGATTAGGAGGAAATAAAGAAATTGTGGGATTTGTGATGAATATGTGAGTTTGATGGCTAAGGGGATTTCTTGGATGACCATTTCGGTTTTGTGTAGTATAAATAGGGGAGTGATCATCTTTGTTATCTTTTTCTTCTTTAATTTTCTTTGTCTTAGAAAATTGGGTTCTTCCATCTCATTTTCTCTATGTCGAAAACACTTAAGGCTATTCTTCTTCTCCCATTTGCTCTCTTGTGGTCGAATATTTCAACCCTCTTTTAAGGGCCATAATGAACCATATAGCCTCATTTTCTACTCTATTTCTCTATTATTAAAAGTGCCGAAACACCATAGTCAAATCTTTATTGGAGGGGCTGTCGACTACGTGCTTGTGATCTTTTATTCTCTTCAACGTGTAGTGGTAAGTTCTTTCTTTATCATTCGATTTTGAGCTCTTTTTGCTAGTGTGCCGAAATCATGAGGATAGGCCTAGGGATGGTCGAATATTCTTTAAGCCATGATTATGTGTTCTTTTGTGTGTAGCTGACGCTAAGGAGCCTTAAAAGAGATCTATCGGGTTTTGGAACATCAAGGTAAGTGATTGATAACATTCGGCCATAGGTCATATTATGGGTTTAAGTGGTGACCGATTGTGTATTATGATTTTTAGGGGCTAATCGACAGAGGTAACAGAGGCTTCGAGATTCTAGATCATTTCGGTAAGGATACTTAGTAAGTTTAGATCTACTCAGATTCGCTCAATAGCGAAGGCTAATTATTTGTAGGTACCGATCGGTGGCCAATTGCAAAGGAACTCGAGTGTGATTCGGGATTTGGTAGGAGACCAAATCGGTATTTAGGGAGAAGGAAGAACCACGTTTGAGATCGTGTTAGATTCGAGTGGTTCGGATTTCGCTAATAAGCGGTGTGTAGTTAGCCTCTTGTTTTTCGGGTTTATGATTGTATGTGATATTTGTATGTGTGTTATGAATGTGCTAACTAGTGCAATGGAAATTGTGATGTGGATACCCTCAAGGATATGTCGATAATCCGTAAGTATCGAATCGATGAAATGTGACTATTGTTATGAATATGTGATAATATGCGAAATAACATGTACATGCATGGCACTATTTTATGTTGCATGTGCATGGGTGGGATATGAAAGAAGGACATGGTGTACTTGAGATGCGTGGTTTGATGAATGGCTCTGTGCCTCATCGTGATTGATATAGGCTATGTGCCATATCATGGTTATTGATGGCTTTGTGCTCATTGTGGTTTTGATGATAGCTTCGGCTACATCGTGGATTGGCGCTGACTGAGGTCGCGTTGTAGACTAATTGCAATTAAGTTCGCATGGACGGCATTTGTTGCCATATTGGAGTAAAAAGGAGAGGGTGATTTAAAAATCCCCTGGTGTGTGGTAGGCTGGATACGAGGGTGTGTAGAGGATGGACCCTAGGCTGGGTTGGGTTTCATAATTGCATAATTGTGTATGTGAATTAATGTGGTAATGGGCCAAGCCCAGTATGTGAAAACATGTGGTTAATTACCCTATTATAAGAAAGTGATTTGGTTATGGGCCAAGCCCAATAAGTGAAATTATGTGAATAACGTTGCATTAATGTCTGACATGTGGGTAAATATGTGGTTTGACATGTGGGTGGAATTCAGTGGACTAATTACACACCGAGTCTGTATGACTCACCCAAATTTTACCAACATTGCGGTGATGCATAAAGCTTGGACCGGGTTGGAGTGGATCTGAGGTGGCCCATGCGGAAGATGATTTAATTGATTTATAAATTTTATATTATCGGTATTTGGGAATTTATTTGATGTAATAAGGGCCTCCCAAAGTATTTAAGGATTTTTACGGTGTTTTGGTTGGATTGGCGTTTAAATTATTATTTGAAAATGTTCTTAATTTTGGCAACTTACATATTTAGAACATATAATAAAGTTTTCAAATCGGATATTTTATAATAACTAAATTTTAATGGGCTTTTAATTAAACAATTTTTTTTCAAAGACAATAAATTTATACGTTTTCACCTTTAAGTCAAATTCTTTTCAAACGTTTTTCACAGTGACATACCAGATTCGGTCAAGGCTCGTGGGCCGGGTTTGGGGTGTTACAGATGACTTCGCAGGGGCCATACTTCAAATGATGGTTTTGATGAACTTTGAATTACTCTTTAAGTATTTTTACTTAATTAATTTTTCAGTTGTGATGTAATAAGGCCTTTGGTATTATTTTATGGATTTTACCGTGGATGGCTTTTAATATGTTTTAGATACTAAAAGGAGGCTATTTTAACTTTATAAATGTTTCTTTAATTTACATATAATTAAGGGTTTTTCTTAAAATCACTAACTCGCATGAAATTTACGTGAAAACTCTATTATGAATTCTATTTTCAAATTTCTTTTGAATTCTTTTAAACTTCTTATAAAATTTAATCAATTATTTCTCGAGATTAAATTATAAACTCCTATGTTTTAAAATTCATAGATTTCAAATTAACCTCAGTTTTTGATAAACTCCATCTCCAAAATAGTTTTTGAAGACCTGTTTTCCTTAAATAATTAGATGACTAGACGTATGTACTATTTGTGTGGCATACCAAGTCTGGTCTTAACGCATAGACCGAGTTTGGGGTGTTACATTTTATGATATCAGAGCTAGTTTTAAAACTCGACTGTGGTTTGGGTTTAACAATAATTTTTGTTTAAAACTGTTTAAATTTCTGGACTTTATGTTTTAAAGGTAGTATGGCACCACGAGCATCCGACACCAAGTCAAGTAAGTATTTGTATATTAAATGTTTATTATTGTGATATGATCATAGGAACACTTTAGAACTTTTAGTTTTAGGTGTTGAAAACGGTAGAGATCGAGACTATAGGATGTGATTGCAAAAACAACTCTATCTCTTATATCTCATAAAATATCGTTAATAAACACTGAAATAGTATTCTGATTCATAAAACTTGTAGTCAGATTAAACCAAAATAGTCGGTATGAGCACTAGAGGACGTGGACGTGGACGCGATAGGCGTGGCCGTGGTAGAGGACGAGGTGCTAGGGTTAGGCCACCGGGTCATATGCGTAAATGGACGACTGCATCACCCGGGAGTGAGATTGGATTACATGACCATACGAGAGAGGACAATGCTTTGACTCAAGTAATGTTGCGAGTCCTAAAAGGGTTGTTGGACTAGAACCGCCCAAAGTCAGGATCAATATCGAACGACTTAAATCAAGTGGTGCCGAGGTTGCTATTTTCCAAGGAAGTATGTAGGGACAAGTTATTTGGATGCGGGAGGAAGGAATTCTTGAATCTGGTTCAAAAAAATAAGACGGTGGCAGCTTATGAGGTAAAATTTCTACACTTGAGTCGTTATGCTTGGACTATAGTGCCAATGGATCATGAGCGTTGTGTACGCTTTGAAGATGGGCTGAATAATGAGTTGCGGGTACTGATAGCTCCACAACAAGTAAGGACTTTTGCCACGCTTGTGGAGAAAGCCAAGATAGCCAAAGAGGCTAAGAACTCAGAACGCTAGAATCGGGAAAGAGTCAGAAGCAAGAGGGACCTTAAGTACTCGGGTTCTTCTAAAAGGTTTCAAAAGAGGCCTCGAAATGATGAGCCAACTCAAGCTAGAGCATTTGTGACTATCATCAGAGTCGAGACTGTGCCGACTGTGGGAAACGACACCCTGGGGAATACAGGAAAAAAACTGGTGGTTGTTATAAATATGGTTCCAAGGATCATCAATATAGGAATTGCCCTCGACGGACTGCTTTGACTCAGGAAGCTCGCAACCCTAATGCACAGCCAGCCAGAGGCGCTCAACAGCCATCGAGAGGCCGTGGACCAGATCATGGTGGTAATGGTGATGGACGTGGTCAAGGTACACCAGGTCGAGGTAATGGCTTTAGAGGTAACGCGGAGGCAAGACAGCCGGGGTTGGTCTATGCGGTCAGGCGTCGTGAAGATGGCGATGCACCTGATGTGATAATCGCATGCGTTTTCATCTTTGATGTACCATTATCGCTTTGATAGATATCGGGTCTACCCACTCGTATGTTGCTAGTGCCATATCTCGAAACATGAATATTAGATTTGAGATTATCGATAAAGAGATGATGGTAATTAGTCCTTTAGGATAGTCTGTAATCGTGAATAAATTGTATAGAGACGTGCCTTTGGAAATCCAAAGAGAAATATTTTTAGCAGATTTGATGGAATTACCTTTCGGCGAGTTCGATCTTATTTTGGGCATGGATTGGTTGGTGAAGCAGGCGTGAATTGGATTGTGCTGAAAAACGGATGTCAATAAGGACTGTGGATGATGTGGAAGTAGTAATGATAGGCGAACGAAAGAACTTTTTGGCAAATGTGGTATCTACTTTAAAGGCAGAGAAGTTGGTGCGGAAAGGGTATGGAGCATTCCTAGCCTTCATTAGTGCTTTGGATGCTAAGGAATCATCGGTGGAAGCTGTGAGAACGGTGAAAGAATTTCCAGATGTCTTTCCTGAAGAACTTCCAGGTCTACCTCCAGATTGGGAAGTAGAATTTGGCATTGAGCTTTTACTCGGAACGGCTCCAATGTCTATTGCTCCTTATAGAATGGCGCCGAAGGAGTTAGCGGAGCTTAAAGCTCAAATTCAAGAATTGTTGGATCGGGGATTTATCTGACCGAGTGTGTCTCCGTGGGGAGCACCGATTTTGTTTGTCAAGAAGAAGGATGGGTCGATGCATATGTGCATTGATTATAGGCAGTTGAATAAATTGACGATCAAGAATAGGTATCCATTGTCGGGAATCGATGACCTATTTGATCAATTGAGAGGAGCTTCAATTTTCTCCAAGATTGATTTGAGATCGGGTAATCATCAACTCAAGGTTAAAGAGGCAGATATTCATAAGACGGTATTTCGAACTCGTTATGGACATTATGAGTTTTTGGTGATGCCGTTTGATTTGACCAATACACCAGCTGCATTTATGGATATGATGAAACGAGTCTTTCAACCCTATCTAGACCAGTTCGTAGTGGTGTTCATAGATGATATCTTGGTATATTCGAGGAATGAAGAAAAGCATGACTTATATTTGCGCATTGTGTTGCAAATATTGCGAGATAAGTAACTTTATGCCAAATTCAAGAATGCAATTTTGGTTGAAGGAAGTGACTTTCTTGGGTCATGTGGTGTCACCAAGGAATAAGAGTTGATCATCGGAAGGTAGAGGTCGTGTTAGATTGGAAACCACGAAGTCAATGGTGAGATTTAGAGTTTCTTAGGTTTGGTGGTTATTATAGATGCTTTGTTGAGGGTTTTCGTTGATTGTCGCACTCCCTAACTAAGTCATTGCGAAAAGGGAGTATCGTATGTGTGGATCGATAAACAACAAGAAAGTTTGAAATCAAGAAGATTTTGACGGAAGCACCAAAGATCGATTCAACCTCGAAATGGAAAAGAGTTTATCGTTCATCGTGATGCGTCACACACGGGTTTAGGATGTGTCGATGCAAGGAGGAAAAGTGGTGGCTTATGCTTCTCGTCGATTAAGGCCACACGAAGTTAACTATCCTACTCATGACTTGGAGTTGGCTTCGGTGGTGTTTGCTTTAAAGATTTAGAGGCACTATCTCTATAGTGAGAAGTCGATCATTTATACGGACCATAAGAGTCTTAAGTACCTCCTTACCCAAAAGGAGTTAAACTTGAGACAACAGAGATGGGTGGAGTTGTTAAAGGATTATGACTTCTCAATCGAGTACCATCCTAGAAAGGCTAACGGGGTGGCAGATGCATTGAGTCGTAAGGTAGTATCAGAGTTAAGAGCAATGTTTGCTCATTTCGGCCATATGAGGATGGCGATCGCTAGCGAACTTCGATGAAGCCATTGTGGTTAGAAAGATCAAGGAAAAGCAGCTATCAGATGAAAAGTTGGGTCTTTTAATCCAACAAGTTGAAAGTGGTATAATAGGGGACTTTGGAATGAACAAGGATGACGTGCTGTGTTTTTGTGGAAGAGTTTGTATGCCCATGGATTCGAATTTGAGACAAATGATTCTACGAGAGGCGCATAGTAGCCCTTATGCTATGCACCCCGGAGGAAATAAGATGTATCGAGATCTCCATGAGCAGTATTGGTGGCCAGGGTTGAAGTGAGAGGTTACTGATTTTGTTGGAAAGTGTTTGACTTGTCAACAAGTGAAGGCGGAACATCAATTACCATCGGGTTTATTGCAACCGGTAAAGATTCCTCTATGGAAATAGGAGCGGATAACGATGGATTTTGTTAGTGGGTTACCCTTAACACCTACTAAGAAAGATTCTATTTGGGTGGTAGTTGATCGATTGACGAAGACTGCTCATTTTCTACCAGTTCGTACGGATTACTCGCTGCAAAAGTTGGCTAAGTTGTACATAGCGGAGATCGTGAGGTTGCATGGGGTACTAGTGTCTATCATATCGGATAGGGATCCTAGGTTTACATCACGATTTTGGAAAGCTTTGCATGAGGCTTTAGGAACAAAGTTAAACTTCAGTACGGCTTTTCATCCTCAGTTAGATGGTCAGTCAGAAAGAGTAATTCAGATTTTGGAAAACATGTTAAGGGGTTGTGTAATTGACTTCAGAGGTATTTGGGAGGATTTCCTACCATTGGAAGAGTTTGCGTATAATAACAGTTACCAATCCAGTATCCAAATGGTGCCCTATGAAGCGTTATACGGTCGTAGGTGTCGTATTCTTACTTGTTGGACTGAATTGGAGGAACGGCAGTTGTTGGGTCCTAAATTGATATTTGAGACGTAAGAAAAGGTAAAGGTGATTCGAGCACGATTAAAGGAAGCTTCGGATAGACAAAAGTCGATGCGGATCTGAAGCGTAAGGATATTGAGTTTATGGGGAGATCAGTCTTTCCGAAAGTCTCACCTTGGAAGAAGATTTTGATTTGGAAGGAAGGGCAAGTTAAGCCCTAGGTTCATTGGACTGCTCTGTGTGTTGAAGCGATGTAGGACCGGTGGCCTATCACTTGAATTACCTCCGGAGTTGAGTCAGATTCATAGTGTTTTCCATGTTTCTATGTTGAGGTGTTATAAATCGGATCCGTCTCACATAGTACCGGTAGAAGAAGTGGAGTTAAGGCCAGACTTGTCTTTCGAGGAAGAACCAGTGAAAATTTTAGACCGTGATGTTAAGGTGCTAAGAAAAAAGACTGTGCCGTTGGTTAAGGTTCTATGGCGTAATCACGGAGCGGAGGAAGCTACGTGGAAGCCTGAGGACGCAATTCGGCAACAATATCCTCACCTCTTTTAACCAGGTAAATTTCGAGGATGAAATTTTCTTTAATGGGGTAGAATTGTAACATCCTAAAAATTGAGTATCGATAAGTTGCATGTTTTTGGTGCTTAGCTTGTGAATGATTCAATTTGTGTGCTTAAAATAGTCTTGAGAAGGCTCGTGGATTTATTCTAATTAGAATAAATTTTAGTAATGAGTACTTTATTGAAGTGGATCAAGTGACCTTGATGTTTAAGGAAATTATGTCAAAACTAGCATAAGATGAGCTAGTAGTAAAGTGGAGTTGGCACTATAAGTGTTGCTTGAGGAAGAGGTTCAATCTTTAGGAATGCATTTTGTGACATTTATTTTTGCTCTTTCCTAGCAAGTGTCGCCAAGCATCAAATTTTGGTAAGTTATACTTTTATTTTTATGGTAAGGTGGCTAAGTGAAAAGGCAAGTGCAAACTTAAGGTAGGGAATCATGAGAATATGGCATGTAGAGGGGGACACAAGGCATATCTTAAGGGTTATGTTTTGGAAACTTAGAATGGCTAACTTGTCTATGAACTTGGACGGCTTTGTGGACTAAAGGGGAGCCGAATTTTAGTGGTAAGCTTTATGTAAGGATGGTAGCTAGATAGAATCACATTTGGTCATTTTGCTCTCCCAAAACACCTTTTTCCTCTCATCTTTTCTCTCTTAGCCGAATGTGCCATATGCTTTGAGAAAATAACTCGCTTTTGTTTCATTTGGTCATTTTTTGCCAACCTCTCAAGTGCTTCATTTTGTGCTTCTCTCCTAGTGCCGAAATCATCGAACACAAAAGACCATTTCTTTTTCTTCTTTATTCCCCATTCTTAGAATGCACATTGTTCCAAACCTTACTTTTGCTCTTTTCTCACCCTTGAAAATCGAATCATAAACACCTCATCTCTATTCTCCTTTCTTCTCCATTTTACTCATCTTTCAAACACATTTTTTTCCTTCTTATTTCTTCCATGGCCAAATGTTAGAGACCACCTCCATAGCCGAAATTATTTTTCCATTACCATTAAATCATTGCCAAATCTTCTTTTCCTCATAGACTTTATTCTCGACCATTTCTTCTATTCAACTTTGGACAACCGGTAAGAATCATCTTCCTTGTTTTCTTTTACTATTTGGTCACCTTGGCCGAATCTTTAGGTTGGCTTAGAAGAGCCTTTAAATCGATAATCGTTCATCCTCTTAGATGATTTCCTTTTGTTTTTTTAGTGATATAGTGGAGGGCCAAATCACCATCTCGTCAAAAGTTATCTTGAAGTTATTCAAGTTCGGATCATCTATCAAGGTAAAAAAAAAGGGAACTCTTCATGGATTTCATGATCACCCTCGATTTTATCAACGATTTTCAATTAGGTTTGTTATAACCGAAAGTTTTATATAGGGATCCTTTGGAAATCACTCGAAACTTTAAGGCAAACAAGATAGGGTCGAAAAGAGTGGTGAATAGTGATCGAAAGAGGGGCGGTTTCGCTATTCCCTCTAGATTCAAGCGAAGGGCTGCTTCAGCAATCTGAGATTTTCCACTGGGTTGTGGACCCTCATCCGAGGAGAATCGATTATTCGAAGTTGTTCGTAGTTCGAAGCCATTAGCTGTCCGAGATTTTCCATCGGGTTGTGAACCGTCAACCGGGGAGAAACGACAAATAGTTGTTGTTCGAGATTCTGAGGGTAAAGATCTAGATCGCTTATCTTTAGGATAGATTCATATTAAGTATTAGTGTTCTAATCAAGCGTGACACGCATTTAGGTATCGACGAGCGGGAAAGTATAGTTCTCACTGTAATCAGGTGTGTAATTTCACATTTATCACATGGGTTAGATGTTATACCGTAAGCATTAGAATAAAAATCGTAAAGTTGGTAAAATTAGAAAATACGGTATATTAACACTTTTTGTGTAAATACATGAAATCGATATTAAAGTCGTGGAAATTACGGAATCACCCTCGATGGGCTAATTTGATAAAAAGTAATTTTTGGGCCTCATGTGCTTAATGGGCCGAATTGCTAGATTACTTAATGGGCCAATTTGCTAGATTGATTAATTGGCCAAATTGCTAGATTGCTTAATGGGTCGAATTGCTAGATTGCTTAACGAGCCGATTTGATAAATTACTATATGGGCCAAAATGAGAAATGGGCCAACTTGTAGTATGGGCCTTATGTTGAAATGATCATATGAATATTGTTATGCCTTGTATATGTATACATGATTGCATGGGTTGGAATAAAATTGAAGAGAAGTTCTGGTGGCTCTGCCACAATCTAGTTCGGGTGGTTCAGCCACAAACATTTTAAATGGCTTTATGCCTGCGATTGGTGTATTGGTGGGGTGGGTTGACTTGATCACCCGAGTCGACTGTGGACCTATTATAGGGTCTACAAGATTACCTAGACCCCTAATTGAATGACTGTTATATCCATACTTGATATGTACATATATATATGACTATATATTGTGCATGTTATTTGTACTGTACTGTATATATGTGATATATCGTGATTGGACATGACATAACTGTATGATACATTGCATGGGGATGGGTTGATATTGATTGGAGGAAGTGTACTGAAAGGCTTCGAGCCTAATTTACTGGCAGCACAGCTGTAAATTACTGTCTAGTGCCGCATTCGATACTATTTGGAATGTAAGGATGGGTGGGTTGATTATATCCCCACAAAGAGTATAGGGTTGGACGGAGATAGAGTGTAGAGGCTGGTTGGGTAGGATTTTCTGATTGCATATCTGATATTGTTAATGTACTGTGATGGGCTAAGGCCCTCGTGCATATTGTTACTGAAATGGGCTAAGGCCCAAACCGGGGTAATCGACATGAAAAAGGGCTTAGTCTCGCATCGTGATTATTTGTATATTGACTGTTTGTTTTGTATGGGGGTTACACATTGAGTTTACGAAAACTCACCTTTCTGTTTAATCTGTACAGGTAATCCCCAGACATGGGCAGATCGGTGCGGTGGATGACTCAGCGGTGGCCACACTACTCCTTCTATACTATTTGATACTTAATCATGATTTTAAGTTTATGTGGGTATTTTTTGTAATAATGGCCTCTACGAATTTTTGGTTTAAATTTGGATTTTATATTGCTTTATGTTTTATAACTTCTAGTGGTAGGAGAAACTCGGGTTTTCAAAAGAGATGAATGTTTTATCAAAATACTACGCACACGCAAACTGTTTTAAAAGCTTCCGTAAAGTATAATATTTTGGAAAATGAATGACAATTTGTAAATAAATAACGTTTTAAAAATGGATAATGTTTTGAAAACAAATGACACGATTTGGAGTTAATATAAGATAATGAAGAGTGGTTTGAACGGAGAAAAGTTCTTAGCATTGTTGTGATTTCAAAAGCACTATCATGTGACATCGCCAGATTCGGCCATAACATCTAGGCCAAGTTTAGGGTGTTACATTTAGTGGTATCAGAGTCAGGTTGCAAAACTCGACTGTGGATTTGGGTTTTAAAATTTGGGGTATTTAAAGAACTGGTTTGTGATAGTTGAAATATTTTTTCTGGATGTGTGGTACACCAAGTCTCCGGCATCGATCTAGTAAGTTATCTGAAACTGCTATGTGAAACTGTCATATGTTTTTGACTGAACTGTTATAGGTAGTATATATCGAGACTACTATAGATAGACTATACTGAAAACACTCAAGTTAGTATATACTGATACTGTAGTAAAATCGAAGACACTGATAGACACTACGATGTACGAAACAAACTTTATACTTTTGATATTGTTTTCATAAATTATCTATTAATAAACATTGGAACTATAAACTGATGTATAAAACTATTAATACCGATAAAAACTATTAGACAATGAGCACACGAGGTACTCGTGGACGGGGTACAAGAGGCCATGGTAGAGGCTGTGGAGAGGCTCGAGCGGGGTCTTCATCTTCTGGTAACCTACCCAATCTGGACACTAGCGAGACGCTGGTGTCGCCTGTTACTGAAACTGGGTCTGGGTCTCATGATCGAGTGGCTGGGGATGACACACTGTCCCAGGCCATGTTGAGGATCTTAGAGAGGATCGCTGGGCCCAATGTTAGAGCTGGAGGTCGAGGGTTGATTACGGAATGACTCCGGTCTAATAGAGCTGAGCTTTTCAAGGGTATTATTGGAGTTGCCCCTAATGTGGTGAGTATTGAATTGAGGCCACTGAGAGGATCATGGATGACTTGGACTGCACTTCTGAGTAGAAATTAAAGGGTGTTGTATCGTTGCTACGAGATGAGGCTTATCAATGGTGGCTCACTGTTAAGGAGGGCATTTAGCCCGAACGACTGACTTGGGAGTTCTTTAAAATTGCTTTCCAGGAGAAGTATGTGGGTGCTAGTTACATGGATGCCTGTAGGAGAGAGTTCCTGAATTTGACCTAAGGTGATAGATCAGTGGCCGAGTTTGAGGCCAAATTTTTGCCGACTAAGTCGCTATGCGTGTGGTATGGTGGCGACTGAGTATGAGAGATGCGTTCACTTCGAGGATGGCCTCAAGGGCAATTTGAGGGTACTGATAGCTCTATAGAGAGAGCGGAACTTTGTTGTACTGGTCGATAAGGAGAAGATTGCCGAGGAGGTGAAGCGCGCTGAGTGCCAAAACAGAGAGAGAGGTAGGAATAAGAGGGATTTAAAGACTTCGAGTTTTGTTCAGAGGCCTAAGAAAAATGCCAGAGTTGATGGACCGGTCAGAGTTGGGACTCCTATTATTGTTAGTAGACAACTACCGTGTACTGATTGTGGTAGACGCCATCAGGACAAGTGTTAGAAGAGAACTTAGGCATGTTTGAGGTACGATTCTCTAGAGCATCGTATTAGAGAGTGTCGCGAAGGTCTGATTAGATGCAAGCTTCTGGCATGGGTATTGCACTACCACCAAAAGTAGTTCAGCAATTATCGAGAGGCCGTGGGTAGGCCAGAGGTGGTAACGGTCTAGGTCAGAGTCGAGAGCACCTTGTGAGGTCTTGGTCACCTGAGGTGAGGCGGTGACTCTAGTTTATGCTACACGTCGAGAAGAGAGTGATGCTCCGGACGTCATTACGAGTACATTCTTTATTTATAAAGTACCTTATACTGCACTGATAGATATAGGATCCACTCAATCCTATATAGCTTGTACCCTATCTGAAAACTTAGGTTTACTGGTCGAGAGCACTACAAGTGAGGTCACTGTACTTAGTCCATTGGGACAATCAGTGAGGGTTAACAAACTGTTTAGAGATATTCCTCTAGAGGTTCAAGGAGCTATCTTTTTGGCTGATCTGATAGAACTGTCTTTTAGAGAATTTGATCTGATATTGGGAATGGACTAGTTAGTCAAACACCGAGTGAGCTTAGATTGTACCACAAAAAGGGTTGTACTGAGAACTGAGGAGGATAGCGAGGTAGTTGTAATTGGGGGCGTCAGAACTAGTTATCGAATGTGATTTCTGCATTGAGGGCTGAGAAGTTGGCTCGTAACGGATGTTAAGTGTATCTGGCCTACATCAATGTTTCAGATTCTGGGGATTCTTCGGTTAAGGATATTAGGACGATTAAAGACTTTTCGAACGTATTTCCTAAAGAACTAACTAGGTTACCTCTGAATCGTGAAGTAAGGATATCAGGATGATTAAAGACTTTCCGAATGTATTTTCTAAAGAACTAACTAGGTTACCTCTGAATCGTGAAGTAGAGTTCGGGATTGAGCTCTTTCCTAGTACAGCTCCGGTGTCCATCGTCCCTTATAGAATGGCACCGAAAGAGCTTGTGGAGCTTAAGGCCTAGATTCAATAGCTACTGGATCGTGGGTTGATCAGACCTAGTGTGTCTTTGTGGGGGACACTAGTACTGTTTGTGAAAAAGAAAGATGGATCCATGCGTATGTGCATCGACTACCGACAACTGAATAAGTTGACAATAAAAAATAAGTACCTCTACTGAGAATAGATGATCAGTTCGATCAGTTCGATCAATTTCGAGGAGCTTCAGTGTTCTCTAAAATTAACCTCTGATCAAGGTATCACCAGTTGAGAGTTAAGGAAGTCGACGTGCATAAGGCGGTATTTAGGACTCGTTATAGTCATTACGAGTTCTTAGTGATGCCATTTGGACTGACGAATGCTCCAGCAGCTTTTATGGATCTGATGAACCTAATGTTCTAACCTTATTTGGATCGGTTCGTGGTGGTATGTATTGAAGACATACTAATCTATTCGAAAACTGAAGATAAGCACGATGAACACCTCAGAGTGGTTCTACAGATTCTATGAGAGAAACAATTGTATGCCAAGTTTAGTAAATATGAGTTTTGGTTACGTGAAGTAACGTTTCTAAGACATGTGGTTTCAGCGGAGGGGATTAGAGTCGATCCTCGAAAGATTGAGGCTGTGTTGAATTGGAAGTAGCCTAAGACTGTGTCTGAGATTCGTAGTTTTCTGGGATTAGCATGATATTATCGATGATTTATAGAGGGGTTTTCACTGATTGCAGTACATTTGACTAAGCTGTTATGTAAGAGTGTGCCATTTAACTGGACTGGCGCATAGTAAGAGAGCTTTGAGAAGCTCAAGATCAGTCTTGACGGAGGACCTGCTCGATACAACGAGCCCGAAAATGAGTTTCTTGTTACGTGATGCATCACATGTCGGGTTAGGATGTATGTTGATGCAAGAGGGTAAGGTGGTAGCGTACGCGTCTCGCCAGCTTAAGACTCATGAGGCGAATTATCCGACACATGACTTGGAGTTGGCCACTGTGGTATTTGCACTAAAAATCTGGAGGTATTATCTGTATGGTGAGAAGTGTATCATTTACACTGATCATAAGAGCCTCAAGTACATCCTCACTCGGAAAGAGCTGAATCTTAGGCAGCATAGATAGATTGAGCTTAAGGATTATGACTGTACTATCGAATACCATTCTGGTAAGGCCAAGTGGTTGCCGATGCGTTGAGCCGTAGGGCTATGTTTGATCTGAGGGCAATGTTTGCTCGCCTCAGTTTATTTGATGATGGTAGTCTATTGGCCGAACTTCAAGTTAAACCGACGTGGATAGAGCAGATTAAAGGTAAATAGTTGAAGGACGAGTCTTTGGGTCTTCGCTTCCAATAAATTATGAGTGGGAATACTGTGGATTTTAGATTGAATAGCAAAGGGTACTCTACTTCCTTGGGAGAATCTGTGTACCGAAGGATACTGAGTTGAGGTAGTATATACTGCGAGAGACACATAATAGCCCTTATGCTATGCATCCTGGCGGAAACAAGATGTATCGAGACCTTCGTGAGTTATACTAGTGGCTAGGTCTTAAACGAGAGATTACTGAATTTGTGGCCAAGTGTTTGACATGTCAGCAGGTTAAAGCTGAGCATCAGTTACCTTCAGGATTGCTACAGCCAGTCAAGATTCCACCTTGGAAGTGGGAGCATGTAACTATGGACTTCGTTAGTGGGTTACCCCTTATACCCACTAAGAAGGATTCAGTATGGGTCATCGTGGATTGATTGACCAAGTCCACCCATTTCATACCGGTTTGTACTAACTACTCTCTACAGAAGCTAGCTAAGCTGTATGTGTCTGAGATAGTGAGACTGTATGGGGTACCGATTGAGATAATATCAGATAGGAATCCTCGCTTTATGTCTCGGTTCTAGAAAAAGCTACATGAAGCTCTGGGTACAAGGTTAGACTTCAGTATTACGTTCCATCCTCAAACAGATGGACAATCGGAGAGGGTGATTCAGATGCTGAAGGACATGTTGAGGAGTTGTGTGATTGACTTTCGAGGCAGTTGGGAGGATTACCTGTCACTAGCGGAGTTTACTTATAACAACAGCTATCAGTCTAGCATTCAGATGGCACCTTATGAGGCACTATATGGTCGTAGGTGTCGCAAATCCTTAATGTTGGACTGAGTTAGGCAAGTGACGGGTTCTGGGCCCTGAACTAGTTTCTGATACCGAGGATAAAGTTAGATTGATTCGAGACCGACTGAAAGCGACATCAGATAGACAGAAGTCCTAAGCGGATCTGAATCATAGAGAGATTAAGTATTCAGTAAGAGACTTCGTTTTTCTCAAGGTCTCATCATGGAAGAAAGTACTAAGGTTTGGTCGTAAGGGTAAGTTGAGCCCTAGATTTATTGGGTCTTATCTCATTTTAAAATAAGTGGGGCTAGTAACATATCAGTCGAAACTACCTGTAGAGTTGGAGCGATTCACGATGTGTTCCACGTTTCTATGTTGAGGCACTAACGCTCTGATCCCAAGCATATTGTTTCAGTTAAGGAAATCGAGGTTAGGCCAGATCTGACCTTTAAAGAAGAGCCAGTCCAGACATTGGATCACAATGTGAAGGTTCTAAGAAGAAAATCCATCCCACTGGTTAAGGTTTTTTGGCATAATCATAGCTCTGAAGAGGCCACGTGGGAGCCTGAGGATGCGAAACAACAGCAGTATCCTTATCCGTTCTGATCAGGTAAAATTTTGAGGTAGAAATTTTCTTTTAGGGGGTAGAGTTGTAACGCCCCAAAAATTTCTTAGATATTTATTTTCGTATGTTTGTGACACAATGTCTATCTGCTTCAGTGGTTAAGTGTTCTGGAAAGTGTCTGAGAGGTCCCAAGTTCAAGCGTTAGGTTGGGAAAATTTTTGTTTTTAAATGAATAAACCCTTATCTTTAGCCAGTTGGATTATAAATAAATGTTAGTAAAATATATCAGAATGGGCCTACTGGTCTGGTGGATAAGTGGAGTGTCATTATGCTAGAGGTTTTAGGTTCGAGTTATTGCTGGAGTATTATTTTTGTTAAGTGGTGCTATGTAGTGTTTGAACCCAACTGAAATGCCGAAGTGGTAGAGGGGTAGTGGGAAGTGTGGAGAGAAAATTAAGGGATTTGGATAGCGGGAGTGGTTGCATGGTTTTAGGAGAAATTTGAGGGATGGAGTGATCAGTTTTTTTCCCAAATTTCCTCAAAGTTTCTGACGTTTTGCTCTCTCCCTCCCTTGCTTCATCTTTTCTTTTACATACTTTTCCATTCTTCATCTCTACCCACTGTCGAAACTCAACCTTTCCTTATCCTCTCTTCTCATTTTTCTTTTTTGGTTTCCCTTATTTCTCCCCTTTTGCTCTCGTTCTTCTCTTTTGTGCAAACGTTAGCCACTCGTACGGTAAGTGATAAGTTGTTGAATTGTTTTGATTGATTAACTCTCAGTAAACTAACTATGGGGTTCTGGCAGCACCATATCGTGTGGATTGAGGCTTCCTTCGTACTATTTCTTAGCAAGTCGATTGGAAACCTTGTAGTAAGTGTTCATTGCTTTTTAGATTAGTCCATTGGTTTTGGGATTTGTTGTTTTATTGTAAAGAAAGATTGATTGTGGTGTTGGATTGGTCAATTGTAGGTATTAAAGTGCTCAGGAGGGCTTAGGTATCGAAAACACTACAGATGTGTAAACATAACTCTGCAAACAAAAATCGCAAAAAGTCAAAAAGTGAGACTGTTGACACCACACGCGTGTGGTTACCGTGTGGTAGGCACACGGGTGTGTGATTGATGAGGCAGGCCATGTGCGATTCATGAGTCGAGATAAATTAGGCCATGTGGGCCCCACGAGCATGTGGGATTATTGGGCTTAAGGCCATTTTAGGCCTGGTGGGCCACATGGGCTCACATGGGTAAATTACTTGGGCTTGTAGGCGCATTTTCACTGTTTGACTGCTAAGGTTGCACGGGTCGCCCGAGTCGACTATGTACCTATTGTAGGGTCGGTAAGATTACCTAGACCCCTAACTAAATGATTGTTATATCCATACTTGATATGTATATATATATGACAACATATTGAGCATGCTGTTTGTACTGTACTGTTTATATGTGATATACTTTGATTGGGCATGACATAACTGTATGATGCATTGCATGGGGATGGGTTGATACTGATTGGAGGAAGTGTACTGAAAGGTTTCAAGCCTAATTTACTGGCAGCACAACTGCAAATTACTGTCTAGTGATGCATTCGGTACTATTTGGAATGTAGGGATGGGTGTGTTGATTATATCCCCACGGGGAGTGTAGGGTTGGACGGAGATAGAGTGTAGAGGCTGGTTGGGTAGGATTTTTGATTGCATATTTATTCTATATTCTATCGTCTTGTGATGGTCTAAGGCCCTAGTGCATCTCGTTATCGAGATGGGCTAAGACCCAAATCGGGTCGACATCGACATCGACATCGATACTAAAAAGGGCTTAGTCCTGCATCGTAATTGTTTGTATATTGATTGTTTGTTTTGTATGGGGGTTAAACACTGAGTTTACGAAAACTCACCCTTCTGTTTAATCTGTACATGTAATCCTCAGACATAGGCGGATCGGTGCGGCAGAGGACTCAGCGGTGGCCACACGACTTCTATATTGTTTGATACTTAATCATGATTTTAAGTTTATGTGGGTATTTTTCTGTAATAATGGCCTCTACGTATTTTTGGTTTAAATTTGGATTTTATACTGCTTTATGTTTTATAACTGCTAGTGGTAGGAGAAACTCGGGTTTTCAAAAGAGATGAATGTTTTATCAAAATACTACGCACACGCAAACTGTTTTAAAAGCTTCCACCAAGTATAACGTTTTGGGAAATCAATGACGATTTGTAAATAAATAACGTTTTGAAAATGGATAACGTTTGGAAAACAAATGACATGATTTGGTGTTAACATAAGACAATGAAGAGTGGTTTGAACGGAGAAAAGGTCTTAGCGTCGTTGCGATTTCAAAAGCACTATCATGTGACATCGCCAGATTCGGCCATAACGTCTAGGCCGGGTTTGGGGTGTTACAATCATGTATGAAATTTAATTCAAAATCCAACCATTCATGCTCATAGAACTTTTCATTTACAATTGCTCATGTAATTTCTCTAAATAATTAACAAATGGAATAATGTAAAACGTATGAACTACTAAATTTAACAATTATTTGAACTAAATCAAATCTTATTAACCGTAAAATTCATTGGTTTATTAACACAAATTTGCATACTAGATATGTTTCAATCAAATATATTATTTAATTATAAAACCTACTATAGTGGCATAAATAAATCAGTTAATATTCATTTTCATTAACAAATGAAATGCTTAAAACAATATGTAACCCATGTAATCAAAACTTAAAAAGAAGACCATCTCAAATATTTAAACCATATATCAGGTTGATTTAATATTTAAAGATGTACCTTTTTTTTTCTCCATTGAGTCTTGACGATTTTATCAAGAAGTAAACAAATTAAACTCCTGTAATAGACTTTGAATCCAATCAAAATCTATTAATAGCAAACTTTGAGAGTGGATCTTATTTTCTAGGTGTACAACAAGTACATAACCAATGACTTTTCATACATAAGTTTTCTCTCTTATAAATTCTCATCAGTAATATTTTTCCACGTAATTTTAATTGAGAACTTATTCTGAACATTGTAGAGTTATACTAGCAGTGTAAAAAAACTTGCAACTTCAACGCACCCAACCGTAACAAGCTTTAGATAGAACTACCATATTTTATTACTCATAAGTAGATCTTTCACAGTCAAATATTTTGCTGGGATGATGACAAAAGATCAAAAAGATAATCACAATCAATTCAATTTAATAACAAGAGTAATCAATAACTTAATCCTCTCATTTTATTTCATCCTTTCAAAATAGATATTTATAGCAATAGTGATTTGTAACACCCCAAACCCGGTCAATTCGCCATGACCGAATCTAGCATGCCACAGAGTAAAACATTTTGAAGAAAATCGAGATAACAATTAATTTTTCGTGAAAAACTCTTTGAAAATTTTATATTTATAGAAAATGATGTATATTAAGTTAAAATCGATAATTTACTTTGAAATTATATAATTAAATCTTAGTTACATATCCATAGATTAGAAAACTTTTATAATTTTTTATAAGAAACTCAAGCGATTAGTTGAAAACCGTTGCTAATTGAAATTTGCAAACTTAGGTTTTGGAAAAACGTATGAGTTATCAAAAACACTTAAATTACCCGATGGTAACGTTTTGAAAACCATTGCGTTCGTAGTTTAGAAAACTTTGTACTCAAATTATTATATCAAACATGTAATTTGTAAGCCAAATTTAAATCAAATCTAAAACATATAAATAATCCAAAACATAATTAAACAGGCCTTATTACAAATCCATAAAAATATGAAAACCAAATTAAAATAATTTAAAGTACCCCAAATCGAAGTTCATGAAAATCAATGTTTATTGCATGGCCTCCTCGAGTTCATCCGGCTCTCACTCTGAATTTTATGCATCACCTGAAAAAGTAAGGGAGAAGGTGAGTCACCAAGACTCAGTGCATAATCCCTCTCCCGGGTAAATATCACATACTTACACAAATTATAACAAAGCAACATATATGTATAATGCACCCAACCTAACCATCCATAACTCCTTTTCTACCCCGTGTGGTACCAAACCACTGGTGGTGCCAAACCACTGGTGACCAAAGTCACGAAATATATGTGATACCAAATCACTGGTGACCAAAGTCACGAATAATCCATCTGTGGGGCCAACCCACGTGTGATACCAAATCACTGGCGATGATCCCATATCTCAAAAGTGGGGCCAACCCACGGTGGTGCTAGACCACAGGGACGAGACGCTATGAGGTGCCAAACCTCTGGTGTCCGAAGACACGAATGTGATACCAAATCACTGGAGGTACCAAACCTCTGGTGTCCGAAGACACGATATCAATCTTCCCCCTCCTCTCATATTGCCCATACTAATGCAATAGATAGACAAATCATGTCAATATACTTTATTATGAATCACATAACAGATATATCATAAATCGTAGATCATGTTCTCAATCCACATGTATTAACAACATATCAAAACGGACTTACCCAAATCCTCATTCATACCATCATGGTATCATATTAAGATCTCATCGTTTTCCCACTTTGATAATATGATTAGTAAATTAATAATATAAATACATATACTTAACTGAAGTTATAAAGTGTGTAAGGTACACACCTTTCACCAACGCTAGAACTAACTTCCAAAGATCCGATCCGCGACTAGATCACCTTGTCCCACAAATGACCAATACTAAGATTATAAACAAAGGCCATTCGCCCTACCACTAAATCTCAAAGAGTTATCGCTCAAAAAAACCAATCTTACCTAAAAGCTTACCCAAACGAGAGACAAAGATACGAGGCTTAGTTTGATTGCTTCCAACGTCCCGAGGAGCCTAAAAGAAATCGGTTCCTAGAATGGTTAGAACCTTGCAACAAATGCCCATAGGTTCGCCTTTGTCCACAAGAAAAATGACATAGAAAAGAGAAAGAAAAGAAGGAAAAAGGCCATGAACACTTACCCTTTTCCAAAACCGATTGATGAAAACCTTAAATAAATGCCTAACCTTGATGATATTCGCCAAAACAATCCCAAAAGAGAGGAAGAAGATTAAGCTATGGTGAAATAAAAGAAAAGAAAAAATAGAATGTAAATGGATGTTTTAACTTTGAGTAAATGAAAAGAAATGGAATTTGAGATGGAGAAAGATTCACCAAGAGAGTGTAAAAGAAAATGTGATTATGAACCAATATCAAAAGAAGAAAAAGAGAGATATGGAGAGAGAGGTTCGCCAAACACCTATTTGCCGAAAAGAAAGTGCACAAAAGCCAAGTGAGGTTTCAGCCAAGAGGAAAGATGAGAGAAAGAAAATAACATTTTTGGTTCAAACAAAATGAAGGCTAAACCAAAAGCAAAATTTGCACAAAATGCATAAGATATATTCGGCCAAAGAGAGAGTTTTTGGAGAGGAAAAACAAATGCAAAAAGATGCACAAAAACTAAAATTGGCCAACTATCCCCCCTAAGCTTCCTATCATCATTCGGTCACCCCCTAGCCACACATGCCGTCCACATACATGCACTAAAGGCCTTGGAATACTTTCCAAAACATCTTCCTAAAACCAAGCCATATGTCTCCCCAACCTTCCATAACCTTAAGATTCTTATCCCCAATTTCATGCTTTCCTTAAACCAATATTCAACTTACCAAAAATCTTGAAAGTCCAACCTTATCATAAATAAAGTTGACCGAATATAAATGCTAAGATGAACAAAAATAAAATCCTCAATATGCTTTCCATGCTACTCGAACCACTTCCCTCAAGCAACCTTTCAAGCTCCTTATCCACTATGTCACTAACTACTCATGTGCTTTAATTTAACACTTAATTTAACTTAAGTGTCAAGCTCACTTAATCCACTTCATTAAATAAACCATACTAACAATTATTCTAGCTTCCTAAATAAAATCAAGCCTTCACAAGACTATGCTACACACAAAATCCATACCCGAGTCAACACAAAAAAATACTCAAATTTTAGGATATTACATGATTCATATGAAATATACTCTTTTCTTCATTCACAATATCAATATGATAACTATTATAATGAATATCTTTTAAAACTAATGCATTAACCATCACAAATTTTGTGTTTTTTTAGATATTGATATATCGCTCTTATGGAGCTTTCAACTAATTTTGTACTATCAAATATTGAAATAATATCTGTTTCTTTCAAGACCAAATAAGGTAAATATTTTCTATTTGTAATGATAGAATTCAGTTCTACATTCTCATATCTTTCCTTAAAGAATATTAACAGAAACAAAATATTTGGGCATACACTACATATGTGGCCAATAATCTTTCATATCACATTAATAACATAAGTTATCTTTACCCTTTGAAGAGTTATCTTGAGAACTCTCATTGTTCTCTTATTTATTACTGTATTCCCACTTTTAGTGGTTCATGATTGTATCTTTCATTTTCTTTATATCTGCATTCACTTGGGGAAATGCAAAAATCTAGTAGGACAAACTTCTAAATGTCTCCATTGATTCTTTATTTCATAATGACCATCATAAACATACATGGATTTCAAATTAGAATCTATCTATTTATGTTATCATGATTAGTCTCCAATTATAATAGACATGATATAATAAATAAACCATAGTAAAATATACCGAATATCTTTAACATCATCGTCATCACCCTCGTAAGGATTATATAAATTTCTTTGGATAATAATTACTCATAGTGCATAAGCCTCAATTGAAGACTAAAATTTCAATAGCTCTAGAAGGCAATCGATACATTTGTGTTGTTCACCTTGAAGCAAAGCACCGTACCCAATTTCTTTTGGGTCTATAAGCATTAATTTCAAGATTTTAGTCCCTTTAGGTATCCATTTAGAAACGATATCCTTATCTTTAGTAGTAATGAGTCGTTTAGGGACCCATATACTCTTAACAAATTTTCTTTTGTAAAAACTTGAGGGACCTCTATGTTTATAATGATTAAAGCTATTTTTAACAAAGTTTTGTTAGAGTGAGCTTTTTCACTCTTAAGCAACTCAAGTTGCTTTTAATGATCATCATGAATTTTAGAAAGCAAATTATATAAGTCTTGGTAATTTTTAACTAAATCATTTAAAATAGCTTGTATATCATGAATTTTACTTTCAAGTTCATGATTGACTTTGGAGAGTGAACTATCTTTCAATTTAGAAATAGTTTTCTTATATTTTGAAACCATAGTTTCAAATTCTAAGCCTAATTCATCATAGGCATCTTATAACTCATCAAAAGAATAAGAATTTGAAATAGATGAGTTAGAAGTTACCTTAGAATCATTGATGGCCATAAGGCATAGGTTGGCTACTTCTTGATCTTCATCATCGGATGAATCCTCATCATAGGCCTTGTGTTTTTGTTTGCTAGACCCTTTCTTCTTCCATTGAAGACAATCAAATTTAATATGTCCCAGCTTCTTGCACTCATAGCAAATAATGAGATCTTTCTCCTTGGTAGATTCAAGCTTATATTCCTCTATATTTTGGAACCTTCTTCCTTTATTAGACTTCATGAACCTCTTGAATCTCCTAGCAAACATCTCTATCTTTTTGTCTTCATCTACCTCTTCACTTGTCTCACTATCTTCATTCGTGGTGGATTTTATAACAATACCAACATTCTTCTTCATAACTTTTTCTTCTTCACCCCATTTGTTGAGTCTCATTTCATGTGTAAGCAAAAAACTGATGAGCTCATCCAATGTCAAAGTTTCTAAATTCTTTGCTTCTTCAATTGCAATCACCTATAATGACCATCATAAACATACATGGATTTCAAATTAGAATCTATCTATTTATGTTATCATGATTAGTCTCCAATTATAATAGACATGATATAATAAATAAACCATAGTAAAATATACCTGAATATCTTTAACATCATCGTCATCACCCTCGTAAGGATTATATAAATTTCTTTGGATAATAATTACTCATAGTGCGCAAGCCTCAATTGAAGACTAAAATTTCAATAGCTCTAGAAGGCAATCGATAAGAACTTGAGCAGCAAATTTGGAGTGATCATATTATAAAATAAAAGAGAATCATGTTGATAGTGTGTTATAAAATAAAAAACAGAGAATAAAGAATAAAGAACAAAGAGAATGGGAAAGCAAAGAGAGAGCTTGTTTTTATTGATCAATAGGAATAATGCTTCTCCAAAGTTTATATTTATAGACATAGAAAATATAAATAAAATAGAACTCTACTTGAAACACCCCACACCCGGCCCACGAGCCTGGACCGGATCTGGTATGTTCCCCAGTGAAAACCATTTCAAATTCTTTTGTATTTAGGAAAAACTTGAGCGTTTTGAAGGAAAGTTTATTTTGGGTTGGGCTTGAGTTGAAAACAGGTTTATTTCGTTATTAAAAATCCTTTTGATTTAGGTGACAAAACGTTTGGGCTTTGAATTAAAAATAGATTTACTTAATCTTTTAATAAATAAAAGTTTGTAAGCTTAATAAATAAAAACAAAATAAAATAATTCTAGTAAGGCCTTATTACATCAAATAATTCCCAAAATTTAAAACCAAAATAAACTTTAAAATACTTAAAGTAAAATAGTCCAAATAAAAGAAATCTGAACTTCACATGGCCTCCACTAAGCATCTGCCGGCCCGGTCCATCACTGGTCGTCACTTGAAAAGTAATCCCACAACGGGGTGAGTCAAACAGACTCAATGTGTACACAAACACTAAGTATTAACATTTCAAGCATGCATTATCATATCACATACATGTTCATATAACAGGTAAAAATAATGATGCAACCCAAACCCAAACCTAGTTAGCCATCCGCTACACTCCACCCGTACCATCCTGCACACCGTGGGGACTACCAAGTCAACCCTCCATCCGCTACACACCATCAAGGCGTCATTGCGGTGACGTGCTCATCGCCCATATAAAATTTCGTGGCATAGCCACCGATAATTGGGTCATGAGGCACCACATTCGGATAATGTAACCGGGTTACCACATTCGGATAATGTGACCAAGTCACCACATTCGGATAGTGAGACCAAGTCATCACATTCACTTCCCTTTCTCAAATAACCGAATGCCCCATATTATTCATATCATGCATATCATACTTAAATTCACATTCATGTCACTTTTCACATGTTAAGTATAACATATTTCGTAATCCTAGTAGGAGTAGGAAAACGTACCTGAGTACTTTGTACCATAACATGGTACTTTAGCCACATTCTTATACTTTCATATTAACACATATATCAAGTTTAAGCCATAAATATATTAAGATTAGTGTGGGGTACACACGGTACCTTAACCATGTTTCTCACTTTCTTAATAACATATTTAATTTAAAACATAGCCATGAACGTATTAAAACTTAGGGTAGGGTACACACCTGATTCGCTTAACGATTTCACTTGAAATCCCGAAATCCGATCTACTACCTTAGATTTTTAATGCCTTAATGCCGATTGAATAAAAAATCAAATCCCGGAAACTTGTATTCTTCCCGCTTTGAAATTGGCTACTCACTTAAGGATCTTAAATCCCGAAATTCACCGAATAACTAGGGAACACGCGGCCTATGGTGTACCTTCGGGAAAAGAACTTCTCCTTCCTTATTTGAAGGAATCGATTGCACCTTCACTTCAACCTTCTGAGATTCGGTTATGGCTAAATGATGCTCTCACAACTTTCAGCTTTTGGAGGGATTAGAAAGAAAAGAGAAGGAAGAATAAAACCAGTAGGAATTTCGGCAGAGAGAGGAGAATCGCTTAAGAAATTGACAAAGGAAGAGTGAATGAATGAATGGCCTCTTTTCCTTTTATAGCCAAATTACTAACTTAGAATCCCTTTACTTGGCCATCACTCTTCTATTTTGATAGCTTTATCTCTTATTTAGTCGAAATTCTAAAGGGAATAAAACTCTTCTCTTAAGAGTCCCTATTACCGTCCATTGCTTCCTTTCTAAGTAATTAAATAAAAAAATCACTTAAAGCCTTAGCTAGATGCCGTCCACCACCTTCCCTTGATGAGGCGAATTTAAACTTGTTCTATTGGACTCCTTGTGGCCATACGAGGCCCAAATTATCCACCTAAGTGGCGTCACTCACTAGGCTTTAAGTGGTATCTTCAGGCCACTTTTCCAAGCCTGTTTGTGTGTCAAATTTCACATACTTTTTCTCTTAAGGCCACCTTGCCTTAATTTCCTCTTTTAAACTTTAAAACTCGACATTTCTAAGTCATTTCTAAGTTTCCAAAATTTTCGCTTGGCTCTTTAAACTTGACATTTCCTTACATTTCCAAGTTTCCAAATGTTTACTTTCCTCTTTGAATCATTTCTAAATCATTTTCCTAGTTTCCATAAATGTTCACTTTCCTCTTTGAATCATTTCTAAATCATTTTCCTAGTTTCCATAAATGTTCACTTTCCTCTTTTAACTTAGCATTTCCAAAATGTTCACTTTCCTCTTTTTGAAACTTAACATTTCTAAATCATTTCTTACATTTCCAGGACATTTCCCTACATTTCCTTACATTTCCATACATTTCCATACATTTCCATACATTTCCATACATTTCCATACATTTCCTTACATTTCCATACATTTCCATACATTTCCATACATTTCCACACATTTCCTTACATTTCCATACATTTCCATGGTTCTAAAAATACACACCACATATCACAGTAAACATGCTATTAAGCAAAAATGCACACAATGGGATTCGAACCTCTTCCCTCAAAGTACTTCACTTGTTGCCATAACCCTTGCACCTTAGGTGGCGTCCCTTGCCACTTTTCCACATCACTTCTTGTTTTTAACTTAAAAACCAATAATTGTCCAAAGATTTCTCTTCCATCCTAGGATTTTAAAAACCCTTAATTCACTTCCAAACACTGCCAAAACCTACTACTCATGAATTATACACAAACGCATAACCCCTAATCTAGGATGTTACACTACTTCTAATGACCATTAGAATTAAAATATATCAAAACTTATCTAGATCTTGATGAACATCCACTTAGTATTTTGAAAATTAAGATTAGACGTGGATTTAATTTGAATGTGTAAACTAATAGTTATATTAAAATTATGAAAATAACTATTAGTTTAATGTTAAAATATTAAATTCAATTTTTACGCTTTAATATTAGAAACTATTTTTAACATTTTGTAATTTTTAATTTTAAAACCAAATAAAATGTTCTGATTAAAATGCAAATTCAAATTGTATCAAACATAATCAAATTAAATTTTATGATTTTTGTTCAAGATCAAAATATCTAATTAAGATGAGATTATTATGATATATTTTCTAAATTTCTAATATTTTTAATAAGTAAAACAACTATTGACATTATTAAATCATTTAATTGTATTATTTAAAACATAAGAAATAAATTAAAGACTATTTAGAAAACTTCATCTTCCTAATTAAAATAAAAATATATTTACACAATTAAAAAATCCAACTCCTTAAAATTAAAATAAAATCTAATTAGATAATGATACTAATAATATTACAAATATATTTAACCTATTTTAATCATTGCTTCAATCTTTAATTCTCGTTATCACCTTCTATCTTGATTTTCTTCTTCAATTTATTAATTATTGTACTCATCTTCGATCAACATTAATGTTACTCGAAAAATCAACTCGAAATCACCAAGAGGGGTAAATTGGTTCCTTAAAAAAATTGTGGAAGTGACGAATGAATGAGCAACAATGAACACAGCGGTTTATAGTGGTTCGCCCCCAATTGCCTACTCCACTACCTTAGCTTTCCACAGCTAAGATTTTTCCAAATTCACTAATTTGATCAATCTTTAAGGACAAGGTTTAACCTTACAACTCTCTTAAGATTTCTACCCAAGATCTTAAGAACTACCGTAAGGTTTCTACCCAAACCTTAAGACTCAACCTTCTCAAAGAGTACAACAAATAAGCAAACAAGAAATAACTCTTATAAGATCAAAATGTTTGCCAATTAAGCACAATTACAATGAATAACAATTGAGCTAAAGAATCACAATGAAAGCTCTCAAGTGTGTACAAGAAAGGTATGAAATAGTTAAGCACTAAGGTTGTATTAATTGATCTTTAAGCATGTTAATCTCTCTTCTAGTTGTAGGACCCTTGGAATATGGTATTTATACCCTTTAATACATTCCAACCATTGGGGTTGTCGGAAACATGAATAGAGTCGTTGAGGATGAAAATACCAAATCATTAAATTCACCTACAACAAAAGTATCGATACATTTTCTACGAGTATCAATACTATTAGTATTTAATGCCTGATTCAGTGACTGTTAAATTTAGTTGACAATGATATCGAAGACAAATTATTGATACTCGATAAAAGGTATTGATATTTAATGTAAAAGTATCGATACTTTTTGGCCTGGAGCAATATTGACTTGTTTAAAAACAGTTTTAACATGATTGAAAATGTTTAACTCAATTGAAACCATTTTAACTTGATTTTATCAATTTTGCCCGATTTTGTTCAACTTTAACTTTTATTCAAAAACACTTTAATTTTTTATATCAAAACATATTATCAAATAAAGCTTAGTTTAACAATCTCCCCCTTTTTGATATAACAAAATATTTGGTAAATTTATTTTTGAATAAATTGCTCACTCAATAAAAATTCATTTTCAATTTAGCTCCCCTATATAAAATTTATTCTCAATTTAAGGCTTAAAAAATAAGGTCGAATTTGACATTCATTTTAATTTGAAAACTTGGTCATTAAATTTGACATAATCATAATCAATCAACCATAAAATTCACCTTTCTTTTCTCCCCTTTTTGTTATATAAAAAATAATCAAATAATGAGTGAGGGGGCTATTGGCTATAACATCCTTAAGAGGAAAAGAAAGTGGTTAGTCCAAAGATAGATATTAAAAATAGAGAAAAAGTGAACTAACATACCAAAAACATTAAGGTCCAATCACGTAGAATTTGCATTTGTGTTGTTCACCTTGAAGCAAAGCACCGTACCCAATTTCTTTTGGGTCCATAAGCATTAATTTCCAAGATTTTAGTCCCTTTAGGTATCCATTTAGAAACGATATCCTTATCTTTAGTAGTAATGAGTCGTTTAGGGACCCATATACTCTTAACAAATTTTCTTTTGTAAAAACTTGAGGGACCTCTATGTTTATAATGATTAAAGCTATTTTTAACAAAGTTTTGTTAGAGTAAGCTTTTTCACTCTTAAGCAACTCAAGTTGCTTTTAATGATCATCATGAATTTTAGAAAGCAAATTATATAAGTCTTGGTAATTTTTAGCTAAATCATTTAAAATAGCTTGTATATCATGAATTTTACTTTCAAGTTCATGATTGACTTTGGAGAGTGAACTATCTTTCAATTTAGAAATAGTTTTCTTATATTTTGAAACCATAGTTTCAAATTCTAAGCCTAATTCATCATAGGCATCTTATAACTCATCAAAAGAATAAGAATTTGAAATAGATGAGTTAGAAGTTACCTTAGAATCATTGATGGCCATAAGGCATAGGTTGGCTACTTCTTGATCTTCATCATCGGATGAATCCTCATCATAGGCCTTGTGTTTTTGTTTGCTAGACCCCTTCTTCTTCCATTGAAGACAATCAAACTTAATATGTCCCGGCTTCTTGCACTCATAGCAAATAATGAGATCTTTCTCCTTGGTAGATTCAAGCTTATATTCCTCTATATTTTGGAACCTTCTTCCTTTATTAGACTTCATGAACCTCTTGAATCTCCTAGCAAACATCTCTATCTTTTTGTCTTCATCTACCTCTTCACTTGTCTCACTATCTTCATTTGTGGTGGATTTTATAACAATAACAACATTCTTCTTCATAACTTTTTCTTCTTCACCCCATTTGTTGAGTCTCATTTCATGTGTAAGCAAAAAACCGATGAGCTCATCCAATGTCAAAGTTTCTAAATTCTTTGCTTCTTCAATTGCAATCACCTTGGCTTCCCATGATGTAGGTAAGCTTTGAAGCATCTTCCTTACCACCTCTTCATTTGGATAAGTCTTCCCATAAGACTTCAATCTATTTATGATGATTGTAAACCGATCGGACATCTCCTTGATATCCTCTTAGGGCTTCATCTTGAAGGTTTCGTAGTTGAGAGTAAAAATTTTAAGTTTAAACTTCTTCACTTGGCTAGTGCCTTCATGGGTGACTTCAAGCTTGTCTTAAATCTCATTGGCGTTTGAACAAGACGAAACTCTACTATACTCACCCAGACGAAGTGCACAAAATAGAATGTGCATTGCCTCGGCATTGAGTTGGATGCTTCTTCTATCTTCCTCATTCTATTCTTCTTGCTTTTTGGAACTAAAAGCTCTCTTTCTTGTTTTGGTACAATTGAAGGACCATCCACAATAATGTCCCATACGACAAGATTATTTGCTTGGATGAACAATATCATCCTTGTCTTCTAATAAGAATAGTTAGCACCATTGAAATAAGGAGATTTGGAGATAGATTGAGACTTACCAAAGAAAATTGACCCGGAAGTAGATGTCATTATTGTAGAATGAGTTTATTATCATTTGAGATTCTCCGTGATCTTCTCTTAGTTGTTAAACCGTCTTTAGAGACTAGCTCTGAACCCAATTGTTAGCTCGAAAGATCAAATCAAAATCATCAAAAGGGGAGGGTGAATTGGTTTCTTAAAAAATTTGTGGAAGCAACAAATTAATGAGAAATAATGAACACAATGATTTATAATGGTTCAGCCCCAATTGCCTACTCCACTACCCTTAGCTTTTAATAACTAAGGATTTTCTCAAAATCACTAATTTGATCAACCTTTTAAGACAAGGTTTAACCTTACAACTCCCTTAAGATTTCTACCTAAAATCTTAAGATTGCAACTACCTTAAGGTTTCTACCCAAACCTTAAGACTCAATTCTCAAAAAGTATAACAAAGAAGTAAACAAGAAATAACCCTTACAAGATCAAAATGTTTGCCAATTAAGTACAATTATAATGAAGAACACTTGAGTTAAATAATAACAATGAAAGCTGTCAAGTGTGTACAAGAAAGGTATGAAAGAGTTAAGCATTTAGGTTTTATTGAATGATCTTTAAGCTAGTTAATCTCTCTTCTTATTGTAGGACCTTTGGAAGATGGTATTTATACCCTCTAATACATTTCCAACCGTTGGGGTTATCGGAAACATGAATAATGTAATAGCCCAGATTTCGGTGATGTCGAAAATAGTGGTTCGAGACCACCAAATCTGACAAATGAACTCGTAGATTATATTATTTAATGTTTACGAGCCAAATGTAGCTTTTAAAAGATTTTTGAAATAGTAAATTGTGTTTTATAAAGATTTATTTGGTCAAGAAATTGAGAAAAAGAGATATCGAGATCTCGGTGTTATAAACCGAGTCATAAATATTTTTATGAATATTTACGGAATGTCAATAAAGTAGTATTAAAATTTCGTTAGAAAATTTTGACTTTGGGTGGTTAATTAAATAAAAAGGACTAAATTGAAAAAGGTGTAAAAGTTGCTAAAAGGATTAAATAGCTAAATTGTCAAATGAGGAAGGACCTAAAGTGAAAATAAGCCCAAAAGAGATATTTTGGAAGGAAATAGCTGAGAAAAATTAGGAAATGGGTGAAATAAGGGGAAAATTGAAAAATTGCCAAAATTAGCTAAATAAAAATGGGACTAAATTAGAATATCTAGAATTCTCTTCATTTCTCTTCATTTTCATCAGTTGAAAAATAGTCATGGAAGAGGGTTCAAGTTGGTTTTCATACTATAGCTTCATGTAAGTTTAATTCTTGCTTTCTCCTTGAAATTTCTATGTTTTTGAACTTTTACAATTTGGTCCAACTTACTATGTCATTAGTTTTTGATTCTATGGCTAATTTTTAAAATTTATATGAATTATTGTTAGAATAATATGATGAATAAACATATAATTGAAGCTTTAATGTTGATATATGATGATTTTATCAAGTAAAATTGATGGAAATTATTTTTAGGACCTCATTGTAAAAGAGTTTGGAATTAAGGTTTAATGCTAAATTCCTGATTTTCAAGGGTTAGTAAGTAGTTTAAAATGATATAATAAGGTATTAATTTAGAAAATTTATCCCAATTGAGGGGTTAATTGGACAAGGACTGAATTGTATGAACTGTGAAATTTGGGGCAAAATGGAAATCAACACTTTGCACTAAAACAGTGTTGAACAGCAGCAGCAGTCTAACTTTGAAAAATCACCAAAAATTGTAGAAATCGAATTAGAGGATGAATAAAATATTGAATTAAATCTTATTAAGTCTAGTTTCTTATAGAAGAAACAATGTAAGCAATGGAATTGTAAATCATGAGATATAATAGGTTTTGAGAGACAAGGTCAGAATGATTTCGGGTTTCCCTGTTCTTAATTTGGAAAATCATCAAAATTGGAAAAAAAATAATTAGGGGCTTAAATTTATATGTTAAAAATACTGAATGAGTTTATTTTCAATAGAAACAAATGGGAACATCATCCGAATCCCGTATGAGGAGATAATTAATTTTTAGTGAAGAAGGGTCGGAACTGTCAAACAACATAACAGGGGTGACTTTAAAGAATAAACTGTACTTATTGGCTGAACCAAAAATTCTGAAAATTTTGTGGTAAGAGGATATGTGAGTCTAGTTTCAGGGAAAATTATCGGATCTTAATTTGGAGTTCTTGATCTCAAGATAAAAATAATTTAGTGACTATGACACGGATGAACATCTTGAATATTCACATAAATAAATAGTGAAAAATTATAGATAATGTTACTTACAAATGTGTTATTTATACTAAGGATGTTGAATGGAGAGGAGGAGGAGGAAAATATATGAATGACTTATGTATAAATTAATCACATGCCCGATTATAATCGATAAACGTTGAATTAGAAATGATAAAATATTTTATTTCAAATATTTATTATGAAACTAAGATTATTGTTATGGTATAAATATCGAATTGTAAGTTCGTGTAACTTGAATTATATTCTTAAATACTTCAAACATATTGTTATTGATGTGAATATGATTTGGATGTTTATTGTATGATAATTGATGAAGTATTGATATTCTTGATGAAAATGGAAAATAAATCTCGGTTGAATGAAAGGAAATTTCGATGGATCTCTGAAAAGAAATTGACGTTAAAAAGGATCTTGCCCGAACGGGTGATCCTATCCTGATATAGCCCTCCCGAAGAATATGTGTAAAAAGAATCTAGCCCGGACGGGTGATCCTGATATAAGCCCTCCCGAAGAATATGTGTGAAAAGGATTTAACCCGGACGGGTAATCCAAAGTAAATGTGAGTCTGAATTTAGCTCGATCGTAATCCGCATAAAGCTCTATAGAGTATTTGTCATTGCAGGGGATTTAGCCTGGACTAGTAATCCCGTTGTAAGAAATGAGGTTCGCGGGAGTGTGCTCTCTTACAGGGGATTTAGCCTGGACTAGTAATCCCGCTGTATGGATGAGGTTCGCAGGAGTGTGCTCTCTGAAATGGAAATGTGCGCACATGAATATGAATTGATGGACCCAGGTTTGTACACTAAAGTGTACCCCTGAAAATCCATTGAAATTTCAAGAAATTCAACTGGATAAATATGAAAAAATAATAAGGGAATGGAAATCATGGTATTGATGAGCTCATCAATCATGGTATATATTATGTGATATAAGGACATACGAGTTGATGAGACATGAACATAGAACTTGGTTGACAAATGAGTTCATTTGTGATTATATATTTGTACACCATTGAGTGTATTATTCGTATGAATTGGTATTGCAAATGAGTTAATGAGAAGAGTTCTAATATGAAATAATCTGAATTCTAAATGAAATATTATGAAAACGTATTTGAAATACATTGGTATGTCTTGTATATGTTATTTGAGTTCATAATGTGGAAAGTAAATGTATGTGGAAATATGAGATGATGATACCTGTACATGGAATTTATTAGTGGATACGTACATCCAAATTTATATGATAGATTGTAGTGAACATTGAAATTGGGCTCAATAAGTGATTTGTCAACTTTAATTGTGATTGGCAGGAAGAGTTAGTGAATTGCATGTTTATGAATTATTACACGTATTTGTCAAAATACGAGGAAATGATGGTAATTAATACATGGAAATATGAGACTATGATATATATAAAAACATGGCATATGTTTGATAGTTGTGTTCATTCATAATTATGGAATGGTGCACCTCAAGTGCACTATATGTGTAAAGAAACTTTATAATCAATTTCGGTATTTGAGCAATAAATGTTTTAAATTGCCTATAAGTATTCTGTACTTCTTGGTAATGCCTCGTACTTTATTTTGGCAACAGATATGGGTAGGGGGTGTTACAAATAAAGTTGTTGGGGATGAAAATACTAGATCATTAAAGTCACCTGCAACAAAAGGTATCGATACTTTTCTATGAGTATCGATACTATTAGTATTTAATGCCTTATTTAGTGACCGTTAAATTTAGTTTACAACAATATCAAAGACAAATTATTGATACCTAGTAAAAGGTATCGATACTTTTTGTAAAAGTATTAATACTTTTCTTTTGAAAATTGAAAACAAAATGTCAATTTGGTATCAATTTTAGAATGAGTAATTGATATCTTGAAAATTATCGATATTTTTAGCTTGAAGCAATATTGACTTGTTTAAAACAATTTAACATGATTGAAAATGTTTAACTCAATTGAAATCATTTTAACTTGATTTTATCAATTTTGTCAAATTTTGTTCAACTTTAACTTTTATTCAAAAACACTTTAATTTATTATATCAAAACATGTTATCAAATAAAGCTTAGTTTAACAATTAAACTTGAATGTAATTAATTACTTTGGAGTTGCAAATTACCCAAACAATTATAAAATTATAATAGTAAGCAAGAAGAATTTATTGATGCAAATCGAGAATTTTATAAAATTATAATTGTAATAATAATTAAAAATAGCATAAAATAAAAATAAAAATAATAAAAACGTGATATTAGAAAGTGAAACTTTCACATTAGACAATAGAACGAGAGAAGAAAATGAATAAGGGTGAATTCAAAATAAATTTAATATAATACGATAATAACTAAATATACGTGTGTTGCAATAATATCATAAATTTACCTCACCATCTATGAAAATGATCTTTCATCTCTTTGGTGACATTGTCACTTGAATCATTTAAAATTTCCTCCCGAAAAACCAATACTTTAATACTCCATTATTTTTTAAACCAACTTCCAAAGCTAATAATATATTTTTACTTCAAACTTGCCAATAATGCCAATAATATTTTTTTCGTTATATTATTTTTTTTTAAATAATAATCGACAGCCTTTATTGAAAAAAAACAAACAAACATAATTGGGCCTTCCGGTATGAATAACCATCAGGCTGTAGTCTAAACCCACATTGTAAAAACCAATGAAACATCTAGATGCCTAAAAGAATCAGTTTTCTGAAAAGGAAATTAGGGTAATAAATGCTAAGGAAAAAAGGAAACTAGGGTAATTATTGCTGCCGGTTCACATACAGCTGGATGGCATTCACTCTTATCTTTTCTTTTTCGGTATTACCAACTGCATCAGATGATAGCCTCCCATTTTCTTATCTGCGTTATCGGTTCATCTTCTTCCTTCGCTATTCCATCTTAGTCTGGCCTCTGTCTCCATCTTCCTTCCGAGCTTGCTTGGGGAGAATGACTTTCGCTACTCTCAGGTACGTTTCTACCTCTCTTTTCATTGCCGCATCTGCTACTTTGTGAGCCACAACATTTTCATTTCTGTGAATAAATTGAAAGCTGATATCTTGAAAATGCCTTGCTTCTTCTTGAATATCACTGATAATTGCACTAATAACAGACTTGTCTTTTTCCCTTGTTTTGCATTTCTGTATCACCGCTCGCGAATCTCCTTTGATTGTGACAGAGTTGATCCCCATTGAGATACCTAATCTGACCGCGTGAAGCCCAGCATATGCTTCTGCTGCAAAGGAGGAAGGGACATTTAAATTTAAAATTGTCTTTGTGTTTATGATTTTGCCCGATCTGTCAAGAACCACTAGACCAGCCATCGATTTGGCTTCTTCGCTCCTAAAGGCCACATCGAAATAGATTGTTGTCCTTGAGGATAGATCTTGCTATTCTGTCCCCCTGCATGTGTTAAAGGTACTCTTTTCCCCTTCTATACCCTCGACCTCAGCCAAAATATCTTTGAACTTTTGATGCTAGATCCCTTACCGATTCTGATCTTCCTTCGTTTATGAGCCTATTCCTCGATCCCCACACGAGCCAGATTGCTCAACAGAATACTCGACTTTGTTTGTGATTGCTATTCATGAACACCTAGGTGAGCCAATCTCCAAAGTTTAGAGTCATCTAATCACTAATCCAGGACATGTCTAACAACTACCATATCTCTCTTGTAACAGGGCAAAATTGAAACACATGGTCAATATTCTCTTCTCCATTTCTGCATCTGGGACAAACAGTGCCGTCTGCTATTCTTTTTGCTCTGAGATTAGCTAGGGTAGGCAAGTAATTCCATGAAGCTTTCCAAATTGTAATTAAAATCTTTGATGGGAGCTGAGTATTCCAAAGCTTTTGTAAAAAATTTTAGATCTACCAGACATTAATTGATTAGGATCCAGATTAGCACTCTATAATAGTTTGTAAGCACTTTTAACCGAGAATTCACCAGAAAGCTCATCCTTCCAAATCTAAAAATCCTCTCTTGGGTTTGTCGCCAACGGGATTTGTAGGATCTTTTGTGCATTATCCGCTGAGAAGGTAGAATTCACCAACTCTGATTTCCACATTTTATTAGACGCATCAATTAATTCAGACACTAACTCGATTTGTCTGTTGTTTCTCTCTCTGTTTTCATTCATCACCTGTCCTGGTATCCAATTGTCTTTCCAGACCCGAATTCTAGTCCCCCGCCCCACTCTCCAGCCCACTCCACTTTGAAGCAGCCCCTTGGCCGCCCAAATACTTCTCCAGGTAAGTGAAAGTGAGTTACCTAACTGAGCACTAAAAAAACTGAATGTGGATAATACTTTGCTTTAAGTACTCGCGCCAATAGAGAATTTGGATAACAAAACAATCGCCACCCCTGTTTAGCAAGCATAGCGGTATTGAATTGGCTCATGTTGCGAAAACCAAGACCCCCACAATCCTTTAAAATGCATAACTTTTTCCATGTACACCAATGAATGCCTTTTTCCCTGCCCTTTTTGCCACCAGAACTTGGCCATAATATTTTCCAAATCATCACACAATGACTTGGGTAACAAAAAGCATGCCATCGAAAAGGTTGGAATGGCTTGCAAAATGGATTTAATAAAAACTTCTCTCCCTCCCTGAGATAAATGCCGAATGCTCTGTTGATCTATTCATTACTTCATTCGATCTTTCAAAACCTGGAAAGATTCCTTTTTCCTTCTCCCCACCATGTTGGGTAATCCTAGATAATGCTCTGGATCAGTTGAACATCTGACACCTAAAATTCTGCCCACCAAGTTTCGCTGAATCAAGTGTTCCTCTTGAAAACACAGTTGATTTTTCAAAATTTACACATTGCCCCGAACACCTCCTGTAATTTCTCAGTATCTCCTTTAAGACTGTAGCTCCCCTTTCAGATGCCTCACTGAACAAAATACAATCGTCTGCAAATAATAAGTGTGAAACTTGCAGCCCACTCCTGCTGGCTTTAACCCCTTTTAACACTCCTTCTTGCATTGCTAAACGCATGAGGCTAGATAAACCCTCCCCGCACAAAAGAAAAAGAAATGGGCTGAGTGGATCTCCTTGTCGTAAGCCTCTTTCTGGATGGAAAACATCTCCTTTGCAACCATTTACAATCACTGAATACGTGACAGAGTTTAAACACTTCATGATGGTTGCCACCCATCTGGAAGCAAAACCCAATCGAATCATTACATCTTCAACAAATTTCCACTCAACCCTATCATAGGCTTTGCTCATATCGAGTTTCACAGCCATAAACCCTTTCCTACCTGTTCTTTTCTATTTCAATCTATGAAAGAGTTCATAGGCGAGCACTACATTATCTGAAATCAACCTTCCAGGAACAAACGCACTCTGAGCCATATCAATGCACTTTCCAATAACCCCTCTTAGCCTATTTGTTATGGCTTTCGCCATGATTTTATATAAAACATTACAAAGACTAATTGGCCTAAATTGTTTCATATTAACAGGATTTGCAACTTTTGGAATAAGAGCTATGTTAGTAGCGTTTACCTGTTTAAAATCTTTCCCTTCATTCAGATTTTGTAGACAAAATTTGCTAACTGCATCCCCCACTACATGCCAAAATCTTTGGTAGAATAATGTCGGCAATCCATCTTCCCCTGGGGCTTTAGTAGGCCCCATTTCAAATAATGCTGATTTAATCTCTTCCTTTGTGAACGGCTTCAAAAGTTGATGGTTATCCTCCTCTGTTACACATTTTGTAATTCCTGACAACAAATGCTCACTTCTTCCCTTTCTTCAGATCGAAACAACTTTTGAAAATAAACTCTCGCAATATCCGCATTGTCTTGGCTGATTTTCGTTTCTCTACCACTTTCATCTTGCATTTTGTGAATCCTGTTCCTTCGTCTTCGCTATGTAGGTTGACAATGGAAAAAAGCAGTATTCTGATCCCCATATTTTAGCCAATTAATGCGCACTCTTTGTTCCCAATACCGTTCATCTTTGTCAATTTCCAAATTCAATTGAACTTTAGTATCAATCAACTCACCCAGATTATTGTCATCTCTCTCGACATCTAGAAGATCTGCTAATCTGTCGGTTAAAGAAACTTTTCTCTTCTTTCGGTCATCTTGTATTCGCCTAGCCCATTTTCTCAAACCAGTTTTTAACGCATCCAATTTCATCAACAAGTTGCCTGAAGATGATTCCCAAATATTCTTAACTTCCTCTTCAAATGACTCCTCCATCGTCCACCAAGCTTCAAATCTGAAATCTATCTCCCTTGCTTTGAGATCTATCCTTTCTGTGTTCACTAAAAGTGGGCAATGATCAGAAAAAGAATGACTTAGGTGTTGAATAGATACTTCAGAAACCGTGTCGCCCAATCTTGATTAGCTACTCCTCTGTCGAGTCGCTCTCGAATGTTTGTCTCCGGTAAATTTCCCCTTTTCCCATGTGAACCATCTCCCCGAAAAACCCATATCCATTAGACCACATTCTATAATTACATTCTGAATGCCTTCATTCTTCTCTCATCTCTAGGAATCCCTCCTTTTTTCTCGACCCCGTACATGATCTCATTGAAGTCTCCACAAACAAACCATGGGACCCTCTCATTTGTGTATAAGTTCCTCAAATCAGCCCACGAATTGATCCTCTCTTGTTCATATGGAGAACCATAAAAACCTGTAAACCACCATTTCCCTTTTGAATCATTCTCATCAATCTCTACTTCGATGTATCTTCTTGAAAACTGTCGAAGCGTCACACTCACCTCCTGCTTCCATGCCAAACATAATCCACCTCTTGTACCCTCTGGATCAACCTCAATCTCATTTGCATATCCACAACTGAAATAATTTTTTCCATCTTACTCTTTCTAACTTTTGTCTCCATGAAGAAGACCACTTGGGGGTTTTGTACCTTCAGCGTATGTCGAAGTCTATTAACTGCTCGTGGACCCCTCAATCCACGAACATTCTAGCTTAACAGTTTCATTGCGACCGGTCGGCTTGCCTCTTGGCAGCCACCGATATAAAGTGGGTACCTTCCGAATCCCTCCTATTTCTCCCTGTCAGATTATTCTCCTTTTCTAGAACTGTCCTCCCCTCCATCTCCCCTCTTGCTCGCTTTTTACCTTCCTCCCCCATTAATACATCATCTTCCAGATCGTGATCCATGTCAGAAGAATTTGCATCCAAATTTTGAATGACCCCTGTAGTAATTCCTAATATCTTTCGACCATTCAAATTGAATCCCAAGACTGGGTCAAGTGACTTTCCATAGCTCCCTGTGTTATTCTCCTTAGTCCAAACTCTATTCCAAATTGTGTGAGACCCTTCAGCATCATCATTCCACTTCCCATCCTCCTCATCTCTCAGCCATACACTTTTTGGTATTACCACCCTTCGTGATTGAGGTCGTAATGATAAATCCCATCCCATCTCATTAACTTCCACCCCTAACATCATTTTTGCTTCACAAAAAGCATCGTTATGACCCAAACGACCATAGAAAAAACAAAACAGAGACAATCTTTCATAACGAAACTTAACATATGTGCTATTCCCACAATAAGAAATTTGTTTTCTTCTCTTCAACGGAAGTCTTACATCAATCCTGACTTTTATCCGCATATAGTTTCTATTTTCCTTACCCAGATTTTTCCCATCGTATTCCACAAATTCTCCTATAAAATTTCCCAATTGAATTGCCAAATTTTTGAAAATAAACCAATGGGAATTTCATGTATTTGAACCCAAAAAGGTGCCATAAACAAAGGGCTATTTAGCGGATCTTCCCCTCACTGCAACTTGTGTAAAATTAACAGGTGATTATTAAACGTCCATGGGGAACCTTTCATCACCCTATCTAGATCCATGATGTGATAAAATTGAAACATATACCTTTTTTCACCCAGATCCCGAATATTTACCCCTTTAACAGGATGCCACAGATTTGCCATGGTGTTTTTCATAGCAGGAAAATGCACAACACTGGCAGTTAAAAAACACCCTACTAATTTGAAAACTTCTTCTCTCCC
Source organism: Gossypium rotundifolium (assembly GCA_025506655.1). Lineage (NCBI taxonomy): Eukaryota > Viridiplantae > Streptophyta > Magnoliopsida > Malvales > Malvaceae > Gossypium > Gossypium rotundifolium. Next base: position 175,388,655 of record CP106724.1, read on the forward strand.
TTCGTCGCTTTGCTCAACTTGGATCTGTAAAATTTCATCCTCTTCAGCGATGGATAATCTTGCTAACTCTTCTTCCATTCCTTACAGGTGAATCTTGCTGGAGAAAACAAGATCTAATGAAGCCTCTAATCTCTATCCGCCACAAAATCAAAAGGAACAACAAGAGAAAACCTAGAAAAAATACCACAAAATCAAAAGGAACAACAAGAGAAAACCTAGAAAAAATAGCGTGCTAAGGAGCAGACCAGAGACGTGCCAGAGAGGGCAGACCTTTTTTTTTTCGTTATATTATTTAGATGCTATTTGTTTGAAAATGTTTTAGTGTAAAAGGCTAGTTATAATGGTAAATCTTAATTTTAATTTGTTTATAACTTTAAGGCTAATTAAATGATAATTAATTTAAAATAATATCTTTATAAATAATAACTTATATACTCAATTATGTAGTTTAAACTATTAAAAATTAGCCTTATGATTTTATCTATTACTAATAGTTAATTAATATTAGTTATTCTTAATACATTAAATTCAACTTATAAAAAACTCTATTATTTAAAATATATAATTTTTATATAATACCAATTTAGTAATGTAATAAATGATTAATTTTAAAAGTTTTTTAAACTCGTGATATATATATATATGATTATTTTAAAGATAATTATAATAAAAAGTAATACAAATTCAAAAATATATATATAAATTAATAGTAAATTTTGACTATACTAAGTATGATAAGATCACATCACCACATCATTATTTTCATAATCAGATTGGATTTGGCAATTGGATTGAGAACCAATCGGGTATTAATTTGGAGAGAGATTGAATAGATTGACCTGTGAACCGATATTAACTAGTTAAATCATGCTAAAAAAATATGGTTGAACAGGAAATTGAATCAATTTTCTATTTTTTTAATATTTTTTATTTTTATGAAATTTTTAATAATTTACTTGATCAAACCGATCGGGCAGAGCAAACTACAAACCAATAGCCTAACTAGTTTAACCACCGATCTAGTTCTAAAAACCTTAGATCAAATAACATGATCACAATGCAGAAATATAACTAAAATTTGGTAAGAAAGAGTGGCATGAAAAATAATAATTCCCTTTTGCCCCCAACTATACGTTCTTTTTTCCATTTTGGTATTTAAAATTTTAAATTAATATGTAATTTGCCCCTAACTTGTCTTAAAGTATTTAGTTAATACCCAATTTTTTTTTTTTTTTGAATTTAATTGATACTTAAACTAATATTCCATCATAGTGTTAATTTATACTACTGTAACATTGATAGTCAATTTAGCAATAACACGTGACAACCTCTCACCAAATGGCAATGGTAATTATCGCGTAGGGATTAACCTACAATTAAAATGAGATTTTCTTAGTAAGATTTATAATGATATTCTACTAAGATTTGGATCATTCTCTTTATTATCAGATTCAAGGTTTCATACGAATAACAGTTTTAACATGTTTCCTGGGCCAAAAATATTTAACAGGTTCGAGAAAGCTAAAAACTGGAGAGTAAATAATTTGCCAAATTTACATGTACGAGTGTTTTTACTCATAATTCATCAGTGGTGCAAACCAACCGATTTCCACCCTTTCAAAGATTCAGAATTGCCAGCCTTAAAGTCTATTCATATGGTACCACATAAAGTTCATAAGATTTTTAAAACGCATCTCTTTCTCTTTATTCCTTTGTTATGGGAGAAGCGCATAGCCATAAGCCATAAGTGTCCGACATGGATATATGCCATATTTTTAAGTCATTATACACACAAATGTCACACGCGGGCAACATAGAAAAAATGAAAAGTTAGGATTACAAAGTCAAGTCTGTAAACATGTTGAGCAAGAGAAAATGCAGAGGGGCAAGGAAAGAAAAGAAAAGATTCAAGAGTAGACACATGCATACATATAGGAAAAAAAATTTGCGGGCAAAGAATTTAAATTATATATATAAATATTCAAAACTGTAAGAGCTAATAGCCCCAAAGGAAGTATCATATACATACAGAGATGAGCAAATTCAGTCATCTCTTCTCTTTTCATTTTTTTTTCTTCTATTTTATTGGGTTAGAAGGTCATTGAGATGATCTTATGTTGGTGGCAACTTTCATCTTCCATTTTTTTTCAACCTTAGCTAAGGTTTTTATTTGTTCTAAAGTGTGTGTGTGCCAGTAGCTCATTGTAATCTGCACAAATAATGGTCTAGTAGTAAGCATCCTTACCGAGCATTGACCGCACTTCCAAGATAGACCTTGGTGGCTCAAGGTCTTTTGCTGGGAGTGCATTGCCGACAAGCTGTTGCATCTGTGATGCGAAAGTATCATCCAGAATCTGCGAATTAACAACAGGGTACAATGTTAAAAACAGGCTAAACTGAAGAAGCTGTCTTGAGGGTGTCACTGGTAGAATCAAGAAACGAAATAACCAACATCAAACATTTTAATATCCCAATAATCCGAGTCAAAATACCTTTATGATGCCGTGTTTTGAAAAACCTTGCATCAGCCTTTTGAAGTAAACAATATAGCTTCTTACCTAAGCCTTTAGAATTTTCGTTCTGATACTATGATTTCAACCCATCTATATTGTCTCATCAATCCAATGTTTTAGCACTAATGATGGCTTATAAAAGAACAGCAGTAGCATGTTCCCAAAAAAGTTTCATGCTTTATGGGTAAGATCACAAATATCAGAAAACGAACTAACCTAACCGAGAACAGACTAATCAGACCGTAAACGTAATTCATCACTTCTTACTTCTCTAACTGAAATGAAAAAAGTCTTCCCCTTTCATTTTGGTCTCTTCAAAATTAATTCAGTTAATAATAAACAAGATGATCTCAAATATTAGTCTGCTTAGTTTGCCGATGCTCATGTATAAGCTTATTTACAAGATTAATCGATCATTTAAAGCTCGTTCAAACATCATTAGTGTTCGACAATAGTAAAGTAATAATAATCCCAAATTTATTATTTCATTTGATTCATGTTTATTTTTAATCTGTTTGTGTATGATCTGTTTGTTTTTCACTAAGATGATGCAAATATTTGTAATCATGTTCATCTAAGAGATGCAAAGCTCAGTAAGTGTTCCATTGGTTAAACATTATAGTAACGAATTCAGGGTCTTATTTTCAACAAGGAATGTTAGGCCTTTACTTACGGATACAGCAATTTGGGAACCTTTGTACCATGATCTATTTTCTTTCCGGTTTTCCAATAAGCCAAGAACATCCTGCAATGGCGAAAAAAAAAATCATGTAATTTGTGCAAAATATTTGCTTGAATTGCAAATTTCAGACAATTTACAGCATCATTCACCTATAACTTACTTGTGCCATCCGATCCCAGTACCATCGGCAGATTGCAATGAAAACTTGAGTCTCAAAAACTGTATGAAGGTGATTTATTGTACTTCTCAGCAGTTCTTTTAACATCTGCATTCCGCCTCGAATATCAGACTCTCCCGTAGTTTCTTTAGAATCTTGGAGAATCTTTTTCAATTTTGTCGAATTCTGTAATTTGGTCTGGAGAAAAGAAGGAAATAAAAGAAAATTAATTTCACAGCATAACCAAAATATTACTCAAACAAATTCATAATGATTGAATGAGAAACATGAGTATATAATATTGACTGTACTGCTTCTAGAATGATAAAATTTGACTGACTGATACAATCTTCAAATAATTCAAATAAAATGATAGATCAACACATGTTCGGATTGAAATTGAAACTTTGAGAACATATAATATACACTGATGCAGACAGTCTGCATAGAATGAAAGACATGTCTGTGTGTGAATGACAGGGTGGGAGGGTGGGGAACTAAATCCTCATTTATTTTCCCATCAGGGGAAATTAAATTCCGAAAGGAACAGTGATTGCTGCTTTGGAAAATAAAAGCAGCCATTGATGTTGCTGATGCATCAAACTTAATTTGATAGACAACCTGAGTCTGATAATATAGACACCCACAAAAAATTTATCCATCGATGTTATTTCTTGTTGAAGTCTAAGATTTTTGCTTATACAACAATTCATTTCAGCATTTAGACATGTATGACACTAATTCATGGCCACTTTGTGAAAATGACACTCACATTCTTGGCAAGTTTTTCAACGACAGCCTGCAGGTATCCTCTAAACTTGGTTCTCAACATCACTGTCACCTCACTAAGATGCTCTCCAGGAGCCGTATTTCCACCTTCAGGGATGCAAGAACCCCATGACTTGAACTGGGTCTCTATCTTGGGACGTAGGACATCAAGCATCCTCTTCATAGAATTCAACAGGATACCCAGCTGAATGTAGCAATCAAGCTTTTAATCAAAAGACTCCATAGAGTATGCTTGTTAGCTAAAATACTATGGCTTACCTCATCAGGAACACTATAGGAGCAAACAGATTGTTTAGTAAGTTTCTGCATGTACTTAAGGCTGAATTTCTTTGGTGTCAAATTTTCCTTCAAAGGAGATACTACATCTACATACTGCTTATCGAGAGCCTCCACTATAGCTTTCTCAACATCTGAAATAGCCTGGTTTAGAAATGTTAGAAATAGGCTTTTCTTTATTATATTTCTCACAAGAAATTACACTAATATTTATATACATAGTGAGCCTAACTTTAGGAAACTCTATACTAGGAAGCAAACTGATTCTAAGGATGCTGTCCATTAAAACATAGCTTTAAAGTTAGGGATAGCAATAAATAAAATATCTACAAGATTCTTTCTGATACACTGAATATTCCTTATTAGGAAACTGTAATCTGACACTCCCCCTCAAGCTGGGAAATGGATATCATCCATTCTCAGCTTGCTTACTAGTTTTTGAAAGGTCTTCCCAGATAATCCTTTGGTAAGGATATCTGCCAGTTGACCATCAGTGGACACATACGGAGTGCAAATTAAGCCACTACCAAGTTTCTCCTTGATGAAATGTCTGTCAACCTCAACGTGCTTCGTACGATCATGTTGCACTGGATTATGTGCAATATTGATAGCAGACTTATTATCACAATACAGCTTCATTAGACCTTCCCACTTGATCTTCAAATCCTCCAAATTAATTTTCAGCCATAATAATTCACAAATTCCAAGAGCCATCGCTCTAAATTCAGCTTCTACACTAGATCTAGCCACAACATTCTGTTTTTTACTCCTCCAAGTTACAAGGTTGCCTCCCAGAAAAGTACAATAGCCCGAGGTTGATCTTCTATCAACCATAGATCCTGCATAATCTGCATCAGTATAGGCTTCAAGGGTTAAATTCTCCCCTTTCTTAAATAAGATTCCTTTGCCTGGAGTGCCTTTTAAGTACTGTAGAATCTGATATATAGCTCGAAGATGTGACTCTTTAGAATTATGCATGAATTGATTACAACACCAACTTCATAGACAATATCCTGTCTAGTATGTGACAAGTAAATGAGCTTCCCTACGAGTCTTTGATATGAACCCTTATCAACTCATCGCATCTTCTAGTGCATCTCCAAGTTTGTGGTTCACCTCTATGGGTGTCTCTGTTGGTTTACATCCCAACTTGCCCGTCTCTCAACAAATCAATTATGTATTTTTGCCGAGATATGAAGATTCCTTCCGAGAGTGTGCTACTTCAATACCAAGGAAATATTTTAATTTACCAAGCTCTTTGACCTCAAATTCTTTTACTAGGCGCTTCTTTAAATTTTCCATTCCTTCCGGATCATCACCGTCACTATAATGTCATCTACATAGACTAACAAAGCGCCATTCCCCTCGAAGATGAGTGATTTACAAAGCAGTGTGATCTCCTTGACTGCTTATACCCCACTTGAGCATCACTTTGGTAAATCTTCCAAATCAAGCTCTCAAGGACTGCTTTTAGTCCGTGATGAGCCTTTTTAGTTTGCAAACCACCGTCTCAGTATTTGAACCGAACCTCGTGGAACATTCATATAGACTTTCTCCTCAAGATCACCATGTAAGAAAGCATTTTTGATGTCAAACTCAGTAGTTTCCAACCTCTGCTTGGCCGAGTGACAACAACACTCTCACAGTGTTCATCTTTGCAACTGGGCAAACGCCTCAAGGTAGTCTATTCCATACTTTTGAGTGTACCCTTTAGCAACTAATCTTGCTTTGTAACTCTCCAAAGAGCCATCTGAATTGTATTTCACCGTGTACGACCAACGACATCCAACTGCTTTTCTTTCCTTTCGGTAATTTTACCAAATCCCATGTCTTATTTTTTTCAAGTGCTTCCATTTCAACCTTCATGGCATTTTTCCAATTCTCATCATTTAATGCCTTGACATGCTTTTGGGAATGGAGATAGAATTTAAGCTAGTAAGAAAGGCTTTGTGGTTATGGGACAAATTTTTGTAAGACATGAATGAGTACAAGGGATGTTTTATACAAGCCCTAGTTCCTTTTCTAATAGCAATAGGAAAATCATAGTCTTTCTGATCTGAATTTTCAGTAGTATTCAAAGTAGGTTCAGTAGTTACCTCGGGTTGTAGAGCAGTAGGTTGTTTATCATAGCCCCAAGTGTATTACTTGTTAAACAAAAACTGTTTAAACAATACATGACATGGATTAATAGATCACTTGAGCAAACTCCAAATCTCTTCCTCCCCTCAGCCCCCAAAAAAAAAAAAAAAAAAACAAGCTAGTATTTGGAGGAGAAGCATTGTAATATTTGTTGCATGTCAACCTATGAGGTGAAATATAATGAGTAGATAATGTACATTTTCCAGCACAAAAATATACTCAGGCCACCGGCAGATGATGATGACTTCATAGTCACTCAATGTCCCCTTTAGTCGTTCATACATTTCATCAACAAAAGGAGTTGTAGAATGTTGTGTTCTAACTCCTGACCACTTCACCTGCAAGTATTCAGACAATGAAAAAACAATTCTGTGGAGACCAGTTTGATGAAATCTACAAGATTCTTCTAGAATAAAATATTTTAGGACTGTCTTCATTTTGCGGACTTCAATTTTAATCATATAAAAAGAATAAAGAGAATCATTACATGCTTAGAGAAGGTGACGATGATATGCTCTTCCTGACTCAAATCAATTAGGCCCCATATTATTAGTGAGTTACAAAGCAGGAAATCTAGTTTAAAGAATGTACCGTTTCTAATTTACATGACTCAAGTAGAGACTGCTGCTTATCTTGAATCCATATCATGATGTACAAGTGGAACAACTCCTTTGCATCAACTCCACCTTTCACATGACTAGAAGAAAAATAAATAAAGTTCACGGTAGTGCAAAGAGAAATTACTCAAAAGAATGGTTGTTACCAAAAAGTTACCTTATGTTCCAGCTGGCAAGATCTCGGTGGAAATCAGCAGTTTCGATAACAAGTTCTACCACAGGTGGTGAAGGGCCAGGTGGTAGGCATGCAAGAAGGAATGCACGTAATCTGTTGCAAAGTTCGGTGCTGTATGTAGATGCTGACAGATTTGGTAAGTCTATAAAACTGCACAAAGAAGGAAGACAATTAAATGATGCAACTGCATATATGGGCCTAATGAAATGTTTATACATGCATGATGGTTTGCTGAAAATTTAAAAGTGTATCAACAATTTTGATACAAAACATTACTGCTAACTGCATATATGAATAGAAATTTACTTTGTGAGCAAGCAAAAACAAATCAAACAACAAAAGGAAGAACATACGTGGGAAGTATATGTTGATTGTGAATCTCAATATCTGTTAATATCTCATTCTTAATGTTCCTGCAAAGACATGTCACCTTCTGATAAGCAATAGACATTGCAACAGGGTCCATAAAATTGGGCTCATTGTTGGTGGTAACAAATTCATCAGTCTCAGCCAAGTGCCTTCTAGATCTTTTTCTTGCAGCAGCCTGCGTAAATATGGATATTTAGAAAGTAGAGGCAAGGCATGTAGAAAGATAGGTATATCATTAGAGAAATTAAATTCTCAAACCTGGAAATAATGACACAGATTTGTTGGTGCTTCTGGAGACAATACATCATGTAGAAGCATATAAAGTTTAATTGCAGGTTCCAGTGCGGGTGCTACAAGTCCTGTTGCAGGCTCGAACACATCCATAATGCCTGAGAATGATGATTCGTCAAGTGATTTGTAGTTCTCGAAAACCAGAGAAAGAATCTGCTTGATTTGATCTTTGGTTTCTCCCAAAATTCGGTTCTGATGAAGCAGCAAACAATCATCTGTTTTATTAAACGAAGGAAAAAACTATTAGAAATTATAAACAAAAAGTGGAACACATAGTACCTCTTGATGGCTCAATGCTCTTTTGTTGTGGCCTTTCATAGCAACAGGCATTAACAATTCATGCACCAAACTGAGGCAATCAGCAGTAGGTGTGGCCACATCCATTACATAGGAAAGATACCTGAAAAAAATGTACAGATGCCAAACCTAAAAACATTGACCAAAACAGTAACTTTCTAAAATATGAATTGCAACTCTCAACAAAAAAGGTAAAGACAAAAAAACAAATTTCAATTACCTTAGCTTGGTGTAGACATCAGAAACTCCGTAATACGAGGCAAACTCTGTTAATAGCCATTTCCATGACCCATATAACTGTAAGTTCCTCTGCTGGAATCATTGAACCTTCATTGCAACTTCCAAGACAAGGTCATAAGCAGCTGTTTCAGCAACAGAACCACACTAGAAAAAGAAAGAATGCAATTATTATCACAAAACTATTTCAGAATTAATCCAATTTTTTTTTATATTAAACAAAAAAAAATGTAAGACAATAATACCAAATTGAAAGCAAAACAAATGGACTGAACCTTCATTCTTCAAAATGTGAGGTACAGAATTATGATTTAAAATTTTAAGCTAATCACAACTAGTTCACCTTGTGATGACTATTATCATCTGAACTTGCTAAGTAGTTTATACAGAGTTGAAGCTTGCCTACAGGTTCATGCTCTGGCTCACGGTAAATAGACCACCACCGCAACTTGTCAGTCTGCATTCAACTTTTGTATGAGCATTGTTAAATCAACTAAAATTACAAATTAAGTAGAGCTAATAGTATTTTCGAACAATACTGCGTCTTCAACAATAGTAGCCACTTGCACAAGGACATGACCCAAATGCTTCCCCTTGGAGTCCTGAACTTCAACAATTAGATCATCTGCCAAACTATCTGGAAAGCTGCAAAATGCATCAGTTCCTGTCTTGTCAGTAACAGTCTTAAGAGAAATTTAGAGACAAAAGCAAGATAGGTGGGGAACAGTTGCATATAAGATGTGTGTTTTACCAGATCCCGGTTGGATTCTTATATTGTTTTCTTCAGCTGAGCTTTTCAGTCTCAGCATGCACACATATGTTTCTAATGACATGTATGGACAGAGAAAATCATGTTGGAAAATTAATGAGTAAGTTGGCTAATTCATAATTAAAAAAGAAGATAAATTGGAAGAGAACTATCCAAGCAATACTATAGATAAGTACAATCAAAATGTTTTAGTTACAAACAAGTAAATACAGAAGTCCTTAAAGCAATATACAATTCAAAGGAAAAACCATATCTTTCAGAAAAAAAAAAAAATACTATGTGCAGTTGAATATTAAGGAGTTAGCCTGTTTTGTGATTGCTGTAAATGATGTGGGCATCTATTGGCTTTTGCATAGTGAGGACGAGTACATCCTAAGTCTGAGTCAACAGATAATATGAATAAAGCCATTTAATCAGGATCCTATTTTGTGTAACCAGTAATGAGAAAACAAGGGATTTCAAAAGACAATACCTTGTATAACTTCATACGAGGATGAATTCTTGCGTGAACTTCTCACGCCAATTTTCAGCAGCCCAGATGCTTGTTTTACATACCGAGTTCCAGCATGCATATATGCTAAACTTTTATGAGAGAAAGAACTATTTGGTAAACGAGGAGCAACTCGAATATTTTTAAGGGCCTGCCACCTTGAAGAGGGTATTGACTGAAAATTGGACAATTGATTCTGAATAGTCTTCAGCTTAACTCTTGGAGCACTGAGACTAAGAGATGTCATACTACAGCCAGTTGGTGGATCCAGGGTTGTTTTGACTTTGTGCACTGTGAGCAAAGGAGTTATTAGGGATAACCAAGAGAAAATGACTCTAAAAAGTAAAATTTTCAAATCTGAGATAGAAAAATTACCTTGCACTTTCATCTTGCCAACAATTTTCTTAGGTTTTGGGGCAGCAGCCTCACTGGTAAGATCTAAAGTGGGTTTTTCCATTCGTTCCTCTTGCAATTGCAAAAGAATTTGTTGTAATCTACACAGCACATGCAAATTTTAAGGGAAGCAAGAGAAAAAATTAATGGGAATAGAGTGATAAAGAATACTCATTTACAAATCATAAACAATACCAAACATTCCAATATCAGTTAAGGAACCGAATTCAATTTCTTTAGATCATTTCCTTCTGAGAACTGGATTTACTTTCATCAACTAACAGGCTAATGGAAAATGTAGTCATGTGTAAATTTTTATTTGATCGGACTACTAAACATTATGAAAACTTTTACCATTCAAAGTTCAGACCTGAAGTTAGAGACAGTGAACCAAGAAGCTACATGACATGCCTAACTCCAATTTAATTAGGAGAAACTTGCTCGTGGAAATTTAAGCAGAACCAAATCTAATAGCTCCAAATAACTGCTTTTACAATAATACCTAAGCATAGCAAAAGCCCATTAAGGAATTTTGATATTAACTTAGGGCAAGATAAACTGTTTAGAAGAATGAAGTAAGAGAGTAGACTCACCCAAAAGTATCTCTTAAAAGAGCACATTCATTTTCCAGAAACATAGGAGCTTCCATGCAACCCCTTGCCCAAGCATGAAGGCAAAGCCGAACACATGCATCGTAGGCAATTACAGCTTGCCAAGGTCCAAGACCACTGATTTTGATATGACAAACACTTAGAGCAGTTAGTGAACAGAATAAACTGCAGGAAGAAAGGTCAATTGTTGTCATTGGGAACAACAGTGAGTCCATGTTGGTCTGAGATACCTCGCATGGAATGTTGGAATGCGAGCACTGCCTGATGACCGGTGGCAGATTCTGCACCAGCACCAGTTCAGGGAACATATATAATAATATTATATTAATGTGCACCCTATCGTATATGCTGTAGGGGAACAGATTGATGTGCTTTCAGATTAAGTGTTTTACAAGAAAAACCATTTCACAAACCTTACAAACTCATCAGATTTTCTGCTGCTCCTATTATGCTCTTGCTTAACTCTGGACATGGATTTGAATGCCTTGGGGTCATGTGTACCAGTTGCAGACTGGGTGCTTTGTATTTCACACGCTGGAATGCACTCAGTGTCTTGCTTAACTTTCTGTACTGAAATAGAAAATGGTGGTGCAGTTGGAACATCACCATCAGAGAACTTTTCATGGTGTAGCTTCCCAGAGTTCAAATCCTGCAAAATCCATCTCCGTGAAAGCAGAGTGTATAGTCAATTAAGAACCACAGCAGGGACCAAATAATACAGAAGAGATTAATAATCAAACTGCCAAATGCATATATCCTTTATGTGCATGTATGCATAAATGTTCAAAATGAATTTTTAAATTTAGGTGTACATGTCCAAACTTCGTCTTAATGTACATATTCTTGAAACCAAGATGTTCAGAGTTCCCCTTTACCTATAAAAACCACCAGTAATCTTGAGGGATTGCGCTAAAGGCATTCATGAAACCAAAGGTTCTACATGTACATGCTCCATCAGAAGTCAGACAAGTGTAACAAGACTAGCTAAGGAAGCAGTAGTAAACATCTGAAGTCAGCAAGTATAGCTACTAATGATAGGCTGCCCTAATCCACCAAAGATAAGCATCAGTTCTCCTTTCCACCAAACATTAGCACACTCTAGAACTGATGTATATAGCTAACATACTTAGTCTTTATGTACTTTCCTACTATGCCTGCATTTTTATTCAAGTGACTCCGTGAGCCCTGATTGATACTATAATATAAATATTACGGCCAATTACCTCTACCAAAATTAATACCTTACAATATCGAGATGGCATCAAAATAAAGAATTGTGCCTCGAAATCTCAATCTGGAAAACAATCAAAACAACTCAAACCAAAGTTTTAGTAAAATAAACCTTATCAGCAGCACTTTCAACATTGATCCGAGAAGGCACACTCGAAGCATACCCTTCAGAAACACATGCTTTACTCCGTGAGATTCTACCATTAATGCGCCCCACTTGTGCAATCGAAAACTCAGAACTACTTGCCGAATCCGAAGACTTGTCCTCTTCTGTAAAACCATCTCTTCCAACAGGAAATCTCCCATTTCCCTTCACTAGCCTATCACCAAGATTCCCTCTTCTCCCTCCCATTAAAGTCCCCATAGACGAACCAACATCTGAATATATATAATCACTGGAAGTGGCATATAGAGGCTGCCTTTGGGCCTGGTTTCCATATCTATGAGCAGTTCCACTTCCATTAGTAATTTTTTGATCTTCTGGAGAAGAATCAAGAGAATGCCTCCCTCCATAAACAGTATCTTCCTCCGAGTCACTTGTCACGTCATTTTCAGAAGCGGGGGAACTGTCATCGTCAACATCACCGGTTAAAGTGGTGGAAGTCACCGGGATTGCCGTTTCCAGCAAGTGGCCGCTTCTGAATTTACCCGGCGGTGGTAAGCCGAAATTCCGGCCTCCAGCACGGATGTTGGTAATTTGATCAACTCGAGGCCTTAAGCTAGAATGTGAATATGGAATTTCCTTCGGTTAAAACGAAAAAGAAAATGAGGTTCCCTAATAAATGAAATGGAATTCGGAAAAAAAAAAAAAAACTCTCACTCCTTGAACCCATTTGAGGGCATTGCTGTCAAGTCCTTCAGTGAACATGTTCTTGGTTCTGTCTCTTAAATCCTACCTGAACCAAAATTGTCAAAATCTCTTGTAAGAATACATCAGTAACTAAAAAAATAAAATAAGAAAACTTATGAACAACAACGTGCGAAATGAAACAACAAAGAAAATATATTCAGAATTTCATATCAGAGAAAGCTTAAGCTAAAAGAAAAAGACAGAGAGAGTTCAGTGAAGAAATCAACTTTAGAATATAGTAATTTTACAGTAAACCAGATTTAGAAAAGAAAGAGTTTCAGAAGCATTGTTCGGCTCTGTATCGGAAAAATGATAGAGAGGATTGAAATCCAAAGCTTCCCTCTGCAACTAATTTATGCGGTTTTTCGTTTTCTAATAAAAGTACGGTTTCCTTATGCCGGTTCAATTGCAGACAGACTTAGTGGCGAAATTACTAAAATATACTAAATTTAAAAAAATTACAAAAAATGGCTGATAATTTAATTATTTATCGGAAATGTTATTTTTCCCCAAAACGCGTTCATTACAGCGTATTTTAGGGTGTAAAAAACGTGTCCTTGAGAGTGTGCTTTGTTGATGTGGCAAAAGTGCTCCCTCGTGGACGCACTTTGCCCGTGCAACGGTCAAATTTTTTTGACCGTTAGGCCTCCAACGGTAAAAAAAAACCTATAAAAACCCTCCACCCTTTTATTTTTTTCACAACAAAATCTTTATTCATTTTTCTCTCAACTTTCTCTCAAATTCTTCTCAAATTTCTCTTAAATTCCTTGAAACTTCTTCTCAAATTTCATAATAGTCCTTTAATATTTACAAAAAAGCCATTTTTTTAAATATATTTTTTGATAAATTTTAAAATATTCGATCGATTAGCAATGGCTGTGGAATTAATTCGTCTCACAATAAACACATTTCACGATCAAATGACAATGGTAAGTTTTAATTTTAATTTTAATTTTTTAATACTATTTAATATTTTTTAAGTTTATGCAATTTTAATTAAATTTTATTTTATAATTTTTTATACAGTCTATAGATTGGGTGTTGCAATGCTATATTCGCAATATACCTGATCCGCCATCGCTGTTGATCGAGAATTACATGCGGGAAGCGGGTTTTTTGGCACGTGGCCACGATAGGCCAGGGGTGCAAGTTGGACCCGAAGTTAATCAGTGCGTTGATAGAGAGGTGGAGACCCGAGACGCACACTTTCCATCTTCCATGCAGAAAGTGTACTATCCTCTGGAAGACGTGCATTTGCAATTGGGATTGCCGGTGGATGGGTATTTAGTCACCGGGTCCGCAACTTCTGGTGATTGGGCAGCCATATGCTGCGAGCTTTTGGGTGCTATTCCAGATAACATTTACGGAGGTCGGATCGAGATGGGCTAGCTACGAAACACATTCCCAGAGTCGAATAATGATTCGACCGAAATACAAAGAATGCGGTATGCTCGGGCATACATTCTTGAGATGATTGGAGGCTATTTGATGCCGGACTTGTCACGAGACCTCGACATCGAGGTGGTCAAACTCGTTGATTTTAAGAGCAAAGAATTAAGTTGGGGTCTCATTGCTAGCAAAATTGTATCGGAGATGTGTTGGGACGCAATGAATAAAGCGAAAATCGGAGGTTGCCTATCACTACTGCAATCATGGGCACGATTTCGATTTCCTTTTTTACATCCTCAGTCGACCACCCATATACATTCCCACTCATAACGAGGTAAACTTAATATTAGATTTTACAATTATTACGTAGATTTAAAATATAATTGTATGCTAAAAATTTATTTAATTAGGTGGAACTATTCGTGAGTTATGTTGGAATACCTACCTCGCTTGAAGATATAAGCTTCTATTAAAGCAACTATTTAATCACAAGTAAGTATTAAATAAAATATTTTTTCGTAATAAAATAGTCGTTTAGTATTTTGTATTTAGAATTTAGTATTTCGATTTAGTATTTAGTCTTATGTATATAACTAATATTTTATCATGTTAATATAGTTTCAATGGACACCATACGAGGATCCGACAATTGAGGCAAGAATTAGGAGGAGCTTTTTCAAAATCCGAACCTTTAGCATGTGAAGGTCCCATTGATCAACTATGCCACCGTGGAGATGCACCAATCGATCCGTTCTGCGTCAATTTAGATCCCGACAACCGATTCTCGTGGCTTCGAGGTGCTCGATGATGAGCACAAAGTCGACTTACGGCAGTTGCATACGGATTGGCCAAGATTTTGATCATCATATATCGAAATGTTGGAGAACCCAGATGATTATATACCTACCTGAACCGATCATCGCTCGAGTTAGTGTGCGTCTTGGAATACATGCCATGGTTTAGGATCCATGGCAAGTCAGATTATTTGGAAAAGGAGGCGGCGACAACTTCATGAACAAAGGAACAACGGGCCTCTAAATCCAAGGAGAAGGGTGATGAGACAGACCATCAACAATACCGATAGAACCATCGCCCATCAACGGCCACGCATCATCACCGGCCCAACACTTCACTGAACCACGGGCCCATCAACAGCTACCACGCATCGCAATGCCCAACACTTCAAATTACGACACCCACATCACAACCTTTTCAGATTATGTCGTGCACACTAGCCTTTATATGTATCCTAACTCTTATATGTTTCCTTTTCCCGCCTCACTAAGTTGGAATGCATGGCGGCTCGAGTCCGTGTCCCGACTACTTCGATCGGCCACCAATCTTGAGGACGTCGATGAGGATCGCACGAGGCGTCGGGAGCTCTTCTTTTTACTAGTCTCCTTCGCTTTATGGGATTCAGACACCCCCGCCATGGTTTATGCAAACACCTCCGCAGTCATTATTTTATCAAGGTGGGTCATCCTCCCAACACCCACAACCAAACCCCTCACGAGGAACTCCCTCACCGAGGTTCCACAACCTCATTGGAAGCTAGAAGAAGGAGGAATCCAGTACAGAATTGACCACCCCATGTGGCATCGATTTCACCAACACCAACATTGATTTTACTTTTTTTAGTTTTTATTGTAATTTAATTTTAATATATTTAATAAAATAAAAGTTATTTTTATTTTTATTGTAATTTAATTTTAATATCTTTAATAAAATAAAAGTTATTTTTTTGTAATTTAATTTTAATATCTTTAATAAAATAAAAGTTGTTTTTAATTTTGTTTTTGTAATTTAATTTTAATATCTTTAATAAAATAAAAGTTTTTTTTTTTTTGTAATTTAATTTTAATATCTTTAATAAAATAAAAGTTGTTTTTTTAATTTTTTGTAATTTAATTTTAATATCTTTAATAAAATAAAAGTTGTTTTTTTATTTTTTTGTAATTTAATTTTAATATCTTTAATAAAATAAAAGTTGTTTTTTTTTAGTTTAATTTTAATATCTTTAATAAAATAAAAGTTATTTTTATTTATTTTGTAATTTAATTTTAATATCTTTAATAAAATAAAAGTTGTTTTTATTTTTTTGTAATTTAATTTTAATATCTTTAATAAAATAAAAGTGATTTTGTAATTTAATTTTAATATCTTTATAAAATAAAAGTGATTTTTTGTAATTTAATTTTAATATCTTTAATAAAATAAAAGTTGTTTTTTTATTTTTTATTGTAATTTAATTTTTATATCTTTAATAAAATAAAAGTTCAAGATTTTTTTTATTGTAATTTTTTTTTTTTGTTTTGCAACTTAGTCATTCTACAAAAGTTCACCATTTTCATCAAGAAATAAATAGAATTTACATAGCCACCAAGAGACAAAAATGCTAAGAAGACTATCAACTATTCCGATTTGGACACGAACGAGATGTGTGGCCTGGGTTCCTACACCATCCGCATAACTTCCGTTAGTTGGCCATTTCTCCAATATCCATATTGTTGCGTATTCTAGTCGAGCAAGGTCGACCTTTTGGTTTGTGCCGCAATTGTCTATCCGGTAATAACTTATGTGGTACAAGCGATACAGACGACCACTTACGTTTATTTGGGAATAGTAGGAATACGTGTCTCCACACGTTGTACATGTTTTCTATATTATACACTTCGTCGACATAGCTCATGAGATCCAGACGGAGATTCTGACAAGCCATAAGTCCATGAGCGCATGGGTAACAAAGTGCATCAAATATCCCACAGTCGCAAGTCCTATTTCTCAAGTGTACACGATATTGCCCACTAACAGTGCCTTGGTTCGGTCTGTCAAACTCCGTCACACGAAACCATAGGTTGTCGCGATCGTGACACACTATGTGCATGGTGTTGGCCCGTGCCTTCCCCTTGTTAATTTCTCGCAAGACCTTCGCGCACCATACATGGCCTCCTTGCATTTTGCCTTTATAACTCGCTGCTCGCTTCAAAAATAGTGCCGCTAAACGAAAATATATCTCTCGTACAATCGATGTTATCGACAAATGACGCTTTCCTTTTAGAACAAAATTTATGCATTCGGCCAGGTTTGAGGTCATATGACTATATCGTAAGCCGCCATCGTATGCTTGTGTCCACTGTTCG
Source organism: Gossypium rotundifolium (assembly GCA_025506655.1). Lineage (NCBI taxonomy): Eukaryota > Viridiplantae > Streptophyta > Magnoliopsida > Malvales > Malvaceae > Gossypium > Gossypium rotundifolium. The sequence goes on from CP106724.1 coordinate 175,406,069, forward strand.
AAAGGAATATTGCATAGGTAGTTTGCGCCTTCTTCGTTAACTGATCGCAAACTTGCCAACATCTCGTGTAAAATGTCCTTATTGATCTCATACCCTGCCAATATAAGTTAATAGTGAATATTACATACCACTCTTCAATTAAGAATAAATTGAATATTACAAACAAAATTATATTAATAGATATTACATACCCATATCGGTCACTTTCTGTCATTGACTTGTAGATCGATGTTACCCGTGGTAGTTGGACACAACATGCCTTAGGCAATATCGATAGTGTGTACGATGCCACAGGCTTCCTTATCGCTCTATTCTCAGAACCCGATCCGATATAACACATATATCAGGTTGGGGGCAGACATGCCTTCTTAATTTAGATAGGAAGAAATCCCAGTCATCAACTAACTCCCCCGGTGTTATTGCAAACTCAATTGGAAGGATTCTCCCACTGCCATCCTGTGCCACAACTAGCAATAGCCAATACGTATATCTACCATACATAAAGGTACCGTCAATTTGTACCAATGGCTTGTAGTATATAAATGCGCCTCGGCATTGCTTAAATGTCCAGAACAGACGCTTGAACACTTGGCATCCATGGAATAATCGATATTTGTAGTACGCCGGTTCCATTTCAAGGTCTGTTAAGCTGCTTGGGACATATCTCTCCAGCACCTGACACCACTGCCATACTTCATTATATGAAGCGTCCCATCGACCATGAAACTTTTCTAATGCCTTCTACTTGGCTATCCAAGACTTCCGGTAAAAGGGCATGTATCCCAATTGGCTATGAATATTGCCAATTAAGGCCGGCACTATAGTCTTGGGATCCGCCTTCACCGTCGGTATTATTAAGTCAGCCAACATCTTTGAATCCATCTTCGGATGATCTTGTGAAACACCTATCAACGAAGTACGTTAAATAATACAACATTACGTAATATTAGTATTATTCAAAAACCTTGAACACCTAGTGATACTGTACCAGCAAGACATGTATGTGGACCTTTGTACTTTTTGATCTCCCACAAGCTTGTCCTTTTCCTCAACGAGGCCATGATTTTCCATGAACATGTACCGTCTTACACTGCACACTTTGCCTCATACTTATCGAGTTTGGATTTAATCACATTGTAGTTAACCCCGTTCTTAATGCTATATTATTTCAATGCACCAAGAAAAGTATCCTTGTTGGAAAACTCTTTACCAACTTATAATTTGCCCGAATCCAATGACGAACTTGTACGGTCACGCATTCTGTGTGGTAGTTCAGGAAACTCCAATGCATCATCTTGAGATAAATCAAAATTATGCATGTGGGCTGGAGGCGAATACACCCTGAATAGCGAATCTTCTTCTTCTTCATCTAAACCGCCTTTAACATCTTCAGGTATGGTTGGAACAAGCTCGGTTTAGAAAATAATGCAACTTCTACACCATCGGGCCCGGGCTCTCGAGGTGGATCAACATCGGACTCATCATCCGACCCACCATCATCTGCAACGAACGAGGGCCCCTTGTTAGTGGATGTCGTGGGGAGTACATTATCCCTTCTTAAACAACTTTCATGACGTTCCCGATCATATGTGGATTGCCAACCACTAGAAGTTTATGACATTCCCCAATACATATTTCTAGCATCGAACGTCGAAGGAAGGATATGCATGTCCCATCCACCAACCGAGTGTCGTGCAGGGGTTGTGTTTTCCATACTACCACCAAACACGGGCACTTTCATATTCTGCCTCCCACTAACAGAGTGTCGGCTTAGGGTTGTGTATTCCCTTCAAACAGCAGTAGATGTTGAAGTTGAAGGAAGATCACTTAGCGATGAAAATTGTACATATACCTTAAGATAGGGTGATCCACTGGCAAGATGAGTCTCCACCATTGCCTCCAAGCTCCGAGGACCTTTAATGTCGAATGAGTCATATCTCACCGAATCAACAGAAGTGCAAAATCTATACTTAATAAACTGAACTTTCATTGGTGTTGTTCCGAAGATTTTACACCTAATTCTTTTGCGAAGTTCTGTCAAATCTATGTTCCGATTAAAACCCAGTCACGCTGTGTTCTTCGATAAAAAAACAACACCATTTTCAGTGTCACAAACCTCACCATCATAGTAAATAACAACATTAATACGTTTACTCATCTTCAGTTTCTATTTTACTTTTGCCTCAATTTTTGTTATGCAACCTGAGAATGAAATTTGGCTGATTTATAGTCTAAGGATTGCCAGAGACTCATCAGAGTAAAAAGAGCGCCCACGTGGGAGCTTTTTTCAAGATTTTTCGACGACGGTATCCTTCTTGAAGCGTTTTGATCACTATTTGTTTAGAAACGTCTTCTCAAAATTATCTTACCAGATACTACTGTAGTAAAAGAGTGTCCACGTGGGAGCTTTTTTCAGTACTCTTGCTGATAGTGTATCCTGCTTGAAGCATTTTGGCCACTATTTGTTCAGAAACGTCTTCTCGAAATTATTTTACCAGATACTACTGGAGTAAAAGAACATCCACGTGGGAGCTTTTTTCAGTACTCTTGCTGGCAGTGCATCTTGCTTGAAGCGTTTTGGTCACTATTTGTTCAGAAACGTCTTCTCAAAATTATTTTACCAGATACTCATCAGAGTAAAAGAGCGTCCATGTGGGAGCTTTTTCAAGATTTTGCCGACAAAGGCATCCCGCTTGAAGTGTTTTGGTCACTATTTGTTCAGAAATGTCTTCTCAAAATTATCTTGCCAGATACAACTGTAAAAAAATTCAAATAATTTTTATTTTGCTGATATATTTTTTCCAAAACCCTAAACTTAAAATTATTCTAATTAGTTAACCCTAAAATTTAGTCCATTAATTTTTCCCTAAAAACCCTAAACCTTAAGACCCTAAAAATCTCTAAATCGTAGCCCTAAAACCCTAAAAACTCATACCCTAACACTAAAAACAACTGAAAAGCCCATCAAAAGGTGGAGGGCAAAAAGCGCCCATTGAGGAGCTTTTGCCACATCAACAAAGCGCGCCTCAAGGACATGTTTTTGTTGATGTGGCGTAAAGCGCCCTCGTGGACGCGCTTTCTCGTCAGATCCCCAAAACGCGCTGACGTGGACGCGTTTTAGGGGGAAATAGCCCTTTCCAATAAATAATTACATTTTTAGCCCTTTTTCGTAAATTTTTTTAAATTTGGTATATTTTAGTAAATTAGCCCGACTTCATTTACATAGAATTTAAATAGAAAAACGTAATGGCTGAATTTACGTGGCAAATACAAACTCCATTATTTTATTTCTTAATTGTGTAAATTCAACAGCTAGTGGTCTAACTTTCATAAGTTTTTATTGTTAGCACCAAAAAAAAAAATTACATTTTAGGCACTTCTATTAACAATCATTTTCATTTTAGTCACTTGTTGATGTTCATTTTAATTACCCAAATTTAGTAAGTTTTACTTAAATTTTATAGTAAAAACTTTAATTTTTTAATGAATTCTTTTTATTTCCTTTAGTTTTTCCTTTTTAGATTTAATTTAGTTTTTCTAAAAAGGTGAAAAGTTAGGTTTATAGAGAATTAAAATTATTTTATCTTTTAATTCTCTTTTTAGAATTAGTATTAGTTTTTGAATAAAAGATAGAAATTCAAGTTTTATAAGGACATGAATTTTATAGAAAAAATATTTTTATAGGAAAAATTATTTTTGTTATAATATAAAGAGATGGAGACAATAAAGAATAAAGAATAAAGAATATATGAAAGCAATAGAGAATGTACTTTATTGATCAAATGGATGGATACAATGCTTCATCGTAGTCTTTATTTATAAGCATCTGAAGTATAAAAGAAGTAGAGATCTAATTTTAATAACTATTAAAATTTAAAGTACATTAAAATTTTATCTTGATCATGATGGACATCCACTTAATAAGATATTCATAACACTACCCTTGGATATCCATTGGTAGATAATGTGTCTCGTTAAAACTTATTAAGAAAAACTATGTGGGATAAAAATCTAATGAAGGAAAAAAAAAAACACAATCTATAATACACATAATATGTTGCCTCATTAAAAACCTTACTAGAAAAACCCAATGGGACAAAACCTCGGTTAAGGGAAAAAGAGTACAACACGTATTTACTCCCCCTCATGAAAACATCACATACTTCTCATATTCTAAGTATCCAATCTTGAATACTAGTTTTTAAATGACTATTTGAATGCATTGCTAAGCATTTATATTGCCATTCTTTTAAAAATCATGAGTGAGAGAAATTTGGGGGAAATATATTTTGATATCTTTTGGAGATTCAACAATAATCATAACAAACTTTAATCATGATTCTTTAAAAAAACACAAATAGGTATTTTAGATCATTTTATAATCCTCCTTCAACTACTATTTACTAAGCCAAATTTATCACATATGTTCAAATTATTTCAATTCATATAAATGAACAATTTCTCGAGAATTTCAATATGCTTCTAGCATCCTAAATCCTTCAAGGATTTTAATATAAACTTTACTATATAGTGATTCATAAAAGATTGTAACAATAACCGTTAGATGCAAGTTAAATCTTTTATGAATTGTCAATTTATATATCTAAAGGTTATTGCATCCACCACAAAAGAATATTATATCTTTTCATAATCAATATCAGGACTTAGCCAAAAACCTTATATTTTTATTCCGCTTTTGCAAAACTACTTCAATTGCACCCTCACTGGCTTTTTACCTTTAGATATTTGGACTATTGGTCCAAAAACTCTATAAATTTAATTGTACTTGAGTTGCGTCTTTCTATTTTGATCAATTTATTCCATATATATATATATTTCTCAATAGGTTTATTCAAGATCTTTCTTTTATTTCATTATTTCAATAATAATATTGTATGCAAAATCATTGTCGATCACTTTTATCATTCGGTTCTACATTTTTTCGAATTGACATAATTTATCGAGATATCTTATTTTCATTATTTTAAAACTCAGTTTCAAGTACCTGAATCTCTTCTAGAGTTTTACTTATTAGTTATGTCTTGGGTCTCTTCTGGAACCCCCGCCTCCACTATATGATCATCTTGAATGTTTGCTCCTTTTCTTTTGCGAGGATTTTTATCTTTGGAATTGACTAGTCTTCCACGCTGCAGGCATGGATTACTTTCTTTTGCACTAACAGTTTGTCCTATTAGGACATCAATTCGTATTGGAGCATTTTTAGTTGGAATGTGAGATTTAATGAATCTGGCAGTTAATTTGTAAAATGAATTATCTGTTGAACTTCTGGTTCATATTTCTTTGTATGAGGATTGTAACAGCCTGGTTTAGACCATAGTAGGAACAATGGTTTTGGGACCACAAATCCGGGTCGGAGAAATAATTTAATATTATTTTTGATGTTTATGGCATGTGATAAAGTATGTGTGAAAGTTCTATATGAAAATTTTATTGTTTGTGTGCCGATTTGAGAAAAAAGACCTAATCACGTAAAATACAAAAGCTATGTGCTAGTAGTTAAAAGTGCTTAATTGCCATGGCTTATTAAAAGAAAGGTCCTTATGTTGATATTAGACCATTGATAGTGGAATTTGACATAAATGGCCATTAAATGAATGATTTTGTAATGTTTTAATTAATAGATAAAATAGTAATTTGGTTATTAAGTTAATATTAATAAAATAAATTGCATGAAAATTAGTCATTTTGTGTTCATCTTGCCGAAAATACAAAGAAAGAAAAGAAAAGAAAGTTAGCTAGGGTTCGACTAGAATTTTGCTTGATTAAGGTATGTGTTTTGATTCGTTTTCGATAATTTTTTCATTTTTGTGATTGTTGTTTTGTGTTCTACCAAGCCCATGCCTCAATTTATGAATTTGATGAAGATTTTGAGTTATTCCATTGATGAAATTATGAGCTTTGTGATGTTAGTTGATGAAAAATGAAAGATATGTGTTGGGTTAACATGTTTTGTATTTGGATTTTTTGATGAATTTGAGTATTATGGGCTAAATTATGAAAATGAGAAATTGAGGGGCTAAAATGTGAAATAAATATGAAAAATGAGTTGCTAGGGACTAGTATGAAATTCGGCCAAGCTTGGGTGTGAGTAAATTATGTGTATTTTGTGTAATTGAGAAATAGGGATTAAAATGTCAAAATGTGTAATTATGAGGTCTAAAGTGCAAAATGCCCTAACTATGTGTTTGTGGATTGTTTTGGATGAATATGAGATTGAATGAGTTGAATTTGATATTATATAGATCAAGAAAAAAGAAATTCGGGCTTAGATCGAGGCAAGAACAAAGTGCTCGATTGATCGACTAGTATCGTTATTTCTAAGTTCGAGGTAAGTTTGTGTATAATACGTATTGTTTAAACAATGTTCATATGTGATGAAATGAATGGAAATGTGATTGTGAAGTTTGGTAATGCGAAATGTAAGTTCGAAGATATGTGGCACTAAGTGTGTGTAAATAGAATAGTTACTGTGATGAATGGCACTAAGTGTGCGAGATTAAGAAAGCATCGGTTGTATTATTTGGCACTACGTGTGTGATACCGAGACAAATTCAGTTTAATATGATGGCACTAAGGGTGCGATATTATTATAACTTCAGCTAATTAATTGGCATTAAGTGTGCGAGTTCATCGAAAGTCTAAAGAGGATCGAATGAATTATGGCATCAAGCATTGAAGTGGTAAATGTGATAGATAAATACATTATGGTACAGGTATGTACAAAACCTATGTGGTTGATGATATTATGTATGAGATAGATGGAAGATTATGTGAATGAATGATGAAAAGTGTTGAATTGAGTAGTAATATAAATGCTTGTACATGAACCTATAGATATGGTATGAAAGTGAGCAATAGCCATGGGTGAGATTGAGTAGTGATGTGAATTGAACTAAGTGTTAGTTAATTTTGCATATTGAATTTGAATTGTTGAGTTAATTGTGTTATATTACGAACTTACTAAACTTTAAAGCTTACTGTGTGAAGTCTTTCTCTGTTTTACAGTGTTATTAAAGCTAGCTCGGATTAGGGATTATCAGTGACTCAATCACACTATTGGACATCTATTTTGGTACCTTTTTAAAGTTGTATATATGGTATATGGCATGTATAGGCTAGTGAAGTTGTGAAATGTTTTGAGATGTATAAATCTTGCCATGTGATATGGCTTGATAACGGAATGATTTTGGTACATGTTTTGGCTATGTGAAAAAGGTGTATGTGATGTATATATATGGTCTTGTGTGAATGACCATTATGGTGTGCTTTAGTAAAAGAGAAATGGTATGTTTCATACTTGATTTGGTATTTGAGATGGGGAATGATTTGTATGTTATTTGATATTGTAATTGAACATGTAGGGATGACCCAATTTGGGTGGCAATTTAGCCTTGTAAATGGCCTATAATTGCCCACATGGGTGAGCACACGGGCGTGTGTCTCGACTATGTCCTTCATTGTCCTTATTCGAAGTAGGTCAGACTTTCACACGGGCTAGACACATGAGAATGTATCAGGCCGTGTGACCCAAGTCAGTGTTGCACACGAGCCAGACACACGGGCGTGTGACAGGCCATGTGACCAAAATCAGAGTTGCACACGGGGTAAGACATAGTCTAAGGAATGGCCTAGCCACACGGGCGTGTGCCCTATTTAGAAAGAAAAATTTTCTAAGTTCTATAAAGTTTCTGTATGAGATCGGTTTAGTCTCGAACCTTCTCTAAAGCATGTTTAAGGCATCGTAGACCTTCTAAAGGGACTTTGTGTTATTGATTAACTATGATATGCTGATGTGTGAGTTATGGTGGTTTAAATATTATGATTCGACCGATAATACCTTGTAACTCTGGTCCGACGATGGATACGGGTTAAAGGTGTTACATTTTATTGGTATCAGAGCTACGATTTAGTCGATTCTAGGACTAACGTAGCATGTGAGAGTCTAGCTATACATTCCATATATATCTGCGATAGTGTGATGATTCCTGACAGTTAAAAATGTGTTTTCGTATAGAAAATGGATCCCGATCAAGCTGTAGCTGATGATGTTGAGAGTAATGTGCCTGATTCGGTCAAGGGATAGCGCCGGCTAAATCTAGGTCGATTGCTAGTAGTCACGAGGGAGAGGCAAAGAAAGCCTTTTTCCAAATGATGAACGAGTGGTTCACGGAGTTCATTCGAACGAATCTGGCTACTCAACAACCTCTACCCGCAAGTTCCCGTAGCACCACAAGTTATAGACCCAATTCGATTGAGTAAACCTCCAATTGATAAGATACGTAAGTATGGGGCGAAGAGTTCCGGGCCACAGTTGACGATACGGCTGAATTCTGGCTTAAGAATACCATTAGAATGTTTGATGAATTATCATGTACTCCTGATGAATTTCTTAAGTGTGTTGTTTCATTGTTAAGAGATACGACGTATCATTGGTGGAAAACATTGACATCTGTGGTTCCGAGAGAACGAATCACCTGGGATTTCTTCCAAACTGAATTTCAGAAGAAATATATCAGTCAACGGTTTATAGATTAGAAATGCAAAGAGTTCCTTGAGTTGAAATAGAGCCGTATGTCTATTACGAAATACGAGTGAGAATTTTTGAGATTGAGCCAGTATGCACGAGAATGTGTTTCGACAGAAACTATTATGTGTAAAAGATTTATTAAAGGATTGAATGAAGATATTAAACTTCTGGTCGGAATTCTTGACTTGACTGAATTTGTGGTATTGGTTGAAAGAGCTTGTAAAGTTGATGAGCTCAGTAAAGAAAAGAAGAAAGCAGCTCAGAAGCTAGAGACAAGAGAAAAAGGTCGATGAGTAAACCATGTCACTCTTCGTCAAAGAGATTCAGAGATGCAACCAGTCGCTCAAATGCTTCGATTGGACATTCGAGTAGAGATGGTGTGAAACAATATACAAGTCCTAAAGCTCAATTTCCAATGGAATCAAGTTTTGGAAGTGTCAGAAACAATAAGCCTAAGTGTAGACAGTGTGGGAAACGTCATATTGGTGAATGTTGGGGCAAGTATAATAATAGAGTTTGTTATAAATGTGGATCACGAGATCACTTTATTCGGGATTGCCCAGAGTTGGCTGAAAAAGATAATGCTCAAAGTGCGAGATCGAGTAACACGGTAGCTATGGGTAGACCACCTAGAAACACAGGGATTGTGAGTGGTAGTCAAAGAGGAACAACAGATACAGTTGTGAAATCGAGGCAAAAGCACCTGCCAAAGCCTACGCTATTCGCACTCGCTAGGAAGCGTGATCTTTTGACGTCATTATTGGTATTTTCACTCTTTATGATATTGATGTGATTGCATTGATAGACCCATGATCAACCCATTCATATGTGTGTGTGAACTTAGTATCTAGTAAGACTCTGCTTGTTGAGTCTATAATCAGCCCATTTTTCCTGGGCCCGTGTAAATAAACCAGAATAAAAAAATAGAAAAATAATAAATAATAAATGTCCAAAATTTTTAATACAGCCCATTTACAAGCCAATCCATTACAACCCAAAACTAAAACCCAAACCCGATTAGCCCAGCTAAACCTAATCAGACCCAAAACCAATGCAGCCCAAAAGGGCCCAAATACTAAGCAGAGTTAGGAAATCCTCACGCCGCAAGTAGGCCCGACACCAGTCCATGGTCACGCCACCATCAACACACGGGTAGCCCCTCCGTCGCCTGATTCCTAGCCATTAACCTGCAAAAAAGGAAGGAATATAACAGTAAAACGAAAAGAAAAATGGCAGTGAGATATTTGTATTTATTTGTTTTGCGGGGCTATAAAACCCCAAAATAATTTGTAAAATAGGAGATACAAAAAAGGAGATAGATACATATAGAGAATAATAGAAATAGTAGAGGTGATTCTTTATTCTACTTCATTTTTTTATTTTTCTTTTGATCTACGCATTTTTATATACAAAAAACTGTTTTAAAAAACACATAAAAAGACTACCTTTCGACTCGCTCTAAAAAGAGGAAATTTTGGACCTCCGGCCGTCGTATGTGGCGGCGCTTGCGGTGGCGTGTGGGGTGCACGCGCGGTGGTCGGTCATTGGAGCCCACGCCGGAGTTTGGCCGGAAATTGCCAGGGAGAGAGCCTTCGGGGAAGCCTTTGATTTGTTTTTTTTCAGGAGTATTAAAATGATTTTTTTGGCCAACTTTTTAGCTTATATAGCTAAATGGAAATGACGCCGTTTTTGCTTAATTCAATAAGCATAAAACGACATCGTTTTAAGGGAGGATCCGCGCGTTGACCCGAAAACCCGAGGAGGATTCGCGTGTTTTTGTTTAAGGGTCTAATTGCCCTATAAGCCCTTCCGCATTTTTGAAAATTTATAATTATGTCCGAATAGCATTTTTTTATTTTTCAATTTAGCCCTAAAACTTATATTCTATTGCAATTTGATCCTCGAGCTATTTAAAGGCCAATGACAGAACGACGTCGTTTAGGAGATATGGCATAATTTTCAAATAGATCCCTATAGTATGACGCGCGTTTTTTAGTCCTTTTACATTATTTTTATTTCTATTTAGCCCCTGTCTTTTTTGTTTATTTCTTAAAACATTTTTTATTTTAGATTATTTTAACATTATTATTTTATCATATTAAAATTCTATATCTTTTTATTTGTATATTAATTTATTAATAGTATAAAGTTTTTAGGTATTATCTTTCTTAAATATGTATTATTTATATATATTAAATTATTACTATTTATTATTTTATTTAGTTTAATATTATTATATATTGTATATTATTTTATAATTTATATATTAGTTATTATATTATACATTTTCAAAATCTTGTATATTATATAGCATTATATTATATCATATATCACTTTTAAAATTTTATTTTGTATAAAATTTATTTATATTATAACATATATTATTTATATTGTTTATATTAGATATATTTAATTTTTATGACTCTTGTATTATATATTTCTATTTTAAATTTTTATATAATATTTACTTATAATTGTTTTTGTCATATATTATTATTTATATTTTATGCATTAAATTATTAAATTGTAAATATCTTTATATTTTCATGTACTTTAAGTTTTTTATATTATTTATTTAAAATATCGTATTATATATATTATCGTTTTCGAAATTGACATATTCCTTTTATTTCTTTTTGTGTCATAATATTCATTCAAAGATTTAAATATACCATTTACTTATTTTTATTTGATCTTGTTTATGGAATTTATAATTCATTTCTTGAATATTTTTTATATTTCACCGCTTATTTTATATTTCATATTTATCTATTTATTTTCTTTCATTCGATTATTATTGTTTTAACATAGTTCTTTTATTTGTTTATTCATGTTATATTATTCTTTAATTATCCATTAGTAATAATTGTTAATATGATTCGTAGTTATGATAAATTGTTATTTGGCATGTATGTTGTAATGTATTCATGTAATATCTTACTCAAACCATTGTTTTATGAAAACACATTTTGAATTGACGCATTTTATCCAAATAGTTTTTAAAAAATACGGTGATATCTAATATTTGGGGACTTCGAGAAAAAAATTGTACCCTAACTCACTGGATTTCGATTTTTCTCGTTGAACTTAGAATATTAAATATCTCTTCTCTTTTAAAGTTGAAACTTACGAACTTCAAATCAAAAACTTATTCTCGGAATTCAAAACGTTACATCCTAACTTACTAGATATGATGTTTTGTGTTTTGAGGTAAGAATTTTCTTCAAATAAAGGCAAGCCTAGTTTCGAAGTCATGATATGTTACATCCTAACTTATTGGGTATAGCATTTTATTTCTTTGAAATAGGTAAGTCTTGTTTTTCTTTCACATAAAAGGATCATGTTTCAAAGTTTTCAAATTTTCAACATTAGGACATGATTTTATCAATTAGGTACCAATTTTGGGCGTTATGATGGTGCTAACCCTTCCTCATACGTAACCGACTCTCGAACCCATTTTCTTGTATTTCGTGGACCAAAATCAATGTTTTGAAATAAAATGTTTTACAAGGTGATCCAATCACACCTAAGTAAAAAAGATTGGTGGCGACTCTCATTTTCGTTTTTAAAAGTCGACACCCCATTTTTCAAAATTAAAAATGGTTTCAATAGCTTGGCGACTCCACTGGAGACAATAAGAGAGTCAAGCCATAAAATTAATTATTTCCTGTCCTTTTGTCCAAATTTATTTGAAAAAACTATGATCCTTTTTATTGCATATGGTTCTAAATTTTAAAATATCTTTGCATTGCATTGCATGACCGTTGTGGTCACATCCTTTTAAGTGGGAGTGAGAAGCTACTCCTTCATGAGGTTTTCACCTCCGTGTAGGATAGTGAATCACGTTCGGGATACATCTGTACCTATGTCTTCGTGAGATTTTCGTCTCCGTGCAGCCATAGGGAAATGTATTCCCCTGAACTGAACTTGGTATGTATGAGCCTATAATGGGTGAGGATCGAGGAATCTGCTGGTTCAGGTACCTCAACTTTAGAGCCAAACCGCATGTAGAAAGCCCTAAGAGCTTACCCTAAGTAGAACTACGCCTAACCCTAGCAATCATATTGCACAACCATTATGGTCATACCTTTTAAGTGGGAGTAAGAAACTATGCCTTTGTGAGGTTTTCACCTCCGTATGGGCTAGTGGACTGCTTCCGGGATATATCCATACTTATGTCTTCATGAGGTTTTCACCTTTGCATGGCCATTGGGAAATGTATTCCCCTGAACTGAACTTGATCCATATGAGCCTATAATGGGTGAGGATTGAGGAATCTACTGGTTCAGGTACCCACCTTTTAGAACTAAGCCACATATAGTGATCCTTAAGAGCCAACCCTAGATAGAGTCATATTGAACCCTAGTGGTCACCTAGATAGGTTCCCTATTTTGTTATTTGTTTCTCTTGTACTAACGTGTTCTCTTTTGTTTTGATTGCATTGCATTCACATCATAGAAAGGAGGTGTTAATTTAAATTCGATTGTTAAATAGAAGAGTTTTTCATGGGAAAATGGATTTCTTGATAAAGTGGATTATAATACAGTCATTTGAATATGGTCCAAGTAAACACAATGAGAGAAGACTGATAGTCCGTGAAGGAATACAAGACTTTATTGCCCAAGGATTCAAGCTAACAAAGACTACTCGAGAATCACCACATCTCGGCCTTCTTGAAGAGGCTAACAAGCATTGTGAGGATAAGTAAGTAATGAGTCACCGCCCATATCAAGCAAAAAAGAGCTAGAGGAGGCATCTATTAGAAGTTTGCAAGATTTGACCTTTGTGAAGTAGGGGATTGATGTTTTTGCTGGGAATATGAGGACAAAGCCGCATATGTAATCCGTTTTGTGTAAAGAAATTTATTTTCTAGTAAAGTTATTCTAAGGGAATTGAATTCAGAATCAAAGCCTCTCTTTTTGCATTTCATTCCTTTGCATTGCATTTCATGCATTTGCATTACATCACATCATATGCATTTAAATCCATAGAGAGAGCCTAATTAATTGAAATTATCAAAGGAAGAGAGATGGAGAGAGGAAAAGTTAATCTGGAAACTGAACACCATTACGGTACACGTGCCAAGACAAAGAAAATGGATCAAAGACTTAAACAATTCCAGAGAGACATGTAAGACCAGATGCAAGAGCAATTGGCAAAGATCCAACAAGAAATGAGAGACCAAATGCTGGAACCTCAAAGGAACATGATGGCTCAAATGGCCCAGATGCTGAATAAGGTGATGGATAAAAGAAAGGGTCCCATAATTAATGCTGAAGATAATGAGGACTTTCCTCGAGGTTTCACCCCACTGCATGTGCAAACACAACTTGAGGAATATTCTCAAGGCCATCTGTCACGATAAGGCCTCAATAAGGGCAAAATGACGCTGGAGTGCCCATGAATTTCCTAGTTGGCACAGGATCCAACCCGAGAGATAACCCTACTAATCCGATTATCCCTAACTTAGATATAGCAGAGAGGGAGGGGACAAGCATTAAATCTTCAATGCAGTTAGAAGATCGTTGTAGATGGTTGGAAGAGAAGTTCAAGGCTTTAAAAATACTGATAATCATCATGGAATTGATGCTAAAGACCTTAGCTTGGTTTCAGATTTGCTGCTTCCTCATAAGTTCAAAATGCCAAAATTTGAGAAGTACAATGGGACTAGCTGCCCTGAAGCCTATATCACTATGTTCTGTAGATGTATGACTGGCTATGTTAACAAGGATCAACTCTTGATTCATTGTTTCTAAGGCAGTTCTGTGGGGGCATCATTTAGGTGGTACAATCAACTTAGCCGTGCTAGGATTAGCTCCTGGAGGGACCTAGCACAAGACTTCATGAAGTAGTACAGTCATGTCACAGACATGACGCCTAACAGAATCACCTTACAAAACATGGAAAAGAAGTCAAATGAAAGCTTCAGGTAGTATGCACAAAGATGGAGGGAGGTTGCCATGCAAGTTCAGCCACCACTCTTAGAAAAGGAAACCACAATGCTCTTTATCAATACCTTGAAAGCTCCATTCATCACTCATATGATAGGAAGTACTACCAAAAGCTTTGCAAATATAGTGATGGAATGGGAAATGATTGAAAATACCATAAGAGGTGGAAAAATTGAAGTAGAGGAAACCATTAAAAGGTCTACCCTTAGAAAAAAGGATGACGAGGTGAATAATACAAGTACATACAACAAAAGGTACTCGAAGGCAATTACTGTTAGCTAGCCAAAAGTAATTATGGCTGGGCAACAAGGGTCGACAAGACAAGAATCAGGCGCGAGGAAAAATTTAGAAAAGCTCCAATTTACACCAATTCCAATGACATAATAAGAGCTATATTAAAGTTTATTTGACGCGCATGTGGTGTCCCCATTTTATCTAAAGCCATTACAGCCCCCATATTCTAAATGGTACGACTCGAACGCTCAATGTGACTATCATTCGAGAATAACGGGTCACTCAATTGAAAACTGTACTACGTTTAAAAAGTTGGTCGAAAGGTTTATTAAAATGGGAATTGTGAAGTTCGACGATTCATCAAAACCTGATCACTTTAACGAGGCAGTAAATGCGATAGTTGAAGAAGGAGACAAGAATGTTATGACTTATTGAAGAAGTCAAAAGCGAAGAGGGAATCAGGGAACGAAGTTTCCACGCCCTTGCATACTTGGGAGTGTTTTGAATAATGGGATTGTGGACGAGATCCCTGTATTTTTAGAGCTGATATAGAGTAATATTCAAAACATGCTTGTTGCCTTAAGCCTAGAGACAATAAGAATCCTTTTGTGAAATAGGCTTATATCCAGAATTTTTATTTCAATAAAATGCATCTTTTTTTTTAAGCAAATATTTTTTCATTCTTTACATTTCATATTGTACATCTTTTGTTTCTTTCAAGTATTCTTTCATTCTCTATTTATGACCATACAAATGATTATTCTTTCAATCATTTATTCTTTGAAATCTTTTTTGAACCTATAATAGGTCTCTAGATATTAATGATGTGAGCAATGCTGCCACTGACTCAGAGTTTCCTTTCAAGTAAGATATGTGTCTAGAAGGATCTCAGGACTTTGGAGATGATAGAGATTGTAACTTATCTTCTGATTTGATAAGAAGGGTAGAACAAGATGAAAAATAGACCCTACTCTACAAAGGTCATTGGACATTATAAGCCTAGAAAAGAGGACCCGCCTAGGCTAAAAAGATGCGGGCTAAACATGAGGATCGGACACTGTTGGTCAACCATGGAAGGGGATTGCATCAGTTATTGTAACAGACCAAATTTGACCTTAATCAGAATAGTGGTTTCGGGACCACGAATTCGAGTCTAAGAATTTTTTTAAATATTATATTTCGTGCTCATTATGTGTGAATTATGTGTGAAAGTTTCAGAGAAAAATTTTATCGTTTAAGTGTTGAATTTGATAAAAGGACTAAATCGTAAAGCGTAAAAGTTGCATTCTTTAGTATAAAGTGCTAGAATGATGATGGCTTTTAATTTGAGGTATTAAAAGGGTAAATAACCCATTTTACAAGTTAGTGGATGGCTTTTGACTAAAATGCCATTATTATATGTGATAATTTATTTTTATTTAAAGGTTATATTAGTAAACTAGTAAATAACATATTATATACATAATAAAATAAAGGAAAAAGCCATTATCATCTTATTTTCTTTGGCCGAATGTGGGAGAAAGAAAAAGGGGGTTTCATTTCCTTTGATTTTTGGCAATTAGAAGTGTAAAATCAAGGTTAGTTTGATTTCGGTTCTTGTTAATTTTTATGTTTTTGAAATCATTGCTTTGAATCGTAGCTAACCCATGTTTTAATTTGTAAATCTATGCATTATTAATGTTTGATCATTGATATACTTATGCGGTTTATGATATTTGATGATTTTAAATTTAAGATATGTTAAAGATTGATATGTTTTGTATTGGAAGTTTTAGTGGAATTGAATAAATAGGGCTAATTTGTAAAAATAAAAATTTAGAGGGACTAATTTGCAAAATGAATGAAGGAAATGGACTTGTATAGTCCCTAGGAGTATTCAGCCCTTAAGTGTTATGGTGAAATTGGGTGTATTGTGTGTTTTATGCAAATTGGACTAAGTGTTAAAAATGTGAAACATTGGGGGTAAAATGGTAATTTGCCTATTCATGTGTTTAGGGACTAAATTGATATGAAATGTACTTGAATGAGCTAAATTTTAATGTGTTTAGATCAAGAACAAAGAAAAATGGATTTGGATCGGGGAAAGACAAAGGTTATCGAATAGCCGGTTTACGCGGTCCGTCTATAGCCGAGGTAAGTGCTTAAGCTAAAATATATCAAAGAATTATTTATGAACATGTTAAATGATGATGTTCAATAAATTTGAGTACATATTTATGTCATAGCCGAATGTATATAAGTAAATTAGATTGAAAGCATAATTTAATAATGTGATATGAATGAGTATCTTGATATGAATTGTGGGTTGTACAATGACATAATGATTCTATTTGTGTAATGTGAATAAGCTTAGTTGAATTGGATATGTGATAAAATTATGAAATGTGTGTGGAATGATTGACTACATTGATACTCGGGCTTTATGCCTAGCAGGCCTCATGCCGGTGATATGTTTTGGGCTTTATGCCTAGCAGGCCTCGTGCCGATGATATATTTGGGCTTATTGCCTAGTAGGCTTAATGCCGGTGTTATGATTTCGGACCCCGAGTTCAGCAGGCTTAGTGCTGGTGTGTGAGATTCAGGTAATGTTTAGTAGGTTCTAGCTAATGAAATAAGTATGCCTAAGCATTTGGGAGTGAATTTGTAATTCGGTTGTAAGGTATGTGTTATTCCTACTTAAGTGATCTATGAATATGCATATATGTGTATATAGATGTATGTATGTGATGTTATTGAGAAAAAGAAGATCAAAGTGATAAGAAAATTGGCTAAATGAAAGCATAAGTATTTTAAGGTAACCGTAAAAGTATAAAGAAATGTACAAGTTGGTGTTGTATATATATGCATATTCGGCCATAATATATATATGTATAAGATAAGAAATGTTTATTTAAGGTCATGAGTTTGATGTTTAAATGTTTTACCATTGTATATGATAATGTTTTTGCTTAAGACTTACTAAGCTGGCAAGCTTACTGTGTGTTCTTGTCTACTTCTATTTTATAAATTTTTTGGTTCAAGCTGCGGACTCGAAGGATCTTTGAAGAAGTCAACCACACTATCGACTCACTTTTGGTATTGATTAACTTAATTTTTGATCCGAAAAGGCATGTATAGGCTAGACTAAGCTGTATAACTAATGATGTTTAATCGTGTATATATACTTAGCCATGCGAAAATGGCTATCTATTTTGGTTAAACTTTGTTCATGTGTTTTGATGAAATGGCTTGCTCATGCTATGAATTATCATTTGTGTTCGGATGTGGTTTAGGCATTATTTGAAATATGAATGGGTGATACGAATGTTATGTATTTAGTTGGAGAAAAACTTGAATTGGGTTGTTGTTGCTTAATATAGTTGATTCGGTTAGGTAATAATAGTGATTTTATAATCAAAGTTTGTGCATGTAAGTTAACTTGTTGGATTCATTGTTAATGATAAGAATAAGTAGTTACAAATTATAGAAATGTTATCATGTATATGGCATGTTCGGGTAAAATGTGAAAGCATAGGTTTGGATATATGAAATGGTATAATAGGTATATATCATGATGTATATATATTTCGATAATTTATGGTCAACTTGATAGTTTAAGGTTGGATCTTATTTATGTGTATAAGTGATAGACTAATAAATAGAAATGTGGCTACTTTAATTCGGTTAATTATTAGTGAAGATTTGCTATGCTTAGGTATACATTCGGTTATAAAATGGTACGATTGGGTTGATCACATGAAAATGTTATAAGCTTATTTATATATGGATAATATTAGTATTTGAGTATCTATGTTAGGTATTGAATATTAATAAGTTGATATGCATATGATTTGAATTATGTACTTTGTAAAGTATGTATAAATTGTATAACTTGTGGCATGTTTATTTGCTTGATAATATGACTAGATACGATATGGTTACGGGCAAAAAAAATTATAGGTACGATCTATATATATATATATATGATTTTGACTCGAGTGAATGTTTGAATCTGCACTTATCTTTGGTAATACCGAGTGACCCTACTCTAGTAACGAACTCGAGTTAAGAGTGTTACATTTAATTGGTATCAGAGCTACGGTTTAGTCGGTTCTAGGACTATCGTAGTGTGTGTGAGTCTAGCTATACATGCCTTTATTGTATATTTGATAGTGTGGTGACTTCTGACATCTCAAACCGTGTTTTATATAGTAAATGGATTTCGATCCTGACAGAGCCATAGCAGATGATGTAGAGAGTGTAGCGCCTGATCGTGCACACGGATCAGCACCGATAGATCTAGACCTGTCTCGGGTAGCCACGAGGGGGAGGCTAAATAAGCCTTCTACCAGATGATGAAATTATGGTTTACCCAGTTTGTTCAGAATAATCTGGCTGTACAACAACCTCCACCCCCAAATAATCCAATTTCAGTACCTTTAGCACCCCCGATGATAGATTTGATGAGATCTAGTAGGCCTCCTGTTGATAAAATCAGAAAATATGGGGCCAAAGAATTTAAAGCTAATGATGATGATGAAGCTGAGCGAGCTGAGATGTGGCTTGATAATACCATTCGGGTACTTGATGAGTTATCCTGTACTTCAGAGGAATGCCTAAAGTGTGCTATATCTCTACTTCGAGACTCTACCTACCACTGGTGGAAAACACTAGTATCAGTAGTTCCAAAAGAAAAAGTGACTTGGGACTTCTTCCAAATTGAGTTCTGAAAGAAATATATTAGCTAGAGATTCATTGATCAAAAACGTAAAGAATTTCTCAAACTGAAACGAGGACGAATAACCGTGATAGAATATGAGTGGAAATTTGTTAGACTCAGCAGATATGCTAGAGAGTGTGTTTCCTCTGAAGTCATTATATGCAGAAGATTTGAAAACGATCTGAATGAAGACATAAAGTTACTTGTGGGCATTCTTGAGATTAAAGAGTTTGTGGTGTTGGTCGAACGAGCTTGCAAAGTTGAAGAGCTCGAAAAAGAGAAAAGAAAGGCAGAGACTGAAGCTAGAGACACTCTTAAAAGATCGTTGAGTAAAAATTTCCATTCAGCATCTAAGAAGTTCAGAGATGACTTTAACCGACATAAGGCTACTCTTGACTTGCTTAGACGAGATCGACCTCCAGTGAGTTCTCGAGCCACTTCAATGTCTAGTGTTGGCAATGTTCAACAGGATCGAATTGAGTGCAAGCATTGTGCAAAATGGCATTTTGGGAGTTGTAGATTTCGTGATCGGTCTTGTTTTAAATGTGGATCATCAGATAATTTCATTCGAGAGTGTCTGATGCTAGCTGAGCAAAATACAACTTAGAACACTAAACCGAGCAACACGTCTGCAAGAGGTAGACCACCCAAACATTCAGGGAATGTAGGTGGCAGTCAGAGAGGAACAAGGGACAAGACAGTTCGATCAGAGGCTCGAGCACCAACTAGAGCTTATGCTATACGTGCTAGAGAGGATGCTTCTTCCCTTGATGTTATTTTTGGTACTTTCACACTTTATGATACTACTGTAATTGCATTTATTGATCTTAGTTCGACTCATTCGTATATATGTAAAACTCTAGTGCATAGTACGACTCTGCCTGCTGAGTCTACTGAGTTTATGATTCGTGTGTCCAACCCCTTGGGTAGATGTGTACTCTTGATAAAGTGTGTAAAAGTTGCCCATTGATGATTCGGGATTCTTGTTTTCCGGCCGATTTAATGTTGTTACCCTTCGACGAGTTTGATATAATTCTGGGAATGGATTGGTTAACTTTGCACGATGCAGTGGTGAATTGCAAAAGAAAGATCATTGATTTGAGATGTCTGAATAGTGAGACCATCCAAGTTGAATCTTGTGATTTAAATAGGTTACCTACAGTAATATCCGCAATGCTAGCCCGTAAATATGTGAGAAAAGGATGCAAAGCTTACCTGGCTTATGTGCTGGATAATAACGTGTCTGAAAAGCAGATTGAGTCCAGATGTCGGTTGTGTGTGAATACCTTGAGGTGTTCCCTGATGAATTACCGGGTTTACCGCTAATTCAAGAGATTGAGTTTGGCATTGAATTAGTATCGGGGACAACTCCAATTTTGATAGCTCCGTATCGGATGGCACCTACTGAGTTGAAAG
The DNA here is from genome assembly GCA_025506655.1 of Gossypium rotundifolium. Lineage (NCBI taxonomy): Eukaryota > Viridiplantae > Streptophyta > Magnoliopsida > Malvales > Malvaceae > Gossypium > Gossypium rotundifolium. The sequence goes on from CP106724.1 coordinate 175,426,917, forward strand.
AGTTGAAAGCACGTTGCAAGAGTTAAGAGATAGGGTTTTGCATGACCGAAGTTTTTCTCCTTGGGTGTGCAGTTCTTTTGTGAAAAGAAAGATGGAACTATGAGAATGTGTATTGATTATTGCAGCTAAATAAGGTGACTATAAAGAATAAATACTCGCTACCTCAGATTGATGATTTATTTGATCAGTTGAAAGGAGCTTCAATGTTTTCAAATTTGAGATCGAGTTACTATCAGTTGCAAGTCAGAGATTTTGATGTGCCAAAGACTGCATTCCGGACGAGGTATGGCCACTTTGAGTTTCTGGTTATGCCTTTTGGACTTACTAATGCACCCGCTATATTTATGGATCTAATGAATCGGATTTTTAGACAGTTTTTAGATCAGTTTGTAGTAGTGTTTATTGATGATATACTGATCTACTCTAAAGATGAAACCGAACATGCTGAGCACTTGAGATTAGAGTTATAGACTTTACGAGATCAACATTTGTATGCAAAGTTCAGTAAGTGTGAATTCTAGATGAAGGAAGTCAGCTTTTTGGGTCATGTTGTTTCAGCTTCAGGTATTCGGGTTGATCCGAACAAAATATCGGCTATACTTGATTGGAAACCACCAAAGAATGTCTCCGAAATTAGAAGTTTTCTGGGACTCGCGGGATATTACAAACGATTCATCAAAGGTTTTTCCATGATAGCTACACCTTTGACAAAGCTGCTACAGAAAGATGTTAAGTTCAAATGGTTAGAAAAATGTCAGAGAAGTTTTGATGAGTTGAAAGCCCTTTTGACCAAAGCTCCGGTGTTAGCTCAGCCTGAATCGGGTAAAGAATTTATTGTTTATAGTGACGCTTCTTCAAATGGTTTGGGTTGCGTTTTGATGCAGGAAGGCAAAGGCATAGCCTATGCTTCGAGATAATTGAAGCCTCACAAAAGAAATTTTCTGACTCATGATCTGGAGCTTGCAGCTATTGTTTTCACTTTGAAAATATGGCGTCATTACCTGTTCGGTGAAAAATGTCATGTTTATTCAGATCACAAAAGCTTGAAGTACTTAATGACTCAAAAGGATTTGAATTTGAGACAACACAGATGGTTAGAACTATTGAAAGACTATGAATTAGTAATTGATTACCATCCAGGGAAAGCTAACGTTGTTACAGATGTATTAAGTCGAAAATCATTGTTTGCTCTTCGTGCTTTGAACGCGCATGTGGATATGTCTGATAATGGTTTGATATTAGCCAAGCTAAAAGTGGGACCAATGTTTATTCAACAAATTTGTGATGCACAAAGATCTGACAAAGACTTGATTGCTAGACGAGTGCAATGTGAAAATGGTGAAGGGTCAGAGTTTCAAATCGATGCAAAAGGTTGTTTGAACTTCAATGGTCGAATATGTGTTCCGAAGAATGTGGAATTAATTCAGACGATTTTGAATGAAGCTCATAATAGTCGATTATCGGTTCATCCAGGTAGCACGAAAATGTATAATGATTTGAAACAGCTCTATTGGTGGCCTGGCATGAAACGGGATATATCTGAATTTGTTTCAAGGTGCTTAATTTGTCAACAAGTAAAAACCGAGCATCAAGTGCCTTCCGGGTTACTTCAGCCAATCATGATACCTGAGTGAAAATGGGATAGAATCACTATGGATTTTGTATCCGGTTTGCCTACCACACCGAGCAAGAAAGATGCAATTTGGGTTATAGTGGATCGATTGACTAAATCAGCTCACTTTGTGCCAGTTTGTGCAAATTATTCACTTGATAAACTTGCTGAATTGTATGTATCACAGATAGTGAGGTTACATGGTGTGCCGAGTTCCATTATTTCAGATAGAGATCCGAGGTTCACATCGCGATTTTGGAAGAAGTTGCAAGATGATTTGGGTACTAAACTCCACTTTAGCACAGCCTTTCATCTGCAGACAGACGGTCAGTCTGAATGAACTATTCAGATACTTGAGGACATGTTAAGATGTTGTGTTCTCAAATTTAAAGGTACGTGGGAACGATACCTGTAACACCCCAAACCTGGCTGGTATGTCACGGAGTAAAATGATTTAAAAATATTTTGAGTGTCTGATGAAAACTTGTTAAAATATGGCTAAGGTATTAAAACGGGGTTTGATAAAACTCAGTTGGGATTATTTTCATAAACATGGTTGGGTTGATAAACCCTTTGAAAACGCTTTGATCATGTAAAATTTTAAAATTTGCCAAGGTTATAGTTGACTTGGTGTATTTTGTTACCCGATGGTAACATCTTTGAAAACCCGTAGAAGTTATTAAGTTTGAAAAAGTTACTTTTAACCGGTTCACTTAACATTTATAAATTTCAATTGTAATATAACATAAGTAAGATAAAACAATAAAATAAACATCCAAATAATAATTAGCCTTATTACAACCCAAAATAAAAGACTTAGGATTTAAATAAGGTTCCAAATCGAGGCAAAATAGTATGGGAAGGGTGAGTCACCAAGACTCATGTGTAAATCCCCACCGGAAATGTAACTCATACACAAATCATTAATAAACATGCAAATATGCAACCCTCTAACCATCCGCGTGACTAGAGTCACAAATTAAATGATGGGGCCAACCCATCGTGTGGTCAAAACCATCGATGACCATAGGTCACAAATATCATAATGTGGTCAAAACCATCGTGGTACCAAACCACCGACTTAGTCACAATTTAACATTGTGACATCCATAAAAATCATCCCTCCTCTCATCAATCCCATCATCATCATGCTTACATCACAATTATCATATATCATGCATTTATGTATAGCATAACATTTAATAAAGATATGATGGCATACACATACATTATAGATCATGTAATAGGGACTTACCCAAATCCATGCTTAAACCCACAAGCAAATCTACCACAATGATTTAAAAGGCTACAATATAGTCATGTTACTAATTGTGTAGTGAATTACTAACACGTATCCTAGCAAGATTCGATCTACTATGCTAGATCTCTTGACCTATATTCTACCAATCCTCAAGTTAGTACCATAGGCCTATTCGCCATGAAAATTAAAACCCAAGATTCATTTGTGGCACCTATTTGAACCGATTTGGTTTTGCCACACATCGGATTCCTTGCAATCGCCAAACCTTAAATCCATACAATTGATTAGTTTTCGCTTTTCCAAGTATCTAATGGAAAGACTAAAGAGTAGACTTACCAAATCAATTAGCGAGAATAGAAGATTAGATCTACCGCTTGAAAATCTTTGAGTTCCTAGGTGAAATCGATTTCAAAAGTGGTTAGCCAAATCATCAATAAATGCCGGATCTCGCTTTTCCTTTATCTAAATCGACATAGAACAAGAGAATATGGAAGAAGAGTTTCGCAAGAGACGATACTAACCTTTATATTCGCCAAGTGAGTCTAATGGAAGAGGCAGATTTCATCCGAAGAGTCTAATGGAAGAGGCGAGGATTTGGTAACAAAAGTGGTAGAGGTTCGCTAATAGAGAAAGAAAAGAGAAGGAAGAGAAGTAGGGAATTAATGGTGGTTTCGACTTTGTAAAAGAAGAAAGGAAGTAGATGGGAGATGAGGAGATTCGCCAAGAACCAAATGAAAAAAGAAGAGAAACTTGTGAATGAATTTCGCACACCTTGCTAAACACATAACCGAATATGGATGGCCCTAAGGAGTCTCAAAACCGCCATCACCTTTCTTTTTGTGATAATTTCCACTTTTATCAAATTACATTTATCTTTTATTTATCCTTAATCTCCTCTTTAAACAAATAAAATTAAAATAAAATATAGTATAACAACATCACAACTCTTCCCGGTAGAAAATTAAAAGGAAAACAATGTTTATCCTTAACACCTTAAGAGTCCAAAATCAAGCCATTACTTCTCCCCTAACGCCGGCTTGCATAAAAAAAAACCAACCGCTGCTTCCTTGGTTCGAACTTGGGACTGATGAGGACATACCACTCTACCACCTTGACTTTCATGCTCTTAAACCTCACCTTTTAATTTTAAAGCCTTCCTACTTTAGCCCTTTTCTTAATCCGCCCAAAAAGCCCAAAACAAAATGCCTCCCCCTTGTAACTCCCACGACTCGAACCTCTCCCCCTTGAAAACTCCCTTGACGCACCAAGCCAATCATGCAAATTAAATCCTTGTGTCATGTTCCTTCCGAAATTTTTCTTAACCCCTATCTCACCTAGCTCCTTTCTTTTAAGCACTTAAAAAGAAATTTTTAGTTCTAAATCCGACCTAGTTCGGGGTTATGACTAGACCCTAAAACATGTCTAGCAAACATAGAATTCATTTCTTCAAGCACACACATAGGAAAATAATTAAATTACAAACAACCCCTAATTTAGGATGTTACGCCTTCCCCTTAAAAAGAATTTCACCTCGAAATTACCGGATCAAGTTGGGGTATTGTTGCCAGATCACATCCTCAGTTCCCATGTGGCCTCCTCCGTACCATGATTTCGCCATAACACCTTTATCAAAGGCACTGACTTCCTCCTCAGAACCTTGACATCTCGATCCAAAATCTATACTCGCTCCTCCTCGAAAGATAAGTCCGGGTTCACTTTAATTTTCAGAATCGACACAACGTGTGAGGATCTCGATCGATAGTGCCTCAAAGATCAAAACATGGAAGACATCATGGATCCGCTCAATTCTCACCGGCAACTCAAGCCGGTAAGCTACCGGTCCCACAGCTTTTAACATCGTACGGTTCGATGAATCTAGGGCTTAGCTTGCCCTTCCTACCAAACCTCAATGACTTCTTCCAAGGGATACCTTGAAGAAGACCTTATCACCCATCAGATATTCAACCTCTCGCGCTTAAGATCGGTGTAGGATTTACCGTCGATGCCTCCTTAAGACGATCCCGAATTACTCTAACCTTATCCTCTCTCTACTACTAACTCGACCCAACATCCGACGTTCTCCTAGTTTTGTCCAACATGTAGGAGTGCGGCATTTCGACCATACTGACACCTCATACGGTGCCATCCAGAATACTCGCTGATAACTATTGTTATGTTTAACTCGCCAAAGGTAGGTACTCCTCCCAACTACCACGGAAGTCCAAAACACAACCCTCAACATGTCTTCCAACACTTGGATCACCCTCTCGATTGTCCATCGATTGCGGATGAAAAGCCGTCTTTGAAATTCAACCTCGTGCCTAACTCCCGATGTAAGGCCTTCTAGAATCTCGACGTGAATCGAGGATCTCGATCCGAGATAATGGACACCGTACTCCATGCAATCGAACTATCTCGACTATATCTGACTTGGCTAACCTTTGAAGTGAGTAGTCAACCTCACGGTATGAAATGGGCCGACTTAGTCAACCGGTCTACTATCACCCAAACAAGATCTTTCTTCGGGCGTGAGGGAAGCCCACTTACGAAATCCATAGTAATCTCCTCCCATTTCCATTGTGGGATCTTTACCTAACAGAATAAAATTTCGATGGCAATTGATGCTCACCTTAACTTGTCGGGCATGTCGACACTTGCCCACTAACTCTAAGTTATTTTCCGCTTAAGACCCTACCACCAAAATCGCTCCCTTAAATCTCGATACATCTTGTGCGCCCCGGGTGCATAGCGTATCTTGTTGCTATGAGCTTCTTTAAGGATTCATTGCCTCAACTCATCATCCTTAGACATACATACTCTCCCCGAAAGTACAACACTCCATCATCGCCCAGTCAAACCTTCTACCACCATTCAGACTTGCAACCTTCGAGTATTCAAAGCTTCATCACCATCCGCCTTTCTTTGACCTCATTAATCCAAGACGGCTTCACTTGCAATTACGCCAAAAGGCTCCCATCCTCATAGAGACTTAGATGAGCAAACATTGCTCGCAAATCGCTACCACCTTCGACTCAATGCATCACCTACCACATTAGCCTTCCCCGGATGGTATTTGATTGAGCGATCGTGAGTCCTTCAACAACTCAATCCACCCCGCCTCGATTTAAATCTTTCCGAGTTAGAGGTACTTCAGACTTTTGTGATCTATGTACACTACCGACTTCTCCCCATACGGTAGTGCCTCCAGATTTTCAAGGCAAATACCACGCAGCCCAATTCCAAGTCATGTGTCGATAGTTAGCTTCACGAGGCCTCAAAGCGTGGATGCATAAGCGACACCTTCCTTTCTTGCATCAACACACACCCTAAACCAAAGATGTGATGCATCATAGTACATGTGAACTCCTTTTCTACTCAGTGAATTAAGACCAGTGCTTCGTCAAAATCCTCTTCACTTATCAAAACTCTCTTGTCGCTTCTCGCACCACACAAACGGAACCCTTTTCTCAATAGCTTAGTCAATCTTTGTGATTAAGGAGAAATTTTCCACGAATCTCCTATAATATCCGCCAACCCGTAAAACTCAATTTCAGAATTAACTTGGGTGGTTTCCACTCTAACACCGCTCGATCTTACGGGATCCACCCTAATTCCTCTATTTGAAACAACATGCCTTAGAAAGGTTACCCTTTGAGCCGTAACTCACACTTCATCAATTTGGCGACAACTATTTCTCCCTTAGAACTTGCGTAACCACATGAAGATGTGCGCCATGCTCCTTCTCAGACTTCGAGTACACCAAAATGTCATCTATGAAGACCACGACGAACCGATCCAGATAGGATTGGAAAACCCGATTCATCATGTCCATAAACGCGGTCGGTGCATTCGTCAAACCAAAAGGCATTACCAGAAACTCAGAGTGCCCATACCGAGTACGGAATGCCGTCTTGTGGACATCACCTCCTTCACCTTAAGTCGATGGTACCGACCTAAGGTCAATCTTAGAGAACACCGATGCTCCTTTGAGTTGATCGAACAGATCGTCAATCCTCGGCAGAGGATACCGATTCTTTATTGTCAACTTGTTCACCGCCGATAGTCTATACACATCCTCATTGTCCCATCCTTCTTCTTGACAAAAGCACGGAGCTCCCTAAGGTGATACACTTAGCGGATGAACCTTCTATCCAACAATTCTCGAATCTGCGCCTTCAACTCTACCAATTCTCTTTCTACGCCATCGACACAGAGCTATAGATATGGGCGCGGTTCCGTAACAAGTCTATACAAATTCAACCTCACGATTCGAGGTAGACCCAAGTTCCTCCGAAACACATTGACATAATCCCTTACAGTCCGGACATCTCTCACAGCAACATCCTTAGCTTCCAAAGCACAACCATGCACCACATAAGCTTCACAACCCTTCCTAACCATCCTTTCGCCTTCAACGCGAAACTAGATTAGATAGGTAATCTCCTTTTACCTATCATCACCACTTCATCACCTTTCACGGTCTTTATTACCATGCGCTTAGCTACGCAATCCAGGCTAGCCTGATACTTTACTAGCCAATCTATCCCGAGGATTAGGTTGAACTCTCGAAACGGTAGTTCCATCAAGTCAGCCAAGAACACGACCCCTTGGAGTTCTAGGGGTACGTTCCTATAGAGTTTACTTACTTCTACGGAGTGACCTAGGGGGCTTAATACAATCATCTTCCTAGAAGTAAGCTCAGAGTCTAAGTGCAAAGTTTCCACTACGCTACTAGCAATGTATGAGTGGGTTGAGCCAATGTCAATCAAAGTAATATAGGTACACCAAAGATCAAGAACATACCGGTTATAACGTCCGGCAAGGCCGCCTCCTCTTTGACGCCTCATGATAGACTAGACCAGGTTGCCTAGCCTCGAGACCACCGGTACCTCCCTCGGTGCCCGACCTCCGCCAAAGACCATTACCTCCTCTTCTTGCACCACGACCCCTCCGAGGTCATTGGTTATCCTTCTATTTGGTGCATGATCCGACCTCCGATCTCATCTAGCGCCTTTTTCAGACAATCTCTAACTTGATGCTCCATAGACCCATATTCGAAGCATCCCCAGTTACCATTCCAACACTCCTCCGTGTGAGACTTGCCACACCGAGCATACCGTAGCGGCCATTGAGGATTAGCAGCAGCAGCAGGCCTAGCAGCTTGATCCGACCCACCAAACCTTGTCCTCTTCTACTGATTACCAGAGAACCTTGAAGATCCAGAGCTCCTCTTATTCCAACTCCTATCTTGATTCCATCTAAACGACTGTCTTACCCCTTCAGCAACCTTCGATTTCTCCACTAGGACAGTGAACTCCCGTTCCTACTGTGGAGCTATCATTATCCTCAGCTCATCTCTCAGCCCATCCTCGAATCTAACACAGCGTTCATGCTCGGTACTCACAATACCACGAGCATACCTACTTAATTGGAGGAACTCGGCCTCATACTCCGCCACTGTCTAATTGCCTTGAACCAGGTTCAAGAAAGCCTTCCGCTGTGCATCCACGTAACTAACTCCTATGTACTTCTTTTGGTAGGCCTTAAAGAATTCCCATGTGAGATCCTCCGCCATCGCTCCATCCCTTACGGTGAGCCACCACCGATATGACTCATCCCAAGCGTAGAGATTATACCCTTCAACTTCTCCTCACCAGTAAAATCCAGTCACCCATGATCCTTTCAGCTTGATTCCAACCAATACTCGCCAAGACCGGGTGCCACTCGAAACTCCTCTAAACACTTCGCCCGTTAGCCCGAGTCGTTCAACCATGGATTTATGGGCTTTTGCACCGTGCCTACCTCGCAACTTCGCTCCAACACTCGTAGAAATGCCTTGGGATACTACATCGTTACTAATTTGGCCCGATCTTGAAACTTCGTTTTGGGCCACGGCAGATCCGACATCTCATTTCCGCACCCATGACCAGACCTGCTGGCTCTGACAAGGTCATCCTACCTCTACCACGGCCACGGGGCAGACGTCCACGACCTCTTGTACTCATTACTCTCGTTTTGCGTTTATCTGTTTAAGAATTTTATGCATTAGTACCTTTGTTTCACTTGATTATCCGCGAAGAAATTTTATGATAGGAGTTTTAGGAGTGGTTCTTTCGTATTCATACATGCACACAGTACTTCTATTCATTCATTCAAGGAGACGTTGTAGTTTTCATTGTGATTATTTTTCCACTACTCAGGGGTATTTTCGTAATTTATCCTACAGGGGTATTTTTGTAATTTTTCAAAAATAACAGTTCTTGGATGAATTTGTCAAAAATTATTTTGGAACTCTTAAATTCTCGGCGTATTTTGAAAAATTTTGAAATCCGAGGGTTTTTTGGTAATTTTGAACCTCAGGGGTATTTCGGTAATTTTTCACAAATCAGGTGAATTTGTAAAATTTAATAAATCGTGGATATTTCAAAAGTTGTAAAACTTTGATGGTTCTTTTGAGAATTTTATTTTCCAAAACAGTGATGTTGCAAAATTTTGAAAATCAGGGTTATTCTGGTAATTTTGTTGGTTAGGGGCAATTTTGTAATTTTACCTCAAGGGGTATTTTAGTAAAAATTTTTCATAACAAGATTTCCAAAATTTGTTTTAATTGATTTCAAAAAAGAAGGATATTTTAAATTTTCTTAATTGAAAATTTTTATACTTGAGGTATTTTGGTAAATTACAAGCGAGGGTATTTTGGTCATTTTTTAAAACAAGGTTTTAATTACTTCAAAAACAAAACGGCTAGTCCCTTTCGTGTTTTAGTTATCAAGTTTAGCTCAGTGAGCGTGTCGTCTCATTTGGGATGAACCGTCACTACGCACTGTAGGATTCAAGTGAGTAGGAGGTGAGTCATCAGACTACTTAAATACTGTGCTCCCACCCAATCCAATCTTTGGACATGCAGATAACGATTGCCACATCCCTTGCTCAAGGACAACTCACAAGGTTGTTTAGGGAATTATTAAATCTTATGCATGGTTTGTTGGGGTATGCTAACCTTAGAGTTCAACAATTTCTATTCTAATGTTCTACGTTCCCAATTTACCCTTCTACCCCTATCAAGTATTCACAAAAAATAGATAGAAGTACTTACCTGGGCAGATTGGTGCCGGAGACTCATGCCATGCTGTTCAAGCCAAAAATAGTTTCAAAACATTCCAATAAGGCCTACTAACATAAATAAAACATTTTGGGCCTTGGGCCCCCACAACTGAGTTTTGAACCGGGCTCTCATACCAAAAATGTAACACCCCAAACCCGGCCCATTAGTCCTGACCAGATCTGGTATGTCACAGAGTAAAATGATTTAAAAATATTTTGAGTGTCTGGTGAAAACTTGTTAAAATATGGCTAAAGTATTAAAACGGGGTTTGATAAAACTCAGTTGGGATTATTTTCATAAACATGGTTGGGTTGATAAACCCTTTGAAAATGTTTGATCATGTAAAATTTTAAAATTTGCCAAGGTTATAGTTGACTTGGTGTATTTTGTTACCCGATGGTAACATCTTTGAAAACCCGTAGAAGTTATTAAGTTTGAAAAAAGTTACTTTTAACCGGTTCACTTAACATTTATAAATTTCAATTGTAATATAACATGAGTAAGATAAAACAATGAAATAAACATCCAAATAATAATTAGCGGCCTTATTACAACCCAAAATAAAAAGACTTAGAAATTGAAAGATCTAAAACTGATTTAAATAAGGTTCCAAATCTGAGAAACAAGCATGGCCGCCTCGAGTCCTCTCGGCTCCATCTCCGCGATCTACTCATCTGCAAAATAGTATGGGAAGGGTTGAGTCACCAAGACTCAGTGTGTAAATCCCCCACCCGGAAATGTAACTCATACACAAATCATTAATAAACATGCAAATATGCAACCCCTCTAACCATCCGTACTCCTTTAGCTACCCCGTGTGGTCAAAACCACCGGTGGTCAAAACCATCGTGACTAGAGTCACAAATTAAATGATGGGGCCAACCCATCGTGTGGTCAAAACCATCGATGACCATAGGTCACAAATATCATAAAGTGGTCAAAACCATCGGTGGTACCAAACCACTGGGACTTAGTCACAATTTAACAACAAGGTGGTCAAAACCACTAGTGACCGAAGTCACAATAAATCGATGGGGCCAACCCATCTTGTGGTCAAAACCCGGTGATGGTCCATAAAAATCATCCCCTCCTCTCATCAATCCCACCATCATCATGCTTACATCACAATTATCATATATCATGCATTTATGTATAGCATAACATTAACAAAGATATGATGGCATACACATACATCATAGATCATGTAATGGGGACTTACCAAATCCATGCTTAAACCCACAAGCAAATCTACCACAATGATTTAAAAGGCTACAATATAGTCATGTTACTAATAAAGTGTGTAGTGAATTTTACACACACATTACTAACGCGTGTCCTAGATCCCAAGATTCGATCTACTATGCTAGATCTCTTGACCTATATTCGCCAATCCTCGTTAGTACCATAGGCCTATTCGCCATGAAAATTAAAACCAAGATTCATTTGTGGCACTCTATTTTGAACCGATTTGGTTTCCAACCAAATCCGAAGCCACTAATCGGATTCCTTGCAATCGGCCAAACCTTAAATCCATACAATTGATTAGTTTTCGCTTTTCCAAGTATCTAATGGAAAGACTAAAGAGAATCCCTCACAGAGACTTACCAAATTGATTAGCAGAGAATGGAGGATTAGATCTATCGCTTTGAAAATCCCAGAGTTCCTAGGTGAAATCGATTTCAAAAGTGGTTAGCCAAATCATCAATAAATGCCTCGGCTTTTCCCTTCATCTAAATCGACATAGAACAAGAGAATATGGAAGAAGAGTTTCAGCAATCACTTACCTTCTCAAATCGATTGAAAATGAAATCCCGAAGAGACGTATACTAACCTTTATATTCGGCCAAGTGAGTCTAATGGAAGAGGCAGGATTTCGGCAACAAAAGTGGTAGAGGTTCAGCTAATAGAGAAAGAAAAAGAGAAGGAAGAGAAGTAGGGAATTAATGGTGGTTTTGGCTTTGTAAAAGAAGAAAGGAAGTAGATGGAAGATGAGGGAGATTCACCCGACAACCAAATGAAAAAAAGAAGAGAAACTTGTCAATGAATTTCTAAGACACCTCTAAACACATAACCGAATATGGATGGCCCTAAGGAGTCCCAAAACCGGCCATCACCTTTCTTTTTGTGATAATTTCCAGCTTTTATCAAATTACATTTATCTTTTATTTATCCCTTAATCTCCTCTTTAAACAAATAAAATTAAAAATAAAATATAGTATAACAACATCACAACTCTTCCAGCCGAAAATTAAAAGGAAAAACAATGTTTATCCTTAACACCTTAAGAGTCCAAAATCAAGCCATTACTTCTCCCCCCTAACGCCGGCTTGCATAAAAAAAATAAAACCAACTGCTGCTCCCTTGGTTCAAACTTGGGACCTGATGGAGCAATCTGCCTCAGCCCCTTACAACGCCCCATGCCACTCTACCACCTTGACTTTCATGCTCTTAAACCTCACCTTTTAATTTTTAAAGCCTTCCTACTTTAGCCCCTTTTCTTAACCGCCCAAAAAGCCCAAAAACAAAACGCCTCCCCCTTGTAACTCCCACGACTCGAACCTTTCCCCCTTGAAAACTCCCTTGACGCACCAAGCCAATCATGCAAATTAAATCCTTGTGTCATGTTCCTTCCGAAATTTTTCTTAACCCCTATCTCACCTAGCTCCCTTCTTTTAAGTACTTAAAAAGAAATTTTTAGTTCTAAATCTGACCTAGTTCGGGGTTATGACTAGACCCTAAAACATGTCTAGCAAACATAGAATTCATTTCTTCAAGCACACACATGGGAAAATAATTAAATTACAAACAACCCCTAATTTAGGATGTTACAATACCTACCTTTGATTGAATTTGCTTACAATAATAGCTTTCAATCTAGTATCAAAATGGTGCCTTATGAAGCTTTGTACGACCGCAAGTGTCGAACACCATTATACTGGACCGAGCTCAGTGAGAACAAGGTACACGGGGTTGATTTGATTAAAGAGACTGAATAGAAAGTGGCTATAATCAGAGATAGTTTGAAAGCTGCATCAGATCGTCAAAAGTCTTACGCCGATTTGAAACGTAAAGACATTGAATTTCAGGTCAGAGATCGGGTATTCTTGAAAGTTTCTCCGTGGAAGAAAGTACTTCGATTTGGTCAGAAAGGTAAACTGAGTCCGAGATTCATCGGACCGTATGAAATCATCGAACGTATTGGGCCTGTTGCTTATAGATTGAAGTTGCCCTCGAATTAGAAAAGATACATGACGATTTCATGTTTTGATGCTTTGTAAGTCAGATCAGATCCGTCACATGTGATCACTCGTCAGAGGTTCAAATCCGATCCGATATGACGTACGAGGAAGAACCAATTCGTATTCTATCTTGGGAAATGAAAGAATTGAGAAACAAGAGAATTCCATTAGTGAAAGTTTTATGGAATCGGCAACGGAGTTGAAGAGGCTATGTGGGAGCCTGAGGATTCTATGAGGCAACAATATCCGACTTTGTTTAACGATAAGATTTTCGGGGACAAAAATCCTTAAGGGGAGAGTTGTAACAGACCAAATTTGACCTTAATCAAAACAGTGGTTTTGGGACCACGAATCCAAGTCTGAGAATTTTTTTAAATATTATATTTCGTGCTCATTATGTGTGAATTTATGTGTGAAAGTTTCGTAGAAAAATTTTATTGTTTAAGTTTTGAATTTGATAAAAAGGACTAAATCGCGTAAAGCATAAAAGTTGCATTCTTTAGTGTAAAGTGCTAGAATGATGATGGCTTTTTAATTTGAGGTATTAAATGGGTAAATAACCTATTTTACAAGTTAGTGGATGGCTTTTGACTAATATGCCATTATTATATGTGATAGTTTATTTTATTTAAAGGTTATATTAGTAAACTAGTAAAAAATATATTATATACATAATAAAATAAAGGAAAAAGCCATTATCATCTTATTTTCTTTGGCTGAATGTGGGAGAAAGAAAAATGGGGTTTCATTTCCTTTGATTTTTGGCAATTAGAAGTGTAAAATCAAGGTTAGTTTGATTTTGGTTCTTATTAATTTTTACGTTTTTGAAATCGTTGCTTCGAACCGTAGCTAACCCATGTTCTAATTTGTAAATCTATGCATTATTGATGTTTGACCATTGATATACTTATGCGGTTTATGATATTTGATGATTTTAAATTTAAGATATGTTAAACATTGATATGTTTTGTATTGGAAGTTTTAGTGGAATTGAATAAATATGGCTAATTTGTAAAAATAAAAATTTAGAGGGACTAATTTGCAAAATGAATGAAGGAAATGGACTTGTATAGTCCCTAGGAGTATTCAGCCCTTAAGTGTTATGGTGAAATTGGGTGTATTGTGTGTTTTATGCAAATTGGACTAAATGATAAAAATGTGAAACATTGGTGGTAAAATGGTAATTTGTCAATTCATGTGTTTAGGGACTAAATTGAGATGAAATGTACTTGAATGAGCTGAATTTTAATGTGTTTAGATCAAGAACAAAGAAAAATGGATTTGGATCGGGGAAAGACAAATGTTATCGAATAGTAGGGTTTACGCGGTTCGCTCTACAATGAGGTAAATCCTTGTGAAATATATCAAAGAATTATTTATGAACATGTTAAATGATAATGTTCAATAAATTTGAGTACATATTTATGTCATAGCCGAATGTATATAAGTAAATTAGATTGAAAGCATAATTTAATAATGTGATATGAATGAGTATCTTGATATGAATTGTGGGTTGTACAATGACGTAATGATTCTATTTGTGTAATGTGAATAAGCTTAGTTGAATTGGATATGTGATAAAATTATGAAATATGTGTGGAATGATTGACTACATTAATACTTGGGCTTTATGCCTAGCAGGCCTCGTGCTGGTGATATGTTTCGGGCTTTATGCTTAGCATGCCTCGTGCTGGTGATATGTTTCAGGCTTTATGCCTAGCAGGCCTCGTGCCGATGATATGTTTCAGGCTTTATGCCTAGTAGGCCTCGTGCCGGTGATATATTTTGGGCTTATTGCCTAGCAGGCTTAATGTCGGTGTTATGATTTTGGACCCCGAGTTTAGCAGACTTAGTGCTGATGTGTGAGATTTAGGTAATGTTTAGTAGGTTCTAGCTAATGAAATAAGTATGCCTAAGCATTTGGGAGTGAATTTGTAATTCGGTTGTAAGGTATGTGTTATTCCTACTTAAGTGATCTATGAATATGCATATATGTGTATATAGATGTATGTATGTGATGTTATTGAGAAAAAGGAATATCAAAGTGATAAGAAAATTGGCTAAATGAAAGCATAAGTATTTTAAGGTAACCGTAAAGGTATAAAGAAATGTACAAGTTGGTGTTGTATATATATGCATATTCGGCCATAATGTATATATATGTATAAGATAAGAAATGTTTATTTAAGGTCATGAGTTGGATGTTTAAATGTTTTACCATTGTATATGATAATGTTTTTGCTTAAGACTTACTAAGCTGGCAAGCTTACTGTGTGTTCTTGTCTACTTCTATTTTATAGATTTTTTGGTTCAAGCTACGGACTCGAAGGATCTTTGAAGAAGTCAACCACACTATCGACTCACTTTTGGTATTAATTAACTTAATTTTTGATTCGAAAAGGCATGTATAGGCTAGACTAAGCTATATAACTAATGATGTTTAATCGTGTATATATACTTAGCCATGCGAAAATGGCTATCTATTTTGGTTAAACTTTGTTCATGTGTTTTGATGAAATGGCTTGCTCATGCTATGAATTATCGTTTGTGTTCGGATGTGGTTTAGGCATTATTTGAAATGTGAATGGGTGATACGAATGTTATGTATTTAGTTGGAGAAAAACTTGAATTGGGTTGTTGTTGCTTAATATAGTTGATTCGGTTAGGTAATAATAGTGATTTTATAATCAAAGTTTATGCATGTAAGTTAACTTGTTGGATTCATTGTTAATGATAAGAATAAGTAGTTACAAATTATAGAAATGTTATCATGTATATGGCATGTTCGGGTAAAATGTGAAAGCATAGGTTTGGATATATGAAATGGTATAATAGGTATATGTTATGATGTATATATATTTCGATAATTGATGGTCAACTTGATAGTTTAAGGTTGGATCTTATTTATGTGTATAAGTGATAGACTAATAAATAGAAATGTGGCTACTTTAATTTGGTTAATTATTAGTGAAGATTTGTTATGCTTTGGTATACATTCGGTTATAAAATGGTACGATTGGGTTGATCACATGAAAATGTTATAAGCTTATTTATATATGGATAATATTAGTATTTGAGTATCTATGTTAGGTATTCAATATTAATAAGTTGATATGCATATGATTTGAATTATGTGCTTTGTAAAGTATGTATAACTTGTGGCATGTTTATTTGCTTGATAATATGACTAGATACGAAATGGTTACGGGCAAAAAATTTATAGGTACGATCTATATATATATATAATTTTGACTCGAGTGAATGTTTGAATCTGCACTTATATTTGGTAATACTGAGTGACCCTAATCCGGTAATAGACTCGGGTTAAAGGTGTTACAGTTATACTGCAAATACTGAATTAAAGAAAATGAGATTCATGTGACTCTTCCATTTTCTTCACAAAATTTGCATATGTGGGGCATGGATGTGATGGGGCCAATCTCGTCAAAAGCTTTTATCCAATATCAATTCATTGTCGTGGTTGTCGTTTACTTCACTAAGAGGGTGGAAGTAGCTTCATATGCCAATATTGCAAAGTCGACAATCATCAAAATCAAAATTAAAAAAAAAATGATCAGATGCAACAAAGAATGCCAGGAAGGATCATGTTTAATAATGCATAACTGTACAATGTCAAAGATTACAGTTTGCTCAAAGATCAGGCAGCATATCACAGTGCAGCAAAGGTTTTCAAACGAAAAATACAAAAAAAAAGAATAAAGAAAGGTGACCAAAGACTTGTAAATATTGGCATAAGAAGCTATCATTTACTCTCTATGCTTATCAAATGTCGACCAGGACTTTCGCTAGGGCAACACTTTTCCCATTGGTTTATGGAATAGAAGTGGTTTTGTCCATAAAATCAAGATTCCTTTGCCCCGAGCTTTGATTGAGTCAAGAATTGGATGAAGTAGAATGTCTCCAGTGAACTTGGCTAAAGAAAAGGGTTTGAAAGTATTCATCATAGTCAAAAATGCCAAAATGGATGATGCTGATTTATGTCAAAAATGGTCCACCTAAGGGAATTTCATGATGGGGATCTGTTGTTGAAAAGGATTTTCCTTACTCAAAAGGATTTCAGATGCCAAACTGGGAAGGACCTTATATAGTAAACAAGGGCCTACTCTAGATGAGCGTTGATATTGATCGAGATGGATGCCAAAGATTTGCCTAATCCGGTGAATTCAGGTTCAGTCAAGAAGTATTTTACCTGAAAGAGAAAAGGCCAATGTGAAAACCCGCAAAGGGCACCTTGAGTTCAAATTCTAAAAAAAATCATAAAGAAGAAGAAGAAAAAGAAAGAAAAAAGAAAATAAAGTATAGGCCAAGGCGAAAACCCACAAAGGGCGCTTTGAGACCAAAGGGGTTTTAAGTTGAAAACCCGAAAATGGTGGCTCAAATTTCGATCAAAGATAGGGCATGTGCTAGTCTTACTATGCCTAAATTAACAAGTGAAGAAGTATGCTACGTCTTGGGGCATTGAAAAAATACTTTGGATCCTCTAAACACATATTGAGCTCTAAATGGTCCTTAAAAAGTTTATACAGAGAAGCTCATGCTGTGATATCTGGGGCACTTAGCTTCTATCTTACCCATTTTTGAATTTGTTATCTTTGATTACTTTATTCTTTTCAAAGATACACCCCAATCAATTTTCTTTTATGGCCTTGGCTATCTTTGATTACTTTTTTCTTTTCAAGATACACCTCAATCAATGTTCTTTCATTGCTTTGGTTATCTTTGATTAACTTATTTGTTTTGAGCTATGCTCCTGATTAATTTCTTTCACGTCCATTATTATGATATTTTTCAAGCATTCTATATTGAAATAACGATTAATGGACTAATAATACTTTCATAAAAAAGTTTCGCATATTACTTAGAAGCTTCTAAATAATATGAGAATCTGAAACAGTACTATTGTTTAGAACTCACCAAGCCTAAGAGTTTGGAAATATTGAAAGATGATTATCTCTTCAGATTTTTATTGGGTAACCCAGGTGTAAAAGGGGATCATTCTTAGGAAAAGAAAATGATACCTTGTATTCATGCAAATTTCAGACACATACATCGAGCCATTACACCTAGGGAATGGTGTAACAGATCAATTTGATTGAAGATGATACAAATTCCATACCTCTGAGTGGTAACAGGATGGATGAAAGAAACTAAATGTTATTCCCCTGAAGTTGTAATGGGAAGTACAAACTTTATGTCCCAAAAGGTACAGTGTAAGGGGACTCTAAAATTAAAGAGGGACAAGCTTGCTGAGCAGAATATGATCGTTTTTTTGGGTTTTCTGTTAAAGATACCAGCTGAACAAGAAAGTATGGTAACACATCAGTGATAGAACCTTGATGAACTATGAGTAGTGACAACCCAAACATTAAAAAGGGATCATTCTCATGTAAATATCATTCATACACGTCCAATTAGGAGCATTTGATTCATTCCGATCATTGTATCCTAATCATTGTACATTAAAAAGAGAGAGAAAAAGATGGAGATCATTCTCATGACATTCTGCATTCATGCAAATGTCATCCATTATATCATTTAGTTAGGAGCATTTGATTCATTATGATCATTGCATTCTAATCATTTTACATTTAAAAAAGGGATTATTTTTATGACATTCTGCATTTATGCAAATGTCGTCCATAATACATTCGAGTCTACAGGACATGTCCCCTAGAGGACGGTGTAGCAACATCGGTGAATTCACCAGTCCTATCTCCCTGACCAGTAGAGGAATAGGTCGAAGATTGTAGATCTTGTCACCCTAAGCAGTAGTGGAACAAGATCGAATGGCAAATCTTGTCTCCCTAAGTAGTAGTGGAACAAGATCGAACGGTGAATTTTATCTTCATGAAGTAGCAGAGTAGATTTAAGCCATCAGTCTTATCTCCCTCGAGATGGTAATGGAGCAGACTGAAGATTGAAGTTTTCCTGAGATAGTAAGGAAGCAAATTGAAAAGTTTAGATTTTGTTCCCTAGAGATAGTAGTGGAGCAGACTGGAGATTGAAGTCTTCCTGAGTTAGTAAGTAAGCAAATTGGAAAGTTCAAACTTTGTTCCCTCGAGATGGTAGTAAGCAGGATGAAGATTGTAGTCTTCCTGAGATAGTAAGGAAGCAAATTAGAAAGTTGAGATTTTGTTCCCTCGAGATGGTAGTAGAGCAGACTAAAGATTGAAGTCTTCTTGAGATAGTAAGGAAGCAAATTGAAAAGTTTAGATTTTGTCCCCTCGAGATAGTAGTGGGGTAGATTGAAGATTGTAGATCTTATCTCCCTAAGCGGTAGCGAAGTAGATTGAATTTGGCAAATCTTATCTTTCTGATGTAACAGGGGAGCAGATTTTAGTCACAAGTCTTATATCCATGTATCGGCAATGGAGCAGACTAAAAATAGTTAATCCCATCTCCCTGAAGTTGCAGTGGAGAGGATTAAAATGATGAATCCTATACATCTAAAGTTGCAGTAGGTCAGATTGAATTTTCCATAGAAAGTCTCATCTCCCTAAAGTTGCAGTGGAGTAGACTGAAAACAACAAATCTTATCTTCCTAAAGTTACAGTGAAGCAGATTGAAGCCACCAACATTATCTCCCTGAAGTTGCAATGGAGCAGGTTGAAGTCACAAGTCTTATCTCCCTGAAGGTGCAGTGGAGTAGACTAAAATAGCAGATCTGGACTTTCTGAGGTTGCAGTGAAGCAGATCAAAGACATTAGATCTTGTCTCCCTGAGTTTGCAGTGGAGCAGATTGAAAACAACAGATCTGGCATCCTGAAGTTGTAGGAACCAGATCGAAGACATTAGATCTTGTCTCCTGAGTTTTTAGCAGAGCAAATCGAAAATAGCATATCTGGCATTCTTGAAGTTGCAAGAAGCAGATCAAAGACATTAGTCTGGTCTTCCTGAGTTTGCAATGGAGCAGATTAAAATAGCAGATCTAGCATTCCTGAAGTTGCAGTGAAGCAGATCAAAGATACTAGTCTGACCTCCCTGAAGTTACAGTGGAGCAGATTAAAAAATAGCGGATACTGCCTTTCTGAAGTTGCAGTGAAATAGATTGAAGTTGCAGTGGAGTGGGAAGCCATTTGAAGAAGTCAAGGCTCAGCAAAGACCGGGCAAAATTGGACCTTTTATTGTCTTTTTCTATTCTCGTTTCACAACAATGAGCAAAGAGGGTAGTCAGAATCACCCATTTTGGGCCCGCCCGTAAATAAACTAGAATAATAAAACAGAAAAATAAAAAAAATGTCCAATTTTTTTAATACAGCCCATTTACAAGCCAATCCATTACAAACCCAAAACTAAAACCCAAACCCGATTAGCCCAGCTAAACCTAATCAGACCTAAAACCAATGCAGCCCAAAAGGGCCAAAATACTAAGCAGAGTTAGGAAACCTAGGGTTTCTTGGAAACCCTCGCGCCACAAGCAACCCCGACACCAGGCCACGGTCACACTACCATCAATGCACGGGCAACCCCTTCGTCGCCTGATTCCTAGTCATTAACCTGCAAAAAAAAAAGAAAGGAATATGACAGTAAAATGGAAAGAAAAATGGCAACGAGATATTTGTATTTATTCATTTAACACCCCAAACCCGCCCATGAGGGCGGTATGTCACAGGTAAAACGTTTTGAAAGATTTTGATGTGGTGAAAATCAAGAAAATATGTTAAAGTTATAAAACAAAGGTTTGATAAAACTCGGGAGGGATTGATTTTTTTTCAAACTTGGTTGTGTTGAAAACCTTTGGAAACATTCATAATTTAAAGAACTTTCAAAACCATGGTTGACTTGGTGAATTTTGCTACCCGATGGTAACATCTTTGAAAACCCGTAGAAGTTATTAAATTTGAAAATATTGTTTTTAATCGATTCACTTAACATTCATGATTTCATTTGTAATATAGTCTAAGTAAAATAAAACAATTATATAAACATCCAAATAATAATTAGCGGCCTTATTACAACCCAAAATAAGAATTTAGTAAATAAACAAACTTAAATTGCATTAAATAAATTCCCGAATCCAAGGAACAAGCATGGCCGCCTCGAGTCCTCTCCGGCTCCATCTCCGCAATCTACTCATCTGCAAAATAATATGGGAAGGGGTGAGTCACCAAGACTCAGTGTGTAAATCCCCCATCCGAAAATGCAACTCATACACAAATTATTAATAGACATGCAATCATGCAACCCAACTAACCATCCGTACTCCTTTAACTACCCCGTGTGGTCAAAACCACTAGTGGTCAAAACCACTGGTGACTAGAGTCACAAATCAAGTGATGGGGCTAACCCATCGTGTGGTCAAAACCACCGATGACCATAGGTC
This sequence comes from Gossypium rotundifolium, assembly GCA_025506655.1. Lineage (NCBI taxonomy): Eukaryota > Viridiplantae > Streptophyta > Magnoliopsida > Malvales > Malvaceae > Gossypium > Gossypium rotundifolium. Next base: position 175,448,478 of record CP106724.1, read on the forward strand.
ACAATTTATCAATATGTGGTCAAAACCACTTTGGTGGTACCAAACCACCGGACTTAGTCACAATTTATCAACGGTGTGGTCAAAACCACCGTGACCAAGTCATAATTAATCTGATGGGGCCAACCCATCTTGTGGTCAAAACCACGGTGACGATCCATAAAGATCATCCCCTCCTCTCATCAATCCCACCATCATCATGCTTACATAACAATTATCATAATTCCATATATCATGCATTTATGTATAGCATAGCATTCAACGACATGTGATGGCATACTCAAGCATACATCATAGATCACGTAATACGGGACTTACCTGGAATCCATGCTCATGTCCACAAGCAAATCACTACCACAATGATTAAAAAGGCAACAATATAGCAATGTTAACTAATAAAGTGTGTAAAGAGTTTTACACACCTGTTACTAACGCGAAATTCCTAGATCCCGAAGATCCGATCTACTGTGCTAGATCGTTTGACCCTATATTCGGCCAATAACAAGATTAGTGACATAGGCCTATTCGGCCATAACAACTTAATACCCAAGGCTCATTTGTGACACTTACCTTAAACGGATTTGGTTTCCAAAGAAATCCCGAAGCTGCACTTATTCCTGAAATCGTTGAATCCTTATTAGGCATTAATTCATAACAAATGGCCCTTGGCCAAAACTATCTATTACTTACCAAAACGGATTGAAATCCCGGAAGACTTCGTCAAAGCCCCTTAATGTTACCTACACACAAGAGAACACATCACCATCCTCTTAAGAACACATTCGGCCAACCTTACCAAGGCCTATTCTTACTTTCGGCACACTAAGAGGAAAAGAAAAGAAACCGAATGTTAGAGTGACACACTTACCACCCTTTGAAATCGACAGCACCTTCCTTAGGGGGATTCGGCTTATGCCCTTTATGGTAGGGATATTCACTAGCAAACCCAAATGGAAGGTGAAATTTTTAGTAGAAGAAGGGGGTAGGTCTACCAAGTAGAAGAAAAGAAGCAAGGAATTTTGAAGAATTTTGGCAATATGGCTAGGAGAATTGACCTGACAACAATTGAAGAGAAAAGAAAAGAAATAATTTTGATGAATTTTGGCACCTCCTTAATGTGATAACCGATTATGGATGGCCCCATGAGTCCTATATTCACCATCTCCTCTTTTGTGATAATTTTAGCTTTTAATTATCACCCAAAAAAAATAACATTTATCTTCCATTTTATCTCCTACCCACCTTTTCAAAATAAAAGAAAAACAAAACTAATAACACTACTCTTCCAGCCGAAAATAAGTGCAAAAATTTAAGCTTATCCTTATCACATTAAGAGTCCCACATGCAGGCCATTAGCTCACTCTCCCATTCACGCCAGTTTGCAAAAAAATAAAATACCAACTGCTGCTTCCTCGGTTCGAACATGGGACCTAATGGAGCAAACTGCCGCACCCTCTTACAACGATCCATGCCACTCTTCCACTTCGACTTTCATGTCCATAATCCTCGCCGTTTATTTTTAAGGCCTTCCTAGCCCATCACCCTATACATAACGCAAAAGAAAATAAAACTCCCAATGCGCAAACTTGGCATTTCGAACCCAAGACTCGCCCATCATCACCTCAAGCTCTTAAGTGGCGATGAAAGCCACTTTGCTATCGACTCATTTCGTGACATAAACCCCTTACAATCCTTTTAAGCGCTCCTTCCTTAACTCCCTTTTGCCTTAACGCCAAAGGCAAAATAAAACATTCTCGCTTCCATCGGGACTCGAACGTGAGTCCTCCCTCCCGCACTCCTTGCGCCTCAGTGCCTCAAGCCACTATGCCAATTTATTCCTTGTGTCTTGCTTCTCCCAAAATTTTTTTTAACCCCTATCTCACCTTGCTTCCTCCTCTAAAGCACTAGAAAGAAATTTCAGCCCTAAAGATGGACCTAGCAGGGTTTATGACTAGACCCTAAAACATATCAAGTGATCATAGTATTCATTTCCTCAAGCACACACATGGGAAAAAGAATAAAATAATTAAATTACAAACAACCCCGATTCAGGGATGTTCTGAGTTCTCCCCCTTAAAAATAATTTGGCCTCAAAATTACAGAATCGGAAGAGTTGGGGTATTCTTTGCCGCATCACATCCTCGGGTTCCCATGTGGCCTCCTCCGTACCATGGTTTCGCCATAGCACTTTTACCAAAGGCACTGACTTCCTACGAAGAACTTTGACATCCCGATCCAAAATTTGCACCGGCTCCTCCTCGAAAGACAAGTCCTAGTTCACTTCAATTTCTGCAATCGGCACTACGTGTGAGGGATCTGATCGATAGCTCCTCAGCATCGAAACATGGAAGACATCATGGATCCGCTCAATTTTGTTGATAACTCAAGTCGGTAAGCTCCGGTCCCACATGTTTCAACACGTATGCGGTCCGATGAATCTAGGGCTTAGCTTGCCCTTCCAAACCAAACCTCAAGACCTTCTTCCAAGGTGATACCTTCAAGAAGACCTTATCACCCACTGCATATTCAACCTCTCTGCGCTTAAGATCGGCATAGGATTTCTACCTGTCCGACGCCTCCTTAAGACGATCCCGAATTACTCTAACCTTATCCTCCGTCTCCGCTACTAACTCTGGACCCAACATCCGACGTTCTCCTAGTTCCGTCCAACATGTAGGAGTACGGCATTTTCGACCATCTGATTGCCTTATTTGGTGCCATCTGGATACTCGCTTGATAACTATTGTTATAAGTGAACTCTACCAAAGGTAGGTACTCCTCCAACTACCACAGAAGTCCAAAACACAGCCTCTTAACATATCTTCCAACACTTAGATTACCTCTCGGATTATCCATCGACTTCACGGTGAAAAGCCGTGAAATTCAACCGTGCCTAACTCACGATGTAAAGCCTTCCGAATCTCGGCGTGAACCGGGATCTCGATCGAGATAATGGACACGGTACTCCATGCAACCGCACTATCTCTGCGATATACAACTTAGCTAACCTTTGAAGTGAGTAGTCAACCCTTACAGGTATGAAATGAGCCGACTTAGTCAATCGGTCTACTACCACCCAAAGCAGCATCTTTCTTCTTTGGGCGTAAGGGAAGCCACTTATGAAATCCATAGTAATCTCCTCCTACTTCCTTTGTGGAATCTTCTACGGTCAGAATAAATACGATGGCAATCGATGCTCGACTTTAACTTGCTTTGGCATGTTAAACACTTGCCCACTAACTTCGGTTACTTCCGCTTAAGACCCGGCCACCAAAAGCGCTCCTTAAATCCCGATACATCTTGTCGCTTGGGTGCATAGCGTGCAGATCGCTATGAGCTTCTTTAAGGATTCACGCCTCAAATCATCATCCTTAGGCATACATACTCTCCCACGAAAATACAACACTCCATCACTACCCAAGTGAATCCTTGACCTCACCATTACGTACTTGTAACCTCCGAGTACTCAAAGCTTCGTCGGTCATCTATCTTTCTTTGACCTCATCAATCCAAGATGGCTTCACTTGCAATTATGCCAAAAGGCTCCCATCCTCATAGAGACTTAGGTGAGCAAACATTGCTCGCAAATCCGCTACCACCTTTCGGCTCAATGCATCATCTACCACGTTAGCCTTGCCTGGATGGTATTCGATTGAGCAGTCATAGTCTTTCAGCAACTCAATCCACCTCCACCGCCTCAGATTCAAATCTTTACGAGTCAAGAGGTACTTGAACTCTTGTGATCCGTGTACACCACCGACTTCTCCCTATCTGAGATAGTGCTCCAAATCTTCAAGGCAAAACCACGGTGGCCAATTCCAAATCATGTGTCGGATAGTTAACTTTGTGAGGCCTCAACTTTTGTGACGCATAAGCGACCACCTTCCCCTCTTGCATTAGTACACACCCTAAACCAATATGCGATGCATCACAATACACAGTGAATTCCTTTCCCGCCTCAGGCTGAAACAAAACTGGTGCCTCTGTCAAGATCCTCTTGAGCTTATCGAAACTCTCTTGCTGCTTCTCAGACTACACAAATGGAACTCCTTTTCTCAACAGTTTAGTCAACGGTGCCGCGATTAAGGAAAAATTTTCCACGAATCTTCTATAATATCCTGCCAACCCCAGAAAACTCCAAATTTTAATAATCGACTTTGGTGGTTTCCATTCTATCTTGCCTCAATCTTACGGGGATCCACCCGATTCCTATTTGAAACAACATGCCCTAGAAAAGTTACCTCCTTAAGCGAACTTACACTTGTCAATTTGGCGTACAAGCTGCTTTCTCCCTTAGAACTTGCGAACCACATGAAGATGTGCGTCATGCTCCTCTTCTGACTTCGAGTACACCAAAATGTCATCTATGAATACCATGACGAACCGATCCAGATAGGGTTGGAAAACTCGATTCATCATGTCCATAAACGTGACCGGTGCATTCGTCAAACCAAAAGGCATTACCAGAAACTTGTAGTGTCTATACCGAGTACGGAACGCCGTCTTATGGACATCAGCCTCCTTCACCTTAAGCTGATGATACCCTGACCTAAGGTCGATCTTAGAGAACATCGATGTACCCTTGAGTTGATCGAACAGATCATCGATCCTGGGCAAAGGATACCGATTCTTTATTATCAACTTGTTCAGTTGTCGATAGTCTACACACATCCTCATCGTTCCATCCTTCTTCTTGACAAAAAACACTGGAGCTCCCCAAGGTGATACACTTGGTCGGATGAACCCTCTATCCAATAATTCCTGGATCTGCGCCTTCAACTCCACCAATTTTTTCGGTGCCATCCGTACGGAGCTATAGATACTGGCACGGTTTCGGGTAACAAGTCTATACCAAATTCAACCTCACGGTCCGGAGGTAGACCCGAAAGTTTCTCTGGAAACACATCAACATAATCTCTTACGGTTCAGACATCACTCACAGCTGCACCCTTAGCTTCTAAAGCACAGACATGCACCACATAAGCTTCACAACCCTTCCTAACCATCTTTTTCGCCTTCAATGCAGAAACCAGATTAGATAGGTAATCTCTCCTTTTACCCATCATCACCACCTCTTCTCCTTCCATGGTCCTTAATACCATGCGCTTAGCCGTGCAATCCAGGCTAGCCTGATACTTTACTAGCCAATCCATCCCGAGGATTAGATCGAACTCCCGAAAGCAGTAGTTCCATCAAGTCAGCCAAGAACACGACCCCTTGAAGTTCTAGGGTACATTCCTATAGAGTTTACTTACTTTCTGAGTGACCTAGAGGCCTTAATCGATCATCTTCCTAGAAGTAAGCTCGAGTCTAAGTGCACGAGTTTCCACTACGCTACTAGCAATGTATGAGTGGGTTGAGCCAATATCAATTAAGGTACTATAGGGTACACCAAAGATCAAGAACATACTGGGTTATGACGTCCGGTGCGTCGCCCTCCTCTTGACGCCTCGCAGCATAGACCAAACCAGGTTGCCTAGCCTCAGTACCACTGGTACCTCCTCTCGGTGCCCCACGACCTCTGCCAGAACCATTACCTCCTCTTCCTGCACCATGACCTCTCGGTGGCTGTTGGTTATCCCTCCTATTCGGTGTATGATCCTGACCCTCTGATCTCAGCCTAGCTGCCTTTTTCGGACAATCTCTAACTCGATGCTCCATGGACCCACATTCGAAGCATCTCCGATTACCATTCCAACACTCTCCCGTGTGAGACTTCCCACACCGAGCACACCGTAGCGGCCATTGAGGATTAGCAGCAGCAGTAGGCCTAGCAACTTGATCTAACCCACCAAACCTCGTCCTCTTCTGCTGATTACCAGAAAACTTTAAATATCCGGAGCTCCTCTTATTCCAACTCCTATCCTGATTTCGCCTAACTGACTGTCTTACCCCTTCAGCAACCTTCGACTTCTCCACTAGGACAGAGAACTCTCATTCCTGTTGTGGAGTTATCATCATCCTCAGCTCATCTCTCAGCCCATCCTCGAATCTAACACAGTGTTCATGCTCGGTACCCACAATACCACAAGCATACCTACTCAACCGGAGAATTCAGCCTCATACTCCACCACTGTCTTATTACCCTGAACCAGGTTCAAGAAAGCCTTCTGCTGCACATCCACGTAGCTAGTTCCTACATATTTCTTTTGGTAAGCAGCCTTAAAGAACTCCCATGTGAGGTCCTCCGCTATCGCTCCATCCCTTACGGTGAGCCACCACTGATAGACTCATCCCGAAGCAGAGAGATTATACCCTTCAACTTCTCCTCAGTTGTAAGATCCAGGTCACCCATGATCCTCTAGTTGATTCCAACCAATACTCCGCCGCACTGGGTGCCACTCCAGAAACTCCTCCAAACACCTCTGCTCCGTTAGCCCAGAGTCGTTTAACCACGATTTCTGGGCTTTTGCACCGCTTTGCCTCGACAACTCGTTCCAATACTATGTCTGACTTGGGATACTACATCGTTACCACCGTCCGATCTTGGAACTCGGTTTTCACCGCCGACAGATCCAGCATCTCATTTCCAGACCCATGACCAGACCCTGCTGGCTCCGACAAGGTCATCCTACCTCTACTGCAACCACGTGGCGGACGTCCACGACCTCTTGTACTCATTACTCCCGTTTGCGTTTATCTGATTAAAAATTTTATGCATTAGTACTTGTTTCACTGGTTATCCGTAAAGAAATTTTATGAAATGAACTTAATAGGGATTCTTTCGATCATTCAAAGTTCAAGCTTTCTATCCCAATTCACAGAAAAACACATCCATTCCTAGTATCTCCCATTCACATTCACTCAACGGATATTCCTGTCCGTTCCTATCCCAGGGATATTTTCGCCAATTGTCCTACAGGGGTATTTTTGTAATTTATCAAAAATAAAAGTTCTCGGATGATTTGTCAAAAAGTATTTTGGAACTCTTAAATTCTTAGGGTATTTTGAAAAATTTTGAAACTCGGGGGTGTTTCGGTGATTTTGAAGCTCGGGGGTATTTTGGTAATAAACCAGGGTAATTTTGTAAAGTTTAATAATTTCTGGGGTATTTCCTAATGTTGCAAAACTTTGAGGGTTCTTTTTGAAAATTTGTTTTCCAAGTTGATGGTGTTGCAAAATTTTTGAAAATCAGGGTCATTCTGGTAATTTTGTAGGTTAGGGGCAATTCTGTAATTTCATCACTAGGGTATTTTAGTAATTTTTTTTATAATCAGGGCATTTTCATAAAAAGATTTCCAAAATTTGGTTCTAATTGATTTCACAAAAGAAGGATATTTTGAAAATTTTCTATTTGGAAATTTTTCATACGGAGGGTATTTTGGTAGTTTACAAGCCAGGGGTATTTTGGTCATTTTTCAAACTGAGGGGTATTTTGGTCATTTTTTTAAAAAACAAGGTTTTAATTACTTCAAAAGCAAAACGGCTAGTCCCTTTCGGGTTTTAGTTATTAAGTTTAGCCTGTGAGCACATCGTCTCAGCTAGGATGATCTGTCACTTCACGCACTGTAGGATTCAAGTGAGTAGGAGGTGAGTCACTAGGACTGCTTAAATACCAGGCTCCCACCGAATCCAATCCTAGACATGCGTACAACGATTGCCACATCCCTTGCTCAGTGACAACTCACAAGGTTGTTTAGGGAATTATTAAATCTTATGCATTGTTTGTTGGGGTACGCTAACCCTAGGGTTCAACAATTCCTTATTCTAATATTCTCGTTCACAATTTACCCTTCTACCCCTATCAAATATTCACAAAAAATAGATAGAATTACTTACAGGCGGATTGGTCTTTGGAGACTCGGTGCCATCTTCGTTCAAACCATAAGCAGTTTCTCAAAACATTCCAATAAGGCCTACTAACAAAAACAAAACATTTTTGGCCTTGGGCCCCCCACAGTCGAGTTTTGAACCAGGCTCTGATACCAAAAATCTAACACCCCAAACCCGGCCCATGAGACCTGACCGGATCTAGTATGTCACAGGGTAAAAACGTTTTGAAAGATTTTGATGTGTGGTGAAAATCTGAAGAAAATATGTTAAAGTTATAAAACAGTGTTTGATAAAACTCAAGAGGGATTGATTTTTTTTTCAAACTTGGTTGTGTTGAAAACCTTTGGAAACATTCATAATTTAAAGAACTTTCAAAACCATGGTTGACTTGGTGAATTTTGCTACCCGATGGTAACATCTTTGAAAACCCGTAGAAGTTATTAAATTTGAAAATGTTGTTTTTAACCGATTCACTTAACATTCATGATTTCATTTGTAATATAGTCTAAGTAAAAAAAAACAATTATATAAACATCCAAATAATAATTAGCGGCCTTATTACAACCCAAAATAAGAATTTAGTAAATAAACAAACTTAAACTGCATTAAATAAATTCCCGAATCCAAGGAATAAGCATGGCCGCCTCGAGTCCTCTCCGGCTCCATCTCCGCGATCTACTCATCTACAAAATAATATGGGAAGGGGTGAGTCACCCTGACTCAGTGTGTAAATCCCCCACCCGGAAATGCAACTCATACACAAATTATTAATAGACATGCAATCATGCAACCCGACTAACCATCCGTACTCCTTTAACTACCCCGTGTGGTCAAAACCACTGGTGACTAGAGTTACAAATCAAGTGATGGGGCCAACCCATCGTGTGGTCAAAACCACTGATGACCATAGGTCGCAATTTATCAATTTGTGGTCAAAACCACTGGTGGCACTGGGACTTAGTCACAATTTATCAACGTGTGGTCAAAACCACCGTGGTAGAAGTCACAATTAATCTGATGGGGCCAACCCATCTTGTGGTCAAAACCACGGTGACAGATCCATAAAGATCATCCCTCCTCTCATCAATCCCACCATCATCATGCTTACATAACAATTATCATAATTCCATATATCATGCATTTATGTATAGCATAGCATTCAACGACATGTGATGGCATACTCAAGCATACATCATAGATAACGTAATAGGGGACTTACCCAGAATCCATGCTCATGTCCACAAGCAAATCACTACCACAATGATTAAAAGGCAACAATATAGCAATGTTAACTAATAAAGTGTGTAAAGAGTTTTACACACACACTAACGCGAAATTCCTAGATCCAGAAGATCCGATCTCATGTGCTAGATCGTTTGACCTATATTCGGCCAACAACAAGATTAGTGACATAGGCCTATTCGGCCATAACAACTTAATACCCAAGGCTCATTTGCGACACTTACCTTAAACGGATTTGGTTTCCAAACAAATCCCGAAGCTGCATTTATTCCTGAAATCGTTGAATCCTTATTAGGCACTAATTCTTAACAAATGGCCCTTGGCCGAAACTATCTATTACTTACCAAAACGGATTGAAATCCCGGAAGACTTCGTCAAAGCCCCTTAATGTTACCTACACACAAGAGAACACATCACCATCCTCTTAAGAACACATTCGGCAAGCCTTACCAAGGCCTATTCTTACTTTCGGCACACTAAGAGGAACAGAAAAGAAATCGAATGTTAGAGTGACACACTTACCACCCTTTGAAATCGACAGCACCTTCCTTAGGGGGATTCGGCTTATGCCCTTTATGGTAGGGGATATTCGGCTAGCAACCCAAATAGAAGGTGAAATTTTTAGTAGAAGAAGGGGGGTAGGTTCGGCCAAGTAGAAGAAAAAGAAGCAAGGAATTTTGAATAATTTTGGCAATATGGCTAGGGAGAATTTGGCCAGCAACAATTGAAGAGAAAAGAAAAGAAATAATTTTGATGAATTTTTGGCACCTCTCTAATGTGATAACCGATTATGGATGGTCCCAAGGAGTCCTATATTCGGCCATCTCCCCTCTTTTTGTGATAATTTTTAGCTTTTAATTATCACCCAAAAATAACATTTATCTTCCATTTTATCTCCTATCCACCTTTTCAAAATAAAAGAAAAAACAAAACTAATAACACTACTCTTCTAGCCGAAAATAAGTGCAAAAATTTAAGCTTATCCTTATCACATTAAGAGTCCCACATGCAGGCCATTAGTTCATTCTCCCATTCACGCCAGTTTGCAAAAAAATAAAATACCAACTGCTGCTCCCTTGGTTCGAACATGGGACCTAATGGAGCAAACTACCTCAGCCCCTTACAACGTTCCATGCCACTCTTCCACTTCGACTTTCATGTCCATAATCCTCGCCGTTTATTTTTAAGGCCTTCCTAGCCCATCACTCTATACATAACGCAAAAGAAAATAAAACTCCCAATGCGTAAACTTGGCGATTCAACCCAAGACTGCGCCCATCGTCACCTCAAGCTCTTAAGTGGCGCATGAAAGCCACTTTACTCTTGACTCATTTCGTGACATAAACCCCTTACAATCCCTTTTAAGCGCTCCTTCCTTAACTCCCTTTGCCTTAACACCAAAGGAAAAATAAAACATTCTGCGCTTCCACGGGACTCAAGCGTGAGTCCTCCCTCCCACTCCCTTGCACCTCGGCGCCTCAAGCCACTATGCCAATTTATTCCTTGTGTCTTGCTTCTCCCAAATTTTTCTTAACCCCTATCTCACATTGCTTCCTCCTCTAAAGCACTAAATGAAATTTCAGCCCTAAGTCGAGACCTAGCTCGGGTTTATGACTAGACCTAAAACATATCAAGTGATCATAGTATTCATTTCCTCAAGCACACACATGGGAAAAGAATAAAATAATTAAATTACAAACAACCCCTAATTTAGGATGTTACAATTATAAAACCCCAAAATAATTTTTAAAATAGGAGATACAAAAAAGAAGACAGATACATACAGAGAATAATAAAAACAGTAGAGGTGATTCTTTATTCTACTTCATTTTTTTATTTTTATTTTCGATATACGCATTTTTGTATGCAAAAAAAAAACTGTTTAAAAAATACATAAAAAAGACTACCTTTCGACTCGCTCTGAAAAGAGGAAATTTTGGACCTCCGACCGCCGTATGTGGAGGTGCTTGCGGTGGCGCGTGGGGTGCACGCGCGGTGGCCTATCATCGGAGCCCACGCTGGAGTTTGGTTGGAAATTGCGAGAGAGAGCCTTTGGTGAAGCCTTTGATTTGTTTTTTTTGGGGTATTAAAATGATTTTTTTGGCCAACTTAGCTTATATAGCTAAATGGAAACGGCGCCGTTTTTACTTAATCCAAAAGCATAAAACGACATCGTTTTAAGGGAGGATCCGCGCGTTGACCCGAAAACCCGGGAAGGATTCGCGTGTTTTTGTTTAAGGGTCTAATTGCCCTATAAGCCCTTCCGCATTTTTGAAAATTTATAATTATGTCCGAATAGCATTTTTTTATTTTTCAATTTAGCCCTAAAACTTATATTCATTGCAATTTGATCCTCGGGCTATTTAAAGGCCAATGATGTAAGCAGCGTCGTTTAGAAGATATGGCATAATTTCCAAATAGATCCCTATAGTATGACGAGCGTTTTTTAGTCCTTTTACATTATTTTTATTTCTATTTAGCCCTGCTTTTTTGTTTATTTCTTAAAACATTTTTATTTTAGATTATTTTAACATTATTATTTTATCATATTAAAATTCTATATCTTTTATTTGTATATTAATTTATTAAAAGTATAAAGTTTTTAGGTATTATCTTTCTTAAATATGTATTATTTATATATAATAAATTATTACTATTTATTATTTTATTTAGTTTAATATTATTTATATATTTCATATTATTTTATACTTTATATATTAGTTATTATATTATACATTTTAAAATATTGTATATTATATAGTATTATATTATATCATATATCACTTTTAAAATTTTATTTTGTATAAAATTTATTTATATTGTTTATATTATATATATATATTTAATTTTTATGACTCTTGTATTATATATTTCTATTTTAAATTTTTATATAATATTTACTTATAATCATTTTTGTCATATATATTATTTATATTTTTATGCATTAAATTATTAAATTGTAAATATCTTTATAGTTTCATGTACTTTAAGTTTTTTTATATTATTTATTTAAAATATCGTATTATTATATATATTAGATCGTTTTCAAAATTGACATATTCCTTTTATTTCTTTTTTGTGTCATAATATTCATTCAAACATTTAAATATACCATTTACTTATTTTTATTTGATCTTCTTTATGGAATTTATAATTCATTTCTTGAAATTTTTTATATTTCACTGCTTATTTTTATTTTATATTTCATATTTATCTATTTATTTTCTTTCATTCAATTATTATTGTTTTAACATAGTTCTTTTATTTGTTTTTTCATGTTATATTATTCTTTAATTATCCATTAGTAATAATTGTTAATATGATTCTTAGTTATGATAAATTGTTATTTGGCATGTATGTTGTAATGTATTCATGTAATATCTTACTTAAACCATTGTTTTATAAAAACACCTTTTGAATGATGCATTTTATCCAAATAGTTTTAAAAAATACGGTGATATCTAATATTTGAGGACTTCGAGAAAAAAATTGTACCCTAACTCACTGGGTTTCGATTTTTCTCGTTGAACTTAGAATGTTAAATATCTCTTCTCTTTTAAAATTGAAACTTATGAACTTCAAATCAAAAACTTATTCTCGGGAATTCAAAACGTTGCATCCTAACTTATTGGATATGATGTTTTGTGTTTTGAGGTAAGAATTTTCTTCAAATAAAGGCGAGCCTAGTTTTGAAGTCATGAGAAGTTACATCCTAGTTTTGAAGTCATGAGATGTTACATCCTAGTTTTCAAAATTAAAAATGGTTTCAACAGAGTCTACTGAATTTGTAATTAGAGTATCGAACCCTTTAGGTAAGGGTGTTCTGGTTGACAAAGTGTGCAAGAATTGTCCGTTGATATTTCGAGATATTTGTTTCCCGGCTAATCTGATGCTACTACCTTTTTATGAATTTGATATAATTCTGGGTATGGATTGGCTAACTTTACATAATGCTATTGTGAATTACAAATGGAAGACTATTGATTTGAGAAGTCAGAATGGTGAGATAGTTCGAATTGAATCCAGTGATTTGAAGGAGCTACCAGCCGTAATATCTCCTATGAAAGCTCTGAATTACTGTGAAAAGGGTTGTGAAGCTTATTTTGCATATGTGATTGATACGAAAGTGACAGAAAAGAAAGTTGAATCTGTGCCTGTGGTTTGTGAGTTCCTTGATGTGTTTCCTGAAGAATTGCCGGGATTACCTCTGATACGAGAAGTTGAGTTTGGTATTGAGTTAGTACCCGGGACGACTCCTATCTCAATAGCTCCGTATAGAATGGCTCCGATAGAAATGAAAGAATTGAAGTCTTTGTTGCAAGAATTGACAGATAGAGGTTTTGCATGACCGAGCTTTTCTCCTTGGGGTGCTCCTATTCTGTTTGTGAAAAAGAAAGATGGTACGATGAGAATGTCCATTGATTACCATCAGTTAAAGAAAGATGGTACCCTCTATCGCGAATTGATGATTTGTTTGATCAATTGAAATGGGCTACAATGTTTTTGAAAATAGACTTGAGATCAAGTTATTATCAGTTGAGATTCAAAGAATCAGATGTGCCGAAAACTACTTTCAGAACGAGGTATGGGCATTATGAATTTTTAGTTATGCCTTTCGGACTAACAAATGTTCTTGCAGTCTTTATGGATTTGATGAACCGGATATTCTGGCCGTATTTGGATCAATTTGTCGTGATGTTTATTAATGATATTTTGATTTATTCTTGTGATGAGATGGAACATGCCGAGCACCTGAGAATTGTGTTATAGACTCTGTGCCATAAGCAATTGTATGTAAAGTTTAGTAAATGTGAGTTTTAGTTGCGCGAGGTTGGTTTTCTGGGACATATAGTGTCAGCTGCGGGGATACGAGTTGATCCAAGTAAGATTTCAGCAATTTTAGATTGGAAACCTCCGAGAAATGTGTCTGAAGTTCGCAGTTTTTTGGGACTAGTGGGATATTATAGACGATTTGTGAAAGGCTTCTCGATGATTGCAACTCCGTTGACGAAATTACTACAGAAAGATGTTAAATTTGAGTGGTCAGGAAAGTGTCAGCAGAGTTTTGAACAATTGAAAGCATTGTTGATAGAGGTACCAGTGTTAGTTCAACCTGAATCGGGTAAAGAATTCATAGTTTATAGTGATACATCATTGAATGGTTTAGGCTGTGTGTTGATGCAAGAAGGCAAAGTTATAGCCTATGCTTCGAGACAATTAAAACAACATGAAAAGAACTACCCGACATACGATCTTGAATTAGCAGCTATTGTATTTATATTGAAGATTTGGCGTCACTATTTATTTGGTGAGAAGTGTCACATTTATACTGATCATAAGAGCTTGAAATATCTGATGACTCAGAAAGAATTGAATTTACGATCAGCGGAGATGGTTAGAATTGCTAAAAGATTATGAATTAGTAATTGACTATCATCCGGGAAAAACTAATGTTGTTGTTGACGCTTTGAGTCAAAAGTCTTTATTCATTTTACAAGTAATGAATACTCATACAGATTTGTGTGATGACGTGTGATTGTAGCTGAGATGAAAGCGAGGCCATTGTTTATACAGCAGATTTGTGATGCTCAGAAAGTTGACGATGAAATGTTAGTGAAAAGAGCTCAATGTTATTTGAATCCTGATTTTGAATTTCAGGTTAATACTAATGATTGTCTAAGATTTAAAGATCGAATATGTGTTTAGAAATCTAGAATTGATTCAGATGATTTTGAACGAAGCTCATAATAGTCGTTTATCAGTTCATCCGGAAAGTACCAAATTGTACAATGATCTGAAATAGTTTTATTGGTGGCCTGGTATGAAATGGGATATCTTAGATTTTGTTTCGAGATGTTTAGTTTGTCAAGAAGTCAAAGTTGAACATCAGGTACCTTCGGGCTTATTACAACCAATCATGATTCCTAAGTGGAAATGGGAGAGAATCACGATAGACTTTATGTCAGGATTGCCCCTATCTCCGAGAAAGAAACATGCAATCTGGGTGATAGTTGATAGATTAACGAAATCAGCTCATTTGATTACGATAAGAATGGATTACTCACTTGATAAGTTAGCTGAATTGTATGTTTATGAGGTTGTGTGATTGCATGGGGTGCCTAAATCTATAGTGTCGGTGATAAATCGTAAAAGTAACATATTTTAACCCCATATTTAGTATGCTTTTGGATGATTTAGCCCTTGATTTATGAAAAAAGGTGGTTTTAATCCTTTCTTTTCTTGTTTATACTCAGGAAAGCACCCGAGGATAAAAAGAATGCAAAACGGGCTTAAAACGGAGAATTGGGCTTTAGCAAGCAATCAACACGGCCTGGCTCAAAGCCCATACGATCGTGCCTCGTCAATTACCTAGATCACGGCCTTAACTACGTAACACACAACTGTGCAACATCCATTGATCACACAGACGTGCCTGGTGATCTACATGGCCGTGCCCAAATCGACATACCTGAAGCACGGCTTGAATCCTGACTCACACGGCCGTGGCCAAAATGACAGAATCGAGACACGGCCCAACCACGATTTATACGGGCGTGTGTCATGGCCGTGCCCCTGCAGCGGGAGAGAGCAATTTCACTTGGATTTGGATGCTTAAAGCCAAAGAAACATACTCCTAAGTCTACTCCAATACCCTAATAGCAATTCTACTTGAAGGAGATACTTAAGAGCCAAGTATAGCATCCCAAAGCCTATATAAACAACCCAAGGCAGACATTAAAGAGGAGCTTTTTAGAAGAGGCTTTTGTCAAAGCTTTCATTTTTTAGGGAATCACTTGAAGAGAGCCAGTTGATCCATCTCAAGAAGCCGGAACTCCATTCAAGACGGAGGATCTCTCCTTTAATTCCTTCAGAGGGTTTTAGGGATTTCTTATGTTTTGTTTATTCTTTACTCTTGAGATGTTTTCGTATTTAGTTATGCACTAAACCCCTCAGATACCTGAAGGGGATGAAACCTATGATGGATTTTGTTATTTGATTTCTAAATTTATATGAGAAGTACTTAGTTTGTTCTTAATTATGTTCCTTAATTTAATCTGATGTGCTTAGGTGGAGGAGGAATAGACCACGCCAAGAGTAGATCTAGCATAATTGGCGGAGTTAATCGAGCGCCTAGAGATAGGGTTAAGAGATTTTGCGGATTAGGGTGAAACCTAATATGGGAATCCATTGATCGATTTACTACTTCCTTAGGGCGTTATTATAAGAGAACGAAAGTTCCACTAATTAACCTAAGGTTAGGCGTTATTCGCCTTGAGAGAGGGTTTAATATAGGTTAGGGAGTCTCACGGATCAAGCTAAGTAAAGAAATCATATGGTTTGGGAATAAATAATAAGTGAAGTCATAGGTGGATTCTTCCCGAGGTATCGTCTTTATCAATGAGTTTTCCTAAAGTCTTTCCCCAATTCAATCTTTTGTCTTTGCATTTAGTCTAAGTATTTCGTTAGTTTAATAATCCAATCACTCCATATTTTAGGCTAAATAATAGAAAGAAAGTGAGTAGTAGTACATTTAGGTTCCCTTGGGTTCGATAAGATATTCTTGCCTGAGCTATACTATTATTTGATAAGTGCACTTGCCTCTATCATTGTCCCAGTCAGTCTACAGTTTCGATCACTCTTTTATAAATGTTAAAAACTCAACTGTTTGACACGACCAAGTTTTTGGCGCCGTAGCCGAGGACTCCTAAAATATTAAGAAAGCTCTATTTCTATTACTTTAGCCATTATCTTTATTTTTAAATTTCTCTTATTTTTATACATATATTTTTGGTTTTCTAAATTTCTTTCTTTCTTTTCATAGTAGGTACCTCTAGTTTATGACTAGAAGAAATCCGAGAGGACCATTAGAATACGAAAGTGACATTGAAGCTACCGCCACATAAATCCCAGAGAAATTAGATGAGGCCTAGACTATCAAAGAGAAGAACGACAAAGATCCAATCCTCTTGAAGGGATGGACTAGAATAACCCACCAAATGTGCAAGACGAGAATGCTCGCGTACTATGTATGATTATGCTAAACCTAATTTGACAGATTAGAATCTAGTATTGTTAGGCCCATAATAGTCGCTAATAATTTTGAATTAAAGCCTAACACAATACAAATGATTCAACAATTTGTTCAAATTGATGGTTTCTGTGATGAGGATCAAACACTCATATATTTAATTTTTAGAATTCGTGATACCTTCAAAATAAATGGCATTTACGGCGATGCCATACGCCTTGATTATTTCCTTTTCATTAAGGAACAAAGCAAAGTAGTGGTTGAACTCGTTACCATGAGGTTCAATCACCACATGGGATCAAATGACCGAAAAATTTCTTTTAAAATATTTTCCACCAGCCAAAATGGCTAAATTTAGGAATGACATATCTTCTTTTGTGCTGAATGACGCAGAAACATTATATAATTTATGGGAAAGGTACAAGGATCTCCTACGAAGATGCCCACATCACAGATTACCTTTGTGGCTTCAAGTCCAAACTTTTTAAAATGGTGTGAATTCTCCAACTAGGCAAATGATTAATTCATTAGCCGGTGGAACTTTGAACAACAAAACTCCTGAAGCGGCTTACAATTTTATTGAGGAGTCGTTGAACACCTATCAATGGCAAATTACAAGGGCTAAACCGACAAAATTAGCCGGAGTTTTTAACATAGACACAGTGATAATGTTGTCGACACAGGTGGAGTTAATGAATAAAAAGTTTGATAATTTATGTTCTTCACAGGTACATCCAGCCATGCAATGCAAAGCGAGTGGGAATGTGGCAAATTTTGAGTACCCACCTTACCAACCAGGAGCAGAAAACGAGCAGACAAACTATATAGGTAACAATTTCAGATCTAATAATAATCCTTATAGTAACACTTACAATCCAGGTTGGACGAACCACCCAAATTTTTCGTGGGGAGGACAAGGAAATCAAAGGCAGCAACCTCCTCCAAATTACCAAAATCAACCTTATCCATCGGAAAAGAAGCTGAGTCTTGAAGAGATGCTGAAAAAGTTCATGGCAGACACAGATGCCCGTCTCTAAAAAACTGATACAACACTTGATAACCAAGAAATATCGATCAAAGAAATCAAGGAACAAGTCGCGGAAATCACTAGGTCAGTGGGACATCTCACAAAGCTTGTTTCAGAACGTCAACAGGGATGTCTACCAAGCAAAATAGAAATAAACCCAAAAGAACAGATACAAGCCATCACATCTCAAGAGGATACAAAGGTAGACAAGCCCACCTCAGTACAAGAAACCAAGGAAGAAAAAGGTCAAATAGAGGTAGCAGAAGAAAAACCGATAATTAAAGAGTACCAACCTCGAATACCTTATCCCAAAGCATTTAAAAGAGATGATTCAGAGGAACAATTCGGTAAGTTTCTAAAACTTCTAAAGAAATTACACATTAACTTACCTCTTCTTGAAGATCTTTTTCAGATGCCCGACTCAAGGAGATTTTTAAGACAACTCTTAATGAACAAATGCAAAATAGATGAAGAGCACCATGTGGAGCTTAACGCAACATGCTCAGCAATGCTACAAAATCGACTACCGCAGAAATTAAAAGATCCAGGGAGTTTTACGATTCCATGTTTCATTGGTAGTTTAACTATTGATAATGCGTTAGTTAATTTAGGGGCAAGTATAAATGTCATGCCTTATGCACTGTTTAAATGACTAGTCTAGGGAAGCCCAAACAAAATAGGATGAGTATCCAACTAGCTGATAAAACTGTTAGAATTCCTAGGGGCATTATTGAAGACGTTTTTGTAAAAATCGATAAATTCGTTTTCCCAGTAGATTTTGTTGTTTTAGACATAGATGAGGAAAAATCAATCCCTTTAATTTTAGGAAGACCTTTTCTTGCAACTGCCAAGACTAAAATTGATGTTGCCACAGGAGAACTCATACTTCGTGTAGGAGATGAATCAGTCAATCTTCAAGCTCTCGACTCAGCCAAAACAACAGAAGATGAAGGTAAGAAAGTTGTTTCAATAGATAATCAAATTATTCAAACTTCATCACAGGAAACATCACAAAGTATCAAAACTAAGCCAACACAAAATTGTAGAATCAACAATTTAGAAGATACACATCAAAGAAAAGCCGGATCCACAAGAAGTAAAACCTAAGGAACCACCAGAAGAGCTCATAGGGACATCAAATCACTTTAAAATAGAAGATCAAGTGCTATTAGATAAAGCCGATCCTTACATCAGTTCAACAGAACTAAAGAAAAAGGAAGAAATACTCCTTCAGGTACATGATGTTTTCCAACACGAAATAGTCGAGGTAAGCAATCCAATGTTCGGAAATTTCAAGGTAAACTCTTCTCGACCTAAACTTTGTCACGAAAATAAAACTGTCAGTAAGAGGGAAAATATTCAAACCTTTAAACCTCCCTAAAATCTTCAAGGTCTAGGACAGTCTAGCTTAAGACTATACACGAGCGCTTCTCGGGAGGCAACCCGAGCACTAACACTTTTTATCTTTCAAAATTATTTTTCTTTTCTTTCCTTTTCTCTTCTCTCTCCACATCTAAAACAAAGATGCAGGTTTCTAGGCCACACGGCCTTACACACGACCATGCTCGTGGCCGTGTGGACCACCAGAACCACCACACTGACAGAGCAGAGCCATGCAAGTCAGTCCAACCACCCCTCCAACGTCACGGATCCAGCCACCCATAGCACGGGCACCAAAAAAAATAGCATGGCCGTGCCTCACAACCTTGCTAAGACACTGACTTTGTAACACCCCAAATCATGTCTATGCGTCAAGACGAGATTTGGTTTGTCACATAGATCAAACATTCCTTTAATCTTTCTAATGATTTAAGTGAATCGGTACTACAAAACCTTTTGAAAATAAAGTTTAATAAAACCAAAAGAAATGATTTAAATACATTAATTTTAAGAAACATTAGTTGAAGTCTTATCATTTAGTATTTAAATATCAAAATCCTTTAAGTAGTTTTTTTAAAAGAGTTCAAAAGAATTTGAAGATAAGATAAGTTAAAGAATCTCATATGTTTCAAAGTATTTTTAAAAAAACAATCATTATAGGATTAGCATAAACCCATCAAAATAAAATTTAAATCCATCCACACATAAAATCCATAAATATTAATAGAGGCCTTATTACATCATATCTAGAATAGTAATTTAAAGAAAGTACTTAATAAAAGTTCAAATTTTATAAAACCCATGTTTGCGTATGGCCTCCACGAAGTCATTCTCGGCCCAAGTCCACGTCAATTTCCATTACGTGATGGAAAATTTAAGGAGTGAGTTACTCGAACTTAGTGTATAACTCACTTACTATATCCATTGGGCGAGATCATCAAGTCATTATTTTGGGCTTGAGCCCATAAGCAGATTTAGCAATATAATAAATGAAATGTATGCAAAATGAAATTTCCCAACCAACCTAATATCCATCCGCTACAAACCACCTGTACCAACCATCACACCTGTGGGGATCAAGTCAACCCACCCCGCCAACACACCGATCGTAGGCATTAAGTCATTTTTATATTTGGTTGTGGCAAACCAACGAACTAGATTGTGACAAAGTCACCGAACTAGAGGCATTAAGCTATTAAAATATTTGTGGCAGAGCCACCGAACTAGAGGCAATAAGGCATTAAAATATTTGTGGCAGAGCCACCGAACTAGATTTTTGGCAGCAGGCCTTTCTTCTCTTCATCATGAATCCCAACCCATACAAACATGTATGCATAATGATCTATATACATATGATAATTTTAGCAAAAAGATCCAATTTACATGTGAATCAATATTTCAAGTTTTTATTAAGGCCCATAATACAAAATAACATTTAGCCCATTTAGCACTCTAATACTTTGGCCCATTTAACGATCTAGTAGATTTTTGACCCATTTAACGATCTAGCAGATTTTTTGGCCCATTTAACGATCTAGCATATTTTTGGCCCATTTAACGATCTAGCAGATTTTTCGGCCCATTTAACGATCTAGCAGATTTTTCGGCCCATTTAACCATCTAGCAGATTTTTGGCCCATTTAACCATCTAGCGATTTTTTTTAACCATCTAGTAGATGATTTAGATCTAGCATATTTTTTTACAATTTATCAAATACTCATTGAGGACGTTTTCATAAATTTCACAACTTTAACAATTTTCATGTATTTTCACATAAATACTAATTATTACGCATTTTTCCAATTTTGTCAATTTTACGATTTTTCCCAATACTTACGGTATAACATCTAACTTGAGATAAGTGTGAAGTTACACACGGTTATTGTGAGAACTAGACTTTCCGCTCGTCAATACCTAAACATAACACGATAAATTAGAACATTATTATTTAATAATACTACTATTAATAAGCGATCTAAATCTTTACCCTCAGAATTTCGAACCACTTCTATTTGCGATTTCTCCCCGATTGTTGATTCGTTACCCGATGAGAATCCACGAACAAATAAAGGTTGATGAGTACGAATGACTTCAAACAACTGGTTCTCCTCGGATGAGGTCGCAACCCGTGGAAAATCTCGGATTCACAAACGGTCCTTCATTTATACTTAGGGGGATTAGCGAAACCACCCCTCTTTCGAAGACTATTCATTGCCCTTTTCTGCCCTATCTTGAATGTCTTTAATGACATAAAATCATTAGTCAAACTAATAACTATCGAAATATGACTAACGATTTTTAAAAAATGAGATTGGCTTACCACAATTATCCTCGTTCCACGAGGTAGCAATCGAGCGATTACGTCCCTATAATGAAATCGATTAAATAACCAACTATACCAATATGACGAATAATATGAAAATCCTTGAATAAACTCCTTACCTTAACTCTTAAGATAGATTCCAATGATCCACGATACTTAAGAACACTTTGAGTTTTTTCCCTCCAAAATCACTCTATTGCCCACGGTTGAAAAGAATTGAGTGAGAAGAATACTTATGTCTAATGGAAGATTCGGTTATGACTAAACAAGAAAATGAAAATGATTCGCACAAGAGCAAACTAGCATTGGCCATGAGAGAAAATATTGAAGAAACTTTAGTTGAGAAAGAAGTAAAAGAATGGAAGATGGAGATGATGATGATTCGATTTTCAAGAGAAAGAGAAAGAAAGAAAGAAAAAAGAAAGAAAAGAGAAGGAAAAGAATTGAGTTTAAGAGAATTGTGCATTCGGCATTTGAGGAGGAAAAATGAGAAAAGAATGGCCTTCTTTCTTTTGTGTGTTGATAGTTTGAGCACTAGGAAAATAAAACACTAAAGTGATTAGCAAAGAAATGACCAAATGGTCAAAAAGAAAGATGCAATTGTTTCCTCAAGGTTGTTGACAAATTGGCTAGAGAGAAAATAGATGGAGAGAAAATATGTTTTGCCAAAGCCAAAATGACCAAAAGAATGTGTTTCTCAACACACAAGCCTACCAAGCCAATCAACAAACCGGCCATCCCCCTAGCCCCTATGCCATCCACATACATAGTCAAAAGGCCATGAAAGAGTTGCCAAAACATCATCCTAGTCTTAAGCCATATCATCCTCCTTTTCCTTAAGTTTAAGAAACATTATCACCCAATTCTAGCCATTCTATCCCTAACTCAAGCTTTCCATAACCCTTAGTCTTCTTACCAAAAAAATTAATCCAACTCATCCTAATCTTATCCATAGCCGACACATGCTAGGATAAAGCAAAAAATAAAACTCCCAAATTGCATGCTAGGAGATTGAACCTCTCCCTCAAGTCCAACTTATAGCGCCATCACCACTTTGCTAATTACTCATCTTATGCCATCTTTTAGTACTTAATTAACTTAAGTTTCAAGGTCACTGATTTCTTTACACTAAAGTACTCTTTACTAATTTTATTCAAATTCTAAGTAAACCCAAGCTAACATCTAGCAACATATTGATACTCAAATTTTAGGATGTTACAATTCTACCCCCTTAAAAAAATTTTGTCCTCAAAATTTACCTGATTAAAAGAGGTGAGGATATTGTTGCCGAATTGCATCCTCAAGCTCCCATGTAGCTTCCTCAGCTTCGTGATTACGCCATAAAACCTTGACCAACGGCACGGTCTTCTTTCTTAGCACTTTAACATCTCGGTCTAAAATTTCCACTGGTTCTTCCTCAAAAGACAAGTTTGATTTCAATTCCACTTTCTCTATCGGTACTATGTGAGATGGATCTGATCTATAGCGCCTCAGCATGGAAACATGAAAAGCATTATGAAATTGACTCAACTCCGGAGGTAATTCAATCTGATAGGCCATTGGACCAACACGCTTCATCACACGATATGGCCCAATGAACCTAGGGCTCAACTTGCCCTTCTTTCCAAATCTAAAATTTTCTTCCAAGGTGAGACCTTGAAAGACACCGCTCTCCTCAAAGAAACTCGACATCCCTACACTTGGTGTCTCAGATCGACTTACATTTATCTGAAGCTTCCTTTAATCGTGCTCGAATAACTTTTACCTTTTCTCTGTTTGAGATATTAATTAGGGACCCAACATCTACCGCTCGTCCAATTCAGGTCCAACAAGTAGAGTCGACACCTACGACCATACAATGCCTCGTAGGGTGCCATCTGAATGCTAGGATCGATAGATATTATTATCATAAACTCTACCAATGGTAGAAATTCCTCCCAACTACCTCTGAAGTCAATCACACATCCCCTTAACATGTCTTCCAATATCTGAATTACTCTTTCCGACTGACCATCTGTCTGAGGATGAAATGCCGTACTGAAATTTAACTTTGTTCCCAAGGCTTCATGCAGAGCTTTCCAAAATCGTGATGTAAATCTAGGATCCCTATCTGATATAATAGACACTGGTACCCCATGCAACCTTACAATTTCAGATATATACAGCTTAGCCAATTTTTGTAATGAGTAATCCGTACGAACTGGAAGAAAATGAGCAATTTTCGTCAATCGGTCAACTACCACCTATACGGAGTTTTTCTTAGTAGGTGTTAAAGGTAACCCACTAACAAAATCCATTGTTATTTGCTCCCATTTCCAAAGAGGAATCTTTACCATTGTAATAAACACACGGCAATTGATGCTCCACCTTTACTTGTTGACAAGTCAAACATTTTCCTACAAACTCGTAAATCTCACGCTTCAACCACGCCACCAATCATTCACGGAGATCCGATACATCTTATTTCCTCCCGGTGCATAGCATAAGGGCTACTATGCACCTCCCGTAGAATCATCTACCTCAAATCTGAGTCTTTAGGCATACAAACCCTTCCACGAAAACACAGCACTCCATTCGTGTTTATACCAAAATCCTCTATTTCACCCCTTCCAACTTGCTGAATTAAGGGTCCCAACTTTTTATCTGATATCTGCTTTTCCTGGATTTGTTCTAACCACAGAGGCTTCACCTGAAGTTCTGCTAATAGACTACCATCCTCATACAAACTCAAATGAGCAAACATTGCTCTCAAATCAGATACCACCTTACGACTTAACGCGTCAGCTACCACATTAGCCTTTCCAGGATGATACTCGATTGAGAAATCATAATCCTTTAATAGTTCCACCCATCTTCTTTGTCTCAAATTTAACTCCTTCTGAGTAAGAAGATACTTAAGACTCTTGTGATCCGTGTAGATGATAGACTTCTCATCGTAGAGATAGTGTCTCCAAATCTTTAAAGCAAATACCACTGCAGCTAACTCTAAATCATGAGTAGGGTAGTTTACTTCATGCGGTCTCAACTGTCGAGAAGCATAAGCCACCACCTTTCCATTTTGCATCAGCACACAACCCAAACCCGTGTGAGACGCATCACAATAAACAATAAATTTTTTCACCTCCAATTTGAATCAAAGCCAGTGCTTAGTCAGAATCTTTTTCAATTTCTCGAAACTCTTTTGTTGTTTTTCAGTCGAAACATACTGTACTCCCTTTCGCAATAGTTTAGTTGAGGGTGCAGCAATCAACGAAAACCCCTCAATGAAGCGTTTATAATAACCAGCCAAACCTAAGAAACTCTAAATTTCAGTTACCATTTTTGGTGGTTTCCAATCCAGTACAGCCTCAATCTTTCGAGGATCCACCCTTATTCCTTGGTGATACCACATGACCCAAAAAGTCACTTCCTTTAGCCAAAATTCACATTTACTAAATTTGGCATAAAGTTGTTTATCACAAGTAAGCTGCAATACTATATGCAAATCGTGTCATGCTCCTCATCATTTCTTGAATAAACCAAAATGTCATCTATGAACACTACCACAAACCGGTCTAAATATGGTTGAAAGACTCGATTCATCATGTCCATAAATGCAGCTGGTGCATTGGTTAACCCAAACAGAATCACCAAAAACTTATAATGTCCATAACGAGTTCGAAATGCCGTCTTATAAATATCTGCTTCTTTCACCTTAAGTTGGTGATAACCCGATCTCAAATCAATTTTGGAGAAAACTGAAGCTCCTTTCAATTGATCAAATAGGTCGTCAATTCTCGGCAAAGGATACCTATTCTTGATCGTCAATTTATTCAATTGCCTGTAATCAATGCACATACGCATCGATCCATCCTTCTTCTTAACGAACAAAACTGGTGCTGCTCCGGAGACACACTCGGTCAAATAAATTAGCGATCCAAATTCTTGAATTTGAGCTTTAAGCTCCACCAACTCCTTGGTGCCATTCTATAAGGAGCAATGGACCTTTGGAGCTATTAGGGCAAAAGCTCAATACCAAATTCTACTTCCCGATCTAGAGGTATACCAGGAAGTTCATCGAGAAATACATCTGGAAATTCCTTCACCGTCCTCATATCATCCACAGATAACTCTTTGGCATCCAAAGCACAAATAAAGGCTAAGAATGCTCCATACCCTTTCCGTACCAACCAACATTTGCCAAGTAATTCCTTCGTTCACCTATCATTATTACTTCTTTATCACTCGAAGTTCTTATTGACATCCGCTTTTCAGCACAATCCAAATGCACCCGGTGCTTAGCTAACCAATCCATGCCCAGAATGAGATCGAACTCGTCGAAAGGCAATTCCATCAAATTCGCCAAAAATATTTCTTCTTGAATTTCTAAGGCACGTCTCTAAACAATTTATTTACAATTCTCGATCGTCTAAAGGACTAATTCAAATCATTTCACTATCGATAATTTGATTCTAGATTCAAGTTTCGGATATGGCACTAGCAACATACGAGTGGGTAGATTCAATATCTATCAAGGCAATAATAGGTACATCAAAGATGAAGAACGTACCAGTTATTACATCAGGTGCATTGCCATCCTCGCGGCGTCTAACTGCATAGACCAATCCTAGTTGTCTTGCATCTGTGTTACCTCTAGAACCATTGCCTCGACCCGATGCACCTTGACCATGTCCAGCCCCATTACCACTACGACCTGGTCCACGGCTCTCGGTGGCTGCTGAGTTCCTCTTACCGACTGTGCATCAGTAATATGAACTTTCTGAGTCGTATCCATACATCGAGGGCAATTTCTATATTGATGATCCATTGAACCATATTTATAACAAGCACCCGTTTTCCTCCAGCACTCTCCGGAATGCCGTTTCCCACATTCAGTACAATCTCGACTCTGATTACTAGCCACAGGTGCTCTACCTTGAGCTGGTTCATCATTCCGAGGCATCTTCAGAAACCTTTTTAAAGAACCCGAATGCTTTATATCCCTCTTGCCTCTAAATCTTTCTCGATTCTAACGTTCTGAGTTCTTAGCCTCTTCGGCTATCTTGGCTTCTTCCACAAGCGTGGCAAAAGTTCTAACTTATTGTGGGGCTATCAGAACCCGCAACTCATCATTCAACCCATCCTCAAAATGTACACAACGCTCATGATCCGTTGACACTATTGTCCGAGCATAGCGAATCAAGCGTAAAAACTCAGCCTCATACGCTACCACTGTCTTATTTCCTTGAATTAGATTCAAAAATTCCTTCCTTCGGGCGTCCACATAACTTATTCCTACATATTTCCCTTGAAAGGTAGCTTGAAGAATTACCAAGTAATCAATGCGACCTCGGTGCCTTCTCGAGCGATAAGCAACCATTGATCGCCTCATCTCTTAGTAAGGACACGGCTCCTTTTAGTTTACGCCGATAGTGCATTCCATATCATCCATAATCCGCTCCACGACGAGCCAATATTCTACCACATTCGGAGCTACACCAAAAACTCCTCTAAAAACTTCTGCACCATTAGACTTGAGTCATTTCGATATCGACCCACGAGCTGTTGGCCCAACTCTAGTTCCAGCGACCCTTTCAAGGACTCGCAACATTGCTTGCGTCAAAGCATTATCTTCTTCCATATGATTATGTGTTCCCGTCTCACTTTCAAGTGACGCAGGTGCATCCATTTCCGGCATATGATTTGGTGCTTCAGACGCAGCACCTCGTCCTCTACCACAGCCACGTCTACCACATCCACGACCACGTCCTCTAGAGCTCATAATGTCTAATTTGATTTAATCTAATTATAAGTTTTATGAATCTGAATACTATTTTAGTGTTTATTAATGATGTTTTATGAGACTTGAGAGATAAAGTTGTTTTTCACAAACACATCCTATAGTCTCAATCTCTACGATGTTTTAAAGCATAATTGAAATAATTTCATACAAAGGTTATTTGTTGAACCCAACCACAGCCAAGTTTTGAAACTAGCTCGATACCATCAAATGTAACACCCAAATCAGTCTATGAGTCAAGGCGAGATTTGGTTTGTCACATAGATCAAACATTCTTTTAATCTTTCTAATGATTTAAGTGAATCGGTACTACAAAACCTTTTGAAAATAAAGTTTAATAAAACCAAAAGAAATGATTTAAATTCATTAATTTTAAGAAACATTAGTTGAAGTCTTATCATTTAGTATTTAAATATCAAAATCCTTTAAGTACTTTTTTTTTTAAAAGAGTTCAAAAGAATTTGAAGATAAGATAAGTTAAAGAATCTCATATGTTTCAAAGTATTTTTTTTAAAAAAATCATTATAGGATTAGCATAAACCCATCAAAATAAAATTTAAATCCATCCACACATAAAAATCCATAAATATTAATGAGGCCTTATTACATCATATCCAAAATAGTAATTTAAAGAAAGTACTTAATAAAAGTTCAAAGTTTATAAAACCCATGTTTGCAGTATGGCCTCCACGAAGTCATTCTCGCCCAAGTCCACGTCAATTTCCATTACATGATGGAAAATTTAAGGAAGTGAGTTACTCGAACTCGGTGTAAACTCACTTACTATATCCATCGGGCGAGATCATCAAGTCATTATTTTGGGCTTGAGCCCATAAGCATTTAGCAATATAATAAATGAAATGTATGCAAAATGAAATTTCCCAACCAACCTAATATCCATCCGCTACACACCACCGTACCAACAATCACACCTATGGGGATCAAGTCAACCCACCCGCCAACACACCGATCGTAGGCATTAAGCCATTTTATATTTGGTTGTGGTGAAACAACGAACTAGATTGTGACAAAGTCACCGAACTAGAGGCATTAAGCCATTAAAATATTTGTGGCGAGCCATAGAACTAGAGGCAATAAGCCATTAAAATATTTGTGGCGAGCCACCGAACTAGATTTTTGGCAGCAGGCCTTTCTTCTCTTCATCATAAATCCCAACCCATGCAAACATGTATGCATAACAGTCTATATACATATGATAATTTTAGCAAAAGGCCCAATTTAGATGTGAATCAATATTTCAAGTTTTATTAAGGCCCATAATACAAAATAACATTTAGCCCATTTAGCACTCTAATACTTTGGCCCATTTAACGATCTAGCAGATTTTTCGACCCATTTAACGATTTAGCAAATTTTTAGCCCATTTAACGATCTAGCAGATTTTTTGGCCCATTTAACGATCTAGCATATTTTTGACCCATTTAACTATCTAGCGATTTTTGACCCATTTAATCGATCATCTAGCGATTTTTGACCCATTTAACGATCTAGTAGATTTTTCGGCCCATTTAACGATCTAGTAGATTTTTTGGCCCATTTAACGATCTAGCATATTTTTTTTTACAATTTATCAAATACTCATTGAGGACGTTTTCGTAAATTTCACAACTTTAACAGTTTTCATGTATTTTCACATAAATACTAATTATTACGCATTTTTCCAATTTTGTCAATTTTACGATTTTTCCCAATACTTATGATATAACATCTAACCCGAGATAAGTGTGAAGTTACACATCTGGTTATTGTGAGAACTAGACTTTCCCGCTCGTCAATACCTAAACGTAACATGATAAATTAGAACACTATTATTTAATAATACTACACTATTAATAAGCGATCTAAATCTTTACCCTCAGAATTTTGAACCACTTCTATTTGTGGTTTCTCCCCGATTGTTGATTCGTTACCCGATGAGAATCCATGAACAAACAAAGGTTCGGTAGTACAAATGACTTCAAACAACTGGTTCTCCTCGGATGAGGGTCCGCAACCCGGTGGAAAATCTCAGATTCCCGAAATAGCCCTTCGTTTGTACTTAGGGGATTAAGCGGAACCACCCCTCTTTCAAAGACTATTCATTACCCTTTTCTGCCCTATCTTGAATGTCTTTAATGACATAAAATCATTAGTCAAACTAATAACTATCGAAATAGGACTAACGATTTTTAAAAAATGAGATTGGCTTACCATAATTATCCTCGTTCCACGAGGTAGCAATCGAGCGATTACATCCCTATAACGAAATCGATTAAATAACCAACTATACCAATATGACAAATAATATGAAAATCCTTGAATAAACTCCTTACCTTAACTCTTAAGATCGATTCCAACGATCCACGATACTTAAGAACACTTTGAGTTTCTTCCCTCCAAAATCACTCTATTGCCTACGGTTGAAAAGAATTGAGTGAGAAGAATACTTATGTCTAATGGAAGATTCGGTTATGACTAAACAAGAAAATGAAAATGATTGGCACAAGAGCAAACTAGCATTCACCATGAGAGAAAATATTGAAGAAACTTTAGTTGAGAAAGAAGTAAAAGAATGGAAGATGGAGATGATGATGATTCGGTTTTCAAGAGAAAAGAGAAAGAAAAAAGAAAGAAAAGAGAAAGAAAGAGAAAGAAAGAGAAGGAAAAGAATTGAGTTTAAGAGAATTGTGCATTAAGCATTTGGGGAGGAAAAATGAGAAAAGAATGGCCTTCTTTCTTTTTGTGTGTTGATAGTTTCGGCACTAGGAAAAATAAAACACTAAAATGATTAGCAAAGAAATGACCAAATGGTCAAAAATAAAGATGCAATTGTTTCCTCAAGGTTGTTGACAAATTCGGCTAGAGAGAAAATAGATGGAGAGAAAATATGTTTTGCCATAGCTAAAAATGACCAAAAAGAATGTGTTTCTCCAACACACAAGCCTACCAAGCCAATCAACAAAATCGGCCATCCCCCCTAGGCCCTATGCCATCCACATACATAGTCAAAAGGCCATGAAAGAGTTGCCAAAACATCATCCTAGTCTCAAGCCATATCATCCTCCTTTTTCCTTAAGTTTAAGAAACATTATCCCCCAATTCTAGCCATTCTATCCCCTAACTCAAGCTTTCCATAACCTTTAGTCTTCTTACCAAAAAAAAAATTAATCCAACTCATCCTAATCTTATCCATAGCCGACACATGCTAGGATAAAGCAAAAAATAAAAACTCCAAAATTGCATGCTAGGAGACTCGAACCTCTCCCCTCAAGTCCAACTTATAGCGCCATCACCACTTTGCCAATTATTCATCTTATGCCATCTTTTAGTACGTAATTAACTTAAGTTTCAAGGTCACCTGATTTCTTTACACTAAAGTACTCTTTACTAATTTTTATTCAAATTCTAAGTAAACCCAAGCTAACCTCTAACAACATATTAATACTCAAATTTTTAGGATGTTACAGGCTTATTGAGCATGGGCAGACCACACTTGTGCAGTCCATCAGTGCTCACATCCTGGCCTTTTAGGAACGGGCGTGCAACCCAACAAAACGGGCATGGAAGAACAACACACCCTACAACACGGCCGTGTGAATCGACACACCCTCGGTACACGGGCGTGGGAACGTGCTAGATTTGAAATCTTATTTAAATCCCCACGGCCCTTCCTGTTTTTCCCATATTTTTTTCTTATTCCTTCTTTCTCTTTTCTTTCAAATTTTTCTTCCTATTTATAGAAAAGGTTAAAGACTCTTGAGCAAGACAAAGATCATGCCGAAGAAATGTAAGCATTGTCTTATCAGAAGAGACCTCAACATGAGTTCATGCCGGCAGCTTCACTTAAGTGACATGCCAAGGGTTTTGAAACCTTTTCGTTCTATTTTTGTAACAGCCCAAACCCGCCCAAGCGTTAGGACCGACTACGGTCGTTCTGAGAAAAACTTTGAAACCCATTTTAAAATCTAATTCAAGTTTTCTTTGAAAACTTCTCGTTTTGGTTGTCTTCTTTGAAATCATACTTAGATTAATTACGAAAATTTAATTGAAGTCAAGTTATTATACCAAATTTGAATCGTCCGTGATGACACAATAAAACATTTTCGTGTTGATTTAGAAAACATGTGGTTTTAATTTAATTTTAATAATGTAGCTTTAACAAGTATCCGACATATGAGTAATAACAAAAGAAATAAAGTTTATGAAAGCCTTATTACAACCCAAATAAAAGCAAACCAATAATAAAATAAAACCACTAAGTTTAAGTTCATTTAATTTAAGTCCACCGCATGGCCACCTCGAGTCCCTCGGCTCCATATCCGCGATCTATGCATCACTGAAAAAATAATGGAGAAGGTGAGTCACCAAGACTCGATATGTAACCCTTCCCGTTTTAAAACATTTTCATACACAACACATAACCATTAATATGCATAATATAAAGTACCCATCCTAGCCATCCAAGCGCCCTTTATCTACCCCATTGTGGTACCAAACCTTGGTGGTGCCAAACCTTTGGTGACATATAGTCACAATGTGTTACCAAAACTTTGGTGTCCATAGACACAGATCATTTGATGGGGCCAACCCATCGTGTGATACCAAATCACTTGGCAGACGATCCCATATCTCAAGTGAGGCCAACCCACGGTGGTGTTAACCACGAGGGACAAGTCGCTATGAGGTGCCAAACCTCTGGAGCCGTAGTACCAAACCTCTCACCGTAGTCACGGTGTGTTACCAAAACACTTGGTGCCCGTCGGCACAATAATCTGCCCCTCCACTCACTAATCCCACATCGGTCAATATACATACATGTTTCATGCCATCACATGCTTAAATCTCATGCATCAATACATTATGCTTACCAAAAGCATCAAATAGCATATTCAAGCAGTACTTACGAATTGCCAACTATCTGATATGGTATGACATCCAACGCTACAATAACCAAATTAGCATTCACAATAATTAACATATTTAATGAGTTATCGTGTGTATGTACACACTGTCACCATGATTAATCTAAATCCCGAATGGAGGAGTAGGCCACCCTAGATCTCTCGCACCTACATTGGCCAACCATGGGATTAGCATATGGCCTATTTACCAACCCAAGTATTTTAAAGGGTAACCTTTTGTGCGAATCCTTACCTAGTCACTCGACGACTAGCCTCGACACCCAAATCACGAATCGAAATTTGATTGACTAATGTTGGCGAACTCACTTGCTTATCTTCAAATCCCGAAGATCCTACAGCGGATTGGTTTAAATCTATGATTAGTATCCTTAATTAACAGTTTAAAACCCATACCTACCTTTACCAAAGTCGACATAATGAGAGAAAAGAAAATATAAGCATTGACCTAAGACCCTTACCTTACGGAATCGTCAAAAGGAAGCCTACTTCTCTTGCACAATATTGACCAAGTAGAGTTTAATATGAAGAAAAGGAATTTGGCACTTTGATAGGGGTTAGATTAGGCTATGATTGGTTTTAAACAAAATTTGGACTTTTAGTGAGAAAAGGAAGAAGAGAGGTAAAGGGAGTAGATGATTAACTAGTAGGAAATAAAAGAAAAAGGATTTGAGGATGGGAATTCGTCAAGGAAAAATGAAGAGGATTTGACCAAGATCTTGAGAGGGTGGAAAAATAAAAGTAAAATAAGAGAGGTGTTTGACTAGGGATCAAAGAGTAGGAGAGGTGAATAGAAATGGGATTTTTTTTCTAGTTTGAGAAAGAATAAAGAGAAAAGTTATCATAAAATGGATGATAGCCGAAAATCAACTTAGTAAATTGGCATTACCCCTTCCCTAATGACCTTGCCGTCCACTCCACTAAGGAGTTCAAACTACCACCAACTCCTTGATTTGAGTTAATTCAAATCACTTGAGAAAATAATCCAACAATCTCCTTATTATCACCTATTATTTTGTTTATCTAAATAAACTAATATCATCCTAATTATCCTTGGAAATTAATAATAACAAAATGCTCCTATTATCCTTAATTATCTCATAAAAAAAAAAGAGTTTAAAGAGAAAGGACTCTCCTTCCCATGCCGTCAAAAGAAAGATAAAAGGGGAGAATTGTGACTCGAACCAAGGCTCTCCCTTGTTCTTGATGGCGTCAAGTGTAGCTCCCAAGTGGCCCTCCCTTTGCCACTTATTCTAGGCTCATTTTATGTCAAATATTCCCTTATTTATTCTTATAACCCCTAACCACTAAGGCTATCCACCTTTAAAGCAAATAATATATATTTTTTCTACCATTCCGAGCCAACTCAAGGCCTTTAATTAAGCTCTATTATTCCATAAATAATATCGCAGCAGTTCATACATAAGAAAAGTAATTAAATTCCAGATAGCCCCATTTTTGGGATGTTACAATTTTTGTTTTCTCGTCTCCTTTATTTTCCTTATCTATACTTCTTTTCTACTTAATTTAATTTATTTCATATTAGTTTCTTGGTTTTAGGTTCTAAAGGCTACTAGGGAATCACACACCACAGCCTTTGAGGTCACACCCACTTCGAAAACCATCCAACAATAATGACTCCTTAGTCTATTAGTCTTTTCTTTCAAATTCAGTTTTCTTCTTAGTCTCCTTCTTTTTATTTCCTTAATTTCTTCATCTAGCAAATTGCTTTTCGATAACCACTCCACTAGGCCCATAGAAAACACCATCACCGCCACCAAAGACGCCAGGGATCATCCAGATTTTAGGGAGTATTACTTTCCCCACTTCTCTTTTTGATTTGGCATCTAATTATCATTATCTATCTTTGTACATTGAGGGCAATGTACATCTTAAGTGTGGGGGTAATAGTGCCTAATTTTTGCATAATTCTCAAAACCACGAAATTTGTCTTGATCTTAAGTATTTTCTCATATTACTAATTAGGATGAAATTTCTAATGAATCATGATTTTTGTCAATATGTTTTAGAATAAGTCTTAGTTAATTGTGCATTGATAATTAAATTTGAAGAATACTAAAGAATCAAGCATGATAAGTCTACTTTCTAAAATTAAAATTGATAGGTTGTTGAACCTAATTTGAGTATCACCTTGAAGTTCAAAATTTATAAGGATTGATGTCAAAACACCCATAATTTTTGTGCGATTTTGAGCCTTATAGAGCATATATTCTTTTTCATGCTCACTATATTGATTATGAGTGTGTCAACTTTGAACTGTTATTCTAGAACTTGCCTCGTTTATGCATGTTGAGACCACATTAATGATTTGATATACTGAGATGATAAAGGCACCTAGGTTTTAACCCGTTCACTCCACTAAAAAGCCTTCCTACAAATTAACCCTTAGTGAACCCCGTTGAATCCTAACAATTTTTTTATTGACTCACCCATTAATATTAACCTAAAATCCCTTTGTATTTGTTATCAACATTCCTTTGACTACCCCTCTATCGAGAATTGATTTGATCAATTACCGAATTAGGTTATTTTAATCACCAAAGTTCCTTCTATTATATTTATTTTAGTTTGTTCTTAAAAAATCCAAGTATATTCAATATTAGTAGTATAATAAAAGATCTTAGAGCATTTAAAACTCTAATTGTTAAAGAAAAGCTCGTATTAAAGTATTTTCAAAATTTGAGTGATGAAAATACTCTTATTAAAAGTAAATTATCAATAGTAGATATTGTTAGTTTTCATTCGATGTAAATATTCATATTTAGTTCATTATTTTTAGATTAGGTAATTAGTCAATTCAATCTCGATTATAACCTCTAATTCAGCCTGTATCCACACATTTTAACCCTAGCCCTGTTACAACCCTGATTAAAGACCTTTTGATTTGTGTATCATCTCATATACAATGGTGGAGATTTGATTTTTAGGCAAGTCTATGGGATTAACTTTTCAGGTTTGACTTAGAGTGCTTATTCTTGAACTTAAACACCTTTGAGTGATTTGAGTGAATCTTTTGTGAGGATGTCAATCTTAGTCGGCGTTGAATTAAAGGTATTCACTTAGATAAGGGGAGATACCTATGTTTTCATGCTATAAAGGTATGACTTATCGTAATTAAATCTTTAGGGTTCTTTGAGTTGAATTATCCATGTATAAATTCTCTATGAATTATGATGAGACATTTTCGATAGGAATTATGAATTATGGAAATTTTGTTTTAATTGTAAAGTTGAGAATTTTGCTTGAGGACAAGCAAAAGCTTAAGTGTGGGGGTATTTGATAAACCGTAAAAGTAACATATTTTAACCCCATATTTAGTATGCTTTTGGATGATTTAGCCCTTGATTTATGAAAAAATGTGCTTTTAATCCTTTCTTTTCATGTTTATACTCAGGAAAGCACCTGAGGATAAAAAGAACGCAAGACGGGCTTAAAACAGAGTAATTCGGCTTTAGCAAGCAATCAACACGGTTTGGCTCAAAGCCCACATGACTGTGCCTCGCCAATTACCTAGAGCACGGCCTCAACTACGTAACACACAGCCATGCAGCATCCATTGATCATACGGACGTGCCTGGTGATCTACATGGCCGTGCCTAAATTGACAGACCTGAAGCACGGCCTAAGTCCTGACTCACACGGTCGTGCTCAAAATGAAAGAATCGAGACACGTCCCAACCACGATTTACATGGGCGTGTGTCATGGCCGTGCCCCTGTCGCGGGAGAGAGCAATTTCACTTGGATTTGGATGCTTGAAGCCAAAGAAACATATTCCTAAGTCTACTCCAACACCCTAATAGTAATTCTACTTGAAGGAGATACTTAGGAGCCAAGTATAGCATCTCAAAGCCTATATAAACAACCCAAGGCAGACATTAAAGAGGAGCTTTTAGCGAGGCTTTTCTGAAGCTTTCATTTTTAGGAATCACTTGAAGATAGCAGTTGATCCATCTCAAGAAGTGAAACTCCATTCAAGACGGAGGATCTCTCCTTCAATTCCTTCAGGGGGTTTTAAGGATTTATTATGTTTTGTTTATTCTTTACTCTTGAGATGTTTTCGTATTTAGTTATGCACTAAACCCCTCAGATACCTGAAAGGGATAAAGCCTATGATGGTTTTTCTATTTGATTTCTAAATTTATATGAGAAGTACTTAGTTTGTTCTTAATTATGTTGCTTAATTTAATCTGATGTGCTTAGGTGGAGGAGGAATAGATACGCCTAAAAGTAGATCTAGCATAATTGAGTAGAGTTGATCTAGCGCCTAGAGATAGGGTTACGAGATTTTTTTGGATTAGGGTGAAACCTAATATGGGAATCCATTGATCGATTTACTGCTTCCTTAGGGGGTTATTATAAGAGAACGAGAGTTCCACTAATTAACCTAAGGTTAGACATTATTCACCTTGAGAGAGGGTTTAATATAGGTTAGAGAGTCTCACGGATCAAGTTAAGTAAAGAAATCATATGGTTTGGGGAATAAATAATAAGTGAAGTCATAGGTGGATTCTTCCTGAGGGTATCGTCTTTATCAACTGAGTTTTCTTTCTCCAATTCAATCTTTTGTCTTTGCATTTAGTCTAAGTATTTCGTTAGTTTAATAATCCAATCACTCCATATTTTAGGCTAAATAATAGAAAAAAAGTGAGTAGTAGTACTTTTAGGTTCCCTTGGGTTCGATAAGATATTCTTGCCTGAGCTATACTATTGTTCGATAGGTGCACTTGCCTCTATCGTTGTCGCAGTTAGTCTACAGGTTCGATCACTCTTTTATAAATATTAAAAACTCGACTATTTGACACGATCAGTCAAATAGAGATTCGAAGTTTACATCATGATTTTGAAAGAAATTACAAGGTGCATTGGGTACAAGATTACACTTTAGTACTGCATTTCATCCGCAAGCGGATGGTCAATCCGAGCGGATCATTCATATTCTCGAGGATATGTTGAGATGTTGTATTCTTGAGTTTGAAGGTACATGGGAAATGTATCTGTCGTTGATTGAATTTGCATATAATAATAGTTTTCAATCAAGCATTAAAATGGCACTATATGAGGCTCTTTACGGTTGTAAATGTAGAACCCCATTGTACTATACTGAGCTTAGTGAGAATAAGATTCACAGTGTAGATTTGACCAGATAGACTAAGCAAAAAGTGAAAGTGATTCGAAACAGTTTGAAAGCGGCATCAGATCGTCAGAAGTCTTACATAGATTTGAAACGAAAAGATATTGAATTTGAGATTGGTGATAAAGTGTTTTTGAAAGTATCTCTATGGAAGAAAGTACTCCGATTCGGCAGAAAAGGCAAGTTGAGTCCGAGATTCATCAGGCCGTATGAGATTATTGAACGTATAGGGCCAGTTGGTTATAGATTGTTGTTGCCACCTGAGCTTGAGAAGATTTATAATGTGTTTCACGTATCGATGCTTCGATGATACAAATCTGACCCATGCATGTGATTGCCCTCTGAAGTTGAGATTTAGTTTGATCTATCGTATAATGAAGAACCAATTCAAATTCTGGCTCGTGAGGTCAAATAATTGAGGAATAAAAAAATTACTTTAGTGAAAGTGTTATGGCATAGACACAGGGTTGAAGAGGCTACGTGGGAGGCTGAGGATGCTATGAGAGAGCAATACTCGAATCTATTCACTGGTAAGATTTTTAGGGAGAAAATCCCCAAGGGGGGAAGAGTTGTAACAACCCGGTTTAGACCCTAGTCAGAACAGTGGTCTTGGGACCAAAAATTTAAGGTCAGAGAAATAATTTAATATTATTTTTGATGTTTATGGCATGTGATAAAGTATGTGTGAAAGTTCTGTGTAAAAATTTTATTGTTTGTGTGCCGATTTGTGAAAAAGGACCTAATCGCGTAAAATGCAAAAGTTGTGTGCTAGTAGTTAAAAGTACTTAATAGCCATGGCTTATTAAAAGAAAGATACTTATGTTGATATTAGACCATTGATAGTGGAATTTGACATAAATGGCCATTAAATGAATGATTTTGTAATGTTTTAATTAATGGATAAAATAGTTAATGTTAATAAAACAAATTGCATGAAAATTAGTCATTTTGTGTTCATCTTGCCAAAAATACAAAGAAAGAAAAGAAAAGAAAGTTAGTTAGGGTTTGGCTAGAATTTTGCTTGATTAAGGTATGTGTTTTGATCCATTTTCGATAATTTTTATGTTTTTGTGATCATTGCTTTGTGTTCTATCAAGCCCATGCCTCAATTTCTGAATTTGATGAAGAATTTGAGTTATGTCATTGATGAAATTATGAGCTTTGTGATGTTAGTTGATGAAAAATGAAAGATATCTATTGGGTTAACATGTTTCGTATTTGTATTTTTTGATGAATTTGAGTATTATGGGCTAAATTATGAAAATCAGAAATTGAGGGGCTAAAATGTGAAATAAATATGAAAAATGGGTTGCTAGGGACTAGTATGAAATTCGGCCAAGCTTGGGTGTGAGTAAATTATGTGCATTTTGTGTAATTGAGAAATAGGGATTAAAATGTAAAAATGTGTAATTATGAGGGCTAAAGTGCAAAATGCCCTAACTATGTGTTTTTGGATTGTTTTGGATGAATATGAGATTGAATGAGTTGAATTTGATATTATATAGATCAAGAAAAGAGAAATTCGGGCTTAGATCGAGGAAAGAACAAAGTTCTAGATTGATCGACTAGTATCGTTGTTTCTACATTCGAGGTAAGTTTGTGTATAATACGTATTGTTTAACAATGTTCATATGTGTTGAAATGAATGGAAATGTGATTGTGGAGTTTGGTAATGCGAAATGTAAGTTTGAAGATATGTGGCACTAAGTGTGTGTAAATAGAATAGTTATTGTGATGAATGGCACTAAGTGTGCGAGATTAAGAAAGCATCGGTTGTATTATTTGGCACTACGTGTGCGATACTGAGACAAATTAGGTTTAATGTGATGGCACTAAGTGTGCGATATTGTTATAGCTTCGGCTAATTAATTGGCACTAAGTGTGCGAGTTCATCGAAAGTCTAAAGAGGATCGAATGAATTATGGCATCGAGCATCGAAGTGGTAAATGTGATAGATAAATACGTGATGGCACGGTATGTACAGAACCTATATGGTTGATGATATTGTGTATGAGATAGATGGAAGATTATGTGAATGAATGATGAAAAGGGTTGAATTGAGTAGTAATATAAATGCTTGTACATGAACCTATAGATATGGTATGAAAGTGCAGCAGTAGCCATGGGTGAGATTGAGTAGTGATGTGAATTGAACTAAGTGTTAGTTAATTTTGCATATTGAATTTGAATTGTTGAGTTAATTGTGTTATATTACGAACTTACTAAGCTTTAAAGCTTATTGTGTGAAGTCTTTCTCTGTTTTATAGTGTCATTAAAGCTAGCTCGGATCTGGGGATCGTCAGCAACTCAATCACACTATCGGACATCTATTTTGGTTCCTTTTTAAAGTTGTATATATGGTATATGGCATGTAACGCTAATGAAGTTGTGAAATGTTTTGAGATGTATAAATCTTGCCATATGATATGGCTTGATAATGAAATGTTTTGGTACATGTTTTGGCTATGTGAAAATGGTGTATGTGATGTATATATATGGTCTTGTGTGAATGACCAATTGTGTGCTTTGGTAAAAGAGAAATGATATGTTTCATACTTGATTTGGTATTTGAGATGGGGAATGATTTGTATGTTATTTGATATTGGAATTGAACATGTAGGGATGACCCAATTTGGGTGGCAATTTGACCTTGTAAATGGCCTATAATTGCCCACACGGGTGAGCACACGGGCTTGTGTCTCGACTGTGTCCTCGCTGTCCTTATTCGAAGCATGTCAGACTTGCACACGGGCCAGACACATGAGCATGTATCAGGCTGTAAGACCCAAATTAGTGTTGCACATGGGCCAGACACACGGGCGTGTAACAAGCCGTGTGACCATAATCAGAGTTGCACACGGGGTAAGACATAGTCTAAGGCATGGCCGTGTGAGGCACACGACCAAGCCACACGGGCATGTGCCCTGTTTAGAAAGAAAAATTTTCTAAGTTCTGGAAAGTTTTCGTATGAGATCAGTTTAGTCCCAAACATTCTCTAAAGCATGTTTAAGGCATTGTAGACCTTCTAAAGGGACTTTGTATTATTGATTAACTATGATATGCTGATGTGTGAGTCATGGTGGTTTAAATGTTATGATTCGATCGGTAATACCTTGTAACCCTAGTCCGGTGATGTATACGGGTTAAAGGTGTTGCAAGGATCTTAGATATTGATAATGCATTTCAAGTACTTTATTAATCCAACTTTTTATTCTCTCTCCCTAATGTTGGGAAAATGGAGAACTCATGCATAACTAAATATCGAATCAATAGCTCAAAAATATTATAATGAGACTCATATAAATTACATTCCCAATCTCTTATTATGATTCATCTTTGTGCGTTGTTGTAACATCCTAAAAATTGAGTATCGATATGTTGCATGTTTTTGGTGCTTAGCTTGTGAATGATTCAATTTGTGCGCTTAATATAGTCTTGAGAAGGCTCGAGATTTATTCAGAATTAGAATAAATTTTAGTAATGAGTACTTTATTGAAGTGGATCAAGTGACCTTGATGTTTAAGGAAATTCAGTGTCAAAAACTATCATAAGATGAGCTAGTAGTAAAGTAGAGTTGGCGTTATAAGTGTTGCTTGAGGGAAGAGGTTCAAATCTTTAGGAATGCATTTTGTGACATTTATTTTTGCTCTTTCCTAGCAAGTGTCGACCAAGCATCAAATTTTTGGTAAGCTAGACTTTTATTTTTATGGTAAGGTGGCTAAGAGAAAAGGCAACTACAAACTTAAGGTAGGGAATCATGAGAATATGGCATGTAGGGGGGACACAAGGCAAAACTTAAGGGTTATGTTTTCGAAACTTAGAATGGCTAACTTGTCTATGAACTTGGACGACTTTGTGGACTAAAGGGGAGCCAAATTTTGGTGGTAAGCTTTGGTAAGGATGGTAGCTAGATAGAATCACATTTGGTCATTTTTGCTCTCCCAAAACACCTTTTTCCTCTCATCTTTTTCTCTCTTAGCTGAATGTGCCATATGCTTGGAGAAAACAACTTTGTTTTGTTTCATTTGGTCATTTTTTGCCAACCTCTCAAGTGCTTCATTTTGTGCTTCTCTCCTAGTGCCGAAATCATCAAACACAAAAAGACCATTTCTTTTTTCTTCTGTATTCCCCATTCTTAGAATGCACATTGTTCCAAACCTTACTTTTTGCTCTTTTCTCACCCTTGAAAACCGAATCATAAACATCTCATCTCTATTCTCCTTTTTCTCCATTTTACTCATATTTCAAACACATTTTTTCTTCTTATTTCTTCCATGGCGAATGTTAGAGACCACCTCCATAGCCAAATTATTTTTCCATTACCATTAAATCATAGCCAAATCTTCTTTTCCTCATAGACTTTATTCTCGATCATTTCTTCTATTCAACTTTGGACAATAGGTAAGAATCATCTTCCTTGTTTTCTTTTGCTATTTGGTCACCTTGGCGAATCTTTAGGTTGGCTTAGAAGAGCCTTTAAATCGATAATCATTCATCCTCTTAGACAATTTCCTTTTTTTTTTTTTAGTGATATAGTGGAGGGCCAAATCACCATCTCGTCAAAAGTTATCTTGAAGTTATTCAAGTTTGGATCATCTATCAAGGTAAAAAAAGGAACTCTTCATGGATTTCATGATCACCTCGATTTTATCAACGATTTTCAATTGGGTTTATTATAACCGAAAGTTTTATATAGGATCCTTTGGAAATCACTCAAACTTTAAGGCAAACGAGATAGGGTCAAAAAGAGTGGTGAATAGTGATCGGAAGAGGGCAATTTTGCTATTCCTCTAGATTCAAGCGAAGAAATTTTTTGACAATCCGAGACTTTCCACCGAGTTGTGGACCTCATCTGAGGAGAATCGATTATTCGAAGTTGTTCGTAGTTTAGAGCCATTAGCTGTTTGGGATTTTCCATCGAGTTGTGAACCGTCAACCGGGGAGAAACTACAAATAGTTGTTGTTTGAGATTCCGAGGGTAAAGATCTAGATCGCTTATCTTTAGTATAGATTCATATTAAGTATTAGTGTTCTAATCAAGCGTGACACATATTTAGGTATCGACGAGCGAGAAAGTATAGTTCTCACCGTAATCAGGTGTGTAATTTCACATTTATCACATGGGTTAGATGTTATACCGTAAGCATTAGAATAAAAATCGTAAAGTTGGTAAAATCGAAAAATACGGTATATTAACACTTTTTTTGTAAATGCATGAAATCGGTATTAAAGTCGTGGAAATTACGGAATCGCCCTCGATGGGCTAATTTGATAAAAAGTAATTTTTGGGCCTCATGTGCTTAATAGGCCGAATTGCTAGATTACTTAATGGGCCAATTTGTTAGATTGATTAATTGGCCAAATTGTTAGATTGCTTAATGGGCCGAATTGCTAGATTGCTTAAGGAGTTGATTTGATAAATTACCATATGGGCCAAAATGAGAAATGGGCCAACTTGTAGTATGGGCCTTATGTTGAAATTATCATATGAATATTGTTATGCCTTGTATATGTATACATGATTGCATGGGTTGGGATAAAATTGATGAGAAGTTACGGTGGCTCTCGCCACAATCTAGTTCAGTGGCTCGACCACAAACATTTTAAATGGCTTTATACTGCGATTGGTGTGTTGGCGGGGTGGGTTGACTTGATCCCCAGGTGTGTGCTAGTTGGTACGGGTGGTGTGTAGCGGATGGAAATTTAGGCTTGGTTGGGAATTGCATTTCACATGCATTTTTTAAATTACTATATTGTTAAATTCGTAAATGGGCTCAAGCCCAATAAAAGGATTTGATGATTTGGCCCAGTGGACTTGGTAAGTGCGTTATACACTGAGTTCTAAGTAACTCACCCCGTTTTCTTACCCTTTTCAGGTAATGATAATTGATGGAGGCTTGGGTGGGGATGACTTCTGGGGCCATACTTCAAATGATGGTTTTGATGAACTTTGAATTACTCTTTAAGTATTTTTACTTAATTAATTTTTTAGTTGTGATGTAATAAGGCCTTTGGTATTATTTTTATGGATTTTACTGTGGATGGCTTTTAATATGTTTTAGATACTAAAAGGAGACTATTTTAACTTTATAAATGTTTTCTTTAATTTACATATAATTAAAGGGTTTTTCTTAAAATCACTAACTTGTAAGAATTTCGTGAAAACTCTTTTATGAATTACATTTTCAAATTCCTTTTGAATTCTTTTAAACTTCTTATAAAATTTAATCAATTATTTCTTTAAGATCAAATTATAAACTCCTATGTTTTAAAATTCATAGATTTCAAATTAACCTCAGTTTTTGATAAACTCCATCTCCAAAATAGTTTTTGAAGACCTGTTTTCCTTAAATCATTAGATGACTAGACGTATGTACGATTTGTGTGGCATACCAAGTCTGGTCTTAACGCATAGACCGGGTTTGGGGTGTTACAGTTGTGGTGGAGTAGTTGGAACATATACCGCACATCCAAAAATTGTAAGATGGGAAATATTTGGCTCTTGACCAAAAATCAATTGTAATGTAGAGTATTTATAATTTATTGGATTGATGCGTACAACATGTAAATCAATAAAATCTCATATTGAAATAGGAAGTTTTGTTTTCATAAATAATAATTTACCTATTAGTTGGAGGTGTTTGATAAACGATTCAGCTAAACCATTTTGTGTGTGAACATAAGCTATAGGATGTTCAACTTTTATCCCAATTG
Source organism: Gossypium rotundifolium (assembly GCA_025506655.1). Lineage (NCBI taxonomy): Eukaryota > Viridiplantae > Streptophyta > Magnoliopsida > Malvales > Malvaceae > Gossypium > Gossypium rotundifolium. Next base: position 175,492,815 of record CP106724.1, read on the forward strand.
ACATTCAATGATCATTGAAAGCTTGTGACGTAAACTCACCAACATTAGTAAGATGAATTGTTTTAATTGCATAATACGAAATTAATCATTTAAACAAGTAATCTTGCAAACGACAGGTTGCGAGTTGATAACGCATGTGATTATTTTGTAGATGCATTTACCAAAATTATATAATATCAAAACCATCCACATGGTGGATGAATGGGCCCATATTCATTTTAGAAATGCAAGACATTAGATCTCAATTTTAGCTAGTGAGTTTCTAAGAATTAATTTTCATTGTGAACAAGTAACTAATGAGAATTCTTTAAATTAAAAAATCTTCTGGTTCTTTAATGAATGTCCATATAAATTCTCAATTAATTTTTCATCATATATGATCCAAGATGGTGTAATAGGTCACGCCAAATAGTAAATGTATTTGTATTAGCAAACTTTTGGTTTACTTTAACATGTTTTTCAATTGTACTAATAATGTAAATATAAATTTTGACAATTGATATTTTTATTGTCATTCTTTTATTTTGTATCCACATATAAATGTTATTGTGACATTTACTACTGGAAATGTCTAAATCAATGAGAAGTCTATAATGCCACTAAGTCAATAAATAAATATAATTTTCAAACAATTATATGTAACATTTGCTTCATGGAATATGCAAAATCGTCAAATATAAGACATTTGGTCTAGTGGTATGATTCTTGCTTAGATTGCGAGAGGTCTCGAGTTCAATTCAAAATATAAATAACCCAATCCTCTTTTGATTCATATGAAATATAATCTTTTCTCATTCACAATCTCAATATAAGATCCATTATGAATATCTTTTAAAATTGATGCATTAACCATCACAAACTTTGTGCTTTTTAGATATTGATATATTAGCTCTTACGGAGATTTCAACTAATTTTGTACTATCAAATATTAAAATATATTTGTTTATTTCAGTACCAAATAAAATAAATATTTTCTATCTGTAATGATAATACTCATTACTACATTCTCATATTCTTCCTTAAAGAATATTAACATACACAAAATATTTGGGCATACACCACATATGTGACTAATAATCTTTCATATCATATTGATAACATAAGTTATCTTTACCCTTTGAAAAATTATCTTGAGAACTCTCATTGTTCTCTTATTTATTACTATGTTCCCACTTTTAGTAGTCCATGAGTATATCTTTTATTTTCTTTATGTTTACATTCATTTAGGGAATGCAACAAATCTAGTAGGATGGACTTATAAACATCTCAATAGATTCTTTATTTCATAATCACCATCGCAAACATGCCTGAGATTTCAAATCAAAATCTATCTATTCATGTTGTCATGATTAGTCTTCAGTTATAATAAACATGATATAATAAATAAAACATAGTAAAATATACCTGAAGATTTTTAACATCATCGTCATCACCTTGACTATTATCACGAGCACTATTACAAGTAGTAGAACAACTTTATTTTTGTAATAACATTTATAATCTAATAGTAAAATCATTTAATAAATAATCAAAATTTTCATGTACGATGCTTGAAAATTATCCGATACATATTGTACCAAATTTCAATACCACATATATTATATAAAATCTTATCTTGCTCTAACAAAGTTGATAAACTGTAAAAGTAACATATTTTAACCTCATATTTAGTATACTTTTAGGATGATTTAGCCCTGGTTTATGTAAAAAGGTGCTTTTAATCCTTTCTTTTCATATTTATACTCAGGAAAGCACCCGAGGACGAAAAGAACAAGAAACGAGCTTAAAACGGGCCAATTTGGGCCAAAGAAGAAATCGACACGACCTAGACTTCAAGCCACACGGCTGTGCCTCGACAATTACTAAGACACGACCATGCCACAATTTACATGGCCATGCCCCAATCGATAGAATCGAGACACGACCCAACCACGAATTACACGGGCGTGTGCCATGGCCGTGCCCTTGTTACGAGAGAGAGTAGTTTCACTCGGATTTGGATTCTTAGAGCCAAAAAAACACTTTCCAAAGCTTATTCAAATACCGAGTAAGAAGCAGACTTAAATTAGGACACTTAGAGGCCAAGTAAAGCATTCCAAGAGCCTATATAAACACCCTAAGTGTATCCTAAAAGGGGGCGGTGAGCTAGGCCAAGGAGCCGAGCCAGAAGGATCACATTTGTGGGAATCACTCGAAGATAGCCAGAAGATCCATCTCGAAGAGCCGAAAATCTACTCAAGACGGCAGATTTCTCCTTCAATTTCTCTAGGGGGTTTTAGGGATTTCTTATGTTTTGTTTTATCTTTTCTCTTGAGATATTTTTATTCATTATGAACTAAACCCTTCAGATACCTGAAGGGGATGAAACCTAGATGAATTTTGTTATTATTTTCTGAATTATATGATAAATACTTAGTTTGTTCTTAATTATGTTGCTTAATCCAAATCTGATATGCTTAGGTGGAGGAGGAATAGACCCTGCTTAAGAGTAGATCTAGCATAATTAAGCGGAGTTGATCGAATGCCTAGAGATAGAGTTACGAGATTTTGTCGGATTAGGGTGAAACATAATATGAGAATCCATTGATCGATTTACTGCTATTCTAGGGGGTTATTATAAGCGAACGAGAGTTCCACTAATTAACCTAGGGTTAGACGTTATTTGCCTCGAGAGAGGGTTTAATATAGGTTAGGGAGTCCTACGGATCAAGCTAAGTAAAGAAATCATATGATTCAGTAATAAGTAACAAGTGAAGTCTAGGTGGATTCTTCCTGATGGTATCGTCATAATCAATTGAGTTTCTTCAAGTTATTTCCCAATTCATTCTTTTTGTCTTTATGTCTTTAGCTTAGTAGTCGTTAAACTAGATTAAATCAACCAATCACTCCATATTTTAGGCTAAATAATAAAAAGAAAGTAAGTATTAGTACTTTTAGTTCCTTTCGGTTCGATAATCCGGTCTTGCCTAAGCTATACTACTGTTCGATAGGTACACTTGCCTTTAAGTCATTGTCAAAGTTAGTTTCTAAGTTTGACCATTCTATTTATAAATTTTAATGCTCTGATTTCAGCGATCAAAAGTATTTATAAGTTCAATTTAAAAGATATCATACAATCATTCAACATTAGCAAGTTAATAAGACTCAATAGATCATATCAAATTTCCTAATCAACAATGGTAGGTTAATAACACTTTCCACCATAATTAAAATTTCAAGAATATTTAATAATAAGAATTTAATAATCAAAACATCTAAATATTATGTATAATATAACTTAACTAAAAAAGTTCAAAAGAATGATTTACCCAAAAAAAAAAAAAAGAGAAAACAAACCATATTAATAGAAAACATATCTAATCAACAATTATGTCTTTTACATAAAAAAAAATTAACCTAGAAAGGCAAAAATCAAATACTATCAAAATGTGAAATTTATGTCAAATGAAAATTAATAGTAGTCATACCTTAATTGAAAAAGAAAATATGATCGAAATTAAAAGTTTCTTACCAAATCTATACTTTACCCATGCTTGTACAATAAATCAAAGATCGGGAATAAGAACCATAATCCATTTTGAGATTGAATCTTTCAACATCCCGAAGATGAAGTTGTAAGGATGAAAGTTTAAGGTGAAAAATAATTTGATCTGTGGGACGACTTCGAAAGATTTTGAAAAAATAGAGAATCATCATGCCGATAACGTGTTATAAAATAAAGAGATGGAGAGAATAAAGAATAAAGAAAATATGAAAGCAATAGAGAATGTACTTTATTGATCAAATGGATAATTACAATGCTTCATCATAGTCTCTATTTATAGGCATAAGAAGTAGAAAAGAAGTAGAGATCTAATTCTAATAACTATTAGAATTTAAAGTACATTCAAACTTTATCTTGATCATAATGGACATCCACTTAATAAGATATTCATAACATTTTTAAATTTCATTTATTTTTTCCCTTTCTTTAGAATTAATTTTAGTTTTTTCATTAAAAGGGAAAAATGAGTTTTACTTGGGAAGTTATAAAGAAAAATTTGGATTTTATCTCTACGCTAAATCACTCAATTCCTTATAAAAACTCAAGATTGGTTTTTAAAAATATAAAATTAATTCTAAAGAAAGGAAATGAGTCACCAAAATAAAAATCTACTAAAGTTGGATGACTAAAATGAGTGTAAAATAATACTACCTAACCCTAAATTAACGTGTAATGCCCCAAAATTTTAATTTTTGATTTCGTGTATGTGTGACACACAATGTCTATTTGCTTCAGTGGTTATGTGTTCTGGGTGTGTGTGAGAGGTCCCAAGTTCAAGCCTTACTTAGGTAAATTTTGGTATTTTTTTATAAATAAAGCCTTAACCTTGTGCAAAGGGCTTAAGTTTAATTGTTGGTAAGTTTATATTAGAATGGGTCTGTTGGTCTGGTGGTTAAGTAGAGTGTTGGAGGTCTTGTGTTCAATTCTTTGTGATGGCGTGGAGACTGTATTTTTGCTCCAATTTTGGCTAAGAGTTGTGTTGGGGCAAAATTCTGAGTAGTTGTATTTTAGTGGGTTAATAGGGAGTGATTTTAGGAGATAATTGGGGAGAGGTTATCAGAAAATAATCTGATTATCTTTTTGTTGCAAAAAAAGAGAGAGTAGAGTTTCGGTTTTCTCTTTAATTCCCCAAACTTTTTTTTGATGTTTTCTTCTTCTTCTTCATTTCCCTCATCTGCCGATTCTTTCCCCTAGTTGCTGCTGAAATTTCCATTATTTTTTCCCTTCTGTTTCTTTCTTTTTTTTCCAATTGATTCGGTTGTTCATCATTGGTTGCGCGTGTTCAGTAAGTAACGGTTTTGTTTATTGTTAATAGTTCTTGGTTAATCTCTAAAAGGGGGATTCCTTTTTGGTGTTTAAGAGTTAATCAAAGGGCTAGTGGTTTTGAATCAACACTGTGATTGTGCAAAGTCATGGTTACTCAAGCGAGGTAAGGGTTTTGCGAGGTTTTTAGTCGAGTTCCTTCCGAAATTGGTTGATTAAAAACGAATTAAGTGATTAATCTAGAGATATGTTGGTCGATTTTTAGGTTTTGGAGGCTTAGGAGTGCTTATGCATCAGAAGCGATACTAGGTGTGTACCCGAAATGTAGAAATCGGATTCGACAAAAAGCTAAAATTACTTGCTATCGAGAAATAAGAGAAATATGAGAAAATGAAGCAAAAAATTGTAGAGAAAGGAAATAAGTGTGTTATAAACTTGGAAATCAACATTTTGCACTAAAATAGTTTTGGACAACAACAATAGTCTAAATTTGAAAAATCATCAAAAATAGTGGGAATTGATTTAGAGGTTAAATAAAATATGAAATTAAATTTTATTGAGTCTAGTTTTTCATGGAAGAAACAATGTAAGCAATGGAATTGGAAATCATGAGATATAATAAATTTTGTGAGACAAGGTCAGAATGATTTTGGGTTCCCCTGTTCTGACTTAGGAAAATCATCAAAAATTGTAAAACAATAATTAGGGATTTAAATTTTTATTTTTAAATTCTTAATGAGTCTATTTTAAAGATAAACAAACAGAAACATCATATAAATTCTATACTAAGAGATAAATAATTTTTAGTAAGGAAAGGATGAAGCTGTCAAATAGTAGAATAGGGATAACTTTGAAGATTTTACTGTACTTATTTGATAAACTATAAATTCTGAAAATTTTATGGTAGAAAGGTATTTGAATATAGTTTCAAAAACATTAAGCGGATCTTAATTTGGAATTCTATAGCTCAAGATATAAATAATTTAGTGATAATGACTCAAGTAGACAGCTTTGAATGAACATATAAGTAAATAGTGAATACATATATGAGTATTGAGATAGCATGGGTTACTTTAAAAATGGATCACACGGCCAAGGCCAGTTTGGGAAGAGTGGGCATGTGGGCCACACAAGCAGATCACATGGGCGTGTGGGTCCATTTTTACCGAAATATTTTTGAGGTTGCACGGGTCGCCCAAGTCGACTGTGAACCTATTGTAGGGTCGGTAAGCACTAGTTAAACCCCTAAATGTGTAAAATTTATTGAATGATATCTGTACTGGGCATGTTAATATCTGAACTGAATATATGTATTGAAATTGCATAATAGCATGTCATACATTGTGTGTTGCATTGCATTAGGTTGGGGGTTGTTATTCGGAAGAAGTGTACTGAAAGGCTTTAAGCCTAATTTACTAGCAGCTTAGCTGCAAACTACTATATTGTGCCGCATTCGGTACTACTTGGAGTGTAGGGATGGGTGGGTTGATTATATCCCCACATGGAGTGTAGGGTTGGACGGAGATGGTGTGTAGAGGCTGGTTGGGTAGGATTTTGCTCTTGCATAAGCATATCGCTATTGATACTATGATGGGCTAAGGCCCTCTTGCATTTTGACCTTTGTCTTGAGATGGGCTAAGGCCCAAATCATCCTTGATATTGAAAAGGGCTTAGGCCCAAGACTATTCAATTGTGAACTGTGAATACTGATTGTTTATTTGTTTCTACGGGATTACACACTGAGTTTACGTAAACTCACCCTTTCTGTTTAATGTGCACATGTAATCCCAAGACTTAGACGGATCGGTGGGACGGATGACTCAGCGGTGACCACAGTAATTTTTGGACTTCATGGTTTTCAATTTACGATTTATGATTTGATTATTATTGATTATTTGGGTTGTAATTTAAAGACCCTCTGGGAATTTGGGTTTAAATTTGGGTTTATTTATTTATTTATTTTACTTTATGGATTTATACCAGCTGGTCATAAGAAATTTGATTTTCAAAAAGTTAAAGTAATTTCTAAACGCATGATCACCTAGACTGTATTTAAGCTTCCGCAACGAGGGATGATTCAAAACAAATGTTTTAAATGAATAAAGATGACTTCCTAAAATCTAATAAAGGTTTACTAAAGATAATAACATGGAATGTTTTTATCGTAACAACGAGGTTTCAAAAACACTATTGTGTGACATTGCTAGATACGGCCATAACGTCTAGCCGGGTTTGGGGTGTTGCATAACGAGTGACTAAAATGAAAATGATTGTTAACAACATTGCCTAAAATAATTTTTTATTTATTTATTTTTGATGCTCAAAATGAAAACTTATGAAAGTTGAGTGACTAACTATATTTTTAGCCTTCTTAATTAAAAGTCAAATGTTGTTAGAGAATGTTAAAAGATTAATCATGAGATGTGATATGGTAGTTGCTCACATTATCCCTTAACCATGAGGTTGGGAGTTCAATCCCCACCCATGTGAATGAAATAGATTTTATCGTCAATTGTTTACCTTTTCATAAAGCACCCAAATAAATAAAAGTATATTATGGGTATAAATGTTTTTAATATATAAATTTTTATAATTTTATTTTTAAATATGTAGAGTTATGTCTCGTATTTTTCAACTTTTCTTCTCCTAGTTAAATTACATTTTTAGTTTACCACTTAAACTTTAATTAGTATAGGTTATATTAATATTAGTGTCCCACATAAAATCTGATTAGTATTAGTTATTTTAATTTTATTTGACCTACAAATTTAGCCTATAAATAGACCATTTTTCCATCCTAGAAAGATAACCCTTACACATTTAGGTATTAACTTTTACAGGCTTTCAGAGAATTTTGTGTTTACGTTTTAAAGGTTCTTATTTCGAGTTTTGGGGTTTAGTTTTATCTATATCTTTTGTACTATTCATTTTTACTGTTTTAGTGAAATTATCTTTACTTGTGGTTTTTTATCCTCTTCGGAAGGGTTTTTCACATAAAATATTTGTGTTCGATCTTTTCAATTTCTTCATTATTTTACTTGTTTGTTGCTTAAATCGAGTTTATCCCCAATAAACTAGTATCAGAGCTAGTTTAATTTTTGCAATCAATTCGTTAAGATATGGCAACAATAAGGTTTGATATTGATAAGTTTGATGGCATCACAAATTTTAATTTATGGCAAATTTGGATGACAACAATTTTGATTTAGGGCGATCTTGAGAAGGTTCTTATAGAGAAGAAGCCCGCAGGCATGGATAAATTAGAATGAAATAGGTTAGACAAAAAGGCTCTATCCATGATTCAATTATGTCTAACAAATTATGTGTTGCAGGAGGTTTTGATGGAAAAAATGACATTCACCTTATGGAAATTGTTAGAAACCCTTTACGCGACAAAGTCTTTAGTTAACCGATTAGTGCTGAAACAACGGTTGTACGTTCGCATGAACGAAGGTGAGCACCTTATAGATCACTTCAGTTAATTTATTACTTTTTGAATGATTTAAAGAATGTTAAGGTTCATATTAATGATGAAGATCAGACAATGCTACTATTGTGCTTTTTACCCCATTCATATAAGTCTTTCAGTGAAACCCTGATTTACGGTAGAAATAATATCATTCGAGGATGTAAAGGGTCATCTGTTGAGTAAAAACAAACTTGACAATGAGTTTAGTTCGGATAGCAAGTCAGACAGACAAGTCTCGATTTTGGTAGCATCAAGGAAGCGAGACAAGAGATGTCGCTATTGTAAGAAGTTAGGTCACGTCAAGAAAGATTGTTACAAATTGCGAAATTAAAGGGCTGCTAAGAGTAATGAAGAAGATTTAGCTCGTGCTAATTTGGCCAATGACAAGGGTGATGAATTTTTTGTTAGTGTTAATAAGTGAAAGCTCCAAGCTTACGATTGAGTGAATTCTGGATTCAAGGTGTTCTTTCTACATGTATCCCAACAGGGACTGGTTCTTCACATAGAGTTTAATTGAAGGTAAAGTTGTGTGCATGAGGAATGATTCACCCAGTAAGGTAACCGATATTGGTACTGTTCAGATCAGGATGCACGACGAGACAATTAAGACATTGTCAAATGTCAAGCATGTGTCTGACTTAAAGAAAAATCTCATCTCTTTGGGAATTTTAGACTTGACGGGTTGTAGAATTAACATCGAGTCAGGCGATATTAAGGTATCTCGTGAGGCTCTCGTTTTGATGAAAGGTAAAAAGATTGATAATCTTTATGTTTTGGAAGGATCAACGGTGACCAGTGAAACATGATGTCTATCGTTTACTAAGAAGTCGAAGTCGACTCGTTTAAAACGGAGACAACTTGGTCATAGGAGGGAAAAAGGTATGATCATTTTGTATAAAAGAGGTTCTCTTTTGGATACATGTTTTGAAAAGATAGGGCACTGCGTTCGTGGAAATTAGGCCTGGGTTAATTTTGATTTGGCAGTGCACAAGTCGAATACTAGAAGACTTCCAGCTTCTAAGCACAACTTTGACTCAATTAATATCCTACATTGTTTGAGATAAGCCCATGGTGGGCTTTAATAAAGAAGGTGTTGTCGAAATACGAGTCAAGGTAGAGATTTGTAGAATTATGCCTCATATTTTTTTATTTTAATCGTAATGCCCCAAATTTTGGGCCTAGTAGAATTGGGCCTATTGGGCCTTAGGCATGGAAGTGTTTAAAATTTTTGAGAACAAGAAAATGGCACTATTACATGAAGGATTTGTTGGGTGAGTGATTTTGGAAGGTTATGAGGCTTCTATGAAGTCTTGAGTTCAAGCCATGTCATATGGGAAATTATTTGTTTTTACCATTAGGGGAACCATGCCTCCTGGTTGCAAGCCTTTTAAGTAATTAAGATTAAATTGTGACACAAGAGGAGCTTGTGGCTTAGTGGCAAGTGGCGTAGGGAGTGAAGCTTGTGGTCTGAGGTTCAAGTCTCTTGAGGAGCAATGGAGGTTTTATTTTGCAGCATGGATGGCAAGAGTTGTGGTGGATTCAAACTCTTTGGATTGGTTGTGGAATTGGTAAAAGGAGGAGATTATCATGGGATATGGATGATGGTTGTTGGGATTTGGAGGAGGAAAATGTGGAGGGATTTTAGGGGAGAATTAAGGGAGTGATTTATGGAGAAAAAGGTAGAGTTAGAATTGATAAGGGTTTGTGCCGAATTGCTATAGGAAGCCTAGGAAAATTTGGCTAGGAAGGTTTTTCTCATTGTCGGCTTCGGGGATTAATAAGGGGGCATTGCCAAATTTTGCTTTTCTTTTTCCAAATTTGATTATTTTGTTCTTTGGTACTGGAATTGTTCTTTGTGTTTTCTTCAACCAGTCTTTTCTTTTTGACCATTAATTGTTAGCTGACTTTAGGTGTAACTTATTCTTTTATTCTCTTCTTTCTCGTCTTGTGCTCTATTGGAGGCCAATTATTTTTCCCTTTTCTTTGCAAAATACTCTGGCATCTTTCGAGTAGGTTGCTATTGCCGATTTTTTCTTCCCTTAATTATTCTTTACCTTTTTCGAACCTTCATGCTCCCTCTCTTTCAATCGGTCATTAGCATTTACCTCCTCTTTTGTCTTTGACCGAATATATCTACTTTTCCCCTTCATTTCTATTGTTTCGGTTCTCCTCTCCTTCCATGTGATGGGTTACTCGAATAATTTCCCTAGTCATTTACTCTATTTTTGGGTAGTAAAGGTTCTCTGATGAATCGGTAAGTGCTCTTGGTTTACTCTTGTTTCTCTCTACTGTTGTGGTCTTTTCTTCTAACATCTTACTATATTGCCGATTCATGAAAAAAGGGTACAAGCGTCTCGACTCTTGGTGTGGGTAAGGCCTCTCTATTTTTAACTTTTATTTGGGATATTTACTTAAGTATGTTTTTTATCTGCTAGAAGTAGGACATGATTTTTCAAAACATTAACTACTTTCAAACACTACATTTCCGCAACCCAATTTTTAAATATCATGTTTCCATAAATCATTTATTTTAATTAAGCTTCCGCAATTGAAAAAGATTTTACTACATGATTAATAACATTTTGAAAAGGGAATAGTTTTTTATAAACCACATTTTGAAAATAAACAAACGCAAATGAAAATACGATTTTCGAGAAACACTTCAATGTGAAATGCCATATTTGAGCCTAATTTCTAGGCCGAATTTGGGGTGTTACATTTAGTGGTATCAGAGCCAAGTTGCAAAACTCGATCGTGGAATAGGTTTTCAAAATTTTGTATTACAAGAGGTTGGTTTCAAATATGTGAAGTGTTTTGAGGTATTTTTTTAAAAAGTGTGGCACACCGAGTCTCCAGCGCCAAATCCATAAGTTTTCTGAATACCATTGTTTGCTGTTATGCAATAGGAAACACTGTGATTACTTTAGATATTAGACTGTACTATGATGCTTAAATTTAGATTTTTTATTTATTCTGTGTGATGTTGTGCATATGGAAATTGTATTTGTATGATATCTATCTGTTCTAGTGGATAGGTATTTTGGGTGTGCATAAGACGAAATGTTTTGGAATTAAAGTGTGCAACAAAACGCGGTGGTGTAGTTGGGTTGTGCGACCATTCTGAGAGTTGGAAATTTCAAGGATGAAATTTCTTTAAGGAGGGTAGAATTGTAACGCCCCAAATTTTTGGGCCTAGTAGAATTAGGCCTATTGGGCCATGGGCATGAGAGTGTTTAAAATTTTTGAGAACAAGAAAATGGCACTATTGCATGAAGGATCTATTGGGTGAGTGATTTTGAAAGGTTATGGGGCTTCTATGAAGTCCTGGGTTCAAGCCATGTCATATGGGAAATTTTTAATTTTTAGCATTAGGGGAACCATGCCTCCTGGTTGCAAGCCTTTTAAGCAATTAAAATTAAATTGTGACACAAGAGGAGCTTGTGGCTTAGTGGTAAGTAGCGTAGGGAGTGAAGCTTGTGGTCTGAGGTTAAAGTCTCTTGAGGAGCAATGGAGGTTTTATTTTGCAGCATGGATGGCAAGAGTTGTGGTGGACTCAAACTCTTTGGAGTGGTTGTGGACTTGGTAAAAGGGGGAGAGTATCATGGGATATGGATGATGGTTATTGGGGATTTGGAGGAGGAAAATATGGAGGGATTTTATGGGAGAATTAAGGGAGTGATTTATGGAGAAAAAGGTAGAGTTTGAATTGATGAGGGTTTCTGCCGAATTGGTATAGGAAGCCTAGGAAAATTTGGCTAGGAAGGTTTTTCTCATTGTTGGCTTCGAGGATTAATAAGGGGGCATTGCCAAATTTTGATTTTATTTTTCCAAATTCGACTCTTTTGTTCTTTGATGTTGGAATTGTTCTTTGCGTTTTCTTCAACCGAGTATTTTCTTTTTGACCATTAATTGTTAGCTGACTTTAGGTGCAACTTAGTCTTTTATTCTCTTCTTTCTTGTTTTGTGCTCTCTTGGAGGCCAATTGTTTTTCCCTTTTCTTGGCAGAATATTCGGCATCTTTCGAGTAGGTTGCTATTGCCGATTATTTCTTCCCTTAATTATTCTTTACCTTTGCCGAACCTTTATGCTCCCTCTGTTCCAATCGGTCATTAGCATTGACCTCCTCTTTTGTTTTTGACCGAATATATCTACTCTTTCCCCTCATTTCTATTGTTTCGGTTCTCCTCTCCTTCCGTGTGATGGGTTAGTCGAATAATTTCCACTAGTCATTCACTCTGTTTTCGGCTAGTAAGGGTTCTCTGATGAATCGGTAAGTGCTCTTGGTTTACTCTTGTTTCTCTCCACTGTTGTGGTCTTTTATTCTAACATCTTCCTGTGTTGCCGATTCATGAAAAAAGGGTACAAGCGTCTCGACTCTTGCATGTGGGTAAGGCCTCTCTATTTTTAACTTTTATTTGGGATATTTACTTAAGTATGTTTATTATCTGCTAGAAGTAGGACACGATTTTTCCAAAACATTCAAACATCGCTTTCAAACATCAAGTTTCCATAAATCATTTATTTTAATTAAGCAACCCAATTTTTACGGTTTTTGAGAAACATTTCAATGTGACACGCCAGATTCGGGCCTAATTTTAGGCCGGGTTTGGGGTGTTATATTTCTTTTTCCAGTTAAACTCAATTTTTAGTTTACCACTTAAAATCAGATTAGTGTAGGTTAAACTCTATTTTTAGTTTACCACTTAAAATCTGATTAGTGTAGGTTATTTCAATATTAGTTTCCCACTTAAATTCTGATTAGTGTAGATTATTTTAATATTACTTGACCTATAAATTTAGCCTATAAATAGACCCTTTTTCCACCCTAGAAAGATAACTCATTACACATTTAGGTATTAGCTTTCACAAGCTTTCAGAGAATTTTGTGTTTACGTTTTGAGGGTTCTTATTTCGAGTTTTGGGATTTAGTTTTATCTCCATATTTTATACTCTTTGTTTTGCTATTTTAGTGAAATTATCTTACCCTATAGTTTTTAATCTTCTTGGAGGATTTTTCCAAGTAAAATCTTTTCAATTTCTTCATTATTTTACTTGTTCATTGTTTAAATTGATTTATCCCCAACAAAATACATATTTTATTATGCATATATTAAATATGAATATTTTAAAATAAGTTATGATGATAAAATTAGTTAACATTTATTCATTTTATCACTTTGGTTTGAATTATTTTTGTAATCATTTTAGTCTTTAATCTCCAAAATTTATTCAATTTTCTTTTTACAAAAATAATTAAATTGTTAAAATTTTAATGACATTGACGTGGAAACTATATGAAAATCTATGTGGATACATATATATTTTAAAAATAAGGACTATTTTAAAATTATTAATTTTTAATAATTTTAATATTTTTGAATCTTTGTGAAGTATATTTGTACTATCATGTTAATTGTCACTTTAATGCTATTAAAATTTTAATAATTCAATAAACTTTTCCACTTAAAAAATAATTTAACTAAATTTGAGAGTTGGATGTCAAAGTGATAAAAAATTAAAATTAAACGATAAAATATATAAATATTAAAAGTTAAATTTATTATTATGTTTTGAAATAATATAAATTTTCGAAATAAACATGGTTTAGGGCTTTTATTGCACTTAATAAAAAGTCACTTGATGTTGAATTTTATGGTTGTGTGATAAGTGTATGTGATTTGTTTATTATTTTTTAATAAAAGATGCCTCATTAAATTTTTGTTTTTTTATGTAAGGGAATCTCTCATGCACCTATTTAAATTATCACACAAATAAAATTTTGTAGCCCGATTTCACGACTTCGGAGATATGATGAAGTCCCTCGAACACACTTTTTCTAAATGAAGATAAAAAAAAAGGTTGACCTATGGCCATTCAGTAATAATAGGATTAATATTTTAAAAGGCTCTAAAACCTTTTTAAAAAAATCAATTAAGTCATTATGATTTGTTTGCACTCATTTAAGCCTCTCAACTAACAAAATTGATCAAATAGTCTCTTTGACTAATGTTGACAGGTGCTTTATGTCAATGAGAATTGCTAACGTGCCGGCAAAAAATAAGAAAAATTCAAAACTTTTTTAAAATAAAAAAATAAAAGAAATGTTTAATTTTTTTTTATTGGAATGATCTTGAATACATGGTTGTTCAGGTTAATTCATTTCAAAACTTAATTTTAGAAAAATTAAATTTTTAAAATTTATAAAATTTTAAATTAAAATCTTAAAAATATTAAATAAAATTCAAAAATTTAAAAAATTAAAAATTAATAAAAACTATCTAAAAGTTAAATTCAAAATGAATCTAAACATAGTTGTCCAGATTCATATTGTCTAGATTCATATCAAGACAATTTTATAAGTTATATAAAGGCTAAAAATAGTAGAATTTAATTTTCTTTAAAAATTAATGTGTATCAATGTTTCAATTCTATTTGTACATTTAAGTATGAATAAAAAATATTTTATAAAATAAATCAATATAAATAATTTTAATTTTATTATAGGAATGTGTTTTTTTTTAAATGTATGAATATGTCCAATTATTTAAAACTTTTAGGCTAAAAATTAATTGATACACCTTTTAAGATATACATATAATAAAATACTTGATACATTCTTTTAATTAGATATATTCATACATTAAAAAAAAACACTTCAATATCCATAGAATTAAAACATAGACATATCAATTTTTAATAAAGAAAATTATTTTTAACTTTTTCATACTTTATGTAATTTAGAAAAATTCATTTTTGAATGAATCTAGACATAACTTTGTGCAGATTCAATGTAAATCTAGACAAATATTTGTCCAGTTTCATTCTGGACTTAATTTTTAAATGGTTTTATTAATTTTAATTTTTATATTTTATATATTTTAATAATTTTTAAAATTTATATTTTTTAAAAATATTTTTAAAAGTTAAGCTTTGGAACAAGTGAACTGGACAATCATTTGTCCAGTTCATTCTAATAAAAATAAATATTCTTTTTAATTTTTATATTAAAATATTGATTTTTTACTAGAAATGCCACGTCAGCAATTATAGATGACATGGAGCACCACGTTAGTACTGTTAACGATCAACGTTAGTTAAAGAGCTTATTTGACTAATTTTAACAATTTAAGACTCAATTAAGTACAAAAAAATTGTAGGAACTTAATTAATTTTTTTAGAAAAATTCGAAGATCTTTTAAACCATTAACCCTTAATAATATCATTATATGTACAAAACCAAACACCAATACAATTTGGTGATTGATGCCACCAAGAAGAGACATTATCACTTTCTAATGTAGCAAATTGATTACCCAACCTCAATGCATACCTGAACACAAAACACACAAAACTAGCACTTTTTTTTTTTTTTTTTTTTTTTTAAATTTCAACTATTAAGTGTCCCAAGCTTGATACTAGTAGATAAGTGCCTATAAGAAACCTAATGATAACTAAAGAGTCGTTGTCTATTTCAACCTTCATCACCTAAAGCTGGACAAGCCATCTTACTCCCAAAAGTATTGCTGTATCTTCCATAATAAATTCTGATATACGTTGATTTCTAATTTGAGATATTCATTGCCTGCCTGGCGTGGCCCAATCTTTAATATTGTAGATGTCGTCTTATCTCATATATGTAGTTAGTCTTTAATTTGAAAGTAACTTGAACTTGGTGGTTTCCTGAGATAAGCTTTTTCTGTTGTCTACCCATTCATCTTATCAAGGTTTCAAAAATCGAATATGTCAGATTTTTTCCAATCAAATATGTCACATCCTTTAGCAATCTCTCTATCTCTCTCTCTATATTATTTGAGGTACTTTGACGTGGAGTAAGGGATTATTTAGGATTTTAACATTGAGATATCAATTCAAGTTCCTTTTACCATTACAAAAATAATTTTATTAAGTTTTAGACGATCTTTTTATATATGTAAACATTTAGATGTAATATCAAATTAATAGTATCTTCATTAAAATTAAAGCTTTAGTTAGTGTTATAAGTCAATTAGGCATCAATTCGATAGAGCAATAGCTAAAAAATAATTTATTTGCAAAATAAATTATATTACTATAAGAGTTTTTTTTTTCGTCTTTTTTATATTTTATATAAAACCAATAAAAAAACTCACAAATGATTGTTGATACAAGTTGTCAACAGGGAGGAGAGGAATGTCGGTTCACCTATATTAGGAGAAGAGTCGGTGAAAGGATAAGGAGAATGAGAGGAAAAAGGCAATGTACTAGGGTTGATGTGTGAGGTCCAAAAGGTAAGGAGCAAATCCCTTCCCTCATGCATCTAAGCTTATATAGGGAGGGGGTAATTGTTTGTCCTATAATGCCATGTAACTGACAGTACAATGGCTTACATGATTATGTGGGTTGGTCAAGTGTTAGTGTCATTATAGGTTAGTTGTCGCCATGGGGTTACTATATGGTCTTGCTTTGACATTCCTGTCCATATGGTCATACGAAATGGTTATGTCTAGGTGGTCCTCGCAAAGGGTGTGCAACGAACTATTTCTAAGCCGATTCATTGAGGGTCCATAGAGGGTCACCTGCGAATTGTTCCTAGCAAGGGGTAGTTTGAGGGTTGTTTGTAAGCTTGCCACATGTCTTGCCTCGCGAGGGGTATAACAATTTCCCTCCGTTTGAGAGGTAGGTTATAAAGTGGCCTACCTCTAGACTTTCTAGATATCATAGGGTTTAGGGTTTTAGGGTTTAGAATTTAGGGTTTAGAGTTTAGGGTTTTAGGGCTTATGGTAGAAATCATAGGTCAATCACACTACTGTAGGCTCTAGCAGCCCGAAACTATATGGAGAGTAAAATAAGAGTGATCCAAATGTTGTATAGTTGCACAAGAGTATTAGAGACATGTATGATTGAAACAACACGAAAATAGAAGTATTTTTTTTTATAAGATTGAGTAATACATCATGCGGATGACACCACCTGAAAGAAGAAAATTAATTCACATATGAAGCAAGAAAACCAAAGATAGAATAATCATAAATGCAAATATGTGTGAGCAAGTGTATCTATTGTACCATGTTTGTGCAAAAAGGATGCATAATCATAGTATCATGTAATGTACGATGCATGTATAATAAGTTATATGGATCCATTATTTGTTATAGTTTACATCATGCATCATGTTTGTTCAAGTTATAAAAGGAATTTCAAAATACACATACTTACAAATTCTATATGTAAGTAAAATTTTCAGAGGTTGCGAGCATTCCAAGTTCTGAGGATATGGGTTCCATCCATCCATTCTAGTTTGTAAGCTCTAAATCCCAATACTACAACAATCCGATATGGTCCTTCCCAGTTTCCCTTTGGCTTGTTGATTGACTAGCCTCTCTATTCCTTAACTTTGCTAGGTGAGTGTTGAGACCAATCTCGGCTTGTAACACCCCTCACCCGTCTCTGTCATTGGATTATGGTTACGGGATGCTATAGCAAATAACAAAACATGAGCAAATAGTTTTAATTCAAAAATTCATTAAAACATTCATTAATCATCAAGCATTAAGTTAAAACATGTTATACATGCAAGATCGAGCTTAAATCGAGCTTATGAAAGCTTTAAAAACAATTCAGAATTAAGTAAGGATTATTTTGAAACTTTATAGAAAAGTGAGGAAAAAATGAAAAATAGGGGTCACACGGCCGTGTGACAGGCTAAGGCTATATGGAGCTGAACCATACAGCCATATACTCCAACCGTGTACAAGAATGATCCCGTGTAATGCAGGGTCACATGGTTGTGTAACAAATTATGGCCGTATGGACTGGAGTCACATGGTCATGTATCCAAAACGTGTAACTCATTAAGGCCATGCCACAATTCACCTACCATTTCATACAGGGCACACGGTTGTGCCACATTCCCATGTGTGGTACACGGTCGTGTGTTAGACAGTGTACACCCATAGGTACCTTACAAGGCAAGTTACAAACCAAAAACTCTCATATACCATATATACACTTCATACCATTCTTTAAACCTATTAAAATACATCAAAACATACCAAAAATACCACTTAAAACATCATTCTTAAGTGCCTAACCAATATGCCATTTTGACACCATAACCAACAAACCATAAATTATTTCTAAGACATTAAAAAATTATAATACCAATATGGTTCATTCCATTGATTCATCCAAACATTGTACTTAAAATGAAATAGTACATTCTTTGCATGATAAACATACCAAACCTTTCATTTGTAACAAACATAAGACATGCTATTCACTTATCAATGTTGACCATATAAGTCTTAAGCCAACAACTAACCTTATATCATACATCTACTAATCAACCATTCATCAAGCATTACCAATTCATAATCTATAATGATTCAAGGATAAGCATACTATCACCACAATACTATCATCATTTACCAAATGCATACCATAGGGATCATTAAGTTCAACCTTATACATGGCAACCATTATAACACATTATGACCGGCTTCGAAAGTACCAACGCCCAGAGTAGAAATCTTGCACAAAACATGTTAAATAGGCGGTATCCGTAAGTATACGAGTTAAGTTGTAATATAGTTACAACGAAGTAGGTGAGTACTCCAAGGATCGTACCCAAGGGAGGCGAGTACTACATTAATTCTAATCTAAGCAAAAATAGAGCTAATTAGTACTTTAAATAAATTAAATTATGATAAAACATAAAGAAAGAGTTTTTTAATAATAAAATAAATGGAAAAACATTGGGAAATTTGCTATGGAAACTTGATCAGATCTGAGCATAAGTGACTAGTTCTCTTTGGTAATCATAACTAACTATTGCTTCGGGTTCCCTGTTCAATCAACTAGTCGTTACCTTAGAAGGATCTCTTGATCTTCTACTAGAATAACAAGTCAACAAGAACTATTTATCTCTCATAATCCAAACTGGTTTAGGGTTAAGGTGCTCACAAATAGGCCATACCAATTTTGGGCTTATTCCCACCTAAATTACTTCCTAGGGTCGTCAAGCCTAAGGTTTAAATTCTTCCTTTCCCAAATAGTTGTTCTACTTTAGAGAACCTTGCATAACAATCAATTAAGCATACCTCCACTCGCTAATCCCCACAAGAGGATTAGTTACTCATGGATCTAAAAAAAAACTTGATATAAAAGATAAACATTAATAGTAAATCAAGATACTAAGGTTTAAGAGAAGCTTGAATTATATTTAATTGAATCACGAAATCTACAAAGAGTTGATTGACTTCCACAAATCAGATTTCTAGACAAATGTAAAACTGAAAGAACCTAAAGTCTAAGAAAAGGGAAAAACTAAAAATCGAAACTATGAAAAAAATTATACAATATGAAAAACTGTCTATAACAAATGTTAAATAAGCCAATTTATAGAGTTAGGGTTTTATCATCCTCAACCTTAGGTCAGCTGACGCTTTTGTGTTTAATATTTCATTGTGTAGACCAAAATGCCCTTGGCTCATAAGTATTTCTCATACAAGACTAGTGTTGCAACACGCTAGTGCCTATGTTGCAACATTAAAGGCATCATGCTCGTACTCAAGGTAGCTTTAGGAATGTGTCGCGACACTAAAGGCAATCTTGGAATTCTTGCTCTTTGCTTCCTATGTTGTGACATCAAACTCCTTGTATTGCAACATAGCGACTAGTATTGAGTTGGTACGCCCTTTAATGGTATCCTGCACACTCACAAAGTATATTAGCTCACCCTTAGGCCTCATTCAGCCCCTAAGGTCAATAAAATACTCAAATTACACTTTTATTAAATGTAAACAAAACTAAGAAAACTTAATTAGAACATAATAAAAATGCTTGTATTCAAGCTCCTCATGTGCAAAAACTAGATCAATTTGCTACACCAAATTACAACAGATCACATTACAACTTCAACTTATAACTTTAAACCATAAACCTAAAATAGCCTATATACATGCCACAAAACTGAAATAAAGTGAATCAAAATCTACCGAGACTAGAGCTTGATAGTGTGTGCCTTGAAGTTGATCTGACTGCCTAGTTCCGTAAAACATCAACTACAGGAAACCAGAAATGAAACAGAGTAAGCTTATATAACTTAGTAATTTCATAATTAAATTATAACATAACTTACCTGAATCAAGTAATTGAAATTTAAAAAAGTAGTATAAAAATAACAACCTGACAATCAATTTACAAGAAACAGGTGAGATTTGCACAAGTTCAAAACACAAGAAAATCCCATGTTTATCAAGAATTCAATCTAGATCATTCATGTACATTTACATTTTTTAACAATATCAATTTACAAGATAATATAATGTTTATCAAGTTTTCCATCTAGATCATTCATGTTCATTTACATATATTAACAAGATCTTTTACTAATTATTCATAAGTTTAACTAGCCTGATGAACTATAGTAACATAATTCAGATACTCGGGTAGCTACACTACACTAGGGAGCACCGTAGTGCTATCGGGGCACCGAAGTGCAAACAGAGGCACAATTGTGCAATTAGAGGCACTGAAATGCAAACTCGTACAAGCGCGCATTCTAACCCTATTGGTATGCCAATTTTATCCTAATCGTTTACTAAGTTCAAACGGGCACATAAACAAGATTCATAGCACTTATAAATCAAGGGAACTTCCATGTTATCAGTACACATGCTGTAAACACGTTACGTTCCTTCAGAAATCCATATGAATCATATTCACTGGTATTCAACAATTTTCAATTTAATCCTTACTCACCTTAGCATTTTTTTTTGTAACATTTCCATTCTAACTCACAATATTAAAAACATATATAAACATAATTCAACAGCAAACAACACATATAAATACATTTCGTTACACAATGAACTTACCTAATATATATTAAGCTATCGAGTTAATTCATATGGACTATTATGTAATTTTCTCTTTTCCCCGATTTTCCTCCATACGATTCAATCCTTAATCTATATAATAGTTAAATTCAATTTATCAAATTCAATTACATTACCATTCTAATTTTCATGTATATGACCTATTAATTTCATTTTACAAAATTTCTCTTAACTTTTACACTTTGTTCAATTTAACCCTAAAATGAAACTATTATAACTTTCACATTGAAACCCCAACCTTAGAACCAATTATATTTTCATCCCTTACCATCCTTCAAATAATAAAATTTATAGAAATTTCATGCTAAGATTAACATTTTTTCATATTAGTCCCTAAGCTCAAAACTAACAAAAATCCCTTTACAAAATAGTCCCATTTAACAACCAAGTTTGCAAATATATCATTTAACACCAAGAACATTTCATCAATGAAAAGTTTTAAAACCTTTAACAGTTTTACGAAATAGTTTTTGGGTTAGCTAGATCAAGCTACAATGATTTCAAAAACATAAAATTTATGAGAAACGAGTTAAAAATTCACTTACATGCAACCACACTTGATCATCGAAATTTCAAGCTCTTTCCATGGAGTTTTTGTTTCTAATTTTTTATAAGAAAGTCAAAGGAAGATGATGGCCCTTTTGTTTAACTTATTTTTGCCATGTTTTATTATTAAATTAATAATATAATAAGTTTATTTCACTAAATTATGCATACTACCGTCCACTATACAAGAAAAAGGTTCAATTACAATTTAGATCCTTAAACAAACACTACACATGCATTTTGTAACACCCCTTACCCGTATTCAACGTCGGAACAGGGTATGAGGCATTACCAGAGATAAACACAAGCAAACGTACATTTCCGAGTCATAAATTTCCATTCAAATTAAAACGTTTCATACAAATTCATAACGTCCCTAAAACGAGCCTACGAGGCTTAATACATGCTTTGGAGGTGGTTTAGGACTAAACCGAGAACTTTAGAAAATTTTACAAAACTTAGAAAATTTTTCATGTTACAGGGCTTACACGCCTATATGGTCCAAGGGACACGCCCGTGCTACAAGCTATATTCAAAAAAGGGTGCTCTATGACTTATGCCACATGGTTGTGCCACATGCCTGTGTGCTAGGCTGTGTGGTCGATTTAATTTTCATCATTTTCCAAAAATAGGTGCAGAATTCACACGGCCGAGACACACGCCCGTGTGCTATATTCTGGACATTTTGTTTCTCAAAATTAAGGTGCAAGGGACACACAGTCGGAACACATGCCAGTGGGGTAGGTCGTGTGTCACACATGGCCTAGACACATGCCTATGTGTCTACCCGTGTGGACAAAAAATAGTCTATTTACCAAGCCTTTTTGCCACTCTTTAATGTACACACCTACACAACATAACATAGCACCAAACCAAGCATATACATACAACCAAATCAGCCACAACCAAGACAACAACACATCATTTACATGCTACCATCTATCATACACAAACATCACATACTTGTCAACTCAAATCAACTAGATTCCTACATCCATGAAAGGCATTATCATATGAATATACTTAACCAAATATAGCCAATTTCCAATGGCCTAATACAAAATGAGCTTTCAACCAATATAAGCCAACACATTCGGCCAAACCAATTATGACACATAACGAAATGACCAAGTCCCCTATACATGCCATAACTCAAAATGTTGAATTCATTGGTACCAAAATAATATTTGATAGTGTGAACGGATCTCCGACGATCTCCAATCTTGAGCTAGCTTGGTGACACTATAAGATAAGGGAAAGAAAAGGGAGTAAGCTATATAGCTTAATAAGTTCATATGCAAATAATGAACAACATTAACCATACAATTGCCATATAAGTAACATACGTATATCAACCTAAATATCATTAAAACCGTATGAACATAACATACTCAATCACATTCTTACCAATAGTTCATCATATACCGAATTCATTTCCTTTGAGTTTTTCGTACATACCTGTACCAACTTGTAACAAAATCACATACTTTCTCGTCTTTGAACCAATTGGAATATTATTGGATACACGAAAACTTTGCACATAAGTGCCACATATGTAGCCAATGCTATCACAATTCTCATAACACATATAAGCTCGCTCTCGAGCAAATCCACGGGCCTGCTCACATAAGCTGTCAGTCAAGATGTAACTACGTAGTGCTGCTCACACAAGCTGTCAGGTATCCACAACATATGCAGGTATACCCAGCCACTGGTAGGACATGCAGGACCAGCACCCGAGACACATAAATCACATAATCACATGGGTTTCTAGTGACATGTCACTTGTATCCTAATCTATTCCTAAGGTTCAGTTGGGATTTCTCTCTTGCCGGAACTTCGTCGAATATAGTCATAGAATCAATCATAAATTTCATGCAATATCAAAACATTAAAATAAAAATATAACATTGCATTATTTACATACGAACTTACCTTGGCATAAAAATAGTAAAAATGGACCTAATCGTCAAACACTTTATTTTCCCCCCTATCTAGGTCCGAACTTTGTTTTTCTTTATCTATAATAGAAAATTCAGCTCATTTAATACACACATTATCCAATTCAATCCAAAAATTACATTATGGAAAATTACATTTTTGCCCCTAACTTTTTTAACTTTTTACGTTTTGGTCCCTAGGCTCGTAAAATGAAACGTATTCAATTTCTTTAAAACCCAAGCCTAGTCGAACCTTACTCATGCTTATAACAACCCACATTTTTCATTAATTTACACTTTTACTACATGTTTTATAACTTTTACAAATAGGTCATTTTAAGCATTTTCATCAAAAATCACTTAGTAAAAGTTGTTTATCTAACACCAAACTTGCATAATCTACCATCAAACATTAAAATACACAAGTATCCAACATGGGTAAAATTTTAAACTTTGATTTTCTTTCAAATTAGTCCTTGAAATAGCTAGATTAGGATACACCGATCTCAAAAATGTAAAAATAATTAAAAACGGGACAATGGACTTACAATCAAGCTTGGAAGATGAATAAACCCTAGCTATGGAGACCCTTGTGATTTTTAGCCATGGGAGGATGAAATTGAGAAGATGACATCTTTTATGTGTTAAAATTTGTCTTTATTACCCAAATGATCAAAATGCCCTTAATGCCAAACTTTGAAATTTCACCCTACCATGATCATTTTTGTCCAACTTAAAGTATAATGGTCCAATTACCAACTAAGGACCTCCAATTTAAAATCTCATAGCAATTGGAAACTTCTAACATATAGAACTCAAGTTTTACACTTATTGCAATTTAGTCCCTTTTACTAAATTGAGTGCCTAAACGTCAAAATTTGCGAACGAAATTTTCCCAAAATTATTTCAAAAATTGTAGACCATAGAAATATAATAATAAAAAATTACTGCTTCGGATTTGTGGTCTTGAAACCACTGTTTTAACTAGGCCCAAAATTGGACTGTTACAACTTTCCCCCCTTAGAGATTTTCGTCCCTGAAAAACCTATTGGAAAATAGGTTTGGGTACTGTTTTCGTATAGCTTCCTCAAGTTCCCACGTAGCCTCTTCGAATCCATGTCGTTGCCACAAAACTTTAATTAGGGCTATGTTTTTTCTCAACTGTTTAACTTTCCGAGCTAAAATCTTGATCAGTTCTTCACCATAAGTCATATCGGGTCGAATCTTAACCTCTGTCGAAGAAATCACATGTGAAGGGTCTGATCGATAACGTCACAACATTGACACATGAAATACATTGTGAATCCTTTCCAACTCTGTCAACAAAGCTAATCGATATGCCACTGGCCCTATCCTCTCAATAACCTCATACGGCCTAATGAAACGCGGACTTAACTTGCCTTTACGGCCAAATCTTAGAATCTTCTTCCACAGAGATACTTTCAGGAATACTTTATCACCAATCTAAAATTTGATCTCTTTTCTTTTCAAATCTGCGTACGACTTTTGTCGATTTGAAGCGGCTTTCAAGCAATCAAGAATTACCTTTACTTTTTCTTCAGCTTCTCTAACCATGTCAACTCCGTGAATATGTTTCTCTCTAAGCTCTGTCCAATACAACGGAGTTTGACACTAGTGGCCATACAATGCCTCATACGGTTCCATCTTTATACTCGACTGAAAACTATTGTTATAAGCAAATTCGACTAAAGGTAGATATTTTTTCCAACTACCTTCAAACTCTAATATACAACAGTGAAGCATATCTTTGAGTACCTGAATCGTCCTCTCAAATTGATCGTCGGTTTTTGAATGAAATGTGATGCTAAAATTCAACTTTGTACCCAAAGCTTCTTGAAACTTTTTCCAAAAACACAAAGTAAACCTCGGATCTCTATTTGAAATAATAGAAATAGGTACTCCGTGCAATCTCACAATCTCAGCAATATACAATTCAGCTAATTTATCAAGTGAAGAATCCGTATGTACTAGAATAAAATGAGCTGATTTTGTCAATCTATAAACAACGACCCAAACGACATATTTCTTTTTTGAAGTCAAAGGTAAACCTGTCACGAAATCCATCGTAATTCTATCCCATTTCCACTCGGGTACCATCACTAGCTAAAGTAAACCTGAAGGTACATGGTGTTCGTCTTTCACTTGCTGATAAATCAAACATTTCTATACAAATTCAGAGATATCTCATTTCATACCTGACCACCAATACAGTTTCTTCAAATCATTATACATCTTCGTACTTCTTAGATGAATAGATAAACAGCCATTATGTGCTTCATAGAGAATCTTCTGAGTAATCTCATCATTTTTCAGTACACATACTCTATCTCGAAACATTAAGAAATCATTAAAACCGATCCCAAAGTCTGAATCACTAATCGATTCACATAGAGCTCTTTTGGCTTGTAACTCACTATCACTTTTCTGAGCTTCATAAATTTGTTGAAGAAACACCAGTCTAGCTCTCAACTCGGCCAAAGTTGAACCATCATTAGACAAAGTCAATCTCGTACTCATAGCTCTCAAAGCAAATAAGGACTTTCTATTCAAAGCATCTGCGACTACATTCGCTTTTCTGGGATGGTAGTCAATCACTAGCTCATAATCTTAAAGTAGCTCGAACCATCTCCATTGCCGTAAATTTAGATCTTTTGAGTCATCAAATCCTTTAACTTTTATGATCGGTATAGATGTGGCACCTCTCACCATACAAATGATGATGCCAAATTTTCAAAGCAAAAACAATGGCAACAATTCCAAATCGTGTATCAGATAATTCTTCTTGCGCGGTTTCAACTGTCTCAAGGCATAAGCTATCACTTTACCCTCTTGCATCAACATACATCCTAATCCATTTAGTGACGCATCACTATAAATCACAAACTCCTTTCCGGTTCAGGTTGCACTAAAACTGGCGCATCAGTCAACAATGCTTTCAACTTCTCAAAACCTTGTTGATACTTTTCAGACCATTCAAACATAACATCTTTTTGCAACAGCTTTGTCATAGGAGTAGCAATCATCAAAAATCCTTTGACAAAACGTCTGTAATAACCGGCTAAGCCCAAAAAGCTTCTGACCTCTAATACATTCTTTGGCAGTTTCCAATCAACAGTTACCGGTATCTTACTCGATCAAATCAAATACCGTCTCCAGAGACAATATGGACCAAAAATCAAACTTCTCGAGCCAAAACTCACTTTTTCTGAACTTTGCAAATAATTTCTTATCTCTCAAAGTCTACAACACAATTCTTAAATGTTCGGCATGGTTAGACTCATCCCGAGAATAAATCAAAATGTCATTGATGAATACAACCACAAACTTATCTAAGAATGGTTGGAAAATTTGATTCATCAAGTCTATAAAAATAGTAGGGGAATTAGTTAATCCAAAAGGCATAACAAGAAATTCATAATGCCCATACCTTGTCATTTTTCGAAAGCATTTTTCAAATCAACATTTGACTCTTTAACTCTCAACCGATAGTAGCATAGAGATCTCAAATCAATCTTGAGAATACCGTTTTGCGAATCCTTTCAATTTTGGTCAAACAAGTCATCAATCCTCTATGTTAAGGGGTTACAAGGATACTTGTTCTTTATAGTCACCGTGATTTATATAGTAAATGGATTTCGATCTGACAGAGTAGTAGCGGATGATGTGAAATGTGACTCTTGATAATCGATACAAAGTCTCATAGATCCATCTTTCTTCTTTATTACAAAAGATAGGTGATAAATTTGAGATGTCCAATTATGAGATTGTAAGAATTGAGTGGGATGATTTGAATGGATTGCCTGTTTGTAATATTAAAATCAAAGCTTCAATTATGTGAAAAGGGTTACGAGGCATATTTTACTTATGTGATTGATTGAAAGTATCTAAGAAGAAAATTGAATCGGTGCCTATTGTTGATGAGTTTTCGATGTATTTCGTAAGAGTTACCGGGTTTGCCCTCGATTCATGAAGTTGAATCTATTATTGATTTGTTGTGATAATTGTAGATGACATTTTGATTTATTCACGTGATGAAAAGGAGCATCTTGAACCTTTGAGAATTTTGTTGCAAACTTTGGGAGAAAAACAATTATATGTGAAATTCACTAATGAGAATTTTGATTGTATGAAGTTAGTTTTCGGGACATATGGTGTTAGTTTTTGGAATAGTTCAGAAGTTATCCGGGCTTAGCTGGTTATTACCGCAGAATTATAAAAGGTTTTTGGTAATAGTTACTTCATTGACTATACTACTTTAGAAAGATGTCGATTTGAATGGTTGGAAAAGTGTTAGAAAAGTTTGATCGGTTGAAAGCCCTTTTGATGAAGCTTCGTTGTTAGTTAAGCTTGAATCGAGTAAAGAATTTGTTGTTTATAGTGATGCTTCTTTGAATGGTTTGGGTTGCGTTTTGACACTAGATGGTGCTGAGTTCCCAGAGGAGAAAAACTGCTTTAGGTACTAAACTCTCGTAAAACCTTTATCTATTCAGATACTTCAACCCGAGTTTGCAACTTACGAGCTTTCAATTCTTTCAATTGGACCGAGCTCGATTGAAAATAAGAAGCCATCCTATATGGAGTGGTCGATATCGAAATCCAATCTAATATGTGAAGTCCTTAGCCGTGAAGTAAAGGAGTTGAGAAATAAGAAATGGTACTAAATCAATACCAAACTCAACCTCTCTAATCGGAGGTAACCAAAAGGGTAACTCTTAAGGACTAAGTTAAGGGTGTTAAACACATCCGGATATTCATAAACTATCGGTCGGATTGATTCATCCAGATATTCATAAACTATCGGTATTGATTCAATCTTTATTTTAGACACTCTTGTATTCAATACATAAGCTAGACAAGCTTCACAACCCTTTCTCACATATCTTTGGATAGTCATTGAAGAAATCACAACAGGTAACTCACCCAACTCATCTGAATCAATTCGAATAATTTTACCATTCTCATATTTCAATTGAATAAGTTTTCATCTACAATTCACTACAACATCATGCAGTGTCAACCAATCCATACCCAAAATGACATCAAACTTATCAAATGGAAACAACATTAGATCAGCCGAAAAATAGTGACCTCGAATCATCAATGGACAATTCTTGCAAACTTTATCAACTAGCACATATTTGCCTAAGGGGTTTGACACTTTAATCACAAATTCAGTAAACCCAACATGCAAGCTATTACTAGCTACCAATTTCATGCAAACATAAGAATGAGTCGATCCAGGATTAATCAATGCAACTACATTAGTATTATAGAGAGAAAAAGTACCAGTGATAACATCGGGCGATGTCTCTTCTTCGCGAGCACGGATAGCATAGGCTCTAGCAGGTGCCCTGGCCTCAGATCTTATAGCTGTATCTTTTGTCACACATTTACTACTAGCTCCATTTCCCGTGTTCCTTGGTCGTCTCCCTTTAGAGAAAGTGTTACCCGATCTTGCAGTCTGAAACTTATCATTTTCAACCATCTCTAGGCAATCTTTAATAAAGTGGTCGTGAGAGCCACACTTAAAATAAGCCCGGTCATACATTCTATATTTTCTAGGGTGTTGTCTGCCACAGTGCAGACATTCAGGCCTACTAGACTTAGCGTTACCAACGCTCGCTACTGATGTAGTTTGGGCTTTAGAATCTGAGTATTGCTTCCACGATCTCTGTTGGGATACCCAGCTGAAGCACTCGATCGAGCATTCAAATCTATCAATTTCTTAGACTGAGATTGAAATGACTTACTCTTCGGCCTTTTTCTTGCATCTCTAGCCTCAGACTCACTTTTCTCTTCTCCTTGCTTAATTCTTCAGCTTTACAAGCTTGGTCGAATAGTACAACAAATTCTTTCATTTTAAGGTCCAACTAATAATCGGATATCCTCATTCAACCCATCTTCGAACCTTTTGCACATGATAGTCTCGGTGGAAACACACCCCGAGCATACTTATTGAGCCTAACAAACTCTCGTTCATACTCGATTACAAACATTCGGGCCTATTTCAGCTCTAAAAAATCTTTACGTTTCTGATTAATGAATCGTTTGCTGATATACTTCTTACTAAATTCATCTTGGAAGAATTCCCAATTAACCCTTACTCTCGATACTACTAATACAAGGGTTTTCCACCACCGGTATGCTGAGTCTCTTAGAAGTGATACGACACATTTCAAACATTCATCCGGTGTGCAAGACAGTTCATCCAATACCCTGATAGAATTTTCAAGCCAAAATTTTACCCTCTTGGGATCATCATCAACATTTACTCTAAAATCTTCAGCCCCACGCTTTTGAATCTTATCAACTGAAGGCTTATTCACTCTTACAAATTCCATACCTTGTGGAGCTATGGGAATCGACTGAGGAATAGGTGGGGGTGGAGGGGGTTGAGCATTCGAATTTCTTCGAACAAACTCCGTATACAACTTGTTCATCATGTGGAGGAAGGCTTCTCTAGCCTCTTCTTCTCCTCCTTGACTGACAGTGAGAGGTTTACTTTCAGATGACGCGACCCCTTAAGCGGGAGCCGGTATATTACTTTCAACGTCATCAGCTTCATATCGATTGGGATCCATTTACTATATGAAAATACATTTTAAAATTGTTAAGAGTCATCACACTATCACGATTTATTTAGGGCATGTATAGCTAGATTGTGCGCCCCAAAAATCTCTTATATCTATTTTTGTACACAACTGTGTATCTACTTCAGTGGTTAAGTGTTTTGGTAAGTTTCTAAGAGGTCCTAAGTTCAAGTATTAGCTTGTGAAAATTTTTGTTTTTAAATGAATAAACTCCTATCTCTAGCTGGTAGGCTTATAAGTATATATCGATAAAATATGTTAGAATGGGTCTATTGGTCTGGTGGTTAAGTGGAATGCAAATAGGTAGGAGGTCTGGGGTTCGAGTATTTGCGCAAATAGAGGACTTATTTACTGTTTGTTCCGTGTAGGTATTTTGGTCCAACCGAAATATTGAAGTGTTTGAATGAGGGTTGGTTTTGGTTGTTGAGGGGATTATGGTGGGTTAGTAGTGAGGATTTTGAGGAGAAGTTCTAGGGATATGATGAGAGTTGGTGTCAAATTTGAATTTCTTTTTCTCAAAATTTTGGCTTAGGATTGGCTTTCCTCCATCTTCTTTTTTTGTGTCCTTTCTACTGAATTGTTTGCTTCTCTAAACTCCTCCCTTTGCTATAGTTGCTTTCTCAAACACCTCCCTTTTGCTGTCGATTTTCTACATCTTGTCCTTACCGATTCATTTTCTTTTGTTAATTTACTCACCTTAGTTTCTCTCTTTTCCCCAAAAACCTTCGTCGAATTCTTGTTCTTTCTCCACTCTAAATTTTTGGTTTCTCTCTAAAAGGAAAATTGGCGTTGGTTCTTCTTTGTTTCCCTTGGCCGAATTCTTGACGCCCCCCTCATTCTCTCTTTTTCATCGACTTCTTCCTTAATTAGTTATTCCTGTTCAACGTAGGCTGCATTCGGTTGGTAAGTCTTTTGGTAAGGGGGAAGTTATGCCTCAAATGATTTGGAAAAGTTTTTATTTTTTAATTTGTTAAGTTCCTAACTCTCTGTTGTGTCGAATTGTGATTTGGCAGCAACAATTCACAACAAACTTGGTCTACCTGCGGAATCGTAGGCTACATCTTTTAGAGCGGTAGGGGTAAGCAACATAATTGGAGTTCGATTGTTTTTGTTTTAATGGTATTAGTTTTAAACGTGACTAATTTTAGACATGGAATTGTTGTTTTCAGGTGCTATTTACATAGGAGCATTTGAGTACAAAAATCGTGTCAGGTGTGTAATCAACACTAAAAATCGATAATCTGAGACTTTCGACACCACGGTGGCCCATGTGGCAGGCCATGTGACCGAACATGGGCGTGTGGTCGATGAGTTAGGTCGTGTACGATGCATGGGCGGGTCGAGTTTGGCCGTGTAGGCCACAAGGGCTGATAATATGGGCATGTGGGCCCATTTTCACTGTTTTACTGTTAAGGTTACATGGGTCACCCGAGACCCGAGACGACTGTGAGCCTATTGAAGGGTCGATAAGCATACTTAGACCCTTAATTGACTGAAATGATTGAATGACCGTTATTCCCTTATACGATATGTATATATATGTATGACTGTATATTGAGCATGCTATTAAAACTGTACCAAATATATGTATGATACCATGATTTGGCATGACATGATTGTATGATGCATTGCATGGGGATGTGTTATGTTGATCGAAGGAAGTGTACTGAAAGGTTTCGAACCTAACTTACTAGCAGCTCAGTTGCATATTACTGTTTAGTGCCGCAGTCAGTACTACTTGGAGTGTAGGGATGGGTGGGTTGATTATATCCCCACATGGAGTGTAGGGTTGGACAGAGATGGAGTGTAAAGGCTGGCTAGCTAGGACTTTTTGATTTCATATTTGATCTGCATCGACATCGACATCTTGTAATGGGCCAAGGCCTTAATGCATGATCGCACTGCATTGAGATAGGCTAAGGCTTTAATGAACCTAATCACATTGAAAAGGGCTTAGGCCCATACTGTGATTGCTTTTTGTCTGTTTGCTTTATATGGGATTACACACTGAGTTTTGTAAACTCACCCTTCTGATGTAACTATACAAGTAATCCCTAGACATAGGCGGATTGGTGCGATGGATGACTCAGCGGTGGCAACACGTCCTATTTAATTCGACTTAGTACTTATTGTAATTATAATTTTATTTTGGGGGTAGTTTACTGTAGTAATGGCCTCTTTTAAATTTTATTTTTAATTTTGGATTTTTATTGTTTTGATTTATAACTGCTAGTAGTAGGGATAATCGAGTTTTCAAAAAGAATAAAGCGTTTTAATAAAATACACTCAAATACGCAAACTATTTTTAAAAGCTTCCGCTGTAAGTGACGCTTTGAAAATTAATAACATTTTGAAAGAGAATAACTTTGCGATAATGAATTACGTTTTGAAACTGAAAGACACGTCCTAGAATTAACATAAGATAATATAAATAGGTTATATAAAATAGGTTTTTAACGGTAACTCACTTTTCGAAAATATTACCACTTGACATCGCCAGATTCGGCCATAATGTCTAGTCTAGGTTTGGGGTGTTACATATAGTGGTATCAGAGTCAGGTTGTAAAAATCGACTGTGGATTTGAGTTTTAAGATTCGATTCTCTAAGAACTAATTTTTAAATGACGTGAAATGTTTTTACTAAATGTGTGGTACATCGAGTCTCCGGTGCCGATCCTGTAAGTCCTCTAAACTATTATCTATTTAAAAACTAAAATTGCTGTAGATAGTATGTACCAAGACTACTATAGATAGATTACACTAAAAACACTCAAGTTAGTGTATTCTGATACTGGAGTAAAACCGATAGACACTGATAGACATTGCATTGTACAAAAATAAACTTTACGTTTCTGATATTGATTTCATAAAATACCCGTTAATAAACACTAGAACTTTAAACTGACGCGTAAAACTGTTAATACAGATAAACATACTTAGACAATGAGCATGAGAGGTACTCACGAACGGGGTACAAGAGGCCGTGGTAGAGGCCGTAGAGGTACTCAAGCTGGGTTCTCGTCATCTGGCTACATACCTAATTTGGAAACTAGTGAGATGCCGACTTCACCTATTACTGAGACTGGGTCTCATGATCAAGCGGCTGGGGATGACGTACTGTCCTAAGCAATGTTAAGGATTTTGGATAGGGTCGCTAGGCCCAATACTAG
Organism: Gossypium rotundifolium; assembly: GCA_025506655.1. Lineage (NCBI taxonomy): Eukaryota > Viridiplantae > Streptophyta > Magnoliopsida > Malvales > Malvaceae > Gossypium > Gossypium rotundifolium. The sequence goes on from CP106724.1 coordinate 175,526,236, forward strand.
AGCTGGAGGCTGAGGGTCGATTATGGAACGACTCCGATCCAATGGAGCCGAGATTTTTAGGGGTATTGCTGGAGTTGCCCCTAATGTGGTGAGTACTAGATAGAGGCCACAAAGAGAATTATGGATGACCTGGATTGCACCCCTGAGTAGAAACTAAAGGGTGCAGTGTCACTGTTGAGAGATGAGGCTTACCAGTGGTGGTATATGGTTAAGGAGGGCACTTAGCATTACCGGTTGACTTCGGAGTTCTTTAAGACTACCTTCTAGGGGAAGTATGTGGGGGCTAGTTACGTGGATGCCCATAGGAGAGAGTTCTGAATTTGACCTAGGGTGATAGATGAGTGGATGAGTATGAGGCAGAATTTCTGCGACTAAGCCACTATGCGCGTGGTATGGTGGCAACTAAGTATGAGAGATGTGTTCATTTCGAGGATGGCCTCAAGGATAATCTGAGGGTACTGATAGCTTCACTGAGGGAGTGAGGCTTTACTGCACTGGTCGATAAGGCGAAAATCTCCAAGGAAGTGAAGCGCACTGAGTGCCAGAACAGAGAGAGAGGTAGGAATAAGAGGAATTCAGAGCCCTCGAGTTCCATTCAGAGGCCTAAGAAAAAGGCCAGGGTTGATGGGCTGATTAAAGTTGGGGCTCCTATTACTACTACTGGACAGTCGTCGTGTACTGATTGTGGTAGACGCCATCTGGCAAATGTTGGAAAAGAACTGAGGCATGCTTAAGGTGCGGTTCTTTGGAGCACCATATTAGGGATTGTTCGTGGAGGACCAATCATATGCAAGCTCCGGGTAATAATACTACACAACCACCGAAGGTTGTTCAGTAGCCAGTGAGAGGCCATGGTCAGACCAAAGGTGGTAATGGTTTGGGCTGTAGTTAGAGAGCACCAGGAAGAGTTGCTAGTCATACTGAGGTGAGGCAGCCATCTCTAGTTTATGCTGCACGTCACCGAGATGATGGAGATGTTTGGACGTCATTACGGGTACGTGCTTTATTTATAATGTACCTTATACTGCAGTGATAGATATAGGATCCACTCACTCCTATATAGCTTGTACTGTATCTAAAAACTTGGGTATACTGGTTGAGAGCACTACGAGTGAGGTCACTGTACTGAGTCCGTTGGGGGCAGTCAATAAGGGTTAACAAACTATTTAGAGGTATTCCTCTAGAGGTTCAATGAGCTATCTTTTTGGCTGATCTGATGGAACTGCCTTTTGGAGAATTTGATTTAATACTGAGAATGGACTGGTTAGTCAAACACCGAGTAAGCTTAGATTGTGCCACAAAAAGGGTTGTACTGAGAACTAAGGAGGACAGTGAGGTGGTCTTAATTAGGGAGTGTCGAAACTACTTATATAATGTGATTTCTGTATTAAGGGCGAGAAGTTGGTTTGTAAGGGATGTGAGGCGTATCTGGCCTACACCAGTGTTTCAGATTATGGGGTTCTTCAGTTAAGGATATTAGGACAGTTAAGGACTTTCTAGAAATTTTTCCTGAAGAACTACCTGGGTTACCTCCAAATCGTGAAGTGGAGTTCGGGATTACAGCTCCAGTGTCTATCATCCCTTATAGGATGGCACCAAATGAGCTTATGGAACTTAAGGCTCAGATTCAAGAGTTACTGGATCATGGGTTCATTCGCCCTAGTGTGTCTCCGTGGGGAGCACCAGTTCTGTTCGTGAAAAAGAAGGATGGATCCATGCGTATATGTATTGATTACCGGTAACTGAACAAGTTGACCATAAAGAATAAGTACCCCTTATTGAGGATAGACGATCTGTTTGATCAGTTCCGAGGTGCTTCATTTTCTCCAAGATTGACCTCCGATCAGGATATCACCATTTGAGAGTTAAGGAAGCCGACGTGCATAAGATGACATTTAGGACTCGCTATGGTCATTACGAGTTTCTAGTGATGCCATTTGGACTGACGAATGCTCCAGAAGCTTTTATGGATCTAATGAACTGAATGTTCCAGCCTTATCTAGATCGGTTCGTGGTGGTATATATTGATGATATACTAGTGTATTCGAAGACTGAGGATGAGCACAATGAACACCTTAGAGTGGTTCTACAGATTCTGCGAGAGAAACAACTGTACGCCAAGTTCAGTAAATTAAGTTCTGGTTACGTGAAGTAACGTTTCTAGGACACATGGTTTCTGCTGAGGGGATTAGAGTCGATCCTCAAAAGATTGAGGCTGTCTTAGATTGGAAACAGCCTAAAACTGTATCCGAGATTCGTAGTTTTCTAAGACTAGCAGGGTATTATCGATGATTTGTAGAGGGGTTTTCACCGATTGTAACACCTTTGACTAAGCTGCTACGTAAGGGTGTGCCGTTTAACTAGACTGATGCGCAGTAATAGAGCTTTGGGAAGCTTAAGATCAGATCGATGAATGCCTCTTTTCGATATAGCGATTGTCGGAAAAGAGTTTATCGCTCACTGATGATGCATCATATGTCGGTTTGGGTGTGTGTTGATGCAAGAGGGTAAGGTGGTAGCGTATGCGTCTCGTCAGCTTAAGACTCATGAGGTGAATTATCCGACGCATGACTTGGAATTGCCCGCGGTGGTATTTGCACTAAAAATCTGGAGGCATATCCTATATGGTGAGAAGTGTATCATTTACATTGATCATAAGAGCCTCAAGTACCTCCTCACTTAGAAGGAGCTGAACCTTAGGTAGCCTAGGTGGATTGAGTTACTTAAGGACTACGACTGTACGATTGAATACCATCCTGGTAAGGCCAATGTGGTAGCCGACACGCTGAGCCATAGGGTTTATGATTGGTCTGAGGGCAATGTTTGCTTGCCTTAGTTTATTTGATGATGGTAGTCTGTTGGCCGAACTTCAAGTTAAACCGACGTGGATAGAGCAGATTAAGGGTAAACAGATGGAGGACGATTATTTGGGTCTTCACTTTCGACACATTAAGAGTGGGAATACTGTGCATTTTGGACTGAATAGCGAAGGGGTACTCTATTTTCGTGGAAGGATTTGTGTACCGAATAATACCGAGTTGAGGCAGTCCATACTGCGAGAGGCACATAGTAGCCCTTATGCTATGCATCCCGGAGAAAATAATATGTATCGAGACTTCACGAGTTATATTGGTGGCCAGGTCTTAAGCCGAAGGTTGCAAACTTTATGGGTAAATGTCTGACATGTCAGCAGGTTAAGGCTAAGCATTAGTTACCTTCGAGGTTGCTTCATCCAGTTAAGATTCCACTTTGGAAGTGGGAGCGAGTGACTATGGACTTCGTTAGTAGATTACCCCTCACACCTACTAAGAAGGATTCAGTATCGGTCATCGTAGATCAATTGACCAAGTCCTCCCATTTCATACCGGTTCATACTAACTACTCTTTGCAGAAGCTGGCTAAGCCGAATGTGTCTGATATAGTGAGACTGCATGGAGCATTGGTTTTGATAATATCTGATAAGGATCCCCGTTTCACATCTCGGTTCTGAAAAAAGTTACATGAAGTTCTGGGTACAAGACTGGACTTCAGTACTGCATTCCATCCTCAGATTGACGGTCAGTTAGAAAGGATGATTCATATACTGGAAGATATGTTGAGAAGTTGTGTGATTGACTTCTGAGGCAGTTGGGAGGATTACCTGCCGCTAGCAGAGTTTGCTTATAACAACAACTACTAGTCTAGCATTCAGATGGCACCGTATGAGGCATTATATGATCGTAGCTGTCGCACAACTTCATGTTGGACTGAGTTGGGCGAGCGGCGTGTTCTGGGCCCTGAACTGGTTTCTAATACTGAGGATAAAGTTAGACTGATTCGAGACCGACTTAAAGCGAAAGCTAATGGGAGAAGTCTTACGCAGACCTATAGCGACGTGAAATTAAGTATTCTGTAGGAGACTTCATTTTCCTTAAGGTCTCGCCATGGAAGAAGGTACTGAGATTTGGTCGTTAGGGCAAGTTGAGCCCTAAATTTATTGGGCCTTATTGTATTCTGAAGCGTGTAGACCAGTTGCCTACCAGTTGGAGTTACCTCTGGAGCTAGATCGGATTCATGATGTGTTTTATGTCTCAATGTTGAGGCGCTACCACTCTGATCCAAAGCATATTGTTCCAGTGGAGGAGATCGAGGTTAGACCAGATCTAACTTTCGAGGAGGAGCCGACTCAGATATTGGATCACGACGTAAAGATTCTGAGAAGAAAATCCATCCCACTAGTTAAAGTTCTTTGGTGTAATCATAGCTTTGAGGAGGCCACGTGGGAGTCTGAGGATGCAATGCGACAGCAATATCCTCATCTATTCTGATAAGATAAAATTTTGAGGTCGAAATTTTTTTTTAGGGGGTAAAGTTGTAGCGCCCCAAAAATCTCTTATATTTATTTTCGTATGTTTGTGACACAATTGTGTATCTGATTCAGTGGTTAAGTGTTCTAGGAAGTGTCTGAGAGGTCCCAAGTTCAAGCATTAGCTTGGGAAAATTTTATTTTTAAATGAATAAACCCCTATCTTTGGCCGGTAGGCTTATAAATAGATATCGGTAAAATATGTCAGAATGGGCCTGTTATTCTGGTGGTTAAGTGGAATGCAAATGGGCAGGAGGTCTGAGGTTCGAATCTTTGTGCAAACAGATGACTTATTTTACCGCTTGTGCCGTGTAGGTATTTCGGTCCAGCTGAAATACTGAAGTGTTTGAATGAGGGTTGGTTTTGGTTGTTGAGGGGATTATGGTGGGTTAGTAGTGAGGATTTTGAGGAGAAGTTGTAGGGATATGATAAGAGTTGGTGTGAATTTGAATTCCTTTTTCTCAAAATTTTGGCTTGGGATTGGCTTTCTCTCTATCTTCTTTTTCTTGTGTTTTTTTTTGCCGAATTGTTTGCTTCACCAAACTCCTTCCTTTGCTGCTGTTACTTTCCCAAACACCTCCTTTTTGCTGTCGATTTTCTACTTCCTATCCCTACCGATTCGTTTTCTTTTGTTAATTTACTCATCTTAGTTTCTCTCTTTCCCCCAAAAACCTTTGTCGAATTCTTGTTCTTTCTCCACTCTAAATTTTTGATTTCTCTCTGAAAAGGAAAAATTGGAGTTGGTTCTTCTCTGTTTCCCTTGGCCGAATTCTTGACTCCCCCCTCATTCTCCCTTTTCTGTCGACTTCTCCCTTAATTAGTTATTCCTATTCAACGTGGGCTGCATTCGATTGGTAAGTCTTTTGGTAAGGGGGAAGTTATGCCTCAAATTATTTGGAGAAGTTTTTATTTGTTAATTTGTTAAGTTCCTAACTCTCTGTTGTGTCGAATTGTGATTTGGCAGCTACAATTCGCAACAAACTTGGTCTACTTGCGGAATCGTAGGCTACATCTTTTGGAGCAAGTAGGGGTAAGCAACATAATTGGAGTTCGATTGTTGTTGTTTTAATGGTATTAGTTTTAAGCGTGGCTGATTTTGGACATGGAATTATCGTTTTCAAGTGCTGTTTACATCAGGAGCGTTTGCATACAAAAATCGTGTCAAATGTGTAATCAATGCTGAAAATTGATAATTGGCACAAAAAACTGAAAAGTGAGACTGTGACACCACACAGGCGCAGGCGCTTTGTGTAGTAGTAGGTTGTGCGACGATAAATTTGGCCGAAGTTAGGTTTGTGTCGCCACACTGTGCTAAAAACATGGGCATGTGGGCTCATTTTCACTGTTTTGCTGTTAAGGTTATACGGGTCACCCGAGACGACTGTGAACCTACTGAAGGGTCGGTAAGCATGCTTAGACCCCTGATTGTGTGAAATGATTGAATAACCATTATACCCTTATACGGTGTATATATATATGTATGACTGTATATTGAGCATGCTATTAAAACTGTACCAAATATATGTATGATACCATGATTTGGCATGACATGATTGTATGATGCATTGCATATGGATGGGTTATATTGATCGATGAAAGTTTAATGAAAGGCTTCAAGCCTAACTTACTAGTAGCTCAGTTGTATATTACTGTTTAGTGCTGCAGTTGGTACTGCTTGGAGTGTAGGGATGGTTGGGTTGATTATATCCCCATATGGAGTGTAGGGTTGGACGGAGATGTAATGTAGAGGCTGGCTGGGTAGGACTTTGTGATTTCATATCTGATACTGTATTTATTATTGATACTGTAATGGGCCAAGGCTCTAATGCATGACTGCACTCTGACTGAGGTGGGCTAAGGCCCTAACTAAAACTGAATCGATCATCGAAAAGGGTTTAGCCTGCATCGTGATTGCTTTGCTTGTTTGCTTTATATGGGATTACACACTGAGTTTTCGAAAACTCACCCTTTTGATTTGATTGTATAGGTAATCCCCATACATAGGCGGATTGGTGCGACAGAGGACTCAACGGTGGCCACATGACCTATTTGTAACACCCCGCACCTAAGACCGATACTGGGTCTAGATACGAGACATTACTATGCTTGAACTCACTGAAACATGTACTTACGGGTGATAAAATTTCGATCCAACTTAAAAACTTTACTTTCTTAGTCAACACATATAACAAGGGCCTACGAGGCCTTTAACTCATGTCAGAAAACTTTTGGAATTAAAATCAAATAACTCATTTTTGAAGCAGGGTTCACACGCATGGTGTGTACCTGTACCCTTAAGCACGCCTATGTCCTCAAACCGTAGGGCTATCGACTATTTCACACGGCTTAGACACGCGTGTCTACCAACCGTGGAGGTTCTTGACTAATTTCACTTGGCCATGACACGCCTGGGCTTAGACCTGTGCTAATCCTTGATATATCGACTAAATCAACACGGTCCAGGAACACGCCCATGTCCAAACTATGTGTCTTACATCAAGACACACACACACCGTGGGATTTACCCGTGGCCTATTCTAATTAATAATACTAAGGTGCAGGTTAACACGGTCTTGACACACGTCCGTGTGTCAAGCAGTGTGGGCACTTACAGCTATTTACCAAGCCGTTAGCCACCCTGAAATGAAGATCATATCCATACACAATTCAACGATGCAATAACAACCCAATTTTATGAATAATACTACATGCTTCATTGATCTCAATAAACATACATGCTTAGTGAAATTTGGCCAATCACTTAGCCATATACAAAAGAATAATAAACTTGATAGCCTTTACAAAGGCCCTTCTTAAAACATGTCCACAAAATGAATGTTTCCTATTCATGCCATACTTAGTAAAGTAACTTGGCTATACCAAAATAAGAGTTGATAGTGTGTTGCGAGCTCTGACTTTAATGATCAACGAGTTAGCTTGGCGGGACTACATAGAAAGAAAGAATCATAACGTAAGCATATAGCTTAGTAAGTTTGCATGTAACAACTCTTAGCATCATCATTGCTTAATATAAACCATTTCACATAAACAATGGTATCATGAATTTCAGCTAAAGAGTTTACTTACTCATATAGATTCTTACATGTCTCATGATACAAACTATTATCATACTTGTAAGGTAACCATGATACCTGTATCACTTGATCACATTGATCAGTATACTATAATAACATTAATCATGATATCTACTTTCTCATTCACAACATGAATAATACTCAACTTCATCTAACTTCATCTTGATACTAACTTTACTTTCTTAGCTTTCTTGCTATCTTCTTTTAGCTTACTTATTTGCCCGATGAATTTCTGTGAATAACCGAGGATACTAAATCTCTTCCTACATAATATGATGCCAAAGCCACATCCTAGACATGGTCTTACATAGGTTATCTCATCTTGGTTTCAAGGCCATGTCTTGACATGGACTTATACGAAGTCTTGCTCTTGATAACATACTCAATGCCAAGCTTGAGTCCTTGGACTTACATGACAACTTGCTTGCTAACTTGATCAATGCCAAGCTTGCCTTGGACTTACATGATAACTTGCTTGCTAACTTGATCAATGCCAAGCTTGCCTTGGACTTACATGATATCTTGATCAATGCCAAGCTTGCCTTGGACTTACATGACAACTTGCTTGCTAACTTGACCAATGCCAAGCTTGCCTTGGACTTACATGATATCTTGATCAATGCCAAGCTTTCCTTGGACTTACATGATGACTTCCTTGCTAACTTGATCAATGCCAAGCTTGCCTTGGACTTACATGATATCTTGATCAATGCCAAGCTTGCCTTGGACTTACATGATGACTTGCTTGCTAACTTGATCAATGCCAAGCTTGCCTTGGACTTACATGATGACTTGGTTGCTAACTTGATCAATGCCAAGCTTCCCTTGGACTTACATGATATCTTGATCAATGCCAAGCTTGCCTTGAACTTACATGATATCTTGATCATTTCATACAATTATTGTACATTATATTAAGCAATTTAATGATAATAATAATCATAAAGCTTAAAAATCATACAAACTTACCTCAATATGCAAAATGTATGTAGATGTGCAATTTAGTCCTCGACTTTGTTCTTGCCTCAGTTTCGATCCGGCTTCATTTTTCTTGATCTATAATCATAAATAGATCATTTAATAACCATATTGACTAAATTGACTCATAACTCATACTTTGGCAAAATTACTATTTTGCCCCTATACTTTTTAATATTTGCACTTTTGCCCCAATTCTCGTAAAATGATTTTCATGCAACTTTCTTAAACTTCATGCTCAACTGAATCATTTTCTCTTCTATAACAATCATCAATTCTCACTATTTATAGTAGGTATGACCAATTTTATAACTGTTACAAAATGGTCCCTACTACCATTTTTCATGAAATTCATTAAGGAAAAAATGTTTATCTAACATCAAAATCTCTTAAACTTCCATAAAACATCATTTAACAAGCATGTAATTCAAGGGTAGATTTTTGAACATGCATCTTAGCTCATTTTATAGCTAAAATTAGCTAATTCATAATATGGGAACTTCAAAAATACGAATAATATTAAAAACGGGCCTAAGATGAACTTACTATGAGCTTGGAAAAAATGAAAAACCCTAGCTTTGGTGTCTCCAAATTTTCGGCAGCAACAAGGAAGAAGATAAGTGAATTTTTCTCGTCTTTATCCTATTTTAATCACTAATGAGGCCAAATGACCAAAATGCCCTTCCTCTTAAAAATTTCCATAAGTCTCTTAAGGCCAATTTTGTCCAAAAATTAAATTTTGGGCAAATTGCTACTTAAGGTCTCACAATTATTAATCTTGAGCTATTTCATATAAAAAGCTTCTAGAAACTCATATTTTGGAAACTTTTGCAATTTAGTCCTTTTTGGACCAATTGACCTCAACTTAATAAAATTGCTTTACAACACTTTCATACTAGCATGCAAACATGGCATAAACCTGGAAAACTCATAATTTCACCTCCGGTTCGTGGCCTCGCACCACTATCCCGACTAGGCCCTAAATCAGACTGTTACACTATTTAATTCAACTTAGTACTTAATTATAATTATAATTTTATTTTGGGGGTAGTTTACTGTAATAATGGCCTGTTTTGAATTTTATTTTTAATTTTGGATTTTATTGTTTTGATTTATAACTGCTAGTAGTAGGGATTATCGAGTTTTCAAAAAGAATCAAACATTTTAACAAAATACAATCAAATACGCAAATTGTTTTTAAAAGCTTCCGTTATAAGTGACATTTTGAAAATTAATATTGTTTTGAAAGAGAATAACTTTGTGATAATGAATCACGTTTTGAAAATGAACGACACATCCTAGAATTAACATAAGATAATGTAAAGAGGTTATATAAATGAGGTTTTTAACGGTAACTAACTTTTGAAAAACACTACCATGTGATAGCGCCAGATTCGGCCATAATGTCTAGGCTGGGTTTGGGGTGTTACATATACTTTTACACAAGCTACGTTTGAAACACCCCAAACCCGGCCCACAAGCCCTGACCGGATCTGGCATGCTCCTTGAGTAAAACGTAGTTAAGTCTCGTATGACATTTTTTTTAAAATCGTGGTGGTTTTGAAGAAAATGGATTTGGGTTGTTCTCGAGTTAAAAATTGAGTTGCAACTTAATTTTGTACTAAATCGTTAATTTCTTACTTCAAAAGTTACAAGTTAAAGAAATACCAAATTTTGGAGTTTAATATTATTGTTAACTTGAAAAACTATAGGTGTTTGAGTTTCAAAACGATTGATGTTATTCGTAACATAATAGAAATTTAAAATGCAAAGAAAATAAAACAGTTAAGTAATAATGGCCTTATTACATCAAACGCAACCCAAAATAATTCAAAATAGACTTAAATAGAAAACCGAAAACCGAAGTGTGCATGGCCACCACTAAGTTCCTGCCGATTCGATCCATCTACTAAGTGCCATCCGCAAAAGTTAGCCCACGAAGGGTGAGTCAATGACTCGGTGTGTAACTACCATCATGATTCCCAAATCATACAAGGCATAATAAATCACATAAAATAATTGTAAACCATGATGCAACCCAAACCACCTAGATCCAACCTCTACACATCACCCGTACCTACCGATCACACCGTGGGGATTACTAAATCGACCCTCCATTCGCTACACACCATCGAAGGCAGTCGCTGCAGTCAACTGCACATCGCCCTTATAATTGTGGCATAGCCACTAGATAATGTGACAGAGTCACCAGATTCATAATATGTGACATAAGTCCCCAGATAATGTGGTAGAAACCACCAGATCACTTCCCCTTTAACATAATCACCCATATGCCCATGCAACATCCAAAACATACATTTATCATGCAATTTACCTTACCCCCAAAATCATAACGGATTTTCACATATTTTCACATCAATGTTATTAAACAATATTAACGAGTATTAAGGGGTACATACCTGAATTCATTGTACCATTAAATGGTACCATTAGCCATGTTTATTCATCACTTCATTAACACATGCTTAACATTATTATTATTCTATTGGGAATTTTAGTGTAGGGTTACACACCTGATTACTGTAGATCTAATTGAAATCTCAAAAATCCCGAAAAGCTCGATCTAATGCACTAGATCTCTTCTCCTACATTCGGCCAACACTAAGCACATTAGTCAATAGGCCATTCGGCTAAACACAAATCCCGAAGGTTCAACAAGACCAAAACCCTTACCTTACTGCTGATTTGGTTACCAACCAAATCTCGAAACTTCGTGATGATCCCCCCTTGCAATCGGCTAGGCACTAGAACACTCAATCGATTAGTTTTTGGCTTTTGAACAAATAAGAAACAGATCTGAAACACTAGAAACCTTACCTAGATTGCTTAGCCAAATCCATAAGATCTGTCGGAAATCTCCTAAAACACCATAATTAGAATCGACACCCTTAATAAATAATATGGCCTTGGCCGAATATTAATATCCCTTACCTTGATTGTCTAAATCCCGAAAATATCACTTGTCCTTGGAGATGTCGAAATCCCTACATGGTATGTGTTAGATTCGATTCTAACATTTGATGAACAAAATAAATGGCCTTCGGCTAAGATCACACTTCACTTACCTTGGATATTCAAATCTCGGATAATCTCCCCCTAATCGCCAACTACAATAGAATCCTGGAATTCCCCTTCAAGGTTTCGGCCACAGAGAACAGAAGAGATTAGAATTTTGCTTTTCGACAGTCAGAGGAAAAATAAGGGAAAGAAATCAACCTAGAAGAGATTCTTACCGAAAAAGTAATGACCAAAACACAAATGGTCACTAAACTCCAAGAAATTGGCAAGAAGCACCTGAAGTAGAGAAATCGGTTTAAATGAGATAGATGATAGGCTTCTGATCTAATGAATAAATAGGCAGGGGGTAGAGATGCAATCGGTTTTTCCCCATAGATAGGAGATTCGGCTTTTAAAAGAACTATGAGAAGAAGAAGAAGTGAATGATGGAGTGGTTCGACTTAGGAGATCTTAATTGCTAAGTGAATTTGGTTTTAACTAAAGGATGAAAAGGGAGAATGTGAAGCTTGAAGAGGTGTTGCGGCAATAGGGAATTGAGAGAGATTTCGGTCTAGAGAGTAGATGAGAAAGAAAGAAAAGAAATCAAATGGAAAAGATGGACACTAGGCTTCAAAATTTTGGCAATACACAAGCACACACTCAGAGTTGGAATCCCGGCCAACTCTCTCCCTCCTGATAACCTCTATCCATCTTGATAACCCAACCTTTATCTCTCTTTTAAAAGAGGCCACCTAAAATCCACCTCTTCCCTCTTAATTAACACCCCTTTTTAATCATAAAATAAAAGAAATAACACTCCAAAATTGTAGCTAGGTGCCGTCCATCCCTTTCCCTTAGGAGTGCCGAATTTTAGGTTATTAACTTGGGCCCCAAGCGGCCACATTGGCCCAAACTCCTACCCTAAGTGACGCCACTTAATACCCATTAAAAAATCCTCTAAACTTTGGGCCACAAGCCCAGCTTTCTATCAAATATAATTGTTTAACTTTTAATTTCTACTAACACTATTTATCGACCACTTGACCCATGTTTTAAAGTCCAAACCTGAGCCCAATCCACACCTCAAAGCCTTCACCTACTAACTTAGCCATGCAACGCATCAAATGCATGCACTCCACAAAGTCGAATATTACGCTTTACCCCCCTTAAAATAAATTTCGGCCTCAAAATTTACTTGGCTAGAATAAGTGAGGGTATTGCTGTCGCATTGCTTCCTCTGGCTCCCACGAGGCTTCTTCCGATCCATGGTTACGCCATAACACTTTGACTAGAGGGACCGATTTCCTCCGAAGCACCTTCACATCCCGTTCCAGAATCTGAATCGGCTCTTCCTCATAGGACAGATCTGGTCTCAGCTCCACCTCCTCAACCGGTATTATATGAGATGGATCCGATCGATAATGGCGTAACATCGAAATATGGAACACATCGTGCATCTGCTTCAATTCCGTAGGCAATTCTAATTGATATGCTACTGGACCAACCCGTTTCAGAATCCGATAAGGTCCTATAAACCTAGGACTTAACTTTCCCTTGCGACCAAATATCATTACCTTCTTCCATGGTAAAACTTTGAGAAACACATAATCTCCCACAGCAAACTCAATATCCTTCTGCTTAAGATCTGCGTATGACTTTTGTCGATCAGATGCCTCCTTCAACCGTGTCTGAATTACCTTAACCTTTTCCTCCGATTCTACCACAATTTTCGGACCCAAAATCTGACGTTCTCCCAATTCCTCCAATATGTAAGAGTGTGACACTTCCGTCCATACAGCGCTTCGTACGGTGCCATCCGAATACTTGCCTGATAGCTATTATTGTACGCAAATTCCGCTAAAGGCAAGAACTCCTCCCAACTCCCTCTGAAGTCTATCATGCAACCTCTCAACATATCCTCTAGCACTTGAATTACCCGCTCAGATTGGCCGTCCGACTACGGATGGAATGCCGTACTGAAATCCAACCTGGTGCCCAAAGCTTGATGTAGTGCCTTCCAAAATCGAGATGTAAACCTCGGATCCCTATCTGAGATAATCGACACCGACACTCCGTGTAGCCTCACGATTTCTGCTACATACAACTTTGCCAATTTCTGTAGAGAATAGTCAACCCGCACTGGTATGAAATGTGCAGACTTCATCAATCGATCTACTATCACCCATACCGAGTCCTTCTTAGTAGGCGAAGGGAAGCCTACTAACGAAGTCCATGGTAATTCTCTCCTACTTCCATTGTGAAATCTTTATCTATTTGAAGCAACCATGACGATACTTGGTGATCAGCCTTAACTTGCTGACACGTTAAGCACTTCCCCACAAACTCTGTAACTTCTCGCTAAGACTAGGCCCCAAAACTGCTCCCCGTAAATCCTTGTACAACTTACTTCCTCCGAGGGATGTATAGCATAAGGGCTACTATGCGATTCGTGAAACCCACACGTAGTACAAACACGTAACGCTTTCGCCACATATAGTCATTACTTAACATGCCCGCACACACGGTGCTACTTCTCGTAACGTATCGCTTCACATGAGCCAGCATTTAGCATTTTCCGCACATAGTGCCACTTCGTAACGTATCGCCACATAGAGCCAAGCATTTATCATTTTCCACACACAATTGCCATTTCCGTAACGTGTCGCTCACTTGAGCCGCATTTAACATGTCCGCACACACGGTGCCACTTCTCGTAACGTATCGCTCACATGTAGCAAGCATTTAGCATTTTCCGCACATACGCTTACTTCTCAGAACGATCGCTTCACATAGAGCCATTACTTAGCATTTTTCGCACACACGATTGCCATTTTCCGTAACGTGTCACTCACTTAGAGCCAGCATTTCACATGTTCATTACGGTGCCTACACTTCTCAGTAACGATCGCTTCACATAGAGTCACATTTAGCATTTTCGCACATACGTTGCCATTTTCCGTAACGTGTCGCTCACTTAGAGCAAGCATTTAGCTAAACGTGTAGTTGTTTATTCAATCACTACCATTGCTCACTTCATATTCGACAATTAATTACTAATCAACCCATAATTATTTTTCCAATCCAAACATATCGTAATTTCATACTCATGTATATATATATATTTACCCAATAACAACAATCCAATTTCCATAGGTCATACTTTCACATTAAGATAACCCAAATGCATATACACAAATATGTATTATTAATCATACATTAGGTACAAACATCCATCTCATTACATATTCACATTTAGCTCCTTTCTAAATCATATATATATATAATTATCCAATAACAACAATCCAATTTCCATAGGTCATACTTTCACATTCAGACAACCCAAATACATATACACAAATATGTATTATTAATCATACATTAGGTACAATTATCCATCTCATTACATATTCACATTTAGCTCCTTTCTAAATCATATATATATATAATTACCCAATAACAACAATTCAATTTCCATAGGTCATACTTTCACATTCTAAGATAACCCAAATGCATATACACAAATATGTATTATTAATCATACATTAGGTACAAACATCCATCTCATTACAAATTCACATTTAGCTCCTTTCTAAATCATATATATATAATTACCCAATAACAACAATCCAATTTCCATAGGTCATACTTTCACATTCAAGACAACCCAAATACATATACACAAATATGTATTATTAATCATACATTAGGTACAATTATCCATCTCATTACATATTCACATTTAGCTCCTTTCTAAATCATATATATATATATATATATATAATTACCCAATAACAACAATTCAATTTCCATAGGTCATACTTTCACATTCAAGACAACCCAAATACATATACACAAATATGTATTATTAATCATACATAAGGTACAATTATCCATCTCATTACATATTCATATTTAGCTCCTTTCTAAATCATATATATATATATATAACTAATGAATTTCCATACTATGTTACTTTCTGCAATTTACCTACCAATATACTCAATTCCACAAATCAAAATATCTAATAACCAATTATATGTACTTGATACATATCGATCAACCAACACAATTAAATTCCATGTCTCATTCAAGAATAAAACTTGTATATATATATATCGCACTCAAATACATACATCTTTCTCAATTCTTTTCCACATATAATTATCAATTAGTACATATATATAAATTCAATTCACACATTCGGTTATCACTAATTAAATTCCTTGTCACTTTCGGCATTAAGGAATTAAACATAATGACATCAACTTAACATATAAATAAACTTTTATTCAACCCAATTGCTTAAAATCTTACCTCGTAATTGACGTAATTACGCTTCCCGCTATTCGATAAATTTTGTTTTCCCGATCCAAACCAATTCCCTTTGGCTCTTGATCTAAATATTTCAAATTTAAACTCAATAAATTTATAATCATTCAATTTGATCCATAACACAATAATTTAGCAACTTTATGAATTTACCCCTAACTTTTACAATCTATACAATTTAGTCCTCATACAATACATCATGATTTTCTCAAAATTAGTCTATCATCCTTTATAATAAAACTTCCTAAGGACTTTTGTGTCCATATACTTTTATATTTTCTCAACTTAGCCCTTCCATGGCAATATTTTTGAAAATAATTTCTAATTAACTATATTCAATTAAGACTCAAGAGTAAAATATATCCACCTAGTTCATAGCTCTCATTTTCTATCAAAAAATCTTCATACAAACTCAAGTTACCAACAATGGCATAACTCACATACAAGACCATTACTCAAAATTAACACATGGGCTAGATAATGGAGTGAACAAGCATCTCAAAATGCAAAATTATTAACATTTCAAAGCTAAGAATTACACAATTGAAGTGAATGAGGCAGAACAACCTTGACTTCTCTTCCCTTTTCCTTTACTAGTTTTGGCTAAGAAAGAATGGAAATGATGAACATGCAATGGCCTTTCAATATTTTATGTTTTCTTTTATTCCACAATCTAAAAAAGTGATGTAATGATAACTTATATAAATATATATTTAACTAATAAAATCAAACAAACACATAATTTAATACCCTTTCCGTCTACTAAAGAGAAATAGGGACAATTGCAACATAAAATCCCTTAATTAAAAAGACACTTTGTTTTAATCCTCTCAATCATACAATTGACCAAATTTTATCACTCTTGCAATTCGATCCTTTTTCTTAAATTAGCTACTCAAACATGCAAATAATTTTATGATATTTTAACACATGCTCAAACACATAACATAGATATCAAATAAAGTATTAAAATATTTTCTAACTCAATTGTGGTCCCGAAACCACCATTTTGATTAGGGTCATATTCGGTCATACACCCAAAGAATTCTTCTTTAAATCCTTATCCTCTAAGATACGCATCTTGCCCAAAACATAGCACTCCATCATTGCTTACACCATAGTCTTCCAACTCCCCATTTTGTACTTGTAGCAGCTTAGCACTTAGTTCACCATCCGCCAATTGCTTCTCCTTTACTTGACTTAACCATGTCAGCTTCACTTGCAACTCGCTAGCAAACTTTCATCTTCATAGAGGCTAAGATGTGCAAATATTGCCCTTAAACCGACACTACTTTCCGACTTAGGGCATCCGCCACAACATTCGCTTTGCCCGTGATACTCTATAGAGCAATCGTAATCTTTCAACAACTCCACCCACCTTCATTGTCTCAAATTTAGCTCCTTACGAGTCAAGAATACTTGTGCTCTTGTGGTCCATGTAGATCACCGACCTTTCTCCATACAAGATTCGCCAACACTAAGCACATTAGTCAATAGGCCATTCGCTAAACATTAATCCGAAGGTTCAAAGAGACCAAAACCCTTACCTTGCTAATGATTTGGTTACCAACCAAACTCGAAACTCGTGATGATCCCCTTGCAATCGGCTAGGCACTAGAACATCAATCAATTAGTTTTCGACTTTTGAACGAATAAGAAACAAATCTAAAACACTAGAAACCTTACCTAGATTGCTTAGCCAAATCCCGAAGATCCGTCGAAAATCTCCTAAAACACCATAATTAGAATCGGTAACCTTAATAAATAATATGGCCTTGGCTGAATATTAATATCCCTTACCTTGATTGTCTAAATTCCAAAAATATCACTTGTCCTTGGAGATGTCGAAATCCCTACATGGTATATGTTAGATTCGATTCTAACATTTGATGAACAAAGTAAATGGCCTTCGGCCTAAGATCACACTTCACTTACCTTGGATATTTAAATCCCGAATAATCTCCCCCTAATCGCCAACTACAATAGAATCCTAATTCCCTTCAAGGTTTCAAATAGAGAATGAAGAGATTAGAATTTTTCTTTTCGACAAGGAGGAAAAATAAGGAAAGAAATCAACCTAGAAGAGATTCTTCATCGAAAAAGTAATGACCAAAACGCAAATGGTCACTAAACTCCAAGAAATCGGCAAGAAGCACTCAAGTAGAGAAATCGGTTTAAATGAGAAAGATGATAGGCTTCGATCTAATGAATAAATCGATGGGTGAGATGCAATTAGTTTTGCCCCCAGATAGGAGATTCGCTTTTAAAAGAACTATGAGAAGAAGAAGAAGTGAATGATGGAGTGGCTCGACTTAGGAGATCTTAATTGCTAAGTGAATTCGGTTTAACTAAAGGATGAAAAGGGAGAATGTGAAGCTTGAAGAGGTGTTGCGCAATAGGGAATTGAGAGATTTGCGTTAGAGAGTAGATGAGAAAGAAAGAAAAGAAATCAAATGGAAAGATGGACACTCCAAAATTGTAGCTAGGTGTCAGTCCATCCCTTCCCTTAGGAGTGCCAAATTTTGGCTCATTAACTTCATTCCCGCGCCACATTGGCCCAAACTCCTACCCTAAGTGACGCCACTTAATACCCATTAAAAACTCCTCTAAACTTTGGGCCACAAGCCCAGCTTGCTATCAAATATAATTGTTTAACTTTTAATCTCTACTAACACTATTTATCGGCCACTTAACCCAGGTTTTAAAGTCCAAACCTGAGCCCAATCCACACCTCAAAGCCTTCACCTACTAACTTAGCCATGCAACTCATCAAATGCACAGACCCACAAAGCCAGGATATTACAATGTTAGTCGGAGAATCGACTAAACCTTAGCTTTGATACCACTAAATGTAACATCCCTTACTGGTATTCAACGTCAAACAAGGTACGAGGCATTTTCGACATAAACACAAGCAAACGTACATTTTCGAGTCCTAAATTTCCATTAAAATTAAAACTTTTCATACCGCTCTTGCAACTCGCTAGCAAACTTTCATCTTCATAGAGGCTAAGATGTGCAAATATTGCCCTTAAATCGACACTACTTTTCGACTTAGGGCATCCGCCACAACATTCGCCTTGCGGGTGATACTCTATAGAGCAATCGTAATCTTTCAACAACTCCACCCACCTTCATTGTCTCAAATTTAGCTCCTTCTGAGTCAGCAAATACTTCAGGCTCTTGTGGTCCATGTAGATCACCGACCTTTCTCCATACAAGTAGTGCCTCCACACTTTTAGAGTGAAAACAACCGCCGCCAATTTCAGATCATGCGTTGGATAGTTAACCTCATGTGGCCTCAATTACCGAGACACATAAATGACCACCTTCCCGTCTTGCATAAGGACACATCGCAATCTTGTATGGGAAGCATCACAATATACCACATAGTCCTTCCCTGCTTCAGGCTGAATCAAAATCAGAGCCTCTGTCAATACCTTCTTAAGCTTCTCGAAACTCTCCTGTTGCTTATCCTCCCATACGAAAGGTACCTCCTTTCTCAACAACTTCGTCGAAGGCACTGCTATTGAAGAGAACCCTTCAAAAAATCTCCTATAGTAGCCTGCTAACCCCAAGAAACTACGAACCTCAGCCACAGACTTGGGTGGTTTCCAATCCAATACTGCCTCAATCTTCCGAGGATCCACCCTTATTCCTTCAGCAGATACCACATATCCTAAAAACGTAACTTCCTTCAGCCAAAATTTGCACTTACTGAACTTGGCATACATCTTCTTTTCCTTTAACACTTGTAGCGCAACTCGGAAATACTCATCATGTTCTTCCTCAGACTTGAAATACATCAAGATATCGTCTATGAACACAATGACGAACCGATCCAGGTAGGGTTGGAAAACCCGGTTCATCATGTCTATAAACGCAGCTAGGGCATTTGTCAATCCGAACGGCATTACCAAGAACTCATAATGCCCGTACCTTGTCCGGAAAGCTATCTTATGGATATTAGCCTCCTTCACCTTAAGCTGATGATATCCTGACCTTAGATCTATCTTCGAAAATACTGCGGCCCCTTTAAGCTGATCGAACAAGTCATCTATCCTTGGCAATGGATACTTGTTCTTGATGGTCAGCTTATTCAACTGTCGATAATCTATGCACATACGCATAGTCCCGTCTTTCTTCCTCACAAATAGGACCGGTGCTCCCCATGGAGACACACTAGGTCGAATAAACCCACGATCGAGTAACTCTTGGATCTGGGCTTTGAGCTCTACTAGCTCCTTTGGTGCCATTCGGTATGGAACAATTGACATAGGAGCTGTACCCGGCAATAAGTCAATTCTGAACTCCACCTCCCTATCTGGGGGTAACCCAGGCAGCTCCTCTAGAAAGACATCCACAAATTCCCTTACTATTCTAACTCCTCCTACAGCTGCTTCCTTAGCCTCTAAGGCACTGATCAACATCAGAAGAGCTACACACCCTTTTCTCACCATCTTCTCTGCCTTAAGGGCAGATACCACATTTGACAAGCAATTCCATCTCTCGCCCATCACCACAACTTCTTTGTCGTTAGAAGTTCTTAACGACATGCGCTTAGCAGCACAATCCACATTCGCATGGTACTTCACTAACCAATCCATGCCTAGGATTAGATCAAACTCCTCAAATGGCAACTCCATTAAATCAGTTGGAAACTGTGCCCCCTGAGCTTTCAAAGGTACTGCCCTAAAGAGTTTGTCTAATACTACTGATTGCCCTAAAGGACTAAGCACAGTCATCTTCCTAGGTACAATTTCAGAGTTCACATGCAGAGTTCTAGACACCTTACTAGCAATGTATGAATGAGTTGACCCAATATCTATCAACGCAATAAAGGGTAATCCAGAGATAAGGAACATACCCGTTATGACATCGGTGCGTCACTATCCTCCCTCCGATGAATTGCATACACTAGACCTGGCTGTCTCGCTTTCGTGTTATCGACACCTCCCAAAGGTTCTCTCGACCTCTTCCGTAACCATTTCCTCCGCCAAATGCACCATGACCCTGTGGTAGTCAGTTGTCCTCCTCTTCCACTGATTAGGACCCTGACTTGTTGGTCGGCTCAAAATGCATTTTCATAGGACAGTCCCTAATCATGTGATCCTTGGACCCACACTTGAAACATCCTCCTGTCTTCTTCCAACACTCTCCCAAGTGCATCTTTCCACACGAGCACAAGTACGGTACTGTCCTCCCGTAGCAACTTGCTGACCTCACGACCCATCCGTTCTAGGTCTCTTTTGAACATTCCCAGATGACCCTGATGATCCAAAACCTCTCTTTTGGTTATTCCTGTCCGTGTTCTGTCTTACAGACTCCTTAACTCCTTCAGTAACCTTAGCCTTTTCTACCAACACAGCAAACTCCCACTCCTACTGTGGGGCAATCAATAATCTCCGATCATCCCTCAGTCCGTCCTCAAATCGAACATATCGTTCATGCTCTGTAGCCACTATACCTCAAGCGTATCGGCTCAACCTTAGGAATTTCGCCTCGTACTCCGTTACGGACTTATTCCCCTGAACCAGCCTCAGAAACGCCTTCCTCTGTGCATCAATATAGCTAGTTCCAATATACTTCTTCTGATACGCCACCTTAAAATACTCCCAAGTGAGATCATCTGCTGTAGCACCCTCCCGAACCGTGAGCCACCATTGATATGACTCATCGCGGAGAAGTGACACTACCCCTTTTAGTTTCTTCTCGGTAGACAGGTCCAAATCATCCATAATTCGCTCCGTCGCCTCTAACCAATACTCAGCCGTATTGGGTGCCACACCAGATATACCACGAAAAAACACAGCTCCATTAGCTCGAAGTCGCTTGGGTACATATTTTCGAGCTCCCATACCTCCACCTGCTCCAGCCACCCTCTCAAGAACTCGCAGCATCGCTTGCGATACTACATCATCTCCCGTATGATCCTGATATTCAACGCCAGCAGCTGGTGGTGGTGGCATTTTATTCTTGGACCCTTGACCAGACCTAACGGGTTCCGACACGGTCATTTGGCCTCTACCATGGCCACGCACATTATGGCCACGTCCTCTAGAACTCATTCTTTCGAGTTGTGTTTATCTGATTAAAAATTTTATGATTTAGTTTCTGTTCCACTAATTATCCACAACAATTTTATGTAAAGAAATTTAGGGGCAGTTCTTTCGATCATTTCAAGGTTTTCATTCCAAGTTTTCTACCCTAATTCAGAGAAAACACATTTATTCAATAGTATTTACTACACACATTCATTTCTCGAACATTTTCGTTTGTTTCAACCTAGGGGTATTTTCGTAATTTTATCCTACAAGGGTATTTTCATAATTTTCCAAATTAGGGTCCTTGGTGATTTTGTGAAATAGGTATGTTCTGGTAATTTTGTGATCTCGGGGGTACTTCAGTAATTTTAAAAATCTAGGGGTATTTCGGTAATTTTCCAAATCAGGGTATCTTGGGTCATCTTCCGAATCAAGGATACTTTGGTAATCTTATAATCATGGTTTGACTTTAGGATTATACAAAACAAGGTGACTGGTCCCTTTCGGGTTTTAATTATTGAATTTAGCTTGTGATTGAGTCCTCTTGGTTAGGGTGAACCGTCACTACGCACCAAGTAGGATTCGAGTGAAGAGGAGGCGAGTCACTAGGATCGCTAAATACCAAGCTCCCCTAATCCAATCCTAGACATGCGCACAATGGTTGCCACACCTTAACTCAATGACTCGACCATGTGTTTGTTTGGTTAGACCTTAAGTTTTATGTAATTCGGTGTTGGAGTAAGCTAATCCTAGGGTTCAATAGTTCCTAATCTACTAATCTATGTCCCCATAATTCCCACATATAAACCACACAATGGTTAGGGGTACTTATCTGGTGGACTTCGGGCCGGAGACTCAGGTGCCATGCTAGAAAACCTGCTCATTCTCTAGTAAAAACTCAATTTCAAAATAAGAAAAATGTTTTGGGCCCAAAAAACCCTCTAGGTAGAGTTTTGAACCTGGCTCTGATACCAAATTGAAACACCCCAAACCCAGCCCACAAGCCCTGACCGGATCTGGCTTGCTCCTTGAGTAAAACGTAGTTAAGTCTCGTATGACATTTTTTTTTGAAAATCGTGGTGGTTTTGAAGAAAATGGATTTGGGTTGTTCTCGAGTTAAAAATTGAGTTGCAACTTAATTTTGTACTAAATCATTAATTTCTTACTTCAAAAGTTACAAGTTAAAGAAATATCAAATTTTAGAGTTTAATATTATTGTTAACTTGAAAAACTATAGGTGTTTGAGTTTCAAAACGATTGATGTTATTCATAACATAATAGAAATTTAAAACGCAAAGAAAATAAAAAAGTTAAGTAATAATGGCCTTATTACATCAAACACAACCCAAAATAATTCAAAATAGACTTAAATAGAAAAACCAAAAATCGAATGTGCATGGCCACCACTAAGTTCCCGCTTGACTCGGTCCATCTACTAAGTGCCATCCGCAAAAGTTAGCCCACGAAGGGTGAGTCAATGACTCAAGTGTAACTACCATCATGATTCCCAAATCATACAAGGCATAATAAATCACATAAAATAATTGTAAACCATGATGCAACCCAAACCACCTAGATCCAACCTCTACACATCACCCGTACCTCACCGATCACACCGTGGGATTACTAAATTGACCCTCCATCCGCTACACACCATCGAAGGCGATCATTGCAATCAACTACACATCACCTTATAATTGTGGCATAGCCACCAGATGATGTGACAGAGTCACCAGATTCATAATATGTGACATAAGTCACCAGATAATGTGGTAGAAACCACCAGATCACTTCCCCTTTAACATAATCACCCATATGCCCATGCAACATCCAAAATATACATTTATCATGCAATTTACCTTACCCCCAAAATCATAACGGATTTTCACATATTTTCACTTCAATGTTATTAAACAATATTAACGAGTATTAAGGGGTACATACCTAAATTCATTGTACCATTAAATGGTACCCTTAGCCATGTTTATTCGTCACTTCATTAACACATGCTTAACATTATTATTATTCTATTGGGAATTTTAGTGTAGGGTTACACACCTGGTTACTGTAGATCTAATCGAAATCCCGAAAATCCCAAAAATCCTGATCTAATGCACTAGATCTCTTCTCCTACATTCGGCCAACATTAAGCACATTAGTCAATAGGCCATTTGGCTAAACATAAATCCTGAAGGTTCAACGAGACCAAAACCCTTACCTTGCTGCCGATTTGGTTACCAACCAAATCCTGAAACTTTGTGATGATCCCCCTTGCAATCGGCTAGGCACTAGAACACTCAATCGATTAGTTTTCGACTTTTGAACGAATAAGAAACAGAACTGAAACACTAGAAACCTTACCTAGATTGCTTAGCCAATTCCCGAAGATCTATCGAAAATCTCCTAAAACACCATAATTAGAATCGGTACCCTTAATAAATAATATGGCCTTGGCTGAATATTAATATCCCTTACCTTGATTGTCTAAATCCCGAAAATATTACTTGTCCTTGGAGATGTCGAAATCCCTACATGGTATATGTTAGATTCGATTCTAACATTTGATGAACAAAGTAAATGGCCTTCGGCCTAAGATCACACTTCACTTACCTTGGATATTCAAATCCCGAATAATCTCCCCCTAATCGCCAACTACAATAGAATCCCGGAATTCCCCTTCAAGGTTTCATCCATAGAGAACAGAAGAGATTAGAATTTTACTTTTCGACAGTCAGAGGAAAAATAAGGGAAAGAAATCAACCTAGAAGAGATTCTTACCGAAAAAGTAATGACCAAAACGCAAATAGTCACTAAACTCCAAGAAATCGGCAAGAATCACCTGAAGTAGAGAAATCGGTTTAAATGAGAAAGATGATAGGCTTCTGATCTAATGAATAAATCGGCAGGGGGTAGAGATGCAATCGATTTTGCCCCCTAGATAGGAGATTCGGCTTTTAAAAGAACTATGAGAAGAAGAAGAAGTGAAGGATGGAGTGGTTCGACTTAGGAGATCTTAATTGCTAAGTGAATTCAATTTTAACTAAAGGATGAAAAGGGAGAATGTGAAGCTTGAAGAGATGTTGCGGCAACAGGGAATTGAGAGATATTTCGGTCTAGAGAGTAGATGAGAAAGAAATAAAAGAAATCAAATGGAAAAGATGGACACTAGGCTTCAAAATTTTGGCAATACACAAGCACATACGCAGAGTTGGAATCTCGGCCAACTCTCTCCCTCCTGATAACCTCTATCCATCTTGATAACCCAACCTTTATCTCTCTTTTAAAAGAGGCCACCTAAAATCCACCTCTTCCCTCTTAATTAACACCCCTTTTTAATCATAAAATAAAAGAAATAACACTCCAAAATTGTAGCTAGGTGCCGTCCATCCCCTTCCCTTAAGAGTGCCGAATTTTGGCTCATTAACTTGGGCCCCAAGCGGCCACATTGGCCCAAACTCCTACCCTAAGTGACGTCACTTAATACCCATTAAAAACTCCTCTAAACTTTGGGCCACAAGCCCAGCTTGCTATCAAATATAATTGTTTAACTTTTAATTTCTACTAACACTATTTATCGGCCACTTAACCCAGGTTTTAAAGTCCAAACCTGAGCCCAATCCACACCTCAAAGCCTTCACCTACTAACTTAGCCATGCAACGCATCAAATGCACAGACCCACAAAGTCAGGATATTACAACGTTAGTCGGAGAATCGACTAAACCTTAGCTCTGATACCACTAAATGTAACATCCCTTACTAGTATTTAACGTCGGAACAAGGTACGAGGCATTTTCGGACATAAACACAAGCAAACGTACATTTTCGAGTCCTAAATTTCCATTCAAATTAAAACTTTTCATACCATTCATATCATCCCTAAAACGAGCCTAAGAGGCTCAATACATGCTTTGGAGGTGGTTTGAGACTAAACCGAGAACTTTAGAAAATTTTACACACCTAGAAAATTTTTCATGTTACAGGGCTCACACGCTCGTGTTGTCTAAGGCACACGCCTGTGCTACAGGCCGTGTTCAAAATAGGATGGTCTCTGACTTGTGCCACACATGTAACAGACCGAATTTGACCCTAATCGGAACGGTGGTTTCGGGACCACGAATCCGAGTCAGAAATCTAGTGATATTTATTTTATTTTATGTGATGTATGTTGAATTGTGTGAATTTGATTGTTTGGTGTGTTTGAATAAAGAGAAAGGATCTAATAGGTAAAGTATAAAAGTAACATTCAATAAATTGAAAGGTTTAATTTAAGTGTAATATAAATAGAAGGGGGTTTGCATGTCAAATAACCCAAAAATGTGGGTAGTGGACGGCAATGATGAGTAAATATATATATATAATAAGTGATTATATGTTAATGGCATTTTAAATGATTATTTTAAGTAATGAAAATGAATAAAGTAAATTAAAGAAAATAAGAAATACATTTTGACTTCTCTCTTTCATCTTCCTCACCATTTTCACGAAACAAAAGAGTAGAAGGGGAGACAATTTTAGCTTCCATGGCCGGCCTTTGCATGTGCCATTAAGGTGAGGTATTTAGCTTAATTTTGATAAATTCTTGCTTGGTTGTGTTAGTTTTCATGAATGCTATCACATATATGAAAAAGATTTTGAGTTTAAAGCTCATCCTAGGTTCGGCCATGGATGAGCATTATGGTTTTGTTATGTTTGATGAGAGAACCTTGAAAATATTTAGGACATCTACATGTTGAATAAGAAATTTTAGATAATAGGTATGTGTTAAGGTTTGAATTTTTCTTGAAATGAATAGATGAGAACATGATTGCATAAAATAAATAGTTATATGAACTTGTGAATGAGGAAAGAGATTGACTCTTAATGGGTTAGACCAATTTCATGAAATTCTTGTGTTTTATTTGGGGACTAAATTACAAGGAAATCGAAACTAAGGGGTAAATTTGTAATTATATAAATTATGTATATATGGGTGATATTAATTCATTTTAACTAATGAAAGGTTAAATTGTACAAAGATTGAATTGTATAGATTCGCATAAGGGTAAATAACATTCTACCATGGAGTATTAAAATTTAATTAAGTACATATTGTGTATAGTATGCTTGGGACTTAATTGAAAAGCCGTGAAATATTAGGGGTAAAATAGTAATTTACCCATTTATGTGCTTAGGGACTAAATTGAGATGAATTGTGCTTGAATAAGCTAAATTTAATATGTTTTAGATCAAGAGTAAAGAAAAGCGAGTTAGATCGGGGAAAGACGAAGGTTATCGAATAGCCGATTCGCACGGCCTATCGACAACCGAGGTAAGTCCTTAAGCAAGTATAGATTATCGAATTATTATGAATGTACTAAATGATGTTATTCAATAAAGTTTTGTATAAACTCTTATGTTAGCCGAATGTGAAAGTATTGGTATGGGATTGGTTGAAATTTTATATAAGTGATAGTGAATTTGAAATGAAATGTTGTTATATCTCTAAACGAGATGGTATGTCAAAGTGACTTGAATAATGTGTGTTTTATGCTATTTTGGGCAGCATTACTGTAAGGTGTATAAGTTGGTAATGACATATTCGGGCTTCGTGCCTAGCAGGCTTAGTGCCGGTGACATATTCGGGCTTCGTGCCTAGCAGGCCTTGTGCCGGTGTTTGATTTCAGGCTTTAATGCCTAGCAGGCTTTATGCCTTTGATGTGTTTTACCAAGGAAAAACCAAATTGTGGTTCAAGGTAAATCGTAACTAATGTGCTTAGTTAAAGACTCAGATATGTAAGTAAGGTTTGATATGTTTTAATGTTGCTAGAGTTTATGTAATGCTATGAGTACAGTGACATGTATATTGAGATTACGATTGATGTACACAAGTATTATGTGACTGAGTCTGAGCTTGAATGTGCTATAATGAATATTCGGTTTCCTAATAGTAGTGCTAAGGGTGTAAGAAATTTTAATATGATAACATGGTTGAGATGAATGATTTAAATGATTAAGTAATTGAATGTAGTATCATTTTGAGCTTGGGACTTACTAAGTTAGTAAACTTATTTGTGTGTAATGTTCTCCTCTATTTTATAGATTAGGTAAGAGCTACCTGCTCAACGGATCGTCAAGAAAGTCGACCACACTATCGATCGCTATTTTGGTATTTTAAAAGCTTAAACTACGAACCTATGGCATGTATAGGCTGGTTTTTATATGTTTGATATTGGAAATTTGTATATAGATAGCCATGCGAATATGGCTTAATTATAATGTTAAAGTTGTGTGTATGTGGCCATAACTTAGACTTATTTTGAAAGCATGTTTTGGTATATAATTTGTGATGTTTGGTTATATAGGTTCGGTTGCTAAATGATAAGAGTGAATATGTTCCATGACTATTTTTGTTGAGTGTTTTGGTATGAATTCAAAGTGCTAAATGATGGTCATGATTTAGGTAAGTTTTGGGTAGTTAAAAATGCCAAGTTGATGTTAATATTAATATAGGTATGTGTACATGTATGGTTGTAAATTCGGTTACAATAATTGGTTTATTTTGATAAGCACATGATCTTGGTTAGGGTGTGATTGAATCAATGATTAGTTAATCTGAATAAATATAAAGATTAGGTATACTAATATATATATATGCTAATTAGGTGTACCTTGAGATGTTATTGGTGTTTTAATGTTAAATGTGGTTTTGTTTTCGTGGTAAAATGCAATATATATATGCATCAATAGTATGTTCGGCTATGTTGTAATGCTACTAAGGTCACATATGAGATTGCGTAATAATTAATGCAATATGGTTTTATTTTGCGCTTGGGTAGAAGCAATGAAATGATATATGTTGCACTAGGTTATAAGTATCCAAATGCCATTAGTATTAGAGTCATATGAATTGTACATGTAACATGGCTTGTTGCATATTAGTAAATTCAAATATGTGGATGTATATATATATAGATGATATTAATATGGTTGACATTTGAAGCATAGTTTGTATGTGTATTATAAGTAACTAATATGATTTTAGTGGATGATTACTATTGGATTTAGAAGTTATATCGTAAAGAAATTGATATAACCTTGTGTATGGAAAATAATAAATGATTGTGCGAAACTGTATTTGTCTGGTAATGCCTCGTAACCCTATTCCGACGATGGATACGAGTTAGGGGTGTTACAACACACCTGTGTGCTAGGCCATGTGGTTGATTTAACTTTCATAATTTTTCATAAAATAGGTGCAGACTTCACACGGTCGAGACACACGCTCGTGTCTCTGCCCGTGTGCTATATTCTGGACATTCTGTTTCTCAAAATTAAGGTGTAGGGGACACACGGTCGGAACTTCACACGGCCTAGACACACGTCTGCATGGACAAAAGCATAGGATATTTACCAAGTCTTTTTGCCATTATTTAATGTACACACCTACACAACATAACATAGTACCAAAGCAAGCATAAACATACAACTAAATCAGCCACAACTAAGACAACAACACATTATTTACATGCTACCATCTATCATATACAAAAATCACATACTTGTTAACTCAAATCAAGTAGATTCCCACATCCATGAAAGGCATTATCATATGAATATACTTAACCAAATATAGCCAATTTCCAATGGCCTTATACAAAAGGAGCTTTCAACCAATAAAAGCCAACACATTTGGCCAAATCAATTATGACACATAACGAAATAACCAAGTCCCCTATACATGCCATAACTCAAAATGTTGAATTCATTGGTACCAAAATAATAGTTGATAGTGTGAATGGATCTCCACGATCTCCAATCTCGAGCTAGCTCGGTGACACTATAAGACAAGGGAAAGAAAAAGGAGTATGCTATATAGCTTAGTAAGTTCATATGCAAATAATGAACAACATTAACCATACAATTGCCATATAAGTAACATACGTATATCACCTAAATTTCATTAAAGCCTCATGAACATAACATACTCAATCACATTCTTACCAATAGTTCATCATATACTTAATTCATTTCCTTTGATTTTTTCGTACATACCTGTACCAACTTGTAACATAATCACATACTTTTTCGTCTTTGTCATACCCGTTGAACCACTTGTAATACTATTTGATACACGAAAACTTTGCACATAAGTGCCACATATGTAGCCAATGCTATCACAATTCTCAGAACACATATAAGCTCACCTCGAGCAAATCCACGGGCTTGTTCACACAAGCTGTCAGTCAAGACGTAGCTACGTAGTGCTGCTCACACAAGCTGTTAGGTATCTGTAACATATGCAAGTATACCCAGCCACTGGTAGGATGTACAGGACCAGCACTCGAGACACATAAATCACATAATCACATGGGTTCCTAGTGACATATCACTTATATCCTAATCTATTCTTAAGGTTCAACCGAAATTTCTATCTTGCCGGAACTTCGTCAAATATAGTCATAGAATCAATCTTACATTTCATGCAATATCAAAACATTAAAATACAAATATAACATTGTATTATTTACATACGAACTTACCTCGGTACAAAAATAGTGAAAATGGACCTAATCTTAAAACACTTTGTTTTTCCCCCAATCTAGTTCCGAACTTTGTTTTTCTTTACCTATAATAGAAAATTCAGCTCATTTAATACACACATTATCCAATTCAGTCCAAAAATTGCATTATGATAAAATTATATTTTTGCCCCTAACTTTTAAACTTTTTAAGTTTTGGTCCCTAGGCTCGTAAAATGAAACGTATTCAATTTCTTTAAAATCGAAGCCTAGCCAAACCTTACTCATGCTTATAACAGCCCACATTTTCATTAATTCACACTTTTACTACATATTTTTTAACTTTTATAAATAGGTCGTTTAAGCATTTTCATCAAAAATCACTTAGTAAAAGTTGTTTATCTAACACCAAACTTGTATAATCTACCATTAAACATCAAAACACATAAGTATCCAACATGGGTAAAATTTTATAATTTGATTTTCTTTCAAATTAGTCCTTGAAATAGCTAGATTAGGTTACATCGATCTCAAAAATATAAAATCATTAAAAATGGGACAAGAACTGACTTACAATCAAGTTTGGAAGATGAAAAAACCCTAGCTATGGAAACCCTTGTGATTTTTGGCCATGAGGGATGAAATTGAGAAGATGACATCTTTTACGTGTTAAATTTTGTCTTTATTACCCAAATGACCAAAATGCCCTTAATGCCAAACTTTGAAATTTCACCCTACCATGTCCATTTTTGTCCAACTTAAAGTATATTGGTCTAATTACCATCTAAAGACCTCCAATTTAAAATCTCATAGAAATTGGACACTTTTAACATATAGAACTCAAGTTTTGCACTTATTGCAATTTAGTCCCTTTAACTAAATTGAGTGCCCAAACGTCAAAATTTTCAAACGAAATTTTCACGAAATCATTTCATAAAATTGTAAATAATAGAAATATAATAAAAATAAATTTTACTACGTCAGATTTTTGGTCCCGAAACCATTATTCGATTAGACCCAAAATCGAGCTGTTACACATTTAGCTAACACTAATAAATAATAATTAACTTTTATGTCTTTTACGATTTAGTCCTCATACCATAATTAATTGTTCAATTGCTAAAATTACTGGACTAGGACTTGATATTATGGGCATGATCATCGAAAATTAAGGTTTTGAAACCTTTGTTTTTGGTACCATTGCAAAACGAGATGTTACACAGCTGGTTTGACAACCTCTAAATAGAACATCAAGTTAAACAATGTTTCCCCAGTACCCATGTAACATCCCAAAAATTGGGTTAGTAGAATCGAGTTTGTGAGCTGAGAGTGGTCATGCCCTGATTTTTAAGGTTATCTTTGTGCATTTGTCAAGAAAAAAATGAGTTACTGGTTTGATGGTTAAGTGCTAGTGAAATTGTCCTTGAAACCCAAGTTCAAATCCCTTCCCTCGCAACATTTTTATTTTGTGCAAAATTTGCTTCAAACCTTAGTAAGTGTCACACCCTATTTTAAAAATAAATGTTGGAAGAGTTTAAACAAGAATGTTCTATGGCGTAGTGGTTAAGAAGTAGTGTTGCTTCCCTTGAGACCCAAGTTTGATTCCCTTATTCTGTATAATTTCTATTCTTAGTATTTTTTCCCAAAACCCTAGCGTGCCATCCCTTGCATAGAAAACCCTACTATATAACATATATATATATATATATATATATATATTTGTTATTTTTAGCCTCTTTTAATATTTTTTCTCTCCTATTGCCACCCTTCTCATTTTCCTTTTCTCAATTTCCTGCTTTCTCTCTTTTCTTCCTCTTTGTGCCACCCAAAAATCTAAAATTCTATTACTGTGCTGCCCATTAATCATCAACTCCCCTTATATCCTATTTTATTTTATACTTATTTCATCTTCTACCCTCATAGCTAAGTTTTTGCTACTAAATTTTTTGTTATTGCTGCTACCTCATTTGATTCTCTTCTTCCGCTTTCTATTTTTTCTGTCGTCACAGATCCGATCAAGTAGCGTAAGTGCAAAATTTTTATTTTATTTTATTTTAGATCTATGTTGTTCTCTTCTTATTTAGTTACAATATAGACGAATAGAGCTTCTGTCGTGGCCGGTTCTCACAAGTTCTTTTATTTTTTGTTTTGGTTTATTCAATATCCTACTCCAAACCATTTGAACCAACAATAGCTTTGGTAAACTATTTGCAACTCCATCGTGAGTTAAATAGAGTAAGCGTTAATTTTCAACTTTAGATTTTAGGATTTTAGTTAATATAATTTCTTTCGTTAGGGGGTGATTTTTAATGACTAATCTCTATTGGGTACAAATTTGGGTTGGATCTAGTTAGATCTAAAGCGTAGGAATTATGGAGAAGCGATAGTGTTTTGATTAGCGTAATTAGGTGTGCATTTTACCTTTGAGTGTTTTGTGATTATTGTAAATTGTATAATACACATGTTGTTAATTTTACATGTTGATTTGTGCTTGGCCAAATAACTTTGATTCGAATTAGGGATTGCCGATTATGGTAAGTGTTAGAAGGTGATGGTCGAATGTGTAAGGGTCTTTATT
This sequence comes from Gossypium rotundifolium, assembly GCA_025506655.1. Lineage (NCBI taxonomy): Eukaryota > Viridiplantae > Streptophyta > Magnoliopsida > Malvales > Malvaceae > Gossypium > Gossypium rotundifolium. The sequence continues at coordinate 175,559,122 of CP106724.1, forward strand.
TGGGATTAATTTAATGTTTAAGTTTCAATTGTAATTACTGATTGTCTACTATGAATAAGTATGTATAGATTGCTAATGTATGATATGGTATTGTTATCACATATTTTTCGAATGCATGAGAACATGCTTACTATTTTGTATTTATTGATTGCATGTAAAGCATGCCACGTTACTGAATTACTGATCGCATGTTAATACATGCCACTATTCTATATTTATTGATTGCATGTAACGCATGCCACTGTTATTGAATTATTGATCACATGTTAATACATGCCACTATTTTGTATTGTACCTAACTGTAATGCATGTTATGAAATTCAATTTCATAGGGTTGGAAATATTGGTGACAAAGGATTTCTGTGGAGTTCTAGCGGTTAATCCACAAATACGGAGTTCTGGTGGTATAGCTACAACATTGGAGTATTGTTCAGAGTTCTAGCGGTTCGTCTGCAAACTTTTTACTAAAGACTTATCGTAAATTACTGGCAGTATATTTGCAAATATTTACTGTTACTGGTGGTTTATCCACAATGAGCTATGGCTCTTACTGTTATGGTGTGTGCGAATGGATGAGTTCTGGGGAACTCCTGGTGTGTAGCGGATGGATGATTAGGAAATTGCACTCACATTCATGGAAATTTACATACATTTTGAGAACTTTTTGATTCTGTATATTTTGAAACACTATGATCTATGACATTGTTATTACTGTTATCTCTATTTACTTACATGCTTTTGTGATCTTTGGTACACTAATTTCTTATGATTAAGATTCACACTAAGCTTTTCAAGTTCACCACCTTTCGTTTACTCCTTACAGATAACTCTCAAGGTTAGGAATGAACACGAAATCAGAGGTCTTGTCTCAGATGTATTTAATAAAGTGTTTTTAATTTTACTCTATTTATTATTGTTTTTATTTTGGGACTATAAATTTTGTTAAATGTGGACTGTGGCATGGGTTGCTTTATTTGGATATTGCATGCATGGAATTTGGTTAGAAATTGAATAACTCAAATAAGCAACTTAATATGGATTAAAACACAGTTTTTTTTTCAAACAAAAATTTAAGTCGTTAGTTTTTTCGCCACATAATAATTGAAATGGATTTTTTAAAGGCAAAATGAAGAAAACAAATAAGTTTTTCTTTTAAATGACATGATTTTTAATAACTAAACTCTAATTTTATTTGGCTTAATAATCTGACATTTTGGAAACCCTAAGACAACTTCTCAAAGTTTTTCTAAAAATTGGACAGAATAGGAGTTTTTAAACTGCATGATTTTACTAGGCCATTTTGGTGGCCAATGTAGCCTTCATAATTTGACCATAAAGTCTGGGCTAGGTTAGGGAGGTTATAGTCTGAGTAGCACGTAATTAGAAGGGACCAGAGAATGTCAGTAACTCGTCTAACCATGCACATTTTGTATATTCAACCTTCCTCTTTAGGGCATAGAGGATATTTTTATTGGTAACCTCTACCTGCCCATTAGTTTAGGGAGTCTTTACAGAGTTGTATGCCAAGGAAATGTGAAGATTCTCACAAAGTTTGTTGAACTTTACCAGGTTATGGGTGCCATTATTCATGATGATCAGTTGTAGGATGCCATATCTACAAGTGATAGTTTTCCACACAAAATTTGTAACACCCCGATTTTGGGATTAGAAGATTTGAGGTTTGAAGTAAGGGTCAGTAAGTAGGTTGAACAATTGGGTTAGTGTCTGCGTTTTAGTGTCAGAATGGGCTTACTGGTCTGATGGTTGGTCGTATGTTAGTTCGCTCGGGTTCAGGGTTCAAATCCTCATGTGTGTGAGGGAGTAATTCTATTTTAGATTTCATTTTTTTTAAGTTGCTAAAATATCTATTTATTTTTATTTTAAATTTAAATTTTTAAAGAAAATACCAAAAAGAGTTGGATGCTCTTTTTCTTCTCCCACATGTCCTTTATCACGTTCTTTTTTTTTTCCTTTTGTCTCTCTCTGTCATTTGAAACTCTGTTCCTTGTCTTCTACTTCATTTTTTTCTTTGCAATTTCTTTGACAGGGGTTTTGGGTAAGTATTAGCATTTTTTGTTGACTATTCTATTAAAGTTAGATTAGTTGCTCAAGGTTTTTTTTGTTGTTGATTCATGAGGTTTTTAGAATCGGTGGATTTGAGGTGTTGATTATTTGGGCATTTTAATTGTGTATCATGTGTGGGTTTGGAAACTTTTCCTTTTCATTATTGAAATTCTGATTTGGTTCCATGAAATTCGGCAATTATAGGTGTGTTTTTGAATGGTTTAGTTTCGATGCTGGATTCTTTGGAATTCGATTATATATTGTATGTTATTGAAATTAAACCATATGTTTTTGGGATTAAAGCGGATAGAAATCGTTTCGATGATGGTTACATGATTTTTAATTTGTTTAAGAATGGGTTTTAGAACAACTATTATTAGGAATTCTTTTTAGGGAAGAAATGCATGATTTGCAGCCTGATTCGGTATGGATTCATGACCACACGGGTGGCCACACGGGCGTGTGCCGCACATGGGCGGACCACACGGCCGTGTTCAATTGGGAAATTAGGAATTTGGATGAATTTTGGTGCCACATGGCCTGACCACATGGCGTGTGGTTGATTTTTGGGATTTTAGTTGATTTCCACATGGGCGTGTGTTCTGGACACACGACCGTGTGAGACTTCCACAATGTTGTGTTTGCCTTGCACCTTATTTTAGCCAATTTGGACAGAGAGTTACATGGGCTGTCATCTTCACACGGGCTTGTGCCTCCTTCACATGGGCATGTAGACCCCCACACGGCCTAGGTACTTCCACACAGCCTAGGCATACAGCCGTGTGGCCCTGTTTTGTAAATTTTCATTTTATGTCAGAATTTGAGTTGTTTGAGCTTCTGTGTGTTTCGACCCTCGGCTTTGTCTTAGTAAGGGTGGTTGGGAATCTATTTTGGCTCGGACTTATGCGTTACTTGTATTTGTAGCACTAATTTAATAGTTTGATTTAGTGTAAGTGATGTTACCTAGTAATTAAGTACCGTTATAACTGATTCTAAATCTGGTCGAATGAAGATGTGTACCTCTGATCCTGTTTGATTGATGTACAACTGTTTGTAAGTTGTGTAAATTGTTTTTGTAAGTCCGTTATTGATCTGTTCGCATACATAAAATTGCATAAAATTTTGGTTTTGGTTGCGAAAAGAAGAAAGTCTTATCTGATTTGGTAGTTTTAACTACAACATATTGTACAACGATTTACCGTAATGTATTGTACATATGCTAGCTCAGTTGTATATTGATACTTCAATGGCTTAGTTCCACATATATGGTGTGTAGGGTTGGATGGGCCTTTCAATGTCCTATGTGGTGTGCAGGGTTGGTTGGGCTTGATATAGCTCATATGTGGTGTGTTGTGTGGTCAAAGTGGTGTTCGGTTGGTTGGGCGGGATTTATGATTTTTGCATAGTTCACACTTCTGAGTATTATAGCTCATATGTGGTGTGCTGGGTGGTCAAAGTGGTGTTCGGTTGGTTGGGCGGGATTTCTAATTTTGCATAGTTCACACTTCTGAGTCTATGTCTGTTTGTTTAATTAGCATCATAATGAAGTGCTCTGATTAATCCATATCTATATGGGTACATGTATGCTTGGAATGACAACGTATTTGAGTTAGGTTTGTTAATATTAACTCTCAGTTTAGCAGATTATCGTTTGAGTTATCCATATGTGATTTGTAAGCATATGGTTTGTTTTTTGAATCATCCGTTGGACTATCATCTTTTGTTTTCGTCTATTTCAAAATCACACTGAGCTTGTGTAGCTCACCTTCTTAGTTTTCCTTTTCAGGTACTCGTGCATTCTGAAGCTGGACTTGGCATGCCGGAGGTCTTAGAGTGATAGGTTTTTAAACAGGCTAATAAAAGTATTTCTTTAATTCTGAGTTCAAATAAATGGTTTTGGATTGTAAGTATTGTTTTGAAAATTGTGGTACGAATTTTGTGTCTTATACAAGTAAGTGTTATTTGTACTGAAGTTGGAAATTGGGGATTTTATTTTCGAACATGTTTCATCGTATCCTAATTATCGTTTTGACTTCGGCATATTTTGTTAAATGATTGAGCTCGATTAAAGCAATGGATTTCTGATGAAGTCTAGAACAACTCATTTTGTAAAAACTTTCTATAATCACTTCGGTGGTCAATGTAACCTTCGTGATTTAGTCTAAAATTCTAGGCTGGGTTTTGGGGCGTTACAAGATTTTCCATTTGCCTCATAGTTATGGTCGCTAAAGCTTTCGCTTCCAACCATTTCGTGAAGTAATCAATGCATTTATTGCGATGGCTAATTAGTTTAATTTTCACTTTGAATTCAATTATTTAATTATAGTTAATTAAATAATAATTCAAAGAAATTAATTTAATTTCTAAGTCATCTCTTGTTCATAGTGAGAAAATGCATTCACTACGGATAGTGGTACATTGATCTATTTCTCCTAATTTGTCATTTTTATTTTATTTATCATACTGATTCAAATGAAAGCCATCAAGGGTTGTACCGAGCTAGTGGAGGGACCTATTAGACATATATAATTGAAGCTCAAATAAGTAATTAAGCTTTGACTTTTCGTTTATTAATTATGTCATTATTTAGTCATTGAGTCATTTCACTAAAATACCAAGACTGAACTCTCCCCATTAAATACCATTACGAAAGCAAATTATCAAGTGCTTATCTAATGATCTTATCATATATGTGTTATCCTCATAGGTTATCCTTAGTTTCTTTAGGATAAATTTGTTCACCTAATATAATTCTATTTTATCTCATAGTAACCACTACATCTTCTTTCATGAAATAGTCAATTACTAAAACATAGTAAATAAATCATTCATCCTAGACAAAAGACCTATGGCTACGCTACTTTTCCTTCTATCATATAATGCCTATGAGAGGATATCATTTACCTTTTATTGGGCTATAAATTCCACTATTGCAAATGAAGCTATGTCATGAAGATGTATACTGTAACACCCCATACCCGTTCAGATTACCGGACCCAAGCTACGAGATGCTACGAATAATTTTGAAACAATAGTGTGCAATTTAAAACACTGAATGATCATATTAATACGCATTAATTATTAAAAATAAAAATGAGACTAAATCGAGCTTTTAAATACAATCTATTAGATTTGGGCATGAAAAAGGACCAAACTGTAAATTTTTTTCAAAACTTTAAACTAAGTACCGATACCATAGAAACAGGTACCGATATTTTTGTGGTAGGTATCAATACCAAAATCGATATTCATATCATTTTGGAAATTTGAAATTTGAAAACATTGTTCATTTGGTCAAGCATCAATACCTTGGTCCCTAGTATTGATACTTTTATCTAGATGGTAAAAAATTACAAGTTTGAAAATTCATTTCATGCCCAAACCTATATCTTAATTCATAGATACAAATAGGTACACATATGACTTGCATAAAACTCACTCAATACATTACAAATATGCAATGATTCAACCATGATATATTAACCACCTTATCTATTATAATTAATAACTAAGTATGCAATTAGGTACCATTATCCTAATACTAACCAATATTCCATTTGGCACCATCATAAACAGATTCAAACATAAACTCAATTGTACATAAAAGCAATTTAACTAAAAATGCAATCATCATATGAAACTCATTTCATCATCAATAAGGTTCCAAATTCTAATTACCAAAATCACTCATTCATGCTACTTAACAAAGACAAATATACTTACTTCTAGAACCACAAGTTACCAATACTAAATGACCATTTCCATATCAATTCGCATGTAAGATATCAAAACCAAAACATGCCTACCATTCAATTGACACATTCAAACCAAATAAGATCAACATGATAATTCTACTATTTACTCCATATTCATTACAAGATCAACATGAAACATATGCTTACATCATATACCAACATTCACTTATTTTACATATTTAACTAAAACTTTAAATTTGACAACTTCAAAACCCTATATACATGCCAAAACTAAAATAACCAAGTCAAAAATACCAAAACAGAAGCTTGGTAGTGTGAGCCTTGAAGTTGATCCGTCTGACTAGTTCTACAAAATGAAAACTACAGAAAACAATAAATATAACAAAGTAAGCTTATATAGCTTAGTAAGTTCATCATTAATTAAACAAAATTCTTACATTAGTGTATAATTAAGTAAACAAATATAACTAATTTAATACGTATTTCCTATCAAGACATGTAATGCCCCAAATTTTGGGCCTAGAAGAAATAGGTTTTGAACAAGGGAGCAGTTAGGGGACTGCACATAAATATTTAGTTGTACAAGAAAGTGACACAAATATCTGTCTGCTTCAGCGGTTAAGTGATTTAGGAGTGTTTGGAAGTGTTTTAGAAGCCTGGGTTCAAGTCTTGGCTTTTGTAGAATTTTTAGTTTTGCTCTTAAATGAATCTTGACACTGGCATATAGGCCTTATAAATAATAGTGCTTGTTTTATGACACAAAAATAGCTTGTGGTCTAGTGGCAGGGTGGCGTGTTGTGTAACTGTAAGGTCTGAGGTTCAAGTCCTGGGTTGCACAATGAAGTGTTTATTTTGCTGCTTGAGCTGTGTAGGTAGTGGAGTTGGACTGAAACACAGCTAAGGGGAGTTTGAATAGAATTTGAATGGAGTTTGAATTAGTCATGGAGAGGTTTGAGGAAGGATTTTAGGAGAAAATCAAGGAGATGAGAGGGAAGGGAGTTTGTGCCGAATTTGGACTCTGGCACTCAAGATTTCAGCCAAGAGAGGTATACTGCTCATTTGGGTTTTTTCTCTCTTTGGCCGAATGTGGTAGGTTCTTTCGGCATTTTTTTCTCTACTCACTTTTTCCTATTTGCATTTTTCTTTCTTTTCCCCTGTCGAATCCTCCTTTCTCTTCCCCCTTCTCTTTGCTGTTTCTTTTCTCTCATCTACTTTCCCAAACCTTGACCGAATAGTATATCCTTTTTACCCTTCTTTATTTTTTCTTTTGGTGTTCTTCTATTTTTAGGTTTTGGCCACTGTCTCTGTACTCTACTATGGTATTGTGGTTTCGGTCTTGCAAGAGTTCTGACAAATCGGTAAGTACTCATAAGTTCCCTCCTTTAATTCTCTGTTATTATTCTATCCTTTCCAAAAGCCGAAAGCTTCTTCTTACGTGTTCTAATTGCAATTCTTGTCTTTTCCTTGCGATGTGGTGGTTTGTTGGGTACTAGGGATTTTAGTGGAGTGAAGGGGTGCAAGTCAGTGAAGCAATCAAAACCTTTTCATCCATCTTTCAATTAAGGTAAAAGTGTTATCTTGATCTTTTTAAGCATAGGCTGAATATCCCTATGTTTTTGCAAGTTTGATAGTCATGGAGTTAGCCACTTGTGAATGATTCTGCTTGATGAGATCTGTTGTTATTGCAGTAAGTCGGCAAGTAGCGTTCGATCGTTTTGGTCAGTGATCTAAAAGGAGTAAACTACATATTACTCAGTCAAGGTTGGGTGCATGAAAACTTGGAGCAGTTGTGTAAACAGGTGTGTATTCTCACTGTTTTGACTGTGGAACGACAAAAGCCAAAAAGCTGAAAAGCCAGAAGATTGGGCTTGGAGGTCACATGGGCGTGCGAACTGAAACACCCCAAACCCAGCCCACGAGCCTTGACCGATCTGGAATGTTCCTTGAGTAAAAACTTTTCAAATCTTGTTTGTTGATTTGGAAAAATATGGATGGTTTTGAAGAACATTTGATTTGTGTTGGGTTCAGATTGGAAACGGTGTTGTTTATGTGTCAAAACATTTAAATATTTGTTTACATTTTTGAGAAAATTTATTTAGTCTCAATTTAATAACAACCTTATCATAATAAACCAATTTAAAACACTTACTTAAAACAGTTAATAATAATGGCCATAATTACATCAAAAACAAATCCCGAATAAATCTGAAATACTAAAAAAAAGGACAATGAATATAGAATAACTCTGAGCTGAGCATGACCACCACTGAGCTCCTGCCGACCCGGTCCATTACTGAGTGTCACCTGAAAAATATCCCACAACGGGGTGAGTCAAACAGACTCAGTGTATAACCACCAACACAAAGTCCCAACGATTCAGGTATATCAGAGCATACATATACATATACATATAGCAAATTATAAGGAATGATGCAATTCCCAAACCCAAACCTATATAACCATCCGCTACACATCACCCGTACCAACCATCACACCGTGGGGACTACTAAGTCGACCCTCCATCCGCTACACATTATTGAAGGCAGTCGCTGCAGACGACTTGCACATCGCCCTTATAAATTCGTGGCATAGCCACTAGATAATATTTTGTGACATAAGTCACCACATTCAGATTACGTGACATGAGTCACCACATTCAGATATTGTGGTATAAACCACCAGATCACTTCCCCTTTTCATATCACCCATATGCCCCATGTCATACAAATCATACAATTATCATGCTTTATGCCTTATTTCACATTCTTATCAATATTCACTTATTGACGTAATATGAAAGATTACGTACCTGGATGTTCTGTACCATTGTTCGGTACCTTTAACCACGTTCACATACTTTCATTAACATATATAGTAAAATATTACCGTAAATCTATTAAGATTTAGTGTGGGGCTACACACCTGGTTCACTTAACGCTTTCACTGAAATCCCAAAAACCTGATCTAATGCTTTAGATACTTAGTTCCTACATTCGGCCAACCTTAAGTACGTCATTAAAAAGCCATTCGGCTAAATAATCAAATCCTGAAGGATTAACGTAACCGAAATCTTACCTTGCTGCTGATTTGATTACTACTCAAATCTCGAAATTCCGTGATATTTCTTCCTTGCAATCGGCCAACACTAGTTCACTGGACTTGGTTAGTTTCAGCTTTTGAACAAATAAGAAACCGATCTACAATATTAACTATGGCCTTGGCTGACTCTCATGGTTCACTTACCTTGTGGATTTAAATCTCGAAAAGTGTCCCTTGGTTGTGGTATCTGTCGAAATACCTATAAACTCATGTTAGATCCAATTCTAACATTAAATCACAATAAGTAGCCCTTGGCCGAATATCACATAACTTACCTTGGATATTGAAATCCTGAGACCTTCTTATAGTCGACTATAGCAAAATCCCGAAAGAATCCTTCATAGTTTCAGCCAAAGACATTAAGGGGATTAGTTCCTAGTTTTCGCTAAAAGAAAAGATTGAAGATTGAATATCAATTGATCTTACCCTTAAGAAATCGGCCGAGAGAGCTTGCGGAGAAATCGGTTCAAAGAGTTTAAACTTTCACTCTTGGATGATCACTAGAAAGATTCGGTTTAACAAGAAAAGAAAAGAAAAGTATAGGACCTAGGAAGAATCGGTAATGGCTATCAAATGGGTAAGAGAGGCATTTTGGTGTGATTCGTATGGAAAAGAAAAGAATGAGAATTCAGAGGAGAACAAAGATAACTTTCATTAGAACAATTAAAAGAAAAAGAAAAGTGACGACTTTGGAGAGAAAAGAGCAAACGAAAGGGAGGCTAGAATGCTTAATGAAATTCATTATCCCCTTACTATGCTTGGCGAAAATCACATCAAAGGAGTCCCTAGGCCGCCACACTCATCCCCTATCTATTCCCTTATTTTCTCTTATCACTTCATTTAAAATTAATAAAATAATCCATCATTTATCCTTTATCTTAGCCGAATTTTTAAAAAAGATTAAACTCATCCCTTTAGTGCCTTAGTGCCGCCCACCACCGCTCACTCCTGCAAGAAAATAAAACTCTTTCGTTTACTTCCCACGTTGTTCGAACCTAGGCCCTTGCACTCTACTTGTGGCGCCACATATCGAGCCCCTAAGTGGCGCCTCCAAGCCACTTAAACAAGCCCATTTTGTGTCATATTTCCCTACTAATTTTCTTAAGACCTCTTAGGCTTAGCTCCCTCTTGAAACTTAAAATTAAATAATTTCTAAAGCATTTATCTACATTCAAGTTCACAAAATTCATAAAACAAATTCATAATATACAGTGCATACAAGCACATGCAATTAATCAAAATTTTATATTTATAGAAAAAGGTGTATATTAAGTTAAAACGATAATTTACTTTGAAATTATCTAATTAAATCTTAGTTACATATCCATAGATTAGAAAACTTTTTATAATTTTTTTATAAGAAACTCAAGTGATTAGTTGAAAACCGTTGCTAATTGAAATTTGCAAACTTAAGTTTTGGAAAACGTATGAGTTATCAAAAAACACTTAAATTATTAAAGATTATCAAATTATTTAAATTACCCGATGGTAACGTTTTGAAAACCATTATGTTCAGTAGTTTAGAAAACTTTGTACTCAAATTATTATATCAAACATGTAATTTGTAAGCCAAATTTAAATCAAATCTAAAACATATAAATAATCCAAAACATAATTAAACAGCCTTATTACAAATCCATAAAATATGAAAACCAAATTAAAATAATTTAAAGTACCCCAAATCAAGTTCATGAAAAATTAATGTTTATTGCATGGCCTCCTCGAGTTCATCCCGCCTCACCCATAATTTTATGCATCACACGAAAAAGTAAGGAGAAGGTGAGTCACCAAGACTCAGTGCATAATCCTCTCCGGTAAATATCACATACTTACACAAATTATAACAAAGAAACATATATGTATAATGCACCCAACCTAACCATCCACAACTCCTTTTCTACCCCGTGTGGTACCAAACCATTGGTGGTGCTAAACCACTAGTGACCAAAGTCACGAAATATATGTGATACCAAATCACCGTGACCAAAGTCACGAATAATCCATCTGTGGGCCAACCCACGTGTGATACCAAATCACTTGGCGCACGAAAGTAATGGTTCGGTCATGAGCATCCGGCGAAGGTGCAAGTAACACCGAGGCAAGACAACTTTGGTTTAGTGTATCTTTGAGACGTCGAGGAGGGCGATGCACCGACGTCATCAAAGGCACGTTCTTAATCTTTGGTGTTCCATATACTACTTTGATAGATGTGGGTTCGACACATTTGTATGTTGCTAGTAGTATAGTAGAGACCATGAACTTAAACTTTGAGACTGCTTCTAGGAGGATGACAGTACTTAGCCCTCTAGGTCACTCAGAAGTAAATAAATCAGATAGGATGTACCCTAGAACTCCAAGGGGTAATGTTTGTGGCTGATCTGATGGAACTGCCGTTTGGGGAGTTCAATCTGATTCTTGGAATGGACTGGTTGGTTAAGTACCAGGCAAGTTTGGATTGTGCTGCTAAGCGCATGGTTTTGAAGACAGTTGAGGGTGAAGAAGTGGTTATGATAGGTAATAGAAGAGATTATCTATCCAACGTGGTATCTGCGTTGAAAGTCGTGAAGATGGTCGAGGAAGGGTACGGAGGCATATGTAGTCCATGTGTGTGCGTTGGAGGCTAAGGAGTCTCTGTGGGGAATGTCCGAATCGTAAAGGAATATGCCGACGTATTTCGGAAGAACTTCCGGATCGCTCCGGATCGTGAAGTCGAATTCGGTATAGATCACATCTTTGCGGAGCAGCACCGGTGTCTATAGCTCCGTATAGGATGGCACTGAAGGAATTGATGGAATTGAAGGCTCAGATTCAAGAGTTGTTGGATCGAGGTTTCATTCGACCAAGTGTTTCACCTTGGGGAGCGCCGGTACTTTTTGTCAAGAAGAAGGATGGTACGATGCGGATGTGTATTGATTACCGCTAGTTGAATAAGCTGACGATCAAAAACAAGTATCCTTTGCCGAGGATAGATGACTTGTTTGATCAGCTTAAAGGGGCAGCGGTTTTCTCCAAGATTAATTTAAGGTCTGGATATCATCAGCTAAAGGTGAAAGAGGCTGATATCCATAAGATGACATTTCACACTCGGTATGGGCACTATGAGTTTCGGTAATGCCGTTTGGACTAACTAACACGGCAAAGCATTCATGGACATGATGAATCGGGTATTCCAGCAGTTTTTGGATCAGTTTGTCGTAGTTTTTATAGACGATATTTTGGTATACTCCAAGTCAGAGGAGGAGCATGATGTGCATTTGTGAGTAGTGTTGCGATTCGAGGAAAAGCGACTTTTCTTTGAATTTAGTAAGTGCTGGTCGCTTCGGAGGTGACTTTCTTGGGTCACGTTGTATCAGCTGAGGGGATTAGAGTGGATCCTCGAAAGATCGAAGCAGTGTTAGATTGGAAGTCACCTAAGTCAGTGGCTGAAATTCGAAGTTTTCTAGGTCGTGGCGTATTGACCGGGTTTGGGGTGTTACAGATCTACAATATTAACTATGGCCTTAGCAGACTATCATGGTTCACTTACCTTGTGGATTTAAATCCCGAAAAGTGTCCCTTGGTTGTGGTATCTGTCGAAATACCTATAAACTCATGTTAGATCCAATTCTAACATTAAATCACAATAAGTAGCCCTTGGCCGAATATCACATAACTTACCTTGGATATTGAAATCCTGAGACCTCCTTATAGTCGACTATAGCAAAATCCCGAAAGAATCGTTCATAGTTTCAGCCAAAGACATAAAGGGATTAGTTCCTAGATTTTGGCTAAAAGAAAAGATTGAAGATTGAATATCAATTGATCTTACCCTTAAGAAATCGGCCAGAGAGAGCTTGCAAGAGAAATCGGTTCAAAGAGTTTAAACTTTCGGCTCTTGGATGATCACTAGAAAGATTCGGTTTTAACAAGAAAAGAAAAAAAATATAGGACCTAGGAAGAATCGGTAATGGCTATCAAATGGGTAAGAGAGGCGTTTTTGGTGTGATTCGTGTATGGAAAAGAAAAGAATGAGAATTTAGAGGAGAACAAAGATAACTTTCGGCGAGAACAATTAAAAGAAAAGAAAAGTGACAGCTTTGGAGAGAAAAGAGCAAACAAAAGGGAGGCTAGAATGCTTAATGAAATTCGGTTATCCCCCCTTACTATGCTTGGCCAAAAATCACATCAAAGGAGTCCCTAGGCCGGCCACACTCATCCCCTATCTATTTCCTTATTTTTCTCTTATCACTTCATTTAAAATTAATAAAAGTAATCCATCATTTATCCTTTATCTTAGCCGAATTTTTAAAAAAAGATTAAACTCATCCCTTTAGTGCCTTAGTGCCGTCCACTACTGCTCACTCCTGCAGCAAAATAAAACTCTTTCATTTACTTCCCATGTTGCTCGAACCTAGCCCCTTGCACCTTGCTTGTGGCGTCACATACTGAGCCCCTAAGTGGCGCCTCTAAGCCACTTAAACAAGCCCATTTTTGTGTCATATTTCCCCTACTAATTTTCTTAAGACCTCTTAGGCTTAGCTCCCTCTTGAAACTTAAAATTAAATAATTTCTAAAGCATTTATCTACATTCTGAAGTTCACAAAATTTATAAAACACATTCATAATATACACAGGCATACAAGCACATGCAATTAATCAAAAATGCACAAGCCCTAATTCCCAGATATTATAGTTCTACCCTCTTAAAATAATTTTGACCTCGAAATTACCTGGCTAGAATAAATGGGGGTATTGCTATCGCATTGCTTCTTCCAGCTCCCAAGAAGCTTCTTCCGATCCATGGTTACGCCACAACACTTTGACCAGAGGGACCGACTTCCTCCGAAGCACCTTCACATCTCGTTCTAGAATCTGAATCGGCTCTTCCTCATAGGACAGATCTGGTCTCAGCTCCACCTCCTCAATCGGTATTATATGAGATGGATCCAATCGATATCGACATAGCATCGAGACATGGAATACATCGTGCATCTGCTGCAACTCTGGTGGCAACTCTAACTGGTATGCCACTGTTCCAACTCGCTTCAATACCCGATAAGGTCCTATAAACCTCGGACTTAGCTTCCCTTTTCGACCAAATCTCATCACTTTTTTCCAAGGCGAAACTTTAAGAAACACTTGATCTCCCACATCAAATCTATTTCCTTCAGTTTGATATCTGCGTACGACTTCTGCTTGGCAGATGCCTCCTTCAACCGTGTCTAAATTACCCTAACCTTTTCTTCCGATTCTGCCATAATTTTTGGACCAAAAATCTGACGTTCTCCCAATTCGTCCAACATGTGGGAGTGCGACATTTCCGTCCATAAAGTGCTTCGTACGGTGCCATCCGAATACTTGCCTAATAGCTGTTGTTGTAAGCAAATTCCGCTAAAGGCAAATATTCTTCCCAACTTCCTCTGAAGTCTATCACACAGCCCCACAACATATCCTCCAACACTTGTATCACTCGGTCAGACTGGCCGTCCGACTGTGGATGAAATGCCGTACTGAAGTCCAATCTGGTAAGCCCCCTTGAAACTTAAAATTAAATAATTTCTAAAGCATTTATCTACATTCTGAAGTTCACAAAATTCATAAAACACATTCATAATATACACAGGCATACAAGCACATGTGATTAAGCAAAAATGCACAAGCCCTAATTCTCGGATATTACAAAAATGCTCGTGTGGTCAAACCGAGCCCATGAATTACGGGCGTATGACTGTAGAGGCCTCCATGAGAATTTTCATGGGCTTAGGTCGTAATGGGCCAAGTTAGGCCGATATAGACCCAATGGGCTTGTAAGCCCCACACGAATGAAATCTAAAATTTATGGTAAATACTGGACTAGGCTATGTAGGTCTCATACCAGTGGCGAAATCTGGGGTGAACGGGCCGCACGAGTGTATGGGCCCACTTAGGCCGAGTAATGGGCCTTGGGCCCAATTACACTTTATGACCATTTAGGTTATCGAAGTTGCTCGAGGCGACAGCGGACCGTCCGAGAGGTCGATATCTGTATTAAGACCCTAAAGTAGGTAAAATGACCAAAATACCCCCATAGGATAAATGATCGAAATACCCCCATAGGATAAAATGACCGATATACCCCCATAGGGTAAAATGACCGAAATACCCCCATAGGGTAAAATAACCGATATGCCCTCATAGGGTAAAATGACCAAAATACCCGTATAGGGTAAAATGACTATTATACCCCTAGGAGATGAAATGACTGTTATGGCCTTATGCTATGTATGACTGATTTGCTCTATAATATGTATGACTATGATTGAGCATGACATTTTGCATACTCGTATGATATTATGTCACGACATATTGCATGGGGATGGGTTGTTATATTTGGAGGAAGTGTACTGTTTTGATAAGGTCGCACGGGTCGCCCAAGACGATTGTGGACCTAGGATGACTTTGTGACGTTCATATTACTAGTAAGGTTGCACGGGTCACCCAAGATGATTGTGGACTACTGATGGCTATATGCATTTATTTTACTGGCAGCGTTGCTGCAATACTGTTTAGTGCCGCAATCGGTACTAATCTTGGTGTGTCTGGCTGGGTGGGTTGATTTTATCCCTACATGGTGTGTTTGGCGGGACAGAGTGGTGTGTAAAGGCTGGATTGGGTAGGATTTCTGACTGCATATCTGTACTGGATAATGATACTATACTATTACTGCATCGATTAATGATATTACATATTGTTCACTGCATGACTGATATCTGTTACTGTTATGGGCTAATGCCCCACTAATACTATTACTTAAATTGGGCAAATGCCCTACTGATTACTGGCATTGTGATGGGCTCAAGCCCAATCATTACTGTTATAGGAAAAAGCTTAGGCCCACACTGAACTGGACCGTTATTGTAACGGGCTTAGGCCCAAACTGCATTTATCTACTGTTTAATTGACAATTTCCTTGTTAGGGGATTACACACTGAGTTTTCGTAAACTCACTCCTTTGTTTAATTGTAAAAGAAATCCCCAGTCGTAGGCGGGTCGGTGCTGCGAGGGACTCGATGATGGCCACACAACCGCATCAGCTTTCATTTTTAGCTTTTGATTTATAAGTAACTAAATTTGGGTATTTTTTGTGATAAGGCCTCTTTAAAGTTATAAACTTTAAATTGGGGTTTTTATTTATTTAGTTTGATATAAACTGCTAGTTGTAGAAAAAGACAGGTTTTCAAAAGGTAACTGTTTTCAAAGACACCACGTTTTCGCAACATTTCCTAAAAAAAACTTCCGTAATAAATTAGATTTTGAAAATTAATAGCATTTTAAAAGTGATTAGCTTTTAATGATGCACGCTTTGGAAATGAACAACCCATTTTGGAATCACCGTTTAATAACAAAATGATTAATTGATTTTGAGGATTTCAACGACAACAGGTTTTACGCTAAACACTTCAATGTGACACCGCCAGATTCGGCCATAACGTCTAGGCTGGGTTTGGGGTGTTACAAGACATTTACAACAATAAGGTGAGTGTTTCACATACCATTTGTATAATCTCTCAATCATTCTGTACAACATGTTTTCATATCATTCAATTAGGAGAGATTCAACATATAAATCGTATTAACCAATTGATCATGTCAATTCATATTCATATTCCATTTACTTTATACACATAACGTTTTCACCAATATTGCATTTACTAGGTAAGCATTTCATACATATGACTATAAACTTTCCAGTCGTTTTAATATCATTTCAAACAACTCTTAAACACATAATCATTAATTATTCAATTTCATCACTTAACATTTAATATTCATATAAACATATCATCTCCAAATAATTCATGAATTTAATACATATATATTTTCAACATATGACCCGATGAACTATAATAAATAGATATAGATACATGGGTAACTACACCACACCAGAATGCTCGTAAGAGCTCAAACTACGACACACCAGAGCACCAAAGTGCAAAGCCCGTAGGCATCATAAAATCAGTATCAATACATCCCTCCACCACACCAGTATAACTCGATAATCCACAACAAATTCTGGATTCCGGTATAATCAGTAATATCTCCGTACCATCACATATATCTCGTATAGTGCGTAAATAATCCTATTGGCATGCCAATTGTATCCTAATCATTTACTATGTTCAAATAGGCATTTAACAGATTTCATAACATTGTCACTCGAAGGCACTTAAAAAATCATTCTAATACACATGCTGTAATTTGATTATTTTCTTTTCGAAATATATAAATATATATCTTACACACCTTACATACAATCATAACTTATCGTCAATTCAATATCAATAATTCAACCACAAATTAATTAACTAATTCTTAACAGAACATAACATGAACATATAGACATATATCTATTCTATGAAATTACCTAAGTTACGTTATCAGTTGACTTGTAGGGACTAATCCGCGATTTTCCTTTTTCTCTTATTATCCTCCGTACGATTCAATTTTTAATCTATATAATGATTAAATTTAATATATCAAATTAAAACACATATTCAACTTATTTTTATGCATGTGACCGTTAAGTTTTCATTATTTACATATTTTTCCCAAACTTTTACATTTATTTCAATTTAGTCCCTAAACCCGAAATTCCAAATTTCTCAAAATTTCACAATTTCTTATGCTAGCCGAATTTCTTCCTATACTAGTACAGTCCATAATTATTCAAAATTCACAAGAACTCAATGTAAATTTTAATATTTTAATAAATTAACCCTTTAATTAAAAATTAACAAAAATAACTTCACAAATTAGTCCTAATCAACAATCAAGACTACAAATTCATAATTTAACATAAAAAATAACTAAAATTCATTAATTGTAAATCTTTAACAAATTCAAAAATGGAAGTACGGATTGGCTTGACCTAGTTGTAACGATCTCAAAAGAATAAAAATTACAAAAAAATCGGCTTTGGAAAGCTTACCATGCAAGGGTGGATTGCTTGAATAAAAAATGGCTATGGCTTCTTTCTTTCCTTACGGTTTAGGGTGGAGAAGAAAGAAAATGATAATGGATAATAAATATTTTAGTTTCTTTTCTTTTTAATATTCTAACACTTTTAACTTATTATTAACTTAACAATACAATAAAATAAACATACATCAAACTTAAAAGCCATCAACCGGCCACTAAATTTTAAAGTATTCAATTTTCTATTTTAATCCTTGTAACTATATTATTTAGACCATTTAACTAATAAAAGTCCCTAGCAATAGAGTTTTACTATTTTTATAATTTAGCCCTTTTTCCTTAATTAACTATTCAATCACTAAAATTTTTAGACCAACCTTCAATTCACTTATATAACAGCTCCATAAATATTTAATAAAAATATTCACGAGCTTGGTTTATAGAAACGAGGTCTCAATACCTCATTTTCTGAAACCACTTGACTTTCGGTACGCACCACTTGTACCTTGACTAACTGACCAATTAATAAAATCTATTAAATCACAATTTAGTATTATACTATAATTAACTCATAAATATTAATTAAATATATCTATAGATTCTCTCATCAGAATCATGGTCCCGAAACTACTGTTTCTGACACAACTGAAAAATGGATTGTTACATATACCTAATATATAAACTTCCAGTTACATTACCATTGAACTTTATCTTTTAATACATTAACGTATACGAGTCTCGCACGCATAGTTAGTCACTAACTTAAAATTGAGGTAAGGTATAATATGAACATCACAGGTGAATAAACCTATAAACAAATTTAGGATTTATTCTACTTGGGTCTTGTCTGATGTATTCTCAATCCAAACAATCACAACTTGTAACGACCTAATTTTAATTTGTATTAGAAAAGTCAGTGTCAAGACCAAAAAGACTAAATTAAGCTGCTCGAAAAGTTGAAATGGGAAGTGTACAAGCCAATTACAGAATTAAGAAATAGATTCGATTAGCAAATAAATTGATTAAGCTAACATATATATAGTACATAGACTAAATTGTAAGATAAGTAATATAAAAAGAATTATAAAAGAATTGAGCAAATCCTTGTTAAGCTATAAAGCCATGGCCTCGGGTGTAATTTAGCCAGTAATGAAATGGTGTTAATGGATGAAATCATTTTCATCCATAGATTGCCACTAACTATTGCCATAGTGAAAAGTTAGCCATTGATTTATTAAAAGGAATAGTAATTCATGGTTAATTAACTTAAAACATGTGATAATAGGAGAGAGAAAAATGAAAACTAAATTTCATATTCATTTTTCTCTAGCCGAAAATACAAGTAAAAGAAAGAAGAAATTTTCTTTGTGATTTAGCCATTACCATCCTTCATTGCCAAGGTTAGAAATAATTTTTCCTTTAAATTTTGTTAGTTTATTTAAGTAGGATGAGATATTGGATAGATAACCATGATAGAAAACTTAGAAAAATTAGTGCATGGCTTCATGGGAAGATTAATGTTTAAGCTTAAGTGAAAAACATGCTAGTAATTAAGTGGGTATTGTTGAAAAGAAGTTCAATTAAGTTTAAAGCTTATTGGCTATTGTTAAGTTATTAGGGACCAATATGTAAAGAATTATATTTTTTGAAAATAAATGGTATAAATTGATAGTTTGAGATCCCTAGAGAATAGTTACAAAGATTCTATAGAGTAAATAATGAAATTCGAGCATTTCAAATATACAAATTAAAAGGAACTTATCTGTAAAGTATGTAATTATACTTGGTTTCAAATATGTTTTAATTGGTTGTGAAACAAACACTATTTCATAAACGAATTATCAAAAATAGTTGAGACAAGGTCCAAATGTCGAGGGACAAAGATGAATTCAAGTGTCTGTTAGTTAATTCGGTTTGTGCTAACTTAATATATATGTATATATATGGTTTTTACTTTTAATTTTCTATTAAGTTCATTGATTTGATGTTATTTATGTTTCAACATATGTTGTGATGAATACCTATTGTTAGTACAAATGCTAAGAAATAACCTTATGTATGAACTATGACAAGATAAATAATTTTGTCCTATACCGTGTTGGAATTGAATCTAATTCTTCAGTTGCTTTGCTCGAAAAATATTATCTTTACAATATTAATTTGGTGAATAGGGAAGAAGGTATAAATATAAATGTATATGTGATTGATATTTATTTAAGATTAAACTTAAATTGTAAGATTATAATAACAGTAATTGAAGTTGATATAATGCGAAACATGATTTACAAAGCTATTGAGGTAAGTTTAATGACTTGATAATAATATATATAATGACTTGATAATAATATTTATATATATACATGTGCCTGTGTATAATTATAAGTTTGACATGTGTTGAATTTGGATTTACAAATGAATGATTAATGAAATATATAATGATGATAAACGATAATAAAAATTGCCTTATTAAATGATGCTAGAGATAGTTAAGGAATAGTTGACATGTCATAAGATTCGTATATGTTATTGGTGGGTGCATTTTGGCACTTTGATGTGACTTATTTTGGAACTTCGTTACAATTCATTCTGGTATTTCAGTGTGACTCATTCTAGCATTTCAGTACGTCTCATTATGTGGAGTAAGTAGCCCATTTGTGCTCGGGCCCGTATAAAACAAAAAAAAAAAAAATAGAATGTCCATGTATAGTTCATTTAACAAAACCAAATTAAATAAGCCCAAAATCCTCATTACAATAGCCCAGTCCTTAAACCTAATCAGACCGAAAGCTAAACTCCAACCCACTCCTAAATAGACTACCCAGCCAGGACCCATGCTCATGCGGCCCAAAAGGGCCCAAAATCTATACAAGTTTCAGTAAGCCTAGGGTTTTTTGAAACCCTAGGCGTCGCAAGAGCCAGCAACCCAACCTTCGCGCCGCAAGCGCCGTAGCCACCAGCCATAGTCAAGCCGTGATTCAAGCGAGTAATGCCCTATCACTGTCGCTTTCTTCGTCTCCACCTGCAAAAAGGAAAAGAAACGACAACAAAAAAGGCAGAATCGATGTTTCCTTTTTATTTCTGGGTTATAAAAACCCCAAGAACTTGTAACAGACAGATATGGAGAGAATAGGCAAATATTTCATAAAAACTCAGAGAAATAAAATCCAAAAACGTTGTTACAGAGGTGATTCTCTCAAATTTTTCATTCTTTTATATTAGTATTCTTTTTTACATTATGTTAGATGTAACATTCTAAATTTATGGGCCTATGCATTTAGTGTGGGGATATGTTTAATTTGTTAATTTAAGTGATAGGGGTTCAAAATTGGGCTTAGGATTAGGCAAAGGCCTTAATTGAATTATTTTAAGGTGGCGTCATTAACAATAAAAGAGGCCCAAGTTTTGGCCACAAGGAGCCCATGTTTTTAGGGCCCTTTTCGACACCTAAAATGAAGCAAGGAGTGACGCCACACACAAGGAGTTAGGGGCCCAAAATTTAAGTTTAATAAAGCCCAAATCTTTTAATTTAAGTGAGTTAAATTTAGGCATTAAGATTTGATGAGGTGGACTGACTACAAGGCTCAAAAATAGGAAGATTTAGATGGATTTTATAATTGATAAAATAGTAGATAAAAAGGAGAAAAGTTAGGAGCTTATCTACAAGGGAGGTGATGGCCGAAAATCCATCACCTAGAGGAGTGTAGAAATCAACTACTGCATGGCAAAGGGGGTGCCGAATTTTCCCTCTCATTTAGCTTGAATTTTAATTAATTAGGAAGGGCGTTTTCGGTTTTATACATGAGGTGTCAAAATATCTATAAATAGGGGGTGATAGCTCATTGATTCTGACATTGAAAACCCTAATTTCTTCTCCCATTGTGTCGAAATTCCTTAGCCTCTTCCTCTCTAATTTCTTTTCTCCAATTTCTTCAAAAGCCGAAACTCTTCTCCACTTTTTCCTCATTGTGCCGATTTCTCTAAAAAGCCGAAGCATCTATAGTCTTTTCTTTTATTCATCCTATTTGAGAATTAGTTCTATTTTTCCGGCATTTAAAACTTTCCTTTGGCATTGTCAAATCTCCTTTCCAAGTGTTAGCCAAATTCCCTATACTAAGGTAAGTCTTGGATTCATTAGATATCATATTCTATTTCGGTTCTTAAAAGGAAAAGCCAAAAAATTAATAGTTTAATGATTCTATGTTGGGCGGTAATTCGGGATTTGAAGGAAGCTTGGTCAATTAGATCTAAAAGCTGAAAATAGCTAGTCTCCACTTTTGGGATTTTTAAGGTAAGAAGATTTCCCTAGATTTCTATTAGATTTGATAATTATATGCAAGATCTTAAGGTTATAATGAGAATTAACGATTAAATATTGTGATAGTAGTTCTAAGGACTTGTGATGGAATTAAATATGGATCAGGAAAAGGAGAAAATCCCTAAGTTTAAGAAAAGAGCAGTATCTGCCATTCGAGATTGGCCACTTGGTTGTGGACCGACTTCTGAACAACACCTTAGGAAGATAGCAGTAGTGTCGACTAAGGATAGCGCCGACATAGAAAGCATCGTCTTATCGGTAATCAGGTGTGTAGATCTCTAACACACTACTAATCCTGTATGTATGATTATATGTATGCATTATGGGCTAAAAAGTCGAAAAGAGGCTGTATAGACAGTAGAATGGAACCCTAAAAGGGTTAGGCAAGGATGCCAGGTACGTAAACATAGAACTCCCTATGTGTATCGAGATAAATGTAAGCCTACATGATGTTTTCTTTATGTATGTATGCATGGGGTGGGATTTTGATATGATGAAGGGGAAGAGCATGACAGGTCACACAGTGATCGGTGGTAGAAAACCCACAAATATAAATGCTAGGTCACATAGTGATCTGTGGCTATGCCACATTTAATAATTCCTGAATAACAGGAATAGGCAGTTCGGCTGTCGTTATGGTGTGTAGCAGATGGAGGGTTGATTGTAGAAATCCCACGGTGTGATGGTTGGTTCGGGTTGGTGTGTAAAGGATGGAAACCTAGGATGGGTTGGGTTATTCATTATTTATTGTTTAGCATGTGATTATAATTGTTGCCTTATGTATGGGCTAGGGCCCATAATGTGTTTGTGGGCTGAGGACGTTGTGTGTTTTGAGATTTATACACTGAGTCTTGGTGACTCACGCTTTCCTTTTTTTTTCTACTCTTTCAGATGAGCAGTAGAGCGTGGACATGGGAGCCGAGACGGACTCGAGGGGCCATCAAGCTTTATTTCTACAAATTTTCTTTTGGGATTTCTTTAAGTTTATTTTATTGTTATTTAGGAATACTTGTGTAATAAGGCACCTAGTTTTTATTCAACTAAGTAGTTTTCAATGTTATGCAACTTATGAATTTATGACAAGGTTTATTTATATGTATTAATAATATAAAGAGGTTTATTTCCAAAAAGTCACTTCTTTGATAAAATTTTAAATAATTAACTTGTGTTTTCAAAATCCGATAAAGTGTTATGTGTTCCATAACAAGCCAAATCTGGTCGAAACGCATGAGCCGGGTTTGGGGTGTTATATTTTGGTATCAGAGCCCAGTTCAAAACTCGGGCTGTAAAATAGGCCTAGTAACTGTTTTGAAATTGAGGAAATATTTTGAATGAAGATATGGCCTTCGAGTTTACCGGCGCCCGATCCACCCAGGTAAGTACTCTAACTCTTGTTGTGATATACATGTGGGCTTAATGGGCTCGATGAACATAGGTTAGTATATTAGACATTGATGGACTTTAGGTTTAGCTTAAATCACTCTTCAATATCATAAAACTTAATTCAACTAAAACAAACCTGTAAACAAGTCGCTAAGTTAGGGTGTGGCAACAAGCATACGCATGTCTAGGATTGGACAGGGAGAGCTTGGTATTTAAGCAGTCCTAGTGACTCACCTACTCTTCGCTAGAACCCTACAGTGCGTAGTATTTGTTCACCTTAGCCATAAGGACTCGTTGATCGCCAAAACTTATAATTAAAACCCGAAAGGACTAGCCACCCTATTTAATAAAATTACTAAAATACCCTTAGTTTGGAAAAATTTCTACCAAATTAAACCCTAATTTACAAATGACCAAAATACCTTGACTTGTAAAATTACCAAAACGTCCTTGACTTATAAAATTATCGAAATACTCCCAGATTGTAAAATTACCAAAATACCCCCGGTTGACAAAATTATCGAAATATCCTTGGATTGTAAAATTACCAAAATACCCTTTATTTTGAAAAATCACCAAGAAACCTTACTTTGGAAATTACGAAAATACCCCTGGGTAGTGAAATGACAAAAATACCCCTAGGTGATGAATGTAAGTTTATAATGTTATCTGTATGATGGTTGTGTGATGGATGTTGCGTGTATGTGTATGCTAAAGCTAGGAAATACAGCCTTAAGACTGAATTCATTGTGAATTCGAAAGAACTACTCTTAAAACTATTATTCATAAGACTATTCATGGTTAATCAGTGGAAGAAAACTACTAATTCATAAAATTTCTAATCAGATAAACGTGAATCGGTAGAATGAGTACAAGGGGTCAAGGACGTCTGCCTCGTGGTCGTGGTAGGGGTAGGATGACTCTGTCAGAACCAGTAGGATCTAGCCACGGGTCAGGAAACGAAATGCCAACTGAAGAGGTCAAATGTCAAGATCAGACGGCCGGAGATGATGCTGTATCTCAAGTGATGTTGAGGGTTTTAGAGAGGGTTGCTAGAGTAGGCATGGGCACAGGAGCCCGAAAATCTGTGCTGGAGCGACTTAGGGCCAATGGGGCAGAAGTGTTTAGGGGAATTTCTAGTGTAGCCCCAAGTTTAGCTAAGTATTGGTTGGAGGCGGTAGAACATATAATAGATGATTTAGACTTTACGGAGGAGGAGAAGTTGAAAGGAATTATATCTCTCCTGCGGGATGAAGCCTACCAATGGTGGCTTACGGTTAAGGATGGAACAGTGGCTGACCGTATTACCTAAAATCTCTTTAAAACAGCATTTCAGAATAAGTATATTGGATCAAGTTATGTGGATGCGCAGCGCCGAGCATTTCTAAATCTGGTTCAAGGGAGTCGGTCAGTAGTTGCGTATGAAGCTGAATTCTTACGCCTTAGTCGTTATGCTCATGGGATGGTAGCCACAGATCATGAATGTTGTGTTAGGTTTGAAGATGGCCTGAGGGATGACTTGCATGTTTTGATAGCCCCACAGCGGGAGAGGGAATTTGCTGTGCTTGTGGAAAAGGCTAAGATACTGAGGAGGTAAAGTGGACTGAGAAACCGAATCAGAATAGAGATAGGAGTAGAAGTAAGAGGAATTTTGAATCGTCAGGGGCAGTTGGGTAAACTTAGAAAAGACCTAGGTCAGACGGGCCGAAACAGGATGAGAGACCGGCTGCTGCTAACTAGACACAAAAGTGTACTCGATGTGGTAAGTTCCATACCGGTGAGTGTTGGGCAGGCACTGGGAAGTGTTTTTGGTGTGGATCTACGGACCACCAAGTTAGAAACTGTCCATAACAACGGGGCAGGGAAGGGCCCACAGGTCAAGAGAATGCACCGGCAGGAGTCGAGACGGACTCGAGGGGCCATCAAGCTTTATTTCTACAAATATTTTTTTCGAAATTCTTTAAGTTTATTTTACTGTTATTTAGGAATATTTATGTAATAAGGCACCTAGTTTTTTGTTCAACTAAGTAGTTTTCAATGTTATGCAACTTATGAATTTATGACAAGGTTTATTTATACGTAATAATAATACAAAGAGGTTTATTTCCAACTTTATTAAAATTTTAAATAATTAACTCGTGTTTTTAAAATCCGATAAAGTGTTATGTGTTCCATAACATGCCAGATCTGGTCGAAACGTATGGGCCCGGTTTGGGGTGTTATATTTTGGTATCAGAGCCCAGTTCAAAACTCAGGCTGTGAAATGGGCCTAGTAACTGTTTTGAAATTGTGGAAATATTTTGAATGAAGATGTGGCCTTCGAGTCTACCGGCACCCGATCCACCCAGGTAAGTGCTCTAACTCTTGTTGTGATATACATGTAGGCTTAATGGGCTTGATGGACGTAGGTTAGTATATTAGACATTGATGGACTTTAGGTTTAGCTTAAATCACTCCTCAATATCATAAGACTTAATTCAACTAAACCAAACCTGTAAACAAGTCGCTAAGTTAGGGTGTGGCAACAGGCATACGCATGTCTAGGATTGGATTCAGGGAGAGCTTAGTATTTAAGCAGTCCTAGTGACTCACCTCTCTTCGCTAGAACCCTACCTGGTGCATAGTGACTGTTCACCTTAGCCATAAGGACTCCTTGACGGGCCAAAACTTATAATTAAAACCCGAAAGGGACTAGCCACCCTATTTAATAAAATTACTAAAATACCCTAAGTTTGGAAAAAAAATTCTACCAAATTAAACCCTGATTTACAAAATGACCAAAATACCCTTGACTTGTAAAATTACCAAAAGGTCCTTGACTTATAAATTATCGAAATACCCCTGAATTGTAAATTACCAAAATACCTCGATTGACAAAATTACCGAAATACCCCCGGATTGCAAAATTACCAAAGTACCCTTTATTTTGAAAAATCACCAAGAAACCTTACTTTGAAATTACGAAAATACCCATGTAGGTAGAAATTACAAAATACCCCCGAGTAGTGAAATGACAAAAATACCCCTAGGTGATGAATGTAAGTTTATAACGTTATCTGTATGATGGTTGTGTGATGGATGTTGCGTGTATGTGTATGCTAGAGCTAGGAAATACAGCCTTAAGACTGAATTCGTTGTGAGTTCGAAAGAACTACTCTTAAAACTATTATTCATAAGACTGTTCGTGGTTAATCAGTGGAAGAAAACTACTAATTCATAAAATTTCTAATCAGATAAACGCGAATCGGTAGAATGAGTACAAGGGGTCGAGGATGTCCACCACGTGGTCGTGGTAGGGGTAGGATGACTCTGTCAGAACCAGTTGGATCTGGCCACGGGTCAGGAAACGAAATGCCAACTGAAGAGGTCGAATGTCAGGATCAGACGACCGGAGATGATGCTGTATCTCAAGTGATGTTGAGGGTTTTAGAGAGGGTTGCTGGAGTAGGCATGGGCACAGGAGCCCAGAAATCTGTGCCGGAGCGACTTAGGGCCAATGGGACAGAAGTGTTTAGGGGAATTTCGGTGTAGCCCCAAGTTCACTAAGTATTGGTTGGAGGCGGTGAGAACGATAATGGATGATTTAGACTTTCTTGAGGAGGAGAAGTTGAAAGAAATTATATCTCTCTCATGGATGAAGCCTACCAATGGTGGCTTACGGTTAAGGATGGAGCAATGGTGACCAGTATTACCTAAAATCTCTTTAAAACAACATTTCGAATAAGTATATTGGATCAAGTTATGTGGATCTTGCATTGTAGAGCATTCTGAATCTGGTTCAAGGGAGTAGGTCAGTGGTTGCATATGAAGCTGAATTCTTATGCCTTAGTTGTTACGCTCATGGGATGGTAGCCACAGAGCATGAACATTGTGTTAGGTTCAAAGATGGCCTGGGTGATGACTTGCATGTTTTGATAGCCCCACAGCGGGAGAGGGAATTTGCTGTGCTTGTGGAAAAGGCTAAGATAGCTGAGGAGGTAAAGCGGACTAAGAAACTAAATCGGGATAGAGATAGGAGTGGAAGTAAGAGGAATTTTGAATCGTCAGGGGCAGTTGGGCAAACTCAGAAAAGACCTAGGTCAGACGGGCTGAAACAGGATGAGAGACCGGCTGCTGCTAACTAGACACAAAAGTGTGCTCGATGTGGTAAGTTCCATACCGGTGAGTGTTGGGCAGGCACTTGGAAGTGTTTTAGGTGTGGATCTAGTGACCACCAAGTTAGAAACTATCCGCAGCAACGGGGCAGGGAAGGGCCCACAGGTCAAGAGAATGCACCGCCGGGAAGAGGAGGTCAACAACCACCAAGGGGCCGTGGTCAAGTCAATGGTGGCAATGGCACAGGACATGGTCGTAGAGGTGCAGGCTATGCTGAAGTGAGGTAGCCAGGCTTGGTCTATGCAGCACGTCGCCAAGGGGACGAGGACGCTCTAGATGTGAATATCGGTGCATACCCTACCATAGTATACTAAGTGTTTATTTTGGCTTTAGAATAAGAGTGCGTAGCGAAAGCATAGTAGTGAGACTTAGGTAGTTTGATTACTAGTTAATTGGAAATTTTGAGAACGAAATTTCTTTAAGGGGGTAGAACTGTAACATCTTAAATTTATGGGCCTATGCATTTAGTGTGGGGATATGTTTAATTTGTTAATTTAAGTGATAGGGGTTCAAAATTGGGCTTAGGATTAGGCAAAGGCCTTGATTGAATTATTTTAAGGTGGCTTCATTAACAATAAAAGAGGCCTAAGTTTTGGTGCAAGGAGCCCATGTTTTTAGGGCCATTTGGACACCTAAAATGAAGCAAGGAGTGACGCTACACACAAGGAGTTAGGGCCCAAAATTTAAGTTTAATAAAGCTCAAATCTTTTAATTTAAGTGAGTTAAATTTAGGCATTAAGATTTGATGAGGTGGATGACTACAAGGCTAAAAAATAGGAAGATTTAGATGGATTTTATAATTGATAAAATAGTAGATAAAAGGAGAAAAGTTAGGAGCTTATCTACAAGGAGGTGATGGCCAAAATCCATCACCTAGAGGAGTGTAGAAATTGGCTACTACATGGCGAAGGGGTGCTAGAATTTTTCCTCCCATTTAGCTTGAATTTTAATTAATTAGGAAGGCGTTTTGGTTTTATACATGAGGTGTCAACATATCTATAAATAGGGGTGATAGCTCCTTGATTACGACATTGAAAACCCTAATTTCTTCTCCCATTGTGTCAAAATTCCTTAGCCTCTCCTCTCCAATTTCTTTTCTCCAATTTCTTCAAAAGTCAAACTCTTCTCCACTTTTTCCTCATTGTGCCGATTTCTCTAAAAAGTCAAGCATCTATAGTCTTTTCTTTTATTCATCCTATTTGAGAATTAGTTCTATTCTTCCGGCATTTAAAACTTTCCTTTGGCATTGTCGAATCTCCTTTCCAAGTGTTAGCGAATTCCTATACTAAGGTAAGTCTTGATTACATTAGATCTCATATTCTATTTCGGTTCTTAAAAGGAAAAGCCAAAAATTAATAGTTTAATGATTCTATGTTGGTAAAATTCGAGATTTGAAGGAAGCTTGGTCAATTAGATCTAAAAGTGAAAATAGCTAGTCTCCACTTTCGGGATTTTTAAGGTAAGAAGATTTCCCTAGATTTCTATTAGATTTGATCATTATATGCAAGATCTTAAGGTTATAATATGAATTAATGATTAAATATTGTGATAGTAGTTCTAAGGACTTGTGATGGAATTAAATATGGAACAGGAAAAGGAGAAAATCCCTAAGTTTAAGAAAAGAGCAGTATCTGCCATTCGAGATTGGCCACTTGGTTGTGGACCAACTTCTGAACAACACCTTAGGCAGATAGCAGTAGTGTCGACTAAGGATAGCATCGACATAGAAAGCATCGTCTTATCGGTAATCAGGTGTGTAGAACTCTAACACACTACTAATCTTGTATGTATGATTATATGTATGCATTATGGGCTAAAAAGTTAGAATGAGGCTCTATAGACAGTCGAATGGAACCCTAAAAGGGTTAGGCAAGGATGCCAGGTACGTAAACATAGAACTCCCTATGTGTATCGAAATAAATGTAAACCTACATGATGTTTTCTTTATGTATGTATGCATGGGGTGGGATTTTGATATGATGAGGGGGAAGAGCATGACAGGTCACACAGTGATCGGTGGTAGGAAACCCACAAATATAAATGCTAGGTCACATAGTGATCGGTGACTATGCCACATTTAATAATTCCTGAATAACAGGAATAGGTAGTTCAGCTGTCGTTATAGTGTGTAGCAGATGGAGGGTTGATTGTAGAAATCCCCACGTTGTGATGGTTGGTTCGGGTTGGTGTGTAGAGGATGGAAACCCAGGATGGATTGGGTTATTCATTTTTTATTGTTTACCATGTGATTATAATTGTTGCCTTATGTATGGGCCAAGGCCCATAATGTGTTTGTGGACTGAGGTCGTTGTATGTTTTGAGATTTATGCACTGAGTCTTGGTGACTCACGTTTTCCTCTTTTTTTTTTTACGCTTTCAGATGAGCAGTAGAGCTTGGACATGGGAGCCGAGACGGACTCGAGGGGCCATCAAGCTTTATTTCTACAAATTTTTTTTTGGGATTTCTTTAAGTTTAATTTATTGTTATTTAGGAATATTTATGTAATAAGGCACCTAGTTTTATTCAACTAAGTAGTTTTCAATGTTATGCAACTTATGAATTTATGATAAGGTTTATTTATACGTAATAATAATACAAAGAGGTTTATTTCCAAAAAGTCACTTCTTTATTAAAATTTTAAATAATTAACTTGTGTTTTCAAAATCCGATAAAGTGTTATGTATTCCATAGCACGCCAGATCTGGTTGAAACGCATGGGCCTGGTTTGGGGTGTTATATTTTGGTATCAGAGCCCAATTCAAAACTCGGTCTGTGAAATGGGCCTAGTAACTATTTTGAAATTGAGGAAATATTTTGAATGAAGATGTGGCCTTCGAGTCTACCGGCACCCGATCCACCCAGGTAAGTACTCTAACTCTTGTTGTGATATACATGTGGGCTTAATGGGCTTGATGGACGTAGGTTAGTATATTAGACATTGATGGACTTTAGGTTTAGCTTAAATCACTCCTCAATATTATAAGACTTAATTCAACTAAACCAATCCTGTAAACAAGTCGCTAAGTTAGGGTGTGGCAACAAGCATACGCATGTCTAGGATTGGATTCAGGGAGAACTTAGTATTTAAGCAGTCCTAGTGACTCACCTCCTCTTCGCTAGAACCCTACCTGGTGCGTAGTGACTGTTCACCTTAGCCATAAGGACTCGTTGATGGGCCAAAACTTATAATTAAAAATCGAAAGGGACTAGCCACCCTGTTTAATAAAAATACTAAAATACCCTTAGTTTGGAAAAAAATTTCTACCAAATTGAACCCTGATTTACAAAATGACCAAAATACCCTTGACTTGTAAAATTACCAAAACATTCTTAACTTATAAAATTAACGAAATACCCCCGAATTGTAAAATTACCGAAACACGCCCAGTTGACAAAATTATCGAAATACCCCCGGATTGTAAAAATTACCAAAATACCCTTTATTTTGAAAAATAACTAAGAAACCTTACTTTGGAAATTACGAAAATACCCCTGTAGGTAGAAATTACAAAAATACCCGTGGGTAGTGAAATGACAAAAATACCCCTAGGTGATGAATGTAAGTTTATAATGTTATCTGTATGATGGTTGTGTGATGGATGTTGCGTGTATGTGCATGCTAGAGCTAGGAAATACAGCCTTAAGACTGAATTTGTTGTGAATTTGAAAGAACTACTCTTAAAACTATTATTCATAAGACTGTTCGTGGTTAATCAATGGAAGAAAACTACTAATTCATAAAATTTCTAATCAGATAAACGTGAATCGGTAGAATGAGTACAAGGGGTTGAGGAATTCCGCCACGTAGTCGTGGTAGGGGTAGGATGACTCTGTCAGAACCAGTAGGATCCAGCCACGGGTCAGGAAACGAAATGCCAACTAAAGGGGTCGAATGTCAGGATCAGACGGCCGGAGATGATGCTGTATCTCAAGCGATGTTGAGGGTTTTAGAGAGGGTTGCTAGAGTAGGCATGGGCACAGGAGCCCAAAAATCTGTGCCGGAGTGGCTTAGGGCCAATGGGGCAGAATTGTTTAGGGGAATTTCTGGTGTATCCCCAAGTTCAGCTAAGTATTGGTTGGAGGCGGTAGAACGCATAATGGATGATTTAGACTTTACTGAGGAGGAGAAGTTGAAAGGAATTATATCTCTCCTGCGGGATGAAGCCTACCAATGGTGGCTTACGGTTAAGGATGGAACAGTGGCTGACCGTATTACTTGGAATCTCTTTAAAACAATGTTTCAGAATAAGTATATTGGATCGAGTTATGTGGATGCGCAGCGCTGAGCATTTCTGAATCTGGTTCAAGGGAGTAGGTTAGTGGTTGCGTATGAAGCTAAATTATTACTCCTTAGTCGTTATGCTCATGGGATGGTAGCCACAGAGCATGAACGTTGTGTTAGGTTCAAAGATGGCCTGAGGGATGACTTGCATGTTTTGATAGCCCCACAGTGGGAGAGGGAATTTGATGTGCTTGTGGAAAAGGCTAAGATAGTTGAGGAGGTAAAGCAGACTGAGAAACTGAATCGGGATAGAGATAGGAGTGAAAGTAAGAGGAATTTTGAATAGTCAAGGGCAGTTGGGCAAACTTAGAAAAGACCTAAGTTAGACGGGCTAAAACAGGATGAGAGACCGGCTGCTGCTAACTAGACACAAAAGTGTGCTCGATGTGGTAAGTTCCATACCGGTGAGTGTTGGGCAGGCACTGGGAAGTGTTTTAGGTGTGGATCTACGGACCACCAAGTTAGAAATTGTCCGCAGCAATGGCGCAGGGAAGGGCCCACAGGTCAAGAGAATGCACTGCCGGGAATAGGAGGTCAACAACCACCAAGGGGCCGTGGTCAAGTCAATAGTGGCAATGGCACAGGACATGGTCGTAGAGGTGCGGAGCTATCTTTGAAGTGAGGTGACCAAGCCTTGGTCTATGCAAAGACGTCGCCAAGGGGACGAGGACACTCTAGATGTGAATATCAGTGCATACCCTACCATAGTATACTAAGTGTTTATTTTGGCTTTAGAATAAGAGTGCGCAGCGAAAGCATAGTAGTGAGAATTAGGTAGTTTGATTACTCGTTAATTGGAAATTTTGAGGACGAAATTTCTTTAAGGGGGTAGAACTGTAACATCCTAAATTTATGGGCCTATGCATTTAGTGTGGGGATATGTTTAATTTGTTAATTTAAGTGATAGGGGTTCAAAATTGGGCTTAGGATTAGGCAAAGGCCTTGATTGAATTATTTTAAGGTGGCTTCATTAACAATAAAAGAGGCCCAAGTTTTGGCCGCAAGGAGCCCATGTTTTTAGGGCCATTTTGGAACCTAAAATGAAGCAAGGAGTGATGCTACACACAAGGAGTTAGGGGCCCAAAATTTAAGTTTAATAAAGCGCAAATCTTTTAATTTAAGTGAGTTAAATTTAGGCATTAAGATTTGATGAGGTGGACAGCTACAAGGCTCAAAAATAGGAAGATTTAGATGGATTTTATAATAGATAAAATAGTAGATAAAAAGGAGAAAAGTTAGGAGCTTATCTACAAGGGAGGTGATGGCCGAAAATCCATCACCTAGAGGAGTGTAGAAATTGGCTACTGCATTGCGAAGGGGGTGCCGAATTTTCCCTCTCATTTAGCTTGAATTTTAATTAATTAAGGAGGGAGTTTTTGGTTTTATACATGAGGTGTCGAAATATCTATAAATAGGGGGTGATAGCTCCTTGATTCTGACATTGAAAACCCTAATTTCTTCTCCCATTGTGTCGAAATTCCTTAGCCTCTCCCTCTCCAATTTCTTTTCTCCAATTTTTTTAAAACCTGAAACTCTTCTCCACTTTTTCCTCCTTGTGCCGATTTCTCTAAAAAGCCGAAGCATCTATAGTCTTTCTTTTATTCATCCTATTTGAGAATTAGTTCTATTCTTAGGCATTTAAAACTTTCCTTTGGCATTGTCGAATCTCCTTTCCAAGTGTTAGCAATTCCTATACTAAGGTAAGTCTTGGATTTTGCTAGATCTCATATTCTATTTCGGTTCTTAAAAGGAAAAAGCCAAAAAATTAATAGTTTAATGATTCTATGTTGGGCGACAATTCGAGATTTGAAGGAAGCTTGGTCAATTAGATCTAAAAGCCGAAAATAGCTAGTCTCCACTTTTGGGATTTTTAAGGTAAGAAGATTTCCCTAGATTTCTATTAGATTTGATCATTATAAGCAAGATCTTAAGGTTATAATGAGAATTAACGATTAAATATTGTGATAGTAGTTCTAAGGACTTGTGATGGAATTAAATATGGATCAGGAAAAGGAGAAAATCCCTAAGTTTAAGAAAAGAGCAGTATCTGCCATTCGAGATTGGCCACTTGGTTGTGGACCGACTTCTGAACAACACCTTAGGCAGATAGCAGTAGTGTCGACTAAGGATAGGTCGACATAGAAAGCATCGTCTTATCGGTAATCAGGTGTGTAGATCTCTAACACACTACTAATCCTGTATGTATGATTATATGCATGCATTATGGGCTAAAAAGTCAGAATGAGGCTGTATAGACAGTCGAATGGAACCCTAAAAGGGTTAGGCAAGGATGCTAGGTACGTAAACATAGAACTCCCTATGTGTATCGAAATAAATGTAAGCCTACATGGTATTTTCTTTATGTATGTATGCATGGGGTGCGATTTTGATATGATGAAGGGAAAGAGCATGACAGGCCACATAGTGATCGGTGGTAGAAAACCCACAAATATAAATGCTAGGTCACATAGTGATCGGTGGCTATGCCACATTTAATAATTCCTGAATAACAGGAATAGGCAGTTCGGCTGTCGTTATGGTGTGTAGCAGATGGAGGGTTGACTGTAGAAATCCCCACGGTGTGATGGTTGGTTCGGGTTGGTGTATAGAGGATGGAAACCTAGGATTGATTGGGTTATTCATTATTTATTGTTTACCATGTGATTATAATTGTTGCCTTATGTATGGGCCAGGGCCCATAATGTGTTTGTAGGCTGAGGTCGTTGTGTGTTTTGAGATTTATACACAGAGTCCTAGTGACTCACGCTTTCCTTTTTTTTTCTACGCTTTCAGATGAGTAGTAGAGCGTGGACATGGGAGCCGAGACGGACTTGAGGGGCCATCAAGCTTTATTTCTACAAATTTTTTTGGGGATTTCTTTAAGTTTATTTTATTGTTATTTAGGAATATTTATGTAATAAGGCACCTAGTTTTTATTCAACTAAGTAGTTTTCAATGTTATGCAACTTATGAATTTATGACAAGGTTTATTTATACATAATAATAATACAAAGAGGTTTATTTCAAAAGTCACTTCTTTATTAAAATTTTAAATAATTAACTCGTGTTTTCAAAATCCGATAAAGTGTTATGTGTTCCATAACACGCCAGATCTGGTCGAAACGCATGGGCCTGGTTTGGGGTGTTATATTTTGGTATCAGAGCCCAGTTCAAAACTCGGGCTGTGAAATGGGCCTAGTAACTGTTTTGAAATTGAGGAAATATTTTGAATGAAGATGTGGCATTCGAGTCTCCAAGCACCGATCCACCTGTAAGTACTCTAACTCTTGTTGTGATATTCATGTGGGCTTAATGGGCTTGATGGACATAGGTTAGTATATTAGACATTGATGGACTTTAGTTTTAGCTTAAATCACTCCTCAATATCATAAGACTTAATTCAACTAAACCAAACCTGTAAACAAGTCGCTAAGTTGGGTGTGGCAACAAGCATACGCATGTCAGGATTGGATTAGGGAGAGCTTAGTATTTAAGCGATCCTAGTGACTCACCTCCTCTTCGCTAGAACCCTACAGTGCGTGAGTATCTGCTCACCTTAGCCATAAGGACTGCTGATCGCCAAAACTTATAATTAAAACCCGAAAGGGACTAGCCACCCTATTTAATAAAATTACTAAAATACCCTTAGTTTGGAAAAAATTTCTACCAAATTAAACCTTGATTTACAAAATGACCAAAATACCCTTGACTTGTAAAATTACCAAAACGTCCTTGACTTATAAAATTACCGAAATACCCCTGGATTGTAAAATTACCAAAATACCCCCAGTCGATAAAATTACCGAAATACCCCCGAATTGCAAAATTACCAAAATACCTTTTATTTTGAAAAGTAACCAAGAAACCTTACTTTGAAAATTACAAAAATACCCCTGTAGGTAGAAATTACGAAAATACCCCTAGGTAGTGAAATGACAAAAATACCCCTAGATGATGAATGTAAGTTTATAATGTTATCTGTATGATGGTTGTGTGATGGATGTTGCGTGTATGTGTATGCTAGAGCTAGGAAATACAGCCTTAAGACTGAATTCGTTTTGAATTCGAAAGAACTACTCTTAAAACTATTATTCATAAGACTGTTCGTGGTTAATCAGTGGAAGAAAACTACTAATTCATAAAATTTCTAATCAGATAAACGCGAATCGGTAGAATGAGTACAAGGGGTCGAGGACTTCCGCCACGTGGTCATGGTAGGGGTAGGATGACTCTGTCAGAACCAGTAGGATCTGGCCACGGGTCAGGAAACAAAATGCCAACTGAAGAGGTCGAATGCCAGGATCGGATGGCCGGAGATGATGTTGTATCTCAAGTGATGTTGAGGGTTTTAGAGAGGGTTGCTAGAGTAGGCATGGGCACAGGAGCCCAAAAATCTGTGCCGGAACGGCTTAGGGCCAATGGGGCGGAAGTGTTTAGGAGAATTTCTGGTGTAGCCCCAAGTTCAGCTAAGTATTGGTTGGAGGCAGTAGAACGCATAATGGATGATTTAGACTTTACTGAGGAGGAGAAGTTGAAAGGAATTATATCTCTCCTGCGGGATGAAGCCTACCAATGGTGGCTTACGATTAAGGATGGAACAGTGGCTGACCCTATTACCTGGAATCTCTTTAAAACAACGTTTCAGAATAAGTATATTAGATCGAGTTATGTGGATGCGCAGCACCGAGCATTTCTGAATCTGGTTCAAGGGAGTAGGTTAGTGGTTGCGTATGAAGCTGAATTCATACGCCTTAGTCGTTATGCTCATGGGATGGTAGCCACAGAGTATGAACGTTGTGTTAGGTTCAAGATGGCCCGAGGATGACTTGCTTGTTTTGATAGCCCCAGTGGAGAGGGAATTTCTTGTGCTTGTGGAAAAGGCTAAGATAGCTGAGGAGGTAAAGCAGACTGAGAAACTGAATCGAGATAGAGATAGGAGTGGAAGTAAGAGGAATTTTTAATCGTCAGGGGCAGTTGGGCAAACTCAGAAAAGACCTAGGTCAAACGGGCCAAAACAGGATGAGAGACCGGCTGCTGCTAACCAGACACAAAAGTGTGCTCGATGTGGTAAGTCCCATACCGGTGAGTGTTGGGCAGGCTCTGGGAAGTGTTTTAGGTGTGGATCTACGGTGTAACATCCTGAAAATGGGCCTATGCATTTTTGATTTAATTATATGAAATGACATGCCTTATGTATTATGAATGTATGATGAATATTTTTGGAAACTTGAAAAGTGAACATTTTTGAAACTTGGAAATGTTAAGTTAAAAGAGGAAAGTGAACATTTTGGAAACTTGGAAATGTTAAGTTAAAATAGGAAAGTGAACATTTTTGGAAACCTGGAAATGTAAGGAAAAGATTTAGAAATGTTAAGTAAAAGAGGAAACTAAAACAAGGTGGCCTTAAAAAAATTAATAGAAGAAATTTGACACAAACATAGGCTTGTTTAAGTGGCTTGGAGGCACCACTTAAGGCCCAGGTAGGTGACTCTACAAGCTATGCAATAGTGCTTGTGTTCGAGCCACAAGGAAAGCAAAAAGAAGTTTTATTTTTGCTACAAGGTAGGAAGAAGTGGACGGCAATAAGGCACTAAAGAGAGGTGTTTTATTTTTGTTAAAATTCGGCAAATAGATGGATAATTATTAGTATTTTTTTTAGAGATAAGAGATAATTGAGGGATTAATTTTATTATTGAATAAAGTGATAATTAAGAGATAAACTTTATCAAAATAAGGGAGAGTTGGCCGAATAGGGGGAACTAAGTGTAGTATTTTTGGCCAAAAGGAATGAAGAAAGGCCATTTGTTTCTTTTTCTTTTCTTTTGAAAGTCTTTGCCGAAATTCTCTTGTCATCTTCTCTATTTTCTTTTGTTGACAAAATCGCAAGCTCCCTCTCAAAGACTTACCATTGCCGAATCCTCCATCTCTATTCTTCTTCTTTGTTTCAATTCATCAAAAGCTGAAACCCCAAAGACAACCCCTAGCAGATTACTCCATCAAGTCCAAAAGCCAAGATCTTTGACAACTATTCAGTCTTCATAGCCTATTTCTTTAGGACGTCAAGCAAGGGAGGTTGTCGACTACAACACTAAAGGTAAGGATTAGATTGTTGTCATGTTATTCCCATTCCCTCTTCTTTTAGCCGAAAGTTTGATCTTAACCCAATAATGTCCTATGGCCGAATCTATGAAGGATCTTCTAGGATTTGGGTAGTGTCGACTATAGAAGGAGGAGTTCTCCGGGATTTCAACATTCAAGGTAAGCCACATGTAATGTTCGGCCAAGGGCCATTTAGTGATTCAATGTTAGAAATTGATCTAACATGCATTCTATAGGGATTTTGACAGTACTGCAAAGAAGTGACAATTTTCGGGATTTAAGAATCGTAAGGTAAGTGTAGTTATACTTTCGGCCAAGGCCAATTTTGGTATTTAGGTATATTGTTACTTGTTTGAAAAGCTAAAACTAATTTGTTAAAGTGATCTAATTCTTGGCCGAATACAAGGAGGAGTATAGCAAAGTTTTCAGGATTTGAATGATAAGCAAATCGGCATTAAGGTAAGTTTTAGTGCACAAATCCTACTAGGATTTGGTTTTGTGGCTGAATGGGTTTTCATTAAAAACTTTAATATGGGCGAATGTAGGAAGCTAAAGATCTAAGGCAAGAGATCGATTTGAGATTTCATGAAATTGTTGTTTAATCGGTGTGTACACTACTTTTTAATAAGATTTATGGCATTAATTAATATGGGCATGTTTATAAGAATGTGAATATGGCTAAGGTACCATGCTATGGTACAAAAGTACTCAGGTACATTTCCTACTCCTCCTAGAATTATGAATATATGTTATTTTTAACATGTGAAAAGTGATAAGAATGTGAATTAAGGCATGATTTTGCATAATGTGTATGATATATAGGGGCATATGGGTTATATGAAAAGGGGAAGTGAATGTGGTGACCTAAGACCACGAAAACTGAATGTGGTGACCTAAGACCACGATATCTGAATGTGGTGACCTAAGACCATGATATTTGAATGTGGTGACCTAAGACCACGATATCTAAATGTGGTGACCTAAGACCACGAATTTTATAAGGGCGATGAGCACGTTGACTGCAGCGACTGCCTTCGATGGTGTGTAGCGGATGGAGGGTTGACTTAGTAGTCCCCACGGTGTGCAGGTTGGTACGGGGGACGTGTAGCGGATGGCTATCTAGGTTTGGGTTCAGGTTGCATCATTATTTTTATTTGTATATGAACATGTATGATTATGTATGCCTGAATTATTAAATTTTAGTGTTGGTTACACATTGAGTCTGTTGACTCACCCCTTGGGGGATTATTTTTTAGGTGACGATCAGTGATGGACCGAGCCGACAGATGCTTAGTGGAGGCCATGTGAAGTTTAGATTTCTTTTATTTGGACTATTTTACTTTAAGTATTTTGAATTTAAATTTTGGGAATTATTTGGTGTAATAAGGCCTTAGTAGAAATATTTTATTCTGTTTTTGTTTGTTAAGCTTACAAACCTTTATTTATTAAAAGATTAAGTAAATCAATTATTCTTTTTAAACAAAGCCCAAACGTTTTGTCACCTAAAGTAAAGGATTTTTAATAATGAATTAAACCTGTTCTCAACCCAAGCCCAACCCAAAATAATCTTTCTTTCAAAACACACAAGTTTTTCCTAAGTAACAAAATAATTTGAAACGGTTTACACTGGGGAACATACCAGATTCAGTTAAGGCTCGTGGGTCGGGTTTGGGGTGTTTCAATTTGGTATCAGAGCCCAGATTTAAACTCTCGGCCTTGGGTTTAAGGCCCAAAACGTTTTCAAAATTAAGCCCAAAAAGAATTTTTGTGAATTAAGCAGGATTTTCTAGCATGGCCCACTAAGTCTCCAATTCAAGTCCACCATGTAAGTACTCCGATCTCTTGTGTGATTTATATTATGACTTGTAGAAGGGGTAGAAATGGAACGTAGAATAGAGATTTAGTACTTGAACCCTAGGGCTAGTTACCTCAACAATTACATAAGACTTAAATGCCTAATCGAACAAACATGTGGTTAAGTCATCGAGTTAGGGTGTGGCAACCATGGTACGCATGTCTAGGATTGGTTTCGATGGGAGCTTGGTATTTAAGCATCCGTGACTCACCTCCTCTCCACTCGAATCCTACCAGTGCGTAGCCTCAGACACCCTAACCAAGAGGACTTATACACTGCTAAACCCCAACTAAAACCCGAAAGGGCTAGCCATATTTTTATGAAAACCCTAGTTTTATAATCACCAAATTGCCCTTGAATAGTAGAAAAACTTATTTTGGAAAATTTTCAAAATATTTTCGAATTATAAAATTACAAAAATAACCCTATGGTAAAATTACAAAAATGCCCTTGGTTTATGAAAATTTTCAAAATACCCACAGTTCTTATCAAAATTTCACTACTTTGCTTAAAGGAATCCTAAATTTACAAAATATCAAAATACCTTGATTATGGAAAGAAAATTTTTTTTTACGAAATTACCCCTAACCTGCAAATTACCGAAATAAACCCGATTTTTAAAATTTCTGCAACACCGCAGATTTGGAAAATAAATTTTCAAGATAACCTCGAGTTTTTGTAAATTTTGAAATACTTTTGATTTATAAAGATTATTTTCGAAGTGACCCCGATTTATTACCAAAATACCTTATAGGAAAAATGACGAAATTACCCCTGGAGGGATGATCATGAATGCCCAAAGTAGTGAAGTGAATGTTGTGAATGAATGTGTCTCTTTCGAGATGGATGAATGTGAATGTGAATGTGAATCTCTGAATTAGAATAGTGAACTGGAACTGAGACTTTGTTTGATTGAAAAAAACCACTATTAAACTCCTTTTCATAAAACTGTTCGCGGTTAAACAGTGGAACAAAGTACTAATGCATAAAATTCTTTAATCAGATAAATGCAAGCGGAAGTATGAATTCAAGGGGACGTGGCCGTAGCGTGCGAGGCCATGGTAGAGGCCGAATGACTGTGTCTGAACCCGTTAGATCGGGTCAAGGATTTGAAAATGAAATGCCACCACCACCCCCCCAACCGCTGATGTGGAATATCAGGACCAGACGAGGGATGACGCAGTGTCACAAGTGATGCTGTGAGTCTTGGAAAGGGTAGCAGGAGCAGGTGGAGGCATGGGAGCTCGAAAGTCGGTACCTGAGCGACTCTGAGCCAACGGAGCAGAGGTGTTCCGCGGTGTATCAGGTGTAGCACCCAATATCGCTGAGTATTGGTTGGAGGCGACTGAGCGAATTATGGATGAGCTCGACTTAACTGACGAGGAAAAGCTGAAAGGATTCACGTCGCTTCTCCGCGATGAGTCATATCAATGGTGGCTCACGGTGCGAGATGGTGCTACGACTGAGGAACTCACGTGAGAGTATGCTAAGGCAGCATACCAGAAGAAGTATGTGGGCACTCATTATATTGATGCCCAAAGAAAGGCTTTCCTAGGACTAGTTCAAGGAAACAAGTCCATAGCTGAGTATGAAGCTGAATTCTTAAGGCTGAGCCGTTATGTTCGAGGCATAGTGTCTACTGAGCATGAGCGGTGTGTCCGATTTGAAGATGGACTCAGAGATGACCTAAAGTTATTGATAGCCCCGCAACAGGAGCGGGAGTTTGCTATGTTGGTGGAAAAGGCCAAAGTGGCCGAGGGTATCAAGGAGTCCGTAAGGGAGAACTCCGATCGAAATAGGCAGAAGAGAGAATTTGAATCGTCAAGGCCATCCAAGAATGAGCAAAAGAGGCCTAGAGTTGAAGGGCCGCGAGGTCAGCAAGTTGGTACAAGAAGGCAGTATCGTCCTTGTGATCAGTGTGGAAAGAAGCACTTAGGCGAATGCTGGAGGAAGACAGGGGGATGTTTCAAGTGTGGGTCAAAGGACCATATGATTAAGGACTGTCCGATGAGACCAGATGGGAATCGACCGGTAGCTAAGAATGTTAATCAGGCTGGTAGAGGGGGACAGCAGCCTCAGCGGGGTCGTGATCCGAATCATAGGGGAAATGATTTCGGCCGTGGTCGTGGAGCACCAAGCGGAGGTGCTGAAGGTTCAGATGCAAGGCAGCCAAGGTTGGTTTATGCAGTCGACCGTCGCGAGGAGAGTGATGTGCCAGATGTGACAACGGATAGTTTCTTATTTTCGGAATGCCTTTATTCCCTTGTTTATTATAGAGCTAGTTCGTTCTTGTATTGCTAGTGAATGGTATGAAACCTTGGATGTGAAATTTGGAGTTGTGCATAGGAAATGTGTTAGTTTTATTAAGATCAGAAAAGCAAAGAATAGCGTAGTGTGGTGAGTTAGATTGTACAATTATTCGTTAGTGAGTAATTTCGAGGACGAAGTTATTTTTAAGGGGGGTAGAACTGTAACATCCTGAAAATGGGCCTATGCATTTTTGATTTAATTATACAAAATGGCATGTCTTATGTATTATGAATGTATGATGAACATTTTTGGAAACTTGAAAAGTGAACATTTTGGAAACTTGGAAATGTTAAGTTAAAAGAGAAAAGTGAACATTTTGGAAACTTGGAAATGTTAAGTTAAAATAGGAAAGTGAACATTTTTGGAAACCTAGAAATGTAAGGAAAAGATTTAGAAATGTTAAGTAAAAGAGGAAACTAAAACAAGGTGGCCTTAAGAAAATTAATAGAAGAAATTTGACACAAACATAGGCTTGTTTAAGTGGCTTGGAGGCACCACTTAAGGCCCAGGTAGGTGACGCTACAAGCTATGCAATTGGGCTTGTGTTCGAGCCACAAGGAAAGCAAAAAGAAGTTTTATTTTTGCTACAAGGTAGGAAGAAGTGGACGGCAATAAGGCACTAAAGGGAGGTGTTTTATTTTTGTTAAAATTCGGCAAATAGATGGATAATTATTGGTATTTTTTTTAGAGATAAGAGATAATTGAGGGATTAATTTTATTATTGAATAAAGTGATAATTAAGAGATAAACTTTATCAAAATAAGGGAGAGTTGGTCGAATAGGGGGAACTAAGTGTAGTATTTTCGGCCAAAAGGAATGAAGAAAGGTCATTTGTTTCTTTTTCTTTTCTTTTGAAAGTCTCTGCCAAAATTCTCTTGTCATCTTCTCTATTTTCTTTTGTTGACAAAACCGCAAGCTCCCTCTCAAAGACTCACCATTGCCGAATCCTCCATCTCTATTCTTCTTCTTTGTTTCAATTCATCAAAAGTCGAAACCCCAAAGACAACCCCTAGCCGATTACTCCATCAAGTCCAAAAGCCAAGATCTTTGACAACTATTCAGTCTTCCTAGCCGATTTCTTTAGGACTTCAAGCAAGGGAGGTTGTCGAATACAACATTAAGGGTAAGGATTAGATTGTTGTCATGTTATTCCATTCCTCTTCTTTTAGCCGAAAGTTTGAGTCTTAACCCAATAATGTTCTATGGCCGAATCTATGAAGGATCTTCCGGGATTTGGGTAGTGTCGACTATAGAAGGAGGAGTTCTCTGGGATTTCAACATTCAAGGTAAGCCACATGTAATGTTCGGCCAAGGGCCATTTAGTGATTCAATGTTAGAAATTGATCTAACATGCATTCTATAGGGATTTCACAAGATCGCAAAGAAGTGACAATTTTGGGATTTAAGAATCGTAAGGTAAGTGTACTTACACATTCTGCCAAGGCCAATTTTGGTATTTAGGTATATTGTTACTTGTTTGAAAAGTCAAAACTAATTTGTTAAAGTAATCTAATGCTTGGCGAATACAAGGAGGAGTATAGGAAAGTTTTCGAGATTTGAGTGATAGGCAAATCGGCATTGAGGTAAGTTTTAGTGCTCAAATCCTACTAGGATTTGGTTTTGTGGCGAATGGGTTTTCATTAAAAACTTTAATATGGGCGAATGTAGGAAGTTAAAGATCTAAGGCGAGATCGGATTTGGATTTCAATGAAATTGTTGTTTAATCGTGTGAACCCCACACTACTTTTTAATAAGATTTATGGCATTAATTAATATGTGCATGTTTATAAGAATGTGAATATGGCTAAGGTACCATGCTATGGTACAAAAGTACTCA
The DNA here is from genome assembly GCA_025506655.1 of Gossypium rotundifolium. NCBI lineage: Eukaryota > Viridiplantae > Streptophyta > Magnoliopsida > Malvales > Malvaceae > Gossypium > Gossypium rotundifolium. The sequence continues at coordinate 175,603,172 of CP106724.1, forward strand.
GGTACGTTTCCTACTCCTACTAGGATTATGAATATATGTTTTTTTAACATGTGAAAAGTGATAAGAATGTGAATTAAGGCATGATTTTGCATAATGTGCATGATATATAGGGGCATATGGGTTATATGAAAAGGGGAAGTGAATGTGGTGACCTAAGACCACGAAAACTGAATGTGGTGACCTAAGACCACGATATCTGAATGTGGTGACCTAAGACCATGATATTTGAATGTGGTGACCTAAGACCACGATATCTGAATGTGGTGACCTAAGACCACAAATTTTATAAGGGCGATGAGCACGCCGATTGCAATGACGCCTTTGATGGTGTGTAGCGGATGGAAGGTTGACTTAGTAGTCCCTACGGTGTGCAGGTTGGTACGGGGGATGTGTAGCGGATGGCTATCTAGGTTTGGGTTCGGGTTGCATCATTATTTTTATTTGTTTATGAACATGTATGATTATGTATGCCTGAATTATTAAATTTTAGTGTTGGTTACACATTGAGTCTGTTGACTCACCCCTTGTGGGATTATTTTTCAGGTGACAATCATTGATGGACCGGGCCTGCAGATGCTTAGTGGAGGCCATGTGAAGTTTAGATTTCTTTTATTTGGACTATTTTACTTTAAGTATTTTGAATTTAAATTTTGGGAATTATTTGATGTAATAAGGCCTTAGTAGAAATATTTTATTATGTTTTTATTTGTTAAGCTTACAAACCTTTATTTATTAAAAGATTAAGAAAATCAATTAATTTTTTTAAATAAAGCCCAAACGTTTTGTCACCTAAAGTAAAGGATTTTTAACAATGAATTAAACTTGTTCTCAACCCAAGCCCAACCCAAAACAATCTTTCTTTCAAAACACACAAGTTTTTCCTAAGTAACAAAAGAATTTGAAGCAGTTTACACTGGGAACATACGAGATCCAGTGAAGGCTCGTGGGCGGGTTTAGGTGTTTCATACGGACCACCAAGTTAGAAACTGTCCGTAGCAATGGGGTAGGGAAGGGCCCACAGGTCAAGAAAATGCACCGCCGGAAAGAGGAGGTGAACAACCACCAAGGGGCCGTGGTCAAGTCAATGGTGGCAATGGCACAGGACATGGTCGTAGAGGTGCGACCTATCTTTGAAGTGAGGCACCGACCTTGGTCTATGCAGCACGTCGCCAAGGGGACGAGGACGCCTAGATGTGAATATTGGCACCTAAAAAGAAGCAAGGAGTGACGCCACACACAAGGAGTTAGGGGCCCAAAATTTAAGTTTAATAACGCCCAAATCTTTTAATTTAAGTTAGTTAAATTTAGGCATTAAGATTTGATGAGGTGGACGGCTACAAGGCTGAAAAATAGGAAGATTTAGATGGATTTTATAATTGATAAAATAGTAGATAAAAAGGAGAAAAGTTAGGAGCTTATCTACAAGAGAGGTGATAGCCGAAAATTCATCACCTAGAGGAGTGTAGAAATCAGCTACTGCATGGCAAAGGGGGTGCCGAATTTTCCCTCTCATTTAGCTTGAATTTTAATTAATTGGGAAGAGCGTTTTCGGTTTTATACATGAGGTGTCGAAATATCTATAAATAGGGGGGATAGCTCCTTGATTCTGACATTGAAAACCCTAATTTCTTCTCCCATTGTGCCGAAATTCCTTAGCCTCTCCCTCTCTAATTTCTTTTCTCCAATTTCTTCAAAAGCCGAAACTCTTCTCCACTTTTTCCTCCTTGTGCCGATTTCTCTAAAAAGTCGATGCATATATAGTCTTTTCTTTTATTCATCCTATTTGAGAATTAGTTCTATTCTTCCGACATTTAAAACTTTCCTTTGGCATTGTTGAATCTCCTTTCCAAGTGTTAGCCGAATTTCCTATACTAAGGTAAGTGCCAATTTCTGTTAGATCTCATATTCTATTTCGGTTCTTAAAAGGCAAAAGCCAAAAAATTAACAGTTTAATGATTCAATGTTGGGTGGCAATTCGTGATTTGAAGGAAGCTTGGTCTATTAGATCTAAAAGCCGAAAATAGCTAGTCTCCACTTTCGAGATTTTTAAGGAAAGAAGATTTCCCTAAATTTCAATTAGATTTGATCATTATATGCAAGATCTTAAGGTTATAATGAGAATTAACGATTAAATATTGTGATAGTAGTTCTAAGGACTTGTGAAGGAATTAAATATGGATCAGGAAAAGGAGAAAATCCCTAAGTTTAAGAAAAGAGCAGTATCTGCCATTCGAGATTGGCCACTTGGTTGTGGACCGGCTTCTGAACAACACCTTAGGCAGGTAGCAGTAGTGTCGACTAAGGATAGCATCGACATAGAAAGCATCGTCTTATCGATAATCAGGTGTGTAGATCTCTAACACACTACTAATCCTGTATGTATGATTATATGTATGTATTATACGATAAAAAGCCAGAAAGAGGCTGTATAGACAGTCGAATGGAACCCTAAAAGGGTTAGGCAAGGATGCCAGGTACGTAAACATAGAACTCCCTATGTGTATCGAAATAAATGTAAGCCTACATGATGTTTTCTTTATGTATGTATGCATGGGGTGGGATTTTGATATGATGAAAGGGAAGAGCATGACAGGTCACACAGTGATCGGTGGTAGAAAACCCACAAATATAAATGCTAGGTCACATAGTGATCAATGGCTATGCCACATTTAATAATTTCTAAATAATAGGAATAGGCAGTTCATCTGTTGTTATGGTGTGTAGCGGATGGAGGGTTGATTGTGGAAATCCCCACGGTGTGATGGTTGGTTCGGGTTGGTGTGTAGAGGATGGAAACCTAGGATGGGTTGGGTTATTCATTATTTATTGTTTACCATGTGATTATAATTGTTGCCTTATGTATGGGCCAGGGACCATAATGTGTTTGTGGGCTTAGGTCGTTGTGTGTTTTGAGATTTATACACTGAGTCTTGGTGACTCACGCTTTTTTTTTTTTCTATGCTTTCAGATAAGCAGTAGAGCGTGGACATGGGAGCCGAGACAGACTCGAGGGGCCATCAAGCTTTATTTCTACAAATTATTTTTTTGGATTACTTTAAGTTTATTTTATTATTATTTAGGAATATTTATGTAATAAGGCCCCTAGTTTTTATTCAACTAAGTAGTTTTCAATGTTATGCAACTTATGAATTTATGACAAGGTTTATTTATACGTAATAATAATACAAAGAGGTTTATTTCAAAAAGTCACTTTATTAAAATTTTAAATAATTAACTTGTGTTTTCAAAATCCGATAAACTGTTATGTGTTCCATAACACGCCAGATCTGGTCAAAACGCATGGGTCGGGTTTGGGGTGTTACATTAGATCTATGCATTTTTACAAAAAATATATATAATAAAAAATACGATTTACCTCTTGATTGCGACGGAAAATGGAAGCTTTAGCCTCTGGCAACCGTTTATGGTGGCGCGTGAGGCACGTGACGGCGGTTTGAAAGACCAATGATCCGAACCCAGACGAGGGGGTCAAGAGGGTTTTTTGAATTTTTTTAAAAACAAGGTGCCAAATGATTTTTGCCCGGATACGACTTATATATAAGATAAAAAGCAGCGCTGCTTTTGCTTAAGCCAATAAGCATTAAAACAACGTCGTTTAAAGACCAGGATCCTCGCGTTGACCCGAAAACCAGGGGAGGATCCGCGTATTTTTGTTAAAAGGGTTAATTGTAATTTTGGTCCTTCCGCGATTTTAGTTCTTTAAACTGAGTTCAATTTGAATTTTTTTTATTTTTGATAATTTAGCCCTAAAATTTACTTTCTGTTTCAATTAAATCCTTGGGCTCCTTAAAGACTAAAATCAGAACGACGTCGTTTTGGAAAGAAGGCATAATTGCCTAATGAGTCCCTACAGTGCGACACGCCTTTTAATCTAGTCCATTTATATTTATTTTATTGCTATTTAATCCTCCTTCCTTCCTTTATTTTTTATTTTATTTTTTTAAATTACTCTAATATCATATTAAATCATTTTATCATATTAAAATTTTATATTATTTTATTAATTTTGTTAAAAACTCATATATATATATAATTTTTATATGTATTATTTTATAAGTATTAAATTATTATTTATTATTTATCATTTTATTTTGTTTAATATTATTTTATTATATATTATGATTTATGTATTTATTATTATATTATACATTCTTGTATATTATATAGTATTATATCATATATATTATTTTTAAAAGTTTATTTTATATAAAATCTATTTATATTACATAACCTATTTTATTTATATTATTTATTATATATGTAATTTAATGATTAATATTATATATGTATGTTTTTTATATAAAAATACTATATACTATTTATTAATTATTTTTATATAAAATACTATATACTATTTATTAATTATTTTATATGCAATCATTTATTAAATTATTAAATTATATATATTTATTATAAGTAGTTTTTTTTACTTTAAATTTTTTATATATATTAAATCATTTTAAAATAGTCACATTCTTTTATTTTTTATATCAATGTTTAAATATATTATTCCCTTTTATTTGGTTTTGTTATTTCGTGAAGGTCTTGATGATCGCTATTTATTTTATATTACATGTTTATTTATTTATGTTCTCTTGATGGTTTATTATTGCTTAGCATAGTGCTTTATTTATTCATGTTATATTATTCTTTTATTGTTTATTGTTAATATAATTTGTAGTTATGTAAAATTGCTATTGAATATGTATGACGTAATATCTTATTTAAACCATTGTTTTATACCTTTTGAATTGATGCATTTTATTCAAATAATTTTTAAAAAATACGGTGATATCTAATATTTGGGGACTTCGAGAAAAATTGTGCCCTAACTCATTGGGTTTTGATTTTTATCATTGAACTTAAAATATTAGGTATCCCTTTTCTTTTAAAATTGAAATTCATAAATTTCCAAATCAAAACTTATTCTCGAAAATTCGAAACGTTGTATCCTAACTTACTGGACATAATGTTTTGTGTTTCGAGATAAGAATTTTCTACTAATAAAGACGAGCCTAACTTCGAAGTCGTGAGATGTTATATCTTAACTTACTGGATATAACGTTTTATTTCTTTGAAATAGGTAAGTCTTGATTTTCTTTCTAATAAAAGGATCATATTCTAAAATTTTTCAAATTTTCAACATTCGGACATGATTTTATCAATTATTTTCCAATTTTTGGGTGTTATGAGGGCGCTAACCCTTCATCATACGTAAACGAATCCCAAACCCGTTTTCTTATATTTCGTGGACCAAAATCAATGTTTTGAAATAAGATGTTTTATAAGGTGATCCAATCACACCTAAGTAAAGAGGGATTGGTGGCGACTCCCGTTTTTTTTAAAGTTGATCCCCATTTTTTATAAAAATTTAAAAATGGTTTCGATAGCTTGGCGACTCAGCAGGGGATATCAATAAGAGAGTCAAGCCGTAAAATCGATAATTTCATGTCCTTTTATCTGAATTTAAAATTCTGTTTAAAAAAAAAAACATGATCCTTTTATTGCATGTAGTTCTGATTTCTTTTATAAATCTCTCTACATTGCACTACATGACTATTGTGGTCACACCCTTAAGTGGGAGCGAGAAACTATGCCTTCGTGAGGTTTTCACCTCCGCATGGGCTAGTGGATTGCTTTCGGGATACATCTGTACCTTTGTCTTCATGAAGTTTTCACTTCCGTATGGCCATAGGGAAATGTATTCCCCTGAACCGAACTCCGTCTGTATGAGCCTATAATGGGTGAGGATCGAGGAATCTGCTGGTTTAGGTACCTCAACTTTAGGACTAAACCGCATATAGTAAACCCTAAGAACCCACCTTAGGTAGAACTATGCCAAACTTTAGTAGTTACCCAGATAAGTGTCCATTTTCTTGCTTTATATTTTATTATATTGTACTAACTAGTTGTGTTTCATTTTTGTGCATGTCATTTCATAGTTTTAGAGGTATCGATTCACGGTCAGTTTCTAAAGTTAGAAACCTGGTTATGGAGAACGAATTCCTTGATAAAGTGGAAAAAATGCAGTCATCCGTATATGGTCAGAGCAAAGGCAATTAGAGAAAGGGGATAGCTTATCTGAGGGGTATGTGTCGGAACTATGGGATTTCACTCGTATCAATGTCATGCAAAATGAGCTTCAGGAGTTGAAAGGAATATGGACCCAGTGGGGTGATGAGGCAAAGCAGCTGTTCTATCATAATTATGGTGATCTACCTTACTTGCTCGACCTTAAAGTAGATAAGTATCTATTCCACGCTATGATTCAATTTTTGAATTCTGCTTATAGTTGTTTCACTTTTGGGAAAGTAGATTTAGTGCCCGTGGTAGAGGAATATACAATCTTGCTTCGTTGTTTGAGGATCCAAGTCGACAGAGTTTATTCTAGGGCTGCTAATGTTCCAACTTTTGTGAAGAAGTTAATGAATATCATGGGGATGAGTGAACAGTGGGTTGCAGCCAGAATTCAAGAGAAAGGTGAAGGTAAATGCATTCCTTGGGAGAGTTTGAGGGAGTTGGTCCTAACACATCCAGATGTAAAGAAGAAGATTGACGTCTTGGCCTTGTGTATTTATGATTTGGTAATCTTCCTTAAAGCTCTAAGACATGTAGACGAAGCAGCCACTGATTTATTCGAACGACTTGGCAGAGGAGTCATGCCTATACCTACGATCTTAGCCGAGACGCTCAGATCTTTGATTGCATGTCGGAGAGCAAGTGAAGGCAGGTTCATTGGATGCATGCAGTTGTTGTTGACTTGGTTCCATAGTCATTTCTGAAAGGTGGAGAAAAGGTCTTATATGGTTTTCTCTATGAATTACTCTCCATTGAAAGAGATAGTAGCTACACCAAGGAGAGAAGACGTGTCCGAGGAAAGTTGGATGGCACTTCTTCAAAACCTTCAAGAAGAAGACATCGAGTGGAGGGCTCCTTGGATGGTTCCCGACGAAATTCTCTATCAGTGTGGGAGTTTCGACTGGGTTCCTTTACTTGGAATCTAGGGAGCCATTGGATATACCCTTTGCTTGTACTGAGGCAATATGGGTCAAGACATTTCGTACCAACGACATATGGGCTGGCTCAGTGTGAGTTCCATATAGAGGGAAAACTATAAGAAGAGGGTTAAGAAAATTTATGGTGCTTAGAATTAGATTTGTAGGATGAAGAGATTATCCGCAGGCCTAATGATGACCCCAGAATACAATGGATGGAGGCTTAAAAGGATTAATGATAACATCCCCAAGCTGAATCCAGAAGGCGCCCAATCAAGAGAAGAATGCTTGCAAGTGGTCCCATCAAAGTTAGAGATTATGAAATAAAACTTTAAAAAGATGAGTTCAAAGCTTGGAAAGATGATAGAGAAGTTGGAAGAAGAAAAAATGTATCTAATGTTAGACGTGGACGTTTAGAAATCAGAGGCTGAAAAACTAAGAAAAGGGAAGAAAAGGGTCGAGGAAGATCTGAATGACTTAAAGGCATAATATAAGAAGTTGCGTCTGTCGATAAAAATTGCTGGATTGGGAAAGACTTCAGAACAGTGGCAACATGAGGTTCAAGAGGAAAATGCCAAAGCTAACCATTGGGAGAAGAAGTTCCTAGAGATGCAGATGTAAAATGAGGCCCTAGAAAAGAGGTTAGCAAAAAGCCAAAAGGAAAAGAGTGGATTAAAAGCTAGAGTGGCTAAATTTGGACGGTCTCTTCACCATCATCGAAGCCGTAATTCTGCGATCGAGCTAAAGTCAAGTCTCAACAAGATTGAGGAAATGAAAGGTAAAATTGAAGAGTTAGAATCGGTATTACATAACTATGAACTTTGGATCGAGCTACTTGAAGCAAGAGAAAGACATTGGAAGGAAGAGCTCCACCATTCCCAAGATCAAGTTAGGAATTGGGATTATCTTATGGGAGAAGCAATAGTTTAGATTCGAGAGGTAGCTGAACACCTACATATTTTGGCAGCACAGGCTGATATATTGAGCATGAAGTATGAGCTATAGTCAGATCGTGGTCAGGAGTTAGTTTCATTATTTGGGAAAATTAAAACTTTAGACCTTAGGGTGAAAGCATATTTGTAGTCCGTTTTATGTAAAGGATTTTGTTTTCTAATAAAGTTTCCTAAAATGAAGTTGAATCTGAATCGATGCCTTCTTTTTGCATTCATGTATTTGCATTACATTGTATCATTTGCATTAGAAAAAGGACCCTAATTAGGTAAAAATATTTCAGTCAACCTGGAAAACATGGAACAAAGGTTGGAGAGAATAGAGAAAATGAAAATACAGATGCAGGGGCAATTGACAAAGATTCAACAAGAAATGCGAGAACAAATGCTAGAATTCCAAAAGAATATGAGTGGCTAAGTGGATAACAGTGTGGATGATGATGAAGACATCGTTTACTCTCCAATAAGCTTCTAGACTCAACCAGACGCATATCCAAAAGTGGTACCGTTACTATCAGATCCCAACAGCATGAGGTCACCTCAAGGCAAGAACTCAATCCAAGACCGAACTGAGAAAAATCCCAATTCTTGCCCATCCCAATCACGTATAGGGAGCTGTACCAAATTTTGTTTGATGCACATGTAGTATCCCCTAAAACCTATACAACCTCCATATCCTAAATGGTACGACGCCAATGCTCAATGCGAATACTATGCTGGAATCACAGGACATTCGATCGAGAACTGGACTGCCTTCAAAAAGATGATAAAAGACTTGTCAAAAGTGGTATTTTCAAATTCGATGATCCCTCTTGGACAAAAAATCGGTCACCCAACCATCTAGGTGAAGGGGTGAGATTTATGAGATTCAAGAATGCATCGAGTTCAGGGCTTTAGTGCATGACCTAATATTGGGAATCTGAACACTAATGACATATCTGAAGAGAATCGGGGAATAAAAGTTTCCAAGCCCTTACATACTTGGGAAGATTTTAAATAATAGAACTATGAATGGATCCTTGTATTTTTAGAACGGATCTAGTGTAATATGCAAAACGTGCTTGTTACCTTAAGCTTAGAGGCAATAAGAATCCTTTTGTGAAATAGGCTTGTGTTTGAAATTTTTATTTCAATAAAATGCATCTTTTTGAACAAATATTCTTTTATTCTTTCCATGTATAGATTCTTTTATTTTTGGATTTTCTTTCAAATATTCTTTTATTCATTCATGATCATACAAATAATCATTATTTGAACGATTTATTCTTTGGAATCTTCCTTCGAACCTACAATAGGTCTCCAGATATCAACGATGTGAGCAATGTCACTATTGACTCAGAGTTGCCTTTTGAGTAAGATATGTGTCTAGAGGGATCTCAGGACTTTGAAGATGACAGAGATTGTAACCTATCTTCTAATTTGTTAATAACGGTAGAACAAGATGAAAATAGATCCCACTCTACAAAGGGTTAGTGGATATCATGAGCCTAGAAAAGAGGTGAAGATCGAAGCCTAGCTCACCACAGAAATAAGGCGAGACATTATTGAGTTATTTTTGAGAATTCAAAGATGTTTTCGCAAGATCATATTAGGGCATGCCTAGCCTACTAAAAAATGGGCTAAACATGAGGATCATGCACTATTGGTCTACCATGGAAGGAGATTGCATCAGTTATACCATAAATACTGAATTGAAGAAGATGAGATTTATGTGACTCTTCCATTTTCTTCACAGACTTTTCTATATGTAGGGCATGGAATTATGGGGCTAATCTCATCAAAAGCTTCTAGTTGATATTGATTCATCGTCGTGGTCATCGTTTTCTTCACTAAGAGGGTGGAAGTAGCTTCATATGCCAATGTTACAAAGTTGATAGTCATCAAATTCTCGGAAAAAAAAGATGAGGTGCCGACAAAGAATGCCAAAAAGGACAATGTCAAAAGTTTGTAGTCTGTTCAAAGATCAGACACCATATCATAGAGCAACAAAGGCAGCCAAAAAGAAGAAGAACAAAAAAAAAAAAAAAAACAAATTAAGGATTGTAGGAAAGATGACCGAGACTTGTAAAGATTGGCATAAAGAAGTTACCTTTTATCTTCTATGATTATCGAATGTTGGCCAGGACTTTTGCCGGGGCAACATCTTATCCATTGGTTTATGGAATGGAAGCATTTTTCCAATTGAACCTAATCAAAGAAAAGGTTAAAAGTTATTCATAATGGTTAGATGATGCAAGCTTACGACAAAGATGTTTATCCTAGAGAATTCCACGAGGGGAACCTGATCTTTCTTTTACAAAAGGGTTTTAGAGAAAAGCATATGCCAAACTAGAAAGGACCTTATGTTGTAGAGAAGGCATGTTCTAGAGGAGCATTGATATTGACCTAGACGGATGGCGAAGACTTGCCTAATCTGGTGAATTTAGGTTCAGACAAGAAGTATTTTACCTGAGAAGAGAAGGGCCAATGTGAAAAATCACAAAGGGTGCCTTGAGCTCAAATTCATTAAAAAAATACCAAAAAAAAAAGAAAAGAGAAGAAAAAAATAGAAGAAAAAATAAAAGAAAAGAAAAGAAAAAGGAGAGGCCAAGGTAAAAACCCGCAAAGGGCGTTTTAAAACCAAAGAGGTTTTAAGCTGAAAACCCGAAAAGGGTGGCTCAAATTTTGATCAAAGATAGAGCATGTGGTAGTCTTGCTATGCCTGAATTAATAGTGAGGAAGTATGCTACGTCTTGGGGCATTGACAAAGTACTCTGGATCCTTTAAACACGTATTAAGCTCAAAATGGTCCTTAAGAAGTTTGTATAGAGAATTCAGGCTGCGATATCTAGGGCACCTTGCTTTTCTCTTACCCATTTTGAATTTGCTATCTTTGATTATCTTATTCTTTCCAAAGATACACCCCAATCAATTTTCTTTTATGGCCTTGGTTATCTTTGATTATTTTATTCTTTTCAAGATATACCCCAATTAATTTTCTGGGTTATTTTTTATTAACTTATTTGTTTCGAGCTATGCTCCTGATTAATTTCTTTCTCGTCCATTATTATGATCTTTTTCAAGCATTTTATATTGAAATAAAGATTAATGGACTAATAATACTTTCACAAAAGGAGTTTCGCATATTACTCTAGAAGCATTTAGATATTACAAGAAATTGAAACAGAACAATTATTTAAAAATTTCCATATGTAAGGATTGGAAATACTTGAGAAAAAGTCTAGATTGAGACTATTTCTTTGAATTTTCTATCCAAATGGTGATTGGACAAAATAATGAGTTGAGCAATATCAATCCTAAAAGAGGATCATTTTGCAAAGCATTTTCTTTGGGTCATAACATTCGGGGAATGGTATGACAGACCAAATTGATGGGAAAGGATTCAAAACCCTTGAATTACAGTGGAATGGATTGAAGTTGAAACAGATCATGTACCCTTAAATTGCAATAAGAATGGATTAAAAATTTTCAAATTCTATAAATCATGGTAGGATGATTTGAAGGTGGTACAAGCCTTATGTTCCAAGGTTCAACTAGAGTGGGCCTTGAAATTACCATGGGGCAAATTATTTGAGCAAAATATGATTGATACTTTGAGAGGAACAAAAATGAAACCCCGAAGAGTGATGACACTTTAAATAAGAATCATTCTCATGAAATTTTGCATAACACATTCAGTTAGTACCATTTGATTCATTCCGATCATAACATCCTAATCATTTTTCATAAGCATATACCCATTCTATAGGTTATGTCCCTTAGAGGACAATGTAGAAGGGTAGACTGAAGATAGCAGTCTGGCATACCTCAGTTTGCAGGAAGAAAATTAAAGATACTAGTCTGGCATTCCTGAGTTTGCAGGAAGCAGATTGAAGATAGCATATCTATCATTCTTGAGTTTGCAGGAAGTAGATTGAAGATAGCAGCTGGCATTCCTGAGTTTGCAAGAAGCAGATTGAAGATACCAGTGTGGCATTTTTGAGTTTGTAGGAAGCAGATTGAAGATAGCAGTCTGGCATTCCTGAGTTTGCAGGAAGCAGATTGAAGATGGCAGTCTGGCGTTCCTGAGTTTGCAAGAAGTAGATTGAAGATAGCAGTCTGGCGTTCTTGAGTTTGCAGGAGGCAGATTGAAGATAGCAGATCTGGCATTCCTAAGTTTGCAGGAAGCATATTGAAGATAGCAATCTGGCATTCCTAAGTTTGTAGGAAGCAGATTGAAGATAACAGTTTGGCATTCTTGAGTTTGTATGAAGCAGATTGAAGATAGTAGATCTGGCATCCTTGGGTTTGTAGTAGAGCAGATTGAAGATACCAGTCTGGCATTCTTGAGTTTACAAGAAGTAGATCGAAGATATCAATCTAGCATTCCTAAAAATATAGGAAGTAGATTGAAGATAGCAGATTTGGCATTCCTGAAGTTGCAGGAAGAAGATCGAAGACATTAGTCTGATCTCCCTAAGTTGCAGTAGAACAGACTAAGGATAGCAGATTTTGTCTTCCTGTAGTTGCAGTGAAGCAGATTGAAGCTATTAGAATTATTTGAAATCAAGATGAAGTTCAAATACCATTGTAGTGGAGTTGGAAGTCATTTGAAGAAAACAAGGGCTAGGAGCCAAGGCTTGGCTAAGACTGGGCAAAATTTGTCCTTTTATAGTCTTTGCTTTATTCTCGTTACACGAAAATGAGTAAAGAGGGGTAGCTGTAGTAGCCCATTTGTGCCCGGGCCTGTATAAAACAGAAAAAAATAAAAAATAAAAAATAATAGAATGTCCATGTACAATTCATTTAACAAAACCAAATTAAATAAGCCCAAAACCCTCATTACAATAGCCCAGTCCTTAAACCTAATCAGACCAAAAGCTAAACCCCAACCCATTCCTAAATAGAATACCCATCCAGGACCCAAGCTCGCGCGGCCTAAAAGGGCCCAAAACCTAAACAAGTTTCAATAAGCCTAGGGTTTTATAAAACCCTAGGCATCGCAAGAGCCAGTGTCCCAACCTTCGCGCCGTAAGCGCCGCAGCCACCAGCCATCGTCAAGCCGCGATTCGCGTGAGTAATGCCCTATCACTGCCGCTCTCTTCGTCTCCACCTACAAAAAGGGAAAGAAACAACAACAAAAATGCGAATCGATGTTTCCTTTTTATTTCTGGGTTGTAAAAACCCCAAGAACTTGTAACAGACATATATAGAGAGAATAGACAAATATTTCACAAAAACTCAGATAAATAAAATCCAAAAACGTTGTTATAGAGGTGATTCTCTCAAAGTTTTCATTCTTTATTATTATTATTATTATTATTATTATTATTATTATTATATTTATGTTAGATCTATGCATTTTTTACAAAAATATATATAATAAAAATACAATTTACCTCTTGATTGCAACGGAAAATGGAAGCTTTAGCCTCCGGTAATCGTATATGGTGGTGCGTGAGGCGCGTGGCGATGGTCTGAAAGACCAATGATCCGAACCCAGACGAGGGTGTCGAGAGGGTTTTTGAATTTTTTTTAAAAACAAGGTGCCAAATGATTTTTTGCCTGGATACTGACTTATATAGCAGTATAAAACGACGTTGTTTTTGCTTAAGCCAATAAGCATTAAAACGACGTCGTTTAAAGACCAGGGTCAATGCGTTGACCCAAAAACCCGGGGAGGATCCAAGCGTTTTTGTTAAAAGGACTAATTGTCATTTTGGTCCTTCCGCCATTTTAGTTCTTTAAACTAAGTTCAATTTAATTTTTTTTATTTTTGATAAATTAGCCTTGAAATTTACTGTCTATTTCAATTAAATCCTCGGGCTCCTTAAAGACTAAAATCAGAAAGACGTCATTTTGGAAAAAAGGCATAATTGCCTAATGAGTCCCTACAGTGTGACGCACGTTTTAATTTAGTCCATTTATATTTATTTTATTGCTATTTAATCCTCCTTCCTTTATTTATTTTTATTTTATTTTTAAAATTATTCTAATATCATATTAAATCATTTTATCATATTAAAATTTTATATTATTTTATATTATTTTGTTAATTTTATTAAAATTCATATATATATAATTTTTATATGTATTATTTTATAAGTATTAAATTATTATTTATTATTTATCATTTTATTTTGTTTAATATTATTTTATTATATACTATGATTTATGTATTTATTATTATATTATAGGTTCTTGTATATTATATAGTATTATATCTTATATATTTTTTTAAAAATTTTGTTTTATATAAAATCTATTTATATTATATAACCTATTTTATTTATAATATTTATTATATATGTAATTTTATGATTAATATATTATATATATGTTTTTTATATAAAATACTATATACTATTTATTAATTATTTTATATGTAATTATGTATTAAAGTATTAAATTATATATATTTATTATAAGTATTTTTTACTTTAAATTATATATATATATTAAATAATTTTAAAATCGTCACATTCTTCTATTTTTTATATCAATGTTTAAATATATTATTCCTTTTTATTTAGTTTTGTTATTTCGTGAAGGTCTTAATGATCGCTATTTATTTTATATTACATGTTTATTTATTTATGTTCTCTTGATTGTTTATTATTGCTTAACATAGTGCTTTATTTATTCATGTTATATTATTCTTTTATTATTTATTGTTAATATAATTTGTAGTTTTATAGAATTGCTATTGAATATGTATGTCATAATATCTTATTTAAACCACTATTTTATACCTTTTGAATTGATGCATTTTATTCAAACATTTTTAAAAAAATACAGTGATATCTAATATTTAGGGACTTCGAGAAAAATTGTGCCTTAACTCACTAGGTTTCGATTTTTATCATTGAACTTAAAATATTAAGTATCACTTTTCTTTTAAAATTGAAATTCATAAATTTCCAAATCAAAACTTATTCTCTCAAATTCAAAACGTTGTATCCTAACTTACTGGACATATTGTTTTGTGTTTTGAGATAATAATTTTCTACTAATAAAGACGAGCCTAACTTCGAAGTCGTGAGATGTTATATCCTAACTTACTGGATATAACATTTTATTTGATTTGAAATAGGTAAGTCTTGGTTTTCTTTCTAATAAAAGGATCATATTTTAAAATTTTTCAAAATTTCAACATTTGGACATGATTTTATCGATTAGGTTCCAATTTTTGGGCGTTATGAGGGTGCTAACTCTTCCTCATACGTAACCGACTCCCGAACCCATTTTGTTATATTTCATGGACCAAAATTAATGTTTTGAAATAAGATGTTTTATAAGGTGATCCAATCACACCTAAGGAAAAAGGGATTGGTGGCAACTCCCGTTTTTATTTTTTAAAGTCGATCCCCATTTTTTATAAAAATTTAAAAATAGTTTCAACAAGGGGATCAATGCATTTATGCCTTATCAATACATTGGTGATTATTGTGGAGTGTTAGAGGATTAATTTGTGTACCCATACTTGTCTCTGCATCCAGATAATAGGGACTAAAAAGTAAATAGTGATATGAGATTCTGATTTTTGATAATGAAACGTTATAATGGTTCTGATAATGAAATGTCAACCTAATTTAGAAAAGGTTATGTCATACTAATTCAATAATGAAACATCACTATGATTATGATAATTATTATTCTGGTTTTGAAAGTGATTTGTTAGATTATCCATTTTTGATAATGAGATTGACAAGACAAAAAATATCATGAAAGCATTGGTACTAGTACCAAATATTATATCGTGTTGTTGATGTAACATCAGATGGTAGAATTGATTTATAGATTTGATATATGTATTAATATCCTACTTATTAGCTTAATGTTTTTACATATTGAATTCATATTGTTTTAGTAACACTGAGTATACAACACTCAACATATGGGTTTGATTGTTTCCATGTGTAGGTCCAGAACATGTTTGATAGATTAAAGTTTTCGCGAAGCATCCTAAGTTCAACAACTCAGCTCAAACTTAGTTGGTATTCTCTTTGTTAGCAAGTGGTTAAAGGCATGAAACTAAGTTGAGTCCTATGGTTTAATGTCATTTTGGGTATTTTAATATGTCTTAGTACTTGATGGATTGTTAAGTAACTTAATGATGAATTTGGTTATCTAATTTTGAAGTTTATATGCATGACTATGCTTGGTTGATAATTGGGCTAGGTGATGATGTACTAGATGCTTTGCTTTTAAGTTGTTTGATTGTGTTTTTAGATGTCAAATTGATATTTTGGAATTAGGTGACATAATAATTTTACATAGGTATGGTTTGGTTGTTGAAAAAAATCCAGTTTAAAAATAGTTTTATGTCACAATGAAAAATTAAAAATTTGAAAACCAAGCTAATTTGTGATATTTATAGAAATAAACTTTTCCCAAAAAGTACATGTGCTTTGTGCGAGACGGATCCTAGATGTTCTTAACTTTCAACCAAACAACCTTCTCCGCTTCTCGTACCATGAATCACTTGGAATGTGGGCTCGAACAATCACGAATCAAACACAAAACCATAAACAATTTTTTTATTTCCAAGAGGAAAGTAATTCTCTCTTAATAAAAACTGGTAGAATTATTATTCCCAGAAAATAGAATTTATACTTAGAAAATAAATTCTCACTAATTTCGGGCAGAATAGCAATATCTCAAAGTTGTGTGTTTTTAGCCCTACCAGATAGAAAAATCCTCATTGAATTAGTAGAATACAAATAATACTTAACTAATAGAAAAACTAGTCCCCTACTAAGGTCTCTCCTGTATGGGGTCCAATATATGTGCTTCTTGAACCTTTAACCTAGCACTTTATAATTTAATCCAACCTAGAACATGTTTTTCTATTTCCTAAAATAAAATAAATTTCTAATTAATTTAAATTTCTCAACCCAATTATAATTCCATTAAAGTCATGACAACTTTATTGTAAAAGAATCTATGAGAAACTATATTTAATTTCTATGTTCAATGGATTCACAATGACAAATTAATTTAACTCAATTTTGAAATTCAATTATTTAATTAAATAATAATTCAAAAAACTCAAATTAATTCTTAGGCCTTTTTCATACTTAGTGAAAAAACACATTCATTTCCGAATGTAACTCATTTCTCTAAATTTATCATTTTCATCCATTTCTTTTCATTTGATTCTTTATGCAATTCATTTTTGGTTTCAATGAGCTAGTAGAGGGATTGATTGGACATATATAATTAGAGTTTAAATGATTTATAATTAAGTTCCTACTTTTTGCCTATTAATTATAAACTCATTTGGTCACGCAGTTATTCCATTATAGTATCATGGTTGAGCTCTCCCTAATTACATACCATTACAAAAGCTACTCAATCAATGTTTGTCTAATGACCTTGTCATAAGTGTGTTACTCTTATAGGATATATTTAATTTATTTGAGATAAATCCGTTCTCCCAGTATGATTCTATTTTATCTCATTGTAACAATTACATCTTCCTTAACGAAAAGGCAATTACTATTGAATAGTAATTAATTTATTTAGCACAAAGATAAACGATCTATGACCATGTTTACTTTTCATCTATCATGTAATGTCAATGAGAGGATATCATTTACCCATTTCTTAAACTCAGACTTTTATTTGCATCAAAGTATATAAGTCAGAGATAAATAGTCCATCATCCATTCAAGATTAAGGTATGCCGCACTATGAATTTCACAAATAGATAATTCCATAAACGAATTTAGGATCTATTCTACTTGGATCTTGTCTGATGTATTGTCAGTCTAGTTAGTCACATCTATGTCTCTATCTTCTAGGATTCATTCACTCCAATGCTCAAGAGAAAGCATCTCCCCAATTGGACTTGATAAATGACATATTAGTCTTTCAATTGGTTTGCTCATTTACGATTAGACTAAGGACATGTTTAGGTTCATCTACTAATGTAAGTTGTCGTTCTATATTACGACTCGACTATGTAATACAACTAAGTATAAGTGTAATGCCCCAAAATTCATATTCCTATTATCGTTAAAATGTGACACAAATATGTATCTGCTTCAGTGGTTAAGTGTTCTGGGTGTGTGTTAGAGGTCCCAAGTTCAAGCCCTAGCTTTATAAATCTTTTATATTTTTCTAATTTAAGCCTTGTGCTTGAAGAGTGGGCTTATATTTGATTACTTGTAAGTTCTTACCAAAATAGGCCTACTAGTCTAGTGGTTAAATTTAGTGTTAGTTTACTGAGGGTCTTGTGTTCAAATCTCAGTTTGAGCGTGAGTATTATTTTTGCTCTGCTATCTCGAGGAGTTTCGTTGGAGTAGGATTCTGAGTAGTGGGTAGTTGGTGGAGAAAATTTGGGGATAGGCTGATATATTTTATTTTTCTTTTATTTTATTGTTAATTTTTTTTCCCTAAAATCTTGGTTTCTTCCAGACCTTGTTCATCTTCTGAAAACAAAGAAAAATCCCCAATTTTGCTTCGTTTCCTCTATTCTCTGTCAAAGGGTTTATTCTTTTAATTCCTTTTCGTGACTTTACCCTAGTCCTTGATCTCGTGTGATTTTAGCATTTGATTCTGGTATACTCGGTAAGTGGGTTGCGTTGCATTCTTTGTCATTTGATTTCTAAGGTTTAAAACCTTGCTGTATTTTTGTGTAGGAGAAGTGGTGGAAAAAGCAGATTCTTTTCAAAGGTCTAATCTAGGGGTGTAGAATGTAAGTGAGTCCGCCTTTTTCAGCTTAGGTTGAAGGATTTGTTAATCGAAGTCTAATTTCATTCTGGGTATATTGTTTTTAGGTTGCGGAGGGCTCGGGAGTGTATTTGCACTGAATTCGTACCAGGTGTGTACCTAAAAATGCAGAAAATAGGGTTTCGATGAAAGTCAAAAACCCCATTACCGATGCCACACCGTTCGATCCATACGGCTAAGGCCAAATTGGGCTGTATGGGCAACAAGAACGTGTGGGCCCATACAGGCAGACCATATGGGCGTTTGAGCCCATTTAACTAAAATGTGTTCTAAGGTTTCACGGGTCGCCCAAGTCGACTATGAACCTACTGTAGGGTCGGTAAGCACTACTTAGACCCCTAAATGCGTGAACTATATGTGTGATGTATGTACTGAGCACAATGATTATATGAATGAATATTGAACTATATATATAATTGATATTCATGTATTAGCATGTCATATACTATATGTTACATTGCATTGGGTTGGGATGTTGATATTTGGAGGAAGTGTACTGAAAGACTCTTAAGCCTATTATCTGGCAGCTCAGCTACAATTTACTGATTATGTGCCGTATTTGGTACTACTTAGAGTGTAACACCCCTAACCCGTAATTGTCACCGGTCTAGTGTTAAGGAGCATTACCGATCAATCTAGCACATTTATAATCTTTTTACAACACAAAGTCAATCATCCTCCAAACATATCAAAATATATGTATATAGTCCCTTAATTAGGTTTACGAGACCATAAACACGTGTTAGAAAGGCATCGGGACTAAACCAAACACATACAAAATTTTTGGAAAAATCAAAGAGTTTTTCAAAGTTACATAGGTCACACGCCCGTGTAGGTAGGTCGTGTGCCTCACATGACCTCGGACACGATCGTGTGTCCAAGCCGTGGCAAAACAGGGCATACATACTGACTTGTCCACATGGCCTGAGTGTAACACCCCAAACCCGACCCATGCGGTATGACCAGATCTGGCATGTCACATGAAGAAAACGATTTAAAGAACTTATGTTTCTTACTAAAGAGGCTATTGTTTAGGAAAATAGATTTAGAAATACTCGATAAAAATACTACTACTCTTGATAGGTTAATTGAAGAATCAATAATTAAACTAGTGATCTTTTAAAACCGTGACTTTTGAAAATGTTGTTGATAATTCGAAAGAGAATTTCTGAGTTAAATTATTTGTAAAAGTTTGCTATGAAATCCATTTGTTAATCTATTTTGGAAAACCTTAATTTATGATTTTATAAAATCCCCATTTAAAATAATATAAGAAAATAATAAATATGTCCAAACATAAACCAAATTAAAGTTTATCCCAGAGGCCTTATTACAACTTAAAACCCAAAATAGTAAAAGTAATAAAGCGGAAAAAAATGAAATTTACTAAAGTCCAAAAACACCATTTCTTAAGTATAGCCTCCACCAAGTCATCTATGGCCCAAGTCCACATCACTGAGCATTACCTGAAAGGATTAAGGAAAAGGAGTGAGTTACAAGAACTCAGTGTATAATCCCCTTACCGTTATCCACTAGCCCTGAACCCGTATAGCAACATCTTGGGCCTAAACCCATTTACAAGTAATAAATAAATGAAATGAATGCAACCCATCCCATCCAGCCAATCTCTCCCCCAACCAGCCAATCTCTCTGTGGGGATCAAGTCAACCCATCTCGCCATTCTCTCCAATTTGTAGTCAAGCTGCCATTTATAATATTTGTGGCTGAGCCACCAAAATCATATACGGTAATATAATTGGCACAAACCTTGGGTAAATACATTTAGCACAAGCCATAATCACGATGGCATAAAGCCATATTTAAGTTGGCACATAGCCATTATCAGAATTTATGGCAATGCCACCAGGCTACACTTCTCTTCATTCAATTTTCCCATCCCATGCAATATGTAAAGATGCAACATACATAATATCATAAAATATCCACATGTATAACAGCCATTAGTCTAGTAATTTATTACGGTGAATCGGCCCATTATTGAGCTTTGTAATTTGGCCTACTAAGGCATTCTAGCAATTTGGCCCATAGGGGCATTTTAGTAATTCGGCCCATAGGGCATTTTCGTAAATCTAACAATTTTAAAATACCGATTTTGAAAAATCTATAGAAATAATGTAATTTAAGCAAATTTCCTGGTTATGCCATATTACGATTTTAATCATATAAATAATAATGATCTTATTTTCTAACGTGATATCGAATCATGAATCTACGAAATTTCGGTGTGAGATTACACATCTGATTACGGTAAGTATTAAACCCTCTTGATTGTAGGCACCTATGACAACATAATACTCGATTAATCCAAATCTAAATCAATGATCTAAAATACTTACTCTCAATATCGTGAACGACCACGATTTGTTTATTCTCACCGGATGATGGTCCACAACCCTGTGGGAAATTTCGAACCGCTAAAACCGCTCTACGCTTGAACTTAGGAGTAGGAATCGTAAATCCACCCCTTTTGAGTCCTCCAATTGCTTTTCCTTTCGAATCGGTACCACTTGCCTCTATTGGAAAAAGTCTTAATCAAAATGATATTTCAATGATATAAACCGATTATCTAAGGAAAAGGTTCGGCTTACCACTATTTCGTAGGATCCACAAATGAATAAAAACGAGCGATTTAGTCCCTAAAATAAACGATTAGTCATAACCACTATTCCGTTTAGCAAACTAACCGATCAATGAAATGGATCAAAATTAACCATGACGAATCCCTTACCTTAACGATGATAAATCCGATTCCCAACGTTTGTACTTATGGCTACGGATGAGTCAAAAATATAAAATTTAGCTTTTCACTATTACACTACAAAAAGAAAATGATTAAGATATGAAGGAGTATGGAAAAACACCATTTCGGTTTAGAAACAAAATGAAACAATCGAATGATGAGGAACACTCATTCGGCTAGAGAGAAAAGAGAATGAAAGGATTAGAATAAAGTCATTTACCCAATTTAATCAAAGAAGAAATGTTCAACTTGCAAGATGGAAAAGAAAAGATGATCAAAATTCAGATATTGAAGAAGAAAAAAAAGAAAAAGATTGAAGGAATAGTGGAGAGGAAAAAGAAGTGATGAACCAAGGATGATTAGTGAGTTTCGACCATCAAAAGAAAATGAGCAAGAGTGGGTTGAGGTTACGGCAAAACAAAAGAAAAGAAAGATAAACAAATGGCTAGTGTTTTTCGGCCACACAAAAGAAAAAAAAGTGCTCAATTTGGCTTTAGAGTTTCGGCAAGTAAAAGAAAAGTATTGAAAGAGAAAACACCAAAGAAAATGCCAAAAGAAAAATAAGCATCTCAAGCACCAAAACTAGCACAATGACTAGGAAAATTCGACTCTCATCACCCCCTCCCGAAACCGTGTATACTTTTACTAAGAGGATCAAAATTGACCAAAAACTTTTTCCAAAACATCTTCCCCAAAACCGGCCAACATATCCCCCTTCTTACTCCTTTCTTTTACTCTTTTCCTTACACTCCTTACCATATTTCCTTAGCCATCTTTCTATAATTAAAAAGTATCCCTTACCACAAATACAACCATGGCCGACACTTAGGAAAGAAGTATAAAAAATTAGCCAAAATAATTTGTACTTGGTGGGATTCGAACCTCTTCCATCCATGCTCTCCACTTGATGCCACAACCTCCTTGCCATATGCTTACTTATGCTATCAAAATACACACTTATTACCTTAAGTCTTGATGCCACTTACATTCTCTCCTTTAAGTGCTTAAACACAAAAATTTTGCTAAGGCCCAACTCAATCCCGAGCCTTCTTAGGACCCCTAAACATACAAAATTAACATTTTTAACTAGCCTATCGCATGGTTAAATGCAAAACATAAAATTCTAAATTTTAGGATATTACAATTCTACCCCCTCAACGAAAATTTCAGCCTCGAAATTTACCTGATTAAAAGAGATGAGGATATTGCTGTCGAATCGCATCCTCAGGCTCCCACAGTACCGACTTTCTTCTCAGCACCATAACATCTTGATCTAAAATATGTACTGGTTCCTCTTCAAAAGACAAGTCAGGTCTTAACTCAACTTCCTCCACTGGTACAATATGAGATGGATCCAAACGATAACGCCTTAACATAGAGACATGGAATACACTATGTATCTGATTGAACTCCGGAGGTAACTCCAGCTGATAAGCCATTAGCCCAACACGCTTCAGTACACAGTAAGGTCCGATGAATCTAGGGCTTAACCTGCCTTTCCGCCCAAATCTTAATATCTTTTTCCAAGGTGAGACCTTCAGAAAGACCTGATCACCCACCGCAAATTCTATATTCTTATGCTTCAAATCCGCATATGATTTCCTCCTATCTGAAGCTTCCTTTAATTGAGCCCAAATTACTTTAACTTTTTCCTCCATCTTCGAGATCAAATCAGGACCCAACAACTGTCGCTCTCCTAGCTCAGTCCAACAAGTAGGAGTACGACACTTGCAACCATACAACACTTCGTAGGGTGCCATCTGGATACTGGATTGATAGCTATTGTTGTATGCAAACTCTGCCAATGGTAGAAAATCTTCCCAACTACCCCTAAAGTCGATCACACATCCCCTTAACATGTCTTCTAGAATCTGGATTACTCTCTCTGACTGACAATCTGTCTGTGGATAAAATGTCGTGCTGAAATTTAGTATTGTCTCCAAAGCTTTATGTAGAGCCTTCCAAAATCGTGATGTAAACCTAGGATCCCTTCGATATAATCGACACTGGTACCCCATGCAACCTCACGACTTCTACTATACACAACTTGGCCAACTTTTGCAATGAATAATCCATACGAATAGGTAAGAAATGAGCAGTCTTCGTTAATCGATTCACTATCACCCATACGGAATCTTTCTTAGTAGGCGTTAAGGTAACCCACTAACAAAGTCCATCGTTATTCTTTCCCATTTCCATAATGGGATTTTTACCGTTTGAAGCAACCCTGATGGCAGTTGATGTTTCGCTTTCACCTGTTGACATGTCAAGCAATTGCTCACGAAGTCAGTAACCTCTTATTTCAACCCTGACCACCAATACTACTCTCAAAGGTCTCTGTACATTTTGTTTCGGGGTGCATAACATATGGACTAATATGCGCCTCACGCAGAATCATTTGTCTCAATTTCGAATCCCTGGGCATACAAACTCTTCCGCAGAAACATAATACTCCATCACTATTTAATCCAAAATCCCCTATCTCACCACTTTTACTTGCTGAAGTCGAGAACCCAATATTTCATCTAACAACTGCTTTTCTTAATCTGATTTACCCATACATGCTTCACCTGAAGTTCGGCTAACAGGCTACCATCTTCATAAAGGCTGAGATGAGCGAACATCAATCTCAAATCCACTATCACCTTATGACTTAACGCATTTGCCACCACGTTAGCCTTTCCTAGATGATACTCGATTGAGAAGTCATAATCTTTCAATAGTTCTATCCACCTCCGCTGTCTTAAATTCAACTCCTTATAGGTAAAGAGATACTTCAGACTCTTATGATCCGTATAGATAATCGACTTCTCCCTGTACAGATAGTGTCTCCAAATATTTAGAGCAAACACCACTGTAGCTAACTCCAAATCATGCGTGGGATAGTTTATCTCATGCGGCTTTAATTGACGAGATGCATAAGCCACCACTTTTCCCCCTTGTATCAACACACATCCCAAGCCCATGTGTGATGCATCACAATAAATAATAAACTTCTTACAAGCCTTAGGATGAATCAATACTGGCGCTTCTGTTAGAATATTCTTCAATTTTTCAAAGCTCTCTTACTGCTTATTTGACCACACAAATGGTACTTCCTTACGCAACAACTTAGTTAGGGGTGCAGCAATCAACGAAAACCCCTCAACGAAATGCCTGTAATACCTAGCCAAACCTAGAAAACTCTAAATTTTTGCCACTAAATTTGGTGGCTTCCAGTCCAATACAGCCTCGACCTTTCGAGGATCAACTATAATTCCTTGGCAGAAACAACATGTCCAAAAAAGGTCACCTTCTTTAGCCAAAATTCACACTTACTAAATTTGGCATACAATTGCTTCTCCCTTAATAACTGCAATACAACCCATAGATGTGAATCATGCTCCTCTTCTGTGAACACCATCACAAATCGGTCTAGATAGGGTTGGAAGACTCGATTCATCATGTCCATAAATGTAGCTGGTGCATTTGTCAATCCAAATGGCATCACTAAGAACTCGTAATGCCTATATCGAGTTCAAAATGTAGTCTTATGAATATCCGCCTCCTTGACCTTTAATTGGTGATATCCCGATCTCAAATCTATCTTCGAGAAAACTGAAGCTTCTCGCAGCTGATCGAATAGATCATTGATCCTCGGTAATGGATACTTGTTCTTGATCATCAACTTATTCAACTGTCTATAATCGATGCATACGCATTGATCCGTCCTTTTTAATGAACAAGACCGATGCTCCCCACGGTGACACACTCGATCGAATAAATCCACGATCCAACAACTTTTGAATTTGAGCTTTAAGCTCCGCTACCTCCTTCGGAGCCATTCTATAAGGAGCAATAGACACCGGAGCCATCCTTGGCAACAACTCAATACAAAACTCCACTTCTCGATCCAGAGGCAATCCCAGAAGCTCCTCGAGAAAGACAACTGAAAACTCTTTCACCGTTCTAACACTCTCAACTGACAACTCTTTGACATCCAAAGTACTGATAAAGGCTAAGAACGCTCCACACCCCTGACGTACCAACTTTTCTGCCTTTAGAGTCGATACCACATTAGACAGATAGTTTTTCTTTCTCCTATCATCATCACTTCCTTATCCTTTGAAGTTCTTAGTACCATCTACTTCGCAGCAGTACAGTCCAAGTTCGCGCGATGCTTAACCATCCAGTCCATGCCCAAAATAAGATCGAACTCGTCGAATGGCAGTTCCATCAGATCCGCTAGAAATACTTCCCCTTGAATTTCTAAGGGCACATCTTTAAACAACTTATTTACTACCACTGACTGTCCTAAAGGGCTAATTACAGTTGTTTCCCTAGCAGTAATCTCAGATATAATATTCAGGGTTCCAGACACATCACAAGCAACATACAAATGGTTGGATCCAATATCTATCAAAGCAGTAACAGGTACATCAGAAATGAAGAACGTACCGGTTATAATGTCAGGTGCATCGCTATCCTCTCGACGTCTAACCGCGTAAACCAAACCTGGCTATCTCGCCTTCGTGTTACCCTTATTACCAGTACCTCTACCCGGTGCACCCTGACCTCGTCTTACGCCATTACCACCTCGACCTGGACAACGGCCTCTCGGTGGCTGCTAAGCGCCTCTAGCTGGATGTGCAAATCTATTACGAACTCCCTGATTCTGAGCAGGCTCTCGAGGGCAATCCCTAAGCCGATGGTCATTGGATCCACATCTGAAACAACCATCAGTTCTATTCCAGCATTCATCCGAGTGAAGTCTCCGACAATCCGCATAAGGCTGTAACTGATTAGTAACAGTTGGAGCACCCGCTCGAACTGGTCCCTCATTTCTGGGCCTTTTTTGAAAACCTCTAGCAGAACCTGAGTACCCAAAGTCTCTCTTGTTCTTGTCCCTATCCTTGTCTCGATTTTACTGCTCCGAGTGTTTAACCTCCTCAGCTATTTTAGCTTTTTCCACTAGTGTGGCAAAATTTCTCTCATTCTATGGGGCAATCAGTACCCGTAATTCATCATGCAATCCATCCTTAAAATGCACATAGCTTTCATAATCAGTCGACACTATTCCCGGGCATATCGACTCAGACATAAAAATTCCTCCTCATATGCTGCCACAGATTTACCTTCTTGGACCAGATTCAGAAATTCCTTTCTTCGAGCATCTACATAACTAGCCTCAACATATTTCCCCTAGAATGATGTCTTAAAGAATTCCCAGGTAATACGATCAGCTTGAGTGCCTTCCCGAATAGTGAGCCACCACTGATACGCTTCGTCTCTCAACAACGACACAACCCCCTTCAATTTTTGCTCGGCGGTGCAATCTAGGTCATCCATGATCCGCTCCATAGCCTCAAGCCAGTATTTCGCTACATTAGGGGCTACACCGAAATACCTCTAAAAACTTCATCCCCATTTGATCTAATCGCTCTGATATCGACCAACGAGCTGTCGACCCAGTTCTTGCCCCAGCAACCCTTTTCAGAACTCGTAACATTGCTTGGGACAGAGCATCGTCCTCTCTCATACGATCATGTGACCCAGCTTCAGTCACTGGTGATGCAAGTGTGTCCATTTCTGGCATATGTCCCAATGCCTCAGATACAACCCTAGCACCTCGGCCTCTACCATGGCCACATCTACCGCGTCCACGTCCTCTAACACTCATATTCACTAATGTTGATTTAATCTGATTACAAGTCTTATGAATCAATATACTATTCAATGTTTGTTAAACAATGTTTTATGGAGTATAGAAAGTAAATTCGTTTTTGCAAAACGTATCCTAAAGTCTCAATCTCTATAGTTTCAGCTCCTAAAACTAAAAGTTCTAGAGTATTCTATTTTGTGGAATTTTCCTTACCACAGTAATAACACAATAATTAAAAAATGAAAACAAATACTTGACTTGGTGCGGATACCCGTGGTGCCATACTTCCTTTAGAACATACATTTATAAATTAAAATTTTAAACAGCTTTGAAAACATTTTTAAACCCAAACCACAGTCGAGTTTTGCAACCTGACTTTGATACCATAAACTGTAACACCCCAAACTCGGCCCATGCGGAATGACCAGATTTGGCATGTCACATGAAGAAAATGATTTAAAGAACTTACGTTTCATACTAAACAGGCTATTGTTTAGGAAAATAGATTTAGAAATACTCGATAAAAATACTACTAATCTTGAAAGGTTAATTGAAGAATTGATAATTAAACTAGTGATCTTTTAAAATCGTGACTTTTGAAAATGTTGTTGATAATTCAAAAGAGAATTTTCAAGTTAAATTATTTGTAAAACTTTGCTATGAAATCCATTTGTTAATCTATTTTGAAAAACCTTAATTTATGATTTTAGAAAATCCCTATTTAAAATAATACAAGAAAATAATAAATATGTCCAAACATAAACCAAATTAAAGTTTATCCCACATGCCTTATTACAACTTAAAACCCAAAATAGTAAAAGTAATAAAGCGGAAAAAATGAAATTTACTAAAGTCCGAAAACACCATTTCTTAAGTATAGCCTCCACCGAGTCATCCATGGTCCAAGTCCACATCACTGAGCATTACTTCAAAGGATTAGGGAAAAGGAGTGAGTTACAAGAACTCAATGTATAATCCCCTTACCGTTATCCACTGGGCCTGAACCCGTATAGCAATATTTTGGGCCTAAGCCCATTTGCAAGTAATAAATAAATGAAAGGAATGCAACCCATCCCATCCAACCAATCTCTCCTCCGACCAGCCAATCTCTCCTGTGGGGATCAAGTCAACCCACCCGCCATTCTCTCAATTTGAAGTCAAGCTGCCATTTATAATATTTGTGGCTAAGCCACCAGAATCATATACGGTAATATAATCGGCACATAGCCTTGGATAAATAAGTTTAGCACAAGCCATAATCACGATGGCACAAAGCCATATTTAAGTTGGCACATAGCCATTATCAGAATTTGTGGCAATGCCACCAGGCTACACTTCTCTTCATTCAATTTTCCCATCCCATGCAATATATAAAGATGCAACATACATAATAACATAAAATATCCACATGTATAACAACCATTAGTCTAGTAATTTATTATGGTGAATCGGCCCATTATTGAGCTTTGTAATTCGACCCACTAAGGCATTTTGGTAAATCGGCGCACGGGGTATTTCGGTAATTCGGCCTATAGGGTATTTTCATAAATCTAACAATTTTAAAATACTGATTTTGACAAATCTATAGAAATAATGTAATTTTAAGCAAATTTCGATTATGCCATATTACAATTTTAATCATATAAATAATAACGATCTTATTTTCCAACGTGATATCGAATCATGAATCTACGAAATTTCGATGTGAGATTACACACCTGATTATGGTAAGTATTAAACCCTCTTGATCGTCGGCACCTATGACAACATAATACTCGATTAACTAACATAAGAGGTTTTTCTTAATCCAAATCTAAATCAATGATCTAAAATACTTACTCTCAATACTGTGAACGACCATGATTTGTTTATTCTCACCGGATGATGGTCCACAACCCGATGGGAAATCTCGAACTGTCAAAACCGCTCTACGCTTGAACTTAGGAGTAGGAATTGTAAATCCACCCCTTTTGAGTTCTCTAATCGCTTTTCCTTTCAAATCGGTACAACTTGCCTCCATTGGAAAAAGTCTTAATCAAAATGATATTACGATGATATAAACCGATTGTCTAAGGAAAATGTTCAGCTTACCACTATTTCCATAGGATCCACAAGTGAATAAAAATGAGCAATTTAGTCCCTAAAATAAACGATTAGTCACAACCACTATTCTGTTTAGCAAACTAACCTATCAACGAAAAAGATCAAAATGAACCATGACGAATCCTTTACCTTAACGATGATAAATCTGATTCCCAACATTTGTACTTATGGCTACGGATGAGTCAAAGATATAAGATTCAACTTTTCCACTATTACACTACAAAAAGAAAATGATTAAGATATGAAGGAGTATGGAAAAACACCATTTCAATTTAGAAACAAAATGAAACAATCGAATGATGAGGAACACTCATTCGGCTAGAGAGAAAAGAGAATGAAAGGATTAGAATAAAGTTATTTACTCGATTTAATCAAAGAAGAAGTGTTCAACTTGCAAGATGGAAAAGTAAAGATGATCAAGATTCAGCTATTGAAGAAGAAAAAAAAAGAAAAGATTGAAGGAATAGTGGAGAGCAAAAATAAGTGATGAACCAAGGATGATTAGTGAGTTTCAACCATCAAAAGAAAATGAGCAAGAGTGGGTTGAGGTTACGGCAAAACAATGGAAAAGAAAGATAAACAAATGGCTAGTGTTTTTCGACCACACAAAAGAGAAAGAAATGTTCAATTTGGCTTTAGAGTTTTGGCAAGCAAAAGAAAAGTATTGAAAGAGAAAACACCAAAAAAATGCCAAAAGAAAAATAAGCATCTCAAGCTCCAAAACTAGCAAAATGACTAGGAAAATTTGGCTCTCATCGCCCCTCCCAAAACCGTGTATACTTTTACCAAGAGGATCAAAATTCACCAAAAACTCTTTCCAAAACATCTTCCCAAAACCGGCCAACATATCCCCCTTCTTACTCCCTTCTTTTACTCTTTTCCTTACACTCATCCTTACCATATTTCCTTAGCCATCTTTCCATAATTAAAAAGTCTCCCTTACCATAAATACAACCATGGCCGACACTTAGGAAAGAAGTACAAAAAAATTAGTCAAAATAATTTGTTCTTGGTGGGATTCGAACCTCTCCCTCCATGCTCTCCACTTGATGCCACAACCTTATTGCCATATACTTACTTATGCTAGCAAAATACACACTTATTACCTTAAGTCTTGATGCCACTTACCTTCTCTCCTAAAGTGCTTAAACACAAAAATTTTGCTAAGGCCCAACTTAATCCCAAGCCTTCTTAGGACTCCTAAACATACACAATTAACATTTTTAACTAGCCTATCGCATGGTTAAATACAAAACATAAAATTCTAAATTTCTAGATATTACACTGAGACACGCCCGTGTGCCTCACCCGTGGTCGACACTGACTTGCACCACACGGCCAGTCACACGCCCGTGTGCAAGCCTGACTTGTTTCAATTTGCAAACTCAAATGACACGATCGAGCCACACTCTCGTGTCCTCAATCGTGTGAGCAATTATAGGCCATTTGCAAGGCTAGATTTGCCACCCACACTTGGGTTTACCTATAAGCATCAAACCATATTCATTTATACCTCAAATGGCAACCAAAACATACCAATATATGCTCCAATTAATCATCAACCACACCATTTATTTCCATAATCAATTTCAACTCAAATAAGTCTATCTAAAATACCATTTTCACATCCCAAATCATATAAGTCAAGCATCATATAATCCAGTCAAAAGTTCACATTTAAACCACAATTCTCATCAACCAATTTAAGCATGAAACATACCAAATTCATCATGCACATAACCCATATATATATACCAACATCATTCAACTTTCAAGCCATATCTCATGGCAAGACCTATACATTTCAATACATACCAAAATTACTAGCCTATACATGCCATATACCAAATATATACAACTTCTAAATGTACCAAAATTGATACCCGATAGTGTGATTTAGTCATTAACGATCCCTGGATCCGAGCTAGCTTTAAAGACATTGTAAAACAGAGAAACACAACACACAATAAGCTTTCAAAGTTTAGTAAGTTTGTAATATAATACATTTAACTCAATGATTTAAAATCAATATACAAATTAAACCATCACATAAATTATTTCACAAGATTGCACAATTTCATCCATAGTCAATACTCACATAGCCAACCAATTATCCACACCCAAAATCATCGACCACATAGGTTCCGTACATACCTTTGCCAACACTTAGTTATGAACATTCTTGCTACTCAATGCTCGATACCATATTTCAATCAATCTTTAGTAATCATTCGATTTACTCACACACTTAGTGCCAATTTCTTAGCCAAAGCTTTAATATCATCGCACACTTAGTGCCTTTATATTAAATAGAAATTAACTCGGTATCGTACACATAGTGCCAATGTAACACCCCAAACCCGACCCAAAAGTTAGGCCCAAATCTGGTGTGTCACAATGAAGAAAACGTATAAAGGATCTTGTGATTCGTACTAAAATAGGTGTAATTGAAGAAAACAAGTTTGATTTGAAATATTTGATAAAAATACTATTAATCTTTGAAAGGCTGATTGAAGAATCTATATTTGAACTAGTGATCTTTTAAAACAGTAACTTTTGAAAATATTATTGATAATTTGAAAGAAAGCTCGAGTTAAATTATTTGTACAAATTTGTTATGAAATCCATTTGTTAATCAAATCAATTTTGGAAATCGTTATTTAAGATTTTAGAAAAATCCTCATTTAAAACAATTTAAGAAAAATAATAAATACGTCCAAACATAAAGCAAGTTAAAGTTTACCCTAGAGGCCTTATTACAACTTTAAACCCAAACTAGTAAAAATAATCAAATAACCGTAAATAGAAATATAAAGTTCAAAAACACCATTTTTGAAGTATGGCCTCCACCGAGTCATCCATGGCCCAAGTCCACTTCACGGAGCATTACCTGTAAGGGTTAAGGTAAAAAGGGTGAGTTACTAGAACTCAGTGCATAATCCCCTTACCGTTGTCCACTGGGCTTGAACCCGTACAGTAATATATTGAGCCTAAACCCACTTACATAACAATGTATAAATGAAATAAATATATGCAACCCAACCCATTCTAGTAATCCATATGCTACACACCACCCGTACCATCCCATCACACATGTGGAGATCAAGTCAACCCACCCTGCCAAACACATCAATCGCAGGCAAGTTGGCATTTATAATATATTTTGATTGTGGCCAAGCCACCGAAATCATAGTGAATCATAATAACAAATATTTTTTGTGGCAGTGCCACCGGGCTACACTTCTTTTTGACATCTTTCCCATCCCATGCAAAATCATGTAAATGCAACATACATAATAATGCATAATATTTACAAATATAAACAAAAATCATTAATCCATAAATTTGTTAAGATAAATCGACCAATTACAGAACATTGCAATTTGACCCATAGGGGCATTTTCATAATTCGGCCCGCAGGGGCATTTTCATAATTTTACAAATAATCCCTATTTGACAAATCTTAGTATTTATGATGTTTAGGCAAAATACTCGATTCATACCATTCTATCGATTTTAAGTTTTCAGGCAACAATGATCGATATTTCTAGTATGATGCTAAATCACAGATTTACGAGATTTGATGTGAGATTACTCACCTGATTACGGTAAGTATTAAACTCTCTTGATCGTCGACACTCTCGGTATCGTGAATGACTACAATTTGTCTATTCTCATCGAATTATGGTCCACAACCCGGTGGAAAATCTCGAACCATCGATACCGCTCTACGCTTGAACTTAGGAGTAGGAATTGCAAATCCACCCCTTTTGAGTTCACAAATCACTTTTCCTTTCGAATTAGTACCACACTATATTCGAAGAATCCACGAGTGAAAAAGAACGAGCGTTTTAGACCCTATAATAACCGTTTAGTCCAACTAATCAAATAATGAACGATATCAAGTAATCTATAAAGAAACTCCTTACCTTAATGATATTGAATCCATCTCCACCGATTGACTTAAGGCTAGAATAATATTCGGCCACTCACTTAGGTCACTACGAAAAAGAGGAACCATTTCGATTTAGAGACAAGATACACAATCGAATAGTGGTAAACACCCATTCGGCTAGAAAGAATAAAAAGATGAAAAGAGAAAAGAAACTACTTACCGATTTGATCGAAGAAGAGGGTGTCAACACAAATGAGAAAGAAATTGTGAAGCAGAGATTATGGGTTGAAAGGTTTGGCTATAGAGGAAAAATGAACAAGAAAATTTGGCTATGAGAATATGGATTAGAGAAGAAGAAAGAAAAGTTGGAGAATTTTGTGAAAAAGAAAAGAAAGATGGAGAAAGAGTGCTTGACTAGATTTAGTTTTCAAAGGGAAAATAATTGAAAATAATTTGGTCACAAAGGGTAGATGGTTTCAGCAAAACAAAGAAAGAAAAGAAGAAAAAAAGAATACTCACTATTGGCTTTGGAGTTTTGAAAATGAGAGAAGAAATTGGAGAAAAGAACACAAAAGAATGCTAAAAGAAATTAGGCCTAACAAGCACCAAATTTTGCCAAAAGATTAATGAAAATTTCGGCTACCTAAAACCCCTCCCAAACCGTGTATCATCTTTACCAAAAGATGAACATTGTCCAAATATAATCTTTCCAAAACATCTTCCACACTTTAAGCCAACATGTTACCTATTCTTTCCTTTTCTTTTTTCCTTCTTTCCTTCCACTCATCCTTTCCTTATTTCATTAGCCATCTTTCCTAAAAGAAAAAGTCTTCCTTACCATAATTGAAGCCTTGGCAGACACCATGGATGAATAGCACAAAAAATAATCAAAATTTGCACCAAGTAGGATTCAAACCTCTTCCCCTAAAGCCCTTCATGTGACGCCACATTCTCTTTACCATATGCTCATTTATGCTAGCAATTTACTCACTTATTTCCATAAGCATTGATGCCACTTACCTTCTCTCCTTAAAGTGCTCAAACACTAAAATTTTCCTATAGTCTAACTTGAACTCGAAACTTCCTAGAAACCTCGTAACTTTCCAAAATCACTTTCCTAATAAGTCTAACTTGAAATAATGCCGTTCTATTGTTCTCAAAAATTTTAAACACTCCTATGCCCAAGGCCCAATGGGCCTAATTCTACTAGGCCCAATTTCGGGATGTTACAATTCTACCCCCTTAAAGAAATTTTGTCCTCGAAATTTCCAACCTACTACTAAATGCATCGCTCAAGTCACACCACTATGCTTTTGCTGCGCACTCTGATCTTAATAACACTAATGTACTTTTAACTTAATCTTAAATCCTCTCACACCAACCAAACATCTAACCACATAAGCAAGCAATTATCTACCACTTATACCTAAAATTTTCTACATTCAAACATCACATCCAACCAAAAAAAACCTGACTTGATGGTGGTGAAACAACCCCGAGCCTTATGCTTCTTAGACCCGTATCTCAAACATGCTCCTGACCTCTTCCAGCATTCACCCGGATGACGCCTTCTGCAATAATCGCAAGCTAAAAAGTTTGGACGTACCTTAACACCCTAAAGAATCGCGATCTCTTTTCTTCTTACAGTCCACGCACCCAACTCGAAGTGTCTCACCGATTCCTTTAACCTCCTTCAATACCTCCTTAACTAACTGAGTCAGCTCATCAACCCCAGCTCGATCATGAGATCTCATCTCAGCCACTGGCGAAGCTGGTGTGTCCATTTCAGACATATGCCTCGGTGCTGAAGATCCAGTCCTAGCACCTCGGCCTCTACCACGGTCGCGTGTACCTCGTCTGCATCCTCTTGTGCTCATACTACTGAGTCAAATTAGTCTAATTAAAAGTTTTATGAATTAGTCTATAGTTCCCGCTTATTAATAACAAGTGTTTTATGGAAAACAGATATAAAAGTTGTTTTCACACATTGAACACCCTAATGTTTTAGTCTCTAAAGTTTTACCTCCTAAAGCTAAAAGTTCTCGAGTATTTCTACAGTCATACCACAGTAATCATAAAATGAAAACATAAACTTACTTGACTTGATGCCGGATACTCTTGGTGCCATACTTCCTTTAGAATATGCATTTATAAATTAAAAATTTAAATAGCTTTGGAAAACGCTTTTGAACCCAAACCACAGTCGAGTTTTGCAACCGAGCTCTGATACCATAAAATGTAACACCCCAAACCCAGCCCAGAAGTTAGGCTTGAATCTAGTGTGTCACAATGAAGAAAACATATAAAGGATCTTGTGATTTGTACTAAAATAGGTGTAATTGAAGAAAAAAGTTTGATTTGAAATATTTGATAAAAATACTACTAATATTTGAAAGGTTGATTGAAGAATTGATATTTGAACTAGTGATCTTTTAAAGCTATAACTTTTGAAAATATTATTGATAATTTGAAAAAGTCCGAGTTAAATTATTTGTACAAATTTGTTATGAAATCCATTTGTTAATCAAATCAATTTTGGAAACCGTTATTTAAAATTTTAGAAAAATCTCCATTTAAAACAATTTAAGAAAAATAATAAATACGCCCAAACATAAAGCAAATTAAAGCTTACCCCAGAGGTCTTATTACAACTTTAAACCCAAAATAGTAAAAATAGTAAAGTAACCACAAATAGAAATCTAAAGCTCAAAAAAACCATTCCTGAACTATGGCCTCCACCGAGTCATCCATGGCCCAAGTCCACTTTACGGATCATTACCTGCAAGGTTAAGGTAAAAGGGTGAGTTACTAGAACACAGTGGATAATCCCCTTACCATTGTCCACTGGGCTTGAACCCGTACAGCAATATCTTGGGCCTAAACCCACTTACATAACAACGTATAAATGAAATAAATATATGCAACCCAACCCATCCTAGTAATCCATCCGCTATACACTACCCATACCATCCCATCACACCTATGAAGATCAAGTCAACCCACCCCGCCAAACACACCAATCGCAGGCAAGTTGCCATTTATAATATATTTTGATTGTGGCAAAGCCACCGGAATCATAGTGAATCATAATAACAAATATTTTTTGTGGCAGTGCCTTCGGGCTACACTTCTCTTCAACATTTTTCCCATCCCATGCAAAATCATGTAAATGCAACATACATAATAAAGCATAATATTTACAAATATAAACAATAATCATTAATCTAGAAATTTGTTACGATAAAACGGCCAATTATAGAACATTACAATTTAGCCCATAAGGGCATTTTCGTAATTTTACAAATAATCCCCGGTTTGATAAATCTTAGTATTTATGATGTTTAGGCAAAATACTCGATTCATACCATTTTACCGATTTTAAGTTTTTAGGAAATAATGATCGATATTTCTAGTATGATGCTAAATCACAGATTTACGGGATTTTAGTGTGAGATTATTCACCTGATTACAATAAGTATTAAACTTTCTTGATCGTCGGCACTCTCGATATCGTGAATGACCACGATTTGTCTATTCTCACCGGATGATGGTCCACAACCCGGTGGGAAATCTCGAACCATCGATATCGCTCTACGCTTGAACTTAGGAGTAGGAATTGCAAATCCACCCCTTTTGAGTTCACAAATCACTTTTCCTTTCGAATCAGTACCACACTATATCCGAAGGATCCACGAGTGACAAAGAATGAGCATTTTAGGCCCTATAATAACCGTTTAGTCCAACTAATTGAATAATGAACGATATCAAGTAATCTATAAAGAAACTCCTTACCTTAACGATATTGAATCCGATCTCCACCGATTGATTTAAGGCTAGAATGGTATTCGACCACTCACTTAGATCACTACGAAAAGAGGATGATTAAGATGTGAAGGAGTAAAAGGAAACACCATTTCGGTTTAGAGACAAGATACACAACCAAATAGTGGTAAACACCCATTTGGCTAGAAAGAATGAAGAATGAAAAGAGAAAAAAACTACTTATCGATTTGATTGAAGAAGAGGATGTCAACACATATGAGAAAGAAATTGTGAAGCAGAGATTATGGGTTGAAAGGTTCGGCTATGGAGGAAAAATGAACAAGAAAATTTGCCAATGAGAATATGGATTAGAGAAGAAGAAAGAAGAGTTGGAGAATTTTGTGAAAAAGAAAAGAAAGATGGAGAAAGAGTGCTTGACTAGATTCGATTTTCAAAGGGAAAATAATTGAAAATAATTTGGTCACAAAGGCTAGATGGTTTCGGGAAAACAAAGAAAGAAAAGAAGAAAAAAAGAATACTCACTATTGGCTTTGGAGTTTCGACAATGAGAGAAGAAATTAGAGAAAAGAATACAAAGGAATGGTAAAAGAAATTAGGCCTAACAAGCACCAAAATTTTTCCAAAAGACTAATGAAAATTTCGGCTACCCAAAACCCCTCCCAAATCGTGTATCATCTTTACCAAAAGATGAACATTGACCAAATGTAATCTTTCCAAAACATCTTCCACACTTTAAGCCAACATGCTCCCTATTCTTTCCTTTACTTTTTCCTTCTTTCCTTCCACTCATCCTTTCCTTATTTCTTTAGCCATCTTTTCTAAAAGAAAAAGTCTTCCTTACCATAATTGAAGCCTTGGTCGACACTATGGATGAATAGCAGAAAAAAATAATCAAAATTTGCACCAAGTGGAATTCTGATAAACCATAAAAGTAACATATTTTAACCCCATATTTGGTATACTTTTAGGATGATTTAACCCTGATTTATGTAAAAAGGTGCTTTTAATCCTTTCTTTTCATATTTATACTCAAGAAATCACCCAAGGACGAAATGAACAAGAAACGGGCTTAAAACGGGACAATTTGGGCCAAAGAAAAAATTGACACGGCCTAGACTTTAAGCCACACGGCCGTGCCTTGACAATTAACTAAGACACGACTATGCCATGATTTACACGGCCGTGCCCCAATTGATAAAATTGAGACACAACCCAACCACGATTTACACGGGCATGTGCCATGGCTGTGCCCCTGTTATAGAAGAGAGTAATTTCACCCGAGGACGAAAAGAACAAGAAACGGGCTTAAAATGGGCCAATTTGGGCAAAGAAGAAATTGACACGGCCTGGACTTCAAGCCACACGGCTGTGCCTCAACAATTAACTAAGACACGGCCATGCCATGATTTACACGACCGTGCCCAAATCGACAGAATCGAGACACAACCCAACCACGATTTATATAGGCATGTGCCATGGCCGTGCCCCTGTTACGGAAGAGAGCAATTTCACTCGAATTTGGATACTTAGAGACAAAGAAACAATTTCCATAGCTTATTCAAATACCGAGTAAGAAGCAGACTTAAATTAGGTCAATTAGAGGCCAAGTAAAGCATTCCAAGAGCCTATATAAACACCCTAAGTGTATCCTGAATGGGGGCGGAGAGCTAGGCCAAGGAGCCGAGCCAGAAGGATCACATTTGTGGAAGTTACTCGAAGATAGCCAGTTGATCCATCTCAAGTAGTCAAAATTGTACTCAAGATGGTGGATATCTCCTTCAATTCCTTCAGGGGGTTTTAGGGATTTCTTATGTTTTGTTTTATCTTTTATCTTGAGATGTTTTATTTTAAAGTTATGAACTAAATCCTTCAGATACCTGAAGGGGATGAAACCTAGATGAATTTTGTTATTTTTTTATGAATTATATGATAAATACTTAGTTTGTTCTTAATTATGTTGCTTAATTCGAATTTGATGTGCTTAGGTGGAGGAGGAATAGATCCTACTTAAGAGCAGATCTAGCATAATTAAGCGGAGTTGATCAAATGCCTAGAGATAGGGTTATGAGATTTTACCAGATTAGGGTGAAACCTAATATAGGAATTCATTGATCGATTTACTGCTACTATAGGGGGTTATTATAAGTGAATGAGAGTTCCACTAATTAACCTAGGGTTAGACGTTATTCACATCGAAAGAGGGTTTAACATAGGTTAGAGAGTCCTACGGATCAAGCTAAGTAAAGAAATCATATGATTCAGTAATAAGTAATAAGTGAAGTCTAGGTGAATTCTTCTTGAGGGTATCGTCGTAATCAATTGAGTTTCTTCAAGTTATTTCCCAATTCGTTCTTTTTGTCTTTGCATCTTTATATTAGTAGTCGTTAAACTAGATTAAATCAACCAATCACTCCATATTTTAGGCTAAATAATAAAAAGAAAGTGAGTATCAGTACTTTTAGTTCCTTTGGGTTCGATAATCTGGTCTTGCCTAAGCTATACTACTGTTCAATAGGTACACTTGCCTTTAAGTCGTTGTCAGAGTTAGTTTCCAGGTTTGATCATTCTATTTATAAATTTTAAAGCTCTGATTTCAGCAATCAAGTTTTTGGCGCCGTTGCCAAGGAACTAAAATATTAAGAAAACTCTATTTTTATTACTTTAGCCATTATTTTATTTCGCAATTTATTTTATTCCATTATTTTTTCTAAATTTTACTTTTCTTTCTTTTTCCTAGCAGGTACCTCTAGTTTATGACTAGACGGAACTCGACAGGACCTCTAGTATACTATAGTGAAATTGAAGCTACCGTTCGAAGAAATTGCAGAGAAATTAGGCGAGTTCTAAATTACACAGAAGAAGAGCAAGAAGACAGATCCAATCCTACTGAAGGGATGGACGGGAATAATCCACCACGAGATGTGGCGGATGCTCCACGTACTATGTATGATTATGCTAAACCCAATTTAACAGGAACAGAATCTAGTATTGTTAGGCCTGCTATAACTGCTAATAATT
Source organism: Gossypium rotundifolium (assembly GCA_025506655.1). Taxonomy (NCBI): domain Eukaryota; kingdom Viridiplantae; phylum Streptophyta; class Magnoliopsida; order Malvales; family Malvaceae; genus Gossypium; species Gossypium rotundifolium. The sequence continues at coordinate 175,643,055 of CP106724.1, forward strand.
TTGAATTAAAGCCTAATACAATACAAATGATTCAACAATATTTTCAATTTGATGGTTTGCAGGATGAAGACCCGAACACTCATATAGCAAATTTTTTAGAGTTCTGTGATACATTCAAAATAAATGGCATTTCTGATGATGCCATTCGTCTTTGGTTATTTCCCTTTTCATTAAGGAATAAAGCCAAGCAGTGGTTGAACTCGTTACCATGAGGGTCAATCACAACATGGGAACAAATGACCAAAAAATTTTTATTAAAATATTTTCCATCGGCCAAAACGGCTAAATTACGGAATGATATTTCTTCTTTTGTGTAGATGGATTTAGAGACATTATACGATGCATGGGAGAGATACAAAGATCTCTCGAGGAGATGTCCACACCACGGATTACCATTATGGCTTCAAGTCCAAACATTCTACAATGGTGTAAATCCCTCAATGAGACAACTAATTGATTGAGCCGTCGGTGGAACCTTGAACAATAAAACTCCTGAAGCAGCCTACGAATTCATTGAAGAGATGTCGTTGAATAATTATCAGTGGAAGGTTACAAGGACAAAACCAAAAAAAATCAGCCGGAGTCTACAGCATTGATGTAGTAACCATGCTATCAAATCAGGTAGAGATGATTAATAAAAAGCTTGATAGTTTATGTTCTTCGCAGGTACAACTTGTCATGCAGTGCGACACAAGTGGAACTGTGGCGAATCCTGAGTACCCACCCTACCAACCAGGAGCAGAGAACAAACAGATGAACTATATAGGTAATAATTTCAGATCTAATAATAATCCTTATAGTAATACTTATAATCCAGGTTAGAGGAACCACCCAAATATTTCATGGGGAGGCCAAGGAATTCAAGGAAATCAAAGGCAACAACCTCCCTCAAATTTCCAAAATCAGCCATATCTGCAAGAAAAGAAACCAACCCTCGAAGAGATGCTGACAAAATTTACATCAGACACAGAAAAATGCTTCCAAGAAACTGAGAAAACAATTAAGAGCAATGAGAATCGAATGGGGGAACTTGCGAAGTCAGTCAGGGAAGCCACGAATGCAGTCGAACAACTTGCAAAGCTAATGTCAAACGACTGCTAAGATGTCTACCAAGTAACACCGAGATTAACCCAAATGAGCAAATTCAAGCCATCTCAGCTCAAGACAGTAAGGAGTTAGATAAAACAAAATCAATACAAGAAAACAAGGTAGACGAAGGTAAGATAGAGGTAACAAAAGAAAAGCCAAAATCGGTAAGCAAGGAGTACCAACCTCGCATACCTTATCCCGAAGTGATAAAAAGAGACGATTCAGAGGAATAGTTTGGTAAGTTTCTTAAACTCTTAAAGAAAATACATATTAACTTACCTCTTCTTAAAGCTCTTTTTCAGATGCCAGACACGAGGAAATTCTTAAGACAGCTCATGACTAACAAACGTAAATTAGATGAAGAGCACCACATGGAATTAAACGCAGCATGTTCAACAATATTACAAAATAGACTACCACGAATGCTAAAAGATCTAAGGAGTTTTACAATTCCATGTTTAATTGGTAGTCTAACTATTAATAATGCGTTAGCTGATTTAGGAGCAAGCACAAATGTCATGCCTTATTCATTTTTTAAACAACTAGGTCTAGGGAAGCCCAAACAAACTAGGACGAGTATACAATTAGCTGAAAAATCTGTTAGAATTCCTAGGGGCATTATTGAAGATGTTCTTGTCAAAATAGATAAATTTGTTTTACTAGTAGACTTTGTTGTTTTAGACATGGATGAGGATAATTCAATCCCCTTAATCTTAGGAAGACCTTTTCTAGCAACTGCCAAAACTAAAATTGATGTTGCCACAAGCGAACTCATACTTTGTATAGGTAACGAATCAATCAGTCTTCAAGCTCTTGACTTGGCCAGGATAACAATAGATGAAGGTAAGAAAGATGAATCAATTGATAACCAAATTATACAACTTTCATCGTAGGAAACATCACAAGAATACAAACCTTAGCTGAATCATGGACCCCAAGCCAACAAAGAAAAGGTACATAAGGAACAAAGCCTTAGGGAAGACAAACTAAAAGAATGGAAGACACACTTTAAAGAAAAGCAGAATACACATGAAGTAAAACTAGAGGAACCACCAGAAGAGCTCGTAGGAACATCAAACCACTACAAAATAGGAGACCAGGTACTGTTAGACAAAGCAGATCCGCACACTACCACAACAGACCTGAAGACAAAGGGAGAAATACTTCTTAAGGTACACGAAATCTTCCCTCATGGAATAGTCAAGGTAAGCAATCCAACATTCGACACTTTTAAGGTAAACATTTCTCGACTTGAACCTCATCAAGAAAATAAAATTTTAAGCAAGAGGGAAGATATTCAAACCTTTAAACCTCCTTAATTTTTCTAATCCGAGAAAAGTCTAGCTTAAGACTATAAACGAGTGCTTTTTGGGAGGCAACCCGAATACTAACATTAATTTTTATTCTGTAGTATTTGTTTTATTTTCATTTCTACTTTCTCTTTTATAATTTTAATAAATTGAAAGTGCAGATTCCCAGACCACACGCCTAGCACACGGCCATGTCCGTGGCCGTGTGGGTACCCTGAATCAACGTACTGACATAGCAGATGCCGTGCGAATCCTGCCCCAACTAGCTGCAAGAGTCACGGGCTCACCTACCCCACCATGACCGTGCGAGGCAGCTGCAGGTCAACACTACCATTAGAAAAACGGGCGTGGCATCAGAGGAATGAGCGTGGCATACCAAACACGCCTAGCACACGGCCGTGCGATGCGACCGTATGAAGACACTGACTTATCAACCACGGGCATGGTAACCTGACCACAGCAGTGTAAACAAACACACCCTCCATACATGGGCGTGGCACATCGACAGAGAGCAAAACTCTATTTAAACCCCACAGCCCTTCCCCTTATCCCCATCCTCTTACCTTATACTTTTTCCTTCTTCTCTCTATTTCTTTTCTTAGACTAGGTATTCAGACTCTTGAGCTACATTAAAATCATGCCGAAGAAGCATAAGAAGGCAAGCATTATCTCTTCAAAGGAGACCTCAACAAATAAGTTCATGCCGACAGCTTCATCCAAACACCAAGCCAAAGGTCTTTTAGACCATTAAAAATTTTCTTTACGTTAAATTTCCCCTTTATCCTACTCATCTATAATTCTCTTCTGCTTAATATATTTTAAATTCTTTTAGTTTCTTGGTTTTAGGTTCTAAAGGCTGCTTGGGAATCACGCACCACAGCCTTAGAGGTCACACCCACCTCACGAACCATCCAACAATAAGGACTCCTTAGTCCATTAGTCTTTTCTTTCAATTTCAGTTTTCTTCTTAGCCTCCTTCTCTTTATTTCCTTTGTCTTTAATTATAGCATTAGAATATTATTAATGTTTCTTTAGATTTCTTGGCTATATCTTTGTAGGCTACCCAATTTCTTTATCTAGCACAAAGATCATTGGTAGACACCCTACCAGGCCCAAAGAAAACGCCACCACCACATCCTCCACTTACTTTCTACCACCAAAGACACAAACTCCCAAAATCATCCAAAATTCAAGAAGTGTTACTTCTCCCCTTTTCTTTTTATTACATAATTGTTTATCTATCTTTGTACATTGAGGCAATGTAGAACTTAAGTGTGGGGGGTAAAAGTACCTAAAATTTTCCATTATTCTCAAATCCTGAATTTTAGTCTTGTCCATAAGAAATTTTCTCATATTATTAATTAGGGTGAAATTTCTAATAATTTATAATTGTTATTGACATGTTTTTGAGTAAGTCATTGAGAATTGTGCATTAATGATTTATACGTGAAGAATACTAGAGAATCAAGCATGATAAGTCTATTTTTCAAGAATAAAAAATTTCCTAGGTTGTTGAACTGAATTTGAATATTACCTTGAACCTTGAAATTTACAGGATTGATGTCAAATACCCATAAATTTTTTGTGAGATTTGAGCCTTATAGAGCATATATTCTTTTTCATGCTCACTTTATTAATTATGAGTGTGTCAACACTGATTTGTTATTCTAGAACTTGACTCGATTATACATGTCAAGACCACATTAATGATTTGATATACTGAGATGATAAAGGCACCTAGGTTTTAACCCATTCACTCCACTAAAAAGCTTACCTATATAATTAACCTTTAGTGAACCCCTTTGATCCTAATCCCTTTTTATTGAATTACCCGCTTAATATTAACCCAAAACCCTTTGTATTTGTTATCACCATTCTTTTGACTACCCTTCTATCAAGAATTGATTTGATCAGTTGCCGAATTAGTTTATTTCAATTATTAAAGTTCTCTCTATTATGTTTCTAGTTTATTCTTAAAAAAAACCAAAGTATATTCAAATATTAGTATATGATTAAAGGAGCTTATGCATTTAAATTCCAATTGTTGAAGAAGAGCTCGTATCAAAAGTATTATCAATAGTAGTATTATTAGTTTCAAAATTTCAATTGATGTAATCATTTATTATTTTTAGTTAGGTAATTAGTCAAGTCAATCTCGATTCTAAAACCTCCTAATTCAGCCTTTATCCACACCTTTAACCCAAGCCCTGTTACAACCCTTTCAAAGACCTTTTGATTTGTGTATCATCTCATATTATAGTGGTGGAGATTTGATTTTCAGGCAAGCCTATAGGATAAACTTTTTAGGTTCGACTTATGACTGCTTTTTCTTGAAACTTAAACACTTCGAGTGCTTTGAGTGAATCCTTAGTGAGGATGTCAATCCTTGTCGATTTCAAATTAAAAGGTAATCATTTAGATAAGGGGAGACACCTATGTTTTCGTACTATAAAATTCATGGCTTATATTGTTTGAATCTTTAAGACTCTTTGAGTTAAATTATCCATGTATAAATTGTCTGTGAATTATGATGAAGCATTGTTGATAGGAATTGTGAATTACGGAAAGTTCGTTTTAATTATAAGTTGAGAATTTAGCTTGAGGACAAGTAAAAGCTTAAGTGTGGGGGTATTTGGTAAACTGTAAAATTTCCATATTTAGTATGCTTTTAGGATGATTTAGCCCTGATTTAAGTAAAAGGGTGCTTTTGATCCTTTCTTTTCATATTTATACTCAGGAAAGCACCCGAGGACGAAAAGAACAAGAAACGGGCTTAACATGGGCCAATTTGGGCCAAAGAATAAATTGACACAGCCTGGACTTCAAGCCACACGGTCGTGCCTCGACAGTTAACTAAGACACGGCCATGCCACGATTTACAAGGCCATGCCACGATTTACACGGCCGCGCCCCAATCGACAGAATCGAGACACGGCCCAACCACGATTTACATGGGTGTGTGCCATGGCCGTACCCCTATTACGGGAGAGAGCAATTTCACTCGAATTTGGATACTTAGAGCCCAATAAACACTTTCCAAAGCTTATTCAAATACCGGGTAAGAAGTAGACTTAAATTAGGACACTTAGAGGCCAAGTAAAGCATTCTAAGAGCCTATATAAACACCCTAAGTGTATCCTGAATGGAGGCGGAGAGCTAGGCCAAGGAACCGAGCCAGAAGGATCACATTTGTGGGAGTTACTCGAAGGTCAAGTTGATCCATCTCAAGAAGTTAGGATTCTACTCAAGACGGTAGACCTCTCCTTCAATTCCTTCAGGTGGTTTTAAGGATTTCTTATGTTTTGTTTTATCTTTTCTCTTGAGATGTTTTATTTTAAAGTTATAAACTAAATCCTTCAGATACCTGAAGGGGATGAAACCTAGATGAATTTTGTTATTATTTTCTAAATTATATGATAAATACTTAGTTTGTTCTTAATTATGTTACTTAATCTAAATCTGATGTGCTTAGGTGGAGGAGGAATAGACCCTGCTTAAGAGCAGATCTAGCATAATTAAGCAGAGTTGATCAAACACCTAGAGATAGGTTACGAGATTTTTCGGATTAGGGTGAAACCTAATATGGGAATCCATTAATCGATTTACTGCTACTCTAAGGGGTTATTATAAGCAAACAAGAGTTCCACTAATTAACCTAGGGTTAGGCGTTATTCGCCTCGAGAGAGGGTTTAACATAGGTTAGGGAGTCCGACGAATCAAGCTAAGTAAAGAAATCATATGATTCAGTAATGAGTAACAAGTGAAGTCTAGGTGGATTCTTCCTGAGGGTATCGTCATAATCAATTGAGTTTCTTCAAGTTATTTCCCAATTTGTTCTTTTTGTCTTTGCGTCTTTAGCTTAGTAGTCACTAAACTAGATTAAATCAACCAATCACTCCATATTTTAGGCTAAATAATAAAAAGAAATTGAGTATTAGTACTTTTAGTTCCTTTGGGTTCGATAATCTGGTCTCGCCTAAGCTATACTCTTTGCTCGATAGGTACACTTGCCTTTAAGTCGTTGTCGAGTTAGTTTCGTGTTTGATCATTCTATTTATAAATTTTAAAGCTCTGATTTCAGCGATCAGATTCAAACCTTTTCCCTTAAAGCCCTTCATGTGACGCCACATCCTCGTTACCATATGCTCATTTATGCTAGCAATTTACTCACTTATTTCCATAAGCATTGATGCCACTTACCTTCTCTCCTTAAAGTGCTCAAACACTAAAATTTTCCTATAGTCTAACTTGAACCCGAAACTTCCTAGAAACCCCGTAACTTTCCAAAATCACCTTCCTAATAAGTCAAACTTGAAATAATGCCGTTCTCTTGTTCTCAAAAATTTTAAACACTCCTAAGCCGAAGGCCCAATGGGCCCAATTCTACTAGGCCCAATTTCGGGATGTTATAGCCAATCAATATAGCCGAGGCTTCTTTTATTTCACACACACAGTGCTATTCACCCCTGTCTCAATTCTAAATTCACACATTTAGTGCCACATTTCTCAATTCCACACATATAGCATTTTTATTTCAATAACCACATGTTCATTCATTTCATAACACATAGATACGAATTTAACAATTTGTATTATACCTGAACTTACCTCAAACGTTGAAATAACAAAACAAGTCGATTAATCGAGCACTTTGTCTTTGCCTCGATCTCGATCCAAATCTCTCTTTTCTTGATCTATACATATTCAAATTTAGCTCATTCAATGACCAAATCATTCAATTAAGTCCAAACACAGATATTTAGGGCATTTTACAAAATAGCCCTCATATTTTCACATTTTGACACTTAAGTCCCTATTTCATAAAATCATCAAATACACATAATTTCATTTCACACATGCCTAACTGAATTTTCCTTATGTTCATACAAGCCCACATATTTCATTTATTTTACATTTTAGTCCTCTAATTTCTCATTTTCACAATTTAGCCCAAATTGCTCAAATTCACCAAAAATTCAAAGACAAAATATGTTAACCCAACATCAAACTTTCATATTTCATCATTAAACATCACAAAGCTTCAAACATTCATCAATGGTACATCTCAAAATCTTTATCAAATTCTAAAATTAAAACATGGGCTTGATAGAACACAAAGCAACGATCACAAAAATGTAGAAATTATTAGAAATCGAGCTCAAAACATACCTTAATCAAATACTACAATGGTCGAACCTTAAAACTCTCTTCTTTTTATTTTTTCCTTAGCAAATTTGGCAACCACAAAGATGATAACGGCTTGTTTTTCTTATTTTTTTTATTTAATACATATTATTATGCCATTTACCATTTTACCATTTGTTAAAACATTATTATTTCATTCATTTAGTGTTATATATGTCAACTTCCACTATCAAATGTATAATTACCACATAAGGAATCCTCATGCAAAAAGCCATGCCCAATAAGCATTTTAACAATCAGCACATAGCTTTTGCATTTTATGCGATTAAGTCCTTTTTGCAAATTAAGCACACAATTGATAAAATTTTCACACAGAATTTTCACACATGCTCAATCACATATTGTAAACACCAAAAAAAATATTAAAATATTTTTTTGACCTTAGATTTGTGGTCTCAAAACCATTATTTCGACTAGGGTCTAAACCAAGCTGTTACAACTCTCCCCCCTTAGGGATTTTCGTCCCCGAAAATTTTACAAGTGAATAGGTTAGAATATTGCTGTCTCATAACATCTTCAAGCTCCCATGTAGCCTCTTCAACTCCGTGTTTGTGCTACAACACTTTCACTAAAGAAATTCTCTTGTTTCTCAACTCTTTGATTTCACGTGCCAGAATTTGAATCGATTCTTCACTATATGATAAATTTGATTGAATCTCAAACTCAGTAGGAGCAATCATATGTGATGGATCAGATTTGTATCGTCGAAGTATCGATACGTGAAACACATTATGAATTTTATCTAACTCGGGTGGCAACAACAATTTATAAGCAACTGGCCCAATTCATTTAATAATCTCATACGATCCGATTAACCTCGAACTCAACTTGCCTTTTCTGCCAAAATGAAGTATTTTCTTCCACGGAGACACTTTCAAAAACACTTTATCACCAATTTCAAATTCAATATCTTTCCGTTTCAAATCTACGTAAGACTTCTGACAATCTAATGCAACTTTTAGACTGTCACGAATCACTTTCACTTTTGTTCAGTCTCTTTTATTAAATCAACCCGTGAATCTTATTCTCACTAAGCTTAGTCCAATACAATGGAGTTCGACATTTTCGACCGTAAAAGCCTCATATGGTGCCATTTTGATGCTAGATTGAAAACTGTTATTATACGCAAATTCAATCAACAACAAATGTTTTCCCACATACTTTCAAACTCAAGAATACAACATCTCAACATATCCTCAAGAATCTGAATGATCCGCTCGGATTGACCATCCATTTGTCGATGAAATGTAGTACTGAAATACAGCTTAGTGCCTAGAGCCTCTTGTAATTTCTTCCCAAACCACGAGGTAAATCTCGGATCTCTATCAGACACAATGGATAATGGTACCTCGTGCAGTGTCACAATCTCAGAAATATACAATTCGACTAACTTATCAAGCAAATAATCTGTTCTCACTAGAACAAAATAAGCTGATTTCGTCAATCTATAAACTATCACCCAGATTGTATCTTTCTTTCTTAGAGATAAAGGTAATCCCGACACAAAGTCCATCATGATTCTCTCCCATTTCCACTCAAGAATCATAATCGGTTGTAACAAACCGGATGAAACCTGATGTTCAGCTTTAACTTGTTGACATACTAAATACCTCGAAACAAACTCTGAGATATCTCGTTTCATACCATGCCACCAATAAAACTGTTTCAGATCATTATACATTTTTGTACTTGCTGGATGAACAAATAAATGACTATTATGAGCTTCGTTCAAAATTAACTAAATCAACTTTGGATTCTTCGGAACACAAATCCGATCTTGAAATCTCAAACAATAGCCATCATCAACTCAAAATTTTGAGTCAGAATTTAAACCACACTGATCTCATTTTGCCATCATCTCATCATAGCTCTTCTGAGCATCACAAACATATAAAAATTGGCATCACATTCAATTCAGCCAAAACTGAACCATCATCACATAGATTTGTTTGAGTGCTCATTGCTCGTAAAGCAAATAAAGACTTTTGGCTCAAAGCATCAGCAGCTACATTGGCTTTACCTGGATGATAATCAATCATTAATTCATAATCTTTTAGTAATTCTAACCATCTCTGCTATCTTAAATTCAATTCTTTTTGAGTCATCAAATATTTCAAACTTTTGTGATCCGTATAAATGTGACATTTCTCACCAAATAAATAGTGACGCCTAAATCTTCAATACAAATACAATAGCGGCTAATTCAAGATCATAAGTTGGATAGTTCTTTTCATGCGGCTTTAACTATCTCGAAGCATAATCTATAACTTTTCCCTATTGCATCAACACACAGCCCAAACCATTCAACGATGCTGTAACACCCCAAACCCGGTCTAGATGTTACGACCAGATCTCGAATGTGTAACACCCCAAACCCGGCCCATGCGTCATGACTAGATCTGGTATGCTACAGGTTGAATCTTGAAAACTTTACTCTGAAGGGTTTTGGAAAAACATAGTTTATTATAGCAAAATAGTCAATTAAATGTGAAATTTTGGAAATAACTTTAACATTTGCGTTGATTGAGTTTGAAAAGCCCATTTATCATTTCATTTTATATTTAAGACCTTGAAGAAAACATAAGCTTGAAAAAAAACCAACATAACAAAAAAAAAAATCAAAACCTAAGTTATGGAGGCCTTATTACAAAAATGTTCCCAAAAATTAAAACTTAAATGAAAACAAAATCGAAAATAGTCTATATAGATAATAGTCTTAATGGCCCCTCGAGTCCGCCTCAGCTCCCATGTCCACGAACTACTACTCATCTGAAAAGTGGGAAAAATAAAAGGGTGAGTCACAAAGACTCAGTGTGCAAGTCTCGAAATCACATGAAAGCCTTGGGCCCACAAACACATTATGGCCCTTGGCCCATTCATAATGGTAACAAAATATTTCATGCAACATGGCCCATCCCAAACCTAAGAGTCTATCCTCTACACACCCCCGTACCAACCATCACACCATGGGGATTTCTACAATCAACCCTCCATCCGCTACACACCACGTCGACAGCTGTGCTACCTATCATAAAGACCGATCACCATGTGACCTATGTGGCAAAGCCACCGATCACTTATACAAACCTCAGAAAATACATTATAGTATTTCGACAGCTGTACTGCTTGTCATAAAGACCGATCACTATTTAACCTATGTGGCAAAGCCACCGATCGCCTCGCGACCTGCTCCCCTTCCATAAATCAATCAATCCAATCCTATGCATACATACATGCAAGAATCAAAACATTAAGCCATTTAAACCAATCACAGACTTTCACATACATCTATACACATAGAGAAGTTTCTATGATTACGTACCTAACATCCTTTGCCTACCCTTTTTGGGTATTGTGATTGTTCATACAGCCTCTCTTTCCGGCTTTTAGTCCATATCATACACATATATATTACAACAATACTTAGTGTTAAGGATCTACACACCTGGTTACGGTTAAGATGACACTGTCTTTGTCGAGACTATCAGAAGCCGCTACGACTGCTAACAGTCTAAGATTTTGTTCTGAAGCCTGTCCACAACCCAGTGGCCAATCCCGCACTGCTGACACCGCTCGCTTTTTAAACTTAGAGATTGGCTTAACAGATATAATCCTATCATTTGCCTGATCCATATTTGATTCCATCAAGAGCCCTTGTCAGAACTACTATAACGACATAGGGTTGTTAAACCATATCATATGATTAAGATCTTAAGTACGATAACGAATCTAACGAAAATCTAATGAAAATCCCTTACCTTGAAATCCCAAAATATATAGGATACTTAGAGATTAACGGTTTTCAGCTTTTGAGATCTAGATGATTCGATCTACTCTGATTTTTTAAAGTCCCACCCAAAAGAACATGAGATTAGTGGAAAAGTCAAACTAAAGATGGCCTATCAACCAACTAGCCATTCCACTATGGTCTAAAAAAAAAACCAAAAGAGAAGAGAAAAAGAACAGAAGAAATTGGCACTCACCTTAACACAGAGAATTCGGAAACTCCTAAGGAATTTCAGCTTTTGAGAAGATCAGAAAGAAAGGATGATCTCAAGAGATCTATGAAGATTCGGCTTTGATGAAGAAATCAACAGAAGAGAATAGGAGGTACTCGGCTATGGAGATGAGAAGAAAGTTCAGAGTTTGACCTTTGAATGAAAGTGAAGATTTAAAGATTTTGGCTTTTGAAGAAAAGAAATTGCAGAGAATGACTGAGAGTTTCAGCAGAGAGAATGAGGAAAAGAATAAGGTTCAAATGCCAGAATTGAAGAGATACCACCCCTATTTACAGAGAATTTTCGGCACTTACTTATCAAAACTTGAAAGTGCCTTTCCTGATAACTAACAATTAATCAAATAGTAGGGGAAATTTTGGCACCCCTTTGCCATAAAGAAACCGATTTCCTTTCCCCCTCTAAGAGATGGAATTTCGACCAACACTACACTCAGCAGACAACTCCTGTCTTTTCTTCTTTATCTTAATCTATTCATACCTTTAGAAGAGGCCTAAATAACACCACCTCTCCCTACTATTATCAGTACAATATCCATATTATCCAATAGATAAATCTTCCTATTTTAAAGCATCCTAGCCACCCTCACTCTCCTCTCCTTTGACGCCAAAAATAATTAAAAATAAGTAGGTAATACGACTCAAACTCTGGATCCCCTTACTGCTTTTCACGCCACTGTCCACTGGGCCACTAGCCCATTTTTGTGTTTTAATACGCGGATAATATCTTTTAAGCCCGGACCAATCTAACTTTCCACTAAAGTGCCCAAACCAAAAATTTGATTAAGGCCTCAGCCCAAACCTGAGCCCAATCTGAACCACTTAAACACTCTAATTATCCCATTGAACGTAACACACATCAAATGCAAAGGCCCATTAATTCAGGATGTTACAGTTCTACCCCCTTAAAGAAATTTTGTCCTCGAAATTACCTGATCCGAATAGATGAGGGTATTGTTGTCGCATCGCTTCCTCCGGTTCCCACGTAGCCTCCTCAGAGCCGTGATTCTGCCATGGAAGCTTAACCAATGAAACTTTCTTCATTCGTAACACTTTGACATCACGATCCAAGATCCCCAATGGTTCTTCTTCAAAGGATAGGTTAGGTCTCACCTCGATTTCTTCCACTGGCATTACATGGGATGGATCCGAATGATATCGTCTCAACATAGAGACATGAAACACATTGTGAATCTGGCTTAGCTTAGAAGGTAGCTCTAGCTGATACACTACTGGTCCAACTCGTTTCAACACCTGATAAGGTCTGATAAATCTGGGACTTAATTTACCCTTCCGTCTGAACCTCAGTACTTTCTTCCATGGCGATGCCTTCAAGAACACCTTGTCACCCACTGCAAACTCTATGTCCTTACGCTTCAAGTCAGCATAGGACTTCTATCTATCCGATGCTTCCTTTAGTCGAGCTCGAATTAACTCAACCTTCTCTTCTGTATCTGTAACCAACTTCGAACCCAAAATTTGACGTTTCCCTAATTCCCTCAAACAAGTAGGAGTACGACACCTCCGCCCGTACAATGCTTCGTAAGGCACCATCTGAATACTAGACTAGTAACTATTATTGTATGCAAACTCCGCCAATGGTAAAAACTCTTCCCAACTACCTCTAAAATCAATGACATAACCCCTTAACATGTCCTCCAAAATCTAAATTACCCGCTCAGACTATCCATCAGTCTGAGGATGGAATGCCGTACTAAAATCCAACTTCGTACCCAACACTTGATGCAACGCCTTCCAAAATCGTGGTGTGAACCTAGGGTCCATGTCTGATATGATCAATATCGGTACTCCATGCAACCTCACCACCTCTGCTATGTACAGCTTAGCCAATTTCTGTAAAGAGTAATTGACTCGTACCGGTAAGAAATGAGCAGACTTCGTCAAGCGATCAACAATCACCCAAACTGAATCTTTCTTAGTAGGCATGAGAGGTAGCCCACTAACAAAGTCCATTGTGATCTTTTCCCACTTCCATTGTGGAATCTTTATTGATCGCAACATCCACGATGGTAATCGATGTTACGCCTTTACTGCCGATAGGTCAAACACTTCCCCACTAATTTGGTCACATCTCATTTTAAGCCTGGCCACCAAAACTGTTCTCATAAATCCCGATACATCTTACTCCCTCCAGGGTGCATAGCGTATGGACTACCATGTGCTTCTTGCAAAATCCTATGCCTTAATTCAGGGCCTTTCGGCATGCACACTCTCCCTCGAAAACATAACAGTCCTTCCTCATTCATACTGAAGTCCATCGATCCATCACTTGATCCTATATAAACCTTCTCCTTTAGCAACTCATTGGTCTGCTGCTTCTCCTTAACCTGACTGACCCATGAGGGTTTCACTTGAAGTTCAGCCAACAAGCTCCTATCATCATACAAACTAAGGTGAGCAAACATTTCTCTCAAGTCAGTGATTACCTTATAACTTAGAGCATCTGCCACCACATTAGCCTTACTCGGATGATACTCGATCGAGCAATCATAATCCTTTAACAGCTCGATCCACCTTCTCTGCCTTAGATTCAACTCCTTCTGGGTCAGAAGGTATTTTAGACTTTTATGGTCAGTATAAATGATAGATTTCTTCCCATACAGATAGTGTCTCCAAATCTTCAAAGCAAAAACCACCACCGCCAACTCCAAGTCATGGGTGGGATAGTTTGCTTCATGCGGCCTTAACTACCGAGACGCGTATGCAATAACCTTTCCATCTTACTTCAACATGCATCCTAGTCCCATGTGTGATGCATCACAGTAAATCACAAATTCCTTCCCAACCTCCAGTGGAATCAACACCAGAGCCTCCATCAAAATCCTTTTCAACCTTTGAAACTTCCTTGCTACTTGTCTAACCAAACAAACGAAACCTCTTTCTATAATAACTTAGTCAGTAGGTGCCACAATCGAGGAAAATCCTTCAACAAACCTTCGATAATACCCGGTTAGACCAAGAAAACTCTAAATTTCTGCTACCGATCTAGGCGGCTTATAATCCAACACCACTTCAATTTTTTGAGGGTCCACCCTAATCCCCTCTGCCAATACCACGTGGCCTAGGAAAGTAACTTCATTCAGCCAAAACTCACACTTACTAAATTTGGCATACAACCGCTTCTCCCTCAGAATATGCAAAACCACTCGTAGATGAGCATCATGCTCCTCCTCTGACTTTGAATAAACCCAGATGTCATCAATAAAAACCACGACAAATTGATCCAAGTAGGGTTGGAACACACGGTTCATCATATCCATAAATCTGCTGGTGAACCCAAATGGCATCACCATGAACTCGTAATGACCATAGCGAGTTCTAAACGTCGTCTTATGGATATCCGCCTCCTTAACCTTAAGCTGATGATACCCTGACCTCAGATCTACCTTCAAAAAGACTGAGGCCCCCTTCAACTGATCGAACAAGTCATCGATCCTCGGCAGCGGGTACTTGTTCTTGATTTTTAGCTTATTCAATTGGCGATAGTCAATGCACATACGCATTGAACCATCCTTCTTCTTAACAAATAACACCGGTGCTCCCCAAGGTGACACACTTGGTCGAATAAACCCTCTATCCAACAACTCTTGGATTTGTGCTTTCAATTCCACCAACTCCTTCGGTGCCATTCTATATGGAACAATAGATACTGGCGCTATTCCCTGAAGAAGATCAATTCCAAACTCCACTTCTCGATTCGGAGATAATCCCAGAAGCTCTTCAGGGAAAACATCAGGAAATTTCTTCACCGTCCTAACATCCTCAACAGTTAGGTCCTTGGCTTCCAAAGCTCGTACAAACATTTAAACTGCCTCGCATCCTTTTCTCACCATTCTTTCCGCTCTTAAGGCAATCACGACGTTCGACAGACAATTCCCCCTTTCTCCTATCACCAACACTTCACCTCCCTTGGGGGTTCATAACACCATACGCTTGGCTGCACAATTTAAATTAGCTTGGTACTTCACTAACCAGTCCATGCCTAATATTAAGTTGAACTCCCCAACAGTAACTCCATCAAATTCGTCAGGAAAACTATTCCCTGAACTTCTAAGGGTACTTTTCGATAAAGTTTATCTACTACCACAGATTGTCCAAAAGGGCTAATTACAGTCGTCACCCTAGGGGTAATCTCGTAATCTAAACTTAAAGTTCCAGACGCACTACTAGCAATATATGAATTTGTCAACCCAATGTCAATCAATGTAGTGTAAGGTAATCCAAATATTAAAAACGTACTGGTTATAACATCCGGCGCATCAGCCTCTTCTCGAAGTTTGGCAGCATATACCAACCCCGACTGTCTCGCCTCAGTGTTTTCTGCCCCTCGGCCTGGTGCTCTATGGCCCCGACTGAAACCGTTACCACCTCTGGCTGGACCACGACCTCTCTGCGGTTGCTGACCTCCTCTACCCGACTGAGCATTTCCCTGTCCTGCGGGTCCTACCACATCCCATAGCTGAGGACAGTCTCTCATCTGATGATCCATAGATCTACACCTAAAGCACTTCCCACTACCTACCTAACACTTACCTACATGGAACTTACCACATCGAGCACACTTCCGTGTTTGGCTAGCAGCAACGTGTCTCTTAGCCCGTCTCAGTCCATTCATCCTAGGTCTTTTTTGAGTACGCACGGCTATCCCTGATGATTCAAAATTTCTCTTACCTCCACCTCTATCTCTATCCCGATTCAGCTTTTCCGCCCATTTCACCTCCTCTGCTATCTTAGCTTTCTCCACAAGCACTAGCAAATTCCGCTCTCGTTGTGGAGCTATCAAAACACGTAGATCGTCCTTTAGGCCATCTTCAAAATGAACACATCGCTCATGTTCTCTGGCCACTATCCCTCGAGCATAACGACTAAGGCGTAAGAATTTTGCTTCATAAGCTGCCACCGACCTACTTCCTTGAACCAGATTCAAGAATGCTCTGCGTTGCACATCCACATAGCTCGTCCCAATGTACTTACTTTGGAATGCCGTTTTGAAGTAATCTTAGGTGATACGGTCAGCTATGGTACCATCCTTAACTGTAAGCCGCCATTGATAAGCTTCATCCCGGAGAAGAGACACAACTCCCTTCAGCTTCTCCTCTTCCGTGAAGTCAAGATCATCCATTATACGCTCATTTGCTTCCAACCAAGACTCTGCTGTGCTAGGAGCTACACTAGAAATGCCCTTAAACACCTCCGCCCCATTGGCTCTAAGTCACTTCGGCATAGACTTCTGGGCTCTTATGCCCATGCCTACCCCAACAACCCTCTCTAAAACCCTTAACATTGCCTGAGATACAGCATCATCTCCGGCCGTCTGATCTTGAAATTCCACCTCCACAGCTGGTGGAACTGGTACCTCATTTTTGACTCATGACTGACCCTACAAGTTCGACACGATAATCCTACCTCTACCTCGACCACGCACACCACGTCCCCTAGTGCTCATTCTACCATTCGTGATTTATCTGATTAGAAATTTTATGAATTAATAATTCTTTCTTCCACTAATTAATAATGCATAGGTCTTATGGAAAGTAGTTTTAACGAAGAGTTCTTTCAATTCAATTCTATCTACAAAGTTCAATTCTCAAGTCTCTATTTCCTAATTCTAGAATTCACATTCAATCAACATCAAACAGAGCACCACATACACGCATCAAACACACAAGTAAACATCCATGAACTCACACTCATCACCTATGGGTATTTTAGTCATTTCACTACCCAAGAGTATTTTCGTAATTTTAACCTACATGGGTATTTTCGTAGTTTTCCAAAATAGGGTTCCTTGGTGATTTTACAAAATAGGGGTATTTTAGTAATTTT
The DNA here is from genome assembly GCA_025506655.1 of Gossypium rotundifolium. NCBI lineage: Eukaryota > Viridiplantae > Streptophyta > Magnoliopsida > Malvales > Malvaceae > Gossypium > Gossypium rotundifolium. The sequence goes on from CP106724.1 coordinate 175,660,521, forward strand.
GAAATTTGGGGTATTTCGATAATTTTGCAAACTAGGGGTATTTTGGGAAATTTTCACAAATTAAGGGTATTTAGGTAATTTCCTCAAACTTAGGGTATTCTGGGTAATTTGCAAAATTAGGGGTATATAAGCAATTTTATAAAGACAGGGTGATGGTCCCTTTCGGGTTTTAGTTATAAATTTTGGCCCGTCAACAAGTCCCCGTGGCTAAGGTGAACAGTCACTACGCACCAGGTAGAATTCCAATGAAGAGGAGATGAGCTGCTAGGGCCGCTTAAATACCAAGCTCTCCCTAGATCCAATTCTAAACATGTGTATACCCGTTACCACACCCTAACCCTGTAACTTGTTCACGGACACGTTTAATTAGAATTTAAGTCTTATGAGATTTGAAGAATTGTTTATACTAAACCTAAAGTCCATCAAGCTTTAATCATACTAGCTTACGTCCCTATGAAGCCCACCATACATATCACATCAAAGGTTAGAATACTTACGTGGGTGGATCGGGTGCCGGTAGACTCGAAGGCCATATCTTAACAAAAACTTTTCTCAACTTACATCACCTTTACAAATCACTACTAGACCCATTTCACATCCCGAGTTTTAAACTGGGCTCTGATACCAAAATGTCACACCTAAACCCGGCCCATGTGTCATGACCGGATCTGGTATGCTACGGGTGTAATCTTGAAAACTTTACTCTGAAGGGTTTTGGAAAAACTTAGTTTATTATAGTCGAATAATCAATTAAATGTGAAATTTTGTAAAATAACTTTAACATTTGCGTTGATTGAGTTTGAAAAGCCCATTTATCATTTCATTTTATATTTAAGACCTTGAAAAAACACAAGCTTGAAAAAACCAACATAACAAAAAAAAAATTGAAACCAAGTTATGGAGGCCTTATTACAAAAATGTTCCCAAAAATTAAAACTTAAATAAAAACAAAACCGAAAATAGTCTATGTAGATAATAGTCTTAATGGCCCCTCGAGTCCGTCTAAGCTCCCATGTCCACGAATTACTGCTCATCTGAAAAGTGGAAAAATAAAAGGGTGAGTCACAAAGACTCAGTGTACAAATCTCAAAATCACATGAAAGCCGTGGGCCCACAAACACATTATGGCCCTTGGCCCATACACAATGCTAACAAAATATTTCATGCAACATGGCCCATCCCAAACCTAAGAGTCCATCCTCTACACACCCCCGTACCAACCATCACACCATGGGGATTTCTACAATCAACCCTCAATCCGCTACACACCACGTCGACAGCTGTGCTGCATGTCCTAAAGATCGATCACCATGTGACCTATGTGGCAAAGCCACTGATCGCATTTTGACAGTTGTGCTACCTATCATAAAGATCGATCACTGTGTGACCTATGTGGGAAAGCCACCGATTGCCTCGCGACCTGCTCCCCTTCCATAAATCAATCAATCCAATCCCATGCATACATACATGTAAGAATCAAAACATTAAGCCATTTAAATTGATCACAGACTTTCACATACATCGATACACATAGAGAAGTTTCTATGATTACGTACCTGACATCCCTTGCCTACCCTTTTTGGGTATTAGGACTTTTCATACAGCCTCTCTTTTCGACTTTTAGCCCATATCATACACATATATATTACAACAATAGTTATGTGTTAAGGATCTACACACCTGGTTACGGTTAAGATGACACTGTCTATGTCGACACTATCAGAAGCTGCTCCGACTACTAACAGTCTAAGATTTTGTTCTGAAGTCGGTCCACAACCCGATGGCCAATCTGCACTGCTGACACCACTCGCTTCTTAAACTTAGGGATTGGTTTAACAGATCCAATCCTCTCATTTGCCTGATCCATATTTGATTCCATCAAGAGTCCTTGTCAGAACTACTATAACAACATAGGGTTGTTAAACCATATCATATGATTAAGATTTTAAGTACGATAACGAATCTAACAAAAATCTAATGAAAACCCCTTACCTTGAAATCCCGAAATAGATAGGATACTTAGAGATTAATGGTTTTCGACTTTTGAGATCTGGATGATTCGATCTACTCTGATTTTCTGAAGTGCCACCCAAAAGAACATGAGATTAGTGGAAAAGTGAAACTAAAGATGGCCTATCAACCAACTAGCCATTCAGCTGTGGTCTTAAAAAAAACTAAAGAGAAGGGAAAAAGAACCAAAGAAATCGACACTCACCTTAACACGAAGAATTTGGCAACTCCTAGGGAATTTCAACTTTTGATAAGGTCAGAAAGAAAGGATGATCTCAAGAGATCTATGAAGATTCGGCTTTGATGAAGAAATCAACAGAAGAGAATAGGAGGTATTCGGCTATAGAGATGAGAAGAAAGTTCAGAGTTTCGGCCTTTGAATGAAAGTGAAGATTTAGAGATTTTGACTTTTGAAGAAAGGAAATTACAGAGAATGATTGAGAGTTTCGGCACAGAAAATGAGGAAAGGAATAGGGTTCAAATGTTAGAATTGAAGAGATATCACCCCTATTTATAGAGAATTTTTGGCACTTACTTATCAAAACCCGAAAGTGCCTTTCCTGATAACTAACAATTAATCAAATAGTAGGGAAATTTGGCACCCCTTTGCCATAAAGAAACCGATTTCCTTTCCCCCTCTAGGAGATGGAATTTCAGCCAACACTGCACTCAGCAGACAACTCCTATCTTTTCTTCTTTATCTTAATCTATTCATACCCTTAGAAGAGGCCTAAATAACACCACCTCTCCGTACTATTATCGGCACAATATCCATATTATCCAACTGATAAATGTTCTTATTTTAAAGCATCCTAGCTGCCCCCACTCTCCTCTCCTTTCATGCCAAAAACAATTAAAAATAAGTAGGTAATGCAACTCAAACTCTGGATCCCCTTACTGCTTTTCACGTCGCTGTCCACTGGGCCACTAGCCCATTTTTGTGTTTTAATACGCGGATAATATCTTTTAAGCCCGGACCTATCTAGCTTTCCACTAAAGTGCCCAAATCGAAAATTTGATTAAGGCCTCAGCCCAAACCTGAGCCCAATCTGAAGTCCTTAAACACTCTAATTATCCCATTGAACGTAACACACATCAAATGCAAAGGCCTATTAATTCAGGATGTTACAGAATGTCACAGGGAAAGGTTGAAAAATAATAACTTTGTAAAATCTTAAGAAAATATTGTAGTTTGAAAAAACTCTTTGTCTAGGGTGAGGTTTGAAAACCAGTGATTTAATGTTTAATGAAAATTTAAGATTTGAGTCGAATTCCATTTGTTAACTTAGGTGAGGTTAGAGAAAATGATTGCTTAATGTTGCTTTGGTTTTGAAAACTCTAATTTTATTATCATGTTAAGATGTAATAATGTCATACTTAAATAAATAATAAAATAATAAAACCCAAAAACTATCTTAGAGAGGCCTTATTACATAACAAAATTTCCAAATTTAATAATTACTAGAAAATAAATGACTTTACGAAAAGAAATACTTTATGGCCTCCACGAGTCCGCCCCGACTCCCTGACCCACGATCTACTAATTACCTACAAGATTTTAGCAGAGGGGTGAGTCACCGGTACTCAGTGTATAAATCCCCTTTATGTCACACACATGGCTTCAAGCCCACAATCACATATTGGGCCTCAGCCCACTCATAATATCATACACAGTTATGTTATGCAATATGTATCCCATTCCAACCTAGTTTTTCCATCCTCTACACACCACCTGTACCAGCCCATAACACCGTGGGGATTTCTACAACCAACCCTCCATCTGCTACACACCTTATACGTGGCATTAGGCCACTCGTGGTTCTAGACCACCATGATACTAGATCACCGTGACAAAGTCACTATTAATATACGTGGGGTAAACCTACCGTGGAAACAACCAACATGACAATCCCTGATGAATATACGTGGGGCCAACACACTGTGGTAACAACCACCGGGACGAGTCACTAGTCATATATAATCGTGGTATTAAACCACCGTGGCACCAAGCCATCGAGACATGGTCACTATTATCATATATGTATCTGTGGGGCTAACCCACCGTGGTAACAACCACCGTGACAGTCTCAAATACTTCCCCTTTCACATCATCCCAACCCATGCAGAACTTACAATCATATGAATGCACACACATATTACAATGCTTATTCCATACCCATCAAGAGATTAATGGAATCACATACCTGGTATTCCCATTTCTATCCACAAGGGTACTACGACTGCTTCTCAGTCATTCTGGCTTTCAGCCCAAATAGTAAATAGCACAAACAAACAAATAATTAAGATGTGTGAAGTTTACACACATCATAACACACAATGCAATGCTTTCTATGTCGATACTATCGCTAACAGGGACTACTGCTATTTGCCAACTATTCTGTTCTGAAGCCGATCCACAACCTGGTGGCCAATCTCGAACCGCAGACATCGCTCATTTTTTGAACTTAGGGGCTAGGACTACGAGTCCAACCCCTTCCTTCATTTGGCTGGCATTTGTTTCCATAAAAGATATCTTGGTCAGAAGACCGAGTTAAGCCTTTTGAACAAGAGAAAATAAGAATATATGTTCCAAACGAAAGTTTCTTAGCTAGATCGACCGAACCCAGAGATTAGAAGGCTTGGATTATGGAGTCAATCGAGTACCTAAACAAATACCAAATGAGAATCGATTGAAAGAAGATAGATTAGGAGAGATGACCTTTCGGCCAAACAAGACTGAACCCTCCCACCACCATTCAGCCAACACCACTTACCAAGATCTACCAACCATTGATTAAATGTAGCTAGAAGTATGAATGCGAAGTCCCTTCCGAAACTTAAAGGTGCCCCCAAAGATTTGACACAAGTCGACAAAGCAGAGAAGGTTCGATTTGATGATGATACCTCAACACATGAGGTGAGGATTCGGTTTGAATGACAAATAGAAGAGAGGTCTCAAATAAGAGTATTGAGGGATGGATTCAGCTATGAAGAATGATACAAGAAAATAAGAAAAAAGAAGAGCAAAAAGGATCCCACGGCTTAAAAGTAGAAGAAAAAGAACCAAAGCAAGTAGATGGCAAAAAGGTATGAGAACAATCGGCAAAGGTTGGGAGCTTGGGAAGAAGATGCAATTGAGAAAAAAAGAAAGAAATAAAAGAAAAGAATACAACAAAAAGAGAATCGAAAGAAAGAGCTCTCAAGATTACCAAAATTTGGCACTCACTACCCTCCTAAACACAAAACCGAATATAAGCAAAAGCCCCTAACATAATTCGGCACACCCCTAGTTACTACTGACCCGAATCCAACATCCCCTTGGACAAGTTCCCCAACCGCCAACACCTTTACCAAGCTTCAACATTCGGTCAACAAGCTCCCAACAAGCCACCACTCATTGATTCCCTCCTACATTCACTCATATTCACCCATTCAAATTGTTTGACTTCTTCAACTCCCCCATCACCTCTCAACCGTCCATTTGAATCCATTTGAACAAGTCAAGTCCCATCTTTCTCTCATGGCCTACCATTCAAGTTGTTTGACCCTTTCAACACTCCCTCCTTGAAGTGTCCTAGACGAACTCCACCACCTCCGCTTCTAACGCCAAAATAAATCCCCAAAATGCATTCCACGTTACTCGAACCTACTCCCTCCTTCTTGTGGCATCACTTCAAGCACACAAGGTAGCGCCTCCTTGCCACCTTACCACCTCCTTACTTGTGTCAACTAACTACAAGCAATACCTTATAAAGCCTACCAGCCAGCCACTCTCCTCTAAAGTGCTTGAAACAAAAATTTTCAGCAAGGCTCAGGCTTAACCCCAAGCTTTCGGGACCCCTAAACTCATTCAACCAACAAAAAAGCATAGCATACACACCACACACACATTAAAATGAAGCCTCAAAATCCAAGATGTTATAGTTGTACTCCCTTAAAGAAATTTCATCCTCGAAATTACCTAGTCAAAAAGATAAGTGTATTGTTGACATATAACATCCTCTGGCTCCCACATAGCTTCCTCTGAACCATGATTCCGCCACAAAACCTTAACCAAAGGGACTGATTTCCTTCGCAAAACCTTAACATCACGATCCAAGATCTGAACTAGTTCTTCGTCAAAGGATAAATCAGGCCTTACTTCGATTTCTTCCACTGGCATAACATGAGATGGATCCGAACGGTATTGCCTCAGCATCAAAACATGAAACACATCATGAATTTGACTTAATTCTAAAGGTTGCTCGAGCTGATAAGCTATTGGTCCACATATTTCAAAACCCGATAAGGCCCGATAAACCTGGGACTTATCTTACCCTTCCGTCCAAACCTCATCACCTTCTTTCATAGTGAAACTTTCAAGAAAACCTGATCACCTATGCAAACTCTATCTCTTGTCGCTTCAGATCTGCATATGATTTTTGCCTGTCAGATGCTTCTTTCAACCGAGCTCTAATCAAATTAACTTTTTCCTCTATCTCTACAAATAATTCTGGACCCAAAATCTGACGTTCACCTAATTCTGTCTAGCAAGTAGGATGCGACATTTTCGCCATACAACGCTTTGTAGGGTGCCATCTGAATACTAGACTGGTAGCTATTATTGACCAATGGTAAGAACTCCTCCTAACTACCCCGAAAGTCAATGACGCAACCTCTCAACATATCTTCCAAGATTTGAATTACCCTCTCAGACTGACCATCAGTCTGTGGATGAAAAGTTGTACTAAATCTAACTTTGTACCCAACGCTTGATGCAATGCCTTCCAAAATCTCGACGTAAACCTAAAATCTCTGTCGAGATGATAGACACTGGTACTCCATGCAACCTCACAATCTTTGCTATATACAACTTAGCCAATTTCTGTAGAGAGTAGTCGACACAAATTGGTATGAAATGAATGGACTTCGTCAATCGATCAACAATTACCCATATCGAATCCTTCTTAGTAGGCGTAAGGGGTAACCCACTAACAAAATCCATAGTGATCCTTTCCTATTTCCACTGTGGAATCTTTACCGGCTCAATAACCCCGAAGGCAATTGATGCTCTCCTTTTACCTGCTGACATGTCAAACATTTACCCACAAATTTGGTTACCTCTCACTTCAGACCTGGCCACCAAAATTGTTCTCACAAATCCCGATACATCTTACTTCCTCCAGGATGCATAGCATATGGGCTACTATACGCTTCCTGAAGAATCAACCGTCTTAACCCATCATCCCTCAGCATGCAAACCCTTTCACGAAAACATAAAACCCCATCACTGCTCAGACTATAATCCTCAACCCCACCATTCTAAACTTGCAGAAGTTGAGCACTCAAGACATCGTCCAACAATTGTTTTTCTTTAATCTGACTTATCCATGTCGACTTCACCTGAAGTTCAGGTAACAAACTCCCATCGTCAAACAGACTGAGATGGGCAAACATCGCCCTCAAATCTGATATTACCTTCCGACTTAACGCATCTGCTACCACGTTAGCTTTACCCGCATGGTATTCGATCGAGCAGTTGTAATCTTTCAACAATTCCACCCATCTCCGCTGTCTTAAATTTAACTCCTCCTGAGTAAGTAGGTATTTCAAACTCTTGTGGTTGGTGTAGATAACAGACTTCTCTTCATACAGGTAATGTCTCCAGATTTTCAAAGCAAACACTACTACAGCCAGCTCCAAATCATGCGTAGGATAGTTTGTTTCATGTGATCTTAACTGCCGAGATGCATACGCCACTACCCTCCCGTCATGCATCAGTACACACCATAACCCAGTGTGTGAAGCATCACAATAAACTACAAACTCTCTCTCAGCCTTAGGCTGAATCAAAACTGGAGCCTCTGTCAAAATCATCTTCAGCTTCTCAAAACTTCCCTGCTGCTTATTAGTCCAAACAAATACTACCCCTTTCCTCAACAACTTAGTTAAGGGTGCCGCAATCAAAGAGAATCCCTCAACAAACCTTTTGTAGTACTCGGCCAGACCAAGAAAACTTCAAATTTTTGCCACAAATTTAAGCAGCTTCCAGTCCAATATAGCTTCAATTTTTCGGGGGTCAACCCTAATCCTTCCGGTAGAACACAACATGACCCAGAAAGGTAGCTTCACTTAGCCAAAATTCACACTTACTAAATTTGGCATATAGTTGTTTCTCCCTCAGAACTTGTAAAACCACACAAAGATGCGAATCATGCTCCTCTTCTGACTTGGAATATCCCAAGATATTATCTATAAATACTACGACAAACTGGTCAAAAAGGTTGGAATACCCGGTTCATCATGTCCATAAACACTGCTGGTGCATTGGTAAAGCCAAATGGCATCACCAGGAATTCGTAATGGCCATAGCGAGTCCTGAAAGCCGTCTTATGAATGTCTACTTCCTTGACCTTAAGTTGATGATATCTTGATCTCAAATCTATCTTCGAGAAGACTGAAGCTCCCTTTAACTGATCAAACAAATCTTCAATCCTCGGCAGCGGGTATTTATTCTTGATGGTCAACTTATTCAACTGACAGTAATCAATACACATATGCATTAATTCGTCTTTCTTCTTAACGAATAGCACTGGCGCTCCCAAGGCGATACACTCAGTCGGATAAAACCCCGATCTAACAGTTCTTGAATCTGAGCTTTTAATTCTACCAACTCCTTTGGCGCCATTCTATATGGGGCAATAGATATAGGCGCTGTTCCCGGAAAAAGATCAATATCGAACTCTACCTCACGATTCGGAGGTAATCTTGGGAGCTCTTTTGGGAAAACATCCCCCACAGATAAATCATGGGCCTCCAGAGCACTCACAAAAGTTATGAACGCCTCACAACCTTTCCTCACCATTCTTTCAGCTTTTAAGGCGGACACTACGTTAGACAAGTAGTTCCTCCTTTCACCTATCACCACTACATCATCATTTTCAAGAGTTCTTAACACCATGCACTTGGCTGCACAATCCAATTTTGCTCGATACTTTACTAACCAGTCCATACCCAAGATTAAGTCAAATTCCCCGAACAGTAGTTCCATCAGATCGGCTGAAGAAACTATCCCTTGAACTTCTAATGGTACATCCTTAAAGAGTTTATTCACTACTATAGATTGTTCTAAAGGGCTATGTACAGTCATCTCCCTAGAGGCAATCTCAGAGTCTAAATTTAAAGTTCCAGACACCACACTAGCTACATAAGAATGTGTCGATCCAATGTCAATTAATACAGTATAAGGCAATCCATAAATAAGAAACGTATCGGTTATGACGTCCGGTGCATTTCCCTCCTTTCGGCGTCTAGCTGCATAGACCAAACCAGGTTATCTTACATCTGAGTTCCCAGCACCTCTGCCAGATGCTACACATCCTCGACCAAAACCATTGCCTCCTCTGGCCAGACCACGACCTCTCTATGGTTGCTGACCACCTCAACCAGACTGAATATAACCCTACCCTACTGGTTAATCCCTACCTGGCTCCTACAGACAGTCCCTTACTCGATGATTAGTAAACCCACACCTAAAACATCTCCTATCACTCATCTAACACTCACCCGAATGAAATCTTCCACATCTAGCACACCTCTGAGGCCCCCTATCAACACCAGATCTCGTGACATGACTCAGCCCATCCAACCTAGGCCTCTTCTAAAAACCCCCGCTGAGCCTGACGATCCAAAATTCCTTTTATTTCTGACTCTATCCCTATCATGATTCTACTTTTCGGACCGCTTCACCTCCTCAGGTATCTTGGCCTTTTCCACTAAAACCGCAAGTTCTCTTTCTCGCTGTGGAGCTATTAACACTCGCAGCTCATCCCTCAGACCATCCTCAAACCGAACACAACGCTCATGATCTGTGGCCACCATACCCCGGGCATAATGACTAAGACGTAGAATTTAGCCTCATACTCAGCAACTAATTTATTACTCTGAACCAAATTTAAAAAAGCCCTATGCTGCGCATCCACATAACTCGATCCAATGTACTTCCCTTGGAATGCCGCCTTGAAGAATCCCAAGTAATGTGGTTAGCCATTGTTCCATCTCTGACTATGAGCCATCACTGATACGCCTCGTCCCAAAGAATTGACACCACTCCTCTCAACTTTTCCTCTTCCGTGAAGTCCAAATCATCCATTATACGCTCCACTGCCTCTAGCCAATACTCAGTTGCATTAGGAGCTACGCTAGATATGCCCCTAAACATTTTTGCTCCATTGGCCTAAATTCATTCTGACATGAATTTTGAGCCTTTGATCACATGCTCACTCTAGCAACTCTTTCCAACACACGTAACATCACCTGAGACACAGCATCATCTCCGCCTGTCTGATCCTAAAAATCTGCTTTCACAACTAGAGGTACTGGTACATCACTTTCCGACCCATGCCCAGATTTCAACGATTCTGACCCAGCACTCCAGCCTCTACCACTACCACGCATAATACGTCCACGCTCCCTAGTACTCATGACTATTGCTGCGACTTAATTTGATTAAGAGTTTTATGAGTTAGTATTTCTTTTCACTGTTTAATACCGAGCAATTTTATGAAAAATAGTTTTAGAGAATAGTTTTTGCGAAACATATCTCAACCTAGACGTTTCAGTCTCTAAAGTATGGATATCCTAGAGATAACAAGCATATTTCTTCATGCTAACAATCATCAAATAATTAAAGCACTTACCTGCATGGATCGGGTACCGGTAGACTCGGATGCCACATTCCAATCAGAACATTTCCTCCAAAAATCATTTATATCAACTTTATAAAATATTATTGAACCCACTTCATAGCCCGAGTTTTGCAACTTAGGCTCTGATACCAAAATTGTAACACCCCAAACTCGATCTAGACGTTACGACCAGATCTCGAATGTCACAGCGAAAGGTTGAAAAAAATAACTTTGTAAAATCTTAAGAAAATATTGTGGTTTGAAAAACTTTTAGTCTAGGGTGAGGTTTGAAAACAAGAGATTTAATGTTTAATGAAAATTTAAGATTTGATCCGAATTCCATTTGTTAATGTTGCTTAATGTTGCTTTGGTTTTGAAAACTCCAATTTTATTATCATGTTAAGATGTAATAATGTCATACTTAAATAAATAATAAAATAATAAAACCCAAAAACTATCTTAGAGAGGCCTTATTACATAACAAAATTTCCAAATTTAATAATTACTAGAAAATAAACGACTTTACGAAAAGAAATACTTTATGGCCTCCATGAGTCCACCCCGACTCCATGACCCACGATCTACTGATTACCTACAAGATTTTAGTAGAGGGGTGAGTCACCAGGACTGAGTGTATAAATCCCCTTTATGTCACACAAATGGCTTCAAGCCCACAATCACATATTGGGCCTCAGCCCACTCATAATATCATACACAATTATGTTATACAATATGTGTCCCATTCCAACCTAGTTTTTCCATCCTGTACACACCACCCGATCCAGCACATCACACTGTGGGGATTTCTATAATCAACCCTCCATCCGCTACACACCTCATACGTGGCATTAGGCCACTCGTGGTTCTAGACCACCATGATACTAGATCACCGTGACAAAGTCACTATTATTATACGTGGGGCCAACCCATCATTGTAACAACCACCGTGACAATCCCTGATGAATATACATGGGGCCAACCCACTATGGTAACAACCACCAGGACGGGTCACTATTCATATATAATCGTGGTATTAAACCACCGTGGCACCAAGCCATCGAGACATGGTCACTATTATCATATATGTATCCGTGGGGCTAACCCACCGTGGTAACAACCACCATGACAGTCTCAAATATTTTCCCTTTCACATCATCCCAACCCATGCAGAACTTACAATCATATGAATGCACACACATATTACACTGCTTATTCCATACCCATTAATAGATTAATAGAATCACATACCTAGTATTCCCATTTCAATCCACAAGGGTACTACGACTGCTTCTCAGTCATTCTGACTTTTTAGCCCAAATAGTAAATAGCACAAACAACCAAATAATTAAGAAGTGTGAAGTTTACACACCTGATAACACGCAATACAATGCTTTCTATGTCGACACTATCGCTAGCAAGGACTACTACTATATGCCTACTATTCTGTTCTGAAGTCGGTCCACAACCTGGTGGCCAATCTCGAACCGCAGACACTGCTCATTTTTTAAACTTAGGGGCTAGGACTACGGGTCCAACCCCTTCCTTCATTTGGCTGGCATTTGTTTCCATAAAAGATATATTGGTCAGAAGACCGAGTTAAGCCTTTTGAACAAGAGAAAATAAGAATATATGTTCCAAACGAAAGTTTCTTACCTAGATCGACCGAATCCAGAGATTAGAAGGCTTGGATTAAAAAGTCAATCGAGTACCTAAACAAATACCAAGTGAGAATCGGTTGAAAGAGGATAGATTAGCAGAGATGACCTTTCGACCAAACAAGACCGAACTCTCCTAACACCATTTGGCCAACACCACTTACCAAGATCTACCAACAGTTGATTAAATGCAGTTAGGAGTATGAATGCAAAGTCCCTTCTGAAATAGAAGGATGCCCCAAAGATTCAGTACATGTTGATAAAGTAGAGAAGGTTTAATTTGATGATGATACCTCAACACATGAGGTGAGGATTCGGTTTGAATGACAAATAGAAGAGAGGTCTCAAATAAGAGTATTGTGTGATGGATTCGGCTATGAATAATGAAACAAGAAAAGAAGAAGAAAAGAAGAGCAAAAAGGATCCCGTGGCTTAAAAGTGGAAGAGAAAGGAACCAAAGCAAGCAGATGACAAGAAGGGCTTGAGAACATTCGACAAAGGTTAGGAGCTTGGGAAGAAGATGCAATTGAAAAAATGAAAGAAATAAAAGAAAAAAATGCAACTAAGGTTCAGCTAGAGGTCAGGAAAGAGAAGAATGAAGGTTGTTTAACAATATTGACTTAAAGGAAATAGGGTCACAAGAAGAGAATCGAAAGAAAGAGCTCTCAAGATTACCAAAATCGACACTCACCACCCTCCTAAACATAAAATCGAAAATGAGCAAAAGGCCCCAACATAATTCGGCACACCCCTAGTTACTACTAACCCTAATCCAACATCCCCCTAGACAAGTTCCCCAATCGGACAACACCTTTACCAAGCTTCAACATTTGGTCAACAAGCTCCCAACAAGCCACCACTCCTTGATTCCCTCCTACATTAACTCCCATTCACCCATTCAAACTGTTTGACTTCTTCAACTCCCCCATCACCTCTCAACCGTCTATTTGAATCCATTTGAACAAGTCAAATCCCACCTTTCTCTCATGGCCTACCATTCAAGTTGTTTGGCCCTTTCAACACTCCCTCCTTGAAGTGTCCTAGCCAAACTCTACTACCTCCCCTCCTAACGCCAAAATAAATCCCCAAAATACATTTCATGTTACTCGAACCTACTCTTTCCTTCTTGTGGCGTCACTTCAAGCACACAAGGTAGCCCCTCCTTGCCACCTTGCCACCTTACCACCTCCTTGCTTGTGTTAACTAACCACAAGCAATACCTTATAAAGCCTACCCTAGTCAGCTCTCCCCTAAAGTGCTGGAAACAAAAATTTTCAGCAAGGCTCAGGCTTAACCCCAATTCTTCTCGGGACCCCTAAACTCATTCAACCAACAGCAAAAGCATAGCATACACACCACACACATATTAAAATAAAGCCCCAAAATACAAGATGTTACAGATGCATCACTGTAAAATATGAATTTTTGACCCGATTCAGGTTGGACTAACACTGGTGCCCCTGTCAACAATGCTTTCAACTGTTCAAAACTTTGTTGGCACTTTTCTGACCACTCAAATTTAACATCTTTATGTAGCAATTTTTTCAACAGAGTCGCAATCATCAAGAATCCTTTCACAAATCGTCTATAATATCTCGCTAGTCCTAGAAAACTAAGGACTTCAAACACATTTCTCAGAGGTTTCCATTCTAAAATAGCTAAAATCTTGCTCTGATCAACTCGTATACCCGCAGCTGATACAATATGTCCTAAAAACCTACTTCACGCAACCAGAAATCACATTTGCTAAACTTTGCATACAATTACTTTTCACACAGAGTTTGTAATATAATTCTCAAATGCTTAGCATGTTGCGTCTCATTACAAGAATAAATCAGAATATCATCAACACAATGACAAATTGATCCAAATACAGTCTGAATATTTGGTTCATTAAATCCATAAACACTGCAGGAGCATTCGTTAGTCCGAAAGGCATAACTAAGAATTCATAATGTCCGTACCTTGTTCTGAAAGTCTTTTGCACATCTGATTCTTTAACTTGTAGCTGATAGTAACCCGATCTCAAATCTATCTTAGAAAACACTGTAGCTCTTTTCAGCTGATCAAACAAATCATCTATTCGCGGTAGAGGATATTTATTCTTTATTGTCACTTTGTTCAATTATTGGTAGTCAATACACATCCTCGTAGTGCTATCTTTCTTCTTCACAAACAACACAGAAGCACCCCAGGGTGAGAAACTCGGTCGTGCAAATCCTTTATCTATCAACTCTTGCAACTGAGACTTCAGCTCTTTCAATTCTGTTGGTGCCATTCTATATAGAGCTATCGAGATAGGAGTCGTTCCCAACACTAAATCAATACCAAACTCAACTTCTCATATCGGAGGTAATCCCGTAGTTTTTTAGGAAATACATCTGGGAATTCACAAACCATAGGTACAGATTCAACTTTTTTTCTATCACTTTTGTATCTATCACATAAGAAAGATAAGCTTCACAACCCTTTTTCACATAATTCAAAGCTTTTATCGATGATATAACAGTCGATAGCTCATTTAAATCACTGGATTCAATTAGAGTTATCTATCCATTCTAACTTCTCAAATCAATACTCTTTCATTTACAATTCACAATAGCATCATGCAAAGTGAGCTAATCCATACATAGAATTATATCAAATTCATCAAAGGGTAGTAGCATCGGATTAGCTGAAAAATAATTATCCCGATACATCAACATGTAGTTTTTGCACACTTTATCAACCAGAACACACTTGCTTAAGGGGTTCGATACTCTAATTACAAATTCAATAGGCTCAACAAGCAGAGCCTTAATAGATACTAAATTCATACACACATACGAATAAGTAGATCCTGGATCTATCAATGCAATCACATTAGTATCAAATAGAGTAAAAGTACCAGTAATAACGTTTGGAGATGACGCTTCTTCTCAAACACGAATAGCGTAAGCTCGGGCAGGTGCTTTCGACTCGGATCTCACAAATGTATCCGTTGTCCCTCTCTGACTTCCACTCATATTTTCGGTGTTTTTGGGTGGTCTAACCCTAACCGTCGTATTACTCAGCTTCGCACTCTAAATAGTATCTTTCCTGGCTAACTCTAGACAATCCCGAATAAAGTGATCTCGTGATCCACATTTATGGCAAACTCTATTATTATACTTGCCCCAACATTCTCCAACATGTCGCCTCCCACACTGCCTACACTCAGGCTTGTTGCTTTTGACACTTCCAACACTCGATTCAATTGGAGTTTGAGTTTTGGACCAACACTTTGTCTCACACGATCTCTACTCGAATGTCCAAATGAAACATTTGAACGATTGCTTGCATCTCTGAATCTCTTTATCAAAGGTTGATACGACTTACTCATCGATCTTTTTCTTTCATCTCTAACTTCAGAATCTACTTTCTTCTTTTCTTTGTTAAGCTCCTCGACTTTGCAGACTCTTTCAACTAACACTACAAATTCATTCAAATCAAGTATTCCAACCAACAATTTAAAGTCTTCATTTAGCCCTTCAATGAAACGATTACACATAGTAGTTTCAGTCAAAACACATTCTTGTACGTATTGGCTCAATCTTACAAACTCCCGTTCATACTCAGTAATAGACATGCAGCCCCGTTTCAGCTCTAGAAACTCTTTACATTTTTTATCTATAAATCGTTGACTGATATATTGATCGTTGTTTGGTCGAGTTTTAAAATTTATAAAGAGAATGATCGAACCTGGAAACTAACTCTGACAACAACTTAAGGCAAGTTCACCTATCAAACAGTAGTATAGCTTAGGCAAGACCAGATTGTCGAACCCAAAGGAACTAAAAGTACTAATACTAACCTTCTTTCTATCATTTAGCCTAAATATTAAGTAATTGGTTATTTAATCTAAAACTAACTGATTACTAATCTAAGATTCAAAGGCAAAAAGAATGAATTGAAGAAATAACTTTAGGAAAACTCAGCTAACTAAGATGATACCCTTAGGAAGAATCCACCTAGACTTCAATTGTTATCTAACACTGAACCAGACAATTTGTTCACTTGACTTGATCCGTAGGATTCCCTAATTTATATTAAACCCTCTCTCGAGGCGAATAATGTCTAACCCTAGGTTGATTAATTGAAATCTCTTTCTAATTAAAACCCATAGAATCACATTAACTCGATCTATGGATTCCCATATTAGGTTTCACCCTAATCTGATAAAATCTTGTCACCTTATCTCTAGGTGCACAATCAACTCCACTTAGTTATGCTAGATCTACTCTTAGACAGGGACTTTTGCTCTACCACCTAAGCACATCCAACTTGAATCAATATCCCAAAAATATTAACACAAGAAGTAAGCTCACATAATTAAGAACAAATCAAGTATTTATCATATAGTTTAGAAAACAATAACAAGATCAGTCTTAGGTTTCATCCCCTTTAGGTATCTGAAGGGCTTAGCTCATAACAATAAAAGACAACATCTCAGAAGAAAAGATAAAACAAAACATAAGAAATCCCTAAAACTCCTTGAAGGAATTGAAGGAGAAATCCGCCGTCTTAGTAGAATTCGGATTCTTGAGATGGATCAACTGGCTATCTTCGAGTGATTCCCACAAATCTGACCTTTTCACTCGGGTCCTTGGCCTAGCTAACCACCTTCTTGAAGGTTATGCTTAGGGTGTTTATATAGGCTCTTGGAATGCTTTATTTGGCCACTAAGTATCCTAATATGAGTGTAATTCCTATTCAGTTGTTTGAATAGGCTTTGGAATATGTTTTTTTGCGTTCAAGTATCCAAATCCGAGTAAAAATCCTCTTGGTCGCGATAGGGACACGGCCATGGTACACGCTCGTGTGAATCTATTTCAGGCCGTGGTCGAGTCTGCTAAAGAGACACGCCCGTGTGTTTTGGGGTCCAGGTCGTGGTAAACCAAATTTGGGAGGCACAATCGTGTGGTCTTGGGCCCATGCCGTGTTGATTTCTTCTTTGGCCCAATTTGGTCCATTTTAGGCCCGTTTCTTGTTCTTTTCATCCTTAAGTGCTTTCTTGAGTATAAAACATGAAAAGAAAGGATTAAGAGCACCTTTTTACACAATTAAGGGAATAAATCATCCAAAAGTATGCTAAATGTGGGATTAAAATATGTTACTTTTACGGTTTATCAAATACCCCCACACTTAAGCTTTTGCTTGTCCTCAAGCAAAATTCTCCAATTACAATTAAAATGAACTTTCCAAAATTCATAATTCTCATTAATAATGCCTCATCATAATTCATAGATAATTTATTCATGGATAATTTAACTCAAAGACTCCTAAAGATTGAAACAATATAAGTCATACATATTGTAGCTCGAAAACATATGTGTCTCCCATTATCTAAATAATTACCTTTAATTCAAAACTAATAAGGATTGACATCCTCACTAGAGATTCACTCAAAGCACTCGAAGTGTTTAAGGTTCAAGAATAAGCACTCATAAGTCGAACCTGAAAAGTTAATCCCATAGGCTTGCCTGAAAATCAAATCTCCACCACTATAATATGATATGATACACAAACCAAAAGGTCTTTAACAGGGTTGTAACAGGGCTTAGGTTAAAGGTGTGGATAAAGGCTGAATTGGAAGGTTAGAATTGAGATTGACCTGAAAAATTACCTAACTTTAGAAAAAGAATTGAACTAACAATCTAAATAATTACATCATATGAAAATACTAATAATACGAGCTTCTTCTTCAAGATATTGAAATTAAACATATAAGCTCACTTAATTACGTAACTGATAATGAATATACTTGATTTTTTAATTAATTAACACTAGCACAGATTACATAAGAAATAACTTTTATAACGAAATAATATAATTGAGCAACTTATCAAATCAAGTCTCAATAGAAGGGTAGTCAAAAGGAATGGTGATAACAAATATGAGTGGGGTTTTGGGTTAATATTAGTGGGTAAATCAATAAAAATGGTTGTTAGGCCCAAAGAGGTTCACTAGGGGTTAATTATGAAGGTAGGCTTTTAGTAGAGTGAGTGGGTTAAAACCTAGGTGCCTTTATCATCTCAGTATATCAAATCAAAAATGTGGTCTTGACATGTATAATCGAGGTAAGTTCTAGGATAACAAATCAATGTTGACACACTCATAATCAATAAAGTGAGCACGAAAAAGAATATATGCTCTATAAGGCTCAAAATATCACAAAAAATATGGGCATTTTATATCAATCCCTATAAATTTCAAACTTCAAGGTAATATTCAAATTTAGGTAGACAACCTAGAATTATTTTTTTTACTCTTGAAAATAGACTTATCACGCTTGATTCTCTAGTATGTTAAAGTTTAAATCATCAGTGCACAATTAAATATGACTTAATCTAAGACATATCAATAAGAATCATAAACCATCAGAAATTTCATCCTAATTAGTAATATGAGAAAAATACTCAAAGACAAGATATCATTCAGGGATTTGAGAATAATGCAAAAAGTTAGGTATTTTTCTCCCCCCACACTTAAGATTTACATTGCCCTCAATGTACAAAGATAGATAAATAATCATGTGATAATGAAATCAAAAGAGAAGGAGAGAAGTGAAACTTCTTGGGTTTTTCTGGGATTGCCATTCACGGCCCGATTTGGAGGAGGAGGCGGTGGTGCTGTGGTGGATGCAAACGGTCACTATGCTAGATGAAGAAATTGGGAAACTCATGACGGATTAGCCAAGAATTATTAAGACACATTTAAAATAAACTAATTATGTATTTAAGGACAAGAAAACTAAAGGGAAAGAAAATAGAAACTAAGATAAAATTAACATAAAATATGAATGGACTGAGGAGTCCTTATTGTTGGATGGTTCGCGAGGTGGGTGTGATTTCTAAGGCTGTGTTGAGCCAGTGGTCATGGTTCCGGTGTGATTCCCTAGCAGCCTGAAGAACTTAAAACCAAGAAACTAGAATAAAATAAACTAAATTAAGCATAAGAGAGTCAAAGAGAATGAAATTAAATAAAAAGAGAAAAGTAGAATAAAAGTTAAATGGTCTCAAAGACCCTTGGCTTGTAGAGTGGATGAAGCAGCCGGTATGAACTTATGTAGATCGATCACCCTCTGAGAGATTATGCTTGGCTTTTTCTGCTTCTTTGACATGGATATGTGTAGGCTCAAGAGTTTAGAGACTTGTTATGGAGAAGAGAGAAATTTGAGAAAAAGAAGGAAGGAAAAAGATGGGGACTCGGTGAAAAGGAAGGGAAGAGGGTGGCTTTAAATATAGTTTCAAGTCTGGTACTTCCCCACGCCCGTATACCTTGGGCGTGTTGTTTCACATGACTGCCTCGCACGGCCGTGTGTCTAGGCGTGTTGGTTCACCCACGCCTGTTTTACAGATTGCCACGCTCGTTGGTGATAAGTCAGTGTCATCCACAGTTGCATCGCACGACCGTGGCATTTTGTCGGTACCCGTGTGGTGGTGGTTGGAGTCTGTGACTCAAAGATTTGATTATTTTTGACTCGTTCATCTTCTGCCATTGTCAGTACAGAGATTTTGTACTTCCACACGGCCGTGTGCAAGGTCGTGTGCTCTAGAAATCTACACTTTTGGTTAGTTTAAAACTAAGTGTTTAAGACGAAGAGAAGAAAAGAAACTAAAATGAAAACAAATGTGTAAATAAATAGGGTTAGTGGCCGGGTTGCCTCCGAGAAGCGCTCGTTTAAAGTCTTAAGCTAGACTTTCCTCGTATTTGCAAAAATTAGGGTGGTTTAAAAGTTTGAATATCTTCCCTCATGCCGTAAATTCTATTTTTATGATAAAGTTTAAGTCGAGAAGCGTTTACCTTAAAAGTACCAAATATGGGATTGCTTACCTCGACTGTTTCATATGGGAAGATATTGTGTACCTCAAGAGGGATTTCTTATTTATATTTAGGTCTGACGTGGTAATTCATATATTTTCCTTCTTTAACAGTACCTGATCTCCTATTTTGATGTGGTTTGACGTTCCTATGATCTTTTCTAGGGGCTCCTTTGGTTTTGCTTCGAGCGAATCCGGTTCCTTTTTATAGTGTGTCATCCACTCTTCTAATTTATCAATCTTAAGGCTTCGTTCCTCATGTAATTCTTCTTTGTTGGCATGGGGTCTATGATCCGGCTCAGGTTTGCCGCTTTGTGGTGGATCCTATGGTCAAAGGTTAACAAATTGGTCATCAACTGAATTTACTTTCTCACCTTCATCAACTGATGTCTTGGTTGAGTCAAGAGCTTGTAGACTAATCGATTCATCACCTACACGAAGAATGAGTTCTCCTGTGCCAACATCAATTTTAGTCCTGGCAATTGCTAAAAAGGGTCTTCCTAAAATTAAAGGAATCGAATTATCCTTATCCATGTCTAAGACAACAAAATCTACTGGGAAAACGAATTTATTAATTTTTACGAGAACATCTTCGATAATACCCCTAGAAATTCTAACAGTTTTATTAGCTAGTTGATTACTCATCCTAGTTTGTTTGGGTTTCCCTAGACCTAGCTGCTTAAACATTTTATAAGGCATGACATTTATACTTGCCCCTAAATCAGCCAAAGCATTATCAACTGTTAGTCTACCAATTAAACATGAAATTGTAAAACTCCCTGGATCTTTTAGCTTCCATAGTAGTCTATTTTGTAGAATTGCTGAGCACATTGCATTTAATTCCACATGTGGCTCCTCGTTTAACATATGCTTGTTAGTCAAGAGTTGTTTTAAAAATTTCCTCAAATCTGGCATCCGTGAAAGAGCTTCAAGAAGCGGTAAGTTAATATGTAATTTATTTAAAACTTACCAAACTATTCCTCTGTATCATCTCTCTTCATCGCTTCAGGATAAGGTATGCGGGGTTGGTACTCTTTGATTACCGGTTTTGGCTTTTCTTGTGTTACCTCAATTTTACCTTCTTCTACCTTATTTTCTTGTATTGAATTGGGTTCATCTAACCCTATACTATCATGGGCTGTGATGGCTTGGATTTCCTCCTTTGGGTTAATCTCAGTATTGCTTGGTAGACGCCCTTGCGGTCATTCAGAAATTAACTTTGCAATTTGTCCAACTGACTTAGTAATTTCCCTAACTAAGTTAGTAAGTTCTCCAACTTGGTTCTTGATCCCTTCAATCGATGTTTGCTGGTTTTTAAGTGTTGTCTCAGTGTCTTGGAAACGGTTTTCTATGGTTGCCATGAATTTTGTCAGCATCTCTTCAAGGTTCGGCTTCTTTTCTTATGGATATGGTTGATTTTTGGAAATTTTGAGTTGTTGTCTTTGATTTCCTTGATTTCCTTGACCTCCCCATGAAAAATTTGGGTGGTTCCTCCAACCTGGATTATAAGTATTACTATAAGGGTTATTATTAGATCTAAAATTATTACCTATATAGTTCATCTGTTCACTTTCTGTGCCCGGTTGGTAGGGTGTGTACTTAGGTTTGCCACAGTTTCACTTGCGTCGCACTGTATTACTGGATGTACATGCGAAGAACACAAACTATCAAGCTTTTTATTCATCATCTCTACATGTGTTGATAGCATGGTTATTGCGTTGAGGTTGAAAACCCGGCTGATTTTGTTGGTTTTGTCCTTGTAACCTACCACTGATAGTTATTCAGTGACATCTCTTAAATAAACTCGTAGGCTACTTCAGGAGTTCTATTGTTCAGGGTTCCACTGGCGGTTGAATCAATTATTTGCCTCGTTGAGGGGTTTACACCATTATAGAAAGTTTGGACTTGGAGCCATAAGGGTAAACCATGGTACGGGCACCTTCTCAAGATATCCTTGTATCTCTCCCATGCGTCGTATAATGTCTCTAAATCCTCCTGCACAAAAGAAGAGATATCATTCCGTAATTTGGCCGTTTTGGCCGGTGGGAAATATTTTAATAAAATTTTTTCATTCATTTGATCCCATGTGGTGATTGACCCTCGTGGTAACGAGTTCAACCACTACTTGGCTTTATTCCTTAATGAAAAGGGAAATAACCGAGAACGTATGGCATCATCAGAAATGCCATTTATTTTGAAGGTATCACATAATTCTAAAAAATTAGCTATATGGGTATTCGGGTCTTTGTCCTGCAAACCATCAAATTGAACAAATTGTTGAATCATTTGTATAGGGTTAGGCTTTAATTCAAAATTATAAGCATCTATAGCAGGCCTAACAATACTCGATTCTACTCCTGTTAAATGAGGTTTAGCATAATCATACATAGTACACAGAACATTGTTTTCTGCCACATCTTCTGGTGGTGGGTTATTCTCGTCCATCCCTTCAGTAGGATTGGATCTTCCTTCTCGATCTTCTTCTGTGTAATTTAGGGTTCAATTAATTTCTCTGTGATTCCTGCGAGCGGTAGCTTCAATATCACTGTTGTATACTAGTGGTCCTTTCGGGTTCCTTCTAGTCATAAACTAGAGGTACCTGTGTTGGAAAAAAAAAGAAAGAAAATTAGCAAGTTTAAAACTAAAATAAAAATAAATTGCGGAAAAAAATAAAAATAATTGCTAAAGTAATAAAAATAGGGCTTTCTTAATATTTTAGTTCCCCGGTAACGGCACCAAAAACTTGATTGTTGTTTTGTAGAGTTTTAAAATTTATAAAGAGAATGATCGAACCCGGAAACTAACTTTGACAACGACTTAAGGCAAGTGCACCTATCGAACAATAGTATAGCTTAGGCAAGACCAGATTGTCGAACCCAAAGGAATTAAAAGTACTAATACTAATCTTCTTTCTATTATTTAGCCTAAATAATAAGTGATTGGTTGTTAAATCTAAAACTAACTGATTACTAAGCTAAGATTCAAAGACAAAAAGAATGAATTGAAGAAATAACTTCGGGAAAACTGAGTTGACTAAGACGATACCCTTAGGAAGAATCCACCTAAACTTCACTTGTTATCTAACACTGAACCAGACGATTTATTCACTTGACTTGATCCATAGGATTCCCTAATTTATATTAAACCCTCTCCCGAGGCGAATAACGTCTAACCCTAGGTTGATTAATTGAAATCTCTTTCTAATTAAAACCCCTAGAATCGCATTAACTCGATCTATGGACTCCCATATTAGGTTTCACCCTAATTCGGCAAAATCTCGTCACCCTATCTCTAGGCGCGCGATCAACTCCGCTTAATTATGCTAGATCTGCTCTTAGACAAGGACTTTTGCTCCACCACCAAAGCACATCCAACTTGAATCAATATCCCGAAAATATTGACACAAGAATTAAGCTCACATAATTAAGAACAAATCAAGTATTTATAATATAGTTCAGAAAACAATAACAAGATATGCCTTAGATTTCATCCCCTTCAGGTATCTGAAGGGATTAGTTCATAACAATAAAAGAAAAGATCTCAGAAAAAAAGATAAAACAAAACATAAGAAATCCCTAAAACTACCTGAAGGAATTGAAGGAGAAATCCGCCATCTTGAGTAGAATTCTGACTTCTTGAGATGGATCAACTGGCTATCTTCGAGTGATTCCTACAAATCTGACCTTTTTGGCTCGGCTCTTTGGCGTAGCTAACCGCCTTCTTGAAGATTATGCTTAGGGTGTTTATATAGGCTCTTAGAATGCTTTATTTGGCCCCTAAGTATCCTAATCTGAGTGGAATTCCTACTAGGGTGTTTGAATAGGCTTTGGAATGTGTTTCTTTGCCTTCAAGTATCCAAATCTGAGTAAAACTCCTCTTGGCCGCAGCAGGGACACGGCCATGGCACACGCCCATTTAAATCAATTTCAGGCTGTGGTCTAGTTTGCTGAAAAGACACGTCCGTGTGTTTCGAGGTCCAGGCCGTGTTAGAGTAAATTCGAGAGGCACGACCGTGTGGTCTTGGGCCCAGGCCGTGTCGATTTCTTCTTTGGCCCAATTTGGTCCGTTTTAGGCCCGTTTCTCATTCTTTTCATCCCTAGGTGCTTTTCTGAGTATAAAACATGAAAAGAAAGGATTAAGAGCACCTTTTTACACAATTCAGGGAATAAATCATCCAAAAGTATGCTAAATGTGGGATTAAAATATGTTACTTTTACGGTTTATCATATATTTCTTCCGAAATTTAACTTGAAAGAAATCTCAGGTAATTCTCTCTCTATGAATCAAAGATATCAACATTTTCCACCAATTATATGCCGTATCTCTCAACAATGAAATAGTACATTGTAAGCATTCATCAGGAATCAATGACATTTCATCAAACACTCAGATTGTATTCTCGAGCCAAAAATCAGCTCATTGAGCATCATCATCAACTGTGGCCCTAAACTCTTTTGCCCCATACTTTCAAATTTTATCCACAAGAGGTTTATACTTTCAAATTTTATCCACAGGAGGTTTACTCAATCGAATCGGATCTGAAACTTGCGGCATTACAGGAACTTATGGGGGTGAAGGTTGTTGAGTAGCTGAATTTGTTCGAATGAACACCAAAAACCACTCACTCATCATTTGGAAGAAGGCTTGCTTAACCTCTTCCTCGTGGCTACTAGCTATCAGCCTAGATTCGATAGGCATTGTCCCTTGAGTGGGAGCAGGCGTATTCCTCTCAACATCATCATCACCTGCTCGACCGGGATCCATTTACTTTATAAAAACACATTTTTAATTGTCAGGATTCATCACACTATCACAGTTATATATATATGGCATGAATAGCTAGACTCACACGCGCTACATTAGTCCTAGAATCAACTAAACTGTAGCTCTAATACCAATAAAATGTAACACCCCTAACCCGTAATCGTCGCCGGTCTAGGGTTAAGGAGCATTACCGATCAATCAGGCACATTTATAATCTGTTTACAACACAAAGTCAATCATCCTCCAAACATATCAAAATATATGCATATAGTCCCCTAATGAGGTCTACGAGACCTTAAACACGTGTTATAAAGGGTCGGGACTAAACCAAACACATACAAAATTTTTGGAAAAATCAAACATTTTTTCAAAGCTACAAAGGTCACATGCCCGTATGGGTAGGTCTTGTGCCATACACGGCCTCTAACACGCTCGTGTGTCCAATTCGTGGCAAAATAGGGCATACATACTGACTTGTCCACACGGCCTGAATACGCTGTGTGCTTCACCCGTGGTCGACACTGACTTGCACCATACGGCCAGTCACACGCCCATGTGCGAGCCTGACTTGTTTTGATTTGCAAACTCGAATGACACGGTCGAGCCATACGCCCGTGTGCTCAATCGTGTGGGCAATTATAGGCCATTTGCAAGGCCAAATTTGGCACCCACACTTGGGTTTACTTATAAGAATCAAACCATATTCATTTATACTCAAATGGAAACCAAAAAATACCAATATATACACCAATTAATCATCAACCACACCATTTATTTCCATACTCAATTTCAACTCAAATAAGTCCATCTAAAATACCATTTTCACGTCCCAAATCATATAAGTCAAGCATCATATAATCCATTCTACAAGTTCACGTTTAAACCACAATTCTCATCAACCAATTTAAGCATGAAACATACCATATTCATCATTCACATAACCTACACATAAATACCAACATCATTCAACTTTCAAGCCATATCTCATGCCAAGAATTATACATTTCAACACATACCAAAATTAGTGGCCTATACATGCCATATACCAAATATATACAACTTCTAAAAGTACCAAAATAGATAGCCGATAGTGTGATTTAGTCGCTGGCGATCCTCGGATTCGAGCTAGCTGTAAAGACACTATAAAACAGAGAAACACTACACCCAGTAAGCTTTTAAAGCTTAGTAAGTTCGTAATATAATACATTTAACTCAATGATTTAAAATCAATATACAAATTAAACCATCACATAGATTATTTCACAAGATTGCACAATTTCATCCATAGTCAATACTCACATAACAACCAATCATCCACACCCAAAATCATCGACCACATAGGTTCCGTACATACCTTTACCAAGACTTAGTTATGAACATTCTTGCTACTCAATGCTCAATACCACATTTCGATCAATCTTCAGTAATCATTCGATTTACTCACACATTTAATGCCAATTTCTTAGCTGAAGCTTCAATATCATCGCACACTTAGTGCCTTTATATTAAACAGAAATTAACTCGGTATCGCACACACAGTGCCAACCAATATAGCCGAGGCTTCCTTTATTTTGTACACACAGTGCTATTCAGGACTGTCTCAATTCTAAATTCACACACTTAGTGCAACATTTCTCAATTCCACACATATATCATTTCTATTTCAATAACCACATGTTCATTCATTTCATAACACATAGATATGAATTTAACAATTCGTATTATACCCGAACTTACCTCAAACGTCGAAATAACAAAATGAGTCGATTAATCGAGCACTTTATCTTTGCCTCCATCTCGATCCAAATCTCTTTTTCTTGATCTAAACATATTCAAATTTAGCTCATTCAATCACCAAATAGTCTTACATAAGAATTCCATAGCCCAGCTAGTTATGGTCTTATCATCAGAATGCCATAGTGCCATAACCTAGTTATGGTCTTATCATAAGAATGCCATAGCCCAGCTATGGTCTTACATAACAATGCAATTTGTCTTCACTGATATCAAAAATTATCATTTCATTATTTTCGTTTTCAATTATACACATCAATATGATCTAATATTATGCAATTAGGTTCATATATTTCACTTAAATATAAACTAAAATTAAACCAAACGAACTTACCTTGATTTCAAACGACGAGAAACAATCGCCTAATCCACAACTTTATCTTCTCCCGATCTAAATCAGACGTTGCTTTTCTTGATCTATATAATCAAATTTAGCTAATTTAAGCACTAATAAATTCAATTCAATCTAATTTCATATTTTGGTAAAATTATTATTTTACCCCTAAACTTTTGTCTTCTTTACAATTTAGTCATTATCTCATAAATATACAAATTCATGCAATTCAACATTAACCCATATTAGCCAAATTTTAGTTATGCCTCTAACAGTCCATGTTTTTCATTTATTCACACATTTTACCATGGATTTTACACATTTTTCAATTTAATCCCTAACTGACATTTTCAACTAAAATCACTTTACAAAAGTTGTTTAACTAACAACAATGATTCATTTTCTATCATCAAACATCAAAATACTCAACCTTTAATAGTTTTGCAAATTACTCCCTGGGCTAGCTAGATTAAGCTACAACGACTCCAAAAACATAGAAATAATCAAAAAACGGATTAAAAATACATACCTAATTGAAGGAGATAAGATTTTCGAAAGTTAAGCACAAAAATGGCTTTCTTCTTTGTGAAATTTGGTTGAAGAAAGATGATACAAAATGGTGTTTAATGTGGTTTTATTCATTATTAACTTTAATTACCTAATTACTTAATTAACCTTTATTAACTTTACAAACTACACAAAATTCCAAGACATTATAATCCACTATCATTTTAATGGACTATTTACCACTTAAAGACCTCCAATTTAAAGTTCTATAGCTATTAGACACCTTTAGCTAATAGAACACAACTTTTACACTTTATGCGATTTAGTCATTTTTATCAAATTAAGCACTCAAACGATAAAATTTCATAACGAAATATTCACACAATCATACAATCATGTTGTAGGCCTCAAAATAATAATAAAATAAATATTTCAACCTGAAATTTGTGGTCTCAAAACCATTGTTTCGATTTGACTGAAAATAGGCTATTACAAAAATGGTCTGTCTCGAGACAAGTAAACATCTAACCTAAAATGAATTTTCTTGTTTCAGGTTTTGAGATAAGAAACCCTTTATCTCGAGACACCTAAGAATTGAATCTAAGAATCCAAATCAGGGGAGCTATGTCCCAAGACTATAAGAGTTATTGTCTTGAGACTTGGGACATGGACATCATGTCTCGAGACACAGTGTAATTTGGATAGTTGAGTTTGGACTCGAATCCCAACTACGTAGTTGATCTAGAAAGGTTTCAAGATGAGTTAAATAAGGATAGTTGACATATCTAATGTATGATTATAATCGAGATTGAAAATTTTAACAATTGTATCATGATTAATTGCTTAAATTATTTCGTAATTATTTTGAAATAGTCTGAGTTTTAATGTGACATCACACACTCGGATCTAATGACCGGGTTGAATGCAAGGTGTCACACACCTATATCTCAATATTCTAAGAGTCATCCACTCCAATATCCAAGATAATGTATCTCCAAAATTGAATTTGATAGACAACATAATAACCTTGTAACGGGCCTATTTCGCTTGGGCCTATCAATTAACCAAAACAAAACCAAATGAAAAACCCCAAATAAAATAATAGTCCATTTTAACAGTTTTTACAAACCCAGATATTAACCCAAATTAGATCTAGCACAAATTAGCTTGAACCTAGCCCAAACAATCACTACCCACTAAGCTCGAAGTAAAAAAAAGCCAGCAGAACCCCTAGGGTTTCCACCAGCGCTGCACATAACCCCAACAGCAAGTCACCTTGCACCACGTCATCACTGTACGGCCTCCATACGCCACCCTCGTGCCTCCACTTCATCTTGTACCTATCAAAACAAGGACAAACGACAACAAACCAAGAAAATATCGTATTCGGGCTATAAAACTAGAAGGAATTTTTGTAATGTTTTTTTTTACGGATTGCTTTTTTTTTACACACACATAGGCCAATACATGAAATCAAAAATAAAAAGGATATTGAAAGGTGGTTTTCACATTTGGGTTTTCTTTCATTATTTCTTTTCCCTTATTCTATGTTTTATGTTTCTTACTTACTATATGCAAAAAAAAAAAAAAAACAAAGCGAATAAAAAGAGGATACTTATCTGTTAACATCGTGGTTAGATCCCTATTTGGCTTTGACGAAATTGAAGTTTGAATAGGGGTTTTATAACACCCCTTAGAGGTCCATCATACACTGAATTCATCTCCAACTGTTAAATAACACTATTAAGTCTCATACATGTATTGTCACATTGACATCATACCTTTGATAGGGTCATACATGAATTAACATATCGATGCCATGTCCCCGACAAGGTCTTATACGAAGTATCACATCATTTCCATGTCCTTGACATGGTCTTATTTAATATCTCTTATCGAAGCCATATTCCAATATGGTCTTATACGGAACCTTAACTATCATCATTTCATACTATCTACGTTTCTTACCATTCTTAGGTTCAGTTCTCTTAACTACTCATCAAAAGACATTTCAAACATTCATTGAGTAATTATACATTCCATACAACATTGGAATATTAAAATAACTCATACGTAATTACAACATTTGCACATGAACTTACCTCGATGTCGAAAGGGCCGAAAGGGACCTTTTTGCTCACATTTCTCATTTCACCCATTCTAGGTCCAAAACTCATTTTCTTTGATCTAGAACAATGTAATTTACTGATTTAATCACTTATAAATCATAATATATCATAATCTACACTTTAGGCAATGACTATTTTGCCCCTATATTTTTAAAAATTATGATTTTTCCCCTAGGCTCGTAAATAAATTTTCATCACATTTTCTCGTTAAACAAGCCTAGCTGAACATTTAATCCTCGTACAACTATTCACAATTCCATCAATTTCATGCCTTAATGAACAAATCACAACTTTTGCATTTTAGTCCCAATTAGGTGTTTTCATGGCAACACCTTTCACAAAAGTTGTTTCTCATCATCCCATCATTCATTTTCTTCCATAAAAATTCAGCAACCAACATAAACTCTCTCATGGCAAGTCCTTAGACTTTCAACCATGTTACAAATTAGTCCCATCATTAGCTAGCTTAAGCTTTGGGGACTCTAAATGTACAAAAATTATCAAGAAAGATCATCAAATTCACTTACTTGTGAGAAGAAATGCTTGCTGAAATTTTGAGCTTCAAAACCCCCATTCTTGCTGGTATTTTTGGTGGATGAAGAGAAGAAATAAAAAGATTATAGCTTTTTGCTTATTTCATCTTATTTTATTTCTTTTTAATACCTAACATGACAACATTTAATGCCCTTGTCCCCTTTGTCATTGTTTGACCCGCCAAGCCACTTAACAAGGCCAAATTGCACATTTGGGGCCTCCAATTAATACTCTATAGCTATTTAGCACTTTTAGGAATTAAAATGGAACTTTTGCACTTTATGCGATTTAGTCCTTTTTCACAATTTAGCTTGAAATTGCTAAAATTAAGGCACCAAAATTTTCATGCATCCTTATAAACATGTTATAACACATAACATAACATGAAAAAATTTTATCAAACCTCGAATTTGTGATTCCAAGATCACTGTTCTGACTAGCCCTAAATCGAGCTGTTACAATTTTTTCCTTAGGGATTTTTGTCCCCGAAAATCTTACCAGGAGGAGTTGCTACCAACATTCTTAAAACGTTTCCATCCACTCTTTAAAATCACGAACCCACTTATCCTCAAGTTTCTCTCACCAACAACCTTCAAGCTATAGTACACAAGGTCGAAGCACAACTTGAGACCTAAATTACTCTCCCTCCCGGTATATATTCAACAATCTACTAATTTGGAACTCTGTACATGTCCAGAATGATCATTCAAATCTGTATCGCATAATTTACTACAATTCAGATGACATCCCCTCTTAGGGAATCAGGTTAATCCAAATTCAAAATCTATTGTGTGCTTTGGAAACTCAACTCTTAGTGGTCGACTACTTTTGACCACAAACTCGATCATATCGTAAAATGTACTCTATTGTTAAAACATTTATGCACCTAACTATACTTCCTTATTCTTGCATAAGTAGATATACTACTACTAAATCTCATACCAAAATTTCTGTATAAGTTCTGGATTCACCATCATTCCAAATTCTATCTCAATTAAAATATAGCAATAACGGAAATCTTATCCAACCTAAATTTTCACTACCTTAAATAAACTCATTCAGAGCTTATTTAAAAATACAATTTACTAACTCACTTCTGAACCCTTTTGTTCTGAAAGGAAGACTCGCTCTAGTCATTAACCTCGTTAAAACTAGGATATTACCACCTAAGATCAAGCAAGTAACTAACTTGCATTGCTTAACATGGATCTTTCATTTAAACACCTGTACTATGTCTACTGTCTGAGAAGTATTACGATAACTATACCCACCATGGTAATATCTTAAGTCGTTTCCACTATCTCATTTTAATAAGATGTTCTCACGCATTAAAAAAATTTAGAAAATACACATTGATTTTTCCCATAGATCATTACAACTCATCTAACTCTTAACATAGACACAAAAGTGATCGTCTCTAGATCACCAATCTAACAACTCCTTTTTCTCAATTCAGACTGAACTCAGTACTAGAACTTTCAATTAATAGTTCCTTCTATAGCTTTCAACTTAACCATCATGGTTGAATATTTTGATGAGTATATCTTTGTATCATGCTCCCTGTTCATGTTCACACAAAATTTTATTCTCTTCACTGATTCATACGTAAATATACACAAAACTTGGATCATATCTGAATACATTAATCTACTCTCTCCTCCACACCGAGAACATATTTAAAGCACACTCTCATCTGAGTTTCTCTTGCTATGCTAATCTAAAACCTTTACAATCATCATATCACACGATAGTAGGGACATCTTAATCGAATTCATTAACTCTATTTGGCTTGTCCGAAAACTCATCACACAACCTAAAACTCATGATTCCCCTCCTTATACTAGAATCATCACCAACCTCCTCCTCAAACTACCAGAATAAGGTTACAAGGAGATAAAGGGATGTCAATTCCAATTACTAAATCGACAACTGTTTATTCTGATTTCACAATTAGCTAACATTCTTGCACGATCTCGATTTATGAGAAAAACAACTACATTTCCCTAAAAGGCAAAAGTTATTAACACGTAATACTTAAAGAGATCATTATGATCCATACAACTATGGTTATCATAACTGAACACTCTCACAGTTCAAACATTATTTTTTTAACCATTTCATCCTCAACCCTTAACAATTCTTTTCATTAATGAACATCAATTTAAGAAGATCTCGATAAACATACACCTCGAGCCTCCTACTCACTTGAGTCAAATAGCTTAGGCTAACTTTCTATTTGTTTTTAACATTGTATAATCAATACAATCATTAAAGCATCCAGACATACTTACTTACAATCAACTTTCTTAAGCACATATCGTGCCACACTCTATACTCATTCGCTTGCGACTCGTTCATGAGTGCTTGTTTTTACTCATTCACATGACTTTAGTACAATTCTCATTTCTACCTCTAAACTCATCTATCTATCCC
Source organism: Gossypium rotundifolium (assembly GCA_025506655.1). Classification (NCBI taxonomy): domain Eukaryota; kingdom Viridiplantae; phylum Streptophyta; class Magnoliopsida; order Malvales; family Malvaceae; genus Gossypium; species Gossypium rotundifolium. Next base: position 175,693,188 of record CP106724.1, read on the forward strand.
ATTGATCACTAGGGAGAGTTAAAGACGTATATTCATCATCATTCATGTAGGTATGAAACCAATGCCACATCCCCGAGTTGGTCTTATATGCACTTTCGCATCAAGTATCGATGCCATATTTTGAACATGGTCTTACACGATTCTCCTATTCCTTACCGAGGCCATATCCCGGATATGGTCTTATACGGGACCTTATCTATTTTATATCTCACTGATAACCTTTTCATTTTAGTCCTCTAGGACTTCAACCTCATGTTTAACAACAATTACTCTATCTAGTGGAGTATTATGTATCAATGTGATACAAGGCATTCTCAATTATGCTATCATAAATATTGCATTAATCACATACATCAGCATACTTTGACATGGTAAACATAATCTCAACTTCATGATTCATAAAATGCGTAATACTCTTAGTCAGCTTTAACTAGCATAACTTGATAACAACTTTACTCACTTAACTTCCTTGCTTTCCCATTCAATCTTCACTCTTTTGCCTAATGAATTACTATGAATGACCGAGGATACTAAATCTCATCTCACATATATCTCGATGCCATTGCTATTTCCTAGATATAGTCTTACATGGGATTTCGTATCTCGCCCTCAACGCCATGTCCTGACATGGACTTACTTGGTATCTTTGCTTATTTGTCGATGCCATGCCTTAACTTGGTCTTATACGGACTCTCTTGTCTCATGTAAGTGATTGAGTATCCTAAGTAATTCAACTTCAATTGTGACTTTCTCATACTCATGTTCTACATTAACATCTACTCAAGTACTCAACATTTCACTCTAGTTTCTCTTACTATTACTAATCAATTAAAGAATGTCTTACGGGTTTGAGTACGTCGTTTACTTGATTGCCATAGTCCAACTATGGTCTTACTCGTATCACAACATCATAGCCCAACTATTACTTTACATGTCGTCACGATGCCATAGCCTCACTATGGTCTTACACAAAATCTCATATCAATACCAATGCCATATCCCAGATACGGTCTTACATGGGAATTCACGTTGATGCCGATGCCATATCCCAAAAATGGTCTTACACGGAATCACGTATCGTCACCGATACCATGTCCCAGACATGGTCTTATATGGGATCACATGTATCGCCATGGTCCAACCATGGTCTTATTCATCATCTTATCATTGAACGACCGTACTCATCCCCTGCATTCTACTAAGTCAAACTTTCCAGTTTAACTTTCACACCATAATACTCGTAATTTCATACAGAGTCATGAAATAAAACATTATACATCATCTACTTTAACCGTCCCACATGGGATTCAACTATGTGGACATATTGATCATACATCATTCAAACAATCGTACATACACATATACCCCATTCTCTGGGTAAATTTACTCACTATATGCACCTAACCCATTAGGTTGAGTATATAGCACCTTATGCACATCCAACCAATACAGATAAGCTTATCACTTTATAACTTTCATTTCATACATTATCACACACATGTCAAATACTTCTATTTATACCTTTTTGAGCCTCATCAATGCATAAGAGCATTGCAATTACCTCATTATCACTTACAACATTATTGAATTTAGCTTAGTTAAGAACCATCCCTGTCATAACAAAATAATTTCGTTAGTGCCAGGATATATCATACTGTCACAATCCACCCATGGCATGTATAGCTAGACTCTTACTTACGCTAGGTTAGTCCGAGAACCGACTAAACCATGCTCTGATACCACTAAATGTAACACCTTTAGAGGTCCATCATACACTGAATTCATCTCCAACTGTTAAATAACACTATTAAGTCTCATACACATATTGTCACATTGACATCATACCACTGATAGGGTCATACATGAATTAACATATCGATGCAATGTCCCGACAAGGTCTTATATGAAGTATCACATCATTTCCATGTCCTTGAAATGGTCATATTTAATATCTCTCATCGAATCCATATTCCAATATGGTCTTATACGAAACCTTAACTATCATCATTTCATACTATTTACGTTTCTTACCATTCTTAGGTTCAATTCTCTTAACAACTCATCAAAAGACATTTCAAACATTCATTGAGTAACTATACATTCCATAAAACATTGGAATATTAAAATAACTCATACGTAATTACAACATTTGCACATGAACTTACCTCGATGTCAAAAAGGCCGAAAGGGACCTTTTTGCCCATATTTCTCTTTTCACTCGTTCTAGGTCCAAAACTCATTTTCTTTGATCTAGAACAATGTAATCTACTAATTTAATCACTTATAAATCATAATATATCATAATATACACTTTAGGAAAAATGACTATTGTGCCCCTAACTTTGGAAAAATTATGATTTTGCCCCTAGGCTTGTAAATAAATTTTCATCATATTTTCTCGTTAAACAAGCCTAGCTGAACATTTAATCATCTTACAACTATTCACAATTCCATCAATTTCATGCCTTAATGAACAAATCACAACTTTTGCATTTTACTCCCAATTAGGTGTTTTTATGACAACACCTTTCACAAAAGTTGTTTCTCATCATCCTATCATTCATTTTCTTCCATAAAAATTTAGAAACCAGCATAAACTCTCTCATTGCAAGTCCCTATACTTTCAAAAGTGTTACAAATTAGTCCACTCATTAGCTAGCTTAAGCTTTGGGGACTCTAAAAGTACAAAAATTATCAACAAAGATCATCAAATTCACTTACTTGTGAGAAGAAATGCTTGCTAAAATTTTGAGCTTCAAAACCCCCATTCTTGTTGATATTTTCGGTGGAAGAAGAGATGAAATAAAAAGATGATAGCTTTTTGCTTATTTCATCTTATTTTATTTCTTTTTAATACCTAACATGACAAAATTTAATGCCCTTGTCCCTTTGTAACATCCTAAAAATTAGAGTATTATCTTATTATTTGTGTTGGCTCGGGTATAAATTTTGTGTGTTTAGCATAGTCTTGTGAAGGCTTGATTTTATTTATGAAGCTAGAATAATTCTTAGTATTGAAATTTAGTGAAGTGGATTAGGTGAATCTGACACTTAAGTTAATTTAAGTGTTAAATTCTAGCACATGAGGAGTTAGTGGCAAGGTGGATATGACGCATGAAGGATTGCTTGAGGGAAGTGGTTCGAGTATCATGGAATGCATTTGAAGACTTTATTTTTATGCATCCTAACATTAAGTGTCGCCAAGCTCTAATTATGGTAAGTTAGACTTTAAATTTTTATGGCAAGTGGAATAATAGTTTAGGTAAGCTTGATGTTTGGGAAAGAAATCAATTGATTAAAGGTTGATGTGAGAACATAAGGCATGATGTAAGGTATTTTGTTATGGAAAGTTTTGTGTGGATAGGTTTGACCTTGAAGTCCATGTATTTGGACGGTTTTGGGGCCTAGGGGGGAGTGACCAAATTTTGTCTTGTTGGTAGCTAGTTGGTGCCTGAAATTTCTTTTGGTTAGGTAGTCATTTTCAGTTAGTTTGGAATGCTTTCATTCTTTGTTTTGAGCCATAACCAAAACCCTTTGAACCTTACCAATTCTTCTCAAGTGCACCAAAGTGAACCATAAGCCGATTGTCCATAGGTGTTTGTTGGTTTCCCTCTTAGGCATTTGGCCGAAACTCTTTTGGAATCTCCCTCTCATCTTTTGTTTTCTTTGTAGCCGAAAACTTCTTCTCTAGTGGTTGGCCGAATTTTCTTCGAATTTTCTTTCTCTCCAAATCTCTCTCTTTCTCTCTTTTTTTTTGCTCAAAACTGAAAGTACCATCTCCTCCCTTTCATTTTTTTCTTTTTCTTCTCTCAAACTTTTGTGCCAAAATCCTCTCCACCTTCCTTTGCCACAATCCCTCTCTTGCATTTCACTTTCTTTTTCTTTTTCCCCACTCTAACCGAAGCTTCCTCCATCATCTAACACTATTACCGAATCTTCTTTCTTTCTTTTTGATTTGTCTTGGCTGAATATCATCAAGGGTAAGCCTTCATTTGGTTTCTTTCAATCGGTTTTGGAAGGGGGTAAGTGTTTATGGCCGTATTTCTTTAGTTTCTTTTCTCTTTTCTCTGTCGTTTTTCTTGAGGGCAAAGGCCAAATTTTTGGGCATTTACTTGCAAAGTTCTAACTATTTTTAGGAATCAAATTCTTTTAGGCTCTTTGGGACTTTGGAAGCAATCGATTTAACCCTATTCTCTAGCAATCAAAGTTGGTAAGTCAAGTGGTAAGGATTCATGTCGATTCATCATTTTTTTAGTGGTTGAAAAGCCAAAGGCTATTGAGATTTAGGGTGTGATATTGGCCGAATGGTTTTGCTTATAGTTTTGTGGTTTGGCCAAATGTAGGACAAGGTGATCTAGTGCGGTAGATCGGGTCTTCGGAAGTTAGTACTTATGTTAGTGATAGGAGTGTACCTTACACACTTCATAACTCGGTAATATAAATATTTTAAATATTCTAATCATGTTATTAAAACTGAAAACTATGAGATTCTCAGTATGATACCGTATGGGTATAAGCAAGAAATCGGGTAAGTCCGTTTCGATATGACTTTTGCAATATGATGCATGATGATACGATTTATGATTTATTTCCTATGTGATTTCTAATAAAGCATAAAGGCATGATTTGTTTAAATGTTGCATTAATATGGGTGATATGAGAGGAGGGGGAAGGATTTGATGTCCGTGTCTTTGGGACACCAGAGGTTTGGCACCTCCAGTGGTTTGGTAAGACAGTTATTTCGTGCCTTTGGGACACCAGAGGTTTGGCACCTCATAGCGACTCGTCCCAGTGGCTTAGCACCACCGTGGGTTGGCCCCACAATTGATGTATTGGGATTATCGCCAGTGATTTGGTATCACACGTGGGTTGGCCCCACAACTTGATTATTCGTGACTTTGGGTCACCAGTGGTTTGGCACCACATTATTGGATATCGTGACTTTGGGTCACCAGTGGTTTGGCACCACCAGTGGTTTGGTACCACACGGGGTAGAAAAGGAGTTGTGGATGGCTAGGTTGGGTGCATTATATATATATATTGCTTGGTTATGAATTGTGTAAGAATGTTGCATTATCCGGGGGAAGGATTTATGCACTGAGTCTTGGTGACTCACCTTCTCCTTTATCTTTTCAGGTGATTCTTAGATCGTGGGAGGAGCGGATGAACTCAAGGAGGCCATGCAATAAAAATTCGATTTTACATGAACTTTGATTTGGGTACTTTATTTTATTTTAATTTGGTTAACATCTTTATTTGGATTTGTAATAAGGCCTCTTTAATTATGTTTTTGGATTATTTATATGCTTTGGACTTGTTTTAAACATGGTTAAATAATCATCATGGTTGATCTAATAATTGAGCCCAAAGTTTTCTAAATTATAAAAAGCGTAATAGTTTTCAAAATCTTACCATTGGGTAATATAAATCGCTTGATAGTAAAATTTCAACTTAAATGTTTTCAACAACTTAAATGATTTACAAATTGAAGTTTCTACACTCAAATGCAAACGATTTTCAATGTAATAATTTGGGTTTTCTTAAAATGACATAAATGTTTTCTAACCTATGGATTGTCAACTAAGTTTTAAAAAGAAATTTACTTACGGGATTTTAAAAGTAAACTATCGATTTTTTAACTAATCACGCACTTATTTTTCTCAAATTTAATCGAAACTAAATTTTCTTCAAAAGCTTGTCCTCTGTGGCATGTCGATTAGGTCATGCGATTTAGTCCTTTTTCACAATTTAGCTAGAAATTGCTAAAATTAAGGCACCAAAATTTTCATGCATCCTTATAAACATGTTATAACACATAACATAACATGAAAATAATTTTATCAAACCTCAAATTTGTGATTCCAAGATCACTGTTCCGACTAGCCCCTAAATCGGGCTGTTATAGGTTTCGAGCTGAAAGTGGGCGATCTCTTGGGCATCGTTCTAAGTGGGGATAGAAAGACATTACTAAACACCACCATACACCATTACCATGGTGAATAGGTGGACGAATGGTGCTGTCCTCTGGATCGACAGAATAGCGAGGGGGCTCTGATTTTGTTTTTTAGGCGACTAGGGTATTTTGATTTCAAAAAAAAAAAAAGGTTCGTATTCCTAATTCGATTTTAGGTTTAGTAACCTATTTAAACTGAACGAAATGACGTTGTTTGAAGTCTGATGTAATGGCTTCAAAACAACGTCGTATAGGGTGACCCGATTCAGTCCGACACGACACCCTCAGGACCCGTGCGTTTTTACGGAGAGGGACTATTTAGGCGCTTTGTCCCTTTTCTTTTACACCGCTATTCGATTAGGCCTTTTTTTATTTCTTTTATTTATTTTAAATTCTAGCCAGTAATTTTGCACAGTTTTGATTTAACCCTTACTTAAACGCTACGTTTAATAGCCAGGGTAAATTGCGTTTTTAGTCCCTTTTGATTCACGCGCATGGCGTTTTAGTCCTTTTTCAATTTTTCTTAATTTATTGCTTTTAGCTCTCTGATTTTGTTCTGATTAGAATATAGTCCTTTAATTATTATTTTTAATTATTCTTTTTTAAAGATTAATATTTAATATTATATATTTTAAATTGTTCTAGATTTTATTAATTTCCTTTATATTTTATTTATGTTTATTAATTATTATTATTTTTATATATATTCTTTTATATACACATATAATTAATATTAAATTATTTATATATATTATTGATTTCACATTATCTTTTATATGCATTTTCTTTTAAATCTATTTATGTGTATGGGTATATTTTTAAATTTATTTATTTACTTAATTTATTTCCTTTTATTCCTATTTTATTATATATATATATATATATATATATTTTAATAACCTTAATTCATTGTTTTCATGTATAAACTATTAAATTTAGTCTTTTATTTTCATGTACATTACTTATGTAAATTAACATATGTAATATCCTGATTTTGCGGGTCTGTGCATTTGGTACGTTGCATGGTTAAGTTAGTGGGTTAAAGGCTTTGAGTTGTGTATTGGGCTCGGGTTTGAGTTTTAAAACCTGGGTTAGGTGGCTGATAAATAGTGTTAGTAGTAATTAAATTAAAATTATTATGTTTAGTCACCAGTTGGGCTAGTGGCCCAAAAGTGGAGGTGCTTTAAATGGGCATAGGGTGGCATCACAAGGGGAGGAGTTTGGGTTTTGTGGCCACTTGGGGCCCAAGTGGATGGGTCAAATTTTGACACTTAGAAGGGAAGGAGGTGGACGGCACATTTGCTTTAATTTAGAGCTTTATTTCTTTTTAATTAAGTGATAAAAGATGATAAAGGAAATGAGAGAGTTGGTTTGAAGGTGGTCTCTTCTATAGGTGAGATAAAGATTGGATTATCATGCAGGATAAGGGCTATCAAGAGGGGAGAGTCGGTCAAATTCCAACGTGTGTGGGTGCTTGTGTATTGTCAATTTAGTAGCTAGTTATCATCTTTTTCATTTTTATTTTTCTTTCTTTTCTCACCTATACTCGAGCAAGCCAAAATTCTCTTCACCTTTGTGCCTCGCCTTTTGTTAAAATCAAACTCCCTAGAATTCTTCTCTTCTTCAACGTATCCCCAAAGGTCAATCCTCTTTGCTCATATCCCTTCTTCCATAGCCGAATCATCAAGGTGGTTTCTCTGTTTCCCGAAGGTGCATCGTAAGCCGAATACTCCACTGTAATCTGGTAAGTTTCGGGATTTCTCTTCTCTACGATTTCTTTATTTCTATCAAGTTTTAATCCAAATCACTTGTTCTAAGACTTGTCGATTTCCCCTCTCTGTCCATAGAAGCCGAATCCTGCCTTTCTATAGTCAGAAGTGTTGTTTGTGGAAAGCCGAAGGCAGGTGGTTGATGGTAGGTTTGGTCGAATGGCCTTTCTTGTTCATTTGTGGTTCGCCGAATGGGTTATGGTACTCATTTGATTGCATTTAAGGGTTTGGTTTAATAAATGGGTGTTTCCCGAATGTAGGTTGGTGGTGACGTTTTCATAAAGACTTTCGGGATCTAAAAGCTAGGTAAGGGTTTCGTTTAAACACTATGTTTATTTATTAGATCTCATCGGTTTGATTGGTTTAGTGACCAAGGGTTATTATGGACTCGAATAGTAGTTAAGCAGTAGGAGGGGTTGGATCTGTAAACCCAATGCCAAAATACAAAAAGCGATCTGTGTCAGGAGTGTGAGATTGGCCATCCAGGTGTGGGCCAACAACATAGTTAGATCGTAGGCCAATCGTGGTAGTCTCGAGTGACAGTAGCGTAGAAGCAGTAAAAGCGTTAGTACGAAAATTAGGTGTGTAACTCTTACACACTTTCTATGCTAAATATGTTATATGTTGTGTGTTGTTAAAAGTCGGAGTGATGGCAATGGTTACTAAAATACCCCTATGGGTAAAAGCGAGGATGCCGGGTAAGTTGTTATTATTTCTCGCGATAATTGTGTCTATGAAAGCATGTTATTTTGTATACATAATTTTGTATGTTAAGCATGATCATACTGATATTGCTGGCATAAATATGTGTTATGGGTGATGAGAGGAGGGGGAAGTATGATCTATCAGACTGTCACCAGTGATTTGGTATCACACAGTGGGTTGGCCCCACATATTATAAAAATTGTGACTAAGTCTCAGTGGTTTGGCACCACCAGTGGTTTGGTACCACATATGTTATTTTTGTAACTTCGGTTACCAGTGGTTTGGTACCACATATAATATCTTTGTAACTTCGGTTACCAGTGGTTTGGCACCACCAGTGGTTTGGTACCACAAGGGGTAGATTTGGGAGTCATGGATGGATACCTAGGTTGATGGGTTGCATGACATGCATATTTGTATTTGAATCTGTGTAAGGGTATATTTTATTTTGGGAGGGGGACTTACACACTGAGTCTTGGTGACTCACCCCTTCCGTTATATTTTGCAGATCAGGCTTAGATCGTGGATATGGAGCCGGAGTGGACTCAAGGTGGCCATGCACAGCATTTGGTTCACTACAAAGTTTTCTATTCGAACTTAGTTATTTCACTTGATTTTGGTTTTCAGTTATGTAATAAGGCCACTGAAGTTTATTTTTGGGATGTTTTTATTTTTTTTAATTTGGTTCTTTAACTTTTGTTATGCATACTTAAACGTTATGAATTGGTTGTTTTCAAAATCTAACAAAAAGGAAAAACTCATTTTCCAAAGTGGTCACCGACTAAGTTATAAATGCGAAAGAAACAATAAGGCAATCAAGTTTTTTCTAAAACCAAGTATCAACGTGTTTTCCACATTGCAAAATACAACGACGTATCTTCAAAAAAAATTTTACAACAGCTTTCTCATTAAACAAATCAAATCAGTTTTCAACCGTTTTATTTTTGTGGCACGTCAGATCCGGTTATAGCATTTTAACCGGGTTTAGGGTGTTACATTTTGGTATCAGAGCCCGATTCAAAAGCTCAGTTGTGGGCTTAGGGCCCAAAGTATGTTTTAAAAGCTTGTGAAATGATTATTTTTCTGAAAGCATGGCACCGAGTCTCCTACACGATCCACCTGTAAGTACCCTAACTTTTGATGTGATATTTATATGTTGGGCTTTGTGGGCTTTAGACGTAGCTAAGCATGTTAGTACTGATGGGCCCTAGGGCTAGCTTACACAACTTTTAAAATAACATAAGATTTAAGTCCAATCAAACAAACACGTGAGTAAGTCACGAAGTTAGGTGTGGCAACCGTTATGCGCATGTCTAGGATTGGATTCAAGAAGAGCTTGGTATTTAAGCGGTCCCAAGTGACTCACCTTCTTCGCTCGAATCCTACCGTGCATAGTATTTGCTCACCCTAACCATGAGGACTTGTTCACAAAGCTAACTCGATAATTAAAACCCAAAAGGGACCAACCACAATGTTTTGTAAGAACCTTAGCTTTGAAATTACCAAATTACCCCTGGATTTGTGAAAACTACCTTAGATTTGGAAAATGACCAAAATACCCCTGGTTTGTAAAATTACCCCTAGCATACAAAATTACTGAAATACCCCTAAGTTACAAAATTACCAAAATACCCCTGCTTCACAAAATTACCAAAATACCCTTATTTTGAAAAATCACCCAAAACTTTATTTTGGAAAATTACAAAAATACCCCTATAGGTTAAAATTACAAAAATACCCCTGGGTAGTGAAATGACGAAAATACCCCTGTTCATGGAATGTGTTCTATGGATGTTGTTTGTGTGATGAATGTACTTAGAACTAGGAGATAAGCTTGAAACTGAAACTTTAGATAGATTCGAATTCAAAAAAATCACTTTTAAAACTATCTATCATAAAATTGTTCGTGGATAAACAGTGAACAGAGTTAATAATTCATAAAATTCTAACCAGATAATGCAAACGAGAAGAATGAGTACAAGAGGTCATGGACGTCCACCGCATGGCCGTGGTAGGGGTAGGATGGCCTTGTTTGAGCGAGGGTGCCGCCATGGGTCCGAAATGGGATGCTTGATCCGCTTACGACGAAAGTCGAGTTCGAGGATCGATGAGGGTAACGATAAAGATCTCAAAGCGATCTTGTGGGTTTTAGAGAGTTTAAGGCGGTAGCGCGGTTCAAGAGCCCGAAATTCGGTGGTTGAGCGACTCTGAGCTAATGGAGCAGAAGTATTTAGGGGAGTTTCTGGTGTGGCTCCCAACACAGCTGAGTACTGGTTGGAGGAAACAGAGTGTATAATGGATGACTTAGACTTCTCGGCTGAGGAAAAGTTAAACGGGATAGTATCTCTTCTTCGGGATGAGTTGTACCAGTGGTGACTCACGGTTAGGGATGATGCTGTGGCCGGTGATATCACTTGGGATTATTTTAGGGCAGCCTATCAGAGGAAGATGTGGGGACTAGTTATACTGATGCGCAACGTAGGGCGTTCCTAAATTTGGTGTAAGGAAATAAGTCAGTACCTGAGTACGAGGCTGAATTTTTGAGGTTGAGTAGGTATGCTCGGGGTATGGTGGCTACGGAACATGAGCACTGTGTTAGGTTCGAGGACGGGCTGAGGGATGAGCTGCGGGTGTTGATTGCACCTCAGCGTGAAAGGGAATTTACCGTTCTCATGGAAAAGGCCAAAATAGCTGAGAGGTGAAGCGGACTGAGAAACGAAATTAGGATAGGGGCAAGGATAAAAGGAGTTTTGGGCCATCAGGGTCTAGGGGAAGTGCTCAAAAAAAGACTAGATTTGGTGGGCCGATCAAGTCGCAAAACCCGCCTTCATTGCTCAAAGGGCCACCTCAAGGTGCTCGATGTGGGAAGTCTCATTCGGGAGAATGTAATGGGCTGGTGCGAGTCGTTGGAGCACCGGGTAAGGGACAATCCGTGGAAGTTAGCCAGGACTCAAGTTGAGGGTCAAGGACGTGGTCAATTCAGGAGAAATGGCCAGCAATCATAGAGGGGTCGAGGTGTAGCTAGGGGTAATGGAAATGGTAATGGACGGGGCCGTGGAGCACATGGCCGAGGTGCTGAAGGTGCTAATGCTAGATAGCCTGGGTTGGTCTACGCAGCCAAGTGTCGAGAGGAGGGCGATGCACCGGACGTCATAACTGGTACGTTTATAATTTCTGGGCTACCTTATATTGCTTTAATTGATGTTGGTTCGACACACTCTTATGTTGCTAGTAGTGTGGTAGGAACTTTGAACTTAGCCTATGAGATATCTGCTAGGAAGATGACAGTAGTTAGCCCAATAGGACACTCTGTGGTGGTAGACAAACTGTATAGGGCTGTACCCCTAGAACTTCAAGGGGTCGTGTTTCAAGTATATTTGATGGAACTACCCTTTGGGGAGTTCAATTTAATCTTAGGAATAGATTGGTTGGTTAAGTACCAGGAAAAACTAGACTGTGTAGCTAAGCGCATGGTGTTGAAAACAGTCGAGGGTGTAGAGGTGGTAATGATAGGTGAGAGAAGGGATTACCTATCTAATGTGGTGTTCACGCTGAAAGCGGAGAAGATGGTAAGGAAAAGATGTGAGGTGTTCGTAGTTTATGTTTGTGCTTTGGAAGGTAAGGAACCAACTATAGAAAATGTTCGAACAGTAAATGAGTTTATCGATGTCTTTCTAGAAGAGCTTTCGAGATTGCGCTCAGATCGAGAATTGGAGTTAGGTATAGACCTTCTACCGGGAACTGCGCCAGTGTCAATTACTCCATATAGGATGGCGCCAAAAGAATTGGTGAAGTTGAAAGCACAGATTCAGGAGTTGTTGGATCGGTGTTTTATCCGGCCAAGTGTTTCACCATGGGGAACGCTTGTGCTTTTTGTTAAGAAAAAGGATGGGTCGATGCGAATGTGTATAGATTACCGTCAGTTGAATAAATTGACGATTAAGAACAAGTATCCGTTGCCTAGGATAGATGACTTGTTTGACCAGCTTAAGGGAGCATCGGTCTTTTCCAAGATAGATTTGAGGTCGGGGTGTCACAAACTTAAGGTAAAAGAGGCGAATATCCATAAGACGGCGTTTCGTACTCGATACGGGCATTATAGATTTCTGGTAATGTCGTTCGGGTTGATGAATGCACCAGCAGCGTTTATGGATATGATGAACCGAGTGCTTCATCCGTATTTGGATCGGTTTGTCGTAGTATTTATAGATGATATTTTGGTGTACTCAAAATCGGAGGAGGAGCATGACTCGCATTTGCGAGTGATGTTGCAGATTCTTAAGGAGAAGCAGTTATACGCCAAGTTTAGTAAGTGCAAGTTCTGGTTGAAGGAAGTTACCTTTTTGGGTCACGTGGTGTCAGCTGAGGGATTAGAGTGGACCCTCAAAAGATTGAGGTAGTTTTGAATTGGAAGCCGCTGAAGTCTGTGGCGGAGATTTAGAGTTTTCTAGGTTTAGCAGGGTATTATCGAAGGTTTGTAGAAGGGTTTTCTCAGATTGCAGCACCATTGACCAAGTTGCTGAGGAAAGGGGTTTCGTTTGTGTGGTTGGATAAGCAACAGGGAAGTTTTGAGAAATTGAAAAGGATTTTGACAGAAGCTCCTATGTTAATTCAACCGAAAGTCGAGAAGGAGTTTGCGATTTATTATGATGCGTCCCATACAGAATTGGGATGTGTGCTGATGCAAGAGGGGAAAGTAGTAGCGCATGCTTCTCGACAGTGAAGACCTCACGAAGTAAACTACCCGACGCATGATCTGGAGTTGGCTGCAGTGGTTTTTGCCCTAAAAATTTGGCGACATTACTTGTATGGAGAAAGGTCTATCGTGTATACGGACGACAAGAGTTTGAAGTACCTTTTTTCTTAGAATGAGTTAAATTTGAGGCAAAGAAGGTGGATTGAACTGTTAATGGATTACGACTGCTCAATTGAGTGTCACCCGGGAAAGGCTAATGTGGTAGCGGACGCCCTGAGTCTTAAGGTGGTGGCAGAGTTAAGAGCCATGTTTGCTCACCTTAGTCTGTATGATGATGGAAGCCTGTTAGCAGAATTACAAGTGAAGCCAACATGGATTAATGAGGTTAAGGACAAACAGTTGGTGGATGGAGTTTTGGGCGCACGAAGGTTACAAGTGCAGAATGATGGATTGGAGGGGTATAGTCTGAGCAGTGATGGAGTGTTATGTTTTCGGGGAAAAGTGTGTATGCCTAAGGATGTGGAGTTAAGGTAGAAGATTTTACAGAAGGCACATAGCAGTCCATATGCTATGCATCTGGGGGGTAAGATGTACCAGGATTTGTGGGAGTAGTTTTAGTGGCCCGGCCTTAAGCAGGAGGTAACAGAGTTTGTAGGTAAGTGTCTGATATGTCAGCAAGTCAAGGCTGAACATCAGTTGCCGTCAGGTCTATTGCAACCGATTAAGATTCCACAATGGAAGTGGGAAAGGATTACAATGGATTTTGTGAGTGGGCTACCCCTTACGCCTACCAAGAAGGATTCAATTTGGGTGATTGTGGACCGTCTGATGAAGTCTGCTCATTTTGTACACAATGTATGGATTATTCTCTTGAAGTTAGCAAGACTATATGTAGCGGAGATTGTGAGGTCGCACGGGTGCCGTTTGATTATTTCTGACAGAGACCCTAGATTTACGTCAAGGTTCTGGAAGGCTTTGTACCAGGAACTAGGCACAAGATTGGATTTCAGAACAACGTTCCATCCCCAGTCAGATGGACAATCAGAGAGGGTGATTCAAGTTTTGGAGGACATGCTAAAGGGTTGTGTCTTGGATTTCAAAGGCAGTTGGGAAGAATTCTTACCGTTGGCAGAATTTGTGTATAACAATAGTTATCAAGAAAGCATTCAGATGACACCATACGAAGCACTATATGGTCAGAAGTGTCGTACCCCTACATGTTGGACGGAGTTGGGGAAGTAGCAGTTGTTGGGTCTGGAATTGGTTGCTGAGACAGAAGATAAGGTAAAAGTGGTTCGAGCTCGGTTAAAAGAAGTAGTGGACAGGCAAAAGTCTTATACCGATCTTAAATGAAAGGATATAGAGTTTACAGAAGGTGACAAGGTTTTCTTGAAGGTGTCACCGTGGAAGAAGGTTCTGAGGTTCGGTAGGAAAGGCAAGTTGAGCCCTAGGTTTATCGGGCCTTATCGGTGTTGAAGCGAAGTAGGACCGGTGGCTTACCAAACTTGAGTTGCCACCAGAATTGAGTCAAATTCACGATGTGTTTCATGTTTCTATGCTTAGACGCTATCGCCCAGATCTGTCACATGTTATGTCAGTAGGGTAGATAGAGGTGAATCCAGACTTATCTTTTAAGGAGGAACCAGTGCAGATCCTAGATCGGGATGTTAAGGTTCTACGTAGGAAATCAATTCCTTTGGTGAAGGTGTTATGGCAGAACCATGGATCGGAGGAAGCGACATGGGTGCCGGAGGATATTATGCGACAGCAATACCCTCAACTCTTTTAACCAGGTAAATTTCGAGGCCGAAATTTATTTTAAGGGGGTAGAACTGTAATATCCTGATTTTGTGGGTCTGTGCATTTGGTACGTTGCATGGGTAAATTAGTGGGTTAAAGGCTTTGAAGTATGTATTGGGCTCGGGTTTGAGTTTTAAAACCTGGGTTAGGTGGCTGATAAATAGTGTTAGTAGTAATTAATTATGTTTAGTGGCCAGTTGGGCTAGTGGCCCAAAAATTGGAGGTGCTTTAAATGGGCATAGGGGTGGCATCACAAGGGGGAGGAGTTTGGGCCTTGTGTGGCCACTTGGGGCCCAAGTGGATGGGTTAAATTTCGACACTTAGAAGGGAAGGAGGTGGATGGCACATTTGCTTTAATTTAGGAGCTTTATTTCTTTTTAATTAAGTGATAAAAGATGATAAAGGAAATGAGAGAGTTGGTTTGAAGGTGGTCTCTTCTATAGGTGAGATAAAGATTGGATTATCATGCAGGATAAGGGCTATCGTGAGGGGAGAGCTGGTGAAATTCCAACTGTGTGGGTGCTTGTGTATTTCGAATTTAGTAGCTAGTTATCATCTTTTTCATTTTATTTTTCTTTCTTTTCTCACCTATACTCGAAAGCAAGCCAAAATTCTCTTCACCTTTGTGCTCTCGCCTTTTGTTAAAATCAAAACTCCCTAGAATTCTTCTCCTCTTCAACGTATCCTCAAAGTCTGAATCCTCGTTTGCTCATATCCCTTCCTCCATAGCCGAATCATCAAGGTGGTTTCTCTGTTTCCCGAAGGTGCATCGTAAGCTGAATACTCCACTGTAATCTGGTGAGTTTCGGAATTTCTCTTCTCTGCGATTTCTTTATTTCTATCAAGTTCTAATCCAAATCACTTGTTCTAAGGCTTGTCGATTTCCCCTCTCTATCCATAGAAGCTAAATCCTGCCTTGCTATAGTAGAAGTGCCATTTGTGGAAAGCCAAAGGCAGGTGGTTGATGGTAGGTTTGGCCGAATGGCCTTTCTTATTCATTTGTGGTTGGCCGAATGGGTTATGGTACTCATTTGATTGCGTTTAAGGGTTTGGTTTAATAAATGGGTGTTGGTCGAATGTAGGTTGGTGGTGACGTTTTCATAAAGACTTTAGGGATCCGAAAGCTAGGTAAGGGTTTCGTTTAAACACTATGTTTATTTATTAGTTCTCATCAGTTTGATTGGTTTAGTGACCAAGGGTTATTATGGACTCGAATAGCAGTCAAGTAGTAGGAGGGGTTGGATCTGTAAACCCAACGCCAAAATACAAAAAGCGATCTGTGTCAGGAGTGCGCAATTGGCCATCCGGGTGTGGGCCAACATAGGTGTTAGATCATAGGCCAATCGTGGTAGTCTCGAGTGACAGTAGCGTAGAAGTAGTAAAAGCGTTAGTACGAAAACCAGGTGTGTAACTCTTACACACTTTCTATGCTAAATATGTTATACGTTGTGTGTTGTGAAAAGCCGGAGTGATGGCAATGGTTACTAAAATACCCCTGTGGGTAAAAGCGAGGATGCCGGGTAAGCTGTTATTATTTCTCGCTGTAATTGTGATCTGTGAAAGCATGTTATTTTGTATACGCAATTTTGTATGTTAAGCATGGTCATACTGATATTATTGGCATAAATATGTGTTATGGGTGATGAGAGGAGGGGGAAGTATGATCTATTAGACTGTCACTAGTGATTTGGTATCACACAGTGGGTTAGCCCCACATATTATAAAAATTGTGACTAAGTCTCAGTGGTTTGGCACCACCAGTGGTTTGGTACCACAAGGGGTAGATTTGGGAGACATGGATGGATACATGGGTTGCATGGCATGCATATTTGTATTTGAATCTATGTAAGGGGATATTTTCTTTTGGGAGGGGGACTTACATACTGAGTCTAGGCGACTCACCCCTTCCGTTATATTTTGCAGATCAGGCTTAGATCGTGGATATGGAGCCCGAGTGGACTCAAGGTGGCCATGCACAGCATTTGGTTCACTACAAAGTTTTCTATTCAAACTTAGTTATTTCACTTGATTTTTGTTTTCAGTTATGTAATAAGGCCGCTGAAGTTTATTTTTGGGATGTTTTTATTTAATTGGTTCTTTAACTTTTGTTATGCATACTTAAACGTTATGAATTGGCTGTTTTCAAAATCTAACAAAAAGGAAAAACTTGTTTTCCAAAGTGGTCACCGAGTAAGTTATAAATGCGAAAGAAACAATAAGGCAATCAAGTTTTTTCTAAAACCAAGTATCAACATGTTTTCCACATTGCAAAATACAACGACGTATCTTCAAAAAAAATTTTACAAGAGCTTTCTCTTTAAACAAATCAAATCAATTTTCAACCGTTTTATTTTCGTGGCACGTCAGATCCGGTTGTAGTGTTTTGACCGGGTTTGGGGTGTTACAACATATATTATTTTACATATATTTTACTTTGATTTTCTCCTTACCTAATATTTTATTTTAGAATCTTTTATGTTATTCATTTTTTATATTTGCCGCATTGAATTATGCCAATTTGTTTGATATTCCTTCAAAAATTGTCTTTTAATTTATGGATTTTGATTAATATTTGTAAAGTATATGTTGTATTGCCATCGTATGTGTACTAATTTGATTTTTTTTTATATTTTCATATGATTATTTTCCTTTATATGTTATTTTATCCATGTATATAATTCAATGTTTGTAATCTTGTTTATTTACATTATTGCATCGTGATTCAAACTTTAACATCTTGATTGATATTAGTAGTTCCATTGTTATTCCAAATAGGCTAATAAAATGCATTTTGAGCCAATTTTTAAAATTGTGTATTTGAAAATTTTTCAAAATAAGGCAATATTTGTGTGTTTGGAAATTTGAGAAATCATGACCTATCATGCTAGGTGTCGGTTTTTTGTTTGACCAAATAATCAAATATCCTTTTAATCGCATATTTTGAAAAGCAAAGATGATCTCGGTGTCGGGGTATAAACGTGTCATATCCTAACGTGCTGGATATGATGTTCTTATTCCTTTTGGAATGGGTGAATCTTGAGATTCAATTCAAAATTAATTAACATTCTTTAAAAAGTATCACACTTTAAACATTTTCAAGTTTTCAACACAAGGACACTAGCTAATCAATTTGGTACCAATTTTGGGCGTTGCGAGGGTGCTAATCCTTCCTCGCCCGTAACCGAATCCCGAACCTGTTTTCTTATATTTCGTAGACCAAAAATTATTGTTTTAATAAATCCAAATGTTTTATTAAAATAATCCATCTTAAGGTGATCCGATCACACATTGAATAAAAGATCGGTGGCAACTCCATTTGTCATTTTAAAGTCGATCCCCATTTTTCAAACACGAAAAGAATGGTTTCGATAGCTTGGCGACTCCACTGGGGACTGGTTGAGAGTCAGGCCATAAATTGATTAATTTTTTATCCTTTTGATTGAAAATTTGGAAAATCGTTTTGGAAAAATCATGTTTCTTTTGATGCATTTGTTTGTGCTATGATTGCAATAATGTCGAGTCTCATAAAATACTTTGGCATTACATGACCATTGTGGTCACACCTTTAAGTGGGAGTGAGAAACTATGCCTTCGTAAGGTTTTCACCTCCGCATGGGCTAGTGGACTGCTTCCAGAATACATCCGTACCTATGTGCTTCGTGAGATTTTCATCTCCGCATGGACGTAGGGAAATTGATTCCTCAAACCGAACTCGATCCATATGAACCTATAATGGGTGAGGATTGAGGAATCTACTAGTTCATCTACCTTTTCCTTAGAACTTTACCACATATAGTGAACCTTAAGAGCTAACCCTAGGTAGAGCCACACCAAACCCTAGTGGTCACACGATTAGGTACTTTATGCTGTTGTTTATTTCTCTTGCACTAACGTGTTTTCTTTTGTTTTGATTGCATTGCATTACATCATCATAGAAAGGAGATGTTGATTAATATTCGATTGCTAAATAGAGGAGTTTCTTATAAGGAAACGAACTTATTGATAAAGTGGATTATAATGCGGTTTTCGGACATGGTCTAAGTAAACACAACGGAAGAAGGGTGATAGTCTGCAGAGGAATGCAGAACCTTGCCCGAAGGATTCAAATTACAAAAAACTGTGCAAGAGCCATCATGCCTCAACTTTCTTAAAGAAGCTAATTAACATCGTAGGGGATAAGTGAGCAGCGAACCACAACCTGGATCAAGCCGAGTGGAAATAAGAGAGACATCTTTTGGGAGGATTTGGAGGATTCGACCGCAGTGTCCGGATATGAAGGAGATGATCGATGTCTTCACCTGGTCTATGAGGACGAAGTCGCATATATAATCCGTTTTATGTAAAGATATTTTTTTTCTAGAAAAGTTCTTCTAATGGAATTGAATTCAGAATCAACGTCTCTCTTTCTTCTTACATGGAATTGAATTCAGAATCAACGTCTATCTTTCTTCTTACATTCATTTCATGCATTTGCATTACATCATTTGCATTGCATTTTTTTTTTGCATTATATTTGCACAAAAGGATCCTAATTAGGTAGAATTATTTTAGTTAACCTAGAAGACATGGAACAAAGGTTAGGGAGATTAGAGCCAAGGCAAATACTGATGCAAGAGAAGTTGGCCAAAATTAAACAGGATATGCAAGATCAAATGAATATGATGTGCCAGTTAACCCAATTATAATCGGAGGGCTTAAAAAAAGAGTGGCCCAGTGGTCAACAGTGTGGATGATGATAAAGATATCGTTTATTCCTCGATAAATATCCCGACTCAACCAGAGGTGCCTTCGCAAGCGGCACATGTCATTATCAAACCCCAATGTCGATTGATACCTCAGCATTGTTGAACTTCCCAATGGGCTCAGGCTTTAACCCGGAGGATGATCGAGCCAAACAATTTGTTCTGGTAGAAAAAAGGAAAGGGAGAGTGGACTTCAAAGGCCTCGAGGAGGAAGGACAAGGATGTGAATAATACGAGTGGCTATAGCAAGGGTCACTCAGAGCTAATCACAATAGGCCAACCAAGGACGGTAACTACCAACCATCAGGTTTTCCCAAGGCAAGAACCCAATTCAAGACCAAACTCAGAGAAATCCCAGTTCACACCTATTCCAACGTGCGTATAGGGAGTTATACCAGAGCTTATTTAAAATGCATGCTGTAGATCCTCATTACGTGAAACCAATGCAACCCCCATACCCTAAATGGTATGATTCAAATGCTCAATGTGAGTACCATGCCGAGATTACAAGACATTCAATAGAAAATTGCCTTGCTTTCAAGAAGTTGGTTGAAAGATACATCAAAATAGGAGTCATAAGATTCGATGATACCTCTGGTGAAGAAAATCGTTACTCAACCATGTTGTTAAAAAGATAACTATTGTGAGTACCTTGATGAATGGTGGCATGAGATCAGGAGTACATCAAGTTTAGGGCTCTAGTGCAAAACCTGATACTGGCGATTTTGAACATTAATGACGTATCTAAAGAGTGAACTAGGGAATAG
Organism: Gossypium rotundifolium; assembly: GCA_025506655.1. NCBI lineage: Eukaryota > Viridiplantae > Streptophyta > Magnoliopsida > Malvales > Malvaceae > Gossypium > Gossypium rotundifolium. The sequence continues at coordinate 175,713,620 of CP106724.1, forward strand.
ACTCTTCCAAGCTTCTGCCTTTATATACTTGAGAGTGTTTTGAACAATAGGACTCTGGCAGAGACATGTATTTTTAAGGCTAATCTAGAGCAATATTCAAAACATGCTTGTTGTTTTAAGCCTAGAAGCAACAAGAACTTTTTTGTGAAATAGGCTTGTGTCCAGAATTTTTATTTCAATAAGATGCATCTTTTTAAGAAAATATTTTTTATTCTTTATATTTCATTGTAACACCCTAAAAATTTGAGTATTGATTTTATTGCATGTTTTGGTCTTTGAGATTATGAAGGAAAATTTTCTTACTTCTTTTCATAGTTATTATAGTTCAAGAAGAGTTTAGAATTATTAGGGAAAGGAATAAATTTTTAATTTTGAGAAATTAATGAAGTGGATTAAGTGACATTGATACTTAAGTAAAATAAGTGTCAAAGTGTAGCATAAGATGAGTAATGGTAAAGGTGGTGTTGGCGCATGAGTTGTGGCATGAGGGGAGTGGTTGAATCCTTGGTTATCATATAGGAAAATTTTATTTTTTTTCTTTAATCTATGCATGTGTCGCAAGGGGATAAGGATGGATGAGTTGTATTGTTTTATTTTGGTAAGTAAGACTAAAGGAAAAGGTAATTTTTAACTTATGGTATGGAATCAAGGAACTTTGGAAAGATATGGGGACATGAGGCAAGTATTAGGAAAGGTTTTGGAAACAAATTCATGGTCTTTTGACCAATGAATTTGGACGACAATAATGCTAGGGGAGGTTGGCCGATTTTGCTAGTAGCTTGGCTAGGGTAGGGATTTTGTTTTGGTCATTCCTATCATCTTGTGCAAGTTTTTTTTTTTTTGTTTCTTTTGTTTCTCTCAACCTTCTCTTTGGCCGAATTTGAGCTTTTGGTTCTTTTGACCATTTGATCATTCTTGTTTATCAAATTAGCATTCTTTTGTGTGCCTTTTCATTGTGCCGAAATTACCAATACCAAAGGTCATTCTTTTCTTCCTTCCTCCATTCCGAACTTGCCCTAAACATATCTCTTACTTTCTCTTTTTTCTTTTGAAAACCGAATCCTCATCATCATCCCTTTCACTCATCTTTTAATTTTCTTTTCAATCATACTATTTTCATAAAAATCTCTCATGGTCAATGTTAGTGTGCCTTGTCAGAACCATTTTTCTTCTCTTTAGTTTTCATAGCGAATCTCTCTCTATTCATAAGCATCTTTCTCAATCATCTCTTTTCAACCGTGGAGAATAGGTAAGAGTTCTTTTAGTTCATGTTAGTTAATAGTGGTTTTGGCTGAATATGGATGGAGTAAGAAGGATTTCTTGGATCGAAATAATCGTTCATTTTATTAACGCTTTCTTTATTATACTTTAGTGCGATGACGGAAGATCGGAACTCGAGTGTTCGTGTGTATCTTGGAGCGTTGAAATCGATTTAAGGTGTTGAGGGAACGTTTTGGTCGACTCTCTTTTGAGAAGCAAGAATCCTTGTGGTAAGGAAATCTCGCCTTTAAGATCTTTAGTATTTTCGATATATTATTATTAGGAATTAACGATCTTTTGATATTGAAGACATTCAAAATAGGGAAGAAAAGGGCGGTGTTTAGTCTTCGTAAGAAGGGCGGATCCATCATTTCCCCTAAGTATAAACGAAGGGCGATTTCAGTAGTCCTAGATTTTCCACCGGGTTGCGGACCATCTACCGAAGGAAATCAATCATTCGAAGTAGTTCATACTCCCGAGCCTTTGTACGTTAGTGGATTCTCGTGAACAACGAATCGATAAACGAGGAGAAACCAAAATTGAAGTGATTCAAAACAAGAGGGTAAGGATTTGGATCGAATATCAATAACATATTTTTATACATGGTAGTGTCCTAATAAGATTGTATTATGTTTAGGTGTTGAAGAACGGGAAGGGTTAGTACTCACGATATCGAGGTGTGTAACTTCACACTTTTCTCGGGTTTAGACGTCATTTGTGGTATTGAGTAAAATCGTAAAAACGACTAGATCGGTATAAAACGTAATAATTGGTATTTGGTGAAATTACATGAAAACGATTAATATGGTGAAAATTACGAAAAAGCCCTCGATGAGTTAGATGGTAAAATATAAATTTTCATGTCTTCGTAAAATGGGCCGATAAGTTTGATAATTAGTAGACGGGCCGAAAAATACTGCTTGTTAGTAAAATGGGCCGAAATCCCTGATAAATAATAATTGGGCCAAAATCTCTGTTAGATCGATAATTGGGCCGAAATCTCTGTTAGATCGATAATTGGGCCGAAATCTCTGCTAGATCGTAAATGGGCCGTAATCTCTGTTAAATTGTTAAACGGGCTGAAATCCCTGCTAGATCGATAAATGGGCCGAACTCTTGCTCGATCGTAAATTCGGGCCTAAGATGTTAAATTGCTAAATGGGCCAAATGTTGTTTTGTAAATTTTGGGCCTTAATAAAAATTGGAAATATTGACTCTTGTTAATGGGCCTTTTTAATAAAATCATTGTATGATCATAGACTACTTTGCATACATATTGCATGGGTTGGGAAAATGATGAAGAGAAGAAAGGCCATTGCCAAAATCTAGTTCGGTGGCTCTGCCACAAAATTATGGCTATTTGCCTCTAGTTCGGTGGCTTTCGCCACAAAATTATTAAATGGCTATTTGCCTCTAGTTCGGTGGCTCGCCACAAATAATAATTGGCTCAATGCCTCTAGTTCGGTGACTTTGTCACAATCTAATTCTTTGGCTCGCCACAAATATAAAATGGCTTAATGCCTACGATTGGTGTGATGGCGGGGTGGGTTGACTTGATCCCACAGGTGTGATGGTTGGTACGGGTGTGTAGCGGATGGAAATTAGGTTTGGGAGGAAAATTCATTTTGCATACATATCATTATTTATGTTGTTAATTCGCTAATGGACTTAAGCCCAAATCCATAATTTGATAATCGCCCATGGATAAAGTAAGTGAGTTATACATTGAGTTCTAAGTAACTCACTCCCTCAAATTTTTCATCTCGTAATGGAAATTGACGTGGACTTGGGCGAGGATGACTTCGTGGAGGCCATCTTGCAAAACATGGGTTTATTAAACTTGAACTTTTAATAAGTACTTTCTATAATTTACTATTTGGATTTAATGTAATAAGGGCCTCTATTAATATTTTATGGATTATTATGGGTGGTTGGTTTTAAACTATATTTTGGACATTTAAATATGGGTTTATGATTATATGATGTTTTCTTAAAATAAATTGGGTTTTCTATTACATGAAATTTCTTTATCATTTAATATATATTTTAGATACTTATAAAATTTATAACACAATACAAATGATGTTTTCAACTAATGTTTTCTAATATACATCAATTTTAAAATATTCTTTTGGTTTTATTAAACCTTGTAATTAAAAATAATTTTGTAGATTTGGTTACTTGTCATTATTAAGATAGTTCGATTTATGTAACAATCCAAATCTAGTCTTAACGCATAGACCTAGGGTTTGGGGTGTTACATTCATACTATACATTCTTTGGTTTTTAGAATATTCTTTATTCATGACCACACAATACAAATAACCACCCTTAGAATCATTTATTATCTAAAATTTGCCTTCTTATCTACAATAGGTCCCCAGATATCAACGATAAGAGTGACGCTGTTACTGACTCCCTTTTGAGTGAGATATGTGTCTAGAGGGATCTCAGGACTTTAAAGATAACAGATTGTAGCCTATCCTCTAATTTGTGAAGGATGATAGAATAAGAGGAAAATGGATCCTACCTTACAAAGGTTCAATAGACATTGTGAGCTTAGGAAATGGATGAAGATCGAAGCCTAGCTTACCACAGAAATAAGGAGAGACATTATTGAGCCATTTTTGAGAATTCGAAGATGTTTTCACACGATCATATTGAGGCACACCGGGCTACTGAAACGTGGGTATGCTGTTAAGATTGCTGTTTGAAGAACCCATGCAAATGGTTCTACAATAGTCAGGCTAATCATGAGGTTTAGGTACTGCTGGTCCACCAGAAAAGGGAGGTTGCATCAGTTATGCCGTGAATGCCAGATGGATGAATACAAGACTTACGTGCCTCCTCTATTCCTCCACAGATTCCCTATATGTGGGGCATAGATATTATGAGGTTGATCTCATCAAAAGCATCTAGCCGATACCAATTCATCTTTGTGGTTGTCAATTACTTCACTAAGAGGGTAAAGGTAACTTCATATGCCAAAGTTACAAAGTCAACAGTCATCAAATTCAAATTCGAATACGAATCCAAATCCAAATCCAAATCCAAATTTGAATTCAAATTCAAATTCAAAAAAAAAAAAAAAGAAAATGACAATAAAGAATGTCAGAAAGAAACATAATTGCACAATGTCAAAGATTTACAGTCTGTTCAAAGATCAGAAACCATATCAGTGCAGCAAAGGTAGCCAAAAGACCATTCAAAAATTTTTGAAAAATGACTAAGTCCTGTAAAGGTTGGCATAGAGAAGTTACCATTTACCCTCTATGTTTCTTGAACGTTGGCCAGGACCTTCACCGGGGCATCTTTCCCATTGGTTTATGAAAGGGAAGCAATTTTTGGAAGTTAAGATTACTTTTCTCCAAGCTTTGATTGAATTAAGAATTGGATAAAGCAGAATGTCTCCAGTAAGCTTGATTGAAAGTATTCATCATGGTCGAATGTACCAAAAACAGATGATACAGGCTTATGAAAAAAAGGTTCACCCAAGAGAATTTCATGATGAGAACCTGGAATTAAGAGGGATTCTTCTCATACAAAAGGACTTCAGAGGGAAGTAAATTCCAAATTTGGCAAAACCTTATGTGGTGAAGAAGGCTTGTTCTGGAAGATCATTAACTTTGACCAAGATGGATGGCAAGGATATGTTCAAACCAAGGAGTTCAGATTTCATCTGAAAAGAGAGGCCAAGGAGAAAACCCATAAGGGCGCCTTGAAAAAAAATGAAAAATTCAATCAAAAGAAGAAAGAAAAAGGAGAGGCCAAGGCGAAAACCCGCAAAGGGTGCTTTGAGACCAAAGGGGATTTGAATTGAAAACCCAAAAAGGGCAACTCAAATTTTGATCGAAAGTGGGGCATACAGTAATCTTGCCATACTTGAATTAACAATGAAGAAGTATGCTACGTCTTGGGGCATCGATAAAGTAGCTACAGATCCCCTAAACACATATTGAGCTTAAAATGCTCCTCAAGAAGTTGGAACAGAGATGCTCAGGCTGCGATATCTAGGGCACCTAGTTTCCATTTCACCCATTTTAAATTTGTTATTTGTGATTATATCATTCTTTTCGAAATAAGTTCACAATAAATTTCCTTTGATTGCATTTGCCATCTTTGCTTAACTTATTTATTTCGAACTATGCTCCTAATTAATTTCCTTCTTGTCCATGGTTATGATCTTTTTCAGGTATTTTGCATTGAAATAACGATTAGTGGACTAATAATATTTTCATAAAAGGAGTTTCGCATTACTCTGGAAGCTTTTGAATAATACAAGAACTTGAGATAGGACTATTGTTTAAAACTCACCAAGTGTGAGGGATGGAGATATTGGTGGAGGAAGAGTCTAAACTAAGACTATCTCTCTGGATTTTTTTTGTCAAAAATGGCGATTGAACAAAATGACAAGGTATTGTGTCAATAATACAATCTTGACAAAAAATGGGCATTGTTAACCCAAGTGTAAAATGGGAACCATTCTCGAAAAAAATGATATTATGCATTCATGCGAGCATCATACATACACATCTGGTTCGGTCACTCGAAGAGTGATCAGTTGATGGAACAAGCTACAGACCCTATGTAACACCCCTAACCCGTATCCATTGCCGAATTAGGGTTACGGGCATTACCAGATAATCATTACTTTTATTCAATCAATTCAATCATATTTAAACAAGCATAATATAATACATATATCATACTATTTAAATGCACTTTTATACTTATTACCATTTAAATATAGTATACCAAATCATATTATTGAAGAAAGGGCAATATCCCTAGTCGAATATCAAGTCATTCAATAATACTTCACAAATAAAATCATTTACAACTAGTGACACATTACTCATTGAATCATTCACCAACAAGGACTAAATAAGCATACATCATTATGGATTTCATAAATTCCTCATTTTTTTGTCATTTAATATCATACCATTTGTGTATGTAACCATTTTGCATTATAACATAACATGTTTATAAATATCAACCGATTCATCAATTCACGTTTTCATTCACCCCATTCGGCCATGACCATTTCCTACGTACATATACATATATACCTATGTAAATATAACCACATAATCATACCTTAATACTCATATCACATAACCGAATATGGTTAGCATTCATATGTAAACCTAAACACCAACAAGTTCTACTCATAACCTATTATTATTTATTTATGCATTTAATATACAATACATGCAATTAGTGGTATCTATGTTCATCCAATTCTTAATTATAAAATATGCCTAGTTCAACATAGATTACATGCATTTATGCGCACTATAAGTACTCTTATCAAATATAAAAGTTTTACTCTAAATACTTACCACAAAGCCATACATCTTTCAGCATTATCAATTGACATTACAAGTATAAATGTACATATATATATATATATATATTTATACATTTTACCATGCATAAACAAGTCAACCATAATCAAACAAGATAGCTATTTTAGCATGGTATTATTTTTTTTTGTACCTTCACATTTACTCCTTTATACCTAAGTACATATCCCAATACTATACCATATATATATCATATGATAGTTTTTCCATGTATGATTTAAAGCATGATCAAAATCACTTATCTATTGATATTTTAATGCAAGCAACCATATCATATATGAAACCTAAACTTAACCAAAAACTCAAAAGCAACAACCTTATTCAAGGCCATATTTATATTTACAAACCGACATCATTCTTATTTATCAAAATAAAGCCTATACATGCCTTTGATTCAAGAGTTTACAAACTATACCAAAGAGAGTGATAGTGTGGTCGATCGTCTTGGTGATCCCCCGAGTTGTAGTTGAAATATTGATCTATAAAATAGAACACAACATAAGCGAGTAAGCTCACCGGCTTAGTAAGTCCTAAGCACATATACTTACAATGAACATACAATTAAACACTTAACTTTTCAAACTAATAATATTGCACATAAATTTCTCTATATATGTGTATATATCAAATACACTAGCCAGAATACTAAGGTCACATTTGTGTCTATTTTCATCACTATATCACTCTGATCATATGCTTTATCAACTTCACATATATGCTATGTATATTCATATCAAATTGATTCATAACAAAAAAGAACTTAACTCACTTTTTTCCTTACTAATATAGCAGGCAAATTCTTACCCGAACATTTAGTACATAACCACATATATATCTCACCTTGTTTGATCCTCAAAATCTCCACTTATGGCATATCACCGGCACGAAGCCTACTAGGCGTTTAAGCCCGAATTAAATCATCGGTACAAAGCCTGCTAGGCGTTTAAGCCCGAATTAAATCACCGGCACAAAGCCTGCTAGGCGTTTAAGCCCGAATTAAATCACCGGCACGAAGCCTGCTAGGCATTATAGCCCAAAATAAATCACCGGCACGAAGCCTGCTAGGCATTATAGCCCGAAATAAATCACTCCAAGACGAAGCCCGCTAGAGCTCAAAGCTCAAACAATATTATTATCATCTCATAAACATTACAAGAATGTCCCAAAATAACATAAATCACACATCATTCAAATCAATTTAACATACCAACTCGTTTAGAGATATAACAACATTTCATTTCAAATTCACTATCACTTATAATTCACTTATTATATCAAATAACAAACCAAAACACTTATTCACATCACTTTAAATAAAATTCCAACCAATCCATACCAATACTTTCACATTTGGCTAACACAAGGTTTTATACAAAATTCTATTGAATAACATCATTTAACACATTCATAAATAATTCGATAACCTATACTTGCTTAAGGACTTACCTCGGTTGTCGATAGTCCGTATGAATCGGCTTATTCGAGAACCTTCGTCTTTCCCCGGTCTAATTAGCTTTTCTTTGCTCTTGATCTAAAACACATTAGAATTTAGCTCATTTAATCGCATTTCATCTCAATTTAGTCCCAAAACACACAAATGGGCAAATTACCATTTTGCCCCTAATGTTTCCCATTTTTACAAATTGGTCCTATTTACACAAAACACAAAATATGCAAAATTTACCAACACCATAGCTTGGTGAATCTTCCCCATAGCCATATGTGTTCATGCATTTCATTTATTTCATGTTTTAGTCCTTCAAGAATTTTATTATTTTCAATTTAGCCCTATATATTAAAAAATCACCAAAAATTCCAATACAAAACTTGTAAATCTTTAACATACATTTAATCTAAAACCATCAAACATCAAAACTATCCAAGCATGTTAATGGTCAATTCTATATACATGATATTTTCAAAAATTACCACATGGGTTGTGTAGCATTCAAAGCAACCATTCCAAAAATGTAAAATTATAAAAACTAAGCAAAATACATACCCCAAATTAAGCTCCAAGTTATCGAAACCTTAAGCTCCAAAATGGAGTTTTCTCATCTCACATTCGCTCATGAGAGAATGAAGATGATGATGGCTTTATTTTATGCTTTGTTTAATATATACACTAACATTATTATAATATAATAACATAACATTATAATAAAAATTTAAACTAACATATATTAGTAGTTGGCATGGCCCATTGCCGTTCCTTACTATAGATTATGGGCTAATTGCCCTTTTAGGACCTCCACTTAAAAGCCACAATCAAATTAGTACCTTTCACTTTAGCAAGAAACTTTTACGTTTTTCTCGATTAAGTCCTTTTTATCAAATTAAGCACTTAAACGACTAAATTTTTCTACAAAACTTTCACACTCGCTAAATCACATATAATAAACACAAAATATAATATTAAAATATTTCTCAGGCTCGAATTCATGGTCCCGAAACCACCGTTCTGATTAGGGTTAAAATTGGTCTGTTACAACTCTCCCCCTTAAGGATTTTCGTCCCCGAAAATCTTACCGTTAAACAATGTCGAATATTGTTGCCTCAATGAATCTTCAGGCTCCCATGCTGCCTTTTCAACTCCGTGACGATTCCATAACACTTTCACTAAGGAGATCTTTTGTTTGTTAACTCTTTCATTTCCGAGCTAAAATACGGATCGGCTTTTCCTCATACGTCATATCGATTGTATCTCAATCTCGATTTGAGCAATCACATGTGACGGATCCGATCCAGATTTACAGACATAGAAACATGAAATACATCGTATCTTTTCTAATTCAGAGGGTAGCTTTAATCTATAAGCAACAGCCCAAAGACATTCAATGATTTCATACGGTCCAATGAACCTCGGGCTCAACTTGCCTTTCCAGCCAAAACGGAGCACTTTCTTCCACGGAGAAACCTTTAAAAATACTCGATCTCCAATTTGAAATTCAATATCTTTACGTTTCAAATCAGCATAAGACTTTTGACGATCCGAAGCAGCTTTCAAATTGTCTCTAATAATAGCTACTTTTAGTTTAGTTTCTTTAATCACATAAACCCCGTGTATCTTATTCTCGCTGAGCTCAGTCCAGTGTAATGGTGTTCGACACTTTCGCCCGTACAAGGCTTCATAAGGTGCCATTTTGATACTAGATTGAAAACTATTATTATAAGCAAATTCAATCAAAGGTAGGTACCGTTCCCACGTACCTTCAAACTCGAGAACGCAACATCTCAACATGTCCTCAAGTATCTGAATAGTTCGCTCGGATTGACCGTCTGACTGCGGATGGAAAGCTGTACTAAAATGAAGTTTAGTACCTAAAGCATCTTAAAACTTCTTCCAAAACCGCGATGTAAATCTCGGTCTCGTCTCAAACAATAGAACTCGGTACACCATGCAATCTCACAATCATGACACGTACAATTCACAAGTTTATCAAGTGAATAGTCAGACGTCTTGGCACAAATGAGCTGATTTAGTCACCTATCAACTATCACCCAGACAACATCTTTCCTACTGAGTCATAGGGAGACCGGATACAAAATCCATTGTAATTCTATCCCATTTCCATTCGTATCATGATTGGCTAAAGTAGTCCAGATGGCGCTTGATGCTCGACTTTTACTTGTCGACAGATTAAGCACTTAGAAACAAATTCGAGATATATCCGTTTCATGCCGTGCCACCAATAGAATCAGATCAAATCGTTATACATCTTCGTGCTACCACGATGTATCGATAGTCGACCACTATGAGCCTCACTCAAAATCATCTCAGATCAATTTCGAGTTCTTTGGAACACACATTCGGCTTTTAAAATTCAAACAATCATTTGCATCAATCAAAATCTGATTCGTACTTTTTCACATTGAATTCGACTTGCAATCAAATCTTTGTCAACTTTTGTGCATCACGAATTTGTTGAATAAACATCGATCTTGCTCGAACTCGGCTATGATCGAACCATCACTAGACATAGCCATCTCGTGAATTCATTGCACGAAGAGCAAATAATGATTTCGACTTAACGATCCGCAACAACATTAGCTTTTCGGGTGATAGTCAATCACCAATTCATAGTCTTTCAACAGTTCTAGCCACCTACGTTGTCTCAAATTCAGGTCTTTCTGAGTCATTAAATACTTTAGACTTTTGTGATCCGAGTAAACATGGCATTTCTCGCCAAATAAGTAATGACGCCTAAATCTTGGTCTGAACACAATGGTCGCAAGCTCTAAATCATCGTCGGGTAATTTCTTTCATGCGGCTTCAATTGTCTTGAAGCATAGGCTACAACTTTGCCTTCCGCATCAAAACGCAGCCCAAACCATTTAAAGAAACATCAGAATAAACAACAAATTCTTTACCCGATTCAGTTGAACTAATACTAGAGCTTCATCAAAAGGGCTTTCGGTGATCAAAACTTTTCGACACTTTTCCGACCACCGAACCCGACATCTTTCTCGCAATAACTTTGTCAGCGGGTAGCTATCATAGAAAAATCTTTCACAAATCGTCGATAGTAACCCGCAAGTCCCGAAAACTTGAATCTCAAAAATATTTTTCGTGGCTTCCAATCAAGTATAGCCAAGATTTTGTTCAGATCAACTCGAATGCCCGATCTTTGAAAAAACATGTCCTAAAAAGTGACCTCTTTCATCCGAACTCACACTTACTAAACTTCGATACAAATTGATGATCTCACAAAGTTTGTAGCACTAACCTCAAATGTTCAACGTGTTCAATTTCATCTTTGGAGTAGATCAATATGTCATCAATAAACACCACCACAAATCGATCCAAAACTATCTAAAACCCGATTCATCAAATCCATAAAAATAGCGGGTGCATTAGTGAGTCCAAAAGGCATAACCAAAAACTCAAAATGTCCGTACCTCGTCCAGGAATGCGCCTTTAGCACATCTCGTATCTCGACTATGAACCGATAATAACCCGATCTCAAATCTATTTTGAAAATCTGAAGCCCTTTCGATTGATCAAACAAATCATCAATCCGAGGTAACAGGTACTTATTCTTTATAGTTACCGTATTCAATTGCCGATAATCAATACACATTCGCATCGTTCCATCTTTCTTTCTCACAAAAGAATGGTGCACTCCAAGGAGAGAAACTTGGTGGGTGCAAAGCCCCTATCATTAACTCTTGCAATCGTGCTTTCAACGCTTTTAGCTCAAGAGGTGCCATCCGATATGGAGCTATTGAGATCGGAGTTGTTCGGTACTAATTCAATGCCAAACTCAATCTCTCTTTGAGGGTAAACCAGTAGTTCTTCAGAAACACATCCAGTATTCACATACTATCTGATGCAGATTCAACTGCTTTTTCGGACAATTTATTATCCAAGACATAAGCTAAATAAGCTTCGCACCTTTTCTCACATACTTCGTGGTAACATTGAGGATATAAGCTTAGGAAACCCACCTAAATCATTTGGATTCAATTCTAATGATCTCACCGCTCGGTGTCCCAAATCAATAAGCTTTCTTTTGCAATTCACCACAAACATCATGCAAGTTAACCATCCATTCCCAAAATTATATCAAACTCATCGAAGGCAACAAGATTAAATCGATGGGAAGCAAAAATCCCGAATCATCAATGGGCAACTTTTACACACTTTATTAACAAACACACATCTACCCAAAGGGTTGGATACTGAATCACAAACTCGGAGACTCAACTGTAGAGTCTTCTCGAATACCGAGTTTCACATACATATGAATGAGTCAAACCGGGATCAATCAATGCAATCACAGTAGTATCATAAAGGGTGAAAGTACCCAGTAATGACGTTTGGAGAAGCAAGATCCTCCCTAGCTCGAGTGACATAAGCTCTAGCGGAGCTCTAGCCTCGAATCGAATCGCTGTGTTTTTCGTCCTCTCTAACTACCACCTACATTGCCGGAATGCTCGGGTGGTCCGCCCGAAGCAATGACCGCTTCGGTCTAGAATTTCGCACCGTATTCTACTCATTAACATCGGGCACTCTCGAATAAAATGGTGCGAGGATCCAAATTTAAAGCAGGACCGATCACGAACTCTACAACTCCCAGAATGCCATTTTCCACAATGTTTGCATTCAACTCGATTCTGTGGAATGTTATCGACACTGGCCATCGAGCTAGCTCGGGAGCCCACGGAAGGTCGATCATGTCTAGGTGAATCTGAAGTAGCTTTATGTCGGCTGAAGTCATCTCTAAACTTCTTAGATGTGGAATGAAAATTCTTGCCTGACGGTCTTTTACAGTATCTCTAGCTTCGCTCTCTGCCTTTCTTTTCTCTTTCCTAAGCTCTTGACTTTGCAAGCTCGCCGACTAGTGTCACAAACTCCTTGATCTCAAGAATGCCAACTAGCAACTTTAAATCTTCATTCAAACCGTCTTCAAACCTTTTGCACATAATGGCTTCGGTTGATACACACTCCGAGCATATCCGCTCAATCGACAAATTTTCGCTCATATTCGGTCACGGTCATTTTCCCTTGTTTCAGTTCAAGAAATTCTTTTCGTTTCTGGTCGATGAACATCTGACTGATATATTTCTTGCGGAATTCATTCTGGAAGAAATCCCATGCCACTTTTTCTTTTGGAACCACTGATACTAGTGTATTCCACCAATGATAGGCAGTGTCCCAAAGTAATGAAATAGCACATTTTAAACATTCGTCTGGAGTGCAAGATAACTCATCAAGTACCCGAATAGTGTTATCAAGCCACATTTCAGCTCGCTCTGCATCATCATCATCATTAGCCTTGAATTCTTTGGCCCTAAATTTCCTGATTTTATCAACCGGGGGCCTACTAGATCTCATTGGATCTATCATCGGGGGTGCTAAAGGTGCCGGAGTTGGATTATTCGGGGGTGGAGGTTGTTGTACATTTGGATTATTCTAAACATCTTTGGGTAAACCATTCATTCATCATTTGGTAGAAGGCTTGTTTAGCCTCTCCTCTTGGTTACCCGTGAATCGGTTAAGAGTCTAATGGCCGATCCATGTACGAGACCAGGCGCACACTCTCCACATCATCAGCTACTACTCTATCGGGATCGAATCCATTTACTATATAAAATACAATTGAAATTGTCGGAAGACACCACACTATCACATATAAAATTCAAAGGCATGTATAGCTAGACTCTTACGTACTACGGTAGTCCTAGAATCGACTAAACCGTAGCTCGATACCAATAAAATGTAACACCCTAACCCGTATCCGTGCGAATTAGGGTTACTGGGCATTACGAATAATCATTACTTTTATTCAATCAATTCAATCATATTTAAACAAGCTTATAATATAATACACATATATCATACTATTTAAATGTACTTTTATACTTATTACCATTTAAATATAGTATACCAAATCATATTATTGAAGAAAGGGCAATATCCCTAGTCGAATATCAAGTCATTCAATAATACTTCACAAATAAAATCATTTACAACTAGTGACACATTACTCATTGAATCATTCACCAACAAGGACTAAATAAGCATACATCATTATGGATTTCATAAATTCCTCATTTCTTTATCATTTAATATCATACCATTTGTGTATGTAACCATTTTGCATTACAACATAACATGTTATAAATATCAACCGATTCATCAATTCACGTTTTCATTCACCCCATTCGGCCATGACCATTTCCTACGTACATATACATATATACCTATGTAAATATAACCACATAATCATACCTTACTACTCATTTCACATAACCGAATATGGTTAGCATTCATATGTAAACCTAAACACCAACAAGTTCTACTCATAACCTATTATTATTTATTTATGCATTTAATATACAATACATGCAATTAGTGGTATCTATGTTCATCCAATTCTTAATTATAAAATATGCCTAATTCAACATAGATTACATGCATTTATCGTACCATAAGTACTCTTATCAAATATAAAAGTTTTAGTCTAAATACTTACCACAAAGCCATACATCTTTAAGCATTATCAATTGACATTACAAGTATAAATGTATATATATATATATATTTATACATTTTACCATGCATAAACAAGTCACCATAATCAAACAAGATAGCTATTTTCGCATGGTATTATTTTTTTTGTACCTTCACATTTACTCCTTTATACCTAAGTACATATCCCAATACTATACCATATATATATATATATATATCATATGATAATTTTCCATGTATGATTTAAAGCATGATCAAAATCACTTATCTATTGATATTTTAATGCAAGCAACCATATCATATATGAAACCTAAACTTAACCAAAAACTCAAAAGCAATGACTTTATTCGCAAGGCCATATTTATATTTACAAACCGACATCATTCTTATTTATCAAAATAAAGCCTATACATGCTTTTGATTCAAGAGTTTACAAAACTATACGAAAGAGAGTGATAGTGTGGTCGATTGTCTTGGTGATCCCCGAGGCAGTAGTTGAAATATTGATCTATAAAATAGAACACAACATAAGCAGAGTAAGCTCACTAGCTTAGTAAGTCCTAAGCACATATACTTACAATGAACATACAATTAAACACTTAACTTTTCAAACTAATAATATTGCACATAAATTTCTATATATGTATATATATATATCAAATACACTAATAGAATACTAAGGTCACATTTGTGTCTATTTTCATCACTATATCACTCGATCATATGCTTTATCAACTTCACATATATGCTATGTATATTCATATCAAATTGATTCATAACAAAAAGAACTTAACTCACTTTCTTCCTTACTAATATAGTAGGCAAATTCTTACCCGAACATTTAGTACATAAACCATATATATCTCACCTTGTTTGATCCTCAAAATCTCCACTTATGGCATATCAAAGACGAAGCCTACTAGGCGTTTAAGCTAATTAAATCACCAAAGAAAGCACGCTAGGCGTTTAAGCCCGAAATAAATCACCGGCATGAAGCACGCTAGGCATTATAGCCGAAATAAATCATCAAGACGAAGCTCAGCTAGGCATTATAGCCGGAATAAATCACCTGACGAAGCCCCGCCAGCTCAAAGCTCTGAAACAATATTATTATCATCTCATAAACATTACATAATGCTGCCCAAAATAACATAAATCACACATCATTCAAATCACTTTAACATACCAACTCGTTTAGAGATATAACAACATTTCATTTCAAATTCACTATCACTTATAATTCACGTATTATAACACTTATTCACATCACTTTAAATAAAATTCCAACCAATCCATACCAATACTTTCACATTCGCTAACACAAGGTTTTATACAAAATTCTATTGAATAACATCATTTAACACATTCATAAATAATTCGATAACCTATACTTGCTTAGGACTTACCTCGGTTGTCGATAGTCCATCTGAATCGACTATTCGAGAACCTTCGTCTTTCCAGGTCTAATTCGTTTTCTTTGCTCTTGATCTAAAACACATTAGAATTTAGCTCATTTAATCGCATTTCATCTCAATTTAGTCCCAAAACACACAAATGGGCAAATTACCATTTTGCCCTCTCTGCTTTCCCATTTTTACAAATTGGTCCTATTTACACAAAACACAAAATATGCAAAATTTACCAACACCATAGCTTGGCGAATCTTCCCATAGCCATATGTGTTCATGCATTTCATTTATTTCATGTTTTAGTCCTTCAAGAATTTTATTATTTTCAATTTAGCCTATATATTCAAAATCACCAAAATTCCAATACAAAACTTGTAAATCTTTAACAAACATTTAATCTAAAACCATCAAACATCAAAACTATCCAAGCATGTTAATGGTCAATTCTATATACATGATATTTTCAAAAATTACCACATGGGTTGTGTAGCATTCAAAGGAACCATTCCAAAATGTAAAATTATAAAAAACTAAGCAAAATACTACCCCAAATTAAGCTCCAAGTTGTCAAACCTTAAGCTCCAAAATGGAGTTTTCTCATCTCACATTCGGCTATGAGAGAATGAAGATGATGATGGCTTTATTTTATGCTTTGTTTAACATATACACTAACATTATTATAATATAATAACATAACATTATAATAAAAATTTAAACTAACATATATCAAGAGTTGGCATGGCCCATTGCCGTTCCTTACTATAGATTATAGGCTAATTGCCCTTTTAGGACCTCCACTTAAAAGCCACAATCAAATTAGTACCTTTCACTTTAGCATGAAACTTTTACGTTTTCTCGATTAAGTCCTTTTTATCAAATTAAGCACTTAAACGACTAAATTTTTCTACGAAACTTTCACACTCGCTAAATCACATATAATAAACACAAAATATAATATTAAAATATTTCTCGAGCTCGGATTCGTGGTCTTGAAACCACCATTCCGATTAAGGTTAAAATTGGTCTGTTACACCTTATACGCCCAAGTTATAGTGGGATAGATAGAAGCTGATACAGATCCTATACCTTTGAATAGCAATGTGATGGATTGAAGAAGAAACAAATCCTGCATTTTGAAGTCACAGTGGGATGGATGGGAAATGATTCAAATCCTATACCCCTAAGTCATAATGAGATGAAACCTAAAGTTACAGTGGGGCAAACCTGTTGAACAGTTATAATTGTTTCCTCAAGTTTTCTGTTGAGAATACCAGCCAAACAAGATGGCAGCATAGTACGCCAGCGATAGAGCCTTGATAAACGATGAGTGATGACAACCCTAATCATTTAAAAAGGGATCATTCTCATGAAATTCTATATGTAGTTAGGAGCATTTGGTTTCATTCCAATCATTGCATCCTAATCATCATGTATTTAACAAAGGATCATTCTCATAACATTATGCATTCATGCAAATGTCATCCATAATCAGTTAGTTAGGAGCATTGGATTCATTCTGATTATTGCATCCTAACCATTTTGCATAAGCATAAACATAAGAAAACAATTTTACAGGATAGGTACCCTAGAGGACGGTGTCGCAACATCGGTGAAATAGCAGATCTTGCCTTCCTGAGTGAAGCGGATTGAAGATACCGATCCGGCGTCCACGAGTTTTGCAGATGGAGCAGATTGAAAATAACAGATCTTGACTTCCTGAGTGAAGCAAATCAAAGATACCAGTCTGGCATCCCTGAGTTTGTAGTGGAACAGATTGAAAATAGTAGATCTTGCCTTCCTGAGCGAAGCGGATCAAAGATACCAGTCTAGCATCCTTGAGTTTGCAGTGGAGCAGATTGAAAATAGCAGATCTTGCCTTCCTGAGCGAAGCGGATCGAGGATACCAGTCTTGCATCCCTGAGTTTGCAGTGGAGCAGATTGAAAATAGAAGATCTTGCCTTCCTAATCAAAACAGATCGAAGATACCAGTCTAGCGTCCTTGAGTTTGTAGTGGAGCAGATTGAAAATAATAGATCTTGCCTTCTGGAGCGAAGCGAATCGAAGATACAAATTCTTATCACCTCAAAATCCCAGTGAAGTAAATTGAGGCTACAAATCCCTCCTCCCTGAGTTTACAACGAGAATCCACCCGTATTTCCTTAAAGTTTCAGCAGAGAAGATTGAGGTTGCGAATCTCTTCTCTCTAAATTTCTATCTCCTCAAAGTTATAGTGGAGTAGGTTGAGGCTACAAATCCCCCCCTAAGTTTACATTGAGGATCAGTCCTTATTTCCTTGAAGTTTTACCAGAGAAGATTGAGGGTACGAATCTCTTCTCCCTAAATTGTCATCTCCTCGAAATTCCAGTGGAGTAGGTTGAGGCTACAAATCTCTCCTCCCCGAGTTTACAATAAGGATCAATCTGTATTTCATTGAAGTTTCAGCAGAGAAGATTGAAACTATGAATCTCTTCTCCTTGAATTCTTATTTCCTTGAAGTTCCTAGTGGAGTAGGTTTAAATTACAAATCCCGTCTCCCTGAGTTTACAACGAGGATCCATCCTTATTTCCTTCAAGTTTCAACAGAGAAGATTGAAACTACGAATCTCTTTTCTCTGAATTTCTATCTCCTCAAAGTTCCAGTGGAGTAGGTTGAGGCTACAAATCCCTCCTCCCTGAGTTTACAATGAGGATCAATCTGTATTTCTTCGAAGTTCCAGTGGAGTAGATTGAAACTACGAATCTCTTATCCCTAAAATTACATTGGAATGGGATCGAAGCGCCTGATAAACTGAAATAGTAACATATTTTAATCCCACATTTAGCATGTTTTTGGATGATTTTTCCATTTAATTATGGAAACAGGTGCTCCTAATCCTTTGTTTTCATGATTTATACTCATTAGAGCACCGAAGGACAAAAAGAACGAGAAACGGGCCAAAAATAGAGATAATGGGCCAAAGCATGAAACCCACACGACCTGGGCCCAAGACCACACAGCTGTGCCTCGTAAGAAAAGTCGACCACGTCTTAGACCCCGAAATACATGGCCATGCATCATCAACAGGATCGACCACGACCTGGCCACGATTTACCCCGGCGTCTGCCATGGGCGTGTCTCTACCGCAAGAAATAAGAATTCTATTCAGATTAGGGTACTTAGAGGCAAAGAAACATATTCCAAAAGCCTATATAAAGACCTTAGAGGCCAACCTTTAAGGGAGCTTTCAGCTAGGCCAAAGAGTCGAGCCAGAGCAGTTAAATTCAGGGGTTTACTCAAAGAAAGCCAGTTGATCTATCTCAAGAAGCTAGAATCATACTCAAGACGGAGGATCTCTCCTTCAATTCCTTCAGGGGGTTTTAGGGATTTATTATGTTTTGTTTTATCTTTTCTTCTGAGATGTTTTCTTTTATAATTATGAACTAAACCCTCAAATACTTGAGGGGGATGAAACCTAAGACAGATCTTATTATTGTTATCTGAACTGAATAATAAATATTTGATTTGTTCTTAACTATGTGTTCTTAATCCTTGTTTTGATATTTCTAGGATATTGAATCAAGTGTGATGTGCTTAGGCAGAGGAGGAAGAGACCCTATCTAAGAGTAGATCTAGCATAGTTAAGGGGAGTTGCTCATGTGCCTAGTGTTAGGGTGACGAAAATCTGTCAGATTAGGGTCAAACCTAATATAGGAGTCCATATATCGAATTAATGCGATTCTAGGGGTTTTAATTAGAAAGAGATTTCAATTAATCAACCTAGGGTTAGATGTTAGTAGCCTTGAAGAGAGGGATTAATATAAATTAGGGAATCCTACGGATCAAGTCAAATGAATAAATCATCCGGTTCAGAGTTAGATAACAAGTGAAGTCTAGGTAGATTTTTCCTCAGGTATTGTCCAAATCAATCGGTTTCTCTCAAGTCTTTTCCCCAATTTCTTATTTGTCTTAGCACATTTAGTTTAGTTGAATAGTTAATCTTAGATTAGATAAAAATCCACTTAATTCTTATGCTAAATAATAGAAAGATAGTTAATATTAGTACTTTTGGTTCCTTTGGGTTTGACAATCCAGTCTTGCCGCTAGCTATACTACTGTTCGATAGGTGCACTTGCCTCCATTGTTGTATTAGTTAGTTTCCAGGTTCGATCATTCTTTTTATAAATTTTTAAGACTCGACAGACACGATCAGCGCCAGTTCTCGGGCCCCGAAGATGCAGTGGGATGGAATGAAGCTACTCGAAAAAGAAAAGCACCGAATGAAGTCAAGATTCGACAAAACCGGGAAAAATTGGCTCTTTTTTAAGTCTTTGCTTCATTCTCATTACACGACAATGAGAAAAAAGGGGTAGCTGTAACGAGCCTATTTCGCCCGGGCCTATCAATTAACCAAAATAAAACCAAATGAAAAACCCCAAATAAAATAATAGTCCATTTTAACAGTTTTTACAAACCCAAATATTAACCCAAATCAGACCTAGCCCAAATTAGCCTGAACCTAGCCCAAACAATCACTACCCATTAAGCCCGAAGCAAAAAAAAGCCAGCAGAAACCCTAGGGTTTCCACCAGCGCTACACATAGCCCTAACAGCAAGTCAGCCGCACCACGTCACCACCGTATGGCCTCCGTACGCTACCTTCGTGCCTCCATGTCGCCTTGTACCTGTAAAAACAAGGACAAACGACAGCAAACCAAGAAAATATAGTATTCGGGCTATAAAAGTAGAAAGAATTTTTGTAATGCTTTTTTTATGGATTTTTTTTTACACACACATAGGCCAATACACGAAATCAAAATAAAAAAGGATATTGAAAGGTGATTTTCAGATTTGGGTTTCTTTCATTATTTCTTTTCCCTTATTCTACGTTCTATGTTTCGTACGTACAGTATGCGAAAAAAAACAAAGCGAATAAAAAGAGGATACTTATCTGTTAACATCGTGGTTAGATCCCTATTTGGCTTCGATGAAATTGAAGTTTGAATAGTAATTTTGAGCCGAAAGTGGGCGATCTGTAACACCCCAAACCCAGCCCAAACACCATAACCAGATCTGGCATGTCACTAAGGAGATTTTAAAAGATGTCGCAATTTCGGAAATATATTTTTTCTTGAGTTTAACCTTTTATTCGGGAAAACTAAATGGTGGAATAAGTTGTAAAAGATATACATTTTATATTAATGCCTTAGTTTAATTAAAACGTAAAATTTAAATGTCAAATAATAATAAAGCCCAAAATAAAACCCAAAAAAAGAGATGTGAAGCTAATGGCCCGTGGCCTTATTACAATGAAATTTAAAACCCGCTAATTAAAAATAATATAAATAAATAAACTAATTAAAGTCTTTTGCTGAATCAAAATATTCTCTGGCATGGCCACCTTGCGCTCCTCTCCAGCCCGGTTCGATGCTCTAGGTGCTACTTGAAAGATATTAAATAATAGGGTGAGTCGCGAGACTCAGTGTGCAACCCTCGTGCACCATCAGATTGGGCCTTAGCCCCACTAAGCAGATAACAGAGCATTATATATCAGAAAAGATGCAAAGCCCAACCCAATCCTAGGTTTCCATCTGCTACACGCCACCCTTACCTGCCAATCACACCATTGGGAATTTCTACAATCAACCCACACCGCTCCACACCATCGATGGCGTATCATGCGTGGTTAGTCGCTCATCGTCGATCATGGCAATAGCCACTACAGCAGATCATGGCAAAGCCACTACAATGATCATGGCAAAAGCCACTACAATGTAAAACTTCCCTTTCATCAATCACCCAACCCCATGCAATCACGTAAATCGCATACATATAAAACATATCATCTCAACAGAAACATCCACATATGAAAGACAGAAATCACTAACCTGGTGATTCGCCTTTACCCTCCTTGGGTTTCAACCGGTATGCCGGGATTTCTGCATTTAACAAAATATAGCAGATTTATATACATGTACTAACAAACAATCTAAATGGTATGAAAAGTTACACACCTGATAAATACGTAGGACTACCCTCTATGTCAATACCCTCGCTAATCGGATCTATTGCCCTGTCAATACCCTCGCTAATCGGATCTATTGCCCTTTGTCTACAACTCTGCTCAAAAGCCGGAAGAACGCGAAGATAAGGCCTCTCCTATATTCGGCCAAGGGTTAGTGTTTTACCTAAACTATACGTTTAAATTAACAGATCTCCTTACCTTGAAATCTCGAAAGTAATACTATCCGAGTGCTACTAAACTCTGGCTTAGAAATCTAAGCGATTGAATCCCCTTCGAATCCTGAAATACCGCAAAATAAAGAAAACACTCGATTAGTTAACCATATAGCCATTCGGCTAAGATCTCTTAAAGCCAAAAAAAGATTGAAATATTGTGAATCGACACTTACCTTTAGTTTTCTTCAAGATTCGTCATAGGTAGACACCACAGAAGGAATTCGACAATCACAGGAGATGAGTCTAAGGATTTTGGCTTTTAAAAGAAGAAAAATAAACCACTTAATAAAGTTTAAGAGACTATTAGGCAAGAAGGAGAAAAGAAAAGAAGACAGGAAATAACAGAGAACTTATCGAAATATGGTATAGAGGTTCGACTATGGTGAATACTTCGGGAAAAAGAACCGAATGGAATGATGCTGAGACTTTAGAGATTTCGGTTACAAGAATGTAGTTTTGGCTTTTAGTGAATGGGAGAAGAATAACAATGGGGGTCAAAAGATTTGACTAAAAGGGAATTTCAAAGAAAAAGAAAGGGTGAGGGAGATGGTGATTTTTGGCTTTTAGAAGAGAGAAGGTGAGAAAAGAAAACAAATGAGATAGCCCTCAAATTTTCGGCACATCCCCTTGCCTTGCACTCAAATCGATTTTCCCCTCTCCATGTTTGATTTTCGCCAACTCGCAACCAAGAGATCACTCTTATCATTCTATCCCTTATCCTTAATGTAACACTTATCCAACAGAGACCTACACCACACCACTACTTCCCCTTTATCTGCGTTATATCCACATAATTTAAAACATAAAATCCCCTAGTTAATAGCCACATTGACGTCCCCTCCTAGCTCCCTTTAGTGCCAAAATTGGCCCAACTTTATGGGCTCCAAACGGCCACAAATTGGGCCTCTCCCTTTGCCTATTGACGCCATCTATAACTACCCTTTACCGCGCCCCTTGCTACTAGGCCATAAGCCCAGTTTGTCAATTAAACTACCAAGACTTTATTTTAAGCCCTAGAGTGTCTAAACAGAATATTTAATCAAGGCCTCAGCCCAAACCTGAGCCCCATTTGCAACTCAAATTCTCAAATTAACACATTAAACATGTCTACACATTAAACGCATAAGCCCACTAATTCGGGATGTTACAGTTCTACCCCCCTTAAAATAAATTTCGGCCTCAAAATTTACCTAATCAGAAGAGATGAGGATAATGTTGTCGCATAACATCCTCTGGCTCCTACGTTGCTACCTCCACGCCGTGGTTTCGCCACAACACCTTGACTAAAAGGACAGACTTCCTTCTCAACACCTTTACGTCTCGATCTAAAATTTGCACTGGCTCCTCCTCAAAGGACAAGTCTAGCCTTACTTCAATCTTTTCCACCCGCACAACGTGTGATGGATCAGAACGGCAACGTCTTAGCATCGAGACATGGAACACGTCATGTATCTGCTCCAACTCTAAAGGTAACTCCAATCGATATGTCACTGGGCCCACACATTCTAGTACCCGATAAGGTCCAATAAATCGGGGACTTAGGTTACCCTTCCGACCAAACCTCATTACCTTCTTCCATGGTGATACTTTTAAGAAGACTTGATCTCCTACTGCAAATTCCATCCCCTTCCATTTAAGATCCGCATATGACTTCTGCTGATCAAACGCTTCCTTCAATCGAGCCCGAATTAACCTAACTTTCTCTCCCGTTTCTGACACTAGTTCTGGGCCCAACACCTGACGCTCACCCAACTCTGTCCAACAAGTTGGGGTACAACATCTCCTTCCGTATAATGCTTCATAAGGCGCCATCCGAATACTAGATTGATAACTATTATTGTACGCGAATTCTGCCAAAGGCAAATACTCCTCCCAGCTTCCCCTAAAATTGATGATGCAACCCTTTAGCATATCCTCCAAGATCTGAATTACCCTATCAGACTGACCATCAGTCTGTGGATGAAAAGCGGTGTTAAAGTCTAGCCTTGTTCCCATTGCCTGATGCAGAGCCTTCCAGAATCGTGACGTGAACCTAGGGTCTCTATCCGATATAATCGACACAGGTACACCATGCAGTCTCACCACTTCAGCCACATATAGCTTAGCCAACCTTTGCAGAGAAAAGTTGACACGAACCAGTATGAAGTGAACAGACTTCGTCAGCCGATCTACAATCACCCAAATTGAATCCTTCTTAGTGGGCGTAAGGGGTAACCCACTAACAAAATCCATCGTGATTCTCTCCCATTTCCACTACAGAATCTTTACCAATTGCATCAACCCCGAAGGCAACTGGTGTTCCGCTTTCACCTGCTGACACGTCAAACACCTACTCACGAATTCTATTATCTCTCGCTTCAGACCTGGCCACCAGAATTGTTCTCACAAATCCCGGTACATCTTAACCCCTTTAGGATGCATAGTGTAAGGGCTACTATGCGCCTCCTGAAGAATCATCTGCCTTAACTCCACATCTTTTGGCATACAAACTCTCTTACGAAAACACAAGACTCCATCACCATTCAAACTATAGTCCTCTCTTTCACCACTTTGCACTTACCGGAGTTGAGCACTCAAAACATCGTCTAGACGTTGCTTCTCCTTGATCTGACTTGTCCACATAGGTCTTACTTGGAGCTCAGCTACCAAACTTCCATCCTCATACAGACTAAGATGAGCGAACATCGCCCTCAAATCCGTTATCGCCTTCCTACTCAACGCATCTACCACCACGTTAGCCTTACCTGGATGATATTCGATCGAGCAGTCATAGTCCTTCAAGAGCTCAATCCACCTACGTTGCCTCCGATTCAACTCCTTCTAGGTAAGGAGATACTTCAGGCTCTTATGGTCCGTGTAAATAATCGACTTCTCCCTATACAGGTAGTGTCTCCAGATCTTCAGAGTGAACACTAACGCCGCCAATTCTAGATCATACGTAGGGTAGTTTAACTCATGCGGTCTTAACTGTCGAGACGCATGCACAACCACTTTTCCATCTTGCATCAACACACACCCTAAACCGTGTGTGACGCATCACTGATGAGCGATAAATTCTTTTCCGCCTCTCTTTGAAT
Organism: Gossypium rotundifolium; assembly: GCA_025506655.1. NCBI lineage: Eukaryota > Viridiplantae > Streptophyta > Magnoliopsida > Malvales > Malvaceae > Gossypium > Gossypium rotundifolium. The sequence continues at coordinate 175,738,930 of CP106724.1, forward strand.
TAACACCGCGCTTAGTCAAGATTCTCTTGACTTCTCAAAGCTCTCCTATTTTTTGTCGGTCCATACAAACGATACTTCCTTCCTCAACAACTTAGTTAAAGGTGCCGCTAACAATGAGAACCCTTCAACAAACCTTCTGTAGTACCCGGCCAATCCCAAGAAACTTCAAACTTTCGCCACAGACTTTGGTAGTTTCCAATCCAATACGGCTTCTATCTTTCGAGGGTCCACCCTAATTCCCTCTGCGAAAACTACATACCCTAACAAAGTAACTTCCTTCAGCCAGAACTTGCACTTATTAAACTTTGCGTAAAATTACTTCTCCCACAGAATTTGTAACACCACACGAAGATGTGCATCATGCTCCTCCTCAGACTTGGAATAAACCAGAATATCATTGATAAACACCACAACGAACCGATCAAGATATGATTGAAACACCAAGTTCATCATATCCATAAATGCTGCTAGCGCATTCGTCAACCCGAACGACATCACCAAGAACTCATAATGACCGCACTGAGTCCAAAATGCCGTCTGATGAATGTCTCTTTCCTTTATCCTTAACTGATGATATCCCGACCTTAAGTCAATCCTAGAAAAGACTGAAGCTCATTTGAGCTGATCGAACAGGTCATCGATTCTTGGCAGTGGGTACTTGTTCTTAATCGTTAACTTATTCAATAGACGGTAGTCCACGTACATACTCATGGATCTGTTCTTCTTCTTCACAAATAGGACCGGGGCTCCCCACGGAGACACACTTGGTCAAATAAAACCACGACCCAACAGCTCCTGGATCTGAGCTTTGAGTTCCACCAACTCCTTCAGTGCCATTCTGTAAGGAGTAATGGACACCGGAGCTGTACCCAGAAGTAGCTCTATTCCAAACTTCACTTCGCGATCCGAGGGTAATCCTGGCAACTCCTCAGGAAAGACATCCGCGAAATCCTTGACTGTTCGAACCTCATCAACAGCACCTCCTTACCATTCAAAGCATCGATAAAGCTAGAAATGCGTTGCATCCTTTACGAATCATCTTAACGACCTTCAATGTCGATACTATGTTGGGCAAATAGTTCCTTCTTTCCACTAACACAACCACCTCCCCGCCTTCCGCGGCACTCAACACCATGCACTTAGTCTCACAATCCAATTTAGCACAGTGTTTAGTCAACCAATCCATTCCCAAAATAAGGTCAGACTCTCCAAATGGTAATTCCATTAAGTCTGTCGGGAACACTACTCCTTGAGTCTCTAAAGGTACGTCTCTAAACAGTTTGTCCACTACCCTAGATTGTCCTAGAGGACTAACCACAGTCATCTTCCTAGTAGTTATTTCAGAGTCTAAACTTAGGGTCTCAGATACCGAACATGCAACATAGGAGTAGGTTGACCCAATATCAATCAAGGCAAGAAAAGGGTATCAGCAATAAGAAACGTATCGGTTATGACGTCCAGTACGTCACCATCCTCCCGTCGGCGAGCCCCATAAACTAGACCTGGCTGCCTCGCGTCTACATTACCTGCACCCCTACCAAGTGCTCCACAATCCCAACTGAACCCATTTCCTCCTCTGGGTATGCCACGACCCCTTGGTACAAGCTGACCACCTCTCTTAACCTGATCATAACCTCGTCCCGTTGGCTATACCTGATCCACCTGTGGATAGTCTTTAATCATATGCTCCGTGGATCCACACCTAAAGCATCCACCAGTTCTCCTTCTACACTCCCCATAATGCACCTTCCCACACGAAGGACATGATCGATTCTGACCCGTCGGAGCATGAGCTGGCCCATCAGACCTAGGCCTTTTCTGAAAATTTTCAGATGATCCCGACGACCCAAAATTCCTCTTATTCCTATTCCTATCCTTATCCTTATTCTATTTCTCAGTCCTCTTAACCTCCTCAGATATCTTAGCTTTCTCAACCAAAACTGCAAAGTCCCTTTCCCGCTGCGGTGCTACTAATACCCTCAGCTCATCCCTTAGTCCATCCTCAAACTGTACGCAACGCTTATAGTTAGTCGCCACAATCCCTTGAGCGTAACAGCTCAATCGCAGAAGCTCTGCCTCGTATTCAGATACAGACTTACTTCCCTGTACCAAGTTCAAGAATGCCTTTCTCTGTGCATCCACATAACTGGCCCCGATGTACTTTCCCTGGAACGACTCTTTAAAGAAGTCCCAATCAATGCGGTCTGTGGAAGTACCCTCCTTCACCGTGAGCCACCTCTGATAGGCCTCGTCTCGAAGAAGAGACATGACTCCCTTCAACTTTTCCTCCACTGAGAAGTCAAGGTCATCCATTATGCGCTCAGTTACCTCCAACCAATACTCAGCTGTGTTAGGGGCTACGCCAGAAACTCCCCTAAACATCTCCATTCCATTGGCCCGAGTCATTCGACACAGACTTTTGAGCTCCGCACCTGCACGCCCAAACAACACTCTCCAAAACCCGCAACATTGCCTGAGACACTGCATCATCTCCACCCGTTTGGTCCTGAAATTCTGCCTCCACAGTTGGCAGATCCGGCATCTCGTTTCCTAACCTGTGACCAGACCCTACTGGTTCGGACACGGTCATCCTACCCCTACCACGACCACGCGGTGGACGTCCTCGACCCCTTGTACTCATCGTCCTAATATCACCTTTATCTAATTTAAAAAAATTTTATGAATTATTAACTCTTTCCACTGATTATCCACGAACAATTTTATGAAAAAGTAGTTTGATAGTGGTTCTTTCGAATCGTAATTATATCCGAAGGTTCAGGTCTCAAGTCTACTACTCTAATTCGGAGAATCACATACATTCACAATCACCCTCTGAGAGGGCATTCACAAACTTACATTCATCACCTAGGGGCATTTTCGTCTTTTCACTACCCAAGGCATTTTCGTAATTTATTCTACGAGGGTATTTTGGAAATGTTGCAACTTTTGATAATTTTCCATGTAACACCCCAAACACGGCCCAAACATTACGATCGAATTTGGTTTGCTACAGAGAAAATATTTTTGAAAACCATTTTAAAACCGATTTAAAATTTTGTTGAAATGCCTTTCATTTTCAATTCTCTTTGTTAAAAACCATACTTAATTTGTTTAAAATATTTATTAAGTCGAATTGTTTACGAGACTTGAATGTACCCGATGGCACTTTAAAACATTTTACGTTTAATTTGAGAAAACATGTGCATCCGTTTTAACATCATCAAATAGTTTAAACAAAACATTCATAACATGCAAAGAATAACAAAAATAATTCTAGGAGGCCTTATTACATCTTAATTAAAATAAACCAACGGAAAAATAATTAAAATTCAAAGTTCATTTATATCAAATGTCCACTGCATGGCCACCTCGAGTCCATCCGGTTCCTCATCCGCAATCTACGAGTCACCTGAAAAATTAAAGGAGAAGGTGAGTCACCAAGACTCAATGTGTAACCCTTCCCCAATTTAGTGCAACAACATACACAAATCATAACCAATTAATATGCATAAGTTTAAGATGCACCCATCCTAACCATCCAAACGCCTTTCTCTACCCCATGTGGTACCAAACCACTGGTGGTGCCAAACCACTGGTGACGTATAGTCACAAATGTGATACCAAATCACTGGAGATACCAAATCTCTAGTGTCCGAGGACACAAATCAAATGATGGGGCCAACCCATCGTGTGATACCAAATCACTGGCGTCAATCCCATATCTCAAAGTAGGGTCAACCCACGGTGGTGCTAAGCCACGGGGACGAGACGCTATGAGGTGCCAAACCTCTGGAGGTACCAAACCTCGTAGCAAGTAGTCACAATATGTTACCAAAACACTTGGTGTAAAATCGACACAAATATCCTTGCCTCCACTCATTAGATCCCACTTGAATCAATAATATTAAATTAACAATTGTCATGCCAATGGATTTATTAATCAATATCCAACAGATATATCATGAGCCATATATTATAAGCCACATACCAAATGTATCATGCTTCCCAAAAGTATCAAATAGTAATCTCATAGCAACAAGGACTTACGAATCCTTGTTTATACCATGATGGTATTAAATCCAGTATCTACATAAACCGATTAAACATACATATAATACTTAGCATATTGCATAGTTATAAGATGTGTATGTACACACCTTTCACCAACGATAGTCCTAATCCTCAAAGAATCAATTGGCTACACAAGATTTCTTACTCCTATAATCGGCCAAACACAAGAGTTAGGGACATGGACCATTCGGCCAAAGCAAAAATTTCTACGGGTTATCATATAAACCCAAATCTCACCTAATCGCCTTCGAGTACTAACTATGGCAACCAAGATGCATAAATCGCTTCACTTTCCTACAATCGGCAACCATTAAAATAAATAATAGCCTTCACTTTAGGATAATCAAAGAATAATCCTTAAAATAAATCCTTACCCTTTGACTTACCAACCTTCAATATTCGCCACAATAATACTAAGAGGAAATGGGAAGTTTGGCTATATAGTTATGAAAGGAGAAAATATGTGAATAAAAGTGAAGGAAATATGTAAGTAGAAAAGAGAATAAAAATGAGAGGATGAGGATTCGGTTTAATCAACAATGGAAGAGAGAAAAGAAAAGAGGATTTGGGGAAGAAAAAGGTTCGGCCAAATGAAAGAAAAGGGATTTGTGTTTGAGCACAAATCAAAGGAAGAAAAGAGAGATATGGGAGAATTGAGATTCGGCCAACACCTTGTTTGCCCAAAAGAAAATGCACATAAATAAAAAGGTAGTTTTTGTGTCAAAAGGAAAAATGAGAGAAAGAGAAATGATATTTGATTCAACAAAATGAGGCTAAAATCCAAATCAATTTTGCACAAAAATACCTAAGTGAAATCGGCCAAAGAGGAATTTGCTTGGAGAGGAAAAGAAAATATGCCAAATGGCGCCAAATGCCAAAGTTGGCCAAATATCCTCCCCAAACCACCTAACACATCTGGCCATCCCCTTTTCCACACATGCAGTCCACATTCAACCATTAAGGCCTAGGAAAACATTCTCCACCTTTCATGCCCTTGTCCCCTCATAATACCATAAACTCAAGATTCTTATCCCTATCTTCAAGCTTTCCTTAAGCAAAAATTCAACTTACCAAAAGATGAAGTCCAACCTATCATAAACATAGGTTGACCGGCCATCAATGCAAGGATTCAAAAATAAACCTTCAAAATGCTAAACATGCTACTCGTACCTCTAACCTCAAGCCACCTTTCAAGCTCCTTAACCAACTTGCCACTTACTCCTCTTATGCATTAAATGAACACTTAATTTAACTTAAGTGTCAAGCTCACTTAATCCTACTTCATTAAATAAGCCATACTAAAATTTATTCTAGCTTCCTAAATAAAAACAAGCCTTCACAAGACTATGCTATCACACAAAATTCCTACCCAAGCCAACACAAAATAATACTCAAATTTCCAAAGTCTCAAGGCCCAATCCTACTAGGCCCAATTTCGGAATGTTACAGTTCTACCCCCTTAAAATAATTTCGTCCTCGAAATTACTTACTATCGTCCAATCGTGTATCCTTAACTCATCACCCTACGCTCATTAAGTCCATGAACGCTGCCGGTGCATTGGTCAACCCAAAAATTTCTACGGGGTTATCATATAAACCCGAAATCTCACCTAATCGCCTTGAGAGTACTAACTACGAAGAACCGATATGCAAATCGCTTCACTTCCCTACAATCGGCAACCATTAAAATAAATAATAGCCTTGACTTTAAGATAATCAAAAGAATAATCCCTTAAAATAAATCCTTACCCTTTGACTTACCAACCTTCAATATTTACCACAATAATACTAAGAGGAAATGGGAAGTTTGGCTATATAGTTATGAAAGGAGAAAATATGTGAATAAAAGTGAAGGAAATATGTAAGTAGAAAGAGAATAAAATGAGAGGATGAGGATTCGGTTTAATCAACAATGGAAGAGAAAAGAAAAGAGGATTTGGGGAAGAAAGAGGTTGACCAAATGAAAGAAAAGGATTTGTGTTTGAGCACAAATCAAAGGAAGAAAAGAGAGATGGGAGAATTGAGATTCGCCAACACCTTGTTTGCCCAAAAGAAAATGCACATAAATAAAAAGGTAGTTTTGGTGTCAAAAGGAAAAATGAGAGAAAGAGAAATGATATTTGATTCAACAAAATGAGGCTAAAATCCAAAACAATTTTGCACAAAATGCCTAAGTGAAATCGGCCAAAGAGGAATTTGCTTGGAGAGGAAAAGAAAATATGCCAAATGGTGCCCAAATGCCAAAGTTGGCCAAATATCCTCCCCCAAACCACCTAACACATTCAGCCATCCCCCTTTTCCACACATGCCATCCACATTCAACCATTAAGGCCTAGGAAAACATTCTCCACCTTTCATGCCCTTGTCCCCTCATAATACCATAAACTCAAGATTCTTATCCCTATCTTCAAGCTTTCCTTAAGCAAAAATTCAACTTACCAAAAGATGAAGTCCAACCTATCATAAACATAGGTTGACCGGCCATCAATGCAAGGATTCAAAAATAAACCTTCAAAATGCTAAACATGCTACTCGAACCTCTAACCTCAAGCCACCTTTCAAGCTCCTTAACCAACTTGCCACTTACTCCTCTTATGCTTTAGATGAACACTTAATTTAACTTAAGTGTCAAGCTCACTTAATCCTACTTCATTAAATAAGCCATTCTAAAATTTATTCTAGCTTCTTAAATAAAAACAAGCCTTCACAAGACTATGCTATCACACAAAATTCCTACCCAAGCCAACACAAAATAATACTCAAATTTCCTAAGGCTCAAGGCCCAATCCTACTAGGCCCAATTTCGGGATGTTACATTCCAAATCAAGGGCATTTTAAAAATTTTCAAATCAAGGGTGTTTTGGTAAAAAAAATTTCAAATCAAGGGTGTTTTGATAAACTTGTTTTTTTCAAAACTAGGGGCATTTTGGATAATTTTTACAAAACTAGGGTGGCTGGTCCCTTTCGGGTTTCAGATAGAAACTTTTGGCCCGTTAACAAGTCCTCACGGTTAAGGTGAACAGTCACTACGCACCAGGTAGGATTCCAGCGAAGAGGAGGTGAGTCAATAGGACTGCTTAAATACCAAGCTCTCCCTGGATCCAATCCTAGTCATGCGTATGCCCATTGCCACACCTTAACTTAGTGACTTTTCCCGGGTTTGTTTAATTAGGTTAAGTTTTATAGAAGTTGAAAAGTATGATGTAAACTAGGCCTAAAGTCCCCAAATTCTATTTAAACTAATCTCGCCCTTAAATCCCATCAAGCCCACATATATATATCACACAATGGTTCGAATACTTACATGGCGGACTTGAAATTTGAGACTTGGTGACATGCCGAGCTAATGACACAGATCATTTATAAAAATGCATGTTTCAAAACTCATCTTTAGAAAACATTTTGAGCCCAAAAACCCCAAAGTCGAGTTTTGAACCGATCTCTGATACCAATTTGTAACACCCCAAACCTGACCCAAACATAATAACCGGATCTAGCATGTCACTAAGGAGATTTTAAAAGATGTCGTAATTTCGAAAATATATTTTTTCTTGAGTTTAACCTTTTATTTGGGAAAACTAAATGGTGGAATAAGTTGTAAAAGATATAAATTTTATATTAATGCCTTAATTTAATAAAACATAAAATTTAAATGTCTAATAATAATAAAGCCCAAAATAAAACCAAAAAAAAATATGTGAAGCTAATGGCCCTTGGCCTTATTATAATGAAAATTAAAACCCGCTAATTAAAAACAATAAAAATAAATAAACTAAGTAAAGTCTTTTGCTGAATCAAAATATTCTCTCGCATGGCCACCTTGCGCTCCTCTCCAGCCCAGTCCGATGCTCTAGGTGCTACTTGAAAGATATTGAATAATAGGGTGAGTCGCGAGACTCAGTGTGCAACCCTCGTGCACCATCAGATTGGGCCTTAGCCCCACCGAGCAGATAACAGAGCATAATATATCAAAAAATATGCAAAGCCCAACCCAATCCTAGGTTTCCATCTACTACACACCACCCTTACCTGCCAATCACACCATTGGGAATTTCTACAATCAACCCACACCGCTACACACCATCGATGGTAGTCATGTTGTAGTTAGCTGCTCATCGTCATATCATGGCAATAGCCACTACAATAGATCATGGCAAAAGCCACTACAACAGATTATGGAAAAAGCCACTACAATAGAAAACTTCCCCTTTCATCAATCACCCAACCCCGTGCCATCACAGAAATCGGCATACATATAAAACATATCATCTCAACAGAAACATTCACTTATGAATGACAGAAATCACTAACCTAATGATTCGCCTTTACCCTCCTCGGGTTTCAACCGGTATGCTGGGATTTTTGCATTTAACAAAAAATAGCAGATTTATATACATGTACTAACAAACAATCTAAATGGTGTGAAAAGTTACACACCTGATAAATACGTAGGACTACCCTCTATGTCGATACCATTGCTAATCGGATCTATTGCCCTTTGTCTACAACTCTGCTCAAAAGTCGGAAGAATGCGAAGATAAGGCCTCTCCTATATTAGGCCAAGGTTTAGTGTTTTACCCGAACTATACATTTAAATTAACAGATCTTCTTACCTTGAAATCTCGAAAGTAATACGATCCGAGTGCTATTGAACTCTGGCTTAGAAATCTAAGCGAATAAATCCCCTTCAAATCCCGGAATGCCGTAAATTACAGAAAACACCCGATTAGTTAACCATATAGCCATTCGGCTAAGATCTCTTAAAGCCAGAAAAAAATTGAAATCTTACGAATCGACACTTACCTTTAGTTTTCTTCAAGATTCGTCACAAGTAGACACCACAGAAGGAATTTGACAATCACAGGAGATGAGATCTAGGGATTTTGGCTTTTAAGAGAAGAAAAATAAACCACTTAATAAAGTTTAAAAGACTATTAGGCCAGAAGGAGAAAAAAAAGAAGACAGGAAATAATAGAGAACTTATCGAAATATGGTATAGGGGTTCGACTATGGTGAATACTTCGGGAAAAAGAATCGAATGGAATGATGCTGAGACTTTAGAGATTTCGGCTACAAGAACGTAGTTTCGACTTTTAATGAATGGGAGAAGAATAACAATGGGGGTCAGAAGATTCAGCTAAAAGGGAATTTCAAAGAAAAAGAAAGGGTGAGGGAGATGGTGATTTTCGGCTTTTAGAAGAGAGAATATGAGAAAAGAAAACAAATGAGATGGCCCTCAAATTTTCGGCACATCTCCTTGCCTATACCAAATTGATTTTTCCCCTCTCCTGTGTTTGATTTTCGGCCAACTCTACAACCAAGAGATCACTCTTATCATTCTATCCCTTATCCTTAATAGAACACTCATCCAACAGAGACCTACACCATACCACTACTTCCCCTTTATCTGCGTTATATCCACATAATTTAAAACATAAAATCCCCCTAGATAATAGCCACATTGCCATCCCCTCCTAGCTCCCTTTAGTGCCAAAATTGGCCCAACTTTATGGGCTCCAAACGGCCACAAATTGGGCCTCTCCCTTTGCCTATTGACGCCATCTATAACTCCCTTTTACCGTGCCCCTTACTGCTGGGCCACAAGCCCAGTTTGTCAATTAAACTACCAAGACTTTATTTTAAGCCCTAGAGTGTCTAAACAGAATATTTAATCAAGGCCTTAGCCCAAACCTGAGCCCCATTCACACCTCAAATTCTCAAATTAACACATTAAACATGTCTACACATTAAACGCATAAGCCCACTAATTCGGGATGTTACACAATCTCTTGGGTATTGTTCTAAGTGGGGGTAGAGGGACATCACTAAACACCACCATACACCGATTACCATGGTGAATCGGTGGTCGAACGGTGTAGTCCTCTGGATCGACAGAATAGCGAGAGGGGGGCTCTGATTTTATTTTTTGGGGCAGCTAGTGTATTTTGATTTCAACAAAAAAAAGGGCCGTATTACTAATTGGATTTTAGGTTTAGTAACCTATTTAAACCGAACGAAACGACGTCATTTGAAGTCTAATTAAATGGCTTCGAAATGACGTCGTATAGGGTAACCCGATTCAATCCGACCCAACACCCTCAGGACCCGTGCGTTTTTTGCGGAAAGGGAATATTTACGCGCTTGGTCCCTTTTCTTTTACACCGTTATTCGATTAGGCCTTTTTTTATTTCTTTTCTTTCTTTTAAATTCTGCCCAGCAATTTTGCACAGTTTTGATTTAACCCCTATTTAAACGCTGCGTTTAATAGCTAGGGTAAATTGCGTTTTTGTCCCTTTTGATTCATGCGCATGGCGTTTTAGTCCTTTTTCGATTTTTCTTAATTTATTGCTTTTAGCTCTTTGATTTTAATATAGTCCTTTAATTATTTTTTTAATTATTCTCTTTTAAAGATTAATATTTAATATTATATATTTTTAATTGTTCTAGATTTTATTAATTTCCTTTTATATTTTATTTATGTCTATTAGTTTATTTTATATATATTCTTTTATATACACATATAATTCACAATAAATTATTTATATATATTATGGATTTCATATTATCTTTTATATGTATTTTCTTTTAAATCTATTTATGTGTATGGGTATATTTTTAAATTTATTTATTTACTTAATTTATTTCCTTTTAGTCCCTATTTTATTATATATATATATATATTTTATTTTAATAACCTTGATTCATTATTTTCATGTATAAATTATTAAATTTAGTCTTTTATTTTCATGTATATTACTTATGTAGATTAACATATATTATTTTATATATATTTTACTTTTATTTTCTCCTTAGCTAATATTTTATTTTAGAATCTTTTATGTTATTCATTTTTTATATTTGTCGATCTGAATTATGCCAATTTGTTTGATATTCTTTCAAAATTGTCATTTAATTTATGGATTTCAATCATTAATATTTGTAAAGTATATGTTGTATTGCCATCGTATGTGTATTAATTTGGTTTTTTTTTTGATATTTTCATATGATTATGTTCCTTTATATATTATTTTATCCTTGTATATTATTCAATGTTTGTAATCTTGTTTATTTACATTATTGCATCGTGATTCAAACTTTAACATTTTGATTGATATTAGTAGTTCCATTGTTATTCCAAATAGGCTAATAAAATGCATTTTGAGCCAATTTTTAAAATTTCGTATTTGAAAATTTTTCAAAATAAGGCAATATTTGTGTGTTTGGAAATTCGAGAAATCATGCCCTATCATGCTAGGTGTCGATTTTCTGTTTGACCAAATAATCAAATATCCTTTTAATCGCATATTTTGAAAATCAAAGATGATCTCGGTGTCGGGGTATAAACGTTTCATATCCTAACGTGCTGGATATGATGTTCTTATTCCTTTGGAAAGAGTGAATCTTGAGATTCAATTCAAAATAAATTAACATTCTTTATAAAGTATCACACCTTAAACATTTTCAAGTTTTCAACACAAGGACACTAGCTAATCAATTTGGTACCAGTTTTGAGCGTTGCGAGGGTGTTAATCCTTTCTCGCATGTAACCGACTCCCAACCCGTTTTCTTATATTTGGTAGACCAAAAATTATTGTTTTAATAAATCCAAATATTTTATTAAAATAATCCATCTTAAGGTGATCCGATCACACATTGAATAAAAGATCGGTGGCGACTCCATTTGTCATTTTAAAGTCGATCCCTGTTTTTCAAACAAAAAAAATGGTTTCGACAGGCTAACTACTAAGCTAAAGATGCTAAGACACAGAGAAGGAATTGGGGATATACTTGTGGGAAAAACCAATTGATTTAGACAATAACCAAGGAAGAATCCACCTAGACTTCACTTGTTATCTAACTCTGAACCAGATGATTTATTCACTTGACTTGATCCGTAGGATTCCCTAATTTATATTAATACCTCTCTCGAGGCTACTAATGTCAAACCCTAGGTTGATTAATTGAAATCTGTTTCTAATTAAAACCCCTAGAATTGCATTAACTCGATCTATGGACTCCTATATTAGGTTTGACCCTAATCCGACAAATTTTCATCAACCTATCTCTAGGGTTGTGATCAACTCCGCTTAACTATGCTAGACCTACTCTTAAACAGGGAATATTCCTCCTCTACCTAAGCACATCAATACTTGAATCAATATCCTGAAATATCAAAGTAAGAATTAAGAACACATAGTTAATAACAAATCAAGTATTTATCATATTGTTCAGAAAACAATAACAAGATCCGTCTTAGGTTTCATCCCCCTCAGGTATTTGAGGGGTTTAGTTCATAATCATGAAAGAATACATCTCAGAAGAAAAATAACAAAACATAAAGAAAACCCTAAAACCCCGTGAAGGAATTGAAGGAGAGATCCTCAGTCTTGAGTGTGATCCCGGCTTCTGGGATGGATCAACTGGCTTTCTTTGAGTGAATCCCATAATTCGGCCTCTCTGGCTTGGCCCCTTGGCCTAGCTGAATGATAAACCGTAATAGGAACATATTTTAATCCCATATTTAGCATACTTTTGGATGATTTATCCCTTTAATTATGGAAATAGGTGCTCCTAATCCTTTGTTTCATGTTTTATACTCAGGAGAGCACTGGAGGATGAAAAGAACGAGAAACAGGCCCAAAATAGACCAAATGGGCCAAAGTACAAAACTCACATGGCCTGACCACCAAGCCACACGGTCGTGCCTCCTTAACACAAAATTCACACCGTCTGGACCCCAAAACACACGGTCGTGCCTCTTTAACAAGTTCGACCACGGCCTGACTTCGATTTACACGAGCGTGTCCATACCGCAGAAAAGAAGAGTTTCATTCGGATTAGGGTACTTAGAGGCAAAGAAAGACATTTCAAAAGCCTATATAAATATCTTAGAGGCCAACCTTTAAGGGGGCGTTTTAGCAGGGTGTTCAGCTAGGCCAAAGAGCTAAGCCAGAGGGGCCAAATTGTGAGATTCACTTGAAGAAAGCCAGTTGATTCATCTCAAGAAGCCGAAATCATACTCAAGATTGAGGATCCCTCCTTCAATTCCTTCAGGGGGTTTTAGGGTTTTTCTTATGTTTTATTTTATATTTTCTTCTGAGATGTATTCTTTTATCATTACGAACTAAACTCCTCAAATACCTGAGGGGGATGAAACCTAAGACGGATCTTGTTATTGTTATCTGAGCTGCATGATAAATATTTGATTTGTTCTTAACTATGTGTTTTTAATTCTTGTTTTGGTATTCTAGGATATTGGTTCAAGTACTGATGTGCTTAGGTGGTGGAGCAAAAGTCCCTGCCTAAGAGTAGATCTAGCATAGTTTAGCGGAGTTGATTGTAACACTAGAAATAGGATGATGTAAATCTGTCGGATTAGGGTCAAACCTAATATGGGAGTCCATAGATCAAGTTAATGCAATTCTAGGGGTTTTAATTAGAAAGAAATTTCAATTAATCAACCTAGTTAGGGAATCCTACGGATAAAATCAAGTGAATAAATCGTCTGGTTTAGAGTTAGATAACAAGTGAAGTCTAGGTGGATTCTTCTTCAGGTATTGTCTTAATCAATTGGTTTTCTCTCAAGTATTTTCCCCAATTTCATCTCTGTGTCTTAGCATCTTTAGCTTAGTGGTTAGTTAATTTTAGATTAGATAAAAATTCCCTTAATTCTTAGGCTAAATAATAGAAAGAGAGATAATATTAGTACTTTTGGTTCCTTTGGGTTCGACAATTCGGTCTTGCCACTAACTATACTACTGTTCGATAGGTGCGCTTGCCTCCATCGTTGTCTTAGTTAGTTTCCAGGTTCAATCATTCTTTTTATAAATTTTAAGACTCTGACACATGATCATTGAATGCCCCCTTGAAGGTTGGCCTCTAGGGTGTTTATATAGGATTTTGGAATGTCTTTCTTTGCCTCTAAGTACCCTAATCTGAATGAAACTCTTCTTTGCTGCGGCAGGGACACGCCCGTGTGACACGGTCGTGTGAATCGAATCAAACCCGTGGTCGGATCTGCTAAAGGGGCACGGCCATGTGTCTCGGGCCCAGGCCGTATGAATTTCGTACTTTGGCCCATTTTCTTTGTTTTTGGCCCATGTCTCATCCTTTTCATCCTCTAGTGCTCTCCTAAGTTTAAAACATGAAATTAAAGGATTAGGAGCACCAAATTCTACAATTCAAGGAATAAATCATCCAAAAGTATGCTAAATGTGGGATTAAAATATGTACATATTACGATTTATCAAAATCTCTTTCTAATTAAAACCCTATTGTCGCATTAACTAGATCTATGGATTCCCTATTAGATTTGACTCTAATCTGGTAGATTTATGTCGTCCTATTTATATGATTGCATGCAACTCCACTCAATTATGCTAGATCTACTTTTAAATAAGGGCTTATCCTCCACTGAATTAAGCACATTGGACATGAATTAATATCCTAAAAATATTAAAACAAGAAATAAGCCCACTTAATTGAGAACAAAAATCAAGTATTTATCATGTAAATCAAAAATCAAATAATAGAATTAATCTTAGGTTTCATCTTCCCTAGGTATCTAGTGAATTAGTTCATAATCCTGAATGAAAACATTTCAAAGTCAGAATAACCACAAGACATGAAGAAACTCATAAACACTTCGAAAGAAATTAAAAGGAGATCTTCAATATTGATAGAGATCCACTTTCGAGTTGGCTCCAATGGTGTTCTTCAAGTTTTTTCTTCGATTTTTTTATTGCTTCTTTATCTCTTCTTCTAATTAGTATTTATAGACTTTAGAATGCTCAAAAAGCCTAAAAATTATGTTTTTCCGCGTATTTGGGAAGTAGGTTGCAAAATAGACATGGGCTGGCACATGGGCGTATGCCTAGCTTGTGTAGGTCACATGGGCGTGTGCCTAGCCCGTGTGGGTCACATGGGTGTGTGCCCAGCCCGTGTAGCTCTTAAAATCTACTCTTTTTATCTAATTTTCGCTTATTTTGCTCCCAAATGCTCACCTAAGTGTAAGAACATGAATTAAAGGGATTAGGAGCATAAAATTCACCTATTTGTGTAAATAATCATCCAAAAACACTTTAAGAATGAGATTAAAGTACGCTACTTTTATAGCTCACACTTAAGCGTCTGCTTGTCCTCAAGCTAAATCCTCAACTCACATTAAAGTTAAAATTTCTCAACTTGTAATTCCCATCAATAATGTTTTGAAATAATTTGCAAATAATCATGCTTTGACAATTCAACTAAAAGGGCACTAAAGATTCAAACAATCCAATTCGAAAGTTTTTAAAGCATGAAAACATAGGTATCTCCCCTTATCTAAGTAATTACTTTTTAATTCAAAATCTACAAGAATTGACATCCTCACTAAAGATTCACTCAAATCACTCAAAGTGTTTAAGGTTCAAGAATAAGCACTCAATAGCCGAACAAGAAATGCCATTAAAATAAGCTTGCTTGAAAATCAAATCTCCACCACTATAAAATGATATGACACACTAAGCAAAAGGTCTTTAAGAGGTTGTAATGGGGCTTAGGTTAAGGGTGTGGATAAAGGCCAAAAAAGTTGGTTATAATCGAGATCGAATTGTTATATTTCCAAACTAGAAAAATAAACAAATGCTGAATTAAAAATAAGTGCATTAATCAATAACTATTCAAGAACAAAAACGAGCTTCTTCTCAAAATATGAATTTAACTGTTCAAGCTTAATCAACAAATAAAACTGATTAATAATCAATTTTTTTTTCTTTTTGATCTTTTTTTTACAAGAGAAATAAAAAATAATTCAGCAAATCAACCAGAGGAGCATAGCTAGGAAACTAACCAAATCAAATCTCGATAAAAATGGAGTCAATAAAATAAGAAAAAGTCTCAACAAAAAAAATGAGTTATGGGTTAATATTAATGGGTAAATCAAGAAACGGTGTGTTAGGCTCAACAAGGTTCACTAAGGGTTAATTTAAAAGGAAGGCTTTTTATGGGATAACAAATCAGGTTGACAAACTCATAACCAATAATAAAATGAGCATGAAAAATGTATGCTCTAAAGGCTAAAAATCTAAAAAAAATTATGGTTTTTGATGCCAAACTTGAAAATTTAAAACTTTAAGATAATACCTAAATATTAGGGAAACAACCTAAAATTTTTAATTTTAAAAAAAAAACTTATCATGCTTGATTCTCTCATGTCTTAAAGTTTAAATCAACCAATGCACAAATATCTACAAATTAATCCAAAACACATCAACAAAAATCCCAAATCGATAAAAATCCATTCTAATGGAAGTATGAGAAAATTTCTTAACTACAAGACATAATTCAAGGATTTTCTAATAATTATATAAATAACCTCCCTCACACTTAAGATGTACATTGTTCTCAAAGTACAAACATATATAATCACAGTATAAGTAGAATATCATAAGAAAGGGAAAAAACTAAAACTGCCCTGAATATTGGATGAAACGCCAGAATGGTGAAAAGCGGAGTTGTAAGCAAATCTAACTGTAGTGCATGATTCGAGCAAACTAATAAGAAAATAAACACAAATAAAGAAGAAGATTAAAATGTTACAACTCAATTAGAAAGAACCATAAAAATAAAAATATAGTTCAAAAGATAAGAAACGAAATAAGTCTAAGAAAATAAAAATAAAACAAGAAAAAATAAAAATAAAAAGGGAAAACAAATAAAACCAATGATCCTCATAGTTAAAGGCATCAGTATAGTGAGTCGCTAGTGCTAAAGAGGATATATGGAGGTGCTGACAGATCCTCTGCAAAGTCGCGTCAATACTGTCAAACCTCTGAAAGTAGTGTTGCTCGAAGCGAATGAACCGCTCAGAGAGGTCCGCTAAGGTAGCAATAGATGTAGCAAAATGGTGGCTCTAATGTGGATGATGAGGTGGATCCACATGATGGAAGAGGACATCATTAGTGAAGTCCTTAGCTTATCCTGAGGGTCAAATTGAGATAATTGGTACTGAGGAGGATCCATTCCAAAAAGTCGCTCAACCATCCTCATATGACTCATGCTTGATAATCCCTGCGGGGCATCTGGCCTACTAGTGTAAGCGTGGAGGACTGGTTCTGTATGTTGAGGAGACCGAGATGACGTGCAAGTTGAGACACATAAGGACCTAAACAGAAAAGACCCTCCTACTACACTCTGTTTGATGGTGAAAGGCAAAAGCGATGAAGTAAGCTAAATAAAAAATGCGCCCCGTGGCCATGCTCCATAGAAAATATGCGTCAGTTGTACCGATGACTCTAATGCTCTCCCTCTGACCGATCAATGTGTGAGCCAAGATGGCATGAATATATCTCAAAGCCTGAGGTAGTGAAGTTTCATTTGACCAACTCAGGTCATAAGGTGTTGTACTCACTGTGAGGTCTACCCAGTAAAGAAATGGCGAGTAGTGGATGTGTCGGTATAATCGGAGAAACCCCTCGACACTCATAATTCTATAGTATATAGTCCCATGTAGCTCCGAACTCTGGGACACTTATAAGTCGTGCAGTGCCACCGAGTTTGAAAGTAATGGTGCCTAGTTCGTCATGGGTCGTCACCACCTGCTGTAGGTGAAATGTCGAACATAACTCCAAAGTTAGCTCCAAGTAGGTGGGCTCGATGATGGAAAAGAACCTATCCCATAGAGCTGTAGCAATGATTGCGCAGACACTATTAGCTAACTGGACATGCTCTAAAGTGTCCCAATCAATGCAACGGCCTAATCCCAGTAGCCTCTATCAAAGAAACTGATATAAGTCCTTCTAGGGACCTTGTGGAAATCGAAGATAAGGGTGGCATACATCGGCAGAAGTGCTCAAGAGGAGGTCGCGCTAAGAGTCTTCTATTTTTTCGAAGTGAGGATGACGACCTTGGATTTCCCTCTAGTTTTTGTCATGAATAATCTACAAAAAATAAAACAATCAAATATTAAATGAAGCAAATAGACGACAATCCAATAACTCATGCAATAATTGAAGTCAATTATCAACAACTCGACGAACGAAAATAAATCAACAACGAGAATAATGTAAATAATAATCCTAAAAGAATCCAAAAGAAACATGAATAATCAATAATAGTAATAATAAAATACAAAAATAATACATAAAAATAATACCAATAATAAAAATATGAACAAAAAAAATACGAGTAAGCAAAAGTTATCACAAAATGATTCCACTATGACTAAGAAAATAAAAACAATGATAATTATTATAATAATAATCATCAAAATAGTAACAAAAATAATAAAATTAATAAAAATAAACTATAACCTAAATAAACACTACTAAATAATAATAAAACAATAATAAAATTAAGAAAAATAACAAAAGCAATAACATTAAGGTAACAGGCAAAATAATAATAAAACAATAATAAGAAAATTACTAAGTAGAATAATACATTAAAATAAAATTAAGTAGAAAAATGAAATAGATAAATTAAAGAAAATAATAAAATAATAAACTATTAAATAAATAAATGAATAAAAATAAGGAAAATATGGAGGACTGATGGGAGACAGTGGCTGGAGTTACGACGGAGGGTCGTGCGGGGGATGGGCATGAGTCGATGATAAGGATGCGAGGCTCTGACGAGGGGGAAGTGAGCGGTGAGGGATTGGAGATCGGAGGTGGCTTGGGAGCGTTTTGGCGATGGAGGAGGGGATATAGGGGTTGGTTTTGCGAGGCGAGGGAAGGGAAGGATGAAAGGAAGGATGAGAGAAAGAAATGAGAGGAAATGAGAACGGACGGTGGGAAGGAGGTGATGCGAGGGGAGTGACAGGGTGGGGGAAGGAAAAGAAGAGAGGAAGAAAGGGGAAGGGGGTGTGTGGTGGAGCGTGAGGGGGAAAGGAAGGGAAAAGGATAGGGGAAAGAAACAGTGACAGAGTGTGGAGTTGGGGCTGTTGGCTAGGGATGGCGGCAAAGGGTAGGAGATCGGCGGCGGCTAGGGTAGGAGAGGGAAAAAAGGACATATTTAAAAAGAAGTTTAAGGGTTTAAGGGTTAGAAAAGGGTGACATGGTTGTGTAGAGGCCTATGTGGGGGTTTTTTCCAACTCGTATGGGTTTTAAAATCAAGCCCAGTCTTCACACGACTGTGTGCGAGGTCGTGTGTGATTTCCTTTGCTTCTCCCATGCTTGTGTGCTAGGCCGTGTGGAGCACACTGTCTCACACACACTGTGTGTCCCGGCCGTGTCTTGCACATGGCCATGCCCCTTTCCCATCTAACTCTTCGACTTAAATTAAAATTGAAAAATTAGCTTCAGGACTCATATGGTCTAGGACATGCTCATGTGTCCAGGTCTTGTGGACCACCTCAGGTCGTGTAACCTTCAAAACTTTGAAAAATTAAGTCCCAGGATTCACACGGCCAAGGACACACCCATGTGTTTAGGCCGTGTGTGCCACATGGGCATGTCGTACGGTTGTGTAACTCATTGTCGAACCCTTTATTGTGCAAACGGCCAAGGACATGCCCGTGTGTCAAGGCCATGTGGGTCAAAAATATTTTTTTGAAAATTAATTAATTTTAAAAATAACATGAAATAAAGTTAAAAGAATTAGTAGAGTGCTAACACTCAGCTGCCTCCCGAAAAGCGCTTATTTAGAATCTATGCTCGACTTATCTTGTGTGCACAGTTGGAAACACGAAAATATACACATGTTTTCATAGCCTTTTTAACTCAAATTCATGCAATTTTGTAGTAATTCTTGTCGAAAAATATAAAATAACTAAATTGTACTTAAATTATTAACATGTTTAATGTTTGTTAATTAATTTTATAATAAATTTTGATCAATTTTGATTTATTTTGACAAATTCGCGCAAAAGGTGAAAAACGGCTTGGCAGACACTGCTAAAAGCACAAAACCGAGAAGCAAATTTGAAGCATCGAGGTGAATTAATTCTTCAGTCGAAGACAGTCCAAATTATGAATATTAATTCATAATATAATTAATTTTAATTTTAATCCAATTTATTTTGGGTTAAATAATTATTATTAATTAAATTATGAAAAGAGGCCTAGTTGAGCTGAATCGAGAAAGCCGATTCAACCGCGTACTGGTCTACCCAAAACCGTCCCATATGCTGACCTAATCAGCTTGTTTTGATGATCATTTGGCTTGCAAAACAGCCCTTGAAGACTCCTTGAATTTGCATTAAACCTTTCCACATATTAAGCTTCTCTAGATTTGCCCCTAGATAAATTTAGCAAGTTTGAAACCTTCAAACTTGCCACATGTGTGGCTGGACATGGAAGGAGTCTATGGTTGCTGATTTTTGCTATTTTTAGCAGCCTTCTCAACCTATAAATACCCCATTGGCTGCTCATTTCAAACACACCTCAACACATCTCAAAACCTCTTATCCTTTCACTTCTCTCTCACTTTCTCTCTTCATTCCCATTCCGTTGTTCTTCATTTTCTTCCCCATTCTCTTTCCAATTTCACCTCTTAAAAAAGAGTCCTTCAACCTCCATTTTGAGCAGCATTCAAGTGTTCATGGAAGTCTCGGTTAAACAAGAACAAGCGGAGAAGGAGGAGCAGAGCATACTAGTCAAGCCTCGGAGAAACATCGATTTTGATTCTTATTCCTTATCCTTTTAATTTTATTGTTGTTTTTATGAACATGTCTATGAATAATTGTGATGTTTATATGTTTAATTTAATTAATATGGCTTAAATTTAATTTTTGTTAGGTTGGTTGCATTTGGTCCATTTAATTTATTAAAATTGTGTTTGTGTTGTTATAGACCTTGGTAAGATGTTTGATTAAGTAAAACCATGACTAAGTTATTCCTGCATTACAATTGTAAGGTAACTAATGAATTAATTATTTAAACGGATTGAAATTGTAATTAATTGATACGATACTTAATCAGTGCATGTTTAATAATCTAAGGTAGTTAAGGGTTAAATTAGCAGCGGAATCTAATGATACATTAGCCTTGCATAACTTGCAATATTATTGTGATTAAACTGTTTCAAGGTAGGAATACATTGTTACCTCACATAATCTTTTATGTACTTATGAGATTGAATTAATTTTTTAAATTGGCATAGAGATATGTACAAGAGATTATTTTTAATTTCATAAGTACGTTTGTACATTAACGCATTTGCTTATTAAAATTTGTTTAATCGGTTGAATTGACATAGAGATATAGTCAAGAGATAAATGGATTTTGGTAGGTGAGTATGTTCATAAGTTAGCAAATTACCAAGTTGCCATGAATTTATTCGTAACAACATCAACATGAGTTTAGTAATTCTAAATTAAGAAATGAAATTAATCTAACACAATTATGTCATCCTAATTAAAATCATATTTAAAAATCGTGCATTGGAACTTTTATTCTCTTTATTTATTTTACTTAGTAAAAAATCTTAGTTTTTAATCCTCAAATCAAATTATTTTTCTTCACCAAAGTATTTTTAATTGCATTCATAAATAAATTTTTTCACAGTCCCTGTGGGTACAATAACTCGACATTTACTTGTCATTTTATTACTTGTTGTGATTTTGTACACTTGTACATTTTCGTCGTTCCAAGTTTTTGGTGCCGTTGCCGGGGACTGTTTTAAAAGTCATTATTTGTGAATTTGTGAATTTTACATTTTGGTTTATTTTTCTGTTTACTTTTTAACTTAATTAATTTTTCTGTGTTTGTTTTTGATGTTTATGAGTATTGATCGAATCATCGATTTACTCCTCGTAAACCCTGAGATAGAAATAACTTTTCAACAATGATGAAGACAAGCAAGTCAGAGAAGGACCAATAGATGAACTTCAAAAATTTGAATAAAAAACAGAGCAAACCTTGCTCAAAATCCTATCCTTCTTGCTGGTGATAGGGATAGAGATCTAATGTAGTATGTTGTGCCAGTGTTTCATGATCTTAATCTGGGTATTAGGAGACCTGAAATCGAGGCACAACAGTTTGAGCTAAAGCCAGTCATGTTCCAGATGCTTCAGACAGTGGGCCAATTCATGATGTATTTCCCGCCTAGCAAGAATGCTAAGTTGAGGAACAAGATCACTGCTTTCCAACAAATAGATGATGAGTCCTTGTATGAGGCATGGAAAAGGTACAAAGAATTATTACGAAGTGCCCTCATCATGGAATCCCTCATTACAACCAATTTAAGATGTTCTATAATGGTCTCAATGGTCACACGAGGATGGTAGTAGGTGCTTTGCTAATGATTTTCTCCTTTTTTAAGTCTTATAACGAGGCTTATGAAATCATTAAAAGGATTGCTAGAAACAATTATCAATGGCCAACCAATCAAGTAGTGAAACACCCCAAACCCGGCCCATAAGCCCCGATCAGATCTGTCATGTTACTTAGGAGAACTTAGCTTAATCTCGTTTCATCTTCTTATAAAATATGACGATTTTAATAAAAGCAGGTTTGTATTTTTATCAAGTTGAAAACCAAGATATCGTTCAAGTTTGTATTTCATTAAAACGCTTCCTCTATATCTCAAAAATTAAAAGATTTGCCTGATTCTAAAGATCATTAGGTTGAAAACCGTGAGTTGAGTAGGTGATAAAACATTTGATGTTGCTTTAAGAAAATATTTAATTACTTGTTTATTGAGTATCGTATGGAAATAAAATCTAATACGCGAAATTAAGTAGTTAAGTAATGGCCTTATTACATCTTAAAAACCAAAGTAAATCCCGAAAGAAAGCATACTAAAGAAAACGAAAAGAGTTCCATTATATGAAAACCCAAAATTTTGCTGAGCATGGCCACTCCATAGTCCCTGCCGACTCGGTCCATTGCCCTATGAATCACCTGCAAAATGTTAGCCCATGAAGGGTGAGTCAACAGACTCAATGTGTAACAACCAACACAGGTTCCCAATCGATTATAGTCTTTATTATAACAATTTGGGCAAAGCCCATCTAGATTCATTATCGGCCATAAGACCATAACATAGCATATTAAATCACATGTATATCAAAACAATGATGCAACCTGAACCCACCTAGATATCCAACCTTTACACACCACCCGTACCTGCCAATCACACCGTGGGGATTACTAAATCGACCCTCCATCCGCTACACACCTTCGAAGGCGATCATTGCAGCTTAATCGCACATCGCCTTTAATCGTGGCATAGCCACGGATAATGTGACAAGGTCACGGTTACATAATATTGTGACATAAGTCACCGGATAATATGGTAAAACCATCAGAACACTTCCCCTTTATGTTATCACCCTCATGCCCATGCAACATACAAAATATACAGATATCATGCGATACACCATACCCCAAGGCCATAAAGAAATTACACATGTTTTCATATCAATGTTTGTAACCATTGTTTAACAGAGTGTTAGGGGCAACGTACCTGAATACACTGTACCATTAAATGGTACCTTTAGCCAAATTTATCCACACCATATTAACACATATTTAACATTATTATTAATAATCGGAAATAGGGTGGGGTTACACACCTGATAACACTGAGAACCACGCTTTCGATACTAACATTTTTGCTTGCAGGGATCCTTATCCCTTTTCGATGCTAGCCCACAACCCGGTGGCCAATCACGTACCGACAAAACTGAACGTTTCTTGAATCTAGGGGTAGGAACTACCCCTTTCTCTCCTCCATTGGTACTCACATCCATCAAATATCACTTAATCAGAAACCCAGTTAATCAACATGTAAAAATCTAAACGAATCACATCTATAGCTTAGTGAATATCCTTACCGAAATGGATCCAAATCCCGAAGACTCCTCCTTTGCTTTTGTCGAACCCTTCCTATAGCACCACAGTTAGAATCGGCTAACACTAGAAAATATGACCTTTGACCGAATGGCATTATACCCTTTACCTTAACCGATCAAATCCTGAAAGTTTGGAGATATCTCCTAACCTTGGCTTCCAAGAAGAGTTACGAATCCAAAACCTTGTTTAGATTCGGCCATACACCAAAAATACAAGATTAGTCTTTTGGTTTCGGCAAAAGAGCAAGAAAAGTTTATAGAGAAAATAACTTTACCACCACTACTTAGAAATCGAAAGAGCCCTTAAAAGATGGTGATGGAAGATTCGGCCAAGGTTTCAAAGGCTAAAAGGGCTATTCGGCTTGAAAATGAAGTGAAAGTTTAAGGCTACCAATATGAAAAGAAAAGAGGAGAATAGAGAGAGAGGTATGGTTCGGCTTCAGAGAAGAAATAAAAGGGAAAAAAATAGTCTAAATGCACCAAATGGTCACCTTCACTTTCGGCTGAGAGACAAAAGAGAAGAAAGGAAGGAAAAAAACTTGAAAATGCCAAATGAATTTCGACACCTACTCTCCCCTATATGACCAAAAATATAGTCCCCCCTAGAGTCCTAAATTCGGCCAACTCTCCTCCATTCACCACATCCCCCTTTTTCCTCCTCATTTTCCTCTTCACCTCTCATCCAAAAGAGTTTGAATGAGTCACACCCTTATCTCCCTTCTTAGCCGAAAATTTGAGCTGTTTGACCCAATCTACAGTTCATCCATGAAGTGTCCACGACAACTCCAACTCTTCCCCTCATTGATGCCAAAAAAGAAACCCCAAAATGCTCCCCTTGCTGCTCGAACCCTGTCTAACTAGCTCCCTGAGGCGTCACACCCCTATGCACAAAGTGTCGCCTCCCTTGCCATTTTGCCAACTGAATTCTTGTGTCATAACCCACAAGCAAAAATTTCTTAAGGCCGAGCTCCCTTAGCTCTCCCTTATAGGTTTAAAGTCCAATATTTTCCTAAGGCTTCTACCTACACCCCAAGGTTCCCAAAGCCCCCAAAGACACACAAATAGCATACTAAGCATGCTACTACATAAATATGAGTTAAAATGCATAACCCCTAAATCCTAGATATTACAGTTCTACCCCCTTAAAAATAATTTCGCCTCCGAAATTACCTAGCTAGAATAGGTGAGGGTATTGCTATCGCATTGCTTCCTCCGGCTCCCATGAAGCTTCTACCAATCCATGGTTCCGCTATAGCACTTTGACTAGAGGAATTGATTTCCTCTGTAACACCTTTACATCCCGTTCCAGGATATGAATCGGCTCTTCCTCGTAGGATAAATCTGGTCTCAACTTCACTTCTTCCACTAGTACCACATGCGATGGATCTGATCGGTATCACCGTAGCATTGAGATGTGAAACACATCATGCATCTGCTTTAATTCCAAAGGCAATTCCAATTGGTACACCACTGGTCCAACCCGCTTCAAAATTCGATAAGGTTCTATAAACTTGGGACTTAACTTTTCTTTGCGACCAAATCTCACCACCTTCTTCCACGGTGAAACTTTCAGAAACACCTTATCTCCCACAGCAAACTCTATCTTTCTCCGCTTGAGAACTGCATATGACTTTTATCTGTCAGACGCCTCCTTCAACCGTGCCTAAATCACTCTAACCTTTTCTTCTGATTCTGTCACAATCTCTGGACCCAAAACTTGACGTTCCCCTAATTCTGTCCAACATGTAGGAGTGCGACACTTCCTCCGTACAGTGCTTTATACGGTGCCATCCGAATACTTGCTTGATAGCTATTGTTGTACGCAAACTCCGCTATAGGCAAGAACTCCTCCCAGCTTCCTCTGAAATCTATCACGCAACCCCTCAACATATCCTCTAACACATGAATTACCCGTTCAGACTGGCCGTCCGACTACGGATGAAATGCCATACTAAAGTCTAACCTGGTGCCCAGTGCCTGTAGCAGTGCTCTCCAAAACCGAGACGTAAACCTCGGATCACTATCCGATATAATCGACACCGGTACCCCATGCAGTCTCACAATTTTCGCCACATACAACTTTACCAACCTTTGCAGTGAATAGTCAACCCGCACCGTATGAAATGTGCAGACTTTGTCAACCGATCCACTATCACCCATACCGAATCCTTCCTAGTAGGCGTAAGGGGAAGCCCACTAACGAAGTCCATTGTAATTCTTTCCCCCTTCCACTGCAGAATCTTTATTGGCTGAAGTAACCCCAAAGGTACTTGGTGTTCACTTTAACCTCACGACACTTTAAGCACTTCCCACAAATTCAGAACTTCCGCTTTGCACTGTGCCACCAAAATTAATCCCGTAGATCCCTGTATAACTTACTTCCTCCAGGATGCATAGCATAAGGGCTACTATGCGATTCCCAAAGAATTATCTGCCTTAACTCCTCATCCTTCGGCATACAGACCTTGCCCCAAAAACACAACACTCCGTCACTATTTACACCATAGTCTTCCAATTCCCCATTCTACACTTGCAATAGCTTAGCACTCAGATCTTCATCCACCAATTATTTTTCTCTCACCTGACTTAACCATGTCGGCTTCACCTGCAACTTTGCTAGCAAACATCCATCATCATAATGGCTAAGATGTGCAAACATCACCCTCAGATCCGACACCACTTTCCAACTTAGGGCATCTGCCACTACATTTGCCTTGCTCGGGTGATACTCTATTGAACAGCCGTAGTCTTTCAACAACTCCACCCACCTTCGCTGTCTCAAATTCAGCTCCTTTTGAGTTAATACATATCTCAAACTCTTGTGGTCTGTGTAGATCACTGACCTTTCTCCATACAAATAGTGCCTCCACACTTTTAGAGCGAACACTATCGCAGCCAACTCCAGGTCATGTGTCAGATAGTTAACCTCATACGGCCTTAATTGCCGAGACGCGTAAGCGACCACCTTCCTGTCTTGCATTAGAACACATCCCAATCCTGTGTGAGAAGCATCACGATACACCACAAAGTCTTTCCCTGCTTCAGGCTGAATCAAAATTGGAGCCTCTATCAATACTCTCTTAAGCCTCTCAAAACTCTCCTGCTGCTTATCCGCCCACACGAAAGGTACCTCAATTCTCAACAACTTCGTCAAAGGTACTGCTATCGATGAGAACCCTTCAACAAATCTCCTGTAGTAGCCTGCTAACCCCAAGAAACTACGAACCTCTGCCACAGACTTACGTGGTTTCCAATCTAGCACCGCTTTGATTTTTCGAGGATCTATCCTTATCCCCTCCGCAGACACCACATGTCCTAAAAACGCAACTTCCTTCAACCAGAACTCGCATTTGCTGAACTTGGCATATAACTTCTTTTCCCTTAGAACCTGCAGCACTACTCGGAGATGCACTTTATGCTCCTCCTCAGACTTGGAATATACCAGGATGTCATCTATGAACACAACGATGAACTGATCCAAGTAGGGTTGGAAAACCCAGTTCATCATATCCATGAACGCAGCTAGGGCATTCGTCAATCCGAATGGCATTACTAAGAACTCATAATGTCCGTATCTAGTCCGAAAAGCTGTCTTACGGATATCTGCTTTCTTCACCTTAAGTTGATGATATCCCAACCTTAGATCTATTTTTGAAAATACCGCAGCCCCATTGAGCTGATCAAACAAGTCGTCTATCCGCGGTAATAGGTACTTATTTTTCATCGTCAGCTTATTCAACTGCCGCTAATCTATGCACATACGCATAGTCCCATCCTTCTTTTTCACAAACAACACCAGTGCTATAACACCCCACACCCGGCCTAAACGTTACGACCGGATCTGGCATGTCACATGAAAGGAATGTCTAAAAAATTATGCATTCATTAAAAAGTTCGTGTTCTTTATATTTGTTGTGAAAAGTCAAATTTAAGTAATTTTGAATAAGAAACGATTTATTAATATTTTGGAAAATGGTTATTAAGGGTTTAGAAAATTCCATATTGAACATTTAATAATAGTAGGCGAGTCAAATTAAAAATGAAACCAACCAAAATACCAAAATTAAAGTTGTAGAGGCCTTATTACAAAACTGTAAACCCAACTTATAGTAAAACAACTCCCATGATAAATATTAAAACAAAATCGAAATATTGAGCATGGCCACCTCGAGTCAGCCTTCGCCCCCAAATCTGTGATCTAATGATTACCTGTAAGATTTAAACAAAAGGGTGAGTCATCGAGACTCAGTGTGCAATTCCCCATACCACGATAACCAAGCCTAAACCCACAGTAATATGTTAGCCCAATGCCATGGCATATCAATAACTAGTGCAATGCAATTAAACCACATGTTTCCCAAATGGGCTTAGCCCAAACCATACAATCCACATACCACACATGATGATGCAAATATGTTACCCAACCCAACCTAGAATCCATCCTCTATACACCCCTGTACCAACCATTACACACCAGGGGATTACTAAATCGACCCTCCAACCTCTACACACCTATTTGGCAGTCAAGCTGTCCAAAGTCATGGCATAGCCACCGATCACCATGTGACCAAATATAATGTGGCCTAGCCACCGATCACCTATGTGACCAAACAGAACGTGGCATAGCCACCGATCACTATGTGACCAAATCTCGATATCTACGATGTGACCCATGGTCATCATCAAATCGCGATGAAGCAAAAAACAAGCATCAATCCCTTGATGTGGCACATAGCTGACATCAAGTCATGATTTGGCACATAGCCAATCACCATACGTACATAAATGTACACCCGATCCTTTATTTCACATATACATCCCGACCCCATGCATATGCAACATAATATAATAATTCGTGTATATAGTATGACATGTATGCAAATCATATATCAGATAACGTATGAAACGAATTACCATCATAATCAAAATAATAATATACAATATAATCAAGCTAACCACCCTCTAAGGGTATAACAGTAATTTTACCTACCAAGGGTATTTTCTTAATTTACCCACCAAGGGTATTTTCGTAATTTACCCACCAAGGGTATTTTCGTAATTTACCCAACCAAGGGTATTTTCGTAATTTACCCACCAAGGGTATTTTTGTAATTTACCCACTAAGGGTATTTTCATAATTTTGCACCTGCAATGGCCCTCCCCAAGGTCTGATGTTACCCTGAGCGACTCAGCTACCATTTCTGGTCGTCACTAGACTATTGGGCCTAAAACCCAATTTCGGCCCATTAGGCCCACACGCTTGTGTGGCCCACCTAACACAAATCTAGCCACGTATATAGGTTCCACCTAGTCTAGTTCACTATATACTAATCATCATACAATTTATTCCAATTGGGCCCACTTCGGCCCAAGCAGCCCTAACCCACAAGAATACTACTGATGGCCTCAACTATCGCGTCAAAGCCCCATACGTGCGCAGACTTCGGTGGTAACTATTATTGCCGTGACCGGCACTTCGACATTTGCCGCTCTACAACTAGAGTAGAGAGAGTTACACACCGATAAGACTCTAGTGCTAAAGCAAGGTCTGTGACCACTCACGTGCTCAAGCCCACCAAGGTATGTTAACCTCCTCTGGCATGCTCTTTATATAGCTAGCTCTTCACCTTCATTCCTTGTATCTTTCCAATGTGGGATCCCTTTGTCAGTAGAGTTTAAATTCAACTGAAACTCTTACCGTCCAATCCGCAAAATAAATACTCCATTGCTCCTCATGAGATTTGAACCCAAGCTCTCCCCTCAGCCAATTCACACCACTTGCCACTAAGCCACAAGCTCCTCTTGTGTCTTAAACCGTGCACAACTAAATATAAACTATGGCCAAATTCTAAGATCCAAGTAAAAACAAAACCAAAATGCAAAAGCCAAGACTTGAACCTTGGACCTCCTTCCTTCCTTGTGGCGTCACCCCTTTGTCTCTTATGTGGCATCACTTTGCCACTACACCACACACTCCACTTGTGTCACTTTTCTCCATATTTTATTCTTAAGGCCAACTTGCTAACTTCTAGGGTTTTTTTCACCTAAAACCAAAATTTCCCCAAAGCTAATATTTGATCCTGGGACTTCATAGAAGCCCCCTAACCTTCCAAAATCACTTATCTAAAAGGTCCAACTTGCACTTAAGCCGATCTTCTATTCTCCAAAAAATTTAAACGCTACTACGCCTAAGGCCCATTGGGCTCAATCCTACTAGGCCCAATTTTAGGATGTTACAAATCTACCATCCTTAAAGAAATTTCGTCCTCAAAATTTCCAACTACTAACAGTCACACATCCTAACCTAACACACTACGCTCTTGCTACGCACTCTGATCTTAATGAAACTAATATACTTTCTAACTAAATCATGGAACCCCTTCACATAACAAACTATCTACCACCAAACAAACAGATATTTTTCATGCATACAATTCCTATATCACAACCACACATCGCAGAATAAATACAATCATTCAAAGATATAATGAATATAGTAAAAAGGAAACTTACTTGATTTGGTGCTAGAGACTCGGGTGCCATATTTACAGAAAAGATATATATATATTTTCTAAACCATCCTTTGAAAACATTTTTGAACCCAAACCCATAGCCGAATTTTTGAACCTATCTCTAATACCAAAATTGTAACACCCCAAACCCGGCCTAAACGTTACGACCGGATCTGGCATGTCACATGAAAGGAATGTCTAAAAAATTGTGCGTTCATTAAAAAGTTCGTGTTCTTTATATTTGTTGTGAAAAGTCAAATTTAAGTAATTTTGAATAAGAAACGGTTTATTAATATTTTGGAAAATGGTTATTAAGGGTTTAGGAAATTCCCATATTGAACATTTAATAATAGTAGGCAGTAGTCAAATTAAAAGCAAAACCAACCAAAATACCAAAATTAAAGTTGTAGAGGCCTTATTACAAAGCGTAAACCCAACTTATAGTAAAATGACTCCCATGATAAATATTAAAACAAAATCGAAATATTGAGCATGGCCACCTCGAATCCGCCTCCGCTCTCAAATCCGCGATCTAATGATTACCGCAAGATTTAAACAAAGGGTGAGTCATCGAGACTCGGTGTGCAATTCCCTTACCACAATAACGGGCCTAAACCCACAAGAATATGTTAGCCCAATGCCATGGCATATCAATAACTAGTGCAATGCAATTAAACCACATGTTTCCCAAATGGGCTTTGCCCAAACCATACAATCCACGTACCACACATGATGATGCAAATATGTTACCCAACCCAACCTAGAATCCATCCTTTACATACCCCCGTACCAACCATTACACACCAGGGGATTACTAAATTGACCCTCCAACCGCTACACACTCTTTGGTAGTCAAGCTGCCCAAAGTCATGGCATAGCCATCGATCACCATGTGACCAAATATAACGTGGCCTAGCCACCGATCACCTATGTGACCAAACAGAAAGTGGCATAGCCACCGATCACTATGTGACCAAATCTCGATATCCACGATATGACCTATAGTCATCATCAAACCGCGATGAAGCACAAAGCAAGCATCAATCCCTTGATGTGGTACATAGTCGACATCAAGTCATGATTTGGCACATAGCCAATCACCACACGTGCATAAATGTACACCAGGTACTTCATTTCATATATACATCCCGACCCCATGCATATGCAACATAATATAATAATTCGTGTATATAGTATGACATGTATGCAAATCATATATCAGATAACGTATGAAACGAATTACCATCATAATCAGAATAATAATATACAACATAATCAAGCTAACCACCCTCTAAGGGTATAACAGTAATTTTACCTACCAAGGGTATTTTCTTAATTTACCCACCAAGGGTATTTTCGTAATTTACCCACCAAGGGTATTTTACCAAGGGTATTTTAATTTACCCACCAAGGGTATTTTGTAATTTACCCACTAAGGGTATTTTCATAATTTTGCACCTGTAATGGCCCTCCGCAAGGTCTAATATTGCCTTGAGTGACTCGGCTACCATTTCTGGTCGTCACTAGACTATTGGGCCTAAAACCCAATTTTGGCCCATTCAGCCCACACGCCGCGTGTGGCCCACCTAACATAAATCTAGCTACGATATAGGTTCCACTTAGTCTAGTTCATTATATACTATATCATCATACAATTTATTCCAATTGGGCCCATGGGCCCTTTGGCCCAAGCAAATTCCAACCCACAAGAATACTACTAATGGCCTCAACTATCGTCGAAGCCCCACACGCAGGCCTCACGCTCGTGTGTCTACTATTACCGTGATCGACACTTCGGACATTTGCCGCTCTACAACTAGAGTAGAGAGTTACACACCGATAGGACTCAGTGCTAAACCGCGTCATTGACCACTCTCGTGCCCAACGCCCACCAAGGTATGTTAACCTCCTCCGGCATGCTCTTTATATAGCTAGCTCTTCACCTTCATTCCTTGTATCTTTCCGATCTAGGATCCCTTCACAAGAGAGTTTAAATTCAACTGAAACTCTTACCGTCCAATCCGCAAAATAAATACTCCCTTGCTCCTCATGAGATTCGAAGCCAAGCTCTCCCTTCAGCCAATTCACGCCACTTGCCACTAAGCCACAAGCTCCTCATGTGTCTTAAACCGTGCGCAACTAAATATAAACTATGACCAAATTCTAAGATCCAAGTAAAAACAAAACCAAAATGCAAAAGCCAAGACTTGAACCTTGGACCTCCTTCCTTCCTTGTGTCGTCACCCCCTTATCTCTTATGTGGCATCACTTTGCCACTACACCACACACTCCACTTGTGTCACTTTTCTCCATATTTTATTCTTAAGGCCTACTTGCCAACTTCCAGGGTTTTTTTCACCTAAAACCAAAATTTCCCCAAAGCTAATATTTGATCCCGGGACTTCATAGAAGCCCCCTAACCTTCTAAAATCACTTATCTAAAAGGTTCAACTTGCACTTAAGCCGATCTCTTATTCTCTAAAAAATTTTAAACACTACTACGCCTAAGGCCCATTGGGCTCAATCCTACTAGGCCCAATTTCAGGATGTTACAGGCGCCCCCCACGAAGATACACTTGGTCGAATAAACCCATGATCCAACAACTCTTGGATCTGAGCTTTAAGCTCTACCAACTCTTTTGGCGCCATCCTATACGGAGCAATTGACACATGAGCTGTACCTGGCAGTAAATCAATTTTGAACTCCACCTCCTATTTGGGGGTAACCCTGGCAGCTCCTCCGAGATGACATCCAGGAATTCTCTTACTATTTTAACTCCACTAACCCCCTCTTCTTTTGCATCTAAAGCACTAATGAAGGATAGAAATGCCTTACACCCTTTTCGAACCATCTTATCAGCCTTCAACGCGGAGACTACGTTAGACAAATAATTTCTTCTTTCTCCTATCATAATTATCTACTCATCCTCCGGAGTCCTTAACTCCATTCGCTTAGCTGCGCAATCCAATTTAGCAAGATGTTCCACCAGCCAATCCATGCCTAGAATGAGATCAAATTCCTCGAAAGGTAGTTCCATCAAGTTGGCAAGGAATACCACTCCCTGAATCTCTAGAGGCACACTCCGAAATATCCTATTCACCACTACTGTTTGACCAACGGGCTCACTACAGTCATCTCCCTAACAGACGGTTCAGATGCTACACCTAATATTTCAGCTATTCTACATGCAACATATGAGTGGGTCGAGCCAACATTAATTAAAGCAAAGAAAGGCTTGTCAGCTATAAGAAATGTACCGGTTATGACGTCCGGTGCGTCACCATCCTCCCTCCGATGAACTGTATACACCAGACCTGACTGTCTCACCTCCGTGTTACCAACACCTCTGCCTGATGTCCCGCAACCTCTACCAGAACCATTACCTCTGCCAACCGGACCACGACCCCGCGGTGGCTGTTGTCCACCTCTTTCAGTCTGATTAAAACCCTGACTTGCTGGTCGGCTCCTGTCTGTTTCCAATGGATAGTTCCTAATCACATGGTCTTTGGACCCACACTTAAAACATCCCCTTGTCTTCTTCCAATACTCCCTCGGGTGCATCTTTCCACATTGAGCACACGTACGATATTGACCTCC
This sequence comes from Gossypium rotundifolium, assembly GCA_025506655.1. NCBI lineage: Eukaryota > Viridiplantae > Streptophyta > Magnoliopsida > Malvales > Malvaceae > Gossypium > Gossypium rotundifolium. The sequence goes on from CP106724.1 coordinate 175,772,888, forward strand.
CACAGTAACCTGTAGATCTCGCGGCCCATCAACTCTAGGTCTTTTCTGAGAATTTCCAGCTGATCTAGATGATCCAAAACCTCTCTTTTGTCTATTCCTATCCGAATTCTGTCTCATAGATTCTTTAACCCCTTCGATTGTCTTAGCCTTCTCTACCAACACGGCAAACTTTCACTCTTACTGTGGAGCAATCAGCAATCTCAGCTCATCCCTCAGTCCATCCTCAAACCTGACACATCGCTCATGCTACGTAGCCACGATTCCTCGAGCATATCGACTCAACCTTAAGAATTCTGCCTCATACTTTGAAACGGACTTACTCCCCTGAACCAACCTCAAAAATGCCTTCCTTTGTGCATCAACATAACTAGACCCGATATACTTCTTCTGATAAGCCGCCTTGAAATAATCGCAAGTGAGATCATCCGTTGCAGCACTATCCCGAACCGTGAGCCACCACTAGTATGACTCATCCCGGAGAAGCGAAACTATCCCTTTCAATTTCTCCTAGCAGTCAGATCCAAGTCGTCCATGATACGCTCCATTGCCTCCAACCAATACTCAGCTGTGTTGGGCGCCACACTAGAAACACCTCAGAATACCTTAGCTCTGTTGGCTCGGAGTCGTTCAGATACAGATTTTCGAGCTCCCATACCTCCACCGCCCGGCTACCCTCTCAAGAACTTGCAAGATCGCTCGTGATATCGTGCATCATCCCCGTCGATCTCGATACTCAACACCAGCATTGGTGGTGGTGGCATCTCATTCTCGACCTGACTGCACCCTCTTGGTTCGTATACGATCATCTTACCCGACCGTGTCAACGTATATTACAACCTCGACCTCGAGTGCTCATGTTTATGATCGCGATTTAATCTGCTTTAAGAAATTTTATGCATTAACTTCTGTTCCATTGATTACCCACGAACAAGTTTTATGTAAAAAAGCTTAGTAGTAGTTCTTTTGATCATTACAAAGTTTTCATTTCAAGTCTTCTACCCTAATTCAGAGAATCACATTCATTCATCAACAACATCCACCACACACACTCACCACTTGTAGGGGTACTCTCGTCATTTCACTATCCGGGGTATTTCCATAATTTATCCTATCAAGGTATTTTAGTAATTTTCACAAGTCGGGGTACTTCGATAATTTTGCAAATCGGGGTAATTTGATTATTTTGCAAAATGGGTGTTTGGTCCCTTTCAGGTTTTAGTTATAGATTTGGCCCGTTAACAAGTCCTCACAGTTGAGGTGAACAATCACTGCGCACTAGGTAGGATTCCAAGAAAGAGGAGGTGAGTTGCTAGGACTGCTTAAATATCAAGCTCATTCGAAATCCATGCGTAGACATGCACATGTTTGTTACCACACCTGAACTCCACGACTTATTCCCGGGTTTGGTGAAATAAGTTAAGTCTTATGTAATTTTGTGTTGGAGTAAGCTAATCCTAGGGTTCAATAGCTCCTAATCTACTAATCTATGATCCCGTAATACCCACATACAAATCACACAATGATTAGGGGTACTTACCTGGTGGACTTCGGGCCGGAGACTCAGGTGTCATGCCAGAATAAACCTAAATTTGTTTATAGAAATTCGTGGTTTAGAAAACCCTATCTTTGAAAACATTTGGGCCCAAAACCCTTAAAGTCAAGTTTTAAACCTGGCTCTGATACCAAATTGAAACACCCCAAACCCGCCCACAAGCCCCTACTGGATCTGTCATGTTCCTTAGGAGAACTTAGCTTAATCTCGTTTCATCTTCTTATAAAATATGACGATTTTAATAAAAAGAGGTTTGTATTTTTATCAAGTTGAAAACCAAGATATTGTTCAAGTTTGTATTTCATTAAAACGCTTCCTCTATATCTCAAAAATTAAAAGATTTGCCTGATTATAGAGCTCATTAGGTTGAAAATCGTGAGTTGAGTAGGTGATAAAACATTTGATGTTGCTTTAAGAAAATACTTAATTACTTGTTTATTGAGTATCGTATGGAAATAAAATCTAATACGCGAAATTAAGCAGTTAAGTAATGGCCTTATTACATCTTAAAAACCAAAGTAAATCTCGAAAGAAAGCATACTAAAGAAAACAAAAAGAGTTCCATTATATGAAAACCCAAAATTTTGATGAGCATGGCCACCCCATAGTCCCTGCCTACCCTATCCATTGCCCTATGTATCACCTGCAAAATGTTAGCCCACGAAGGGTGAGTTAACAGACTCAATATGTAACAACCAACACAAGTTCCCAATCGATTATAGTCTTTATTATAGCAATTTGGGCAAAGCCCATCCGGATTCATTATCGGCCATAAGCCCATAACATAGCATATTAAATCACATGCATATCAAAATAATGATGCAACCCGAACCCACCTAGATATCCAACCTCTACACACCACCCGTCCCTGCCAATCACACTGTAAGGATTACTAAATCGACCCTCCATCCGCTATACACCCTCGAAGGCAATCGCTGCAGTCAACTGCACATCGCCCTTAATACGTGGCATAGCCACCAGATAATGTGACAAGGCCACCGGTTACATAATATTGTGACATAAGTCACCGGATAATGTGGTAAAACCACTAGAACACCTCCCTTTACGTTATCACCCCCATGCCCATGCAACATACAAAATATACAGATATCATGCGATACACCTTACCCCAAGGCCATAAAGAAATTACACATGTTTTCATATCAATGTTTGTAACCATTGTTTAACAGAGTGTTAGGGGTAACGTACCTAAATACAATGTACCATTGAATGGTACCTTTAGCCAGATTTATCCACAGCCTTATTAAAACATATTTAACATTATTAATAATAATCGGGAATCAGGGTGGGGTTACACACTTGATAACACTGAGAACCATGCTTTTGATACTAACACTTTCACTTGTAGGGATCACAGCGATTTGCTTATCCCTTTTCGATGCTGGCCCACAACCCGGTGGCCAATCACGTACGGTAGAAACCGAATGTTTCTTGAATCTTGGGGTAAGAACTACCCCTTTCTCTCCTCCACTGGTACTCGCATCCATCGGATATCACTTAATTAGAAACCCAATTAATCGACACGTAAAAATCTAAACGATTCATATCTATAGCTTAACTGAATATCCTTACCGAAATGGATCCAAATCCCGAAGACTCCTCATTTACCGTTGTCGAACCCTTCCTATAGCACCACAGTTAGAATCGGCTAACATTAGAAAATATGGCCTTTGGCCGAATGGCATTATACCCCTTACCTTAACCGATCAAATCCAAAAGTTTGGAGATATCTCCTAACCTTGGCTTCCAAGAAGAGTTACGAATCCAAAACCTTGCTTAGATTCGGTCATACACCAAAAATACAGGATTAGTCTTTTGGTTTTGGCAAAAGAGCAAGAAAAGTTTATAGAGAAAAGAACTTTACCACCACTACTTAAAAATTGAAAGAGCCCTTAAAAGATGGAGATTGAAGATTCGGCCAAGGTTTTAAAGGTTAGAAGGGCTATTTGACTTGAAAATGAAGTGAAAGTTTAAGGCTACCAATATGAAAAGAAAAGAGGAGAAGAGAGAGAGGTATGGTTTGGCTTTAGAGAAGAAATAAAAGGGAAGAAAATAGTTTAAATGCACCAAATGGTCACCTTCACTTTCAGCTGAGAGACAAAAGAGAAGAAAGGAAGGGAAAAAAACTTGAAAATGCCAAATGAATTTCGGCACCTACTCTCCCCTACATGATCGAAAATACCATCCCCCCTAGAGTCTTAAATTTAGCCATCACTCCTCCCTTCACCACATCCCTTTTTTCCTCCTCATTTTTCTCTTCACCTCTCATCTAAAAGAGTTTGAATGAGTCACACCCTTATCTCCCTTCTTAGCCAAAAATTTGAGCTGTTTGACCCAATCTACAGTTCATCCATGAAGTGTCCACAGCAACTCCAACTCTTCCCCTCATTAACACTAAAAAGAAACCCCAAAATACTCCCCTTGCTGCTCGAACCCTGTCCAACTAGCTCCCTAAGGCGTTACACCCCTATACACAAAGTGGCACCTCCCTTGCCACTTTGCCAACTGAATTCTTATGTCATAACCCACACGTAAAAATTTCTTATGGCCTAGCTCCCTTAGCTCTCCCTTATAGGTTTAAAGTCCAATATTTTCCTAAGGCTTCTACCTACACCCCAAGGTTTCCAAAGCCCCTAAACACACACAAACAGCATACTAAGGATGCTACTACATAAATATGAGTTAAAATGCATAACCCCTAAATCCTGGATATTACAAGCAGCTTTAAGAAGATGACTCGCTAGAGTACATGAAGTGGACGCTCTCACTTCACTTCATATGAGATATCTTCAATTTCCTCAATGCTTAAAAATTTTACCACTAATGTGTTTAATAGTTTTGCAACTTATCCACCCAATCACTTTGAAAACTTAGCCTATGTTTATTGTGGGGAAGGACATTTGTTCGAAGAATGTCCAATAAACCCAGAATTTGTATATTACAGGGGTAATCAGAACCAAAATTGAGTAAGGCAAGGACTGCAATATAATTTTTATAACCCATCTTGGCGAAACCACCATAATTTCTATTGGAGTAACCAAGGGGCTGTAACTAGTAACACTTATGCCCAACCTAGACTGACTTAGCCATCTATTTTTACCCAACAAGCTCAGAAGCAACGCAAGCTGAAACTTCTAATGGATTAGAAAATTTGTTGAAAGCATACATAGTCAACAATGATGCCTTAATCCAAAACCAAGAAGCCACATTGAAAAACTTGGAAAACCAAATGGGCCAGCTTATAACTGAACTCAGAAACCATCCACAAGGTGCTTTGCCTAGTGATATAGAGAATACAAGAAATTCAGGGAAAGAGCATTGTAAAGCATTGGTATTGAAGAGCAGAAAGACATTAGAGCCCAACATTGTCAAAGTTGAAGAAGAGCCAACTAATGTTTAAGACTCAGTGGAAGTTCAACCGAGTGTTGAAATTTCAGTTTCATCGTAACTAGAATTTGCAAAAATTGATAAGGTAACTTCTAAACAACTCTAAACTAGTTAATTATGATAAACTAACAACTTTGTTAGATGCAAAATTGCCACAAAAGATGAATCAACCAGTTAAAGTAAAGAATCCTCCACCACCCTACCCTCAAAGACTTTAGAAGTAGAAGTAGGAAGTCCAGTTTAAGAAGTTTCTAGACGTACTCAAGCAACTTCATATCAACATTCCGTTGGTAGAAGCACTTGAAAAAATGTTGAATTATGCCAAATTCATGAAGGATATCCTATCTAAGAAACAAAGGCTTGGAGAATTTGAGACGGTAGCCTTGATGAAGGAATGCAGAGCATATCTTCAAGACAAACTACCCCCAAAGTTGAAGGATCTTAGATGTTTTACCATACCTTGCAACATTGGAACAACATATTTTGGTAAGGCACTATGTGATTTGGGTGTGAGTATCAACTTGATGCCCATGTCAATATTTAGAAAGTTTGGGATAGGTGAAGTTAGACCTACTATAGTTACACTTCAATTAGCAGATCGATCCTTAGCACATTTAGAAGAAAAAATCAAGAATGTATTGGTATGTGTAGATAAATTTATTTTCCTACTGACTTTGTTATTCTAGACTTTGAAGCAGATAAAGAGGTGTCAATTATCCTAGGAAGGCTTTTCCTAGCAACTGGAAGGACCCTTATCGATGTGAAGAAGGACAAGCTTACTATGTGTGTTCAGGATGATTAGGTAACATTTAATGTTTTTAAGTTTATGTGATTTCTTGACACATTTGATGATTGTTCTGCAGTATCCAATTTAGAGAAATTAATCATGGAAAAGGAACTCAACTATGTTGAGGACCCATTGGAGAAACTTTTAACATCAGACCCTCCAAGTAATGAAGAGGGGGATGAATACTTAGCTTTGCTAGAAGCTAATCAAGGGGATTTAAACCACAATCCCACTTTGAGAATTTGGAGTTAGAGAATATGGATTATGCCCAACCAAAAGTGTCAATTGAGGAGCCACCTAAATTAGAACTGAAGGTACTTTCCTCATATTTAAAATAAGTTTATTTAGGTAATGCTTCTACTTTGGCTGTGATTGTTTTAGTAGAATTAATCAAAGAGTAAGAAGAGAAACTCATCCTAGGGTTGAAACAATTCAAGAAGGCTATCGGATGGACCATAGTTGATATTCGTGGCATTAGTTTGTCTATATGCATGCATAAGATCATCTTGGAAGATGGTAAGAAATGGATGATTAATGGACAACAAAGGCTGAACCCCATCATGAAGGATGTGGTAAAGAAAGAAATCATTAAATGGTTAGATACAGGTATAATTTGCCCCATCTAAGACAGTTCGTGGGTAAGTCTAGGTGCGTGCCAAAGAAAGGAGGTATTATGGTCGTAAAGAATGAAAAAACGAGTTAATACCAACCAGAACAGTTACATGATGGAGAATTTGCATAAATTACTGAAAGCTAAACAAGACGAAAAGGAAAGATCATTTTCCTTTATCGTTCTTAGACAGGATGCTGGATAGACTCGCGGTGTAAGACTATTACTATTTTCTCGATGGATACTCGGGGTATAATCAGATTACAGTAGCTCCAAAAGATCAGCACAAAACAATATTCATATGCCCATACGATACATTTAAATTTAGACACATGCCATTTGGTTTATGTAATGCACTTGCTACATTTTAAAGATGTATGATGTAACAACCCATTTTTATTAAAATTGGAACAGTGGTTTTAGGACCACCAATATGATATTGAAATAATTATTTTATTAATATTTTATTGTCTATATTATGACAGTAGTACCATAAAAAATTTCGTTAAGAAATTTTACCATTTCCATACTTAATTCGATAAAAAGGACTAAATTGTAATTGGTGTAAAACTTGAGTTCTATAAGTTAAAGGGATCTAATTGTTATGTTATTACATAATTGAGGGTTTTATATGGTAAATAGACCATTAAATATTGAGTGGACAAGTATGGACAATAGTTATGAAAATTTAATGGTTAATAGTAAGGTTTATTTAGTAATTAAGTTAGTAATTTAGTAAAAAAACAAAATAAATGAAATATGTCATCTTCCTAAATTGTTTAACACCATCGAAAATCAAAAGGAAGAACATCCATGGAAGCTTGAACATTCAGCCTTCTCTATTTTGCTTGCATGTGAGTATTGTTTGTCCCATTTTAATGATTTCTATGTTTTTGGAGTCATTGTAGCTTAATTTAGCTAGCCTGGGGACTATTTTGTAAAACTATTAATGGATTTAAATTTTTCCATGAATGAATATTGGTTGCTTTTGTTGTTTGATGGAATAAAATGGATAGTTGTTGTTAGATGAACAACTTTTGTAAAGAGATTTTTGATGAAATTATCAATTAGGGGTTCAAGTGAAAAATGTGAAAATTTTATTGTATAATTTGTGAACTAATGAAATGTATGGGCTGTTATAAGTGTTTATGATTTTTGTCTAGGCTTGGGTAAGGGTAAAATTGTATGAATTTCATTTTACAAGCCTCAGGACTAAGTTGTAAAGAAATCAAAACATTAGGGGAAAAAGTGTACTTTTACAAGAATATGATTTTAGGCTAAATTGAATGAGTTATATATTAAATTGAGTTAATTTTTCTGTATAGATCAAGACAGACCTCGTACGGCTTTAGATCGAGGTAAGGAAAAAGTTTGAATTAGTCGACTTCGTTTTTTATGTTTATCGTCGAGGTAAGTTCATACGTTTAAGTTTCATTTTTATTTTATGAGTTGAATGCTATTATTGTATAATATTAAATTGAGTGTTGACGAAAAAATCCAATGGCATAACGATGATCATCGACGAATGAAATTGGATAGCATCGGTTATCGAATACGAAAAGGGATAGCTTCGATTGTCGATTATGAAAATGGATGGTGACGACCATCAATAATGAAAAGGATGGTGACAAGCATTGAAATATGAAAAAGGATGGCTTTGGGTATCGATCTATGAAAAGGAATAGCTTCGGCTATCAAATTACGAAAAGGGATGGTGACGTTCATCGAATAATGAAAAAGGATGGTGACGACCATCAAATTATGAAAAGGATAGCTTCAGCTGTCGAACTATGAAAAGGATAACTTCAATTATTGAATTACAAAAAGGGATGTGTCAAACATTGTATTATTACCTCGTTTGAACTCTGGTAAGAGCTTTCAATGTAAATTACATTAGTTTGATGAAAGGTAGGTGATATGTACCTTATGGAAATTAAGAGTATGAATGTACATATATAAGTTTTTAAATTATTTATTCTCATGTTGGATTGGGTTTACATGCTTTGTGGTTTTCTATTGTATTAGCAAGGTTAGACTATATGTTTTACAAACTTACTAAGCATGACATGCTTACTTTGTGTTATTTTTCTGTGTTTTGTAGTTTTCGGATGCTTGTTCGGGTTAGAAAGTTGTTGGAGACCTATCACACTATCTATCGGCTCTTTCGGTACTTATGGATGTTTAATTTTGGTTATAATAGCATGTATATGTATTTTTGGCTAATGTTGGCCATGTGTTTTGGTTGTTGGAATAGCCATTTGGTTTGGCTTGTGATTTAGCATTTTGATGATGATATGAGCTTAGTTTTTGGCATGTAAATATTAGCTTTATTATGGTTGATGTTACGCTTAATATGTTTGAATTGTGATAGATGAATATGCATATTGTATAAGTCTTGTAACTTATTGTGGTTTGGCATCTTGTTATGAAAGGTTTATATGTTTATTGATCTTAGTGAATGAATGACATATTTTATACCATTTGATAGGCTATGGTAAGTTAACTCAATTGTTTGAATTGATGCAAGTTTAGTTGAAAGTTAGTTAGTCATTTTGGCCAAATTGAATACATGGTTATATATTGTCATTTGAGGTGCCTAAGGGCACATTGGTTGTATGATGTTATACTATATGTATATTGTAACATCCTAGAATTAGGGGTCCTGTATTATTGCATTATTTTATGTGTTTGGCTAGCTAAGCTTGTTGTTTGGGTGTGTTTTGGGGTCCTAGGAAGGCTCGGGGTTGAGCCTAGGCCCTGGTGAAATTTTGGTTTTAGGGCACTTTGTGAGGGTGAGCTAGTGGAGGCAGGACTTAAGTATAAAAGTTAGTGTTGTGTTAACAAAAGGAAGCAGAATGGCCTAGTGGAGTTGGAGTCACATGGGAAGCAAGGGAAGAAAGGTTCGAAGCCCATCTGCTGTACTATAGAGTTTAATTTTTATGCTCAAGGTGGGGAAGAGGTGGCATTCGGCTGGGACTCTACCTAGGTGGTTGTTGAAAGAGTCAAATAGTTCAAAATGGATGGTGGAGAGGGGATTGAGGAGTTGAATTGATCAAACCAATTTGAAAGGGTGATGGAGAGAGCTTGGTGGAGCAAAATAAGGGATTTGAGAGGGTGGGTGAGAATTGGCCGAATATTGGAGAGGTAGGAGGTGAATTTCTACTATAGGGTGTTTAGTAGGGGAATTTCAGCATTTGGGAAATGTGTTAGCAAAACCGAACCTTTTAAAGAGGGTTGTGTCGAATTCCTATAGCTTTCCTTTAGCACTTTTGACGTTTTGTGCTTTTGACCATAAGGCATTTCAAGTCCTTTTTCTTCTCTTTGTTTGCTTGCTAGCCGAAGCCATATTCTTCTTCTTTTCACAACCTAAAGTTGTTCTGAATACTCCTTGCTATTAGCTGAACCCTCCTTCACTCATATCATCTCTCTTTTCATTTCAATTATCTTCTTTTTCTACACTCTTTTCCATAGCCAAATCTTAGCTTGCCATTTTCCTTTCTTTTCATTTCTTTCTTATTCTAGTCTTAAGCCAAACCTTTCTTGGCTTTTGCTGCTTGTGTTGAACCTTTTAGACTCCATTTGGCTTCTCCCTGTCTAAGGTAATGTACTCTCTTTTTTATTCTTTTCATCTCCCTTATTTCTTCTAAGGAAGTCAAACACTCATCCTTTAATCACAAATCAAATTTGGTTTCTCTTTCGTAACTGATTACTCCATCTTTTGTAACCCTTTCTACTATTTACATCATAGGTAGTATTGCATGGGTTAAGTCAAATACTTTCCCTTTTGTTCCAAGTGAATTGGGTGGCCTCCATTTTGCCGTTAGCCGAATACTTGTAGCCATAGGTGGGGGAGTTCTTATGACCATCAAATCCGTTTTGCTTTCTCAAATCATCTGTTATTGCAAGGTAATGACATTCCTTCGCTTCTTTCATTTCCTTTCGGTCTTGTGTGGGCATAGCTAAAGTGGCTATTCTTATTTTCTTCTTAATGACAGTTCATGACTAATCTCTTCTATTCTCCTCTCAACATGATGTGTTCACTTTGGGTTTAAACCAATAGCCAAATCCATTGGTGTTCAATTCTCCATTGATCAAGGTAAGGAGTTCCTCTCTCATTTCTTTACGACTAGTCTCTATTCGCTTTACTCTGCCTTAACCAAACCTCTTTGTTAGACAACTGCCATTTTCACTATGATACCTTACTGACGAGATTTTCTTCATGGAGGCGAGTGGTAGCCGTTCTAAAGGGGTATCGATTAAGGAGCCAAAAGGGAGCGAACTTGCATTCTCTGCTCCTAAGTTTAAATGGCCTGCAGTTTTAGCCATTCGAGATTTTCCACCGAGTTGTGGAAGAAAGGCGACATCGAATCTAAATAGATAGATCGTAGTTGTTCGTGATAGTGAGGGTGACAAAGATCAGGAGTGTATAGTTCTTTGCATAATCAGGTGTGTAATTTCACACCTCTAATTCATTTTATCTATGTTATACTACGTGGCGGCTAAAAGTTGAATTACCCGTAAAGGGAATGTAGTTGAAATATCCTAGCGGGTATGGTTGGAGGTATACAAGGTAAGTAAACTTATGACTATACCATTGGGAGTAAATTAACATGATTGGATGTGTGATCTGATTATCTGAAATACCTTGATATATGTTTGCATTCATCACATTATGATGTTATGACATGTTGCATGGGAAAGGGACATGACATTGGTGAAAGGGAAGTGCATTTTGGTGACTTTGTCACATTATTTCGGTGGCACTGCCACAATTTCGGGATGGGCAACGTGACTGCCATCATGGTGTGTAGCGGATGAGGGTTGATTGTAGAAATCCCCACCGGTGTGTTATGGTTGAGCAGGTGGTGTGTAGCGGATGGATTCTAGGTTGGGTTGGGTTGCATTGCATGCTTTTACCTATTTTACCATGTAAAAAGGGCTTAGTCCCAGTTCGTTTCTGTACGGGCTTCGCCTAGTTTGATTTCGTAAGGGCTAAGGCCCAAATTCTATCTGCTTGGGCTCAGGCCCAGTTAGTATTCATTTTGGGGATTTACACACTGAGTTCTCATAACTCACCCCTCTGTTTAATCTTGCAAGTAATCCCTAACTTTGAGGATTTGGAGCCGAGGTGGACTTTGTGGTGGCCATACGTCTTTCTTTAGTAAATTCTGTATTACTTTACTTTAACTTTTTATTCTAAATTTGGGTTATGTTCTGTAATAAGGCCATTGGTATTTTATTTGGTTATTAACTTAAATTTGGATTTTGCTTATCACTAAATGTTCAATATGGGATTTTCTTAAAAACCTTAATACCTGATGTTTTTTTCCAAAATTGTTAACAAATTATTTTTAAACTATAATTGATTATACACTAGATTCTCATAAACATCGGAACAGTTTTCAAAATATCACATGTTCAGAATTCCACTGAAACGGTTTCCTGTTATAAATAAGATTTTACCAACACTTCCAACTTGAATCTACTAACAAATGCAGATTTTATAATCAATCACAACTTTTCCAAAATAAACATTGAATACACAGGTTTTCATAAACAAACATCTAAACTCAAAGTTTGCAAAAAGAACTCAAAGTTTAACAAATGCGTAACTTCTTTAACAACCTTTCCATGTGGCATGCCAGATCCGGTCGTAACGTCTGGACCAGGTTTGGGGTGTTACATATATGAATTAGTTATGCTTGATTTTGGTGCCTTATTAAGGCTTGTGCATATTTGCAATTTTGGATATAGGTACATGCTAGTTTGGGTGAGGAAAATGGCTTGTAAAATAGCCTATTTTCGTCCATACAGCAAAGATATGGGCATGTATCTCAGCCATGTGTGACACACGACTAGGTGACACGGCTGTGTGTCTCTCTGTAGATTTTGAAGGGTTGCAAGTTAGGCTGTTACATGGCCTAGCATATGGCCTGACACACGAGTGTGTGGCTTGGCCTTGTGACTCAAGTAGTGAGTTACACGGGCACAGACACGATTTGGAACATGGTCTTATGTCCTTATTTCGAATGTCCACACAACCTAAGACACGGGCGTGTCTCTCGGCCGTGTGACCTCTGCAGTTTTCAAAATTTTCTTTATTTCCTGTAAAATTCTTTGAGTTTTCGATTTAGTCTCGAATTGTTTCTAACATGTATTTAGGGCCTTGAGGGCTCGTTTAAGGGACAATATGAATGTTTTGAATTAGATTTAATATAATTATTTATGTGATTTGAAATGTTTGAGATTTACATTTGTTTAGTTTAAAAACTCTGCTAATGATTCGTAACCTTGTTCTGGCGACGGTTATGGGTTAAAGGTGTTACGTATGATGTATATTTTTATGGACATGGTTGAGAAGTATTTGGAAGTATTTATGGATGATTTTTCAGTATTCAGAGATACTTATGATGATTGCCTAGCCAATCTAGCCAAGGTACTAAGGCAATGCGAAGAAACAAACCTTGTACTCAACTGGAAAAGTGCTATTTCATGGTGGGAAAAGGTATTGTTCTAATGCATCGGATAACGAGACATGTAATCAATGTAGATAAAGAAAAGGTAGATGTTATCAAGAAACTCCCACCTCCAATATCTGTAGAGGGTGTTAGGAGCTTTTTGGTCCACGCCAATTTCTATCGAAGATTTATCAATGACTTCTCCAAAATTGCTAAACTCTTATGCAAATTATTGGAGAAGTAGATGACGTTCAAATTTAATGAAGACTTCTTAAGAGCTTTCAATGATTTGAAGAGTCGGTTAGTTTTGACACCCATCATCGTCACACCGGACTGGGATTTTCCATTTGAACTTATGTGTGACGCAAGTGACTTCACGATAGGAGCTGTGATGGGCCAGCGAAAGAACAAAGTTTTTCATCCCATGTACTATGCAAGTCAAACTCTGACAATAGCTCAATTGAATTATACAGTAAAAGAGAAAGAGTTACTTTCTATTGTGTTTGCTTTTGACAAGTTTCGATCTTATCTTGTAGGTACCAAAATGTCTATTTATACGAACCATTCAATAATTAAGTATTTACTTGCCAAGAAAGACGCTAAGCCAAGATTGATCTGATGGGTACTTATACTACAAGAGTTTGATTTAGAAATTCATGATCGAAAAAGAGTAGAAAACCAAGTAGCAGACCACTTGTCCAGATTGGAGTCACAAGAAGGGAATTCTCCACTTATACCCATTCAGGAGACATTCCTAGATGAACACATACTAAAGGTAAATCATGTCCATAATACCCTTTGGTTTGCTGATATTGCTAACTTTTTAGCTTGTGGTTTGATGCTGATTGATAAGACGTATCATCAAAACAAAAAGTTTCTTCACGATGTGCAGTACTATTTCTGGGAAGAGCCATATTTGTTTAGGAAATGTGCAGATCAAATTATTAGGAGATACGTGGCAAAAATGAAGTACATAAGATTTTATATCATTGTTACACAACTCTAAGTGGGGGACACTTCGGAGGTACACGTACTATGGCCAAAGTATTGTAAGTCAGATTCCTTTGGCCAACACTATTCAAAGACGCGTATGGTTACGTACGGAGCTATGATCGATGTGAAAGGGCTTTAAATGTCACCAATAGAAATGAGATGCCCCGAACAAGCATCACTGAGGTAGAATTATTCGATGTTTGGGGAATTGATTTCCTTGGTCCTTTCCTTCAGTTTTTTGGTCACAAGTACATATTAGTAATAGTAGATTACGTGTCTAAGTGGGTTGAGGTAGAGGATCCGATGAACAATGCTAAGGTTGTGATGAAGTTTTTGCAGAAGTATGTGTTCTCAAGGTTTGGAACCCTGAGAGCTATCATCAGTGATGAAGGGTCTCACTTTGTGAACAAATAGTTGAAATGGTTACTCGACAAGCATGGAGTGAAGCACAAGGCTGCCACAGCTTATCATCCTGCAGACGAATGGGCAAGCTAAACTTTCAAACAAAGAAATAAAAGACATACTTGAGAAGGTAGTTTACCCGAATCGATGAGATTGGTCTAAAAGAATAGACGATGCTTTATGGGCCTATAGGATAGCATACAAGACACCTTTAGGGATGTTACCCTATATGTTGGTTTTTGGGAAAGCCTGTCATCTTCCCTTGAGTTAGAGCACAAAGCTTACTGGGCTTTCTAACAACTCAACTTGGATCTTAAGCTTTGTATACTATCATTTCATCACATTTTATTCGTTTAAAAAGTCATGTTTTTAACACTGTTCAAGTTTTAAAATCATTTTACTCAAAAGTTTTTAAAACAAGACGATGCTCATGTTTGGACACTTCAAGAAAATCATGCCCTAACTCACTAGGTTCCGATTTTTATCGTTAAATCTAAGCAATCGAGTGCCCTTTTTCTCTTTTAAATCAAAACACATAAATTTTAAATAAATAAAAAACTTATTCTTGAGAATTCGAGATACTGCATCCTAACTCACTAGATGTGACGATTTATCATCTCGAGGTAAGAATTTCTAAAAAAACAAAGGCAATATTCTGTATTCGTGATTTTTGAGAAATTGTGCCATAACTTACTGGGTTCCGATTTTTCATAAAGCCCAAATAATCGAATACCCTTTTCAAACTTTAATACACGGGTTTTAAAAATCAAAAGATAGGCTTAGTTTCATGAATACAAATTGTTGCATCCTAACTTACTGTGTATGACATTTTATTTCTTCGAAATAAGAGGGCATTGGCATCCAATTTGATTTGCTCAAATGTTTTTAAGCAAATGGATCGTAATATAGAATCTTTTCAAATTTTCAGCATTAAGGCATTAATTAATCAATTAGGTACCAATTTTGAGCGCTACGAGGGTGCTAACCCTTCCTCGTACGTAACCGACTCCCAAACCCATTTTCTCGAGTTTCGTAGACCAAAATTTGTTTTAATAAGTCAAAGTTTTATTAAAATGATCAATTTTAGGGTGATCTGATCACACCTCGAAAAAGGCCGGTGGCGTCTCCATTTTCTTTTTAAAGTTGATCCCCATTTTTTCCAAATATAAAAAATGGTTTCGACAGCTTGGCGACTCTACTGGGGATTTGTTTGAGAGTCAAGCTGTAAATTGAATATTAGTTGTCCTTTTGTCAAAAATTGAAAATTTGATTTGAAAAATTACGATCCCTTTATTGCATGTGCTTGTGTCATCTCATTTGATTGCTGTGGTTTGAGTCTTGTACAATACTTTTGCATCAGATTGCATGACCGTTGGGCCACTCCCTTTTAAGTGGGAGTGAAAAGCTACTCCTTCGTGAGATTTTCTCTTCGTGCAGGATAGTGGATCACTTTCGGGATACATCCGTACCTATGTCTTTGTGAGATTTTCATCTCTGTGCAGCCATTGAGGAATCTGTTGGTTTAGGTACCCTTTCTTTAGAACCAAACCGCATATAGTGAATCCTAGGAGCCCACTTTAGGTAGAACTATGTTGAACCCTAGCAGTCACCTGGATAGGTGTTTGACTATGTTCTGTTTGATTCGATTTCTACCATCTGTATACGATACTAACGTGTTTTCTTTTGTTTATGAATAAATTGCATCATCATAGAAAGGAGGTGTTGATTCATATTCGATTACAAAATAGAAGAGTTTGTCATAGGAAAATAGATTTCTTGATAAAGTGGGTTATAATACGTTCGTCTAAATATAGCCAAGTAAACAAAACGAGAAAAGATTGATAGTATATGACTTTGCCTCGTTGCCCATGGATTCAAGCCAACAAGGATTATTCGAGAGTCATCATGTCTTAATTTTCTTAAAGAAGCTTATGAGCATCGTGGAGGATAAGTGAGTGAAGAGCCATAGCCTGGATTAAGCAACAAGGAGCTAGAAAAGGCATCTATTGAGAAAGTTCACGGGACACGACCATAACATCCGGATACGAAGAAAAGGATTGGTGTCTTCACTTGGACTATGAGGACAAAGTCACATATGTAATCTGTTTTATGTAAAGAAATTTATTTTCTAGAAAAGTTCTTCTAATGGAATTGAATTCAGAATCAATGCCTCTCATTCTTTTTGCATTCATTCCATGCATTAGCATTACATCACATCATATGCATTAAAATTTGTAGAAAGACTCTAATTAATTAAAAATTATTTCAGCAACCTGGAAACTGACAAAACCTTGCCAAATACACATCTCTACAGCACAAGGAAAAAGACCAAATCAATGGATAAAAGACTAGAAAAATTGGAGCAAATGCAAAAGGATATGCAAGAACAAATGCATGTACAGATACAAGAGCAGCTAGCTAAGATCCAGCAAGAGATGAGGGATCAAATGATGGAGTCCCAAAGAAACATGATGGCTCAATTGTCCCAACTACTGGCGGGAGGAATAAACAAAGGAAAGACCCTCACGGTTAACACTGAAGAAGATGGAACCACTTAATCCTCCAGGTTTTACCCCAACCCATCCTGAAGTGTATCCTCGAAGAGCATCCGTCACAGCTTAAACCTCAACAATTTCAGGAGGGTCCTTCGATACCGGTGAATTCCCAAACTAGATCAGGCTCTAATCAGAGGGTAATCCTGCCAATCTCGTTGTTCCTAATATAAATAATATAGCAGAAAGAGAAAGAGCAAGGACAGAATCACAAAAGCAATTAGAGGATCGCTATAAATGGCTGGAAGAAAAATTCAGGGCAATGGAAAGCGCTAATAATTATAGAGGAATTGATGCTAAGGATCTAAGCTTGGTTTCGGACTTAGTACTTCCCCACAGGTTCAGAATGTCAGGGTTTGAGAAATACAATTGAAATAGTTATCCCGAAGCACATATCACTATGTTCTGTAGACGTATGACTAGGTACATCAATAATGATCAATTACTGATCCACTGCTTCCAAGACAGTCTAACTGAGGCAGCATCCAAATGGTATAACCAATTGAGTCGTACCAGGATTAGTTCATGGAGAGATTTAGCTCAAGCTTTCATGAAGCAATATAGCCATGTAACGGATATGACCCCCGATAGAATTAGATTGCAGAATATGGAGAAGAGAACAAATGAGAGTTTCGATAGTATGCCCAAAGATAGAGGGAAGTCGTTATACAAGTCCAGCCACCTCTACTGGAAAAAGAAACCATGATGCTCTTCATTAATACTTTGAAGGCCCCATTCATTAACTATATGTTAGGAAGTACCATGGTGAGCTTTTCAGATATGGTAATGTTCGGCAAGATAATTAAGAATACTATAAGAAGCTAAAAGATAGACGCGAGAGAAAGCACCAAAGATCAATTTTGAGAAACAAGGAAAATGAAATAAATATCCTAAGCACGCATAAGACCGAAATCAATAGCTATCAAGGCTCTTCAAGGTAAGAATTCAACTCGAGGCCAAATACAGAAAGGCTCCAGTTCACGCCCATCCCAATAACATATAAAGAGCTGTATCAGAATCTTTTTGATGTGCATGTAGTGTCTCCGTTCTACTCAAAACCTATGGAACCTCCGTACCCAAAATGGTATAATGAGAATGCCCAATACGAGTACCACGCGGGAATAACGAGCATTCAATTGAAAACTGCACTACTTTTAAAAAGTTGGTCAAAAGGCTCATTGAAAGAGGAATTGTGAAAGTCGACAATTCCTCAAAACCTAATCACTATGAGGAAGCAGTGAATATGATAGTTGAAAGTAGAGGCATAAGAGTTGCAATTCCTTGGAGAAGTCAGAGGCTTGGAAAGAATATTAGGGAATCTGAGCATTAATGACATATCCAAGAGGGAATCGGAATAAAAGTTTCCAAGCCCTTAAATACTTGGGAAGATTTTAAACAATGGAACTGTGGAAGGGATCCCTGTATTTTTAGAGCTAATCTAGAGTAATATTCAAAACATGCTTGTTGCTTTAATCTGAGAGGCAATAAGAATCTTTTTGTGAAATATGCTTGTGTCCAAAATTTTTATTTCAATAAAATGCATCTTTTTAAGCAAATAATTTTTCATTCTTTTCATTTCATACTATACATTCTTTTGTTTTTTAGAATATTCTTTCATTCTTTATTCATGACCATACCATACAAATAATCATCCTTAGAATCATTTATTCTTTGGATTTTTTTTTGCCTTCATACCTTAGTACCCAGATATCAACGACATGAGTGATGTTGTTACTGACTCCCTTTTTGAATGAGATATGGGTCTAAGGGATCTAAGGACTTTGAAGATGATAGAGATTGCAGCCTATCTTTTGATTTGTTAAGGATGGTAGAACAAGATGAAAATAGACTCTACCTTGTAAAGGGTCAGTGGACGTTGTGAGCTTAGGAAAGGGGTAAAGATCAAAGCCTAACTCACCATAGAAATAAGACGAGACATCATTAAGATATTTTCAAGAATTCAAAGATATTTTCGCACGATCATAGCAAGGCACGCAAGGCTACTGAAACATGGGTATTCTGTTAAGGTTAGGAAATATTAGAAGAGATCCATGAAGGTGTTTAAAGAACCCATGATTAATGGTTCTACAATGGCCAAGTTAATCAAGAGGTTTAGGCTACTGGTTTACCAGGAAAGTGAAATTGCATCAGTTACGCCGTAAATGCCAAATTGAGGAAGACAAGACTTATGTGTCTCCTTCATTTTTTCTATATGTGGGGCATAGATGTTATGGGGCCGATCTTGTTAAAAGCATCTTTCTCGATTATCAATTACTTCACTAAGAGGATGAAGATCGCTTCATATGCCAAAGTTACAAAGTCAGTAGTCATCAAATTCAAATCCAAATCCAAATCCAAATTCAAGTTCAAATTTAAGTTCAAATGCAAATTTAAATTCAAAAAAGTGGTAATAAAGAATACTAGAAAGGAACATTTCTAACATAATTGCATAATGTCAAAGATTTATAGTCTATTCAAAGATCAGACACCATATTAGTGTAGCAAAGGCAGCAAAAAAACCATCCCAAAAGATTTTGAAAGATGATTGAGACTTGCAAAGATTGGCATAGAGAAGTTACCATTTACCCTCTATGCTTCTCGAATGTTGGCCAGGACCTTCGTCGGAGCAACATCTTTCTCATTGGTTTATAGAAGGGAAGCAATTTTTGGAAGTTGAGATTCCTTTTCTCCAAGCTTTGATTGAATTAAGAATTGGATGAAATAGAACATCTCTAGTAAGCTTGATTGAAAGTATTCATCATGGTCGGATGCACCAAAAACGGATGATACGAGCTTATGATAAAAAGCTTCTACCAAGAGAATTTCATGATGGGGACCTGGCATTAAGAAGGATTCTTCTCATACAAAAGGACTTCAGAGGAAAATAAGTTCCAAATTTGAAAAAACCCTATGAGGTGAAAAAGGCTTGTTCTGGAAGATCATTAACTTTGACCAAGATGGATGGTAAGGACATGCTCAAGCCGGTGAATTCAGATTTCATCTAAAAGAAAAGGCCAAGGTGAAGACCACCAAAAAGCGCCTTGAGGTCTTAAAAAAAAAAAAAGTCAAAAAAGAAAAGAAATAAAAAATTTCAATCAAAAAAGAAGAAAGAAAAAGGAGAGGCCAAGGCAAAAACCCACAAAAGACTCTATGAGACCAAAGGGGATTTGAGTTGAAAACCCAAAAAGGGCAACTCAAATTTTGATCGAAAGTAAGGCATACAGTAGTCTTGCTATACTTGAATTAACAGTGAAGAAGTATGTTATGTCTTGGGCATCGACAAAGTACTCTGGATCCCCTAAACGAATATCGAGCTTAAAATGGTCCTCAAAAGTTTTAACAGAGAAGCTTAGGCTGTGATATCTGGGGCACCTTGTTTCCATTTTAACCATTTTAAATTTTTTATTTGTGATTATATTATTCTTTTCAAAATATGTTCAATAAATTTCCTTTGATTGCATTTGCTATCTTTGCTTAACTTATTTGTTTCGAGCTATGCTCCTAATTAATTTCCTTCTTGTCCATTATTATGATATTTTCAAGCACTGAAGTAACGATTAGTGGACTAATAATACTTTCATAAAAGGATTTTCACATATTACCTTGGAAGCTTCTAAATAATATGAGAACTTGAAACAGGACTATTGTTTAAAACTCACCAAGTTAAAGGGATTGAAATATTGGTGAAAGATAATTCTAAACTGAGACTATCTCTCGAGATTGTTTGTCAAAAATGATGATTGAACAAAATGACAAGATAGTACGTCAGTGACACAATCTTGACGAAAAATGGGCAATGTAAAAGGGGAATCATTCTCGAGAGAAAAAAAAGATATTCTGCATCCATACACATTTTGGTTAGGTCACCCAAGGAGTGATCAGTTGATGGAACAAGTTACACATCCTATACTCCTGATTTACAATAAGATGGATTGAAGATGAAACAAATTCTATACCCTTGAGTTTCAGTGGGATGGATTGGAAAAGATCCAGATCCTATACCCTTAAGTCACAATGAGATGAACCCTGAAGTTACAGTGGGGCAAATCTGGTAAGCAAGATATAATAGTTTTCTTGGGTTTCTATCGAGAATACCATCCGAACAAGATAACAGCACAATACATCAGTAATAAAGACCTAATAAATAATGAGCGATGACACTTTAAACATTTAAAAAGGGATCATTCTCATGAAATTCTGCATTCATGCAAGACACATTTAGTTAGGAGCATTCGATTCATTCTAATCATGGCATCCTAATCATTGTAAAAAGACCACTGTTATGACATTCTACATTCATGCAAATGTTGTCCATAATACATTTAGTTATGAGCATTAGATTCATTTTGATCATTACATCCTAATCATTTGGCATAAACATAAGCATAAGAAGTCGATTCTACAGGACTTGTCCCCTAGATGATGGTGTAACAATATCGAAGATTATAGATCTTGTCTCCCTAAGCAGTAGTGGAGCAGATCAAAGACGGCGAATCTTATCTCCATGAAGCGAGAGTAGATTTAAGCCATCAGCCTTATCTCCCTGAAGCGGCAGTGGAGTAGACTGAATATTACAGATCTTGTCTCCCTAAGCAATAGTGGAGCAGATCGAAGGCGGTGAATCTTATCTCCATGAAGTAGCAGAGTAGATTTAAGCATCAGCCTTATCTCCCTGAAGCAGTAGTAGAGTAGACTAAAGATCAAAGATCTTGTCTCCCTAAACAGTAATGGAGTAGATCGAAGATAGCGAATCTTATCTCCATGAAGTAGCGGAGTAGATTTAAGCCATCAGCCTTATCTCTCTGAAGCGGAAGTAGAGTAGACTGAAGATTACAGATCTAGTCTCCTAAGAAGTAGTGGAGCAGATCGAAGACGGTGAATCTTATCTCCATGAAATAGTAGAGTAGATTTAAGCCACCAACCTCGTCTCCTTGAAGATACAACGGAGCAGGTTAAAATTACAAGTTTTCATTTCCTTAAAGTTTCGGTAGAGAAGATCGAAGCTACAAATCTCTTCTCCCTGGATTCTTATCCCTTTGAGGTTCCAACGGAATAGGTCGAAGCTACAAATCCCTTCTTCTTGAAATCCTCATTTCCTTAAAGTTTCAGTAGAGAAGATCAAAGCTACAAATCTCTTCTCTTTAAATTCTTGCATCCTTGAAATTCCAAAGAGTAAGTCAAAGCTACAAATCCCTTTTCCTTGAAATTATCTTGAGGATCAATCCTTATTTCCTTTAAGTTTCATCTCCTTGAAATTCCAACAGATTAGGTCGAAGCTACAAATCTCTTATCCCTAAAATTACATATGAGCCACAATTCTTATCTCCCTAAAGCTCCAATGGAGTAGATTGAAGTTACAAATCTCTTCTCCCTAAAATTACATCGGAGTGGATAGAAGCACTATTTTCTATACCCCTGAAGACGCAGTGGGATGGAATGGGGCTGCTTGAAGGAAAGAAGTGCCAAGAAGCCAAGATCTTCCTTTGCCGCAATCCTCTAACTCTCTTCTCCTCTAATATTTTCCTAAAAGCTAAACCCTCTTTGCCCATACTTTCTTCTCCCATAGCTGAAACCTTCAAGTTTAGCCTCTTTTCCCGAAGTTACACCATAGCCGAAACATCTTCTCAAGATTGGTAAGTTCTCCGTGGTTTTCTTCCTTGCTATTTCTCTCTTTCTCATTTAGTTTCTAACCCGAATCACTTCCCTAAGATCTTGTCGGTTTTCACTCTTTATTCATAAAAGCCAAATCTTTCTTATTGTGATCTCTCGTGCCAAACTGTGAGGAAAGCCGAAGGTATGTGTTGGTAGTAGGTTTGGCCGAATGGCCACTTCCTTACCCTTTCTCTTTTACTGGATCTCATCAAGCGTTGGTGCGATTTGGTCTAATGTTGGATGCTTGGCCGAATGTAGGTAGGGTGGTGACGCTTTCTTGAGGATTTTCGGGATTTGACAATCTAGGTAAGGGTTTCGTTTTAAGTATTATGATTATCTCTTAGATTTGATCTCATCGTTTAAATTCGGTTTAGTGACCAAGGGATTGTTATGGACTCAAATGTCAGCCAAGCGATAGGAGGGGTTGGATTTGTAAACTCAGCCCCTAAATACAAGAAGCGAGCAGTATCAGAAGTACAAGACTGGCCACCGGGGTATGGGCCGACATCGGAGAAAGATTGTAGGCCGATAGTGGTAGTCTCGAGTGATGATAGTGTTAAAGCAGTGAGTGCGATAGTACGAGAATCAGGTGTGTAACTCTTACGCACTTTATATGTTGTTCTGTTAAATGTTGTGTTTGTTAAAAGTTGGAATAACAATGGGAAACATTACGTTACCCTTACGGGTATAAGCAAGGACTCCGGGTAAGTCCATTATGGTGAATATCGTGCTTGATCTTTGTGAAACATGTGTGTGCCATGTTGTATTTTCCTATGCATTAAGCATGATTATATTGTATTGAAAAACATATACATAGCATATGGGTATGATGAGAGGAGGGGGAAGGCATGATTTATCAGACTAAGTCTCACATATCATAATTTTGTGACTAAGTCTCAGTGGTTTGGAACCACCAGTGGTTAGGTACCACATGTGCTTATTTTGTGACTTGTCTAAGTGGTTAGGTACCACAATGGGTTGGCCCCACATATCAATTTAAGGGATCGTCACGGTGGTTAGGTACCACAAGTGGGTTGGCCCCACACGTGAATATTTGTAACCCGGTTACGGTGGTTAGGTACCACCAAGATGGCTAGGTGCCACAAGGGGTAGATTTGGGAGACTCGGATGGATAATTAGGCAATGGGTTGCATGACATGCATAATATTATATGAATCTGTGTAAGAGCATAACATCTTTTGGGATGGGGATTTGCACACTGAGTCTCGATGACTCACCCCTTCTGTTGCATTTTGCAAATAATGCTTAAGTTGTGGATCCGAAGCTAGGGTGGACTCGCGGTGGCCATGCTCGACATTTAATTTCAATATTTAATTTGAATTTAGTTCTTATTTACTTTAAGTTTGGGTTTCAGTTTGTAATAAGGCCACTTAAACTTTGCTTTGGGTTTATTGTTATCTGTTCTGTTTTTCCTTAAACTATCTTAAAACGAAAATGGCGTGCCAAGTAATTTATGATATGAACATTTTTATAAACTTAAGATAATTTTTGAGTTTTTCTAAAGATATACATCGAATGAATACTAATCAACAAGGTGATTCTATCACGCTAAACTAAGTTTCAAAATGTTTTAATAATTCACCCAGTTTAGCCGCAATTTTCTTAACTACACCAAAAGTTTTCCTTTCAAATCAGGTCGACATAATGGTTTGTAAAACGTTTTCTTCCCAGTAACACGCTAGATTCGGTCGTAGTGTTTAGACCGGGTTTGGGGTGTTACAGTTTAAATTTTTTTAAGTTGTTTTATAAATTAGATGTTTTAAACCATTTTATATTTTTATATTAATTATTTTAAATTACTTTATATTATTGCAATTTATAATATTTGTTTTAGATTGGTTTTATATATTATTTATTATCATTTGCCTTGCAATAATCGTTTTAAACTTTTATTTGTTTTTAGTTCGAGTTTGTTTATTTATTTCTTAGATTGGTTGAGTGTAAAATTGTGCTTTCCATAATTATTGCTATCATCGTGTGATTAAGTAACTCTTAATTTGTGCTAATTGGTTATTATGATTCATTAAAATAACATTTGGTGTATGTATTGCCATTTTGCTTTGTATACTATCATTCCATCGCATTTTATTCGCTTAAAAGTCATGTTTTTAACATCGCTCAAGTTTTAAAATCATTTTACTCAAAAGTTTTTAAAACAAGGCAATGCTCGTGTTTGGATACTTCGAGAAAATCGTGTCCTAACTCACTGGGTTCCAATTTTTATCATTAAATCTAAGAAACCAAGTACCCTTTTTCTCTTTTAAATCAAAACACATAAATTTTAAATAAATAAAAAACTTATTCTTGAGAATTCGAGATGTTGCATCCTAACTCACTGGATGTGACGTTTTATCATCTCGAGGTAAGAATTTATAAAAAACAAAGGCAATATTCCGTATTCGCGAATTTTGAGAAATTGTGCCCTAACTTACTAGGTTATAATTTTTCATAAAGCCCAAATAATCGAATACCATTTTCAAACTTTAATACACGGGTTTTAAAAATCAAAAGATAGGCTCAGTTTCGAGCATATGAATTGTTGTATCCTAACTCACTGGGTATGACATTTTATTTCTTCGAAATAAGAGGGCATTGGCATCCAACTTGATTTGCTCAAATGTTTTTAAGCAAATGGTTCGTAATCTAGAATCTTTTCAAATTTTCAGCATTAAGACATTAGATAATCAATTAGGTACCAATTTTGGGCACTACGAGGGTGCTAACCCTTCCTCGTACGTAACCGACTCCCAAACCCATTTTCTCGAGTTTCGTAGACCAAAATTTGTTTTAATAAATCAATGTTTTTTTAAAATGATCAATTTCATGGTGATCTGATCACACCTCGAAAAAGGTCGGTGGTGACTCTATTTTCTTTTTAAAGTCGATCCCCATTTTTTCCAAACATAAAAATTGGTTTCGGCAACAAGTACATTCAAGTTCGAAAATTTGAAGCAGGTCAATAAGTCTTGTTATTCAATTCCAAATTAAGATTCTTTCCAGGTAAGTTAAAATCTGTAATATCCTAAAACCGGGGCTATTTGTGATTAAATGTTTTTCTTTGTGTTTGAATTATTTATGAAGTGATAAGATTTAATTAAGGGTCTTAAGTTGGCTCGAGTTAGTAGAAATGTTATTTGGAAGCTTTCAAGGTAGGGAGCCTTAGTACATAGGGGTTATAAGAATAAATGAAGGAACATTTGACATAGAATAAGCCTTGGAAAAGTGGCAAAAGGGAGGCCACTTAGGAGCTGAAGTTGACGCCACAAGAGGATAAGGGAGAGCCTTGGTTCGAGTCACAGAGTTCTCTCTTTTTGCTCTTGGAAGGGACGGCATAGGAAGGGAGAGATCTTCTCTCTTTGAAACTCTTTTTATTATCTATTTAGATAATAAGTTAATAGAAGATAAATAAGGATATTACTTGAATTGTTAAGAGATTATTAAATGATTATTTGGGGATTAATTCAAATTATTTTGAGTTAATTCAAATGGGTGGCCTAGAGTGAATTAAGGAATTGATGGAATTTTGGACTCCTTGTTGAGGAGGAGTGGACGGCAAGGACTAGTTGAAGGGGGGGAGTGCCGAATTTTCTTTATGCATATTCTCCATCTTTTGTTTTCTTTTCCTCCAAATTGCAAGTAGCCGAAATTCCCATCTTTGATTTTCCTTTTCTTCTCAATCTCTTAAAGCCGAAAAACCATTCTCCTTTTCTTAGACCTTGGCCGAATCCTCTACACCCTCACCACTAATCTATTTCTTTCCTCTTATCAAAGCTCTTAGCCGAAACTTCTGTTCTTCCTATTAAATTCACCATTGGCCGAATATACTCCTCCTTGGTGTGCCGAATTTCTTTCCCCTATTTGGTGTAGTCTTGGCCGAATCTCAAACAAGGTGTTCTCCTCTATCTATTTCTTCAATCGGTACTAAGGTGAGTTTCCAAGACCGAGTGCTTTCTCTATTGGTTCTCTTGTACTTGTCGACTTCTAGAGGGTAAGAATTGATTTCGGCACTTGTTGAAAAGGTATTAACTTCCTATGTTGAAACCGATTCTGTCTAGGTGTTTCGAGATCTTGAAGTAATCGGTTCAAGTCTCCATTCTCTATCAACTGAATTTGGTAAGTTGACGGTAAGTCAAATCTTTCTAAGCCTTTTAGTGGATAATTGGAAAAGTCGAAACTAATCTTGTTTGGTACTAAAGGTTGGCCGATTGCTAGGGAACCCGTATAAGGATTCGAGTTGTTAGAAACCAAGTCAAAGCAAGGTAAGATCTCGGGTTTCAAATGATAACTCTTTGGAATTAAATTGGGTTGGCCGAATAGGCCATAATACTAACTCATGTTTTGGCCGAATATAGGGACAATAGATCTAGGGTGGCCGACTTCTCTTTTCGGGATTTACACTTCTCATTGGCGACAGGTGTGTACATACACACTTATAACTATTATTAACTGTGCTAAACGTTGTGAATGCTAACTCTGATTTGTGTAGCATTGGATTTAATACCGTATTGGTATAAGTGACAATTCGAGTAAGTACACATTAATATGTGTTGCTATTTAATGCTTTTGGGAAGCATGGCATGAATTTAATTGTAACTTAAATATCTGTTGGCATGAGATTAGTTATACAATGATTTGTTATGGGTTGATGAGTGGAGGGGCGTTATATTGTGTCGACGGACACAAGTGTTTTGGTAACACACTGTGACTACGGTCACGGAGGTTTGGTACCTCAGGAGGTTTGGCACCTCATAGCGTCTCGCCCCTCGTGGCTTAGCACCACCGTGGGTTGGCCCCACTTTGAGATATGGGATTAACGGCGGTGATTTGGTATCACGCGATGGGTTGGCCCCATCAACCGATTTGTGTCTTCGGACACCGGAGGTTTAGCACCTCCGATGATTTGGTATCACATCTGTGACTATCGTCACAGTGGTTTAGCACCACCGGTGGTTTGGTACCACAATGGGGTAGACAGAGGCGTTTGGTTGGCTAGGTTGGGTACATGACTTAATGCATGTTAATATGTTATAAAGCGTGTATGATGTGGTATTTACGGGGAAGGGTTACATCGAGTCTTGGTGACTCACCTTCTCCTTTATTTTTTTTCGGGTGACACGTAGTTAGCGGATATGGAGCGGAGGGACTTAAGGTGGCCATGCAGTGGGATTTTAGTTTACTAGACTTAAATTTCGGTTCTTTTACATTTCTTTTCTTTATTTTTGGTTGATTTTAATTGGGTTGTAATAAGGCCTCCTAAAATTATTTTATTATTGTTATATGCTTGAACATTCGTTTTAAACTTTTTTTTTTGTTTATAAGAATGAATTCGCATGTTTTTCCAAAGCAATCGTAAAGGGTTTTCAAGTACCATCGGGTACATATAAAATATACATAATAACTTGACTTAACAAATATTTTCAAAATAAATTCAAGTATGGGATTTGTACACCTCAACTGTTTTAACAAAACGCTTTCTTATGCCAAAAACTTAAATCGGTTTTAAAAGATTTCAAAAGGTTTTTTCTCCGTAGCAAACCAAATTCGGTCTAAGCGTTTGAAATGGGTTTGGGTTGTTACAAATTGGTATCGAGTCAGGTTCAAAGCTTCGATTGTGGGGCCCAAGGCCCAAAATGATTTAGTAGCCTCTTTGAGTTATTTTGGGGTTTCAACAAAGATGGCACCGAGTCTCGGCACCTATCCGCCTGTAAGTGTTCTTAATTTCGTATGATTTACTTTCTATAGAAGGGTAGGAAGCTTGGAGCGTAGAATAGACTTATAGGAATTCAAACCTTAGGATTAGATTACTCAAACACACAAACCGAACATAAGACTTAATGAACTCAACCAACCTATGACCAAGTCACTGAGCTAGGGTGTGGTAACCCCTATACGCATGTCTAGGATTGGATCCGGAAGAGCTTGGTATTTAAGGAGTCCGAGTGACTCACCACCTCTTCGCAGGTATCCTACCTAGTGCGTAGCTTCGGTTCACCCTAACTCAGAGGGCTCAGTGGTGTGGTAACCTCTGTGCGCATGTCTAGAAAGGTTCAGTGGGAGCTTGGTATTTAAGCAGTCCGCATGACTCACCTCCTCTCCACTCGAATCCTGCCTGGTGCGTAGCTTTGGTTCACCCTGACCAAAAGGGCTCGGTCATAGGCTAAACATAACGACTAAAACCCGAAAGGGAACTAACCATGTTTTTGAAAAAAAAAGAGAACAACAAAACCCTAACTTCTTCAAAACTTTTAAAATCACTCTTTCAAATATGAGAACAACCATTTTTACAATGTTTTCCCCGAAAAAGTTGATTTATGAAAATTTCAAAAATGCCCTTGACTCATAAAATATTAATTCAATGGTTTTGCCCAAAAAAAAAGTTTTATTATTTTCAGGAATATCCAAAAACTCTACTTTGAAAATCACCAATAAAAACTTTGGTTTTGGAAAATTACGGAAATACCCTCAACTTGTAAAATTACCAAAATGACCTCGAATTCAAAATTTTTGCAACATCATCGTTTAAAAAGAGAGAAACTCGCAAAAAGGAACCCTCAGAGTTTTACAACTGTTAAAATACCCCGGATTTGTTAAAAAATTTCAAAATTACCCCGATTGACAAAATTACCAAAATACCCCTAGTTTCCAAAATGATGCCATAACTTCAAATTTTACAAATTCTCAGGAATGCTCTTCAGTTTTGGGAATTTCAAGTGACCTGCTTTATTAAAGTTTGAAATCTCTCGGATTCTATTACAAAAATACCCCTGTAGGGAAATGACAAAAATACCCCTGGGTTAGAAACAGGACAGAAATGTCCGAGGAGTGAATAGGTATGGAAAGTATTAGGGAATGAATGTGGCCTTTTGTGTGAACTAGGGTAGAAGACTTAAAACATGATTTGATCGAAAGAATCCCTATTAAACTTTTCATAAATTTCTTTGCGGATAATCAAGTGGAACAAATTACTAATCCATAAAATTTTTCTTAATCAGATTAAAAGCGCGTTAGATAGAATGAGTTCTAGAGGACGTGGCCGACGTGGACGTGGTAGGGGAAGAATGACCGTATCTGAACCCGTTAGGTCAGGACATGGTTTTGAGAATGAAATACCACCGCCGCCACCACCCCCAACTTTCGGAGCTGAGGAGCAAGATCAGACGGGAGGTGAGGTAGTATCGCAAGCTGTGTTGCGGGTCTTGGAGTTGGTGCCTGGGGCTAGTGGAAATTTAGGGGCTCAAAAATCTGTTCCCAAGCGAATTCGATCTAACTGAGTTGAAGTGTTCCGGTGTGTCAGAGTGGCACCCAAAGTCTTGTGGAATCTTGGCTAGAATCTCTGAAAGGATCATGGACGATCTTGACTCGTCTCGATGGGGAGAGGCGAAAGGAGCCGTGTCGCTCTGAAGGATGAAGCATATCGATGGTGGCTCACGATTCGAGATGGCGCCACGGCAGAGGATCTTACATGGGAGTACTTTAGAGTTGCTTTTCGAAAAAGTATGTGGGTACCACTACACTAACGCATGAGAAAGGCTTTTTCGGGGTTGGTACAAGGAACTAAGTCTGTGTTGAGTATGAGGCGAAATTCCTAAGGTTGAGTAGATATCACGAGAGGCATCGTGGCTACTGGAACATGAGCGTTGTGTCCGCTTTGAGGACGGGTGAGAGATGATTTGAGGTCGTTGATTGCTCATGACAGTTCGTGAGTTTTCGTCTCTAGTGGAAAAGGCTAAGGTAGCCGAGGGTATCAAGGCATCGTGAGGCAAAACTATGATAGGCTCAAGGAATAGAGGTTTTGGGCCATCCGGTCGTGGTAATGATCGAGAAAAAGGCTAGGCGAGTGGGCCAAGTCAGGAAGCAAGGCCCATGATTGCTAATCAGAAACCAGTTCAGTGTAATCGTT
Source organism: Gossypium rotundifolium (assembly GCA_025506655.1). Classification (NCBI taxonomy): domain Eukaryota; kingdom Viridiplantae; phylum Streptophyta; class Magnoliopsida; order Malvales; family Malvaceae; genus Gossypium; species Gossypium rotundifolium. The sequence goes on from CP106724.1 coordinate 175,803,223, forward strand.
GTGGAAAAGCCCATTGGGGAGGTTGTTGGACTGGTGAGCGAGGTTGCTTTGAATGTGGGTCTTTGGAACACCGCGTGAGGGATTGTCCCCAAGTGAGCTCGAGAATCGATTAAGGCGTAACTGCACTCGGGATAGAAGTGTGGGACCATAGAGAGGTCGTGGTAATGGTAGAGGGGGAAATAGTGCTAATCGTGGTCGTGGAAGTCAGGGCATAGGCGCAGGCAATATAGAGGCAAGGCAAACTGGCTTAGTCTATCTGTGAGGCGTCATGAGGAGGTGACGCACCGGATGTCATAACTAGCACGCTTTAATTTTGATCTTCCTTATGTTGCATTAATTGATGTGGGTTCAACGATTCATACGTAGCAGTAGTGTGGTAGAGACTTTGAACCTAGACTCTGAGACTGCTGCTAGGGAGATGACTGTAATTAGCCCTTTAGGCCATTCTGTAGTTGTGAACAAGCTTTATAGGGATGTACCCCTAGAACTCCAAGGGGTCGTGTTTGTGGCTGATCTGATGGAACTACCATTTGGGGAGTTCGATTTGATCCTTGGAATGGACTGGTTGGTTAGGTACCAGGCGAGGTTGGATTGCGCTGCTAAGCGTATGGTTCTTATGATGGCCAAAGGGGATGAAGTGGTTATGATCGGTAATCGAAGAAATTATCTGTCAAATGTGGTGTCGGCCTTGAAGGCTGAAAAGATGGTTAGCAAAAGGGTGTGAGGCATTTATAGTGCGAATTTGTGCCTTGGAGGCTAAAGAGTCAGCGGTTGAAAGGGTCCGAACAGTAGGGGAATTTGCTGATGTATTCCCAGAGGAACTTTCGGGTTTGCCTTCGGATCGGGAAGTCGAATTTGGTATAGATTTGCTACCTGGAACAGCACCTGTATCTATAGCACCGTATCGAATGGCACCAAAGGAGTTGGTGGAGCTGAAGGCTCAAATTCAGGAGCTCTTGGATAGAGGGTTTATTCGACCTAGTGTATCTCCGTGGAGAGCACCTGTATTATTTGTCAAGAAGAAGGACGGTTCTATGCGGATGTGCATCGATTACCGTCAGTTAAACAAGTTAACGATCAAAAACAAGTATCCGTTACCTCGGATCGATGACTTGTTTGACCAACTAAAGGGTGCATCATTATTTTCAAAGATTGACCTTAGGTCAAGTTATCATCAATTAAAGGTAAAGGAGGTCGATGTGCACAAGACGGCATTCGAACTCGGTATGGGCATTACGAGTTCCTAGTGATGCCATTCGGGTTGACCAATGCAACCCATGGCATTCATGGACTTAATGAATAGGGTATTTCAAGAAGATTTGGACCAATTTGTCGTAGTGTTCATAGGCGACATATTGGTTTACTCAAAATGGAGGAGGAGCATGACAAGCATGTGCGAATAGTTACGCAAGCATCGAGGAGAAAGCGGTTATATGCCAAATTGAGAAGTGCTAATTTTGGCTAAGGGAGGTGGCTTTCTTAGGTCACGTGGTGTCGTGAAAGGGATTAGAGTGGATCCCATAAGATTGAAGCGGTGTTGGATTGGAAACCGCCTAAGTCGATCAGCAAGTAGATTTAAAGTTTTCGGGTTTAGCAGGTACTATCGAAGCTTTGTGGAAGGATTCTCGTTAATTGTCGCACCATTAACTAAGCTATTAAGGAAGGAGTACCATTTGTTTGGTCGGAAAAGCGACAAGAAAGTTTTGATAAGTTGAGAAAGATTCTACGTAAGTCTCGGTCTTGGTACTGACTGAGGCGGGGAAGTTGTTTCTGATTTACTGATGCGTCCCATACGGGTTGGGATGTGTATTGATGCGAGGAAGGAAGGTAGTAGCCTATGCATCCGTCCACCGAGACCGCATGAGGTTAACTACCCAACTCACGACTTGGAGTTAGCAGCAGTAGTCTTCGCCTTGAAAATATGGAGGCACTACCTTTATGGGGAGAAGTCGATAGTTTACATGGATCACAAGAGTCTAAGGTATCTCTTGACCCAGAAAGACTTGAACTTAAGGCAGCTCCGATGGATTGAACTGTTAAAGGACTACGACTGTTCAATCGAGTATCATCTGGGTAAGGCTAACGTGGTGGCTGACGCGTTAAGTCAGAAGATCGTAGCGGACTTAAGGGCAATGTTTGCTCATTTAAGTCTGTACGACGATGGAAGTCTTTTGGCGGAGCTGCAGGTGAAACCAACTTGGATCGAAGAGATTAAGGATAAGCAGTTGGTAGACGAGGGATTGAATGCAAAGAGATTGCAAGTCCAAAATGGTGGTTTGGAAGGGTATAGTTTGACTGATCAGGGGTATTATGTTTTCAAGGATGGCCCTGTATGCCGAAGGATGTGGAACTGAGACAAATAATTCTCCAAGATGCACATAGCAGCCCATACGCTATGCATCTTGGAGGTAGCAAAATGTAAGGAGACTTGGAGGCATTACCGTGGCACTGGTTGAAGCCAAGTGACTGAAGTTCGTGGGAAGGTGTCTAACGTGTCGCCGAGTTAAAGTGAACATCGCTACCATCGTGACTACTTCAACCAATGAAAATCCCTCAGTGGAAATGGGAGAGGAACACCATGGATTTTGTCAGTGGTCTACCCCTCACGCCCAGCAAGAAAGACGCAGTCTAGGTAATTGTGGACCGCCTGACTAAGTCAGCTCACTTCATACCGGTGAGAATGGATTACTCCCTCCAGAAGCTAGCAAGGTTGTATGTGGCTGAGATAGTCAGATTGCATGGGGTACCAGATCAATTATCTCAGATAGGGATCCAAGGTTCACGCCGAGGTTTTGGAAGCGTTGCATCAAGCTTTGGGTACACGATTGATTTCAAAGATGACTTTCCATCCACAATGGACTGGCAATGAAAGGTCATACAGATCTTAGAAGATATCTTTGAGGGTTGTGTCTTGGAATTTCGAGGTAGTTGGGAGGAATTTTTACCATTAGTGAAGTTCACCTACAACAATAGTTACCAAGCGAGTATCCAGATGGCACCATACGAAGCACTGTATGGACGAAAATGCCAAACTCCGACGTGTTGGACAGAGTTGGGTGAACGACAAGTGTTGGGTCCAGAGTTGGTTACATAAACGGAGGACAAAGTTAGGGTGATTCGGGCTCGTTTTAAGGAAGCGTCCGATAGATGTAAGTCTTATGCTTGATCCAAGCGCAAAGAAATGGAGTATGATGTAGGAGACAAGGTTTTCCTGAAGGTATCACCTTGGAAAAAGGTGTTGAGATTTGGGCGAAAAGGAAAGCTAAGCCCAAGGTTCATTGGCCTATATACAGTGTTGAAGCGAGTAGACCGGTAGCTTATCACTCAAACCGCCGACGGAGTTAAGTCGATTCATAACGTCTTTCATGTGTCGATGCTTAGCGGTATCGGCCGATCCATCACACGTGGTGCCCTGTGGCGTAAATTGAGGTCAACTCGGACTTATCTTTTGAGGAAGAACCGTTTGATTTTGGATCGAGATGTGAAGGTTCTGCGAGGAAGTCGCGTTCTTAGTGAAAGTGCTATGGCGGAACCATGGTGCAAAGGAAGCTACGTGGGAACCCGAGGATGTGATATGACAATACCCTCACCTTTTACGATCGATCGTAATTTCGAGGATGAAATTTTTTTAAGGGGTAGAACGTAACATCCTAAAACCGGCTATTTGTGATTAAATGTTTTTCTTTGTGTTTGAATTATTTATGAAGTGATAAGATTTAATTAAGGGTCTTAAGTTGGCTCGAGTTAGTAGAAATGTTATTTGGAAGCTTTCAAGGTAGGGAGCCTTAGTACATAGGGGTTATAAGAATAAATGAAGGAACATTTGACATAGAATAAGCCTTGGAAAAGTGGCAAAAGGAGGCCACTTAGGAGCTGAAGTTGACGCCACAAGAGGATAAGGAGAGCCTTAGTTCGAGTCACAGTTCTCTCTTTTGCTCTTGGAAGGACGGCATAGGAAGGAGAGATCTTCTCTTTGAAACTCTTTTATTATCTATTTAGATAATAAGTTAATAGAAGATAAATAAGGATATTACTTGAATTGTTAAGAGATTATTAAATGATTATTTGGGGATTAATTCAAATTATTTTGAGTTAATTCAAATGGGTGGCCTAGAGTGAATTAAGGAATTGGTGGAATTTTGGACTCCTTGTTGAGGAGGAGTGGACGGCAAGGACTAGTTGAAGGGGGGGAGTACCGAATTTTCTTTAGGCATATTCTCCATCTTTTGTTTTCTTTTCCTCTAAATTGCAAGTAGCCGAAATTCCCATCTTTGATTTTCCTTTTCTTCTCAATCTCTTAAAGCCGAAAAACCATTCTCCTTTTCTTAGACCTTGGCCGAATCCTCTACACCCTCACCACTAATCTATTTCTTTCCTCTTCTCAAAGCTCTTAGCCAAAACTTCTGTTCTTCCTATTAAATTCACCATTGGCCGAATATACTCCTCCTTGGTGTAAGTATTATGATTATCTCTTAGATTTGATCTCATCGTTTAAATTCGGTTTAGTGACCAAGGGATTGTTATGGAGTCAAATGTCAGCCAAGCGATAGGAGGGGTTGGATCTGTAAACCCAGCCCCTAAGTACAAGAAGCGAGCAGTATCGGGAGTGCAAGATTGGCCACCGATGTGTGGGCCGACATCGGAGAAAGATCGTAGGTCGATAGTGGTAGTCTCGAGTGACGATAGTGTTAAAGCAGTGAGTGCGATAGTACGAGAATTAGGTGTGTAACTCTTACGCACTTCATATGTTGTTATGTTAAATGTTGTGTTTGTTAAAAGCCGGAATAACAGTGGGAAACATTACGTTACCCTTACGGGTATAAGCAAGAACTCTGGGTAAGTCCATTATGGTGAATATCGTGCTTGATCTATGTGAAACCTGTGTGTGCCATGTTGTATTTTCCTATGCATTAAGCATGATTATATTGTATTGAAAACATATACATATCATATGGGTATGATGAGAGGAGGGGAAGGCATGATTTATCAGTTGTCACCGATGGTTAGGTACCACACGTGGGTTGGCCGCACATATCATAATTTTGTGACTAAGTCTCGGTGGTTTGGAACCACCGGTTGGTTAGGCACCACATGTGCTTATTTTGTGACTTGTCCGGTGGTTAGGTACCACGATTGGGTTGGCCTCACATATCGATTTAAGGGATAGTCACCGGTGGTTAGGTACCACAAGTGGGTTGGCCCCACACGTGAATATTTGTAACCGATTACGGTGGTTAGGTACCACCAGATGGCTAGGTGCCACAAGGGTAGATTTGGGAGACTCGGATGGATAATTAGGCAATGGGTTGCATGACATGCATAATATTATTTGAATCTGTAAGAGCATAACATCTTTTGGGATGGGGATTTACACATCGAGTCTCGATGACTCACCCTTCCGTTGCATTTTGCGATAATGCTTAAGTTGTGGATCTGAAGCTAGGTGGACTCATGGTGGCCATGCTCAACATTTAATTTCAATATTTAATTTGAATTTAGTTCTTATTTACTTTAAGTTTGGGTTTCAGTTTGTAATAAGGCCACTTAAACTTTGCTTTGGGTTTATTGTTATCTGTTCTATTTTTCCTTAAACTATCTTAAAACGAAAATGGCGTGCCAAGTAATTTATGATATGAACATTTTTATAAACTTAAGATAATTTTTTGAGTTTTTCTAAAGATATACATCGAATGAATACTAATCAACAAGGTGATTCTACCACGCTAAACTAAGTTTCAAAATGTTTTAATAATTACCAGATCAATACAATTTTCTTAACTACACCAAAAGTTTTCCTTTCAAATCAAGTCGACATAATGGTTTGTAAACGTTTTCTTCCCAAAGAATACGCTAGATTCTAATCGTAGCGTTTAGACCGGGTTTGGGGTGTTCTGATTTAAATTTTTTAAGTTGTTTTATAAATTAGATGTTTTAAACCATTTTATATTTTTATATTAATTATTTTAAATTACTTTATATTATTGCAATTTATAATATTTGTTTTAGATTGGTTTTTATATATTATTTATTATCATTTGCCTTGCAATAATCATTTTAAACTTTTATTTGTTTTTAGTTCAGAGTTTGTTTATTTATTTCTTAGATTGGTTGAGTGTAAAATTGTGCTTTCCATAATTATTGCTATCATCGTGTGATTCGTAATTCTTAATTTGTGCTAATTGGTTATTATGATTCATTAAAATAACATTTGGTGTATGTATTGCCATTTTGCTTTGTATACTATCATTCCATCGCATTTTATTCGTTTAAAAAGTCATGTTTTTAACACTGTTCAAGTTTTAAAATCATTTTACCCAAAAGTTTTTAAAACAAGGCAATGCTCGTGTTTGGATACTTCGAGAAAATCGTGCCCTAACTCACTGGGTTCTAATTTTTATCGTTAAATCTAAGAAACCAAGTACCCTTTTTCTCTTTTAAATCAAAACACATAAATTTTAAATAAATAAAAAACTTATTCTTGAGAATTCGAGATGTTGCATCCTAACTCACTGGATGTGACGTTTTATCATCTCGAGGTAAGAATTTATAAAAAACAAAGGCAATATTCCGTATTCACGAATTTTGAGAAATTGTGCCCTAACTTACTAGGTTATAATTTTTCATAAAGCCCAAATAATCGAATACCATTTTCAAACTTTAATACACGGGTTTTAAAATCAAAAGATAGGCTCGATTTGAGAATATGAATTGTTGTATCCTAACTCTTTGGGCATGACATTTTATTTCTTGAATTAAGAGGGCATTGGCATCCAACTTGATTTGCTCAAATGTTTTTAAGCAAATGGATCGTAATCTAGAATCTTTTCAAATTTTCAGCATTAACACATTAGATAATCAATTAGGTACCAATTTTGGGCGCTACGAGGGTGCTAACCCTTCCTCGCACGTAATCGACTCCCAAACCCATTTTCTCGAGTCTCGTAGACCAAAATTTGTTTTAATAAATCAAAGTTTTTTTAAAATGATCAATTTCATGGTGATTTGATCACACCTCGAAAAAGGTCGGTGGTGACTCTATTTTCTTTTTAAAGTCGATCCCCGTTTTTTCCAAACATAAAAAATGGTTTCGGCAACAAGTACATTCAAGTTCGAAAATTTGAAGCAGGTCAATAAGTCTTGTTATTCAATTCCAAATTAAGATTCTTTCCAGGTAAGTTAAAATCACATTGGTCCAATCCATTTACGATTTACCAAGTTTATCCATATAGAGTTGTCGAACTTCAAAGTAAGGGAGGTAATTTTCGAGTCAATGCTCAGCGCTTAAAACATTACTCGGGGATAAAAATTCAGGGAATATTTTCGGGACTAGTATGTTTAAATAAATTCTGTCTAGGAGATTGGAACTTAAGCGGGACCGCTTGTGACCACTCCAATCTTTCCTGGGAATTGATTTTAACATAATCTTCCGAGAAATTATTCCCTAAATAGCAAAATAAATTTTTAGTTTTTCAAATAAAAAAGGGTCAATTTTGATCCAATTTTTAATTGCAACTCAATTTTCAAATTTTCTTTAAGTCTAGGTACTTAATTGAATTATTTTCAAAATTTGGATGCTCTTTTATAAATATTAAAAATTAGATGTCCGATTTTGTAAATATTTTCAAAGGCATCTAGAATAAATGTTTTAAATTTAATTTAATAAATAAGATGATAATAACTAGTATATAATTATATTTATTATAATATATATATTAATTATTATCAACTTTGCATAGAATTAGGATTAGTTTAAATTTGATCATATTTTATTTAATAGTTTTATTTCAATAAATTAATAGAAAATAATATTTTAATATGCATTATATTAATTATTAATTGTTATTAACTTTGTGTAGAATTAGAACTTAGAATATTTTAACTATTAAATTGTTCTAAGAATTCTAATTAAACTCCTACCCTCTTTCCTATAAATTTCACCAACCTTCTCCATCATTCATCACTCATCAAACCAACCTCCATTTACCCATTCCACCATCGATTCTAGCATCCAAAAACCACCAAGTGCCGCAGCTCCTAACACCAGCATAGCACCGCCTAGCAGCCCTATTTGGCCAGCAGCTCACTTCGCACGCACTTGGCGCACCTGGCCAGCAGCTCACCCTGCCCGCACCTGCCTCCATCGTGCACTGCTGCTGCCCTGCACGTACTGCTCCACGTGCATTGTGCCGCTCCCAGATCCAGCTAGTGCATGCCAACACACTAGCCCTACTGCTCACTCGACGTTGCTGCCTGTCGCTTGCACATTTTCCCGCACGCCTAGCAGCTTCCCAGCATCCACGCGGCACACCAGCCTTGCTACTCGCGCCAACACCCCACACTTACCCGATAACCCTTCCAACTATCCTTCAATTACAATCTTTTGTTTCTAATTTTATTTGAGTTCTTAATTTTTATATAAATGTGGTAAGACAAATTTTTCTCCTAAATTTCAATTTTATTTAATTATTCAATTATTCAATTTATTGAATTGTTAACATTTTATACTAATTAAAATTTTTGAGAAAATATTTGTTTCTATCTTATGTTCAAGTTAATCATGCCTCGCAAGAGAACTCATGCCTCAGTCCAAATTGACGAATCCGAAAACAAATTTCACTGTGAAGAAGCCAAAGCAAGATACGAAAGTGTTTTCAATAATCAACAGATGCGCCTAAAAAAAGGCTTTTACACTGAAAGAAAGCAACTATATCGATTTCATGGCACACATTCAACAAATTTGTAACATCCCTAACCCGTATCCATCAACGGAATAGGATTAAGAGGCATTACTGGACATACCGAAACTTTTACGATCATTTCATAACATATAATACATCATCATATCATAGAAAATTATAAACATAGAGTCCTTTTAAAAGGTCTACGAGACCTTAAATATGCATCGGGAAAGGGTCGGGACTAAACTGATATCATATAAAATTTTTTCGAAAATCAAACATTTTTCAAAGTTACAAAGGTCACATGCCCGTGTGAGGCACACGGCCTCAGACACACCCGTGTGTCCAAGCCGTAGCAAAACAGGGCATACATACTGACTTATCCACACGGCCGAAGACACGCCCGTGTGCTTAACCTGTGGTCGACACTGACTTGTTTCACACGGCCAGTCACATGCCTGTGTGGCCAATCTGTGTACGAGTCTGACTTGATTCGAAATACAAACTTAAGGGACACGATCGAGACACACGCCTATGTGCTCAACCGTGTGGGCAAATATAGGCCATTTGTAAGGCCAATTTGCCACCCATTTTAGGGTCATTCCTACTAGCAACAACAAATATCATTTCATACATCAAAAGCAACCAAATTATACCAATAATGACCATTCTTTCTAACCATTCATAAGCATATAAATATATCAACTTTGCATCCTAAAACATAGATTAAAAGTTACCATATTCACATTCATTAACAAGCCATATCACATGGCTTATATTTACATCTCAAAACATAATCTATTATTACCTAGCCTATACATGTCATACTAAGCTACGTTCACATTCAAAAGGTACCAAAATTGTAACATCCCAAAATTGGGCCTAGAAGAATTGGGCCCAATGGGCCTTGGGCGTAGGAATGTTTAAAGTTTTGAGACAAGAGAATGTCATTATTGCAAATTGGACTTGTTAGTTAAGTGAATTTGGAGTTCACGGGGTTTCTATGAAGTCTCGGTTTAATTGGGCCTTAGGAAAAATTTGGTATTTTAGCACTTTAAGGAGAGATGGTAAGTAGCTTCAAGGCTTATTGAAATAAATGAATAAATGGTTAGCATAAGTGAGCAATTAGTAAAGAGGTTATGGTGCCACATGAAGTACCTTGAGGGAAGAGGTTCAAATCCCATAGTGTGTAAATTTTGACGATTATTTTTGCACTCTTTCCCTAAGTGTCGGCCAAGCATGTAATTATGGCAAGGTGGACTTTTATTTTTATGGCAAGATGGCTAAAGAGAATAGGAAAGAATGAAGGTGAGGAAAGAAATCATGAAAAAAGGGAAAGTAAGGGGAACAAGTGTCATTTTTCAAGGAAGATGTTATGGAAAGTATGGGTGGAAAAATATTGACCCTTTTTGGCTATGTATGTGGACGGTTTTGGGTGTAAGAGGGGTAGCCGAATTTTTGTTAGTGTTTTGGTAGAAAATTTGGTGCTTGGTTGGTCAAATTCCTTCTTGCATTTTTATGCCTTTTCTCTCAAAAATTCTTCTCATCTTTGCCGAAACTTCAAGCCATTAGTGAGCATTTCTTTTCTTCAATTCTTTCTTGTTGCCATAGGTATCAAACCATTGTGACCAAACTATTTTCATTCATCTTCTCTTGAAAACCGAAATTTGATAAACACCCCTTCTCAACCTTTCTTTTCTTTTCACGAAATTCTCCAACTCTATTATGTTTTTCCTCTAATCCATACCCTCATAACCGAAATTATTCTTGTTCATTTTCTTCCATAGCCGAAACTCACAGTCCACAATCACTCCTTCATAAACTATTTCTCGTTTGAGAGGACATTCCTTCTTCAATTAAATCGGTAAGTGTATTCTTTTCTATGATCATATTCTTTTCTCTTTAGCCGAATAAGTAATTATCACTATTCGGTTGTAAATCGTGATCGTAACCGAAAATGGTGTTATCCTCCACTTCTTCATGTTTTAATCACTCTCTTTTCGTAGTGCTTTAAGTGGGAGACCATGTATTGTTCTAGCTGAAGTCAAACGGTGGTAATTGGTCCAATATCGATAAGGTAAGGGGGTTCGTTTTTGGATTTTCGTTATATCTCTATTTGGCTATGTTGCAAATCGGATTGAAGTTTCGACTAATCGACTATATGTTTTAGGGACAAATCACTCGATATATTTCTACCTTCGGATATAGTGGTAAGTGATTCAAGTGTAAGTGATATGAAATCTTTTTGAAATCCGAGGCTAACTTTTTGTTGGTATTGTTCTAGGTCAACGACGAGTGGTTCATTAGGAAATCGAAATCAAGGTGTGTAATCCCGTACCTTTCGAAAACATGTTTGAAATGGTGTGTAATCTTACATCTCTCTGAAAGTTTGTATGATATGTTCTATGATTTGGTGAAAATACCAAAGAAAACCGGAAATCGGCATCCGGGATCACTCGGGGGCGCGTAGGTTCATAGTGGTAACCATGTTTTTGTAATAAAATAGTTTTGGTCAGTGGCAGTGACGTGATTTCTAAAAATCATGAAAAATAGGGGAAATAGAATTAATAAGTGAATAAGATATCAAATCAAATATTACTGTGTCTATTTTGATAAGGAAGAAACAAAGAAGGAAAATGGATTTTATATTCTGAGATATATTAATTTTAGTGAGGCTGGTTCTGAATGATTTCGTGGTTCCCTGATCTATCTTGGAAAAATCGTATAAAATTGTAAAAATTGAATTAAGAGATATAGTTTATATTTAAAGATTCCTTAGTGAGTCTATTTTCAATAGGAACAAGTGGGAACAACATATGAAAACTGTCCAGTGAGATATTTGAATTTTGGCTAAGAGAGGTCAGAATTGTTGGACAGTGAAACAATGGGAATTTTAAGGAATAAACTGTAGTAAATGGTTAAGCCAAAAATTTTGGAAAAATTGTAGTAAGGAGATATATGAGTCTAGTTTCAAGGAAAATTTACGGATTTAGATTTTGAGATTCTTCACTCGAGTTATGGTCAATTTAGTCAGTATGACGCAGATGGACAGTTTCAAACTTTTATGCTCCAAATTAGTAGTTAAGCCTTAGTTACGAAATTACCATAATACCCTTAGAGGGTAAATTACCAAAATACCCTTAGTGGGTAAGATTACTGAATTACCCTTAGCGGGTACGATTGCCAAATTATGAAAATGCCCTTATAGGCCGAATTATGGAAATGCCCCTATTGGGCCTATTTGTAAAGTGTTAATGGGCCGAAATACAAAATTGCTTAATGGTCTGAATTGACATATTGCCTTATGGACCGAATGGACATATTGATTAATGGGCCAATCTGATATTTTTTGTTATGTGGGCCAAATTGATATATGATTATATGGGCCGATCTAAAAATATGCAAAATGGGCCAAGATGATATTTGCTTAATGGGCCAACTTTGATAAATTGTTATAATGGGCCATAAAATTTGTAAAGAATATCTGAATACATCATTGTGAATTGTTATGCATTATATACATGATTTGCATGGGTTGGGATAATGATGAAGAGAAGTTTTGGTAGCTTTGCTACAAAATTCTGGTGGCTTGTCCATAAATTGATATATGGCTTAATGCCCAGTTTGGTGTGTTGGCGGGGTGGGTGACTAAAGCTCCCCACAGGTGTGTTGGTTAGTACGGGTGGTGTGTAGCGGATGGAAAACTAGGTTTGGTTTGGGAATTGCATATCACATGCATATTATATACATGTTATTATGTTGTAATTGTAAATGGGCTTTGGCCTAATAAATGCTTAATTGGATTTTTGGCCCAGTGGACAATGGTAAGTGGTTACACACTGAGTTCTTGTAACTCACCCCCCTTTCTTTCTTAACGCTTGTAGGTAATGCTCGATGATGGACTTGGGGCCATGGAGGACTTGGCATACTTCAGAAATGGTTTTATTTGAACTTTAGTTTCTTACTTGTTTACTTTATTACTTTACTATTTTGGGTTATGTGTTGTAATAAGGCCTCTGGATTATTTTATTTTGCTTTATGTTTGACGTGTTTATATTTTACTCAAATTATTTTAAATGGGATTTTCTAAAATCATAATAAAGGTTTTCCTAAATCGATTAACAAATAAATTTCAAAATAAACTTTTACAAATATTTTAATACGGAAATTTCTCTCTAACTATCAACGATATTTTCAAAAGTCACAGATTTTATAAAATTATCACTTCAAATTTAATCGATCAATCTTCGAGGTTAGTAGTATTTTATTAAATATCTTAAGTCAAACTTGATTTTCTTGATTTTAACAAATCAACATCTATTTTTGTACGAATAAAAAGGATCTAACATGTTTTTTTTATCTCATTTGACATGTTTTCTTTATACGTTGTCGAAAAACTTTTTAGTGTGACACACCAGATTTGGGCCTAACTTCTAGGCCGGGTTTGGGGTGTTGCAAAAATATAGTTTGATAGTGTGATGATGATCCTCGACGATCCCCGAGCCTTCCGTATCTTTGATAATATATAAAAAAAATACACGTAAAGTAAGTTTTCAAAAGCTTAGTAAGCCATATACAAATAAACTTATCATAATAAACATTTATAACTATTTCATTCACATAATCTATAGCATATCACAATAAAAAATTCATATATTTCCTTTGGCTCAATTGTTAGTAACCGCTTGCTTAACAACCAATCACATATCCATGAATTTCATTTGAACATAGCACATTTGTTTTATATCACATCTTATCTCATTAAATCATACATATATCACAAATCCTCAAACTCACATATACTTACTTTTTATACTCAAACTTTGCATACACTTCAAACATACTTGTATCGGATACACATTTCACATAGTCATTCAATTCTCGAAATGCCCGTTGAACCATTCAGAATCAAATAGGTTACTCAGATAACTCAGAATACTCATACAATGCCAACATCCCAGATGTGGTCTTACATGTAATCAAATATCGATGCCACTGTCCCAAGCAGGGTCTTACACGAAATCATATACGATGCCAATATCCCAAACATGGTCTTACACGTAATTCTCAAATCGATGCCAATGTCCCAGATGAGGTCTTACACGATGTCACATATCAGAACCCTATGTCATGACATACGTATCCTAACTATTCCTATGGTTCACACGGGACTTTTCAAACATTGATACATCATTGAAACTTCCGTGGATTCACATATACATCTTCCATAGTCATTAATCACAATTCAAGTTGATATAAACATGAATAAATCAACTTAAACACATTTATTTGTATATTGACTTACCTCATACGGATGTGAACAGACAAGAATGACTATTCGACCACTTTCGACTTCCCCTAATCTAAATCTGTTTTCTTTGGATCTTGATCTATACATATTCAAATTTAAATATTTTATTTCCCAAATCATTCAATTCAATCCAAAAACACACATTTAGGGCATTTTACAAATTAGCCCTCACAATTTCACATTTTGACATTTAAGTCCCTATTTCACAAAATCACAAAATACACATAATTTCATGTTACACATGTCAGGTCGAATGTTCATTTGCTTCATATAAGCCCATTTATTTTATTTATTTCTCATTTTAGTCCTTCAATTTATTATTTTCATAATTTAGCACAAATTACTCAAATTTATCAAAAATCCAAAGACAAAATATGTTAATCTTTCACATATATTTTATATTTCATCATCAACTATCACAAAGCTCAAGCATTCGTCAATGACACATCTCAAAATCATCATCGAATTCTAAAATTAATGCAAGGGCTTAAGAGAACACGAAGCAACAATCACAAAAACATAGAAATCACTAAAAACTGAGCTCAAAACATACCTTGATTGAGCTTAGACAATGGTCGAATATAAAAGAGCTTCAAACCTTCTCTTTATTTTCTTATTTGGTGAACAAAGATGAACAAATGTATAATTTTTATGTTTTAATTTATTATATCATATGCTATTACAAAAATTACTATTTTGACCATCATAAAATAATTCATAAACCTTTTAATTAATGACCATTGTAATATCCCAGACTATGGCTTATGCATTATTACTAAATTGTATGAAATAGCATGCCTTTGTGTGTTAAGAATGTGTTGTATGAATTTTGTGAACCTTAGTGCGTAGGTGAATGCCTTAGAAATTATTTAATTTTAAGTCTAAAAGAGGGAGTTAAGCCTGATAGGCCTTAAGAAAATAAATGGGGGAGTTATGACACACAAATGGGCTTAGTTAAGTGGCTTGGAGACGCCATTTAGGGCCTTAGTAAGTGACGCCACAAGCATGGGTGCAAGGCCTAGGTTCGAGTCACAAGGGAAACAAAATAAAAAGTTTAATTTTGTTGCTAGGAGAAGAGGTGTTGGACAAAGAATGGGGCATCGAGTGGAGGTGTGTAGATTAAGTTAAATTTCCTTTTAAAATTCAGCCAGATGAGGGATAAATGATGGATTAATTTTATTATTAATCTTAAATAAAGTGATAAGAAAAAAAGGTGGAATTGGAGAGGAGGATAGTGTTGGCCGGCCAAGGATTCCTTGGTGACCAATTTCATCTTAATTTAATTGCTAAAGGGAGGTTTAGAGGTTCTTTTTGGTTCTTCTTTCTTTTTTAGTAGTGTGCCAAAACTTAGTTCTCTCTTCACTCAACTTATTTGTGCCAAAAATTCTTAGGAGATTCAATTAGCTCTTTCTGCTGTCTTCTTCCTTTTCTCTTCATTTGACCAAAACTGGATATTCTTTTCTCAAAAAACCACCATAGCCGAATCTCTCTAAGCCCCATATCCCTCTCTTTTCACTCTTGTTGAAGTCGAATACACAAGTGACTCATAACCGACTGTTCTCTAAGCCTCAAAGCCGAATCTACAAGGGTGGTTTAGTTTCCCGAAGGTGCACCATAGGCCGCATGTTCCTTAGTGATTCGGTAAGTTTCGGGATTTCTTTCCTTTGCGATTTTTTCCTTTCTTTTCATCAAGATCTAACCTGAATCAATTGTTTATGCCTATCAATTTCTCCTCTTTATCTCTAAAAGCCGAATCCTGTTTTACAATAGCCAGAAGTGCCGATTTTGGAAAAGCCGAAGGTGAGTTGTTGATGGTAGATGGCCGAATGGCCCTTTTCTGTTCTTTTCTTTTTGGCCAAATGCCATATGGGCTAAGTTAATTGTGATTTTCAGTTTGTTGAATAGGTGGAGGATGGCCGAATGTAGGTGAAATTGAGGTGACTTTGGCTTTTAGGAGAAAGTCGACAGAAGTAAGCTGAGGTTTCCGGGATTTAAATCTACAAGGTAGGTGGACATAATAATCAGCCAAGGTAATAGTTAATGTTATAGATCTATTTCATGTTTATTCAAAAAGTTGAAACTAACCAAATCAAGTGACTTAGTGTTAGCCGATTGCAAGGAAGGAAAGACTACAAGTTTTCGGGTTTGTTAGTAGTGAAATCGGCAATAAGGTAAGATTTCAGTTTCGTTAGTCCTTCGGGATTTAATTAATTAGTCGAGTGGCTTTATGCTAAAGTGTTTAAGGTTGGCTGAATATAGGGATTAAGGGTCTAAAAGTATTAGATCGGGTTTTCGAGATTTCAATAAAGCGCTAAGTAAATCAGGTGTATACCCCCACACTAAGCTTCAATTAATTTATGGTTATGCGTTAATATATGTGTTAATAAAAATATGTGTGAAGTGGCTAAAAGTACCATGCAATGGTACGAACGAAATACTCAGGTATGTTTACCCACCCTACTATGAGTAGGTTATGATCTATTATGGCACATATGTTAATAGTGATAAGAATGTGAAATAAAGCATGTTTTTGCATGATATGATTGACATGGGGCATATGGGTGATATGTAAAGGGAAGTGAATTGGTGGTTTAATACCCCAATATCTCGAATGTGGTGACTTATGTCACAATATCCGAATGTGGTGACTTATGTCACAATATATGAATGTGGTGACTTATATCACAAAATAATTATCTGGTGGCTATACCACGAATTTTATAAGGGCGATGAGCACGTCAAGCTCGCAATGATCGCCTTCGATTGGGTGTAGCGGATAGAGGGTTGACTTAGTAGTCCCCACGATATGATGGTTGGTACGGGTGATGTGTAGCGGATGGATACTTAGGCTTGGGTTCGAGTTTGCATCATTAAGTATATGTGCTATTATGTATGAATTGATATGCTGAATTAATTGAGACTTATGTTGGTGATACATTGGGTCTGCTTGACTCACCCTGCTGTGGGATTACTTTTCAGGTGACGCTCATTAATGGACCGGGTTGGCAGGATCTTAGTGGTGGCCATGCTCAGTTCAAGATTTCATTTTATTTTGGACTTGTTATATTTTAAGTATTTTAGATTTAATTTGGGTTTTGATTTGATGTAATAAGGCCTTGGTTTGAACTATTATGCATGCATATTTAATTATCTAAGTATGACTCGATTTTAATAATTCAAAGTTAAAGTCCATTTTTTCTTAAGTATAAATATTAAACGTTTTGACACATAATCAACACGGGTTTTAAAATTTGAGCCCAACCCAAATCAACTGTTTTAAAAACACGCGAAATTTTAGCAAAGTTTCAAATAAGAATCGACTAGTTTTTCCTAGAAGCATGCCGATCCGTTCGTGGCTTGTGGGCCTGGTTTGGGGTGTTTCATTTTGGTATCGAGCTCGGTTCAAAACTCACCTTGAGGGATTTTAGGGCCCAAAACATTTTCTATCTTTTGAAATTGGATTTTTCTAAGAAGTGAGCAGGGTTTCTGGCATGGCACCTGAGTCTCCGACCCGAAGTTCACCCGGTAAGTACCCTATCCGTTGTGTGAATTATTGTATGATTTGTAGAGGGATAAAAATGAAACGTAGCTTAGTATGATAAGTACTTGAACTATAGGACTAGTTTACCCCAACAATTACATAAAACTCTAATGCACAATTAAACAAGCCTGTGTCTAATTGGCCGAGTTAGGGTGTGGCAACCGTTGTGCGCATGGCTAGGATTGGTTTCAGTGGGAGCTTGGTATTTAAGCAGTCCTAGTGACTCACCTCCTACCCACTTGAATCCTACCTGGTGCGTAGTAATGGTTCACCTAACCACTCAGCCACAGGCTAAACCCAATAACTAAAACCCGAAAGGGACTAGCCATATTTCCACAAAAATCCTAGTTTTAAAATCACCAAATTACCCCTCTGATGTATAGGAAAACTATTTTGAAAAATTTTTCTAAAATAATCTCGATTTACTCAAATACCTCTGGTTAGAAAAATTACTAAAATGCCCTTGGTTTATAAAATTTCCATACTACCACAGTTTTTATCAAGATTCTCTTACCTTACAAATATCCAAACACCCTACTTTATATTAAGACACCCTAATTTGGAAAATTTACGAAATTACCCTTGATTTACAAAATGACCAAATTACCCCTAACTTGTACAAATGACCAAAATACCCTCAGTAAGGAAAATTATCGAAGTACCCTCAAATTAGAAATCTTTAAAAATATCCTCATTTTGAAAAGTCACCAAGAACCATATTTTTGCGAAAAATTACCGAAATGACCACGGCTTGTAAAATTACAAAATACCCCTAGTGTATAAAATTATCATTTCACCTCGAAATTTTTCCAGCAAGGATTTTAATTTTTGTAAAATATCAACGAACTCTATTTTACAACATTTGCAAATACCCTAATTTGAAAAATTACCAAAATACCCCTATAGGATAAAATTACGAAAATACCCTTGGGTAGTGGAAAACAACAAACAACAAACAACGACAACTACAACATTTCTCTGTAATGGA
Source organism: Gossypium rotundifolium (assembly GCA_025506655.1). Taxonomy (NCBI): domain Eukaryota; kingdom Viridiplantae; phylum Streptophyta; class Magnoliopsida; order Malvales; family Malvaceae; genus Gossypium; species Gossypium rotundifolium. The sequence continues at coordinate 175,821,741 of CP106724.1, forward strand.
CACAAGTTCATGTGTGTGACTAAATGAATGATGTGAGACTGTATGTGTATAAGACGAAAGAACTACTTCCTAGAACTATAAAACATAAAACTGTTCGTGATAAATCAGTAGAACCAAACTAATTCATAAAACTCTTTAATCAGATAAACGCAAAGCGAAAGTATGAATTCTAAGAGATGTGGTCGTAACGTGCGTGGCCATGGAAGAGGCCGAATGACCGTGTCCAAACTCGTTAGATCGGGTCAAGGGTCTGAGAATGAAATGCCACCACTACCACCAGCCGCTAATGTGGAATATCAGGATCAGACGGGGGATGACGCAGTGTCACAGGTGATGCTGCGGGTTTTGGAAAGGGTGGCTAGAGTTGGTGGAGGCATGGGAGCTTGAAAGTCGGTACCTGAGTGACTTCGAGCCAACGGAGCTGAGGTGTTCTGTGGTATATCTGGTGTGGCACCCAGTACCACTGAATATTGGTTGGAAGCAACCGAGCAGATTATGGATGAGCTCGATTTAACTGATGAGGAAAAGCTGAAAGGGTTGGTGTCGCTTCTCCGCGATGAGTCATATTAATGGTGGCTCACGGTACGGGATGGTGCTACAGCTGAGGAACTCACTTGGGAGTATGCTAAGGCGGCATACCAGAAGAAGTATGTTGGCACTCATTATATTGATGCGCAGAGAAAGGTATTTCGAAATTTGGTTCAAGGAACAAGTCCGTAAAAAGTACGGTTGAATTTTAAGGTTGAGCCGTTATGCTCGAGGGATAGTGTCTACTGAGCATGAGCGGTGTGTCCGATTTGAGGACGGACTAAGGGATGATCTGAGGTTGCTGATAGCTCCACAACAGGAGTGAGAATTTTTGTGTTCGTGGAGAAGGCTAAGGTAGTGAGGGAATTAAGGATTTCGTAAGGCGTAACAATCGATCAAATAGGCGTAAAATAGGATTTGGATCATCAAGGCCATCTAGGAATGAGCAAAAGAGGCCTAGGGTTGATGGGCCGTGAGGTCAGCAAGCTACTTCAGGAGGGCAGTATCGTGCTTGTGATCAGTGCCAGAAAAAGCACTTGGGTGAGTGTTGGAAAAAGACGGGAGGATGATTTAAGTGTGGGTCCAAGGACCACATGATTAAGGATTGCCCGATGAGAACTGAAGGGGGACGACCAGTAAGTCAAGGTTCTAACCAGGCTGGAAGAGAATGACAGCAGCCACTGCGAGGTCGTGGATCGGATGGCAGAGGAAATGGTTCTGGTAGAGGACGAGGAACACCGGGCCAAGGTGTTGGTAACACAGAGGCCATGCAGCTGGGTTTGGTTTATGCGGTTCGCCGGAGGGAAGACGGAGATGCACCGGACGTCATAACCGGTACGTTCCTTATTTTTGGCAAACCTTATGTTGCTTTGATTGATGTGGGCTCGACCCATTCTTATGTTGCATGTAGAGTAGTTGAAACTCTAGGGATAGCCTCTGAACTAGCTGATAGGGAGATGACTGTAGTAAGCACATTAGGCCAAACTATAGTGGTGAATAGGATGTTTCAGAGAGTACCTTTGAAACTTCAAGGAGTGATATTTCTTGCCGACTTAGTGGAATTACCCTTTGGGGAATTTGATCTTATACTTGGCATGGATTGGCTAGTGGAGCATCGGGCTGTATTGGATTGTGCAGCCAAATGAATGGAGTTAAGGACCCCAGAGGATGAGGTGATGGTTATGATAGGAGAAAGAAGGAACCACTTGTCTAACGTAGTTTCGGCATTAAAGGCGGATAAGATGGTTTGGAAGGGGTGTAAGGCATTTTTGGCCTTCATTTGTGCTTTGGATACAAACGAAGGAGGAGTTAGTGGAGTTAGAACTGTAAGGGAGTTTGTGGATGTCTTTCTGGAGGAATTACCAAGAATACCCCCGAACAGGGAGGTGGAGTTTGGAATCGATTTGCTCCCGGGTACAGCTCCTGTGTCAATTGCCCCATATAGAATGACACCAAAGGAGTTGGTTGAGCTTAAGGCTCAAATTCAAGAGTTGCTAGACCGCGGGTTTATTCGACCCAGTGTGTCTCCATGGGGAGCACCGGTCTTGTTTGTAAAAAAGAAGGACGGAACTATGCGCATGTGCATAGATTATCGTCAGTTGAACAAGCTGACCATCAAGAACAAGTACCCTTTGCCAAGGATTGACGACTTGTTCGATCAGCTTAACGGGGCCGCGATTTTCTCAAAGATAGATCTGAGGTCCGGATATCATCAGCTTAAGGTGAAGGAGGTAGATATCCATAAGATGGCTTTTCGGACAAGATATGGGCATTTTGAGTTCGCAGTAATGTCGTTTGGATTGACGAATGCCCCAGCCGCGTTTATGGACATGATGAACCAGGTTTTCCAACCCTATCTGGACCGGTTTGTTATTGTGTTCGTAGACGATATTTTAATGTATTCAAGTCCGAGGAAGAACATGATGAGCACCTCCGAATTGTGTTACAAGTGTTAAGGAAAAGAGTTTCACGCCAAATTCAGCAAGTGTGAATTTTGGCTTAAGGAGGTTACGCTTTTAGGACATGTGGTACCAACAAGGAATAAGGGTGGATCCTCGGAAGATTGAGGCGATTTTGGATTGAAACCCCAAGTCTGTGGCGAAGTTCGAGTTTCTTAGGATTAAGGTGCTATTATAGTACATATGAATGGGTCGAACCGGGATCAATCAATGCAATCACAGTAGTATCATAAAGGGTGAAAGTCACCGTGATGACATCAGAGAGACATCCTCCTTGCTCGAGTAACATAAGCTCTAGGCTGGAGCTCTAGCCTCGGATCGAATGTTGTGTTCTTCGTCCCTCTCGACTACCACCTACATTGCGAGAATGCAGGTGGTCTACTCGTCTCGATGCCTTGCTCAGTCTAGGATTACGCGGTATTACCGCTCATTAACATCGGGCACTCTCAAATAAAATGGTGCGAGGATCCACATTTAAAGCGAGGCCGATCCACGAACTCTACAACTCGAATGCCATTTTCCACAATATTTGCATTCAACTCGATTTTGTGGAACATTATCAACCTTGGCCATCGAGGTAGCTCGAGAGCCCGAAGGTCGATCATGTCTAGGTGAATCAGAAGTAGCTTTATGTCGGCTGAAGTCATCTCTAAACTTCTTAGATGTGGAATGGAAATTCTTACCCGACGGTCTTTACGAGTGTCTCTAGCATACATCTCGGCTTTCTTTTCTCTTTCCCTTTCTCTTTAGCTTTGCAAGCTCGCTTCGACTAGTGTCACAAACTCTTTGATCTCAAGAATGCCAACTAGCAACTTTAAATCTTCATTCAAACCGTCTTCAAACCTTTTAGCATAATGGCTTGGTTGATACACACTCCAGAGCATATCGGCTCAATCGACAAATTTTCGCTCATATTGATCCACGGTCATTTTCCCTATTTCAGTTCAAGAAATTCTTTTCGTTTTGGTCGATGAACCTCGGTGATATATTTCTTACGAAATTCATTACGGAAGAAATCCCATGTCACTTTTCTCTTGGAACCAACGATACTAGTGTATTCCACCGGTGAGCGGTGTCGAAGTAAAGATATAGATGCAGAGTGCGAATAGCTCATCAAGTACCGAATAGTGTTATCAAGCCACATTTCATTTCGCTCGCATCATCATTATCATTAGCCTTGAATTCCTCGGCCCTAGATTTCTGATTTTATCAATAGGAGGCCTACTAGATCCTATTGGATCTATCATCGAAGTCTTTGAAGGTCGGAGTTGGATTATTCGGGGTGGAGGTTGTTGTACAACGAATTATTCGAACAAATTGGGTAAACCATTCATTCATCATTTGGTAGAAGGCTTTTTAGCCTCTCCCGTGGTTACCCGTGTTGGTTGAGAGTCTAATGGCAGCGATCCATGTGCTTGACCAGGTAACACTCTCCACATCATCATTCTGACTCTATCGGATCGAAATCCATTTACTATATAAAATACAATTGAAATTGTCGAAGTCACCACACTATCACATATAAAATTCAAAGGCATGTATAGCTAGACTCTTACATTACTCTGATGAGTCCTAGAATCGACTAAACCGTAGCTCTGAACCAATAAAATGTAACACCCTAACCCGTATCCGTTGTGGGAGTAGGGTTCTGATAATACAAACCTCAACACTCATCAAAAAGGTTTGTGGAAGGGTTCTCGCCGATAGCCGCGCCTTTGACAAAGTTGTTGAGAAAGGAAGTACCTTTTGTTTGGACAGATAAGCAATAGGAGAGCTTTGAGAAGCTTAAGAGGGTCTTGACCAAGCTCTTGCTTTTGATTCACCGAGGATGGGAAGGATTTTGTGGTGTATTGTAACACTTCCCATACAGGATTGGGATGCGTGTTAATGCAAGATGGGAAGATAGTTGCTTATGCGTCTCGACAACTAAGGCCACATGAGGTTAACTACCCGACGCATGATTTGGAATTAGCGACAGTGGTCTTTGCTCTTAAGGTGTGGAGGCACTATCTCTATGGAGAAAAGTTGGTAATCTACACAGACCACAAGAGCCTTAAGTATCTACTGACTCAGAAAGAGCTGAATCTGAGACAACGAAGGTGGGTGGAACTATTGAAGGACTATGATTGTTCAATAGAGTATCACCCGGGCAAGGCAAATGTAGTGGCGGACGCCTTAAGTCTAAAGGTGGTGTCGGATCTAAGGGCGATGTTTGCTCATTTGAGTTTGTATGATGATGGAAGTCTGCTGGCAGAGTTGCAAGTTAAGTCGACATGGCTGAATGAGGTAAAAGAAAGTCAGTTAATGGACGAGGATCTAAGGGTTAAGTTACGGCAAGTACAGAATGGAGAGTTGGAAGATTATGGCATTAATGATGAGGGAGTATTGTGCTTCAAGGGTAAGGCCTGTATGCCAAAGAATGAAGAACTTAGGCAGAGAATTCTTCGGGAATCACATAGTAGCCCTTATGCTATGCATCCTGGAGGCAGTAAGATGTATAAAGATCTAAGGGAACAGTTTTGGTGGCCTGGTCTTAAGCGAGAAGTGACCGAATTTGTTGGCAAGTGCCTAACGTGTCAGCAAGTCAAGGCTGAACACCAAGTTCCGTCAGGGTTGCTTCAGCCGATTAAGATTCCGCAGTGGAAGTGGGAGAGAATTACCATGGACTTCATTAGTGGGCTTTCCCTTACGCCTACTAAGAAGGACTCGGTATGGGTGATAGTGGATCGGTTGACAAAGTCCGCGCATTTTATTCCAGTGCGGGTTGACTACTCCTTACAAAAGTTAGCGAGGTTGTATGTAGCGGAGATTGTGAGGTTGCATGGAGTGCCGATGTCAATTATCTCGATAGGATCCGAGGTTCACGCCTCGGTTTTGGAAAACTTTACATCGTGCTTTAGGCACTAGATTGGATTTCAAGATGACTTTTCATCCACAGTCGGACGGCCAATCTGAACGAGTGATCCAAGTACTAGAGGATATGCTGAGAGGCTGTGTGATAGACTTCAGAGGAAGTTGGGAAGAATATTTGCCTCTAGCGGAATTTGCATACAATAACAGCTATCAGACAAGTATCCAGATGGCACCATAAGAAGCACTGTATGGTCGAAAGTGTCGGACTCTTACATGTTGGACAAAATTCAGAGAACGTCAGATTTTGGGTCCGAAAATTATGGCAGAGTCTGAGGAGAAGGTTAGTGTAATTCGAGCTCGATTAAAGGAGGCATCTGATAGACAGAAGTCATAGCGGATCTCAAATGAAAGGAAATAGAATTTGATGTGGGAGATCAAGTGTTCCTTACAATTTCGCCTTGGAAGAAGGTGATGAGATTTGGTCAAAAAGGGAAGCTAAGTCCAAGGTTTATAGGGCCTTATCGAGTAATGAAGCGAGTTGGACCAGAGGCATACCAGATTGGAGTTGCCACGAATTAAAGCAGATGCACGACGTATTTCATGTCTCCATGCTACGTCGATATCGATCGGATCCATCTCATGTAGTTCCGGTTGAAGAGGTGGAGCTGAGACCAAATCTATCTTATGAGGAAGAGCCGATTCAGATTCGAACGAGATGTGAAGGTGCTTTTGAGGAAGTCACCTTTAGTCAAAGTGTTATGGCGAAATCATGGATCGGAGGAAGCTTGGGAGCCGTAAGAAGCAATGCGACAAGAATACCCCCACCTATTCTAGCCCGTAATTTCGAGGTCGAAATTATTTTAAGGGGTAGAACTGTAATATCCCGGACTATGGCTTATGCATTATTACTAAATTGTATAAAATAGCATGCCTTTGTGTGTTAAGAATGTGTTGTATGAATTTTGTGAACCTTAGTGCATAGGTGAATGCCTTAGAAATTATTTAATTTTAAGTCTAAAAGAGGGAGTTAAGCTCGATAGGCCTTAAGAAAATAAATGGGGAGTTATGACACACAAATGGGCTTGGTTAGTGGCTTGGAGGCCCCACTTAGGGCCTTAGTAAGTGACGCCTGCAAGCCTGGGTGCAAGGCCTAGGTTCGAGTCACAAGGAAGCAAAATAAAGAGTTTAATTTTGTTGCTAGGAGAAGAGGTGTTGACTGACAATGGGCACCGAGTGGAGGTGTGTAGATTAAGTTAAATTTCCTTTTAAAATTCGGTCGATGAGGATAAATGATGGATTAATTTTATTATTAATCTTAAATAAAGTGATAAGAAAAAAAGGTGGAATTGGAGGAGGATAGTGTTGGCGGCCAGAGGATTCCTTGGTGACCAATTTCATCTTAGCTTAATTGCTAAAGGGAGGTTTAGAGGTTCTTTTGGTTCTTCTTTCTTTCTCTAGTATGTGCCAAAACTTATTTCTTTCTTCACTCAACTTATTTGTGCCGAAAATTCTTAGGAGATTCAATTAGCTCTCTCTGATTTCTTCTTCCTTTCCTTTTCATTTGACCAAAATCGGATATTCTGTTCTCAAAAAACCACCATAGCCGAATCTCTCCAAGCCCCATATCCCTCTCTTTTCACTCTTGTTGAAGCCGAATACACAAGTGACTCATAACTGACTATTCTCTAAGCCTCAAAGCCGAATCTACAAGGGTGGTTTAGTTTCCTGAAGGTGCACCATAGGCCGCATGTTCCTTAGTGATTCGGTAAGTTTCGAGATTTCTTTCCTTTACAATTTCTTCCTTTCTTTTCATCAAGATCTAACCCGAATCAATTGTTTATGCCTATCAATTTCTCCTCTTTATCTCTAGAAGTGAACTCTGCTTTACAACAGCCGGCGCCGATTTTGGAAAAGCCAAGGTGAGTTGTTGATGGTAGGTGGTCGAATGGCCCTTTTTCGTTTTTTTTTTTGGCCAAATGCCATATGGGCTAAGTTAATTGTGATTTTCGGTTTGTTGAATAAATGGAGGATGGCCGAATGTAGGTGAAATTGAGGTGACTTTGGCTTTTAGGAGAAAGTCACGTAAGTAAGTCGAGGTTTCGGATTTAAATCTACAAGGTAAGTGGACATAATAATCGCCAAGGCAATAGTTAATGTTTTAGATCTATTTCATGTTTATTCAAAAGTCTAAACTAACCAAATCAAGTGACTTAGTGTTAGCCGATTGCAAGGAAGGACGACTACAAGTTTCGTGATTTGTTAGTAGTGAAATCGACAATAAGGTAAGATTTCGGTTTCGTTAGTCCTTCGATTTAATTAATTAGCCGAATGGCTTTATGCTAAAGTGTTTAAGGTTGGCGAATATAGGGATTAAGGGTCTAAAAGTATTAGATCGGGTTCCGGATTTCAATAAAGTGCTAATAAATCGGTGTCAAAATTTCACACTAAGCTTCAATTAATTTATGGTTATGCATTAATATATGTGTTAATAAAATATGTGTGAAGTGGCTAAAAGTACCATGCAATGGTACGAACGTAAATACTCGGTATGTTTACCCACCCTACTATGGTAGGTTATGATCTATTATGGCACATATGTTAATAATGATAAGAATGTGAAATAAAGCATGTTATTGCATGATATGATTGACATGGGGCATATGGGTGATATGTAAAGGGGAAGTGAATTGGTGGTTTAATACCCCAATATCTGAATGTGGTGACTTATGTCACAATATCCGAATGTGGTGACTTATGTCACAATATATGAATGTGGTGACTTATGTCACAAAATAATTATCTGGTGGCTATGCCACGAATTTTATAAGGGCGATGAGCATGTCGACCGCATCGATTGCCTTCAATGGTGTGTAGCGGATGGAGGGTTGACTTAGTAGTCCCCACGGTGTGATGGCTGGTACGGGTGATGTGTAGCGGATGGATACTTAGGCTTGGGTTCAGTTTGCATCATTAAGTATATGTGCTATTATGTATGAATTGATATGCCCGAATTAATTGAGACTTATTTTGGTTGTATACATTGAGTCTGCTTGACTCACCCCTGCTAGGGATTACTTTTCGTGTGACGCTCATTAATAGACCGGTCGGCAGGAGCTTAGTGGTGGCCATGCTCGCTCAAGATTTTATTTTATTTTGGACTTGTTATATTTTAAGTATTTTGGATTTAATTTGGGTTTTGATTTGATGTAATAAGGCCTTGGTTTGAACTATTATGCATGCATATTTAATTATCTAAGTATGACTCGATTTTAATAATTCAAAGTTAAAGTCCATTTTTCTTAAGTATAAATATTAAACGTTTTGACACATAATCAACACGAGTTTTAAAATTCGAGCCCAACCCAAATCAACTGTTTTCAAAAACACGCAAAATTTTAGCAAAGTTTCAAATAAGAATCGACTAGTTTTTCCTAGAAGCATGCTAGATCCGGTCAGGGCTTGTGGGCCGGGTTTGGGGTGTTTCAACCATAACCATCCATACCATAATACAATGACCTAATTTCATTTTAAGGCCTTCTCATTCAATAGCCAACTCAATTAAGCACATTAACATATAAATTGTCACTTTTACCTTTTATGTGATTTAGTCATTTTCTCAAATTAAGCACACACACAATAAAATTAATTCGCGAAACTTTCAAAAATGCTTAATCACATATTGCAAGCACAGATAATAATATTAAAATATTTTTTTGAGTCGGATTTGTGGTTCCTAAGCCACTATTACGACTAGGTTCTAAACTGGACTGTTACAAAATTGCTGAAGCTCTCAATTGGGGGTTGTTTTGTAAGAACAGACCGAGTGTAGATGAGGAATTAGTTCGTGAATTTATGCAAATTTGACCTCAAGCGAATTAACAAAAGTTTCTATTTGAGGAATCAAGGTACCAATAACCTCAAACGTTATTAATGAATTCTTTGAATTACCTGATTTTGAAGATGATGAATATTCTTCCTTGATGAGAAATATTGAGCCTGAAAATCTGCAAGAAATTCTTGAGGAACTTACAGTTCCAGGTTCTAAGTGGACTGTGTCAAAGCAAGGAATTCACACTTGTCGCAGAGAATATTTGACACCATTAGCGAAGTTATGGTTATATTTCATTCGATTCAGCCTTATGCCTATTTCACATGGGACTATAATTTCATTAGAGCAAATTGTCTTATTATACTCAATTTTAATCGGAAAGACCATTGATGTGGGAAAAATCATTCTGAGAGAACTTTAGAATTGTTCCGCTAGACGTTCTAGCCCAGCTTACTTTCCCTTTATGATAATAATTTTGTGCTTGAGAGCTAAAATTCTTGCAAACGTAAAAAAGACAGGTTGTAGCAGGGCACAATCACATATTGGGACCTTTACCGAATAGCCAGAGATTCCATTCTCCAGTAACGAGTTGAAGAGAGAGAGGATCTCGAAGAAGAAGAAGATCCCATTGAGACCGAACCAATGCAGTCAGTTGAAATCCTTGATAAGGCAGAACCAATGGAACCAACAACTGAACCTGACATGACAACCTCAATGTTCAGAACTCAATCGCCTTTCCCAGATCTTTCAGATGAGCTGGTAAAAGTGATAGACATAATGCAACATATGCAGTGGTAACAACAAGCTTACTGGAGATATTAAAAAATACGGGATGACTGAATGATAAGTGCTCTTACAAGAATATATAATGACCCATTTATTTTTCTGCATGAGTTTCCAGATTTCATATTTGAACCATGGAGTCCACTATCGAAAAGGGAGCGAAGCGATTCATGCAAAAACAAAGATGATGGAGCAAAATATGAGTCAGATTCTGAGGGATCTACAAATAAATAAAAAGGGGGGATCTTAAATTTATTTTATTTCGTTCTTAGGTGTGTAACACCCCAAACCCGACCCAGAAGTTAGGCCCGAATCTGGTGTGTCACAATGAAGAAAACGTATAAAGGATCTTGTGATTCATACTAAAATAGGTGTAATTGAAGAAAACAAGTTTGATTAGAAATATTTGATAAAAATACTACTAATTTCGAAGGTTGATTGATAAATCGATAATTGAAATAGTGAGTTTTAAAACCGTGACTTTTGAAAATATCGTTGATAACTCGAAAGAAAATCAGGGTTAAATTATTTGCAAAAGCTTGTATAAAATTCATTTGTCAATCAATTTAGAAAAAATGTAACCCCCCAAACCCGGCCCAAACACTACAACCGGATCTGGTATGTCACTAAGGAGATTTTAATAAAACATGTCGCATTTTTGGAAAATATTTTCCTAAAGTTTAACCTTTTATTCGAGAAAAATTTAATAGGTTGATAATTTAGATAAGCTATAAATTCTATGAGATGTTTCTATGAATTAAACCACAACTTAAATACATACCTTAGAAAAAAAAATGTAAACTTAAAATGTCTGATAATAATAATAAAAGCCCAAAATTAAAACTGAACCGAAATATAAAGCTAATAAAATTGTGGCCTTATTACATTGAAATTTAAAACCCATTAAATAAAGATATAAAATATTAAACTAAATTCTTTTGCTGAATCTAAATGTTCTTTTGCATGGCCACCTTGCGCTCCTCTCCAGTCCGGTCTGAAGCACTAGGTGCTACCTAAAAATGTTAAATAATAGGTTGAGTCGTGAGACTTAGTGTGCAACCCTCATGCAACATTAGATTTGGGCCTTAGCCCCACAGAGCAGAATAACAGATTATATATATATATATATATATATATAACAAAAATTATGCAAGCCCAACCCAAATCCTAGGTTTCCATTCGCTACACGCCACCCTTACTCGCCATTCACACCATTGGGGATTTCTACAATCAACCCACATCGTCAAGACGCCATTGATGGCGGTCATGTCTCATCGTCGATCATGGCAATAGCTACTACAATGCATCATGGCAAAAGCCACTACAATGCATCATGAAAAAGCCACTACAATAGATCATGGCGTAAGCCACTATACGTAACACTTCCCTTTCATCAAACCCAACCCGTGCAATCACGTAAATCGCATACTTATAAAACATATCATCTTAACAGAACATTCATCAAGATTGACAGAGATCACTAACGGTGATTCGCTTACCCTCCTCGGTTTCAATGTTATGCCGGATTTCGCATTTAATGTAATATAAGCAGATTTATTAACACATATTAACAAACAATCTAATGGTGTGAAAAGTTACACACCTGATATCGCGTAGCTTTACACCCTTAGTCAATATCCTTACTATCTGGATCTACAACACTTAGTCTAAAACCTTGCTCAAAATCCGGAAGAATGCAAGGATAAGGCCTCTCATATATTCGGCCAAGGTTAGTGCTTTACCCAATTTATACATTTAAATTAACAGATCTCCTTACCTTAAAATCCCGAAAGTAATTCGATCCGAGTGCTACTAAACTCTGGCTTAGAAATCTAAGCGATTGGACCCCCTTTAAATCCCGGAATGCTGCAAATGAGAGAAAACACCCGATTAGTTAACCATATAGCTATTCGGCTAAGATCTCTAAAAGCCGGAAAAAGATTGAAATCTCACGAATTGACACTTACGTTTACAAATGGTTTCGGCTACCCCTTGCAGGAAGATTCGGCAATCACAGCAGAAAATTGAAGCGTAGGGGATTAGAGATCTACAAATTTCAACTTTTAAGAAAATCCCAAAAAAGATGAACAAGAGGAAGATTTTGGCTATAAGAACAAGCAAGAGTGTAGTTTCGGCTTTTAGTGAATGGGAGAAGAATAACAATGGAGATCAGAAGATTCGGCTAACAGGAAATTTCAAAGAAAGAAGAAAGGGTGAATGAGGTGGTGATTTTCAGCTTTTTGAAAGAAATTTGACAGAAATTGTGGAGGGAGAGACTGAGAATTTCAGCACAAAGAATGAAGAAAAAGTAGGGTTCAAATGCCGAAATTGATGAGCTATTCAACCTATTTATAGAAAATTCGGCACCCCTTATGGCTATTAGAAATCGATTTCTTTAATCCTCTAGGTGATGAAATTTCGGCCAACTCTGCTATCAGTAGATAGCTCCTAATTTTTCTCCTTTTATCTTCCATATTATCAACTATATTATCTACATTATCCTATTCACATAAATCCTCCTCTTTTTGAGCCTTGTAGCCATCCACTCCACCTAACCCTAATGCCAAAAATTAGCTAACTTGAATCTAAGGAATTAGGCTCCTTGAAACTTAAATTTGGGCCCCTAACTCCCTGGTGTGGCGTCACCTCCTTGTTCCCTAAGTGGCGCTACTGACCACTGGGCCACAAGCCCATTTTGATATTTTAAACACAGGTACTACCTTTTATGTCTAATAATGCCCAAACAAAAAATTTTAATCAAGGCCTCTACCTAAGCCTGAGCCTAATTTAGACCCTTAATAGTTAAATTAACACTTTAAACATATACACACACTAAACGCATAGGCCCAAAAATTCAGTATGTTAAATTCTACCCTCCTTAAAGAAATTTCATCCTCGAAATTTCCAATTAACTAGTAATCATACTACCTAAGTCTCACCACTATGCTTCCACTGCACACTCTAATTCTAAAGCCAAAGTAAACACTTAGTATACTATGGTAAGATACGCACCATTATTCGTGATCAGAGCATCTCTATCCCTTGGCGATGTCTTGATAGACCAAAGTCGGTCGCCTCACCTCAACATAACTCGCACCTCTACCGATGCTCCACGATCGCGTTCATTACCAACATTGCCCTCGGCTTGTCCATGGCCCTTTGGTGGTTCTTGACCACCTCTCCTAACTCGATCAACCTCGCCCCACTGGCCGTGCCTACTCCACTCAGAGATGCACCTTAATCATATGTCTGTGGATCCACACCTAAAGTATCCACTGATTTTCATTCTGCACTCCCCATAATGTGCCTTCCCATATGAGGGACATGATCGATTCTGGCCTGTCGGAGCACGAGCTAGCCCATCAGACCTAGGACTTTTCTAAAAATTCCCGGATGATTCCGACGACCCAAAATTCCTCTTATTCCTATTCCTATCCTTATCCTTGTTCTGTTTCTCAGTTTGCTTAACCTCCTCAGATATCTTAGCTTTCTCAACCAAAACCACAAAGTCCCCTTCTCGATGCGGTGCTACTAATACCCTCAGCTCATCCCTTAATCCATCCTCGAACCGTATGCAACGCTCATAGTCAGTCGCCACAATCCCCCGAGTGTAACAGCTCAACTGCAGAAACTCCACCTCATATTCAGATACAGACTTACTTCCCTGTACCAAGTTCAGGAATGCCTTTCTCTGTGCATCCACATAATTGGCTCCGATGTACCTTCCTTGAAACGACTCCTTAAAGATGTCCCAATCAATACGATCTGCGGAAGTACCCTCCTTCACCGTGAGCGACCACTGGTAGGCCTCGTCTCAAAGAAGAGACACGACCCCCTTCAACTTCTCCTCCACAGTGAAGTCAAAGTCATCCATTATGCGCTCAATTGCCTCTAACCAATACTTAGCTATGTTAGGGGCCACACCAGAAACTCCCCTAAACATCTCCGCTCTGTTGGCACGGAGTCGTTTAGACACAGACTTCCGAGCTCCTAAACTGCGGCCTACTCCACCACTCTTTTAAGGACCCGCAAAGATCGCTCGAGACATCGTGATCATCTCCACCCGCTTGGTCCTAAAATTCCCCTCCACAGCTGGCAGATCCGGCATCTCATTTCTTGACCCGTGGCTAGACCCTCATGGTTCGTATACCATCATCCTATCCCTACCATGACCACACGGCGGACGCCCACGACCCTTTGTACTCATTCTTCCGATTGGCATTTATCTCGATTAGAAATTTTATGAATTATTAATTCTTCCCACTTATTAACCATGAACAATCTTATGTAAAATCATTTCGATAGTAGTTCTTTCCAATTTGAATTATATCTACGGGTTTAGTTCTCAAGTCGATACTTCCTAGTCCTAGAGTTCACCTTTAGTCAACATTTAGCACACATCAACCATAAAAGTAGCCTTATAAACTTACATTCGTCGCCTAGGGATATTTGTGTCATTTCACTACCCTAGGGTATTTTCGTAATTTTACCTACAGCGGTATTTTCGTAAATTTTCAAAATAAGGGATTTTAGTGATTTTACAATATAGGGGTATTTGGTAATTTTGCAATCCGGGGGTATTTTGGTAATTTTGTAAATCAGAGGTGTTTTAGTCATTTTACAAATCAGGGGTAATTTAGAATTTTTTTTACAAACTAGGGTACCTTGGTCATTTTCCAAAACCAGGGAAATTTTTACGAATCAAGGGTAATTTGGTGATTTCAAAACTAGTGTTTACTTTAGGATTTTAAAAAACAGGTGGTGGTCCTTTCGGTTTTAATTATAAGTTTTGGCCTCGTCAACACGCCCTCATGGTTTGGGTGAATGGTCACTACGCACTGTAGAATTTCAAATAAGTGGAGGTGAGTCACTAGGACTGCTTAAATACCAAGCTCTCCCTGTATCCACTCCTAGACATGCGTATGCCTGTTGCCACACCCTAACATGGCTAAGGTGAATAGTTACTATGCACCAGGTAGGATTCTAGTGAAGAGGAGTTGAGTCACTAGGACTACTTAAATACCAAGCTCTCCTTGAATCCAATCCTAGACTTGCGTATGCCTATTGCCACACCCTAACTCAGCGGTTAGTTCACAGGATTTGTTTGGATAAATTAAGTCTTATGAAATTTATAAAGTTGTTTAAACTAGGCCTAAAGTCCATCAACGTCTAGCTAAGATAGTCTACATCCTTTAAAGCCCATCAAGCCCACATACAGATATATATATATATATCACATAGTGTGTTCAAAGTACTTACTCGCGATTTTGGTAGTGAGGTGCAAGTGCCATGCCGAGAAAACAACCTCAGATTACTTATAAACATGCATGTTTCTAAAACCCATCTTTAGAAAACGTTTTAAGCCCAAAACCCCAAAGACGAGTTTTGAATCGGGCTTTGATACCAATTTGTAACCCCCCAAACTCGGCCCAAACGCTACAACTGGATCTGGTATGTCACTAAGGAGATTTTAATAAAACATGTTGCATTTTTGGAAAATATTTTCCTAAAGTTTAACCTTTTATTCGGGAAAAATTTAATAGGTTGATAATTTAGATAAGCTATAAATTCTATAAGATGTTTCTATGAATTAAAAATCAAAATTTAAATACATGCCTTAGAAAAAGAAAGTGTAAACTTAAAATGTCCGATAATAATAATAAAAGCCCAAAATTAAAAGCTCGAACCAAATATAAAGCTAATGACTCGTTGCCTTATTACATTGAAATTTAAAACTCATTAAATAAAGATATAAAATAATAAACTAAAGTTTTTTGCTGAATCCAAATGTTCTTTTGCATGGCCACCTTGCGCTCCTCTTCAGCCCGGTCCGAAGCACTAGGTGCTACCTGAAAAATGTTAAATAATAGGTTGAGTCGCGAGACTTAGTGTGCAACCTTCATGCACCATTAGATTTGGGCCTTAGCCCCACGTAATGTAATAACAAATTAATATATATATAACAAAATTCGCAAGCCCAACCCAAATCCTAGGTTTCCATCCGCTACACGCCACCCTTACTCGCCATTCACACCATTGGGGATTTCTACAATCAACCCACACCGCTACATCGCCATTGATGGCGGTATGTCTGCTCATCGCCGATCATGGCAATAGCCACCACAATGCAGATCATGGCAAAAGCCACTACAATGAGATCATGGCAAAAGCCACTACACAGAACACTTCCCCTTTCATCAAACCCAACCCCGTGCAATCACAAAAATCGGCATTCTTATAAAACATATCATCTTAACAGGAACATTCACTGAAGAATGACAGAGATCACTAACCTGGTGATTCGCTTTTACCCTCCTCGAAGTTTCGAACGTTATGCCGGGATTTCGGCATTTAATAGAATATAAGCAGATTTATTAAAACATATTAACAGACAATCTAATGGTGTGAAAAGTTACACACCTGATATCACGTAGCTCTACACCCATAGTCAATATCCTTACTATCTGGATCTACAACCCTTAGTCTAAAACCTTGCTCAAAAGCTGAAAGAACGCAAGGATAAGGCCTCTCCTATATTCGGCCAAGGCTAGTGCTTTACCCGATTTATACATTTAAATTAATAGATCTCATTACCTTAAAATCCCGAAAGTAATTCGATCCAAGTGCTACTAAACTCTGGCTTAGAAATCTAAGCGATTGGACCCCCTTCAAATCCTGGAATGCCGCAAATGAGAGAAAACACCCGATTAGTTAACCATATAGCCATTCGGCTAAGATCTCTAAAAGCCGGAAAAAGATTCAAATCTCATGAATCGACACTTACCTATACAAATGGTTTCGGCTACTTCTTGTAGGAAGATTCAACAATCACAGCAGAAGATCGAAGCATAGAAGACTAGAGATCTAAGAATTTCGGCTTTTAAGAAAATCCCGAAAAAGATGAACAAGAGGAAGATTTCGGCTATAAGAACAAACAAGAGTATAGTTTCGGCTTTTAGTGAATGGGAGAAGAATAACAATGGAGATAAGAAGATTCGACTAACAGGAAATTTCAAAGAAAGAAGAAAGGGTGAAGGAGGTGGTGATTTTTGGCTTTTGAAAAAGTTGATGTAAATTGTGGAGGAGAGACCGAGAATTTCGGCACAAAGAATGAGGAAAAGTAGGGTTCAGATGTCAAATTGATGAGCTATTCCCCCTATTTATATAAAATTCGGCACCCCCTATGGCTATTAGAAACCGATTTCTTTACTCCTCTAGGTGATGCAATATTGGCCAACTCGCTCTCGCAGATAGCTCCTAATTTTTCTCCTTTATCTTCCATATTATCAACTATATTATCTACATTATCCTATTCACATAAATCCTCCTATTTTTGAGCCTTGTAGCCGTCCACTCCACCTAACCCTAATGCCGAAAATTAGCTAACTTGAATCCAAGGAATTGGGCTCCTTGAAACTTAAATTTGGGCCCCTAACTCCCGGTGTCGTTACGTCCTTGTTCCCTAAGTGGCGCCATCGACCACCGGCCACAAGCCAATTTTGATATTTTAAACACATGTACTACCTTTTAAGTCCTATAATGCCCAAGGTAAAATTTTAATCAAGGCCTCGCCTAAGCTCGAGCCCAATTTAAACCCTTAACAGTTAAATTAACACTTTAAACATATACACACACTAAATGCATAGGCCCAAAAATTCAGAATGTTACAAAAAACCTTTATTTAGAATTTTTAGAAAATTCCCACTTAAAGTATCTCAAGCAGAATAATAAGCACGACAAAACATAAGCAAAATAAAAATATCTCAGAGGCCTTATTACAACTTTAAAAACCCAAAATAATAAAAGTAATGAAATAGAGCAGAAAATTAATTTACTAAAGTTCGAAACATTTATTTCCGAAGTATGGCCTCCACCGAGTCATCCATGGGCCCAAGTCCACATCATGGAACATTACCTACAAGGATTAAGAAAGAAGGGGGTGAGTTACAAGAACTCAGTGTATAATCCCCTTACCGTTGTCCATTGGGCTTGAACCCATTTAGCAATAACTTGGGCCGGAGCCCATTTAGCATAATCTTGGGCCGAATCCCATTTACAAAACAAACTGGGCCTTAGGCCTATAAACATGATAATACAGATAATGTAATGCAACCCAACCCATCTAGCCAATCTCTCCACCCGTACCAACCAATCTCTCCTGTGGGGATCAAGTCAACCCACCCTGTCAATCTCTCCACCTGTACCAACCAATCTCTCCTGTGGGGATCAAGTTAACCCACCCCACCAGTCTCTCTAACTTGCAGTCAAGCTACCATTTATAATGTTTGTGGTTGAGCCACCAGAATCATATGTCAGAATATAATCGCACACCTTAATCACGATGGCACAAAGCCATATTTAAATTGGCACATAGCCATTATCGAATTTGTGGCAATGCCACCGGTCTACTCTTCTCTTCATTCAAGTTTCCCATCCCATGCAATATGTAAATATGCAACAAACATAGTAACTCATGATATTCACAGATACAAACAACAATCATTAATTCAGAGATTCATTTCACAAATTCGGCCCATTATAAAACTTTGCAAAATCGGCCCATTAGGGCAATCTATCAAATCGGCCCATTAAGGCATTTCTATATTTCGGCCCATTAGGGCATTTCGCATTGCAATTTTACCCATCGAGGGTATTTTCGTAATTTCGCAACCTCGAACTTAACTACTAATTTGGGGCATAAAAATTGAAATTGTCCATCTGCGTCACATTGACTAAATTGACAATAACTCAAGCTAGGAAACTTGAAATTTAGATCTGTAAATTTTCCTTGAATCTAGACTCATATATCTTCTTACTAAAAGTTTTCCAGAATTTTTTACTTAGCCATTTAGTACAGTTTATTCATTAAAGATTCCCTTGTTTCACTGTCCAACGGTTCTGACCTCTGTTACCTTAAATTCAAATATCTCACTGTACGGTTTTCATATGTTGCTCCCACTTGTTTCTATTGAAAATAGACTCACTAAGAAATGTGTACATATAAATTATAACTCATAATTCAATTTTACAATTTTTAATGATTTTTCCAAAACAGAACAGGGAACCACGAAGTCAATCAGAACCAGTCTCACTAAAATTTATAAATCTCAAAATATACTAATCCTTTGCTCGCTCTGTTTCTTTTATAAGAAAATAGACTCAATTCTCTTTCAATCAATATCTCCTTCACTTTCTAATTCCCTTTATCTTATTTTCATGATTTTTCTAAATCACATCACTGCTGCTAACTAGAAACTGTTTCATCTCAAAATATGGTTTCCACTACAAACATATGCACACCCGAGTGATCACCGATGCCGGTTTCTAATTTCCTTCGGTATTTCTACTGAATCACAAAACATTTCATACAATTATTCAGAGATATGTGAGATTACCTACCAATTCAAACATGTATTTGGAAGGGTACGGGATTACACACCTTATTCGGAATCTGTAACACGATACTCTCCGCGGCACCTAAAGGTTCAATCGGTCAACAATTAATCCAAAGCCCAATTTACAACTTCAACCAAGTATTGAGATATTGAACCTTGAAGAAATTCCTTACCTTGACAATAATAGATCCACTTCTTTCGATTGGGCGCAAGACTAGAATTGATTCGGCTAAGATGTGGTATTCGTCCAATCCACTAAAATACTACAAATAGAGAATTATCAAAATATGAGGGAGTGTAGAAAAAAACACCATCTCGGTTTATAAACAATATTGTAACATCCTAAAAATATGAGTATCGATATGATAGATGTTTTGGTGCTTAACTTGGGTATAATTAAAATTTTGCATGTTTAATATAGTCTTGAGAAGACTTGGGATTTATTCGGAAGTAGAATAAATTTTAGTAAGGAGTACTTAATTGAAGTGGATCAAGTGACTTTGAGGTTTAAGTAAATTTAAGTGTCAAAACTAGCATAAGATGAGCTAGTAGCAAGGTGGTGTTGGCGCATATATGTTTGCTTGAGGGAAAAGGTTCAATCCTTGAATGTGCATTGAGTTTTGTTTTATTTTGTTTCTCTTTCAATGTGTCGCTCATGGATAAGGATTAGGATGAGTTGGATATCATTTTGGCAAGAAGACCAAAGGAAAAAGGTAAGTAAAAGTTTAAGGAAAAGAATCTCATGATTTAAGGTGATAGGGGGACATAAGGCATGAATCAAGGGCTTTGTTTTGGAAATTTTGAATGGCCAAATTGTCCATGAACATGGACGGCATAGGGGGCTAAGGGGGATGGCCGAATTTTGGTGTTGGTTTGGTAGGATTAGGTGCTTGATGAGCACATTTTCCATTTACCATTTGGTGTCTTAGCAAACTTTTCTCTCCAATTTTCCCTCTCCCTAGCCGAATGTACCATGAGCATTGAGGAAGCAATTGTTGCTTTTGCCATTTCTTCTTTTTGACCATTTCGATCTTAATTTGATCACTCTCTCTAAAACTTTTCTCTTTTCTTTGTGACCGAAACCATATAGCCATCAAAGACCATTTCTTTTCTTCTCTTTTTCTCTTCATTGCCAAATGCACAATTGTCCCTAAACTTCTCTCTTTTCTCTTCTCCCTATTCTCTTTTCCTCTCCATTTTACTTATCATACAAACACATATTTTTCTTTCATCTATCCTCTATGGCTGAATGTTTGTGATCATCATCATAGCCGAATCCTCCATTCTTCATAACATCTATTTTCAATCATTTTCTTCTATTCAAACTTTGGATCATCGGTAAGAATCATTTCTTTGTCTTTTCTTTTGCTATTTGGTCACCTTGGCCGAATGTTAGAATGTCTTGGAAGAGACTTTTAAACCGATTAACCAATCACTTATTCAAATGTTTTCTTTCGTTATTTTTAGTGAAATAGTGGAGGGTCGAATCATCATCTTTTCGAAGAAGTCTTAAAGTCCATTTAAGATTTGATCATAACGTTCAAGGGATTCTTTTGAGATCATTCGGAATATTAAGGTAAGCAAAATTCACTCTTTTAAGCCATTAGTCTTAAGATTTTCGATATATTGTTAGGGCTAATGATCCTTTGTTTATGAAGGCAAACAAGATAGGGACGAAAAGGGTTGTTAATAGTGTTCGGAAGAGGGGTGGTTCTATTATTCCCCCTAAATTCAAGCGAAGGTGTAACACCTCAAACCCGGCCCATTCACTACGATCGAATTTGAAATGCCACTGCGGAAAACATTTGAAAAAGCTTTTGACTTAGAGTTAAAATCCTAAAAAAAAATTATTGTCCCTCGTAAAAACATTGTTTGTTTAAAATTCTAAGTAAAGCTTTATTTGTTACAAATTTCCGGATTAAACCTTTACGTATATACTTTTGGGATGTAAGTTGATAAAATAAAAATCATTTAAAATAGTAAACTAATTGTCAATCCAACTAAAACATAATAAACAACTTCAAATACTTTAAACGGCTCTTATTACAATAAACCTTTACTTAAAAATCTTGAAAAATATAAAATGGTGAATTAATTAAAATCATCTTCGCAAGGGCCACCTTGTATCCACTCCAACCCGGTCCAAGCTTTATGAATCACCTGCGATGTTGGTAAAAATTTGGGTGAGTCAAACAGACTCAGTGCATAGCTATTTCACATGTCTCCATGTATGGGCTTGGCCCATGTCCACACAAATCCACATACAAAATTATGCAATTATGAAGCCCAACCCATCTAATGTCCATCTGTCACACCTACCTCTACAGACTGCACGCCAAGGCCGTATGGCTAATCCACCGATCAACCAAGTGATCCCACATATCCTACCTTGGCGCATCTATCGCACAAGGCCGTGGTGAGCCACCGATCACATAAGTGATCCCACATATCAATTAGTCCACGGTGATGCACACACTATCAACCGCCGAGATGTGGCACCTAGCTAACACCTCCTTGATGAGGCACATATAGACATTTTGGAAAGTGAACATTTTGGAAACCTAAGTAAATTAGGAAAGTGAACATTTTGGAAACCAAGCCAAAATAGGAAACTAAACATTTTGGAAACCAAACCAAAATAGGAAACTAACATTTTGGAAACCAAGCCAAAATAGGAAACTAAACATTTTGGAAACTTGGAAAATCCTGAGTCCCATGCATAAAAATTTTTGGAAACTTAAAATGACCCCAGAATGTCAATTTTAGAGCCCAAAGGGAACTTAGGGCCAAGTGACCCTAAAATATAAAGTACATGAAATTTGACCCAATAACGGACTTGGAAAAGTGGCTGAAGATGCCACCTAAGGCCTTAGAAAATGGCCCACATGCAAAAGGTTTGGGCTTGAGTTCGAGTCACATAAGAAGCAAATAAAATAAGTTTTATTTTGCTTCTAGAAGCCCAAGAGGTGGACGCACAAGCTTGCAAGAGGAGTTTCATTCTCTTTAAAACTCGGCTAATTAAAAGATCATAAGGACTCTTAAGGAAGAGTTTAATTCTCTTTAAAATTCGGCTAAATAGGTGGATAGATGAAGAATTATTCTTTAATTAGGAAAATAAGGAAGAGTGGTGGCCAAGTAAAGGATTCTTGGCCTAGTAAATTCGGCTATAAAAGGAGGGACTAGGGCCATTCATTATTCATTCTCCTCTCTTTCCTCCGCCAAATATTCTTCTTGAGCATCCATTCTTTTCTTCTTTTCTTTTAGCCTCCTAGCCGATTTCCTTCTAAGCCTATTATTCCTCTCTTCTTTCATCTTTGAAACCAAATGCATAAGGGAATCATAGCCGATTGTTCATCAAGTCTCTAAGCGAATCTCGAAGGTTGAAGTGAAGGTGCAATCGATTCCTTCAAATAAGGGTAAGATCCAAGTTTAGTTTTCCATTCTTTTATATTCTAGACTTATTGAAATTTAGAGACTAATTTCGATTATTAATCTTGGCGAATCATGGAAGAAGAAATTCTTTTCCGAAGGTACACCATAGGCCACGTGTTCCTAGTTATTCGGTGAATTTCTGGATTTAAGATCCACAAGGTAAGTACCTAAAAGCATTGACCAAAGCTTGTATGATTATCTAGATCAGTTCTTTAATTATTAAAAGCGAAAACTAACCCATATTGAGATTCAAGGTTGTCCGAATATCAAGTGAAGGAAAACCAAGTTTTTGGATTTGAATAAACACCAAATCGGCATCAAAGGTAAGTCTTTTACAAATCCTACTAGGATTTGGATATCATAGCCAAATAGAATTTATGTTAAGTAATAAAGGATGAATCAAATGTAGGGACTACGGATCTAAACTTTAGATCTAGCTTTTCGGAATCTCAAGGAATCGCTAAACAAATCATGTGTGTACGCACACTAACTTTCGATATTTCATATGGCAATTATTTTATTATGTGATTATACATAAGAATATGAATATGGCTAAGTACCCTAATGTGGTACAAAAGTACTCAGGTACGTTTCCTACTTCTGATAGGATTATGAAATATGTTATTTTATAACATGTGAATATTTGAATGTTAAGCATGATATATATATATTTGGGGCATTCGGGATTTATGTGAAAGGGAAGAAGGTGTTGACTTGGTCTCACCAACGTTATATTTGAAGGTGTTGACTTGGTCTCACCAACGAAGGTGTTGACTTGGTCTCACCAACTGAAGGTGTTGACTTGGTCTCACCAACGTTATATTTGAAGGTGTTGACTTGGTCTCACCAACGTTATATTTGAAGGTGTTGACTTTGGTCTCACCAACGTTATATTTGAAGGTGTTGACTTCGGTCTCACCAACGTTATATTTGAAGGTGTTGACTTTGGTCTTACCAACGTTATATGGTGACTACGGTCACAAATATTTGAATATGGTGTGTAGCGGATGGAGGGTTGACTTAGTAGTCCCCACGGTGTACAGGTTGGTACGGGGGAGTGTAGCGGATGGCTAATTAGGATTGGGTTTGGGTTGCATCATAATTTCATTTTATATGGATCGATGATTTGAACATGAATGCGATTTGTTGAATGTTAGTATTGTGTGCAAGTGAGTCTGTTGACTCACCCGTTGTGGGAATTATTTTCGGTGATGAGCGAAAAGGATGACCGGGCGGTGGACCTTGAGGTGGCCATGCTACATTCGTAGAGATTTTATTTTATTTGGACTTTATTTCTTTTTAGTACCTTTAATTCTATTTTGGGTTTTATTTTATGTAATAAGGCCATAGTGATTATTTTAGTGTTGTTTTAATTACTATGTTACAATTTATGTTATTTAAAGATTAAGTCAATTTTATTTAAAACAAACTCTAAATATTTTGTCAACTGAAATAAATGGATTTTCAATATAAAAATAAACTTGTTTTCAACTCGAGCCCACCCCATAACAAACTATCTTTCAAAACACAGCTTTCAAAGTATTGAATGAATTTTGAACAAGGTTACTTGAGGAACATACAGATTCGGTCCATTCTCGTGGTAGGGTGTGGGGTTTTTCATGGTTGAACGATTACCCATCATGGGTATCCACCATTTTAGCCCTTACTTTGGCTACCATTCACATCATATCACATATACATAAATATAACACATACACACAACAAGAGAACGGTCCGATAACTACGCTTTGTTTTAGCTGATTACTCAATCCCGAACTACTTGTATCTAACACGATGAACGGGTTTTCCTCCTCCCTTAATGCCGATTTGGTCTCCTACCAAATCCCGAAGGCTTTGCTTATTCCTGACGATTAACCCCTTACGGATTTAAATCCCGAAAGCTTTCCTTAATCTAGCTGACTTGCCCCTAAAAGCCATAATCAAAAATAGTCAACACTTAAATACCCAAATTATGGCCCTTGGCCGAATGTTATCGATCACTCACCTTGATGTTCCAAAACCCGATAGATCTCTTTTAAGGCTCCTTAGCCTCGGCTACACACAAAAGAACACATAATCATGGCTTAAAGAATATTCGGCCATCCCTAGGCCTATCCTCATGATTTCGGCACACTAGCAAAAAGAGCTCAAAACCGAATGATAAAGAAAGAACTTA
The DNA here is from genome assembly GCA_025506655.1 of Gossypium rotundifolium. Taxonomy (NCBI): domain Eukaryota; kingdom Viridiplantae; phylum Streptophyta; class Magnoliopsida; order Malvales; family Malvaceae; genus Gossypium; species Gossypium rotundifolium. The sequence continues at coordinate 175,846,695 of CP106724.1, forward strand.
CCACTACACATTGAAAAGAATAAAAGATCACAAGCACGTAGTCGACATCCCCTCCAATAAAGATTCGACTATGGTGTTTTGGCACTTTTAATAATGGAGAGAAATAGAGTAGAAAATGAGGCTATATGTTTCGGCTATGGCCCTTAAAAGAGGGTTGAAATATTCGGCTATCAAAATAAAAGAAGAGAGTTTCCGAAACAGGGATAGGTTAAGCCAAAACACTAAATAAAAGAGAAGAAGAAAACGCCAATGGCTTTAAGGGTCTTTGAAGTTTCGGTCACAAAACAAAAGCCGAAACTAGGTGTCTGTTTCACAAAAAAAAATCGGCACAATGGAGGATTTCAATTTCGACACAAAGGAAATAAAGAAACAAAAAAGATGCCAAGGAAGATCACCCTCTTATTTATACTATACATTTTCGGCACTTAACTCCCCCCTTCCTAGCCGAATTTTGCCAACCAAAGAGACCCATAATTGGCCACTAAAATAGCTCCTATCATATCCAAAATTTTCTCCTTTATCCCCTTAATCAAATAATCAAAATAAAATCACAATTATCATTCACCTAATTTCCTATGTTATCTCTTATCCTATCATATTCCCTTAATCATCTCCTCATTTATCACCTTAATAAAAATAACAATAATCCAACATTAATCCCTATCAATCTCCTATATTATCTCTTAATCATAGCCCACATTAATCTCCTAAATTATCTCTTATCCACCTATTTAAAATAAATGAAAATAAATCCACATTTATCAACTAATCTTAGCCAAAAATTTAAAAGAAAAACAAGCTTATTTCATCCTTGTAAAACCCATGTGCCGTCCACTACTCCCCCTCCCCCTTAACGTAAAAAGGCAAAATAAAAGCCACACATTTTGCTGCCATCAAGACTCGAACCAAGGCCCCTTGAAGCTCCCTTTGACGCAACCTTCCAAGCTCTTAAGACAATGTCCCAAGCCATTTTACCACATGGTTATCTTGTGTCATGCTTCACACCAAATTTCTTTTAAGACCTCCTTATCCAAGCTCCCCTTTTTTTTAATACTTAAAACCAAATTTTCTCCTATAGCTCAGGCCTTCCCTTAGCTTATAACTAGCACCTAAAATACCTCAATCAACACCACAATGACCACACTTATGCAAAATAATTTAATAAAATTTAACCCCTATTTCAGGATGTTACAATTCTACCCTCCTTAAAAATAATTTCGTCCTCAAAATTACTTACTAACTAACAGTTGTACATTCTATCTCACCACACTACGCTCTTGCTGCACACTCTGATCTTAATAAAACCAATATACTTTCTAGGCACATTCTCTAAGTTCACAATCAAGGTTCCATACACTTTCTCTAGCAACATAAAAATGAACTGACCTTAAAAACTATAATGTACTTTTTAACATAATCTTGAATCTTTTTTTTTTCAAACAACCAAACATCTAACCACAACGGCAAACCGTTATCTACCACTTATACCAAAAATTTTTCTTACAGTCCACAGACCCAACTCGAAGTGTTTCACCGATTCCTTTAACCTCCTCCAACACTTCCTTAACTATCTGAGTCAGCTCATCAATCCCAACTCGATCATGAGACCCCGTCTCAGCCACTAGCGATGCTAACGCCTCCTTTCCGGAAATATGCCTCGGTGCCGAAGATCTAGCCCTAGCACCTCGGCCTTTACTACATCCACGACGACCACGTCCCCTAGAACTCATGTCTACTATCGCGATCTAATCGCCTTTAATAAGTTTTATGTATTAGTCTTTGTTCACTGATTACATGAAGAAATTTTATGAAAAGAGGTTTAATAGTAGTTCTTTCGATCAATCAAAGTTTCAGCTCAAGTTCACTATTTTAATTCAGAGAATCAAATTCACATTCATCCATAACATTGACTTCACTATTTTGGGCATTTTCGTCCATTCCCAACCCAGGGGTAATTTCGTCATTTGTCCTACAAGGGTATTTTAGTAAGAAATCGGGGTCATTTTGAAAATCTTTCCAAATCAAAGGCATTCCAAAATCTACAAAACTTGAGGTTATTTTGAAAATTTTCCAAATTAACAGATCGCAAAATTTACAAATCGGGGTTATTTTGGTAATTTTGTAAGTCGAGGTAATTTAGTAATTTTCAAATCTAGGTATCTTGCTATTTCAGTAAAATATGGATTTTGGTATTTTGTAAGGTAAGAAAATCTTATTAACAATCGAGGTAGGATGGAAATTTTATAAACCAAGGGTATTGTAGTAATTTAAAAACCAGGGGTAATTGGGTAATTTTGCAAATCGGGGATTTTTCGGAATTTTTTTTAGTCTAAAATGGTTTTTACAAATCAAGGGGGTAATTTGGTGATTTTAAAACTAAGTTTTTTATAAAACATGTAGCTAGTCCCTTTAGGGTTTTAATTATCGGGTTTAGCCGGTGAATAGGTCCTCTTGGTTAGGGTGAACCGTCACTACGCACCAGGTAGGATTCGAGTAAAGAGGAGGTGAGTCGCTGGACTGCTTAAATACCAAGCTCTTACTGAATCCACTCCTAGACATGCATACAATGGTTGCCACACCCTAACTCGATGACTTAGTCACAGGTTTATTTAGTTGTTCTTAAGTCTTATGCATGTGTTTGAGTGTACTAGCCCTAGGGTTCAATAGCCCTAATCTTATAGTCTACGAGCCCAATTATGCCCATAACATTCACATATACAAATCACTTCAATAGTCGAGGTACTTACTGGCGGACTTGGTCGAGAGACAAAGGTGCCATGCCGAATAAACTGAAAAATTTCGTGAAAATCCATATTTTGAAAAGCCCATTAAAAAATGTTTTGGGCCTAAAACCCTCAAAGTCGAGTTTTGAAATAGGCTCGAAACCAAAATGTAACACCCCAAACCGGCCCATTCACTACTTAATCGAATTTGAAATGCCATCTGCGGAAAACATTTGAAAAAGCTTTTGACTTAGAGTTAAAATCCTAAAAAAATTATTGTCCTCGTAAAAACATTGTTTGTTTAAAATTCTAAGTAAAGCTTTATTTGTTACAAATTTAGGATTAAACCTTTACGTATATACTTTTGGGATGTAAGTTGATAAAAATAAAATCATTTAAAATAGTAAACTAATTGTCAATCCAACTAAAACATAATAAACAACTTCAAATACTTTAAATGGCTCTTATTACAATAAACCTTTACTTAAAAATCTTGAAAAATATAAAATGGTGAATTAATTAAAATCATCTTACGCATGGGCCACCTTGTATCCACTCCAACCCGGTCCAAGCTTTATGCATCACCTACGATATTGGTAAAAATTTGGGTGAGTCAAACAGACTCAGTGCATAGCTATTTCACATGTCTCCATATGGGCTTGGCCCATATCCACACAGTCCACATACAAAATTATGCAATTATGAAGCCCAACCCATCATAATGTCCATCCGTCACACCTACCTCGGCAGACCTGCTACCCAAGGTCGTGGCTAATCCACCGATCAACCAAGTGATCCCACATATCCTACCTTGGCAGACCTGCCGCACAAGGCCGTGGCTGAGCCACCTATCACATAAGTGATCCCACATATCAATCAGTCCACGGTGATGCACACAGCTATCAACCGCCGAGATGTGGCACCTAGCCAACACCTCCCTTGATGAGGCACATAGCTAACATCAAGCGCCAATGTAGCACAAGGCTAACATTAGACCACGTACATAAAGTACACCCTTTCCTTCGATAATCATATCCCAAGTTCCATACATACATATATATCATGGAAACATATCACTTGAACAATTATACATCACATGCCATCACATTTCATACATATATCAAATGTAAATCAACGTCATAAAAATCGAATCGGTTGAACGATTACCCATCATGGGTATCCACCATTTTAGCCCTTACTTGGCTACCATTCACATCATATCACATATACATAAATATAACACATACACACAACAAGAAAATAAAGGCGATAACTATACACCTATTTAGCACGCTTTACTCAATCCTGAACTACTTATATCTAACACGATGAAAGAGGTTTTTCCTCCTCCCTTAATGCCAATTTGGTCTCCTACCAAATCCCGAAGGCTTTCCTTATTCCTGACGATTAACCCCTTACAGATTTAAATCCCGAAAGCTTTCCTTAATCTAGCCGACTTGTCCCTAAAAGCCATAATCGAAAACAGTCAACACTTAAATACCCAAATTATGGCCCTTGGCTGAATGTTATCGATCACTTACCTTGATGTTCCAAAACCCGATAGATCTCTTTTAAGGCTCCTTAGCGTCGGCTACACACAAAAGAACACATAATCATGGCTTAAAGAATATTCGGCCATCCCTAGGCCTATCCTCATGATTTCGGCACACTAGCAAAAAGAGCTCAAAACTGAATGATAAAGAAAGAACTTACCACTACACATTGAAGAGAATAAAAGATCACAAGCACGTAGTCGACAGCCCCTCCAATAAAGATTCGACTATGGTGTTTCGGCACTTTTAATAATGGAGAGAAATAGAGTAGAAAATGAGGCTATATGGTTCGGCTATGGCCCTTAAAAGAGGGTTGAAATATTCGGCTATCAAAATAAAAGAAGAGAGTTTCTGAAAGAGGGATATGTTTAGCCAAAACACCAAATAGAAGAGAACAAGAAAATGCCAATGGCTTTAATTGTCTTTGAAGTTTCGGTCACAAAACAAAAGCCGAAACTAGGTGGCTGTTTCACAAAAAGAAATCGGCACAATGGAGGATTTCAATTTCGACATAAAGGAAATAAGAAACAAAAAAGATGTCAAGGAAGACCACCCTCTTATTTATACTATACATTTTCAAAGACTTAACTCCCCCTTCCTAGCTGAATTTTGCCAACCAAAGAGACCCATAATTGGCCACAAAAATAGCTCCTATCATATCCAAAATTTTCTCCTTTATCCCTTAATCAAATAATCAAAATAAAATCACAATTATCATTCACCTAATTTCCTATGTTATCTCTTATCCTATCATATTCCCTTAATCATCTCCTCATTTATCACCTTAATAAAAATAACAATAATCCAACATTAATCCCTATCAATCTCCTATATTATCTCTTAATCATAGCCCACATTAATCTCCTAAATTATCTCTTATCCACCTATTTAAAATAAATGAAAATAAATCCACATTTATCAACTAATCTTAGCCAAAAATTTAAAAGAAAAACAAGCTTATTTCATCCTTGTAAAACCCATGTGCCGTCCACTACTCCCCCTCCCCCTTAACGTAAAAAGGCAAAATAAAAGCCACCCATTTTGCTGCCATCAAGACTCGAACCAAGGCCCCTTGAAGCTCCCTTTGACGCAACCTTCCAAGCCCTTAAGGTAACGTCCCAAGCCATTTTACCACATGGTTATCTTGTGTCATGCTTCACACCGAATTTCTTTTAAGACCTCCTTATCCAAGCTCCCCTTTTTTTTAATACTTAAAACCAAATTTTCTCCTATAGCTCAGGCCTTCCCTTAGCTTATAACTAGCACCTAAAATACCTCAATCAACACCACAATGACCACACTTATGCAAAATAATTTAATAAAACTTAACCCCTATTTCAAGATGTTACAGAAGGACTGTTTCGGGAATCCGAGACTTTCCACCGGGTTGTGGACCCTCATCCGGTGAAAATCAATTTTTCGAAGTCGTACGTAACCCCGAGACATTATTTACTCGTGGTTCTGAACCTTTGATCGGAGAAAAATCATAAATAGTAGTTGTTCGAGATTCCGAGGGTAAGATCTAGATCGCTTAACATTAGTATAGTTTTATAAGTATTATTGTTCTAATCAAGTGTGACACGTATATAGGTATCGACAAGCGGGAAAGTGTAGTTCTCACCATAATCAGGTGTGTAACTTCACACTTATCTCATGGGTTCTACTATATCGTAAGCGTTAAAATAAAAATTGTAAATCTAATGAAATTGAAAAAAAATATGTTATAATAATACTTTTATGTGAATGCTTGAAACTGAAATTGAAGTTGTGGAAAAATTTATGGATTTGCCCTCAATGGGTTATCTCGTGAAAGAAGTGATATTTTTGGACCATGTGATTATTTTGTTTAATTGGCCAAGTGTGGAAATTGTGAAAAAGGCCTCATGTGATGAATGGGCCAAATTGCGAAGTGTCCCTATGGACCGAATTGTGAAAATATCATTTTATGGGCCAAATTGAAATACGTTGTTTATGGGCCAAATTGAAATACGTTGTTTTATGGGCCAAATTGAAATATGTTGCTTTATGGGCCAAATTGAAATATGTTGTTTATGGGCCAAATTGAAATACGTTGCTTTATGGGCTAAAAGTGATATTAATACATGAGCTAAATGTGATATGAGATGAAATGGGCCAAGTTGTTAGATCGCTAAATGGGCCAAATTGCTATTTTGACTAATGGGCCAAATTGATAAATTGTAATATGAGTTTTATTAAAATTACCTTACAAATGTTTTTTTATGCATTATTATATACATGACTGAATGGGTTGGGATAATTGATGAAGAGAAAAAGGCGATGCCAAAATCTAGATCGGTGACTCATCACGATGGGTTCTCTTAATATTAAAAATCTAGATCTTATAAATGGTTCTACCACAAATATTATAAATGGCCTATTGCCACAAATATTATAATTGGCTTAAAGCACTGCTATTGGTGTGTTGGCGGGGTGGGTTGACTTGATCCCACAGGTGTGATGGTTGGTGCGGTGGTGTGTAGCGGATGGAAAATTAGGCTTGGTTGGGAATTGCATATCACATGCATTATTATTATTTTATATACTTGATTTATATATATATTTAACATTTGCAAAATGGGCTCAAGCCCAATTATATGTTTATATGGTTTTGGCCCAGTGAATACGATAAGTGGGTTACACATTGAGTTCTAAGTAACTCACCCCATTTTTTTCTTACCCCTCTCAGGTAATAATAATTGATGGAGACTTGGGTCGGAGATGACTTCGTGTGGAAGCTATACTACAAATGGTGGTTTATATAACTTTAAAAATTGTTTTAATAATTTTTATTAAGTACTATTTTAATGACGATGTAATAAGGCCTCTTTAATTATTTTCATGGATTTTATTATGCGGATGGATTTTATTATGTTTTAGCTTTCCTAAGTTGGACTGATTTAGTTTTCATAAATGTTTTTCTAAAACTCTTGCATAAAATAAAGGTTTTTCTTAAATATCACTGAAACTTAGGAAATTCTTTTAAAACTCTTCGATGAAATATTTCGACTAAATAAATTTAAAATTTTAATCAACTACTACTCTGTAAATCAAATGATAAACTCTTGTGTTTTTAATCATGGATTTCAAATAAACCTCAATTTTCGATAAAGTCATTCTCTTAATCATTTTGAAGATTTGATTTCCTACATCGTTGATGATTTGAATGCACGTTCAATTTGTGTGGCATGCCAAAATCTGGGCTTAATGCATAGGCCGAGTTTGGGGTGTTACAAATATTAAATAACCAAATAATGAGGGACACTCATTCTGCTAAGGAGAAATAGAATGAAAAGATTTGAATAAAAACACTTGCCCTGTTTAATCAAGAAAGAAAAGTCCAACTTGTAAGATGAAGAAGAGGATGATCAAAAATTCGGTTATGAAAATGTGGATTAAAGAAGAAGGAAGAAAGGTTAAAGAATTTTGTGAAAAGAAATGAAAAGATGGAGAAAGAGAGCTTAATAGTAAAGGAGAAAGATGAATAAATGGCCTAGGAGATTCGGCCAAAGCAAGGGAAATTGGTGTACAATACTGGCTTAGAGTTTCGGCAAGGGAAAGAAGAAATTGGAAGAGTGAAACCTCAAAATGCTATAAGAACTAGCCTCTCAAGCACTAAAATTACCAAGAACTCCTAGAAAAATTAAGCTATCCTCCCCTTATGCCAAAACTGTCCATGCCTTGGCAAAAAGATCAAAATTTACCAACCAAATCTTTCCATAACACTCTCCTCTCTTTGTGCCAACATGTTCCCTATACTTTCCCCTTTCATTTGATTTCTTTCCCTACCTTCATCCTTTCCTAATTTCCTTAGCCACCTTACCAAAATTAAAAAGTCTACCTTGCCTTATTTACAAGCTTGGCCGACACTTAGGGAAATAAGGCAAAAATAATAGTCAAAATTTGCACATTATGGGATTTGAACCTCCTCCCTCAAAGTCCATCATGTGGCACCATATCCTTTTTACCAATTGCTCATTTATGCAAGCACATTACTCATTTATTTCTATAAGCCTTGAAGCTACTTACCATCTCTCCTTAATAGTCTTAAACACAAAAATTTTCCTATGGCCTAACTTGAACCCGAAACTTCCTAGAAACCCCGTAACTTTCCAAAATCACCTTCCTAATAAATCCAACTTGAAATAATGCCGTTCTCTTGTTCTCAAAAATTTTAAACGCTTCCGTGCTCAAGGCCTAATGGGCCCAATCCTATTAGGCCCAATTTCGGGATGTTACAAGGTGAAAACATAAATAAAAATGAATAAGTTGCAAAGTACAAAGTGTGGCAATAGATATATACATGTCTAGGATTGGATCTAGAGAGAGCTTGGTACTTAAGTAGTCAATTTGACTCACCTCCTCTTTTTTAGAATCCCACTTGGTGTATAGTATCTATTCATTTTTAACAATGAGGACATTGTTCATCTTAAGTAGTGGGACCGAAAAATTGAAATTATTTCCTCTCAGAATAAACTTTTCTTTTAATTATGATTAGGATATATTTTGTTCAAAAATTTGAAATTTTGTTAAGTATGCTAAACTTCAGTATGAATAGAATTCTATTATTTTAATAATTACTATGTTGGCTAAATTATGACATAAATGTACTCTTAATAAAGCATGCAAATCATACCATAAAATTTTCAGTTCCTTAAGAAAGTTAGGCATGCATGAAAGTTTAAGTTTCTAGAATTGACTTAGTAGTTTCTTGAGGCAAAATCCTATGAAGCATGAAATGTTGAAAATGATTTAGGCAACTTTTGTTTGGACCGTTTGACCCTTTCAAGCCAACCTTGATGAAATTTTATCCCTTGAAACCAAACTTTGAGACTATATGGGCTAATTTTATTTGAACCCTTGCAATATTTAGCCATCACTTTTCTCTTAATTATCTTTAAATTGTCCCAAACACTAGACTCAGTATTATTCAGAATATTCTTTGAAAATAAGTTTGGGAGAGTTGAAAAGAAGTATCAAATACTCAAAAATTGTAGTACATACAATAAAATGCTCGTGAAGAAAAAAAAAAAAAAAAGAAGAAAGAATAGCATATGTACTTGAAAGAAAATAGATGTACAAAAGAGCATGTGAAAGCAAAATAAGTTGGTGTATTGAAGGTAATTATTCCAAAGGTCCGATTCAAGCTGAGTCTAGGGTTTTTAGCGTACATTTTTCTATCTTTTTCCTACCCCTATCCTAGCCATGTTACAACCCTGTTTAAAAGGCCTATTGATTCAAGATTCTGTGCTACCTACATTAGTGGAGAGAAATTGCTATGTTCAACACATGAAGGCATAAATCAAACTTAATGATTGCATCTTAATCTTAAATAAAGAAATAAAATCAAATTTGTAGGGATTTAACATGTCTTTATTGAGTAAGCATTTATTCTATTTTTACTATCATAATAATAATTGAGATTAATTTGAATGATATGTATACTTAAGTTGCATAAATATAAAAAATCTTGTTCTTGAGCATAAGTATACTAAATTCATAATTTTGGGAAGAATGTTGTTCTGAAGGAATTATTCAAAGGTGTTTTCGAGAAATTCTTTTCATTTTGTGCATTACTCGAGACGAGCAATGAATTAAGTTTGGGGGTGTGGAAACGCAAAAATATACACACTCTTTCTTACCCTTTTTAACTCAAATTCATGCAATTTCGTAGTAATTCTTTTCAAAAAATATATAATAATTATAAAATAATTAAATTGTACTTAAATTATTAACATGTTGAATTTTAATTAATTTTATAATAAAATTTTTATTAATTTTGATTTATTTTCGATAGATTGAACAAATGGCAAAAAATGGCTTGGTAGACACTACTAAAAGCACAAAATCGAGAAGTTATTTTGAAGCATTGAGGCGAATTAATTCTTCAGCCTAAGACGGTCCAAATTATGAATATTAATTCATAATATAATTAATTTTAATTTTAATCCAATTTATTTTGGGTTAAATAATTATTATTAATTACATTATGAAAATAGGGCCAATTGAGCTGAACCGAGAAAACCGATCCAACCGAGCACTGGGCTGCTGAAAACCGTCCCATATGCTAACCCAATCAGCTTGTTTGGCTGATTTTTTGGCTTGCAAAATAGCCCTTGAAGACTCTTTGAATTTGCATTTAAAGGCCTCCACTTATAAAGCTTTTCTAGATTTGCCCCTAGCTAAATTTAGAAAGTTTGAAACCTTCAAACTTGCCACATGTGTGGCTGGCCATGGGGGGAGTCTATGGCTGCTGATTTTTTTTCTAATTTTTAGCAGTCTCTCAACCTATAAATACCCCCTTTGCTGCTCATTTCAATCACACCTCAACACATCTCAAAACCTCTCATCCTTTCAATTCTCTCTCACTTCCTCTCTTCAATTCCCTTCCATTGTTATTCATTTTCTTCCCTATTACCTTGCCAATTTCACCTCTTGAAAAAGAGTCCTTCAACCTCCATTTGGAGCAGAATTCAAGTGTTCGTGGAAGTTACAGTTCAATAAGAACAAGTGGAGATGGAGGAACGGAGCAAACTAGTCAAGCCTCGGAGAAACACCATATTTGATTCTTGTTCCTTATACTTTTAATTTTATTGTTGTTGTTATCAACATGTCTATTAATAATTGTGATGTTGATATGTTTAATTTAATTAATAGGGCTTAAATTTAATTCGTGTTAGGTTGATTAGATTTTGTCCACTTAATTTATTAAAATTGTGTTTGTGTTGTTATATGCATTGGTAAGATGTTTGATTAAGTAAAATCATGACTATGTTATTCTTGCATTACAATTGTAAGGTAAATAATGAATTGATTATTTAAATGGATTGTAATTGTAATTAATTGACACAATACTTAATCTATGAGGTGCCAAACCTCTGGTAGCATCTCATAACACATACATTATAGATCATGATATCATATCAATAACGAACTCGTAATGAAGCGGACTTACGAATCGTGCACATACCCCATAAGGTATCATATCAATCAACCATCTTTTTGACTTTATTAAGAAATCGGGTTATTAAGCATATTACTAAGTAAAGAGTGTGTTAGTTTACACACATTAATCATAAGCCCTAATCCAAAAGAACGATCTAAGACCCTCGATTAGCTTGCTCCTATAATCGGCCAAAAAGAACATTAGGACCAAGGCCATTCGGATACCCCAAATAAACTAAAGGGTTAACACTCAAACCCTTACCTTACGAATGATTTGGTTTCCTACCAAATCCCGAACCAACTGATGGTTCCTTTGACAATCGGCCACACCCTGTTGAAAAGAACAATTAATCCTTGAAGACTTTGGCTTAACGAGACTAAGAGAATAAACCAATGAAACCAACCCTTACCACCACTTACCAACCGATCACTCTCAAGCGGAGGCTTCGCTTGACTGCTTCGAAATCCCGGAGTTCCTATAATAAAATGGTTCCAAACAAATCGATTAACACATTTCCAAACAAATGCCGAATCAACCCTTACCTTGCAAAAATCGACAGAGAATAGGGAGGGAAAGAAATAGGCATTCGGCCTAGCACTAACCTTCCTCTAAAAACCCGATTGGAGAGAAAAGAGAAGAGACCACCCCCTTGCTTGTGATTCGGCCAAGACTTAAACAAAAAGAGAAGGAGATTCGGCTGAGTTTGCTTAAGACTATCAAACAAGGTTCGGCTATAGGTGTTTAACACCACCTATGGTACGGCGTGGGTGGTAAGAGAGAAAGAGAAGGAGTGAAATGGAGATAAGGTTTCGGCAAAGGGTTTTGAGAAAAGAGAAAGAAAGTTTGAGGGGACAAGGTGAGATGGTTTCGGCTCAAGTGAAATGGAGAGAAACAAATGGAGAATTCGACTACAGTTTGGAAGTAGAAGCAAACAAATGCTTACATTTGAATTATTTGACTTGGCACTTTTAATCATCTAAGGTAGCTAAGGGTTAGAAAAAATAATTAGCAATGGTATCTAACGATACATTAGCCTTGCATAACTTGCAACATTATTGTAATTAAACTGTTTCAAGGTAGGAATACATTGTTACCTCACGTAATCTTTTATGTACTTATGAGATTGACTTAATTTTTTAAATTGGCATAGAGATATGTACAAGAGATTATTTTAATTTCATAAGTATGTATGTACATTAATGCATTTGCTTATTAAGATTTGTTTAATTGGTTGAATTGACATAGAGATATAGTCAAGAGATAAATGGATTTTGGTAGGTGAGTATGTTCATAAGTTAGAAAATTACCAAGTTACCGTGAATTTATTCGTAACAACATGAACATGAGTTTAGTAATTCTAAGTTAAGAAATGTAATTAATCTAACACAATTATGTCATCTTGATTAAAATCATCTTTTGAAATCGTGCATTGGAACTTTTATTTTCTCTTTATTTATTTTACTTAGTTAAAATATCTTAGTTTTTAATCACCTCCTCAAATCAAATTATTTTTCTTCACCAAAGTTTTTTTAATTGCATTCATAAGTAATTCTTTTCACAGTCTCTGTGGGTACAATAACTCAACATTTACTTGTCACTTTATTACTTGTTGTGTAACATCCTGAATTTTTGGGCCTATGCGTTTAGTGTGTGTATATGTTTAAAGTGTTAATTTAACTGTTAAGGGTCTAAATTGGGCTCAGGCTTAGGCAGAAGCCTTGATTAAAATTTTCTATTTGGGCATTATAGGACTTAAAAGGTAGTACCTGTGTTTAAAATATCAAAATGGGCTTGTGGCCCAGTGGTCAGTAGCGCCACTTAGGGAACAAGGAGGTGACACCACACCAGGGAGTTAGGGGCCCAAATTTAAGTTTCAAGGAGCCCAATTACTTGGATTCAAGTTAGCTAATTTTTGGCATTCTGGTTAGGTGGAGTGGACGGCTACAAGGCTCAAAAATAGGAGGATTTATGTGAATGGGATAATGTAGATAATATAGTTGATAATATGGAAGATAAAACGAGAAAAATTAGGAGATATCCGCTGAGAGCAGAGTTGGCCAAAATTCCATCACCTAGAGGAGCAAAGAAATCGATTTCTAATAGCCATAGGGGGTGCCGAATTTTCTATAAATAGGGGGAATAGCTCATCAATTTCGACATTTGAACCCTAATTTTTCTTCATTCTTTGTACCAAAATTCTCAGTCTCTCCCTCCACAATTTCTGTCAACTTTCTTTCAAAAAGCCGAAAATCACCACCTCCTTTACCCTTTCTTCTTTCTTTGAAATTTCCTGTTAGCCGAATCTTCTGATCTCCATTGTTATTCTTCTCCCATTCACTAAAAGCCGAAACTACATTCTTGCTTATTCTTGTAGTCGAAATCTTCCTCTTGTTCATCTTTTTTGGGATTTTCTTAAAAGACGAAATTCTTAGATCTCTAATCTTCTATGCTTCGATCTTCTGCTGTGATTGCCGAATCTTCCTGCAAGGGGTAGCCAAACCCATTTGTAAAGGTAAATGTCGATTCGCGAGATTTCAATCTTTTTTCAGCTTTTAGAGATCTTAGCCAAATGGCTATATGGTTAACTAATCGGGTGTTTTCTCTCATTTTTGGCATTCCAAGATTTGAAGAAGAGTCTATCGCGTAGATCTCTAAGTCATAGTTTAGTAACACTCGAATCGTGTTACTTTTGAGATTTCAAGGAAATGAGATATATTGATTTTAATGTGTAAATTCGAGTATTTATTAACCCTTGGCCGAATGTAGGGGAGCCCAAATCTTCGTGGTTTTTCGACTTTTGGGCAAGGTTTTAGACTAAGGGTTGTAGATCCAGATAGTAAGGATATTGACTAAGGGTGTAAAACTATGCGATATCAGGTGTGTAACACTTTCACACTATTTAGATTGCCTGATTAAATCTATTATAAATCTGTAATATTCTGTAAAATGCCGAAATATCAGCAAGGCTGTTGAAAACCCGAGGAGGGTAAAAGCAAATCACTAGGTTAGTGATCCCTATCATTCTAAGTGAATGTTCTGATTAAATGATATGAGTATGCCGATTTTTTGTGATTGCATGGGGTTGGGTTTGATGAAAGGGGAAGTATTCTGTTGTAGTGGCTTTTGTCATGACCTGTTGTAGCGGCTTTCGCCGTGATCTGTTGTAGTGGATTTTGCCATGACCTGTTGTAGTGGCTACGACCATTATCTGACGATGAGCAGCATGACTGCCATCAATGGCGTAGCGGTGTGGGTTGATTGTAGAAATCCCCAATGGTGTGAATGGTAGGTAAGGGTGGTGGGTAATGGATGGAAACCTAAGATTTGGGTTGGGCTTGCATAATTTTTGTTATATATATATTAATCTGTTATTCTATTCTGTGTGGCTAAGGCCCAAATCTAATGGTGCATGAGGGTTACACACCGAGTCTCGAGACTCAACCTATTATTTAACATTTTCGGTAGCACCTAGTGCTTTTGACCTGCCAAGCTAGAGAGGGCGCAAGGTGGCCATGCAAAAGAACATTTGGATTCAAGAAAAGACTTTAGTTCATTATTTTATATCTTTATTTAATGGGTTTTAAATTTCAATGTAATTAGGACACGGGTTGTTAGCTTTATATTTGGTTCGGTTTTAATTTTGGGCTTTTATTATTATTATCGACATTTTAAGTTTACATTTTTTTCTAAAGCATGTATTTAAGTTTCGATATTTAATTCATAAAAGCATCTCATAGAATTTATAGCTTATCCAAATTAACAACCTATTAATTTTTCCCGAATAAAAGGTTAAACTCAAGGGAAATATTTTTCAAAAATGCGACATGTTTTATTAAATTTTCTTAGTGACATACCAGATTCGGTCGTGGTGTTTGGGTCGGGTTTAGGGTGTTACAAATTAGTATCAGAGCCCGATTCAAAACTCGAATTTGGGGTTTTTTGGGCTCAAAACATTTTCTAGAAGTGGGCTTTTGAAACATGCATGTTTATAAATGATAACAGGTTTGTTAGCGGCATGGCACCTACGTCTCCGACCCAAGTCCGCCAGGTAAGTACTCTAAACCATTGTGTGATATATATATGTGGGCTTTATGGGACGTAGGCTAGTTTAATTAGACTTTGATGGACTATAGGCTTAGCTTAAACAACTTTTTAAATTCCATAAGACTTAATTTATCCAAACAAATCCAACTAGTCACCGAGTTAAGGTGTGGCAATAGGCATACGCATGTCTAGGATTGGATTCAGGGAGAGCTTGGTATTTAAGCTATCCTAGTGACTCACCTCCTCTTTTCTGGAAACCTACCTGGTGCGTAGTGACTATTCACCCTAACCATGAGGACGTGTTGACAGGCCAAAACTTATAATTAAAACCCGAAAGAGACCAGCCACCCTGTTTTGTAAAATCCTAAACCCTAGTTTTGAAATCACCAAATTACCCTTGATTCGTAAAAATGTCCCTGATTTTGGAAAATGACCAAGGTACCCATAGTTTGTAAAAAAAATTCTAAATTACCCCTGATTTGTGAAATGACTAAAACACCTCTGATTTACAAAATTACTGAAATACCCCTGGTTTGCAAAATTACTGAAATACCCCATATTGCAAAATTATCGAAATACCCCTATATTGTAAAATCACCAAAATACCTTATTTTGAAAATTTACGAAAATACCCTTGTAGGTAAATTTACGAAAATACCCCTAGGTGATGAACGTAAGTTCGTGAATGCATCTGTATGCTGATTATGAATAAGATTCTTTGAATTAGGGTAGTAGACTTGAGACTGAGTTTCGAGACATGTTGCGAATTCGAAAGCACCATTCTTAAAGCTACTGTTCATAAGATTGTTCATGGTTAATCAGTGGAAGAAAAACTAATAAATCATAAAATTTCTAATCAGATAAACGTCGATCGAAAGAATGAGTACAATGGGTCGAGGACATCCGCCGCGTGGTCGTGGTAGGGGTAGGATGACCGTGTCCAAACCAATAGGGTCTGGCCACAGGTCAGGAAATGAGATGTCAGATCTGCCAGCTGTGGAGGTGTAATATCCCGGACTATGGCTTATGCATAATTGCTTAATTGAATGTGAAAGCATGCCTTTGTATGTATAAATGTGTTCTATTAACCTTAGTGAGTAGGTGAATGCTTTAGAAATTATTTAATTCTAAGTCTAAAAGAGGGAGTTAAGCCTGATAGGCCTTAAGAAAATAAATGGGGGAAATAAAACACACAATTGGGCTTGAAAAAGTGGCCCGGAGGTGCCACTTAGGGCCTCTGGAAATGACGCCACCAGCAGGGTAAATGGGCCAAGGTTCGAGTCGCATGGGAAGCTAAATGGAAGCTTTTATTTTCAGCAACAAGGAGCAGTAGTGGACGGCAAAAGGAGTCTATGGGAAGAGTTTAAGATGAGGTCAAACTCTTTTGGAATTTCGGCTAAGGTAGGAGAAATAAGTGTTGGCCAAATATGGGTCTCTAGGTAGACTAATTTCGGCAGAAAAGGGAAAAGGGTGGCTATTCTTCATTCTTTCTTTTCCTCTGTCGAATTCTCTCTCCCAATTATTCTCCTTTTTTTTTTTTTTGATTCTCCAAAAGCCGAACCTTCAACATCAAACCTATTCTCTTCTTCTTTCTTCAATTCAACCAAAAGCCGAATCTCCCTAGTATTCTCCAAAATCGAATCCCTCTAAGGTGTTAGGCAAGATGCTGTTAATTTCTATAGAGAAGGTAAAGACCAAATATCATTTGATTTCCATTCCTTTCTCTTAGATCTATCGAAATCTAGAACTAATCCCATCAATATTCTTGTTTGCCAAAATTTGGAAGGATCTTTTGGGATTTTCAGTGTGGTCGACCATAAGGAGGATTATTCAAGATTTCAACATCCAAGGTAGGCTATGTGATATTTGGTCATAGGCCATTCTTATGTGACTTAAAGATTAGAATTAAATCTAACCTATGCCTATAGGTATTTCGACACCTTCATAACTAAGTAGCACTTTTCAGGATTCGCAAGGTAGGTGAATCTGATATTCGGCCAAGGCTATAAATAATGATTTAGATCTATTTCATCATTATTCAAAAGCTGGAAACTAACCCTTTAAGTGATCTAATGTTACCCGAATACAAGATAGAAGGATTTCAACGTTTCGGGATTTGATAAATAGTAAAATCGGCACCAAGGTAAGAATTTGATTACAATAATCCTATTAGGATTTGGTTTTATAGCCGAATGGCTTTTAACTAATGAGATTGGGGTTGGTCGAATATAGGCAGTAAAGATCTAAAGCAGTAGATTGGATTTTCGGGATTTGGAGTGAATTTGCTAAGTAAATCAGGTGTGTACTCCACACTATCTCTTAATAGATGTAAGGCAATATTTAATATATATATGTTGTAATAATGTGAATGTGGCTAAGTTACCATGCGATGGTACAAAGTACTCAGGTACATTTTTCCTACTCCTACTAGGAATATAATACGATCTATTATGGCACATAAGTACAACTATAAGAATGTGAATAAAGCATAAGGCATAATTTTTGCATGTTTTGCATGACATGGGGCATATGGGTGATATGTAAAGGGGAAGTGAATTGGTGGTTTTTATACCCCAATATAAGAATGTGGTGACTTATGTCACAATATAAGAATGTGGTGACTTATGTCACAATATATGAATGTGGTGACTCATGTCACAAAATAATTATCTGGTGGCTATGCCACGAATTTTATAAGGCGATGAGCACATCATTGCAAAGAATCGCCTTCGATGGTGTGTAGCGGATGGAGGTTGACTTAGTAGTCCCCACGGTGTGACGGTTGGTACGGGTGATGTGTAGTGGATGGTTATATAGGCTTGGGTTCGGGTTTGCATCATTTATTTAAATGCTATGTGAATATGTATGATGTGATATACCATATCTTTTGAGACTTAGTGTTGATTGTACACATTGAGTCTGTTTGACTCACCCGATTGTGGGAATATATTTCAGGTGATGATCAGTGATGGCGGGTCGGCAGGAGCTCAGCGGTGGCCATGCAAAACTCAGAAACTATTTTCATTTTATTAGTTCTATTTAAGTTTTGAATTATTTTGGGTTTTTATTTGATGTAATAAGGCCAAAGGATTAAATTGTTTATGCATGCTTTCAAACTTCTTAGTATGATACGATTATTATCTAATTAAAGTTAAAAGTAAATTTCTCTTAAATACTAGAGTTGAATGTATTAACATCTAAACAACACGGTTTTTTTTTTAATTTAAGCCCAACCCAAATCAACTGTTTTCAAAATCACATAAGTTTTTGGCAAAGCCCAAATAGACTTTGAAAGGTTTTTCTTTAGAAGCATACCAGATCCGGTCAGGGCTTGTGGGCTTGGTTTGGGGTGTTTCAGTTTGGTATCAGAGCTCGGTTCAAAACTCAGCCTTGAGGGCTTTTTGGGCCCAAAACGTTTTCTTTTGGAAAATTGGATTTTATTAAGAAATGAGCAGGGTTTTCTAGCATGGCACTGGTCTCCTACCAAGTCCACCAAGTAAGTACTCCTAACCTCTTTGTGGTTTGTATGTGGGGATATATAGGGACGTAGACTAGTGGATTAGGAATTAAACCCTAGGACTAGTTTACCCCAACAATTACATAAAACTCTAAGGCACAATTAAACAAACCTGTGACTAAGTTGCCGAGTTAAGGTGTGGCAACCCTTGTGTGCATGTCTAGGATTGGTTTCAATGGGAGCTTGGTATTTAAGCAGTCCTAGTGACTCACCTCCTACCCATTTGAATCCTACAGTGCGTAGTGATGGTTCACCCTAACTAAGAGGACTCACCACAAAGCTAAACTCAATAATTAAAACCCAAAGGGACTAGCCACATTTTATGGAAACCCTAGTTTTAAAAGTCAACAAACTACCCTTTTGAAATTATGAAAATTTTATTTTGGAAAACTTTCTAAGAATTTTAATTTACAAATTACCTAAATACCCTAGTGGTAAACTTACTAAAATGCCCTTGGTTCTAAAATTTCCATGTTACCCTTGATTTCAATAAAATTTCCTACTTTGCAAGAATATCCAAAACTTTACAAAATATCAAGACACCTGATTTGGAAAATTTACTTAAATTACCCCGATTTGCAAAATGACCAAATTACCCCTAACCTGTATAAATGACCAAAATACCTCAAGAAGGAAAATTAACGAAGTACCCTCAAATTAAAAACCTTTAAAAACACCCTTGTTTTGAAAAGTAACCAGGAACCATAATTTGCGAAAAATTACCGAAAAGACCTTGGCTTGAAAAATTACAAAAATACCCCTAGTGTATAAAATTATCATTTCACCCTTGAAATTTTCTCAGCAAGTATTTTAATTTTTGTAAAATATCAACAATCTCTATTTTGCAACATTTTCAAATACCTAATTTAAAAATTACCAAATTCCCAGAGGACAAAATTACGAAAATACCCTAGGTAGTGGAAAACAACGAACAACGACAATTACAACGTTTCTCTGTAATGGACGCAAGTTCATGAGTGTGACTAAATGAATGATGTGAGACCGTATGTGTATGAATCGAAAGAACTAGTTCTTAAAACTATTAAACATAAAACTGTTCATGTAAAATCAGTGGAACAAAACTAATACATAAAATTCTTTAATCAGATAAACACTAAGTGGAAGTATGAATTCAAGGGGACGTGGTCGTAACGTACGTGGCCTTGGAAGAGGCTGAATGACCGTGTCTGAACCTGTTAGATCGGGTCAAGGATCTGAGAATGAAATGACACCAATGCCACCACCAACCGCTGATGTGGAATATCAGGATCAGACCGGGGATGATGCAGTGTCACAGGCGATGCTGTGGGTTTTAGAAAGGGTGGCTGGAGTAGGTGGGGGCATGAGAGCTCGAAAGTCGATACCTGAACGACTCCGAGCCAATAGAGTTGAGGTGTTTCGTGGTGTATCGGGTGTGGCACCGATCTGCTGGATCTTTGGAGGAGGCGACTAAGTGGATTATGGATGAGCTCGACTTAAGCGACGAGGAAAAAGTGAAAGGGTTGGTGTCGCTTCTCCGCGATGAGTCATATCAATGGTGGCTCACGGGCGGGATGGTGCTACAGTTGAGGAACTCACTTGGGAATATGCTAAGGCGGCATACCAGAAGAAGTATGTGGGTACTCATTATATCGATGCTCAGAGGAAGGCATTTCTGGGGCTGGTTCAAGGCAACAAGTCTATAGCTGAGTACGAGGCTAAATTTCTAAGGCTGAGCCATTATGCTCGAGGCATAGTGGCTACTGAGCATGAACGGTGTGTTCGGTTTGAAGACAGACTAAGAGATGACCTGAGGTTATTGATAGCCCTGCAATAGGAGCGGGAATTTACTGTGTTAGTGGAAAAGGCTAAAGTAGTCGAGGGTATCAAGGATTCTGTAAGGCAGAACACTGACCGGAATAGGCAGAAAAGAGGTTTTGGATTATCAAGGCCATCTAGGAATGAGCAAAAGAGGCCTAGAGTTGATGGGCCATGAGGTCGACAAAGTCGCCAGAGGCGAGTATCATACTTGTGATCAGTGTGGGAAGAAGCATTTAGGAGTGTGTTGGAAAAAGACGGAAGGATGCTTCAAGTGTGGGTCTAAGGACCACATGATTAAGGATTATCCTGAGAGAACCGAAGGGGGGCGATCAGTAGGTCAAGGATCTAACCAGGCTGGAAGAGGTGGACAGCAACCACTGCGAGGTTGCGGTTCAACTGGCAGAGGTAACGATATCGGTAGAGGACGAGGAGCAGCGGGCCGAGGTGTTGGTAACACAGAGGCCAGATAGCCGGGTTAGTTTATGCGGTTCATCGAAGAGAAGACGGAGATGCGCCGGATGTCATAACCGGTACGTTTTCTTATTTTGGCAAACCCTATGTTGCTTTGATTGATGTGGGCTCGACCCATTCTTATGTTGCATGTAGTATAGTTGAAACACTAGGCATAGCCTCCGAACTTTCTAGTAGGGAGATGGCGTAGTAAGCCCACTAGGTCAAAGCGTAGTGGTGAATAAGATGTTTTGAGAGTACCTTTGGAGCTTCAAGGAACGGTATTTCCAGTCGATTTAATGGAATTACCTTTTAGAGAGTTCGATCTCATACTTGGCATAGATTGGCTAGTAGAGTATTGGGCTGTATTGAATTGTACAGCCAAACGAATGGAGTTAAGGACCCCTGAGGATGAAGGGATAGTTATGATAGGAGAAAGATGAAACTACTTGTTTAATGTAGTTTCTGCTTTAAAGGCCGATAAGATGGTTCGGAAAGGATACAAGGCATTTTTGGCTTTCATTAGTACTTTAGATAAGAAAGAAGGGGGAGTTAGTGGAGTTAGAACCGTAAGGGAGTTTGTGGATGTTTTTTCGGAGGAGTTATCAGGAATACCCTCGGACGGGAAGGTGGAGTTTGGAATCGACTTCTTCGCCGTGCATGACCCCGTGTCCATTGCCCCATCTGAGAATGGCACCAAAGGAGTTGGTTGAGCTTAAGGCTCGGATCTAAGAATTGCTGCATCGTGGGTTTATCCGACCCGGTGTGTCTCCATGGGTAGCACCGGTCTTATTCAGAAGAAGAAGGACGAAACTATGCGCATGTGCATAGATTATCGTCGATTGAACAAGCTAACCATCAAGAACAAGTATCCTCCGCCAAGATATATGACTTGTTCGATCGCTTAAAGGAGCCACGATTTTCTCAAGATAGACCTAAGGTCCGGATATCATCGCAAGAGGGCCTTAAAAGAAAAAGTTGGTGAATTTTGACACACAATCGGGCTTGGAAAAGTGGTGAAGGTGTCACTTAAGGTTTATGGAAATGGCACGAGTTTGAGTCACTTGGAAAGCAAATATTGAAGGTTTAATTTTGCTTCCCAAGGCTAGGGTGGACAGCACTTGTTTGCTTAGAAGGAAGAGTTTTATTTTATTAAAACTTGTCAAAATAAAGTGATAAATAAAAGATTTTCTCTACTAAGATAAATGAGGAATTAAAGGATGGATTAAAGACTTTTAATTTAATTAAGTGATAATTAATGGAGATTAAATTATCACTTGGGAGAATAATGGCCAAGTTTTGGACTCTTGGTCTAGCAATTTCAGTTAAAGAGGAAAATTGAGACTTTTCTCTCATTCATCCTACCTTGTCAAA
Source organism: Gossypium rotundifolium (assembly GCA_025506655.1). NCBI lineage: Eukaryota > Viridiplantae > Streptophyta > Magnoliopsida > Malvales > Malvaceae > Gossypium > Gossypium rotundifolium. The sequence goes on from CP106724.1 coordinate 175,869,120, forward strand.
TTTTGCTCTCTCTTCCCTCTCTTTGCCGAAATTTCCCTAAGCAAGGACTCCATCTTTTCTTTTCCTCTCTTTTGCCATTGCTAAGTCAAAACCTTTCTCTTTCAATCTCGGATCTCAGTAACTTAAGACAAGGAAGCAAGTGATTAAAGGCTTCAAGGTAAGGTTAAGCCATTCAATTCCCTCTCTTTTCTAGTTGCAGAAAGTAAAAGGCCTAATCCCCATTTTTTGATCATGGCGAATATGCAAGGGATCTCGAGTTTCCACAATCGTTGAACATAAAGATCAAGGATCTAAGGTAAGAACAATTGATTCTTGTTCTTTTAAATCGTTTAATCAAGGCTTAAGAAAATAACCTCTCTTATGTCTATGGTAGAATGTCAAAGGAGGAGTTTGGGATTTGATTCGAGGAAATTAAGGTAAGACATATTCTACCAAAGGCCGGTTATAACTTATTAAAGTTAAATCGGATCTAACATATGAATTTTAGGGATTTGACGGATATTCAAGACAAAAGGGATCTTTCGGGATTTGGAATCTATAAGGTAAGCCTCTAAAATATTACGCCAATGGTTGTAAGATTATCTAGATCAATTCCTTAATTTTTGAAAAGCAGAAAAACTAACCCATATTGAATACAAGGTTGGCCGAATATCAGGTAGAGGAAAAACCAAACTTTCGGGATTTGTATAAACACCAAATCGGCAAAGGTGAGTCTTTTTACAAATCCTACTAGGATTTGGTTTTGTTTTAAGCCAAAAGGGTTATTAATGTGTTTTATTTGGTGGGCCGAATATAGGAATTAATAGATCTAAAAATTAGATCGGGATTCTCGAGATCTCAAGGAACCTATTTAGCAAAGCAGATGTATACCTTACTATCCTTGATATTTTATGGCTAAATATTTTAATATATGATTATGAATAAGAATGTGAATGTGGCTATGTACCACAAATGTGGCAAAAGTACCTGTGCGTTTCCTACTTGATAGGATTGTGAAATATGTTATTTAATAACATGCGAATATATGTATATGAGCGTGAAATTAAAGTTATGCACAATATATATTTTTGGGGCATTAGGATTTATGTGAAAGGGGAGAATAGGTGTTGACTTGATCTCTGCTTGAAGGTGTTGACTTGGTCTCACTGTGAAATATGTTGACTACGGTCACATTGCGGAATTTTGGTAACCGGTTACAATAGTGTCTAATGACACAAGCGTATAAATTTGATTATAGTGTCTAATGACACAATGTATATGGGCGAATGCCTTTGATGGAGAGTAGCGGATGGAGGTTGACTTAGTAGTCCCCAAGTGTGAATGGCAGAATGCGGTGGTGTGTGCGGATGGACCATTAGGATTGGGTTTGGGTTGCATGATAATTTCATTATTATATGGACTTGATGATTTAAACATGAATGCGATTTATTGAATGATAGTATTGTGTGCACATTGAGTGCATTGACTCACCCCATTAATGGGAATTATTTTTTGGTGATGAGCGTGGGACCATGTGATGCTAGGGAAAATTTCATTTAGTTTGGGACCATGAGGTGGCCATGGATTATTCTTTATGTTTGCTTATTTGCTAAGTTTCATGCTAAGAACTATATTGATGTATTTAATTAAATGGGCTTACAAGATTAAATAAATGAGTTTCCAATCTAAGCCCACTCAAAATAATAGTTTTTCTAAAATTTACAATTTTCTAAGTATCAAAATGATTTTGAAATCGGTTTACATTTTAGGAACATACCAGATCCTGCTCAGTGCTCGTGGGCCTAAAAGTGGGTGTTTTAGCTTGGTATCGAGCCAGCTTTAAACTTCTACCTGGGCTAAGGCCCAAATGTTTTGAATTGAGCCCAAATGATTTTCTTTGAAAAATAAGGTGCTTTTGGCATGGCCCTAAGTCTCCAATTCACAATTCACCGTAAGTAACCCCTAACTATATGTGTGATTCTCGTGATTTATATAAGGGTAGAAAAGGCATGGAACGAGAATAGAATGATAGGAACTTGAACCCTAGGATTAGACTACTCAAACACAAACACATAAGACTTAATGTACTAAACCAACCTATGGCTAAGTCAATGAAGCTAGTGGTGTGGTAACCCTTGTACGCATGTTCAGGATTGATCCCAAGAGCTTGGTATTTAAGCAACCCTAGTGACTCACCTCCTCTCGCAGAATCCCACCCCGGTGCGTAGCTTTGGCTCACCATAACTCGTAGAGGCTCGAAGGTGTGGCAACCTCCGCATGCATGTCTAGGAATGGTTTCTGGGAGCTTGGTATTTAAGCAATCATGTGACTCACCTCCCTCTCCACACACGAATCTCGGCTCGTCAAGTAGCTTTGTTCACCCCTACCAAGAGGGCTCTATCATAAGCTAAACATAATGACTAAAACCAGTGGAACTAGCCATGTTTTTTAAAAAAAAGAAGGAAGAACAAAACAACAAACCCTAGTTTTTCAAACTTTTAGAACTTTCCTTTAAATGAGAAAATTATTCTTACAACATTTTCTCGAAAAACTCTTGATTTACTTAAAATTACAAAAATGCCCTTAGCAAAAAAATTACCAAAATGCCCTGGTTTGTAAAGTGTTCAACTACTCAACAACTTTACCAAAATTTCATGATTTCATAAACAATCAAAACCCTAATTTGTAAAATATCAAAATACCATGATTTTGGAAAAATTACAAAATTGCCCCTAACTCACAAAATTACCAAAATGACCCTAATTTCCAAATTTTACAACATCCCCATCTTTGAAGGAACAACTTTCCAAAAGAACCCTCAAAGTTTTACAACTTTTGAAATACCCTAATTCAATAAATTTACCTCGATTTGTGAAAATTACCAAAATACCCTCGAGGTCAAAATTATGAATACAACGCTTTCTTTGAATGAACGAAAGTTCATATTTGTTTGATGGATGGATGAATAAATAGGGATCAGAGGACGGGTCATCGTGGGTCGAGAAAAAGAAGGATTCAAGGGTCCGATATGAATGACAAATACCGTTAATGTTGAAAGCAAACAGCTCGCACGGGAAGAGGTCACGGTCGATATTCAAGATCAAAACGCCGATGAAGCGATCAATGGTGGTTGACTGCTCGTGATGGTACCATAAATGAAAATTTGATCCGGGAATATGAGAGGCCTTCGTAAGAAGTATGTGGGAACCATATATGATGAGCAGAGGAATGCTTTTCAGGTTTACAAGGGATGTAATTGAGAATCTATAAGGTAAAGCATTCTCATGTAGCAAGTAGTGTAGGTAAAACACTAGGCTCAGACTCTCAACTCTCGATAGGCAGATGACGTAGAGAAGCCCATTAGGCCAAACTATAGTGGTAGACAAGATCTTCTAATGTACCCCTTAGAGATTCAGGTGGAGCGAGCCGAGCGACTTAATGGAGTTACCTTCTGAGAGTTTGAGCTTATACTTAATGGATTGGTTATAGAACACCGAGCCGTGTTGGATTGTACGGCTAAACGTATGGAACTAAGAACCCCAAAAGATGAAGTGGTAATAATGATCGGAGAAAGGAGGAACTATTTATCTAATATAGTTTCTAATCAAGGCCTAGAAGATGGTTAAGAAAGGTTGCAAAGCTTCCTTAGCTTTTGCAAGTGCAATAGTGGAAAAGAGGAAGGTATTAATGGAGTTAGAACGTAAGGGACTTTGTGGATGTGTTTCAGAGGAGTTATGGGAATACCCCTGCATTGTGGAGGTGGAATTTGGGATTGATTTACACGGGACACCTCCTGTCAATCGCCCCATACCGAATGGCACCAAAGGAGTTAGTGGAGCTCAAGGCCCGATACAAGAACTGCTGGACCGTGGGTTCATCCGACCTGTGTGTCTCCGTGGGGAGCACCGATCTTATTTGTAAAGAAGAAGGACGAACTATGCATATGTGCATAGACTACCGCTGAAGTAAATAAGTCGTCATTAAGAACAAGTATCCCTTGCCAAGGATCGATGACTTGTTCTGATCAAACCAAGGAGCATGCAGTTTTAAGATCGATTTACTGCCCGGATACCATCGCTGAAGGTAAAGGAGGTCGATATCCAAACTTGGATAGATTCGCTGCTGTGTTCATCGGCGATATTTTTGTATACCCAAGAAGATCAAGCAAGATTGGATTAGAAACCACCTAGGTCCGTGTATTGAAATCTAAAGTTTCTTAGGCTTAGGTGCTATTAGGTATAAGGTTCTGTGGAAGGATTCTCGCTAATAGCCGCCTTTAACCAAGTTACTAAGGAAGGGACCCTTCGAATGAACTAATAATAGCAAGAGAGCTTTGAAAAGCTTAAGGTGCCAGACAGAGTCCAAAGTTAATTCAAATTTGAGCGTGAAAGGAATTTGTAGGTAATTGGATGCTTCGTGATACGGGGTTAGGCAGGTGTTAATGCAAGATGGCAAAGTGGTTGCTTATGCCTCGACAAGAAGGCCCCATGAGCTTAACTACCCAACTCATGATTTAGAGCTAGCAATGGTGGTTTTCGCCTTAAGGTTTGGAGGAACTACCTTTATGGAGAAAGGTCGACATATCTACGTGCACCACAAGAGCCTTAAGTATTTATTGACTCGTAAGGAGTTGAACTTGAGGCAACGAAGGTGGGTGGAATTGTCAAGGACTACGACGCTCAATAGAGTATCATCCGCAAGGCGTAATGTAGTAGCCGGCGCCCTAAGTCGAAGGTTGTATCGCATCTACGAGCGTTGCCATCTCCGATAGAGACCCTAAGGTTTACATCTCGATTTTGGAAAGCACTTCATCAAGCTTTAGGCACTAAGCTAGACTTCACTTACTTTTCATTGGAAACCTAAACATTTTGGAACCCCGAACATTTTGGAAACCCTAACATTTTGGAAACCTCAAGATGTAAGGAAAATGGCAAGTTACAGAAAGCTGCTAAAATTTTAGGAAACTTAGAAATAAGGCTTGAATGACAAATTTTAAAGCCCAAATAGGAAATAAGGGCAAGAGGGCCTAAAAGAAAAAGTTGGTGAATTTTTGACACAATAACTCGCTTGGAAAAGTGGTCAAGGTGTCACTTAAGGTTTATGGAAATGGTCTCGAGTTCGAGTCACTTGGAAAGCAAATATTGAAGGTTTAATTTTGCTTCCCAAGGCTAGGGGTGGACTAAAACTTGTTTGCTTAGAAGGGAAGAGTTTTATTTTTATTAAAACTTGTCAAAATAAAGTGATAAATAAAAAGATTTTCTCTACTAAGATAAATGAGGAATTAAAGGATGGATTAAAGACTTTTGACTTAATTAAGTGATAATTAATGGAGATTAAATTATCACTTGGGAGAGTAAAATAAGTTTGGACTCTTGGTCTAGCAATTTCAGCTAAAAGAGGAAAATTGAGACTTTTCTCTCATTCATCCTACCTGTCAAATTTTGCTCTCTTCCCCCTCTTTGCCGTAAATTTCCCTAAGCAAGGACTCCATCTTTTCTTTTCCTCTTTTTCCATTGCTAAGTCAAACCTTTCTTCAATCTCGATCTCAAGAACTTAAGACAAGCTAAGTGATTAAAGGTTTCACAAAGGTTAAGCCATTCAATCCCTCTCTTTTCTAGTTGTCAAATTAAAAGGCCTAATCCCCATTTTTTTATCATGGTTAATATGCAAGGGATCTCGTGTTTCCACAATCGTTGAACATAAAGATCAAGGATCTAAGGTAAGAACAATTGATTCTTGTTCTTTTAAATCGCTTAACCAAGGCTTAAGAAAATAACCTCTCTTATGTCTATGGTCGAATGTCAAAGGAGGAGTTTTGGGATTTCTATTCGAGGAAATTAAGGTAAATATATTGGTTGATATTACTTTGGAGATTATCAATGGTTGTAAGATTATCTAGATTTGCAACTCTCGTGTCAATCGCCCCATACCGAATGGCACCAAAGGAGTTAGTGGAGCTCAAGGCTCGATACAAGAACTGTTGGACCGTGGGTTCATCCGACCTAGTGTCTCCCGGGGAGCACCGATCTTATTTGTAAAGAAGAAGGACTAAACTATGCATATGTGCATAGACTACCGCCGCTAAATAAGTCGACCATTAAGAACAAGTATCCTTGCCAAGGATCGATGACTTGTTCGATCACCAAGGAGCCGCAGTTTTCGAAGATCGATTACGATCGGGATACCATCATTGAAGGTAAAGGAGGCTGATATCCATAAGACCGCTTTTAGGACAAGATATGGTCACTTCGAGTTTGTGGTGAAGCCATTTGGTTGACGAACGCCCACCAAGGCTCATGGATATGATGAATCGGGTTTTCCAACCCTACTTGGATAGATTCGCTGCTGTGTTCATCGATGATATTTTGGTGTATTTGAAGTCGAGGAGGAGCATGATGAGCATCTCCGAGTCGTGTTGGAAGTGTTAAGGAGAAGAGGTTTCATGCCAAAAAAGAAGTGCGAATTTTGGCTTAGGAGGTGGCATTCTTAGGCATGTGGTATCCGCAGAAGGAATAAGAGTGGACCCTAAGAAGATCAAGCAAGATTGGATTAGAAACCACCTAGGTCCGTGGCTGAAATCTAAAGTTTCTTAGGCTTGTGCTATTACGTGGTTGTCTCGTGGAAGGATTCTCGCCAATAGCCGCCTTTAACCAAGTTACTAAGGAAGGAAGTACCTTCGAATGGACTAATAAGCAGCAAGAGAGCTTTGAAAAGCTTAAGAAGGTGCCGACAGAGGCTCCAGTTGTTAATTCAAATTTGAGGCGTGAAAGGAATTTGTAGGTAATCGTGGATGCTTCATGATACGGGGTTAGGTCGTGTGTTAATGCAAGATGGCAAAGTGGTTGCTTATGCGCGCTCGACAGCTAAGGCCTCATGAGCTTAACTACCCAACTCATGATTTAGAGCTAGCAGCGGTGGTTTTCGCCTTAAGGTTTGGAGGAACTACCTTTATGGAGAAAGGTCGACATCTACACACACCACAAGAGCCTTAAGTATTTATGACTCGTAAGGAGTTGAACTTGAGGCAACGAAGGTGGGTGGAATTGTCAAGGACTACGATCGCTCAATAGTATCATCCGCAAGGCGAATGTAGTAGCCGATGCCCTAAGTCGAAGGTTGTATCGATCTACGAGCGTTGTTCACTCATCTAAGTCTATATGACGATGGAAGTCTGCTATGAATTACAAGTCGTGCCCACATGGTCAAGGAGGTGAAAGAAGGATGCTATCGGTAATGACTTATACCAAGTTGCGCAAGTACAAGAAGGGATTAGAGGATTATGGTGTCGGTGGACCATGAGGTGGCCATGCTACATGCAAAAATTTCATTTAGTTTGGACTTAATTTTAGTTTTTAGTTACTTTTATTCTATTTTGGGTTTTACTTGATGTAATAAGGCCTTAAGGCCCAGTGGATTATTCTTTATGTTTGCTTCTTGTTAAGTTTCATGCTAAGAACTATATTGGATGTATTTAATTAAATGGGCTTACAAGATTAAATAAATGGGTTTCCAATCTAAGTCCAAACTCAAAATAATAGTTTTCTAAAATTTACAATTTTCTCTAAGTATCAAAATGATTTTGAAATCGGTTTACTTTAGGAACATATCAGATCCGGTTCAGGCTCGTGGGCCGGGTGTGCGGTGTTTCAGTTGAACAAGCTAACCATCAAGAACAAGTATCCTCTGCCAAGGATATATGACTTGTTTGATCAGCTTAAAAGAGCCGCAGTTTTCTAGAAGATAGACCTAAGGTCCGGATATCATCAGCTTAAGGTGAAGGAGGCTGATATCCATAAGACGGCTTTCCGAACAAGGTATGGGCATTATGAGTTCTTGGTAATGCCGTTAGGTTTAACTAATGCCCCAGTCGCGTTTATGGACATGATGAATTGGGTTTTCCAACCCCATTTGGATCGGTTCATTGTCATGTTCATAGACAATATCTTGGTATATTCAAAGTCTGAAGAAGAACACGATGAGCACCTCTGAGTTGTGTTGCAAATGTTGAGGGAGAAGAAGCTCTACGACAAATTCAGCAAGTGTGAATTTTGGCTTAAGGAGGTTACGTTTTTAGGACATGTGGTATCTGCTGAAGGAATAAGGGTGGATCCTCGGAAGATTGAGGCAGTTTTGGATTGGAAACCCCCTAGGTCTGTGGCAGAAGTTTGGAGTTTCTTAGGATTGGCAGGCTATTATAGAAGGTTTGTAGAAGGGTTCTTGTCGATAGTCGTGCCTTTAACAAAGTTATTAAGGAAGGAAGTGCCTTTTATATGGACCAATAAGTAACAGGAGAGCTTCGAGAAGCTTAAGAAGGTTTTGACCGAAGCTCCAGTTTTGATTCAACCGGATGCGGGGAAGGATTTTGTAGTGTATTGTGATACTTCCTATACAGGATTGGGAGGTGTCCTTATGCAAGATGGAAAAGTAGTCGCTTATGCGTCTCGACAGTTAAGACCACACGAGGTTAACTACCCGACGCATGACTTGGAATTGGCGGCAGTGGTCTTTGCCCTTAAGGTGTGGAGGCACTATCTATATGGAGAGAAGTCGGTGATCTACACAGACCACAAGAGTCTTAAGTACTTGTTGACTCAAAAGGAGTTGAACTTAAGACAGCGAAGGTGGGTGGAACTATTGAAGGACTACGATTGTTCCATAGAATATCACCCAGGCAAGGCGAATGTAGTGGCGGATGCCCTAAGTCGGAAGGTTGTGTCGGATCTGAGGGCGATGTTCGCACATCTGAGCTTGTATGATGATGGAAGTCTGTTGGCAGAGCTGCAAGTTAAGCCAACGTGGTTGAATGAAGTGAAGGAGGGTCAGTTGGTGGATGAGGATCTAAGTGTTAAGTTGCGACAAGCGCAGAATGGAGAGTTGGAAGGTTATGGTGTTAATGACGAGGGAGTATTGTGCTTCAAGGGTAAGGTTTGTATGCCGAAAGACGAGGAGCTTAGACAAAGAATTCTTTGGGAATCGCATAGTAGCCCTTATGCTGTGCATCCCGGAGGTAGTAAAATGTACAAAGACCTAAGGGAACAGTTTTGGTGGCCAGGTCTTAAGTGGGAAGTTACTGAATTTGTTGGAAAATGTTTGACGTGTCAGCAAGTTAAGGCTGAACACCAAGTTCCATCAGGATTGCTTCAGCCAATACAGATTCCCCAATGGAAGTGGGAGAGAATTACCATGGACTTCATTAGTGGGCTTCCCCTTACGCCTACTAAGAAGGACTCGGTATGGGTGATAGTGGATCGGTTGACAAAGTCCGCGCATTTCTTACCTGTACGAGTTGATTATTCATTGCAGAAGTTGGCAAGGATATATGTGGCAGAGATTGTAAGGTTACACGGTGTACCGATGTCAATTATCTCAGATAGGGATCCAAGGTTCACGTCTCGATTTTGGAAGGCACTACATCAGGCTTTAGGCACTAGATTGGATTTCAGTACGGCTTTCCATCCACAATCAGACGGCCAGTCTGAACGGGTGATCCAAGTGCTAGAGGATATGCTAAGAGGCTGTGTGATGGATTTCAAAGGAAGTTGGGAGGAATATTTGCCTATAGCAGAGTTTGCCTACAATAACAGCTATTAGGCAAGTATTCGAATGGCACCGTACAAAGCACTGTATGGTCGGAAGTGTCAAACTCCTACATGTTGGACGAAATTAGGGGAACGTCGAGTTTTGGGTCCAGAGATTGTGGCTGAATCGGAGGAGAAGGTTAAGATAATTCGGGCACGATTAAAGGAGGCGTCTAACAGGCAGAAGTCGTATGTAGATCTCAAACGGAAGGAAATAGAATTTGATGTGGGAGATCAAGTGTTTCTTAAGGTTTCGCCTTGGAAAAAGGTAATGAGATTTGGTCGGAAAGGGAAGCTAAGTCCAAGGTTCATAGGACCCTATCGGGTATTAAAGCGAGTTGGACCAGTGGCATACCAGTTGGAGTTGCCACCAGAATTGAAGCAGATGCACGACGTATTTCATGTCTCCATGCTACGTCGATATCGATCAGATCCATCTCATGTAGTTCCGGTTGAAGAGGTGGAGCTAAGACCAGACCTGTCCTACGAAGAGGAGCCGATTCAGATCCTGGAGCGAGATGTGAAAGTGTTACAGAGGAAGTCAGTACCTTTAGTCAAAGTGTTATGGCGAAATCATGGATCGGAGGAAGCTTCTTGGGAGCCAGAAGAAGCAATGCGACAGCAATACCCCCACCTATTCTATCCAGGTATTTTTGAGGATGAAATTATTTTAAAGGGGTAGAACTGTAATATCCTGGACTATGGCTTATGCATAATTGCTTAATTAAATGTGAAAGCATGCCTTTTTGTGTATAAATGTGTTCTATTAACCTTAGTGAGTAGGTGAACGCTTTAGAAATTATTTAATTCTAAGTCTAAAAGAGGGAGTTAAGCCTGATAGGCCTTAAGAAAATAAATGGGGGAAATAAAACACACAATTGGGCTTGGAAAAGTGGCCCGGAGGCGCCACTTAGGGCCTTTGGAAATGACGCCACCAGCAGGGTAAATGGGCCAAGGTTTGAGTCACATGGGAAGCTAGATGGAAGCTTTTATTTCAGCAACAAGGAGTAGTAGTGGATGACAAAAGGAGTCTATGGGAAGAGTTTAAGATGAGGTCAAACTCTTTTGGAATTTCGGCTAAGGCAGGAGAAATAAGTGTTGGCCGAATATGGGTCTCTAGGTAGACTAATTTCGGCAGAAAAGGGAAAAGGGTGGCTATTCTTCATTCTTTCTTTTCCTCTGCCGAATTCTCTCTGCCAATTATTCTCTTTTCTTTTTTTTTTTTTGATTCTCCAAAAGCCGAACCTTCAACATCAAACCTATTCTCTTCTTTTTTCTTCAATTCAACCAAAAGCCGAATCTCCCTAGTATTCTCCAAAACTGAATCCCTCTGAGGTGTTTGGCAAGGTGCTGTTAATTTCTATAGAGAAGGTAAAGACCAAATATCGTTTGATTTCCATTCCTTTCTCTTAGATCTGTCGAAATCTAGAACTAATCCCATCAATATTCTTGTTGGCCAAAATTTGGAAGGATCTTTCGGGATTTTCAGTGTGGTCGACCATAAGGAGGATTATTCGAGATTTCAACATTCAAGGTAGGCTATGTGATATTCGGCCATAGGCCATTCTTTTGTGACTTAAAGATTAGAATTAAATCTAACCTATGCCTATAGGTATTTCGACACCTTCATAACCAAGTAGCACTTTTCGGGATTCGCAAGGTAGGTGAATCTGATATTCGGCCAAGGCTATAAACAATGATTTAGATCTATTTCATCATTATTCAAAAGCCGAAAACTAACTCTTTAAGTGATCTAATGTTAGCCGAATACAAGGTAGAAGGATTTCAACGTTTCGGGATTTGATAAGTAGTGAAATCGGCACCAAGGTAAGAATTTGATTATAATAATCCTATTAGGATTTGGTTTTATAGCCGAATGGCTTTTTACTAATGAGATTGGGGTTGGCTGAATATAGGCAGTAAAGATCTAAAGCAGTAGATTGGATTTTCGGGATTTGGAGTGAATTTGGTAAGTAAATCAGGTGTGTACTCCACACTATCTCTTAATAGATGTAAGGCAAAATTTAATACATATATATATGTTGTAATAATGTGAATGTGGCTAAGTTACCATGCGATGGTACAAAGTACTCAGGTACATTTTTCCTACTCCTACTAGGAATATAATACGATCTATTATGGCACATAAGTGCAACTATAAGAATGTGAATAAAGCATAAGGCATAATTTTTGCATGTTTTGCATGACATGGGGCATATGGGTGATCTGTAAAGGGGATGTGAATTGGTGGTTTTTATATAAGAATGTGGTGACTTATGTCACAATATAAGAATGTGGTGACTTATGTCACAATATATGAATGTGGTGACTCATGTCACAAAATAATTATCTGGTGGCTATGCCACAAATTTTATACGGGCGATGAGCATGTCGACTGCAGTGATGCCTTCGATGGTGTGTATCGGATGGAGGGTTGACTTAGTAGTCCCCACGGTGTGACGGTTGGTACGGGTGATGTGTAGCGGATGATTATATAGGCTTGGGTTCGGGTTTGCATCATTTATTTAAATGCTATGTGAATATGTATGATGTGATATACCATATCTTTTGAGACTTAGTGTTGATTGTACACATTGAGTCTGTTTGACTCACCCCGTTGTGGGAATATATTTCAGGTGATGATTAGTGATGGACCGGGTTGACAGGAGCTCAGCGGTGGCCATGCAAAGCTCGTAAAGCTTATTTTCATTTTATTAGTTCTATTTAAGTTTTGAATTATTTTGGGTTTTTATTTGATGTAATAAGGCCAAAGGATTAAATTGTTTATACATGCTTTCAAACTTCTTAGTATGATCTGATTATTATCTAATTAAAGTTAAAAGTAAATTTCTCTTAAATACTAGAGTTGAATGTATTAACATCTAAACAACATGGTTTTTTTGTTTAATTTAAGCCCAACCCAAATCAACTGTTTTCAAAATCACATAAGTTTTTGGCAAAGCCCAAATAGACTTTGAAAGGTTTTTCTTTAGAAGCATACCAAGATCCGGTCAGGGCTTGTGGGCCGGGTTTGGGGTGTTTCAGGAGGGGGAATTTTAGGACCAAACGGGTGGAGATGATGCAGTGTCTCAGGTGATGCTATGGGTCCTTGAAAGAGTGGCTGAAGTAGGCACGAGTTCAAGAGCTCGGAAGTCTGTGTCCAAACAACTCCGAGCCAACAGAGTGAAGATGTTTAGGGGAGTTTTTGGTGTGGCCCCTAACACAGCTGAGTATTGGTTAGAGGCAACTGAGCACATAATGGATGACCTTGACTTCACTGTGGAGGAGAAGTTGAAGGGGGTTGAAACACCCCAAACCCGGCCCACAAGCCGTGACTGGATCTGGCATGCTTCTAAAGAACATCCATTCAAATCTTGTTTGAAACTTTGCTAAAAACTTGTGTATTTTTGACAAGTCTTTGATTTGGGTTGGGCTCAATTAAGAACCCGTGTTGATAAGGTGTTAAAACAATTTAATAATTATACTTAAGAAAAATTTAACTTTTAAACTTTAAATTCGATAATAATCGTATCATACTAAGTAATTTAAAAGCATGCATAAATGATTCAATACTTTGGCCTTATTACATCAAATAATAACTTGAATAATTCAAAACTAAAACATAAATAAAATAAATTAATCCTTGAGCTTTGCATGGCCACCCTTGAGCTTCGTCAGGCCGGTCCATCACCGATCATCACCAAAAATAGTCCCACAAGGGTGAGTCAAACAGACTCAATGTGTACAACCAACACCAAACTCAAATAAATTCAGGCATATCAAATCATACATAATCATATAGCATTAAATAAAATGATGCAATCCTAGACCCAAGCCTATATGCCATCCGCTACACATCACCCGCACCATCCCGCACACCGTGGGGACTACTAAGTCAACCTCCATCCGCTACACACCATCGAAGGCGTCATTTGCAATCAACGTGCTCATCGCCTCTTATAAAATTCGTGGCATAGCCACCAGATACATAATTTGTGTCATGAGACACCATATTCGAGATATCGTGGTCTTAGGTCACCACTTCGTATATCGTAGTCTTAGGTCACCACATTCACTTCCCTTTTCATAATATCCCATATGCCCATGTCATACAAAATCATGCAACATAATGCCTTAGGCCCGATTTCACATTCTTATCATATTCATATAACAAGTCTTATCATACTCATAGTAGGAGCAGGAAAACGTACCTTAGTACTGTGAACCATAGCATGGTACTTAGCCATATTTTCCACATTCATATAACATACATACATATTAAACAGTGCCTTAAACTTATTAAGAAATAGTGTGGGTTGCACACCTGATTTACTTAGTGCTTCATTGAAGATCCTGAAAATCCCGATCTAAGCTTTGGATCCTTAACTGCCTATATTCAGCCAACCTTAATTTTATTAGTACAAAGCCATTCAGCTATAAGTCTAAATCCTACTAGGATTATAACTCAAAACTTACCTTGGTGCCGATTTGCCTATCACTCAAATCCCGAAACTTTGTAATGCTTTATCCTTGCAATCGGCTAGCACCCAAATCACCTTATAGGTTAGTTTTTGGCTTTTGAACAATTAAGAAATAGATATAAGTATCAAAATAGGCCTTGGCCGAATGTACATATGGACTTACCTTGTGGATCTAAATCTCGAAAACACCACTTGACTATGGAGATGTCGAAATACCTATGGCCACATGTTAGATCAAATTTTCCAATCATTAAATCACAATAGAATGGCCTATGGCCGAACCTTATATTTACTTACTTTAGATCTTAAAATCCCGATAGATCCCTTCCTTGTAGTCGATAATAGGCAAACAATCCCCTAGAGGTCCTTCAAAGATTCGACAAAGCACCCTAAGGAGATTAGTACCTTGTTTTCGGCAAGTCTAAAAGAAATAAAAATCAAACTTGCTCTTACCCCCTAATGATGAAATCGGTTACATCTTCTTCCTAGCACCACAGAGATTCGGCTTAGAGACTTAATGAACAATGGCTATGGTCTTGAAACTTATCTTGACTTTTGATTGGGGTTTGCAAAGGAGAAGAAGAAGATTTACGATGGAGATTCGCTTAAATGAAAGAGTATGGGACTTGGGAGAAATCGGCAATGGTGATCTTTTTGGGGAAAAGATTTGACTAGGCAAGAGTTGAGAGAAATAAAAAGAGAAAGATGAATATTTTCTTTGATAATTTTAGCTATCCCTTCTACTAGTTTAGCGAAATTACTAAGCTTAGTGTCCCTTACTTGGCCATCACTTCTCCCATATTTTCCTCCTTTATCACTTCGTTTAAAATTAATAAAATAATCCTTCAATTATCCATTATTTATCTCTTCAAAACTTATTCAAAATAATTTGAATTAAACAAATCTTTATCCCTTCCTTCTAGTTGAAAATTAAAATAAAACAAGCTTTATCCTTATCTTTTGGAAGCCCATGCCGTCAACTCCTTCCAACTCTACCTTGACGTAAAAGCAAAATAAAACACTCCCTTCTTTGCTCACAAGCCTCGAACCCGAGACTGTTGGAGCCCTTGGACGTAATTGCAGTAATGCCTGTGCCACTTTGCCAAGGCATTTTTTGTGACATAAACTCCCAAGATTTTTTTAAAACCTCCTTAGCCCGACTTCCCTTCTTGGCCTAAAGAGCAAAATAAAAACACACTTATCTTTGAGTCAAGACTCGAACCAGTGCCCTTCGCCTCGCTCATGGCGTCATTCACCAAGGCCCTAAGTGGCGCCTTGCAGCCACTTTACCAAGCCCTCTTTCATGTCCAAAAGCGCCCATAATTTTCCTTATAGCCTCCGTAGCCCAATTCCCTTTTAACTCCAAAAATAAAAGCTTTCAAGTGCCATTTCTGCAGCTCGAACCTCCTCCCTTGGCACTCCATGTGACGCAACCTTCCATGCCCCTAGGGTAGCGTCCCAAGCCACTTTACCACATGACTTCCTTGTGTCATAAATCCCATAAATATCCTTAAGGCCTTTGCCTAGTTTCCTCCTTTCACTTAAAATTCCAATATTTTTTCGATGCATTTTCCCCATCTCCTAAGGTTCTCCAAACCCCTTAAACACACTCACCCACACACTGAGCCTATTAATTCATGAATTATGCACCAAATGCATAACCTTTAATCTGGGATATTACAGTTCTACCCCCCTTAAAAATAATTTCGTCCTCCAAATTACTTACTAACGAACAATCGTACAATCTAACTCACCACACTATGCTATTCTTTGCAAGACTCTGATCTTAATAAAACTAACACATTTCCTATGCACAATTCCAAAGTTCACATCAAGGTTTCATACCATTCACTAGCAATACAAGAACGAACTAGCTCTATAATAAACAAGGCAATAAAGGTATTAGGAAATAAGAAACTTACTCGTTGTCACATCCGGCACATCACTCTCTCATGACGGCCATTGCATAAACCAACCTTGGCTGCCTTGCATCTGAACCTTCAGCACCTCCGCTTGGTGCTCCACGACCATGGCCGGAACCATTTCCTCCATGGTTCGGACCACGACCCCACCGAGGTCATTGTCCACCTTACCACTGATTAACATTACGAGCTCTTGGTTGATTCCCATCCGTCTCATCGGACGGTCCTTAATCATATGGTCCTTTGACCCACACTTAAAACATCCTCCCGTCTTTTTCCAATATTCACCTAAGTGCTTCTTCCCATATTGTTCACAAGTAGGTAACGCCTCCAATAGTAGCTTCGACCTCATGACCCTTCAACTCTAGGCCTCTTTACTCATTCTGGATGGCCTTGACGATCCAAATTCTCTCTTCTACCTATTTTGATGGAGTTCTCCTCACGGACTCCTTAATACCCTCGGCCACTTTGGCCTTTTCCACTAATACAGCAAACTCCCACTCTTGTTGCGGGGCTATCAATAACCTTAGGTCATCTCTTAGTCTATCTTCAAACTGAACACACCGCTCATGCTCATGCAACACTATGCCTCGTGCATAACTGCTCAGCCTTAGGAATTCAGCCTCGTACTCAGCTACGGACTTGTTTCTTTGAACCAGCCCTAGAAAAGCCTTTCTCTGGGCATCAATATAATGAGTGCCCACATACATCTTCTGGTATGCTGCCTTAGCATACTCCCATGTGAGTTCCTCAACTGTAGCACCATCTCGCACCGTGAGCCACCATTGATATGACTCATCGCGGAGAAGCGACACCAACCCTTTCAGCTTTTCCTCGTCAGTTAAGTCGAGCTCATCCATAATCCGCTCAGTCGCCTCCAACCAATACTCAGCGGTATTGGGTGCTACACCTGATATACCACGGAACACTTCAGCTCTGTTGGCTCGGAGTCACTCAGTACCGACTTTCGAGCTCTCATGCCTCCACCGCTCCTCGCTACCCTTTCCAAGACCATGAAGATCGCCAGTGACACTGCGTTATCCCCCGTCTGGTCCTGATATTCCACATTAGCGGCTGGGGGTGATGGTGGCATTTCATTCTCAAATCCTTGACCCGATCTAACAGGTTTAGACACGGTCATTCGGCCTCTTCCACGGCCACGCACATTACGACCACGTCCGCTTGAATTCATACTTCCACTTGCATTTATTTGGTTTAAAGAATTTTATGTATTAGTTTTGTTCCACTGATTTAACACGAACAATTTTATGTTTAATAGTTTTAAGGAGTTGTTCTTTCGATTCATACACATAAAGTCTCACATCATTCACCTAGTCACACATATGAACTTGCGTCCATTACAGAGAAATGTTGTAATTGTCGTTGTTCGTTGTTTTCCACTACCAGGGTATTTTCGTAATTTTATCCTATAGGGTATTTTGGTAATTTTCAAATTAGAGTATTTGAAAATGTCGTAAAATAGAGGTTGTTGATATTTTACAAAATTAAAATACTTGTTGGAAAAATTTCAAGGGTAAAATGGTAATTTATACACTAGGGGTATTTTGTAATTTTACAAGCCGAGGTCATTTCGGTAATTTTTGCAAAATATGGTTCTGATGACTTTCAAAACAAGGGCATTGTTAAAATTTCTAATTTGAGGGTACTTTGGTAATTTTCCTTCTTGGGGTATTTTGGTCATTTACTTGAGTTAGAGGTAATTCGGTAATTTTGCAAATCGGGGTAATTTTGTAAATTTGCCAAATCGAGGTGCCTTTGGTATTTTGTAAAGTTTTTGAATACTTGTGCAAAATCAGAAATTGTTATTGAAATCGGGGGTAGTATGGTAATTTTGGAAAATCAAGGGCATTTTAGTAATTTTACCACTAAGGGTATTTAGGTAATTTTGTAAATCAAAAATTCTTAGAAAGTTTTTGCAAAATAATAATTTTCATAATTTCAAAAGGGTAGTTTGTTGACTTTTTTTAAAACTAGGGTTTCCACGAAATTATGGCTAGTCCCTTTCGGGTTTTAATTATTGGGTTTAGCCCGTGGCTAAATCCTCTTGGTTAGGGTGAACCGAAGCTACGCACCAGGTAGGATTCGAGTGGGTAGGAGGTGAGTCACGCAGACTGCTTAAATACCAAGCTCCCACCGAAACCAATCCTAGACATGCGCACAATGGTTGCCACACCCTAACTCGGCGACTTAACCACAAGTTTGTTTAATTGTGTATTAAAATCTTATGTATTTGTTGGGGTAAACTAGTCCTAGGGTTCAATTCCTAATCTACTAGTCTACGTCCCTATGTATCCCTACATATAAATCATAAAGAGGTTAGGAGTACTTACCAGGTGGACTTGGCCTGAGTCTCGGTGCCATGCCGTAAAGCTTTGTTTATTTCTTAGAAAAGTCTACTTTCAAAAGGCGAAAACATTTTGGGCCCTTAAAGCCCTCAAGGCTAAGTTTTGAACTGGGCTCTGATACCAAACTGAAACACCCCAAACCCAACCCACAAGCCCTGACCGGATCTGGCATACTTCTAAAGAACATCCATTCAAATCTTGTTTGAAACTTTGCTAAAAACTTGTGTATTTTTGAAAAGTCTTTGATTTGGGTTGGGCTCAAATTAAGAACCCGTGTTGATAAGGTGTTAAAAAAATTTAATAATTATACTTAAGAAAAATTTAACTTTTAAACTTTAAATTCGATGATAATCGTATCATACTAAGTAATTTAAAAGCATGCATAAACGATTCAATACTTTGGCCTTATTACATCAAATAATAACCTGAATAATTCAAAACTAAAACATAAATAAAAATAAATTAATCCTTGAGCTTTGCATGGCCACCCTTGAGCTTCTGCCGACCCGGTCCATCACTGATCATCACCTGAAAAATAGTCCCACAAGGGGTGAGTCAAACAGATTCAATGTGTACAACCAACACCAAACTCAAATAAATTCAGGCATATCAAATCATACATAATCATATAGCATTAAATAAAATGATGCAATCCCGGACCCAAGCCTATATGCCATCCGCTACACATCACCCGTACCATCCTGCACACTGTGGGGACTACTAAGTCAACCCTCCATCCGCTACACACCATCGAAGGTAGTCGCTGCAGTCGACATGCTCATCGCCCTTATAAAATTTATGGCATAGCCACCAGATACATACTTTGTGTCATGAGACACCATAATCGAGATATCGTGGTCTTAGGTCACCACATTCGAGATATCGTGGTCTTAGGTCACCACATTCACTTCCCTTTTCATAATATCCCATATGCCCATGTCATACAAAATCATGCAACATAATGCCTTAGGCCCAATTTCACATTCTTATCATATTCATATAACAAGTCTTATCATACTCATAGTAGGAGTAGGAAAGTGTACCTTAAGTTGTGTACCATAGCATGGTACTTAGCCATATTTTCCACATTCAGTATAACATACATACATATTAAGCGATTGCCTTAAACTTATTAAGAAATAGTGTGGGGTACACACCTGATTTACTTAGTGCTTTATTGAAGATCCCGAAAATCTCGATCTAAGCTTTGGATCCTTAACTGCCTATATTCGGTCAACCCTAATTTTATTAGTACAAAGCCATTCAGCTATAAGTCCAAATCCTACTAGGATTATAACTCAAAACTTACCTTGGTGTCGATTTGCCTATCACTCAAATCCTGAAACTTTGTAATGCTTTATCCTTGCAATCGGCTAGCACCCAAATCACCTTATAGGTTAGTTTTCGGCTTTTGAACAATTAAGAAATAGATCTAAGTATCAAAATAGGCCGTGGACGAATGTACATATGGACTTACCTTGTGGATCTAAATCCCGAAAACACCACTTGACTATGGAGATGTCGAAATACCTAGGGCCACATGTTAGATCCAATTTTCCAATCATTAAATCACAATAGAATGGCCTATGGCCGAACCTTATATTTACTTACTTGCTCTTACCCCTAATGATGAAATCGGATTTACTTACCTTCTTCACGGCACCACAGAGACAGAGATTACTTAGAGACTTAATGAACAATCGGCTATGGTCTTGAAACTTATCTTGACTTTTTATTGGGTTTGCAAAAGGAGAAGAAGAAGATTCTGATGGAGATTCGGCTTAAATGAAAGAGTATGGGACTTGGGAGAAATCGACAATGGTGATATTTTTAGGGAGAAAAGATTTCAGCTAGGCAAGAGTTGAGAGAAATAAAAAAGAGAAAGATGAATATTTTCTTTGATAATTTCAGCTATCCCCTTCTACTAGTTTAGCCGAAATTACTAAGCCTAGTGTCCCTTACTTAGCCATCACTTCTCCCATATTTTCCTCCTTTATCACTTTGTTTAAAATTAATAAAAATAATCCTTCAATTATCCATCATTTATCTCTTCAAAACTCATTCAAAAATAATTTGAATTAAACAAATATTTATCCCTTCCTTCCAGCCAAAAATTAAAATAAAAACAAGCTTTATCCTTATCTTTTGGAAGCCTATGCCGTCCAACTCCTTCCAACTCTATCTTGGCTTAAAAGCAAAATAAAACACTCCCTTGTTGCTCACAAGCCTCGAACCCGAGACACATTGGAGCCCTTGGACATAAGTTGCAGTAACGCCTGTGCCACTTTGCCAAGGCATTTTTGTGACATAAACTCCCTGAATTTCTTTTAAAACCTCCTAAACCTTGCTTCCCTTGTTGACGCAAAGAGCAAAATAAAAACACACTTATCTTTAGTCAAGACTCGAACCCAGGCCCTTCTCCCCTGCTCATGGCGTCATTCACCAAGGCCCTAAGTGGCGCCTTGCAGCCACTTTACCAAGCCCTCTTTCATGTCCAAAAGCGCCCATAATTTTCCTTAAGGCCTCCGTAGCCCAATTTCCCTTTTTAACGCCAAAAATAAAAGCTTCCAAGTGCCATTTCTGCAGCTCAAACCTCCTCCCCTTGGCACTCCATGTGATGCAACCTTCCATGCCCCCTAGGGTAGCGTCCCAAGCCACTTTACCACATGACTTCCTTGTGTCACAAATCCCACGCAAATATCCTTAAGGCCTCTTTGCCTAGTTTCCTCTTTTCACTTAAAATTCTAATATTTTTCCGATGCATTTTCCCCATCTCCTAAGGTTCTCCAAACCCTTTAAACACACTCACCCACACACTGAGCCTATTAATTCATGAATTATGTGCCAAATGCATAACTCCTAATCTGGGATATTATAGGGGTCGTGCCTATTCTTCGAGACGAGGCCTACCAGTGGTGGCTCGCGGTGAAGGAGGGTACTTCCGTAGACCGTATTGATTGGGACTTCTTTAAGGAGTCGTTTCAAGGAAGGTACATCGGGGCCTGTTATGTGGATTCACAGAGAAAGGCATTCCTGAACTTGGTACAGGGAAGTAAGTCTGTATCTGAATACGAGGCAGAGTTTCTGCGGTTGAGCCGTTACGCTCGGGGGCTTGTGGCGACTGACTATGAGCATTGTGTACGGTTCGAGGATGGATTAAGGGATGAGGTGAGGGTATTAGTAGCACCACAGTGAGAAAGGGACTTTGCGGTTTTGATTGAGAAAGCTAAAATATTTGAGGAGGTTAAGCAAACTGATAAATAGAACAAGGATAAGGATAGGAATAGGAATAAGAGGAATTTTGGGTCGTCAAAATCATTCAGGGAATTTTCAAAAAGGCCTAGGTCGATGAGCGACTTGTGCTCAAGCGGGCTAGAATCGATCATGTCCCTCATGTGGGAAGGCACATTATGGGAGTCTGAGAATGGCCGGTGGATGCTTTAGGTGTGGATCCACGAGCATATGATTAAGGGCTGTCCACAGTGGGCGAGCCTGACCCATGGGACAAGTTCGATCGGGTTAGAGAGGTGGTCAACAACCACCAAAGGGCCGTGGACAAGCCAGGGGCAATGTTGGTAATGAATGCGGTCGTGGAGCATCAGGTAGAGGTGCAGGTTATCTTGAGGTGAGGCGACCGACTTTGGTCTATCTGACACATCGCCAAGGGGATGGAGACGCTCCAGATGCGAATAATGGTGTGTATCTTACCATAGTATACTAAGTTCTTATTTTGGCTTTAGAATTAGAGTGCACAGCAAAAGCATAGTGGTGAGACTTCGGTAGTATGATTACTCTTTAATTGGTAATTTTGAGGATGAAATTTCTTTAAGGAGGGTAGAACTATAACATCCTAAATTTTTGGGCCTATGTGTTTAGTGTGTGTATATGTTTAAAGTGTTAATTTAACTGTTAAGGGTCTAAATTAGGCTCAGGCTTAGGCAGAAGCCTTGATTAAAATTTTCTGTTTGGGCATTATAGGACTTAAAAGGTAGTACCTGTGTTTAAAATATCAAAATGGGTTTGTGGCCCAGTGGTCAGTAGCGTCACTTAGGGAACAAGGAGGGGATGCCACACCAGGGAGTTAGGGGCCCAAATTTAAGTTTCAAGGAGCGCAATTCCTTGGATTCAAGTTAGCTAATTTTCGGCATGAGTGTTAGGTGGAGTGGACGGCTACAAGGCTCAAAAATAGGAGGATTTATGTGAATGGGATAATGTAGATAATATAGTTGATAAAATGGAAGATAAAAGGAGAAACAATAGGAGCTATCTGCTGAGAGCAGAGTTGGCTGAAATTCCATCACCTAGAGGAGTAAAGAAATCGGTTTCTAATAGCCATAGGGGTGTCGAATTTTCTATAAATAGGGGGAATAGCTCATCAATTTCGGCATTTGAACCCTACTTTTTCTTCATTCTTTATGCCAAAATTCTCAGTCTCTCCCTCCACAATTTCTGTCAACTTTCTTTCAAAAAGATGAAAATCACCACCTCCTTCACCCTTTCTTCTTTCTTTGAAATTTCCTATTAGCCGAACTTCTGATCTCCATTGTTATTCTTCTCCCATTCACCAAAAGTCGAAACTACACTCTTGCTTGTTCTTGTAGCCGAAATCTTCCTCTTGTTCATCTTTTTCGGGATTTTCTTAAAAGCCAAAATTCTTAGATCTCTAATCTTTTATGCTTTGATCTTCTGCTGTGATTGCCAAATCTTCCTGCAAGAGGTAGCCGAAACCATTTGTAAAGGTAAGTGTCAATTTGTGAGATTTTAATCTTTTTCCGGCTTTTAGAGATCTTAGCCGAATGGCTATATGGTTAACTAATCGGGTGTTTTCTCTCATTTTTGGCATTCCAGATTTGAAGAGGAGTCTATCGCGTAGATCTCTAAGTCATAGTTTAGTAACACTCGAATCGTGTTACTTTTAGTATTTCAAGGTAAAGAGATCTATTTATTTTAATGTGTAAATTCAGCTATTTATTAATCCTTGGCCGAATGTAGGGGAGCCCAAATCTTCGTGTTTTTTCGGATTTTGAGCAAGGTTTTAGACTAAGGGTTGTAGATCCAGATAGTAAGGATATTGACTAAGGGTGTAAAACTACGCGATATCAGGTGTGTAACACTTCTACACTATTTAGATTGCCTGATGAAATCTGTTATAAATCTGTAATATTCTGTAAAATGCCGAAATATTGGCAAGGCAGTTGAAAACTCGAGGAGGGTAAAAGCGAATCACTAGGTTAGTGATCATTGCCATTCTAAGTGAATGTTCGCTTAAATGATATGAGTATGCCGATTTTACGTGATTGCATAGGGATGGGTTTGATGAAAGGGAAGTATTCATTGTAGCGGCTTTTGCCAGTGACCTATTATAGCGGCTTTTGCGTGACACATTATAGTGGCTTTTGCCATGACACATTGTAGTGGCTACGACCATGATCGACGATGAGCGACATGGCGCCATCAATGGCGATGTAGCGGTGTGGGTTGATTGTAGAAATCCCTAATGGTGTGAATGGCGGTAAGGGTGGCGTGTAGCGGATGGAAACCTTGGATTTGGGTTGGGCTTGCATAATTTTGTTTTATATATATATATATATATATATTAATCTGTTATTCTATTACTCGGGGTTAAGGCCCAAATCTAATGGTGCATGAGGGTTGCACACCGAGTCTCGTGACTCAACCTATTATTTAACATTTTTAGGTAGCACCTAGTGCTTTGAAATTTGGAGAGGAGCGCAAGGTGGCCATGCAAAGAACATTTGGATTCAGCAAAAGACTTTAGTTTATTATTTTATATATTTATTTAATGGGTTTTAAATTTCAATGTAATAAGGCCACAGGCTGTTAGCTTTATATTTCGGTTCAGTTTTAATTTTGGGCTTTTATTATTATTATCAGACATTTTAAGTTTACATTTTTTTCTAAAGCATGTATTTAAGTTTCAGCTTTTAATTCATAAAAATATCTCATAGAATTTATAGCTTATCCAAATTAATAACCTATTAATTTTTCCCGAATAAAAGGTTAAACTCAAGGAAAATATTTTCTAAAAATGCGACATGTTTTATTAAATTTTCTTAGTGACATACCAATTCGGTACTGGTGTTTGGGCCGGGTTTGGGGTGTTACATGTTGCGATTGTGTACACTTGCACAATTCAGTCATTCCAACAGTTACGATGGTTCACGGAGATGAGGCTGTAACACCCTAACCCATATCCAACACCAGATTAGGGTTGAAGGCATTATCGGACAGATCGAAAACATTTACAGAATTAATCATACAACTATTCATCAATATCAATCATAATGTCCCTTAAGTAGGTCATCGAGACCTTAATCATGCTTATAAACTGAGACACATACAAAATTCCATGGAAAATTAAAACTTTTTTAAATACAGGGGATACAGGCCCGTGGGGGTAGGCCGTGCCTCACCCACGGCTACCTGACACACCCGTGTGTCCTCTCTCGTGGTCATATACTGTCAAAACCAACATGGCTACCAAGCACGCCCGTGTACTAAGGTTGTGTCCAACTAAATCATATAATGTCATTTCCCACACGGCCTTTAGGAACATCCGTGCCATGACCGTGTACATCTTAAGCTAGCTACTGATTTTACCCCACGGTTACTAGGCACGCCGTTGCCATTGCCGTGTGACATTATAGGTCACTTGCAAGACCAACATGCCACCCATTTGGGTCTCATCTACAAACAACATTTTCCAACTCATAACATGCATATATGGAAACCACAAACATACCAAACTGACCATTCAATGCCAAATTACAAACTAAACTCAAATCATCACAAGCATAAATCATCCATTTGCTTAGCCAAAACTTAACCATTTCATATGCATCAAACCATACCAAAACATATTTCACATACCCCATTCATTCAAGCATTTATCAACTCACAACTTGCCAAAACACAAGGCTACATTCACTTCATAAACCTATACACATATCTAGCCTATACATGCCATAATTAGCTATATACATTTTCAAAAGGGCACCAAAATGAGTTTAGTAGTGTGATGTCAAATCCTTGATGGTCTGGAGCCTTCAGTAGCTCTGACGACCTGTTAAAACAGAGAAAAATAGGCACACAAAGTAAGCTTTCCAAAAGCTTAGTAAGTCATAATACAAATAAACTTAGCATAAAGGCATGTATGCATAAATTACATTGACACATAACATTTACTTAGCAAACTATCTCATATTGCTTTGGTTCATATATTTGGACACAATTGCCACATTAATTCATACAAGAATCATATGTATATATATACAACTCTTTCTTAAATATTCTTGCATCTCATTCTCGTTCTAATATTCAATCATACCTTTTTTCAAATCAAAGTCATATAGGTACTTACCTTTCATACACACTTAATGTACATACCAAACGTATCTGAAAGGAATATACATTCTCGTATTTGTTCATAGCTAATTTACTCATTGAACAGTTTGGAATCTAATAAGATACTCGAAAACTCAGAATAATTGTACAATACCAATGTCCCAGCCATAGCTAAAATACTCATTCACTCATTTATAGCTTGTTTATAACTCATCAACCACAAAGGTTAAATACATACCTTAGCTAACACATAATTATTCAACTTCCAAGCTATTCAATGCTCGATATTACATGTCGATCATCCTTTAATATTCATTCAACTTAATTGCACACTCAGTGCTATATACTTAATTGAAGCATATTAATCATCGCACACTTAGTGCCTATTGTTTTAACCGACTTGTCTCGGTGTAGCACACACAATGCCAATTCAATAGGTCGAAGCTTTCATATCATCGCACACACAGTGCTATTCATTTCTTGTAATCGTACACTTAGTGCCTATTCTTTTAATCTACTTATCTCGATATCGCACACACAGTGCCAATTCAATAAGCCGAAGCTTTCATATCATCGCACACACAGTGCTATTCATTTCTTATAATCGCACACTTAGTGCCTATTCTTTTAATCTACTTGTCTCGGTATCGCACACACAGTGCCAATTTAATAAGCCAAAGCTTTCATATCATCACACACACAGTGCTATTCATTTCTTATAATCGCACACTTAGTGCCGTGATTCGTAGTCGAAACTTAAATGACATCGCACACTTAGTACATTAATACAAAACCGAACTTAATTCGTTATCGCACACATAGTGCCAATCATAAAAGCCAAAGTTTCCATTACTTCGCACACACAGTGCTATTTAACTCCATCTTAATTTCAATTACACACACTTAGTTCCTCATTTCTCAACATCATACATGTAGCATTTCTGATTCAATAACTATCATTCAATTCACATCACATAGATATAAATTAACAACTTGTATTATATCCGAACTTACTTACTATATTAAACTTATCACGGAATTTATGCACAATCCTCTCATAAGCATCCATTATCAACATTAATCATATAAACAATTACAATTTCATGCAAGTACGTTTATTTGCATAGTGACTTACCTCGGATTCGATCTAACGGAATGAAAACGGCTGCTCGTTTACTTTCTCTTTCCCGCAATCTAAGTCCGTTTTCCTCGGTTCTTGATCTAAACATATTCAGAATTAACCCTTTTATTCACTTATCCATTCAATTCAATCCATTCACACATATTTGAGGCTATTTACAAATTAGACCTCATATTTATACAATATATCAATTTAGTCTATTTTTCTCAAAACACCAAATTCACAAAATCATCACACAACTAAGCTTAGTCGAATATTCACACATATCATGCAAGCCCATATTTTTCATCAAATTAGCAATTTAGTCCTTCAAATTACTATCTTCTCAATTTAGCCCTAATTAGCTTAATTCATCAAAATTTCAAGAACAAAGTATGTTCATCAAATACATATCTTTCATCTAACATCATAAATCATCATAAAGCTCATCATAATATCAATGGCATTTCTTATGAACAACACCAATTCATCAAATTGAGACATGGGTTTTGTAGCTCTCAAAGAAACAATTGCAAAAACATAAAAATTATCAAAAACTGATCAAAAACACATACCCGATTTAAGCTTGAACTTTGGCCGAATGAAACAAAGTCTAACCCTTTCTTTTCTTTTCTGCATTCGGTGGATGAACACCATTGAAATGGCCACCATTTTCTTTTTATTAAATTATAATAACATTAGTAAACACTTTACCAATTTACCATTAATGAAAACCATTATAATTCATATAATTTATGGCTATTTTTGTCCTTTAATAAAACAATAAATTATAAATGGTTTATCTGCCATTTATGCCTCCACCTTTACAAAGCCACAACACATTGGTACTTTAACAAATAGCATGCTAGTTTTGCATTCAATGCAGTTCAATCCTTTTGTAAAATTAAACACACTGATGGACAAATTAGCTCATGGAAATCTACCACATGCCTAATCTGTAACACCCCAAACCCGGCCTACAAGCCACGACAGGATCGGTATGTCCTTTGTGGAAGAACGGTTGAAAATCTTTTTGACTTTAGAATAAAACATGTAAATTTGTTAACTTTTGAAAACCATGTCCATTTAAAATTATAAGTAAAACTTTGTTATTATAAAATGTCCAAAATAAAACTTTTATGTATATACTTTGAATAAATAGGTGGCTAAAAATAAAATCATCTTCACATAGTAATTTAATTAAATTAAGCCCATAATAAAATAATACCAAAAATAATAACAAGGCCCTTATTACAACCCAATATTTAAACAAAATACTTAATTTCAAAAATGCATAAAATAATCAAAATCTCTTTTCGCATGGCCACCTTGTATCCACTCTAACCCGGTCCAAGCTCATGAATCACAGAAATGGTTAAGAAAATTGGGTGAGTCCACAGACTCGAGTGCATAATCATTACACATGTTTCACACGTATGGGCTTGACCCATATCCACACTGGTCCATGCAACCAGTCATGCCAAATGTATCCCAAACCCAACCTAAGTCCATCCATTACATCAACCTTAGCAGACTCCACCCAAGGTAGTGGCTAATCCACCGATCACAACCGAAAGTGATCCACATATCCTACCTCGGCGGACTGCTGCACAAGGTGAGTGGTGAGCCACCGATCACATCGTGATCCTCAAATCCTACCTTGGCGGACTTGTTGCTCAAGGCCGTGGCGAAGCCACCGATCACATAAGTGATCCCAACATTAATCCGTCTACGGTGATGCACTCACTATCAACCGCCGAGATGGGCACCTAGCCAACATCTCCTTGATGAAGCACACGACTAATCATCAGCGCTAATGTAGCACGAGGCTAACATTAGACCACGTACATAATATGTACACCCGTCCTTCCTTGATCAAAACCAATCCCCATGCAAATATGCAAATGTATCATGTCAAATCATCATATCGAATGAGTATACCTCACATGCTCATTATTATATCACACAGCACCATCAATAATTTAATATCACAATTTACTACCCGTTAACCGATTAGCCCACACATGGGTATCCATCACTTTAGCATTTATTGTCGGCTATCACACATCATACTCAAGTATACACATTAATAAACAATTAACAGGAGAAAGCGGTGCGATGATTACGCACTTTGATTAGCATGATTGACTAAACCCGAAATCACCGTGGCTCCTAAAAGTCTCAAGTCTCCAAATCTCGGTAGATCACTACGCAAATGCTAACTATCGCCTCCTAAAAGGGCCAAGGCGAACAAGATAATCATGCTAATCAACCTCTAAGGGTATAACAGTAATTTTACCTACCAAGGGCATTTTCGTAATTTACCCACCAAGGGTATTTTAAGAATTCACAACCTGTAATGGCCTTTCAGAAGGCCTAATGTCGCCACTAGCGACTCAACTACCATTTTCGATTAAATCTTCGGACGATTGGGCCTAAAACCCGATTTCGGCCTATCCGGGCCCACATACTCGTGTGGCCCACCTAACACAAATCTAACCATGTATATAGGTTCCACCTAGTCTAGTTCACTATATACTATAACATCATACAATTTATTCCAATTGGGCCTACGGGCCCATTGGGCCCACTTCGGCCCATCGCGCCCAAGCAAACCCCCAACCCACGAGAATACTCGATGGCCTCAACTATCGCGTCGATGCCCCACACGTGCGCTCGACGCTCGTGTAACTACTATTGCCGTGTAATGAGCACTTGGCATTCTTTCGCCTACAACTAGAGTAGAGAGAGTTACACACCGATAGGACTCACGGTGCTAAGCCGTACTGCGACCACTCACTGCTTAACGCCCACCAAGGTATGTTAACCCTTCTCTGGCATGCTCTTTATATAGCTAGCTCTTCACCATCCTTCTTTGTATCTTTCCGATGTGGGATCCTTAAATCGATGAGTTTAAATCCAATGAAACTCTTGCAGTCAAACCGCAAAATAAATACTCCCTTGCTTCTCATGAGATTGAACCTAGGCTCCTTGCAACATAATCCACACCGCTAACCACCACAAGCTCCTCTTGTGTCTTAAACCATCTTGTAACTAAATATAAACTATGGGCCAAATTCTAAGGTCCAAGCAAAAAGAAACCAAAATGCAAAAGCCAAGACTTGAACCTTGGACCTCCTTCCTTCCTTGTGGCGTCACTCCTTGTCTCTATGTGGCGTCACTTTGCCACTACACCACACACTCTACTTGTGTCATTTTCCTCCATATTTTATTCTTAAGGCCTATCGCCAACTTCGGGGTTTTTTCACCTAAAACCGAATTTCCCCAAAGCCAATATTTGATCCGGGACTTCATAGAAGCCCCTAACCTTCAAAATCACTTATCTAAAAGGTCCAACTTGCACTTAAGCCGATCTTCTATTCTCTAAAAAAAAAAAAATTTTAAACGCTACTACGCCTAAGGCCCATTAGGCTCAATTCTCCTAGGCCCAATTTTGGGATGTTACAAATCTACACTCCTTAAAGAAATTTAGCCTCGAAATTTCCAACTAACTCTGATTGCACATCCTAACCTACCACACTACGCTCTTCACAAGACTCGATTTTAATAAAACTAACCACATTCTCTAGGCACAGTTTCTAAGTCCACATTCAAGGTTCTAGATACCGTCATCCTGCCTCTACCACGTCCACGAGTATTGCGACCACGCCCCCTAGAACTCATATCTAGCGTCACGACTTAATCTGTTTAGAAAGTTTTATGCATTAGAAATTTTGTTCCTCTATTTATCCACGAGCAAATTTTATGAATAGAAGTTCCAGAAGTGGTTCTTTCGATCACACAAAGTTTCATCTCAAGTTCTCTATTCTAATTCAAACATTCACATTCTTCACTAAAAACACATCCATTCAGTGGTATCTACCACACACATTCACTATTCGGACATTTCGCTTCGTTTCTACCCTAGGGTATTTTCGTCATTTGTCCCTGTGGGTATTTTGTAATAAACCGGGTCTATTGGAAAAATCTTTACAAATCGAGGCATTTTAAAATTGTTAGAACTTAAAGGTATTTTGAAAATTTCCAAATTAAAGATGTCATTGAAATTTCGAAATTGGGGGTTATTTTGGTAATTACGTAAGTCGGGGTATTCTTGTAAATTTCCAATCTGGATATCTCAATATTTTGCAAAATAGGATTTTTGATATTTTGTAAAATAGGAATATTTTAGTAAAAGTCGAGGATCATATGAAAATTTAGAAACCAAGGGCATGTTGAAAATTTTATCAACCGTGGGTATTTTAGTAAATTTTCCCAAACCGAGTATCATAATATGTAAAACTCGGGATTTTGGTATTTTGTAAAGTAAAACCATTTTAACAAAAGTTGAGGGTAGTACGGTAATTTTACAATCAGGGCATTTTGTAATTTTGCCACTAGGGGCATTTTGGTAATTTTGTAAATCGAGAAAAGATCTTTTAAAATCGATTTTGGGTTTACAAACCAAAGGGTAAATTTGAAAATTTTAAAAACCAAGGGTTTTAAAACAATAAGGCAAATCCTTTCGGGTTTTAATAATTGGTTTAGCTTATGAATAAGTCCTCTTGGTTAAGGTGAGCCAGTAGCTACGCACTGGTAGGATTCGAGTAAAGAGGAGGTGAGTCGCTAGGACTGCTTAAATACCAAGCTCTTCTTGAATACCACTCCTGACATGCGTCAGTGGTTGCCACACCTTAACTTCGTGACTAACTTCACAGTTTGTTTAATAATCCTTAAGTCTTATGCATGTGTTTGAGTAGACTAGTCCTAGGGTTCAGGATCCTAGTTCACTAATCTACGTTCTCATAAAAGCTCATAATATTCACATATAATTCACATAAACAAATCACTTCAAAAGTTCAAGTACTTACCTGGTGGACTTGGGCCGAATACAAGTGCCATGCCAGAATAACCTGAAAAATTTTATGAAATCCCAAATTCTTGAAAAGCCCAGCAGAAAAACATTTTTGGGCCCAAAACCCCCAAAGCCGAGTTTTGAACTTGGCTCTGATACCAATTTGTAACACCCCAAACCCGGCCTACAAGCCCTGACCGGATCTGGTATGTCACTGTGGAAGAACGGTTGAAAATCTTTTTGACTTTAGAATAAAACATGTAAATTTGTTAACTTTTGAAAACCATGTCCATTTAAAATTATAAGTAAAACTTTGTTATTATAAAATGTCCAAAATAAAACTTTTATGTATATACTTTGAATAAATAGGTGGCTAAAATAAAATCATCTTCACATAGTAATTTAATTAAATTAAGCCCATAATAAAATAATACCAAAAATAATAACAAGGCCCTTATTACAACCCAATATTTAAACAAAATACTTAATTTCAAAAATGCATAAAATAATCAAAATCTCTTTTCTGCATGGCCACCTTGTATCCACTCCAACCCGGTCCAAGCTCATGAATCACCTGAAATGGTTAAGAAAAATTGGGTGAGTCCACAGACTCAGTGCATAATCATTACACATGTTTCCACACGTATGGGCTTGACCCATATCCACACGGTCCATGCAACCAGTCATGCCAAATGTATCCCAGCCCAACCTAAGTCCATCCATTACATCAACCTTAGCAGACTCCACCCAAGGTAGTGGCTAATCCACCGATCACAACCGAAAGTGATCCCACATATCCTACCTCGGCGGACACTGCTGCACAAGGCCGTGGTGAGCCACCGATCACATCGTGATCCTCAAATCCTACCTTGGCGGACTTCTTTGCTCAAGGCAAGTGGCGAGCCACCGATCACATAAGTGATCCCAACATTAATCCGTCTACGGTGATGCACTCGACTATCAACCGCCGAGATGGGCACCTAGCCAACATCTCCTTAATGAAGCACACACTAATCATCAAGCGCTAATGTAGCACGAGGCTAACATTAGACCACGTACATAATATGTACACCCGTCCTTCCTTGATCAAAACCAATCCCCATGCAAATATGCAAATGTATCATGTCAAATCATCATATCGAATGAATATACCTCACATGCTCATTATTATATCACAGGCACCATCAATAATTTAATATCACAATTTACTAACACATTGCTGATTACCCCACACATGGGTATCCATCACTTTAGCATTTATTGTCGGCTATCACACATCATACTCAAGTATACACATTAATAAACAATTAACAGGAGAAAGCAGGCGATGATTACGCTTTGATTAACCTGATTGACTAAACCCGAAATCACACGTGGCTCTAAAAGTCTCAAGTCTCCAAATCTCGGTAGATCACTCTTGCAAATGCTAACTATACGCCTCCTAAAAGGGCCAAAAGCGAACAGCATAATCATGCTAATCAACCTCTAAGGTATAACAAGTAATTTTACCTACCAAGGGCATTTTCGTAATTTACCCACCAAGGGTATTTTAAGTAAATTACTGGCTGTAATGGCCTTTCAGAAGGCCTAATGTCGCCACTAGCGACTCAACTACCATTTTAAATTAAATCTTAGGACGATTGGGCCTAAACCCGATTTTAGCCTATCCGCCCACATACTCGTGTGGCCCACCTAACACAAATCTAACCATGTATATAGGTTCCACCTAGTCTAGTTCACTATATACTATAACATCATACAATTTATTCCAATTGGGCCTCACAGGCCCATTGGGCCCCGACCCATCGCGCCAAGCATTTCAACCCACGAGAATACTCTTGATGGCCTCAACTATCGCGTCGATGCCCCACACGCGGCCTTGCGCTCGTGTAACTACTATTGCCGTGACCGGCACTTTGGCATTGTCGCTTCTACAACTAGAGTAGAGAGAGTTACACACCGATAGGACTCTAGTGCTAAACTGCCATGCTGCGACCACTCCCGTGCCCAACGCCCACCAAGGTATGTTAACCCTTCTCCGGCATGCTCTTTATATAGCTAGCTCTTCACCATCCTTCTTGTATCTTTCCGATGTGGGATCCTTCGTCGAGAGAGTTTAAATCCAAGCTGAAACTCTTGTAGTCCAAACCGCAAAATAAATACTCCTTGCTTCTCATGAGATTGAACCTAGGCTCCCTTGCAACATAATCCACACCGCTAACCACCACAAGCTCCTCTTGTGTCTTAAACCATCGCAACTAAATATAAACTATGGGCCAAATTCTAAGGTCCAAGCAAAAGAAACCAAAATGCAAAAGCCAAGACTTGAACCTTGGACCTCCTTCCTTCCTTGTGGCCACTCCCTTGTCTCTATGTGGCGTCACTTTGCCACTACACCACACACTCTACTTGTGTCATTTTCCTCCATATTTTATTCTTAAGGCCTATCGCCAACTTCCGTGGTTTTTTTTCACCTAAAACCGAATTTCCCCAAAGCCAATATTTGATCCGGGACTTCATAGAAGCCCCCTAACCTTCCAAAATCACTTATCTAAAAGGTCCAACTTGCACTTAAGCCGATCTTCTATTCTCTAAAAAAAAAAATTTTAAACGCTACTACGCCTAAGGCCCATTAGGCTCAATTCTCCTAGGCCCAATTTTGGGATGTTACATAATCACATATCAACGGCACAGAAAATAATGTTAAAATATTTTTTGAACTCAGATTTGTGGTCCCAAAACCACTGTTCCGACTAGGGTATAAATCGGACTATTTCAAAGGCTCCTATTTCTCACTATCAATTATTCTACCAAGATAAGGACTAAGTCAAGTATTGTTTACCTTATATGTGCTGAATTCAGAATGGGTTACCTCGACTGTACCATAGGGGAAGACGTTCAGTATCGTAAATGGGTTTGATCTGTGTGCATCAAGCTCTGAAGGGGCAATTTGTGGATCCGTTTTGTCCAGCAGTACCTTGTCCCCAACATTAAATTTGTTTACTCCATCCACTTTCTCATCATGGCGTCGCTTTAGCTCTTAATCGTGCTTTTTTAGTTTCTCCTTGACATGCGTTCACCCTTCATCTAGGTCATCGAGGTGTAGCATTCGCTCTTCGTATATTGTTCGATTTCTATCACCTTGATTGTAACATGGCTCCATCATGTTTTCTTGAGGGATTTCCTGCAAAGAAGGTTGAGCCACATGGTTCCTCACATTAATAGAACTTTTAATGTTATCCCGATCACTAGAGACTTTCACAAAATCACATGCTTGGAGAATAATTTTCTCATCACCTACACGGAGTACAAGTTCACCCGTACCAACATCTATTATAGTCCTAGCAGTTGCTAAAAAGTGTTGTCCTAAAATTAAAGGTACCTCATTACCCTCATCCATGTCCAACAACAAAGTCAATGGGGAATATGAATTTATCGATTTTAACAAGCACATCCTTAATAACACCCCTAGAATATCTAATGGTTCTATTCACTAATTGAATACTCATCCTAGTTTGTTTGGGTTTATCTAATGGTATTATCCGCTAATTGAATACTCATCCTAGTTTGTTTGGCTTTCCCAAGACCTAGTTGTTTAAACTTTTATAGGGCATGACATTAATACTAGCCTCTTTATTAGCCAATGTATTATCAATATTTTAACTACCAATTAAACAAGAAATAGTAAAACTCCCTATATCTTTTAGTTTGTTGGGTAGTTTATTTTGTAATAGGGCTGAGCAAACTACATTGAGCTCTACAATCGACGAATCATCTAACTTCCACTTTTTGTCAATAGCTCCTTTAAAAACTTGACATAATTGGGCATCTGTGAAAGAGTTTCAATGAATGGTATGTTAATATGTATTTTTTTTCAAGAGTTTAAGAAATTTACCAAATTTTCCACTTGTGTGGTCTCTTTCGTCGTGCTAGGATATGGAACTCGAGGTTTATATTCTTTAGAAATCGGCTTTTGCTCTTTCTGGCTTACTTCAACCTTGTCGTTATTCACCACAATTTCTTGCCTTAGTTTTTGTTCAAATTCAACTAAACCTTCTTCATCTTGTACAGTAATTGCATGAAGCTGCTCCCTTGGGTTAGTTTCGATATTACTAGGCAAGCTACCTTGTGGCCTTTCTAAAACTAACTTAACAAGCTGACCTATTTGGTTCTCGAGCCCTTGAATTTATGCTTATTGAATTTTTAATGCTTTTTAGTGTTTTGAAAACGTGTTTCCAACACTCGAGATAAAAATTTTCAACATCTCCTCAAGGTTCAACTCTTTCTCTTTCTGGTAAGGTTATTGTTAGATGCCTGGAGAGGGTTGTGTTCTCTGATTTCCTTTATCACCCTAAGAGAAATTGGGATGGTTCCTCCAACTTGCATTATAGTTGTTACTATAAGGGTTATTTTGAAGCCTAGAATTATTACCCATATAATTGATTTGTTGGTTCTATGTGCTAGGGGCAAAGGGTAAACATTTTGGATTGTTGATTCCACCTCCATTTGTATCGCATTGCATCACCAGATGTACCTACGTAGAAAGATAAAAACCATCAATTTTCTCATTTAATTGCTTTACCTAATTCAGTAACATGGTGACTACATATAAATTAAAAACACCAGTTGCTTTCATTGGCTTTGTCATCATAACTTGCCACTGATAATTATTCAGTACCATCTCCTTAATAAATACATAAGCCACTTCGGGTATCTTATTGTTCAATTTTCCATCGGCTACTATGTCGATTAACTGTCTAGTTGAGGGATTCAAATCGTTGTAGAAATTTTGAACCTATAACCATAAGGGTAACCCATGGTGAGGGAACATTCTCAATAAGTCCTTGTATCTCTCCCATACATCATATAAAGTCTCTAAATTGATCTACACAAAGGAAGAGATGTCGTTCCTCAACTTGGTTGTCTTAGTCGGTGGAAAGCAATTCAGTAGGAATTTCTCGGCCATTTGAGCCCATGTAGTGATGGAACCTCGTGGTTGAGAGTTCAACCACTGCTTAGCTTTGTTCTTCAATGAGAAAGGGAATAATTGTAAATGAATAGCATCATCAATGGCACTATTAATCTTGATAGTTTCGCAGATTCCAGAAAATTGGCCAAATGAGTATTTGGGTCTTCATCGTGCAAACCGTCAAACTAAACAAACCATTGTACCATTTGAATTGTATTCAGCTTTAGTTCGAAATTATTGTACAGAGGTGGGTAGCACAATACTTGATTCAACTCCATTCATAGTGGGCTTAGCATAATCGTACACAGTACGAGAACGAGAGCTGCTGCAGGAGGTAGCTGAATATTCTGATTATCGTCTATCTCCTCAATAATAATGTCCTCTTGTTCATTTACTAAATTTTGTCAACTTCGCCTTGCTTCTCTATGATTTCTACGAGCTGTACATTCAATTTCGCTATCAAACAATAATGGTCCCTATGGGTTTCTTCTAGTCATAAACTAAAGGAACCTACTAGAAACAGATGGAAGAAAAAATAGAATGTAAAAAAATTAGAATGTAAAAATTAAAATAAAATAAAATATAAAATAAAATACAAAATGGCTAAATTAATAAAAATAAAGCATTGCTAATATTTTAGTCACCGGCAATAGCGCCAAAAACTTGATTTTCACAAAACTAACAAATGCAAGCGCACCTATCGAACAATAGTATAACTACGATGAGTAAAGATATCGTATCCACGAGGACTAAAAGTATTAGTAATTATCATTTTCTTATTATTTAGCCGATAATTTGGAGTGATGGATTTTAAAGCTAAAATTACTAAACTAATTTAACTAAGAACGCAACAAAGAATGAAAGAGGAAAATATTCGAAAGATAACCAACGAGAGAGACAATACCTAGGAAAGAATCTACCTAGACTCCTTCTATTATTATTAATATGATTTAAATGATTTATTCACTCAATGTCTTGATTCGTAGAAATCCCTAAATTATGTTAATATCTCTTTCGAGAGTAATAACCATTGAATCTAGGTTGATTAATTGAAATATCTTTCTTATTAAAGCCCCTATCTTCACATTAAATAGATCTATGGATTCCCCTATTAGATTTGACTCTAATCGGGTAGATTTATGTCATCATATTTCTAGGATTGCATGCAACTCCACTCAATTATGCTAGATCTATTCTTAAATAGGGGCTTTTCCTTTACTGAATTAAGCACATTACACATGAATTAATATCTCATAAATATTAAAACAAGAAATGAGCCCACATAATTAATAACAAGAATTAAGTATTTATTATGTAAATCAGAAATCAAGAATTCATCTTAGATTTCATCTTCCCTAGGTATCTAGGGAATTAGTTCATAATCCTGAATGAAAACATTTCAAAGTCAAAATAACCACAAGATATAAAGAAACTCATAAAAACTTCGAAAGAAATTAAAAGGAGATCTTCAATCTTGATGGAGATCCACTTCTGAGTTGACTCCGATGGATTTCTTCAAGTGTTTTCTTCGATCTTCTCTGATTACTCATTTATCTCTTCTTCTAATTGGTATTTATAGACTTTAGAGTACTCAGAAATTCTAAAAATTGTATTTTTCTGCGTATTTGGGAAGCATGGTGCGAAACCAACATGGGATGGCACATGGGAGTGTGCCCAGCCTGTGTGGCTCCTAAAATCTACTTTTTTTCTCCAATTTTCACTCCTTTTGCTCCCAAATGCTCACCTAAGTGTAAGAACATGAATTAAAGGGATTAGGAGCATCTAATTAACCAATTTACATAAATAACCATCCAAAAATGCTTTAAGAATGGGATTAAAATATGTTACTTTTATAGCTTATCAATTTCATATAGCTCAAAGAAAAACATTAAAACGTTATTTGAGTACCTTGTAGCCACAACAGAGTTGAAGAATGTCTTTGGTTGGGAAGCGCCAGTACGCAATGATTCAACGGTTTTAGAAGTACTCTTGACGC
Source organism: Gossypium rotundifolium (assembly GCA_025506655.1). Classification (NCBI taxonomy): domain Eukaryota; kingdom Viridiplantae; phylum Streptophyta; class Magnoliopsida; order Malvales; family Malvaceae; genus Gossypium; species Gossypium rotundifolium. Next base: position 175,907,751 of record CP106724.1, read on the forward strand.
TAGCCATTAAGAAAGAATAAAGAGAAATCTTTGAGAGGTGTCATGTAAAAAAAAATAGAGTTGAGGTTAAAGATAAAGAAATTGTAAAGGTGAGAGCTTTATGAGAAACGTAAAATGTGAATAGTTTGGGAGAGGGAAGTAAAAGGGTTAATGATGACAATTTTATGGGAAGATGAAACGTGTTAGGGAAGTTTGTGATGCGACAAAAGAAAAAATTTTTTGGGATAAAAGATAAAATGACCTAGCCTTACAATATAGGCTATCTTCCTAAGGCTTCCCAAATTTTTTATTAGGTTAATTTGCTCAAGAAATCTCTCATTTGGACTTTTCTACCTGGTTAATCCTTGATAATTGAACACCTCATCACCCATTTTTCATGGCATAATACTCTTCTGTAATGCTAGGATAATTGTCCTCCCAGTACACACTAATAAGTTTGATTCTTTTATCCTACCTTTGAAAAACTGCACTAATTAATAAAAAAATAAAAAATGAAACTACATGAAATAAAAAAACATAACCAATTAACAAAAAAAAAAACAAAAAAATGAATTTAAAGTAAAACAAATAAATAGAATAAATAAAAAATTGCTAACTCAAGCATTTCGAAGGTCGATGCTTTGCTTGTCACGCTCCACATGAGCACCCTAGTAGTGCTTCAAGTGTTGTCCATTAACTTTGAATGTGACACCCATGTATTTGATAGCAGCAGCTCCGTGTGAGAATACTTGAACTACTTCAAAAGGACCTGACTAGCGAGATTTCAATTTACCAGGGAACAATTTGAGTCTAGAATTAAATAGTAATATTTGTTGTCCGGTTCAAATTGTCTTGGCATAATTCTATTATCGTGCCATCACTTGGTCTTTTCCTTATATATTTTAGCATTTTCATATGCTTGTGCTCGAAAATCTTCCATTTCATCCAACTCTGACAACCTTTTATTTCTAGCAGCAGCCCAGTCCATGTTGAGCTTCTTGATAGCCCAAAATGCTTTGTGCTCAAGCTTAACAAGTAAGTGACATGGCTTCCCATCAACAAGTTTAAAAGGTGGCATCCCTAATGGTGTTTTCAACATAGTCTGATAGGCCCATGAACCTTCATCCAGTTTGGTGGACCAATCCTTACGAGATGGATTCACAATTTTTCCAAAATTTGATTAATTTCTCTATTAGAAATCTCAGCTTGTCCATTTGTCTGGGGATGATATGCCATAGCAATCTTATGATTCACCCCATACATGCGTAAGGCATTGGCCACCAGTTTACAATCAAAATGGGATCCTTCATCACCGGTAATGGCTCTAGGTGTGCCAAATATTGTAAAAATGTTCTTATGTAGGAACTTCAGTATTGACTTAGCATCATTAGTAGCTAGGGCTACCGCTTCTATCCATTTAGAACCATAACACACCGTCAAAAGTATGTATAATTTGCCTACTGGCGGTGGAAATGGACCCATAAAGTCTATTCCCTATACATCAAATAACCAAACCTCTAGTATACTTTGTAGCAACATTTCATGTCTCCTGGATAAATTCCCCGTTCTCTAACAACGGTCAAACGATTGATAGAATTCATGAGCATCTTTGAACAAATTTGGAAAATAGAATCCCGACTAAAGTACTTTAGCGGTGGTTCTTATTCCTCCAAAATGTCCTTCATAAGGAGTCGAATGACAATGCTGCAAAATGTTGTGTATTTCATCGTTAGGGACACACTTTTGAATGATTTAATCAACATAATGTTTAAATAAGAAGGGTTCATCCCAATAATAGTGCTTAAAATCATGAAGAAATTTTCGCTTTTGTGGGTGCTTAAATTAGGCAGCAATACACCACTTACCAAGAAATTCACTATATCGACATACCAAGGTAATGCCTTGGCAACTAACAATTATTCGTCAGGAATTTTTTTTAATAAAGTTATCACTTCCATCTTCATTACCGATTCTAACCTTGAAAATGATCAGCCACTTGATTTTCAGTCCCCTTTTGATCCTGAATTTCTAAGTCAAATTATCGTAGTAACAGTATCCATCTAATCAACCTCAGCTTGGCATATTTCTTACGTACCAAGTACTTAATAGCCAAGTGATTTGTGTAAACTCTGACCTTGGTACCCACTAGATAAGGATGGAATTTATTGAACATGAACACCACAGCTAACAACTCTTTTTTCATGGTGGTATAATTAAGTTGTGCGTCCGTTAGAGTTCTGCTAGCATAATATATTGCACATAGTATTTTGTCTCTCCTCTGCCCCAACGTTACTCCTATGGCAAAGTCTCTAGCATCATACATGAGTTAGAACGGCAAGTTTCATTCTAGAGCTACTACAATTGGTGCTGCTTCTAGTCTTTTCTTTAAATTCTGAAAAGCAACTAGGCAGTGTTCATCAAAATCAAATGATCTATTTTGCTCCAGCAATGTGCACAATGGTTTAGATATCTTCGAAAAATCCTTAATGAATCTTCTATAAAATCATGAATGACCTAGAAAACTTCTAACACCCTTGACACTAGTGGGAGGTGGAAATTTTCTATTACTTCAATTTTTGCTTTGCCTAATTCAATTCCTCGTTGCGATATCCTATGCCCTAAGACAATTCCTTCACGAACCATGAAGTGGCATTTTTCTCAGTTCAAGACAAAATTTGTTTCTTCACAGCGGCATAGACCCAATTCTAGATTTTTCAAACAATCTTCAAAATCATTTCCAAATACATAGAAATCATCCATGAAAACCTCAAGGTAATTCTCCACTATATTTGAGAATATGGCCATCATACAATGATAAAAAGTTGCCAAGCCATTACATAATCCAAATGACATCTGTTTAAACGTAAAAGTACCATATGGACACGTGAAAGTTGTCTTCTCTTGGTCATTGGAAGCTATAGAAATCTGATTATACCTTGAATAGCTGTCCAAAAAGTAGTAGAAAGCTTTCCTTGCTAACCTATTCAACATCTAATCCATAAACAGCAAGGGGAAATGGTCCTTCCTAGTTGCCTTGTTAAGCTTCCAATAATCCATGCCCACTCCCTATCCTGTGACCGTGTGAGTTGGTATGAGCTCATTATAGTCATTGCTAACCATTGTGACACCTCTTTTCTTGGGGACACATTGTACAGGGCTTACCCACGAGTTGGATGAGATTGGGTAAATAATGCTAACATCAAACCACTTGATAATCTCTTTCTTGACAACTTCTTTCATTATTGAATTCAATCTTCTCTGCTGCTCAATAGACTTGTTGTGGAAATCATCTAACAAGGTTTTATGCATGCAAAATGTAGGACTGATTCCCTTTATGTCAACAAGGGTCCATCCTAACGCCTTCTTAAATCATCGCAGGACTTCCAAAAACTTGACCTCTTGTTCAAATGTCAATTCTGTAGAAATCACAACTAGCAAGGTACTGTTGTCTCTCAAGTATTCATATTTTAAATGTTTTGGTAAAGGTTTTAACTCTAATGTAGGAGGTTCCTCTATAGAAGGTTTAGGAGGCTTGAACGAATGATTTGATAGATCCAAAGGGTCAAACATTTTCCCTGGTCTCTCCACTATTTGTTTGGCTTCCATGAATTCACCGAGTTCTTCTAAAATTACTTCATCAATCCTTTCTAATGAGTCTTCATTATCATCAGAATTATTGTCGCAAAGTCTGGTGAATTCTTCTACTGCTATTTTTATCAAACCAATGGCGTGACATTCTTCATTTTCGTCTGTACATTTCAAAGCATCAAAAACATTAAAAGTAACCTATTGATCATTTACCCCCATGGTCAGTTCACCTTTCTGTAAGTTAATTAGGGTTCTACTTGTAGCAAGAAAAGGCCTTCCAAGAATAATTGGCACATTTTGATCAGCTTCAAATTCAAAAATAAGAAAATAGTAGGAAAGATAAATTTATATTCTCTTACCAATATGTCCTTAATTTTACCTTTAAGATGGTTATAGGGTCAATAAGCTAATTTCAAAGTCACCCTAGTAGGTCTTGCTTTCCTAATTCGTAGATTCTTGGAAATAGACATAGGCATTAGATTTATACTTGCTCCTACATCACATAACACCTTACCAACATAATGATTTCCAATTAAATAGGGGATAGTGAAACTTCCTGGATCCTTTAGCTACGGAGGTAGTTTATTCATCAACATTTCTATGCACCCTTCAGTGAGAGAAACAATCTCAAACTCTCCCAATCTGCGCTTATTTGATAATATGTCTTTCATAAATTTCACATAATTGAGCATCTACTTCAAAGCTTCCACTAATGGTATGTTGATATGGAGTTGCTTCAAAACATCTAAAAACCTTTTAAATTGAATATCCAGTTTAGAATTTTGGAATCGTTGAGGAAAATGTAAAGGTAGTCGTCCTTTAGGTTGCTAATACTATTTTTTTTGGAATTTTTGTTGGCAACTTGATTTGATTCTGTCACAACATTTCTCTGTGTACCTTTTTTAGGTGTTATCTACTGTTCAATAGGTTTTGAGATATTTTCCTGATTGCGGCTGGATTTGTCTTCCTCTATTGTGGCATCTTGAACAACCTCATCTAACTGAGTCCCACTTCTAAGAGTGATGGCCTTGTACTACTCCTTCTCTTGGGTTCTTGAGTTTTTCGTATCATTGGGCAATGATCCTTTGGCCTTGAATTTAGAGCGTTCATTATTTGCCCCACTTGATTTTCAAAAGCTTGAGAGACGCAGCCTGACTCTGAATCACAACATCATTTTTGGCCATATACTTCTTCAAAAAAGATTTAATAGAATTAGAAGATGATACCTGACCTTGTTAAACATCTTGCCTCAGTATAGGATGATTGTAACTGGGCAGTGCATTGTGGATACTTTGTCTTGCAACATTGTGTGAACTCCCCGCACCTTGATTATTCCAACTAAAATTTGGATGTTTCTTCCACCTAGATTATAAGTGTTGGAATAGGGATTATTATTTCAGTTAAAATTACCCATGTAGTATACCGATGCTGGGTTTGATGGGCATTCATCAAACACATGATCTTTGATAAACCATAATATGAACATATTTTAATCCAACATTTAGCATATTTTTGGATGATTTATCCCTTTAATTATGGAAATAGGTGTTCCTAATCCTTTGTTTTCATGTTTTATACTCAGTAGAACACCGGAGGATGAAAAGACTGTGAATAGGGCCGAAAACAGAGAAAATGGGCCAAAGTACAAAATCCACACGGCATGGGCCCAAAAGCACATGGCCATGTCCCGTAAGAAGAGTCGACCACAGCCTGGACCCTAAAATACACGGTCGTGCCTCGTCAACAGACCCGACCACAGCCTTAAATCGACTTACACGGGCGTGTGCCATGGCCGTGTCCCTACCGCAGGAAAGAAGAGTTTCATTTGGATTAGGGTACTTAGAGGCGAAGAAAGACATTCCAAAAGCCTATATAAAGACCCCAGAGGCAAACCTTTAGGGAGGCGGTTCAGCTAGGCCAAGGAGCCAAGCCAAAGGGCCAGAATTGTGGGATTTACTCGAAGAAAGCCAATTGATTCATCTCAAGAAGCCAGGATCATACTCAACACGGAGGAACTCTCCTTCAATTCATTCAGGGGGGTTTAGGGTTTTCTTATGTTTTGTTTTATATTTTCTTCTGAGATGTTTTCTTTTACTATTATGAACTAAACTCTCAGATACCTGAGGGGGATGAAACCTAAGACGGATCTTTTTATTGTTAACTGAGTTGTATGATAAATACTTGATTTGTTCTTAACTATGTGTTCTTAATTATTTTTTTTTGTATTTCTGGGATATTAAGTCAAGCATTCATTCTCTTTGGCAGTGGAGGAATAGACCCTATTTAAGAGTAGATCTAGCTTAGTTAAGCAGAGTTGAACACAACCCTAGAGATAGGATGACGTAAATCTGCAAGATTAGGGTCAAACCTAATATGGGAGTCCATAGATCGAGTTAATGCAATTGTAGGGGTTTTAATTAGAAAGAGATTTCAATTAATCAACCTAGGGTTAGATGTTAGTAGCCACGAGAGAGGTATTAATATAAATTAGGGAATCCTAAGGATCAAGTCAAGTGAATAAATCATCTGGTTCAAGAGTTAGATAACAAGTGAAGTCTAGGTGGATTCTTCCTCGGGTATTGTCTAAATCAATTGGTTTTCTCTCAAGTTTTTCCTCAATTTCTTTTCTTTGTCTTCGTATATTTATCTTAGTAGTTAGTTAATTTTAGATTAGATAAAAATTCTCTTAATTCTTAGGCTAAATAATAAAAAGAAAGTTAGTATTAGTACTTTTGGTTCTTTGGGTTCGACAATCCAATCTTGCCACTAAACTATACTACTGTTCGATAGGTGTGCTTGCCTCTATCGTTGTCTAAGTTAGTTTCCAGGTTTGATCATTCTTTTTATAAAATTTTAAGACTCTGACACACGATCAAGTTTTTGGTGCCGTTGCCGGGGAGTTGAAATATTAAGAACTCTCAATTTTTATCATTTTAGTCATATTTCATTTTTGCAATTAAATTTTATTTTTTACCTTTCTGAATTTTCTTTTTTTTTCTTTTCCCAGCAGGTACCTCTAGTTTATGACTAGAAGGAACCCGACAGGACCACTAATTTATGACAGTGATATTGAAGGAATCGTACGCAGAAATAGTAGAGAAGTAAGGCGAGGCTTAAATTACATACAAGAAGAGCAAGAGGACGAAACTAATACCACCGAAGGGATGGCTGAGAATAATCCGCTACCTCAGGAGGTGGCCGATCATCATGCTCCTCGAACTATGTATGATTATGCTAAACCCAATTTAACAGGAGCTAAATCGAGTATTGTTAGGCCTGCTATAGCCGCTAATAATTTTGAACTAAAACCTAACACTACTCAAATGATTCAACAGTTTGTTTAGTTTGATGGTTTACAGGATGAAGACTCGAATAATCATTTAGTAAATTTTCTAGAATTCTGTGATACCTTCAAAATAAATGTCATTTTGATGATGTCATTCGTCTTCGGTTATTTCTCTTTTATTTGAGAAATAAAGCCAAACAGTGGTTACATTCTCTTCCTCGAGGATCAATCACTACATGGGACCAAATGACCGAAAAATTTTTATTATAATATTTTTTGCTAGTCAAAACGGCCAAATTAAGAAATGATATCTCTTCTTTTGTGTAGATGGATTTAGAAACATTATACGATGAATGGGAGAGATACAAAGATTTGTTGAGAAGGTGCCCACACCATGGTTTACCCTTGTGGTTATAGGTCCAAACTTTTTACAACGGTGTGAACCCCTCAACCCGCGATTAATTGACTCGGAAATGGCGAGAACCACGAATAACAAAACTCCTGAAGAGGCTTATGAATTCATAGAGAAGATGTCACTAAACAACTATCAGTGGCAAGTTACAAGGAAAAAGCCAACCAAAGTAGCCGGAGTTTTCAATCTCGACGCAGTCACCATGCTATCAAATCAGGTAGAGATGATGAATAAAAAGATTGATGGTTTGTGTGGTTCTTTGCAGGTACATCCCGTTATGCAATGTGACTCAAATCTAGGAGGTGTGGCAAATCCTGAGTACCCACCCTACAATCCGGGCATGGAAAGCGAACAAATAAACTATACGGGTAACAATTTTAGACCTCAAAATAACCCTTATAGTAATACTTATAATCCAGGTTGGAGGAACCACCCCAATTTCTCGTAGGGTGGTCAAGGTAATCAGAGACAACAACCACCCCCTCCAAACTTCCAACAATAGCCCTACCCATAGGAAAAGAAGCTGAACCTTGAAGAGATGCTGAAAAAATTCATAGTGGTGTTTGAAACTTGTTTACAAAACACCGAGACAACACTCAAAAATCAACAATCATTGATTAATGGAATCGAGAACCAGTTAGGGCAACTCGTAAAGCTAATGTCCGAATGACCATTAGGTAGCTTGCCATGAAACACCCCAAACCTAGCCCACAAGCCCTGACCGGATCTGGCATGCTTCTAGGAAAAACCATTCGAATCTTATTTGAAACTTTGTTAAATTTTTTTCGTGATTTTGGAAACAGTTGATTTGGGTTAGGCTTGAGTTTTAAACCCCGTGTTGATTAGGTGTTACAACATTTAATATTTATACTTAAGAAAAATGGATATTAACCTTGAATTAATAAAAATCGTGACATACTTAAAGAATTAAAAATGCATGCATAAACAACTCAAACCAAAGCCTTATTACATCAAATCAAAAAGCCAAATTAAATCCAAAATACTTAAAAAGAGAAAGCCCAAAATAAAATAAACTAGACTCGAAGCTGAGTATGGCCACCCTTGAGCTCCTGCTGACCCGGTCCATCACTGAGTGTCACCTGAAAAATAATCCCACAAGGGTGAGTCAAACAGACTCAATGTGTACAACCAACACAAGTCTCAATTAATTCAGGCATGTCAAATCATACATGATAAACATATATAAATCATGATGCAAACCCGAACCCAAGCCTAGATAACCATCCGCTATACATCACCCCTACCAACCATCACACCGTGGGGACTACTAAGTCAACCCTCCATTCGATACACACCATCGAAGGCAGTCACTGCAGTCGATGTGCTCATCGCCCTTATAATTTCGTGGCATAGCCACCAGATAGTAATTCGTGACCTAAGTCACTAGATTCAGATTACGTGACATAAGTCACCACATTCAAATTACGTGACATAAGTCACCACTTTCAGATATTGGGGTATAAAACCACCAATTCACTTCCCCTTTACATATCACCCATATGCCCCATGTCAAACAAATCATTCAATATCATGCCTTATTTCACATTCTTATCACTGTTGGCATATGTGCCATAATAGATCACATCATACTCATAGCAGGAGTGGGTAAACGTACCTGAGCACTTTGTACCATTGCATGATACTCTTAGTCAAATCTTAACATATTCTTGTAACATATTAATTAAAACATAACCGTAATTTAATTAAAGCTTAGTGTGGGGTACACACCTGATTTACTTAGCGCTTTATTGAAATCCCGAAAGCCTGATCTAATGCTTTTAGACCTTTAATCCCTATATTCGACCAACCTTAGACACTTTAGCATAAAGCCATTTGGCTAATTAATTAAATCCCGAAGGACTATCGACACCAAAATCTTACCTTTTTGCCGATTTACTATTAATCAAATCCCGAAAACTTGCAGTCTTTCCTTCCTTGCAATCGGCTAACACTAGATCAATTGATTTGGGTAGTTTTCGGCTTTTAAATAAATACGAAATAGATCTTAAATCACTAAATAAGCCTTGGCCAAATATCATGGGTACTTACTTTGCGATTTTAAATCCCGAAAGTCTCCTTACTGCCCCTTAACGTTGGCTACACACAAAAGAAACACTAGATTATGGCTTATGAATATTCGGCTAACCCGTAACCAAAGGCTAAACACTTGATTTCGGCATATCCATGAAAAGAAGATACAACCGATTAAAAGAAGTACTTACCACCAACGTTTACTTGTGAAGACTAACAAAGAATAGATTTCGGCTAACCGTGTAACATCCTGAAATTGGGCCTAGTAGGATTGGGCCGATTGGGCCTTGGGCTTTAGGAAGAAAATTTGAGTATTATTTTGTGTTGGCTTGGGTAGGAATTTTGTGTGATAGCATAGTCTTGTGAAGGCTTGTTTTTATTTAGGAAGCTAGAATAAATTTTAGTATGGCTTATTTAATGAAGTAGGATTAAGTGGGCTTGACACTTAAGTTAATTAAGTGTTCAATTAAAGCATAAAGAGGAGTAAGTGGCAAGATGGTTAAGGAGCTTGAAAGGTTGCTTGAGGATGGAGGTTCGAGGATGGTTAAGGAGCTTGAAAGGTTGCTTGAGGATGGAGGTTCGAGTAGCATGATTAACATTTTGGAGATATTATTTTTACATCATGGCTTTAATGGACGGTCAACCTATGTTTATGATAGGTTGGACTTTCATCTTTTGGTAAGTTGAAATTTGGTTTAAGGAAAGCATGAATTTGGGGATAAGAATCCTATGGATTAAGGAAAGATAGGGGACATAAGGCTTAGTTTAAGGTAAGATTTTTGGAAGCTTTTTAATGGCTATTTTTCCATGAATGTGGACGGTTTCATGGACTATGAGGGTTGGCTTAAGTGTTGTGAGTGAATAGGAGGAAATAGGGAGAAAATTAGGAGTATGTTTAATTCAAAATTGTTGTCAAGAGGCTTGAATGTTGGAGAACGTTTTGGAAACTCTTTGATGGCCTTTAGTGGTTGAATGTGGACGGCATGTAAGGCTAGGGGGTGTTACAAATTGGTATCAGAGCCCAGTTCAAAACTCGACTTTGAGGGTTTTGGGCCCAAAAACATTTTTTCTTAAGATGGGCTTTTCAAAGATTTGGGCTTTCATAAATTTTTCAGGATTATTCTGGCATGGCACCTATATCTCCGACCCGAAGTCCACCAGGTAAGAACCTTTAATTGTTGTGTGAATTATTATATGATTGGTATGTGGGTATGATGGGAACGTAGATTAGTATATTAAGTTATCGAACTTTAGGATTAGCTTACTCTAACACAAGATGCATAAGACTTAAGAACAACCGAACAAACACAGTGAAGTAAGTCGCCGAGAGTTATGGTGTGGCAACCATTGTGCATGTCTAGAAGTGGATTTAGTAAGAGCTTGGTATTTAAGCGGTCTTAGCGACTCACCTCCTCTTTACTCGAATCCTACAGTGCGTAGCTACTGGTTCACCCTAACCAAGAGGACTTATTCACGGGCTAAACTCGATAATTAAAACCGAAAGGGACTAGCCATCTTGTTTATAAAAACCTTAAGTTTTCAAAAAAATTACTCCTTTGAATTGTAAAAACCATTTTATAGTTGGAAATTTTTTCTTTTGAAAAATTTCGATTTACAAAATTACCCAAATACCCACGTGTTGAAAAATTACCAAAATGACCTTGGTTTATAAAATTACCATACTACCCTCAACTTTAAAAAAACATTCTTACTTTATAAAAATACCAAAAACTTCTATTTTACAAAATAGTAAGATACTACGATTTGGGAAAATTTACTAAAATGCCCTAACTTCCAAATTCAAAAATAACCCACAATTTTAATTTTTTTATATCTTGATTTGGAAAATCTTTCTTTCAAAAATATCCATGAGTTTGGAAAATTTCGAAATAACTTTTAGTGATTTTTGAATTTACCTCGGTTTATTACCAAAATACCCCTATAGGGAAAAATGACGAAATTACCCCTGGGTTGGGAATGGTCAAGAATGCCCATAGTAGCATGGTAAATGTTGTGGAAGAGTGAATGTGTCTCTATTGATGTGAATGTGTGATTCTACGAATTAGAATAGTGATCTTGAACTAGAAATTTTGATTGATCGAAAGAACAACTTAAAACTTTGTTTCATAAAATTGTTGGCGCATAAACAAGTGGAACAAAAGTACTAATGTATAAAACTCTTTAAATAGATTAAATGTGACGTTAGACATGAGCTCTAGGGACATGGTTGTAATGTGCGAGGGCCTTGATGAAGGCGAATGGTACGTGTCGGAACCCGATTAGGTCGGGTCAAGGTCAACAATGTGGTACCCCACCATTTGTTGGTGTGGAGCGACAAGCTCAGTGGGGATGATCTTTATCGCAGTTTGTCTTTGCGAGTTCTTGAGATGGTTAATTTGGGCCGGTGGAAATATGAGAGCTAGAAAGTCCGTACTGGCGACTCAGAGCCAATGAAATTTGAGGTGTTTCGTGGAGTATCTGGGGTGGCACCAGTCTGTTGAGTATTGGTTGGAGGCGACCGAAGCGAATTATGGATGAGTTGGATTTGACCCTAAGGAAAAAGTGAAAGGAATGGTGGGCTTTGCTGCGATGAAGCGTATCAATGGTGGCTCACGAGTTCGGGATGGGGCCACGGTGAAGATCTCACTTGGGAGATGCGTTAAGGCGACATATCGGAAGAAGTACATTGGTACTAACTATATTGATGCATAAAGGAAGGCGTTTTTGAAATTTGGTTCAAGGAGCAACTCCGTGGCGGTCTGAGCGAAATTTTTGCGGTTAAGCCGATATGCTCGAGGAGTAGTGGCTACAGAGTGTGAGCGATGTGTCCGATTTGAGGATGGACTAAGGGATGACCTGAGATTATTGATAGCTCCACAGCAGGAATGAGAGTTTGCCGTATTAGTGGAGAAGGCTAAGATGGCCGAAGGAATTAAGGATTCTATGAGGCAGAACAGAGAAAAGGATAGGGCAAGAGATAAGAAGAGTTTTGGACCGTCAGAATCGTCTAGGAGTCTTCAGAAAAGACCAAGGATCGAGAATTCTGCTCGTGTTTCTATGCCAACTGCTGGAAATCAGGACCGTTCGTGTGCTCGGTGTGGAAGGTATCATGTTGGCGAGTGCTGGAATCGGGACCGGAGTGTTTTAGGTGTAAATCCAAGTCTCATTTGATTAAAGACTGTCCCCAGGATCCGAGAAGGGCTCGGACAGTAGGCCAAGGTTTTGAACAGCCGGGTAGAGGTGGTCAGCAAGCGACGAGGGGTCGTGGTCTGAACCATGGAGGAAATGGTTCCGCCAAGGTCGTGGAGCATCAAGTGAGGTAATGGTAACTCGAGGCAAAACACCCAGTCTGGTGTATGCGATTCGTCGGAGGAGGATAGTGATGTGCGGATGTGACAACGGGTAAGTTTTTATGTCCGGAATACCCTTTATTGTCTTGTTTATTATAGAGCTAGTTCAGTATTTGTGTTGCTAGTGAAGTATCTAGAACCTTGAGTATGAACTTTGGGATTTGTTCATAGAAAGTATGTTAGTTTTATTAAGATCGAGTCTGTGACATAAGCGTAGTGTGATGAGTAGGATTGTCTGATTGTTAGTTAGTTGGAAATTTCGAGGACGAAATTTCTTTAAGGAAGGTAGAAGCTGTAACATCCCAAATTGGGCCTAGTAGGATTGGGCGATTGGGCCTTGGGCTTTAGAAAGAAAATTTGAGTATTATTTTGTGTTGGCTTGGGTAGGAATTTTGTGTGATAGCATAGTCTTGTGAAGGCTTGTTTTATTTAGGAAGCTAGAATAAATTTTAGTATGGCTTATTTAATGAAGTAGGATTAAGTGAGCTTGACACTTAAGTTAATTAAGTGTTCAATTAAAGCATAAAGAGGAGTAAGTGGCAAGATGGTTAAGGAGCTTGAAAGGTTGCTTGAGGATCGAGGTTCGAGTAGCATGATTAACATTTTGGAGATATTATTTTTACATCATGGCTTTAATGGACGGTCAACCTATGTTTATGATAGGTTGGACTTTCATCTTTAGTAAGTTGAAATTTGGTTTAAGGAAAGCATGAATTTGGGGATAAGAATCCTATGGATTAAGGAAAGATAGGGACATAAGGCTTAGTTTAAGGTAAGGTTTTGGAAGCTTTTAATGGCTATTTTCCATGAATGTGGACGGTTTCATGGACTATGGGGTTGGCTTAAGTGTCGTGAGTGAATAGGAGGAAATAGGGAGAAAATTAGGAGTATGTTTAATTCAAAATTGTTGTCAAGAGGCTTGAATGTTGGAGAACGTTTTGGAAACTCTTTGATGGCCTTTAGTGGTTGAATGTGGATGGCATGTAAGGCTAGGGGTGTTAACAAACTGTTTGGCTTTTAAGGCTTGGCGGCAAAGAAGAGAAAATAGGCACCTTGAGATTCGGCTAGGCTTTTCAAATGGTGTTGGAACATTCGGCTATCACTTAAAAATAGATATAGATGGAAGAAAAGAAATATAGAAGCGGGCTAAGAGAATTCGGCAATGGCAAGTTTAAGAGAGATTTCGACTTTAATAATCTCAAGAAAAAGAAGACACAGAAGGCTACCAAATTCGGCTAAGGTTTTCAATGACAAAGGGTCATTCGACCATTCAAGAAAAGGTGATGAATTGGGGTTGAAAGAAAAGAGAATAGGAAGAGAGGAAATTTGGCAAGGCACAAAAGAGAAAGAAAAAGATGAATGCTCACAATAAAAATTCGGCACACACTTCTTCACACTCTTCAAAGCCGAAAATACAAGCCCCTAGAGTCCTACATTCGTCCACCACATTCCCTCTTATCAAATCCTCTAATTTTCTCCTATATTTTCTCTCTTCAACCTTTATTTTCTCTCTTCAACCTTTATTCAAAAAGAATAGAATAAGTCAACAATTATCCCTTCCTTCTTAGCCGAATTTTAAAAGAATAACCAAGGCTTATCCTTATCCATCCAAAGTCCATATGCCGTCCATCACCTCTCCCCTCCTTGATGCCAACATGCAAAAAAATAAAACCACACTTTATGCTGCCAACATGACTCGAACCTCCTCCCTTCTCCCTTGCCTGAGGCGTCACATACCAAGGCCCTAAGTGGCGCCTTCAAGCCACCCTACCAAGCCCAATTTCATGTCCAAAAACTCCTACAATTTTCCTTAAGGCCTCCTCAGCCTAGCTTTCCCCTTTTAGATTTAAAATTTAATAATTTCTAAGGCACTCTCCTATTTTCTAAAGTTCACAAAATTCATACAACACATTCTTAACACACAAAGGCATGCTATTTCATATTATTAAAAAAAAAGCATAAACCATAATCCAGGATATTACAGTTCTACCCCCTTAAAATAATTTCGACCTCAAAATTACCTGGCTAGAATAGGTGGGGGTACTGCTGTCACATTGCTTCTTCTGGCTCCCAAGAAGCTTCCTCCGATCCATGGTTATGCCACAACACCTTGACCAAAGGGACCAACTTCCTCCGAAGCACCTTTACATCTCGTTCCAGAATCTGAATTGGCTCTTCCTCATAAGACAGATCTGGTCTCAGCTCCACCTCTTCAACCGGAACTACATGAGATGGATCCGATCAATATCGACGTAGCATGGAAACATGAAATACGTTGTGCATCTGCTTCAATTCCGGAGGTAACTCCAACTGGTATGCCACCGGTCCAATTCGCTTCAAAACCTGATAAGGTCCTATGAACCTTGGACTTAGCTTCCCTTTGTGACCAAATCTCATCACCTTCTTCCAAGGCGAAACTTTAAAAAACACATAGTCTCCTACAGTAAACTCAATCTCCTTCCGCTTGAGATCTGCATAAGACTTTTTCCTGTCAGATGCCTCCTTCAACCGTGCCTGAATTATCTTAACCTTCTCCTCGGATTCAGCCACAATTTCCAGACCCAAAATCTGACGTTCCCCTAATTTCGTCCAACACGTAGGAGTGCGACACTTCCGTCCATACATCGCATCGCGGTGCCATCCGTATACTTGCCTGATAGCTGTTGTTGTAAGCAAATTCTGCTAAAGGCAAATATTCTTCCCAACTTCCTCTAAAGTCTATCACATAGCCTCTTAGCATTTCCTCCAACACTTGTATTACTCGCTCAGATTGACCGTCTGACTGTGGATGAAAAGCCGTACTGAAGTCCAATCTAGTGCCTAAAACCTGATGTAGAGCTTTCCAAAATCGAGACGTAAACCTTGGATCCCTATCCGAGATAATCGACATCGGCACTTCGTGCAACCTTACAATCTCCGCTACATACAACCTTGCTAACTTTTGGAGAGAATAGTCCACCCGCACTGGAATAAAATGCGCAGACTTTGTCAACCGATCCACTATCACCCATACCGAGTCCTTCTTAGTAGGCATAAGGGGAAGCCCACTAACGAAGTCCATGGTAATTCTCTCCCACTTTCACTGTGGAATCTTAATCGGCTGAAGCAATCCTGACGGAACTTGGTGTTCAGCCTTAACTTGCTGACACGTTAAGCACTTGCCAACAAATTCAGTCACTTCCCGCCTAAGATCAGGCCACCAAAACTGTTCCCTTAGATCCTTATACATATTACTGACTCCAGGATGCATAGTATAAGGGCTACTATGCGATTCTCGAAGAATTCTTTGCTTAAGCTCCTTGTCCTTCGGCATACAGGCCTTACCCTTGAAGCACAATACTCCCTCGTCATTAACACCATAACCCTCTAACTCTCTATTCTGTGCTTATCGCAACTTAACACTTAGATCTTTATCCATTAACTGACTTTCCTTCACCTCATTCAACCATGTCGGTTTGACTTGCAACTCTGCCAGCAGACTTCCATCATTATACAAGCTCAGATGTGCGAACATCGCCCTCAGATCTGATACAACTTTTCGACTTAGGGCATCTGCCACCACATTTGCCTTGCCCGGGTGATACTCTATGGAACAATCATAGTCTTTCAATAATTCCACCCACCTTCGCTGTCTCAGGTTCAACTCCTTTTGAGTCAGCAGATACTTAAGGCTTTTGTGGTCTGTGTAGATCACTTACTTCTCTCCATAAAGATAGTGCCTCCATACTTTAAGAGTAAAGACCACTGCCGCCAACTCCAAATCATGCGTCGGGTAGTTAATCTTGTGTGGCCTTAGTTGTCGAGACGCATAAGCAACTACCTTCCCGTCTTGCATAAGGGCACCTCCAAATCCTGTATAGGAAGCATCACAGTACACTACAAAATCCTTCCCTGCCTCAGGCTGAATCAAAACTGGAGCTTCGGTCAAGACCCTCTTAAGCTTCTCAAAGCTCTCCTGTTGCTTATCGGTCCATACGAAAGGCACTTCCTTTCTTAACAACTTTGTCAGAGGCGCGGCTATCGACGAGAACCCTTCCACGAACCTTCGGTAATAGCCTGCTAATCCTAAGAAACTCTGAACTTCCACCACAGACTTATGGGGTTTCCAATCCAAAACTGCCTCAATCTTCCGAGGATCCACCCTTATTCCTTCAGCGGATACCACATGTCCTAAAAACGTAACCTCCTTAAGCTAAAATTCACACTTGCTGAATTTGGCATAGAGCTTCTTCTCCCTCAACACTTGCAACACTATCCGGAGATGCTCGTCATGTTCTTTCTCGGACTTCGAATACACCAAAATATCGTCTATGAACACAATAACAAACCGGTCCAGATAGGGTTGGAAAACCCGTTTCATCATGTCCATAAACGCGGCTGGGGCATTTGTCAATCCGAACGGCATTACCAAGAACTCATAATGCCCGTACCTTGTGCGAAAAGCCGTCTTACGGATATCAGCCTCCTTTACCTTAAGCTGATGATATCCAGACCTTAGATCTATCTTTGAGAATACTGCGACCTCTTAAGCTGATCGAACAAATCGTCTATCCTTGGCAACGGATACTTGTTCTTGATGGTCAGCTTATTCAACTGACGATAATCTATGCACATACGCATAGTTCTGTCCTTCTTCTTCACAAACAAGATCGGTGCTTCTCATGGAGACATACACTGGGTCCGATAAACCCACGATCAAGCAATTCTTGGATTTGAGCCTTGAGCTCAACCAACTCCTTTGGTACCATTACATGACGGGCAATTGACACGGAGTCGCATGCCGGCGATAACTCAATTCTGAACTCCACTTCCCTATCCGGGGATATTCTAGGTAAATCTTTGAAAAAACATCCACAAACTCCCTTACGGTTCTAACTCCACTAACTCCCCCTTCTTTCGCATCCAACGCACTAATGAAGGCCAAAAATTCCTTACACCCTTTCCGTACCATCTTATCAGCCTTCAAAGTAGAAACTACGTTAGACAAGTAGTTCTTTCTTTCTCCTATCATAACTATCACCTCATCCTCTGAGGTCCTTAACTCCATTCGTTTGGCTGCACAATCCAATACAGCCCGATGCTCCACTAGCCAGTCCATACCAAGTATAAGATCAAATTCCCCAAAGGGAAATTCCATTAAGTCGGTAAGAAATACCGCTCTCTGCAGCTCTAAAGGTACACTCCAAAATATCTTGTTCACTACTACGGTTTGACCTAGTGGGCTTACTAGAGTCATCTCCCTACTAGATAGTTCAGAGGCTATTCCTAGAATTTCAACTACTCTACATGCAACATAAGAATGGTCGAGCCCAAATCAATCAGAGCAACATAAGGCTTGCCAAATATAAGGAATGTACCGGTTATGACGTCTGGCGCGTCTCCGTCCTCCCTCCGATGAACCGCATAAACCAAACCCGACTGCCTGGCCTTCGTGTTACCAATACCTCAGCTCAGTGTTCCCCGTCCTCTACCAGCACCGTTTCCTCTACCATTCAGACCACGCCCTCGCTGAGGCTGCTGTCTGCCTCTTCTAGCCTGATTAACACCCTGAGCTACTGGTCGATTCCCATTCGGTCTCATAGGACAGTCCTTAATCATATGATCCTTAGATCCACACTTAAAACATCCTCTCGTCTTTTTCCAACACTTACCCAAGTGCTTCTTCCCACACTGATCATAAGTACGATACTGCCCTCCTGTAGTAGATTGCTGACATCGCGACCCATCAACTCTAGGCCTCTTTTGCTTATTCCTAGAAGACTCTGAAGATCCAAAGCCTCTCTTCTGCCTATTCCGATTGGTGTTCTGCCTTACAGAATCTTTGATACCCTCGGCTACCTTAGCCTTCTCCACCAACACAACAAACTGCAGCTCTTATTGTGGAGCTATCAATAGTCTCAAGTCATCCCTCAGCCCGTCCTCAAAGCGGACACACCGCTCATACTCGGTTGACACTATGCCTCGAGCAAAATGGCTCAGCCTTAGGAATTGACCGTACTCCACCACAAACTTGTTCCCTTGAACCAGCCCCAAAAATGCCTTCCTCTGCGCATCGATGTAATGAGTACCAACATACATCTTCTAGTATGCCGCCTTAGCATAATCCTAAGTGAGTTCCTCAGCTGTAACACCATCCCAAACCGTGAGCCACCATTGATATGACTCATTATAGAGAAGCGACACCAACCCTTTCAGTTTTTCCTCGGTAGTTAAATCGAGCTCATCCATAATCCGCTCAGTCGCCCCCAACTAATACTCAGCAGTACTAGGTGCCACACCATATACACCACGGAACACCTCCGCTCCGTTGGCTCGGAGTCGCTCAGGTACCGACTTTTGAGCTCCCATGCCTCCACCTGCTCCAGGCACCCTTTCCAAAACCTACAGCATCGCCTGTGACACTGCGTCATCCCCTGTCTGATCCTGATATTCCACATCAGTGACTGGTGGTGGTGGCATTTCATTTTTAGATCCTTGACCCGATCTAACGGGTTTTTACACAGTCATTCGGCCTCTTCCATGGCCATGCACGTTACGACCACGACCTCTTGAATTCATACTTCCAATTTGCGCTTATCTGATTTAAAGAATTTTATGTATTAGTTTTGTTCCACTGATTTATCACGAACATTTTTATGTTTAATAGTTCTAGGAAGTAGTTCATTCGATTTCATACACATACAGTCTTAAATCATTCATTCAATCACATACATGAACTTGCGTTCATTACAGAAAAATGTTGTAGTTGTCGTTGTTTGTTATTTTCCACTACCCAGGGGTATTTTCGTAATTTTATCCTATAGGGGTATTTTGGTAATTTTTTCCAAATTAAGGTATTTGAAAATGTTGCAAAATAGAGTTTGTTGATATTTTACAAAATTAAAATACTTGCTGGAAAATTTTCAAGAGTGAAATGGTAATTTATACACTAGGGGTATTTTTGTAATTTTACAAGCTAGGGTCATTTCGGTAATTTTTCACAAAATATGGTTCCTAGTGACTTTTCAAAACAAGGGTATTTTTAAAGATTTCTAATTTGATGGTACTTCGATAATTTTCCTCACTGAGGGTATTTTGGTCATTTGTAAGGTTAGGGGTAATTTGGTCATTTTGCAAATCAGGGGTATTTAGGTCATTTTAGTAAATCGATTATATTTTGAAATTTTTTTACAAAATAGTTTTCCTACACATCAAAGGGATAATTTGGTGGTTTTTTTTTAAAACTAGGGTTTTTATAAAAAAATATGGCTAGTCCCTTTCGGGTTTTAGTTATTGGGTTTAGCCTGTGGCTGAGTCCTCTTGGTTAGGGTGAACCATCACTACGCACCAGGTAGGATTCAAATGGGTAGGAGGTGAGTCACTAGGACTGCTTAAATACCAAGCTCCCACCGAAACCAATCCTAGACATCCGCACAATGGTTGCCACACCCTAACTCGGCGACTTAGACACAGGTTTGTTTAATTGGGCATTAAAGTTTTATGTAATTCTCATGTTGGGGTAAACTAGTCCTAGGGTTTAATTCCTAGTCCACTAATCTACGTCCCTATATATATATTCCCACATACAATTCATAGAAGAGTTGGGAGTACTTACCTGGTGGACTTCGGGCCGGAGACTCAGGTGCCATGCTAGAAAACCTGCTCATTTCTTAGTAAAACCCATTTTCAAAAGAAGGAAAACATTTTGGGCCCTAAAAGCCCTCAAGGTCAAGTCTTGAACCGGGCTCTGATACCAAGCTGAAACACCCCAAACCCGGCCCACAAGCCCTGACCGAATCTGGCATGCTTCTAGGAAAAACCATTCAAATCTTATTTGAAACTTTGCTAAATTTTTTTCGTGATTTTGAAAATAGTTGATTTGGGTTGGGCTTGAGTTTTAAAACCCGTGTTGATTAGGTGTTACAACATTTAATATTTATACTTAAGAAAAATAGACATTAACCTTGAATTAATAAAAATCGTGACATACTTAAAGAATTAAAAATGCATGCATAAACAGCTCAAACCAAGGCCTTATTACATCAAATCAAAAACCCAAATTAAATCCAAAATACTTAAAAAGAGAAAGCCCAAAATAAAATAAAATAGACTCAAAGCTGAGTATGGCCACCCTTGAGCTCCTGCCGACCCGGTCCATCACTGAGTGTCACCTGAAAAATAATCCCACAAGGGGTGAGTTAAACAGACACAATGTGTACAACCAACACAAGTCTCAATTAATTCAGGCATGTCAAATCATACATGATAAACATATATAAATCATGATGCAAACCCGAACCCAAGCCTAGATAACCATCCACTACACATCACCCGTACCAACCATCACACTGTGGGGACTACTAAGTCAACCCTCCATCCGCTACACACCATCGAAGGCAGTCACTGCAGTCGACATGCTCATCGCCCTTATAATTTTGTGGCATAGCCACCAGATAGTAATTCGTGACCTAAGTCACCACATTCAGATTACGTGACATAAGTCACCATATTCAAATTACGTGACATAAGTCACCACTTTCAGATATTGGGGTATAAAACCACCAATTCACTTCCCCTTTACATATCACTCATATGCCCCATGTCAAACAAATCATGCAATATCATGCCTTATTTCACATTCTTATCACTGTTGGCATATGTGCCATAATACATCATATCATACTCATAGTAGGAGTGGGTAAATGTACCTGAGCACTTTGTACCATTGCATGATACTCTTAGTCACATCTTAACATATTCTTGTAACATTTTAATTAAAACATAACCGTAAATTAATTAAAGCTTAGTGTGGGTAATTTTGATTTATAGCGCTTTATTGAAATCCAGAAAACACGATCTAATGCTTTTAGACCTTTAATCCCTATATTCGCCAACCCTAAACACTTTAGCATAAAGCCATTTGGCTAATTAATTAAATCCCGAAGGACTATCGAAACCAAAATCTTACCTTGTTACTGATTTACTATTAATCAAATCCCGAAAACTTGTAGTCTTTCCTTCCTTGCAATCGGCTAACACTAGATCAATTGATTTGGGTAGTTTTTGGCTTTTAAATAAATACGAAATAGTTCTTAAATCACTAAATAAGCCTTGGCCGAATATCATGGGTACTTACCTTGCGATTTTAAATCCCGAAAGTCTCCTTACTGCCCCTTAACATTGGCTACACACAAAAGAAACACTAGATTATGGCTTATGAATATTCGGCTAACCCATAACCAAAGACTAAACACTTGATTTCAGCACATCCATGAAAAGAAGATACAACCGATTAAAAGAAGTACTTACCACCAACGTTTGATTGTGAAGACTAACAGGAATTGATTTTGGCTAACCGTTTCGACTTTTAAGGCTTGCGGCAAAGAAGAGAAAATAGGCACCTTGAGATTCGACTAGGCTTTTCAAATGGTGTTGGAACATTCGACTATCACTTCAAAATAGATATAGATGGAAGAAAAGAAATATAGAAGTGGGCTAAGAGAATTCGGTAATGGCAAGTTTAAGAGAGATTTCGGCTTTAGTGATCTCAAGAAAAAGAAGACATAGAAGGCTACCAAATTCGGCTAAGGTTTTCAATGACAAAGGGTCATTCGGCCATTCAAGAAAAGGTGATGAATTGGGTTTGAAAGAAAAGAGAATAGGAAGAGAGGAAATTTGGCAAGGCACAAAAGAGAAAGAAAAAGATGAATGCTCACAACAAAAATTCAGCACACACTCCTTCACACTCTTTAAAGTCGAAAACACAAGCCCCTAGAGTCCTATATTCGGCTACCACATTCCCTCTTATCAAATCCTCTAATGTTCTCCTATATTTTCTTTCTTCAACATTTATTCAAAAAGAATAGAATAAGTCAACAATTATCCCTTCCTTCTTAGCCGAATTTTAAAAGAATAACCAAGGCTTATCCTTTTCCATCCAAAGTCCATATGCCGTCCATCACCTCTCCCCTCCTTGACGCCAACATGCAAAAAAATAAAACCACACTTTATGCTGCCAACATGACTCGAACCTCCTCCCTTCTCCCTTGCCTGAGGCGTCACATACCAAGGCCCTAAGTGGCTCCTCCAAGCCACTGTACCAAGCCCAATTTCATGTCCAAAAACTCCTACAATTTTCCTTAAGGCCTTCTCAGCCTAGCTTCCCCTTTTTAGATTTAAAATCTAATAATTTCTAAGGCACTCTCCTATTTTCTAAAGTTCACAAAATTCGTACAACATATTCTTAACACACAAAGGCATGCTATTTCATATTATTAAAAAAAATGCATAAGCCATAATCTGGGATATTACATGCCATGTAACAGTCCGATTTATACCGAGTCAAAATAGTGGTTTCAGGACCACAAATTCGAGTTCGTATAATATTTTAATATTATTTTCTATGCCGTTGATATGTGATTAAGCATGTGCAAAATTTTCGTATGTTAAATTGTCCGTCTGTGTGTTTAATTTGACTAAAGGATTGAATTGCATTAAATGTGAAAGTTGCATGCTATTTGTTAAGATACCTAAGTGTTGTGGCTTTGTAAAAGTGAAGGACTTATGTGGCTATTAAACCACTATTTAGTTAGTGGATGAATAAGGACAAAAATATCCTTAATGCATGGTTGTTTTATTTATTAGTTTGAAGGTTAAATTAGTAAATGAAATAATATTATTGTTATAATGATAATAACACGAAAATAGGCCATTATCATTCTTCTTCTATCCAAATATTGAAAGGAAAGAAAGAAAAAATTAAGTTGTTTCATTCGACCATTCCAAGCATAAATTAAGGTATGAAATTTGTTCAGTTTTTGATAATTTCTACGTTTTTGCAATCGTTGCTTAGAGAGCTATCAAACCCATGTCTCAATTTGATGAATTGATAATGTTTTTGTGAGATGCCATTGATGTTATGTTAAGCTTTTTGATGATTTTTGGTGTTAAATGAAAGATATGAGTTAGATGAACATACTTTGTTCTTGAATTTTTGATGAATTTAGCTAAATAGGGCTAAATTGAGAAAATGGTAAATTGAAGGACTAAATTGTAAGTTTGATGAATAATGTGGGCTTAAATGTGATGTATATGTATTCGGCTAAGCATGTGTATGTATGGATTTTGTGAATTTGATGTTTTAAAAAAAATAGACTAAATTGATAAAAGGTGAAAATGTGAGGGCTAAAGTATAAATAGCCTAAAATACATGTGTATGGATTGAATTGAATGGAATAGTGAATAAAAGGGTTAATTCTGAATATGTTTAGATCAAGAACCGAGGAAAACAGATTTAGATCACGGGAAAGCGAAAGTAATCGAGTAGCCATTTTCATTCTGATAAACCAAACCCAAGGTAAGTCACTATGAAAATATGTTTATTTGTATTGAACTGAATATATATACGTATGACTATCATCGACAATCTATGTGTATGAATTCCAAGATAAGTTCGATATAGTGATAAAGTCAGAGAAGTCCCGTATGAACCTAGGAATAGATAGGATTAGCTACGTCATGACATAGGTATCTGCTCTATTTTATCATGTAAGACCACATTTGGGACATTGGCGTTGATTCTAAGACTCGTGTAAGACCATGTCTGGGACGTTGGCATCAATACAAACTTTACGTATAAGACCAAGTTTGGGACGTTGGCATCGTTATGATATGTACAAGTAAGACCCTGTCTGGGACATCAGCAATGTATTGATTCGTGTAAGACCCTGTCTGGGACAATGGCATTGATATCCGAGTGCATATAAGACCTAGTCTAGGACGTTGGCATTGTACAACTATTCCGAGCTTTCTGATCATCCTACGAGGTTCCTATTGGTTCAACGGACAAGTCTGCAATATGAATGGTATATCCGAGCTATGATCAATTAAGTGAATGAATATCCGATTCAGGTGCGTTGAATGTGCATTAAGTATGCATGAATGGTAAGTATGCATATGACTTTGATTTGAAGAAAAGTATGTTTGAATAGGATATTGTGAATGAGATGCAAGAAAGATTATGAATGAACTATGTGTTTCAAATGAGTTTTGAATGGATAAATGTGACAAATGTAGTCATAAGTATGAATCAAGCATCTACATGATAAATTGTTAAGTGAATGAGATGTGCAAATGTATCAAACTGCATATATACTTCTTATGCCAAGTTTATTTGTATATGACTTACTCAGCCTTCAGAAAGATTACTCTGTGTATGTATTTTCTCTGTTTTATAGGTCGTCGAAGCTACTGAAGGCTCGGGATTGGCAAGGATCGTCATCACACTACTAAACTTATTTTGGTACCCTTTTGTAAATGTATATGGCTAATTATGGGATGTATAGGCTAGATAGGTGTATATGTTTATGAAGTGAGCATGGCCATGTGTATTGGCAAGTTTTTGAGTTGATAAATGTTTGAATGAATGAGTTATGAAGCAGATATTTAGTATGTTTTGATGCATATGAAATAGTTAAGTTTTGGTTAAGTAAATGGATGATACATGTTTGAAATGATGTAGGATTTAGTTAGTAATTTGGTATGAATGGAATTGGTATTGAATGTATGGATGAAGTGAACCATTTGATATGTTTTGGTTGCCATATATGCATATTATGTTTTGGTATATATTGCTTGTAGGAAGACCCTAAGTGGGTGGCATATTGGCCTTGTAAAATGGCCTATAATGCCACACGGTTGAGGCACACAGGCGTGCCCAAGACCATGGGTAAATTGATAGAATGTGGCTTAAATTACACACGGCCTCGACACGGATATGATTGATGGTCGTGTGAGAAATGGCAGTATCTGATCTAGTTGTACACGGCCTTAGCACACGGGCGTGCTTGGTGACCGTGTTGATTTTGGCAGTATACTACCACAGGGAGGACACATGGGAGTGTCAAGTAGCCGTGGGTGAGGCACGACCTATCCCCACGGCCGTGTGTCCCCTGTATTTTAAAAAAGTTTCAAATTTTTATGAAATTACTTATGTGTTTTGGTTTAGTCCCGACTCGTTTATAAGCATGCTTAGGGTCTCGATGACTCATTTAAGGGACTCTATGATTGAATTCAAATGTGATTGATGATGATTGACTTAGTGTCGTGAATGTGATGTGAAATGATCCTATTATTTAATAATGCCTCTTAACCCTATTCCGGTGACTATTTTTGGGTTAGGGGTGTTACATTTTATTGGTATCAGAGCCACAGTTTAGTCGATTCTCGGACTAACGTAGCATGTCAGAGTCTAGCTATACATGCCATATATTTGAATTGTGATAGTGTGATGAGTCCTGACGTGTAAAATATGATTTTCATATAGTAATGGATCCCGAAAGAGCCGTAGCTGACGACGTAGAAAGTAATGCGCCTGATCCCATTAAGGGACAGTGCCCTCTGATTCAAGACTGGTTACGAGTGGTCAAGAGGGAGAAGCTAAACAAGCTTTCTTCTAGATGATGAGTGAGTGGTTCACTCAGTTCGTAAAGAATAACCCGACTATTTCACAACCCCTACCCCTGGTTAATCCCCCTCAGATATCCAATATACCTCTGACTACAAATCTAAATCTGTTGAATAAGCCTCCTGTTGACAAGATCCGTAAATATGGGGGAAGAATTAAGACTCTTGAAGATGATGATGCTGAAAAAGCCGAATTCTGGATTGAAAATACTATCTGGGTATTCGATGAAATGTCTCGGACTCCGAAAGAATGCATTAAGTGTGTGGTATCATTGCTTCGTGATGCAGCTTATCAATAGTGGAAAACCTTAATTTCTATTGTCCCGAAGGAACGAGTTACATAGGATTTTTTAGGTTGATTTCAGGAAGAAATATATCAGTGAAAGATTCGTTGATCAGAAACAAAAAGAATTTTTGGAACTAAAGCAAGTAGTATGATATTCTGAGAATATGAGCGGAATTTTTAGGTTGAGTCAGTACGCTCGTGAATGCGTATCGTCTGAGGTAATAATGTGTAAAAGATTTGAAGATGGCCTTAATGAAGACATTCATTTGTTAGTTGGGATAGTAGAAATAAAAGAGTTCGTTATACTAGTTGGTCGAGCATGTAAAGCTGAGGCACTTGGGAAAGATAAAAGAAAAGCTGAGTCTGAAACCTGAGATATGAAAAAGATATTTACAAGCAAATCATTTTAGTCTACTCCGAAAAGATTCAGAGATAATCAATTTCGTTCCAGAGACAATGTGGGGCACTCAAATAGAAATCAAGCAAGGTCGCAAATGAGTTCCAAAAACCCAACAACTTCAGTGGCTAGTGTTGGTAAAGTTCGATCTGAGAGAACCGAATGTAAACATTGTGGAAAAAGACACCCGAGAAGCTGTAGATTAAACGACAAAGCTTGCTTCAGATGTGGATCACTTGATCATTTTATCTGAGGTTGTCCTAAGACTGTTGAGCCAGAAACTGTTCAGAATCTGAGATCTGAAGTGCACCTATGAGAGGTAGATCTTCAAAGAATGTAAGAAATGCCGGTGGTAGTCAGAGAATTACGAGAGACAATGTTGTTAGATCTGAAGTTAGAGCGCCTGTCAGAGCGTATGCTATCCGAGCTCGTGAAGAAGCTTCATCGCCTGATGTTGTAACGGGTACTTTTACTCTTTATGATACTTCTGTGATAGCTTTAATAGACCCTGGTTCTACGCATTCGTACATATGCATGAATTTAGTATATGGTAAGACTTTACTTGTATAGTCTACTGAATTTGCTATAAAAGTATCGAACCCTTTAGGTAAAAGTGTCCTTGTTGACAAAGTATGCAAAAACGTCCGTTAATGTTTCGAGATATTTGTTTTCTTGCTGATATGATGCTCTTGCCATTTGATGAATTCGATATTATTATGGGTATGGATTGGT
Source organism: Gossypium rotundifolium (assembly GCA_025506655.1). Taxonomy (NCBI): domain Eukaryota; kingdom Viridiplantae; phylum Streptophyta; class Magnoliopsida; order Malvales; family Malvaceae; genus Gossypium; species Gossypium rotundifolium. Next base: position 175,935,276 of record CP106724.1, read on the forward strand.
TGTTTATGCATGATGCCGTTGTGAACTGTAAAAGAAAGACTATAGATTTACGAGGTCCGGATGATGAGATTGTACGGATTAAGTCTAGTGATTTAAATGGATTGCCTGTTGTGATATTCGTTTTGAAAGCTCAAAGTTATGTGAAAAAGGGGTATGAATCATATTTTGCTTATGTGGTCGATTCAAAAGCATCCGAGAAGAAAGTTGAATCAGTACCTATTGTTTGTGATTTTTCTGATGTGTTCCCTGAAGAGTTACCGGGTTTACCTCCAATTTGTGAAGCTGAATTTGGTATTGAATTGTTGTCTGGTACGACACCTATTTCAATAGCTTCGTATAGAAAGGCACCAACGGAGTTGAAAGAGTTAAAGTCACAGCTACAAGAATTGACTAATAGAGGGTTTGCTAGACCGAAGTTTTTGCCTTGGGGTCTTCTTTATTACATTTGTGAAAAAGAAAGATGGCACGATGAGAATGTGTATTGATTACCGTCGGTTGAATAAGGTGACTATAAAGAACAAATATCCTTTTCCCGAATTGATGATTTGTTTGATCGGTTAAAAGAGCTCTTGTGTTTTCCAAGATTGATTTGAGATCGGGATACTACCGGTTGAGAGTTAAAGATTTAGACATTCAAAGGCGCTTTCGGAGCGTGGTACGGGCATTATGAGTTTTTAGTTATGCCATTCGGACTAACCAATGCTCCTGCTATCTTTATGGACTTGATGAACAAAATTTTCAGACCGTATCTGGATCAATTTGTTGTTATATTCATTGATGACATTTTGATTTACTCACGTGATGAGAATGAGCATGCAAAACATTTGAATATTGTGTTGCAAACTTTGAGAGAAAAGCAATTGTACGCAAAATTTAGCAAATGTGAATTCTGGTTGAATGAGGTTAGTTTTTAGGGCATATTGTGTTAGCTTCTGGGATTCATGTCGATCCGAGCAAGATTTCTACTATTTTAAATTGGAAACCTCTGCAAAATGTATTTGAAGTCCATAATTTTCTGGGTTTAACTGGTTATTACCGTAAATTTGTAAAAGGCTTTTCGATAATAACTACTCCGTTGACAAGATTACTTCAGAAAGATGTTAGATTTGAATGGTCTGATAATTGTCAGAGAAGTTTCGATCAGTTGAAAGCTTTGTTAACAGAAGCTCCAATGTTAGTACAACTCGAATCGGGCAAAGAATTTGTTGTATACAGTGATGCTTCGTTAAATGGTCTAGGATGTGTTTTTATGCAAGAGGGCAAAGTGGTAGCTTATGCTTCGAGACAATTAAAGCCTCATGAAAAGAATTATCCGACACACGACCTTGAGCTCACTGCGATTTTGTTTGCACTTAAAATTTGGCATCATTATTTGTACGGTGAGAAATGTCATGTGTTTTCAGATCATAAAAGTTTGAAATATCTAATGACTTAGAAAGATTTGAATATGCGTCAGACAAGATGGCTTGAATTGTTAAAAGATTATGAGTTGGTGATAGATTATCGTCCGGGGAAAGAAAATGTTGTTGCAGATGCTCTGAGTAGAAAATCATTGTTTCCACTAAGTGCCCGAATGCTCAGTTAGATCTGTCTGATGATAGTTTTGTGATAGCTGAATTAAAAGCAAAGCCGTTGTTCTTACAACAGATTTATGATGCTCAGAAGTTTGATAATGAATTGCTAGCGAAACGAGCTTAGTGTGAAGTGAATTCCGAATCTGAATTTCAAATTGTGGATGGTGGTTTGAGATTATGAGATCGTATCTGTGTTCCAAGAAATCTAGAGTTAATTCAGTTAATTTTGAACGAAGCACATAATAGTCGCCTATCTGTTCATCCAGGGAGTACTAAAATGTATCATGATTTGAATGACACTACTGGTGGTCTGGTATGAAATGGGACATTTCTGAATTTGTTTCAAAATGCTTAGTTTGTCAGCAAGTGAAAGCCAAACATCAAGTTCTGTCGGGATTGCTGCAGTCGATTTTGATTCCTGAGTGGAAATAGGATAGAGTAATAATGGACTTTGTTTCTGGTTTACCTCTGACTTTGAGAAAGAAAGACGCAATATGGGTTGTAGTTGACCGATTAACTAAATCAACCTATTTTATTCCGATAAGATCTGATTGCTCACTTGAAAGATTAGCTGAGCTTTATGTTTCCAAGATTGTGAGATTGCACAGGGTACCACTATCTATTGTGTCGGATAGGGATCCGAGATTCACATTGCGATTCTGGAAGAAATTGCAAAATACTTTGGGTACGAAATTGCATTTCAGTACATCTTTTCATCCACAAACGGATGGTCAATTCGAGCGGATTATTCAAATTCTCGAAGATATGTTAAGATGCTGTGTACTTGAGTTTAATGGTTCGTGGGAACAATACCTGCCGATGATTGAATTTGCGTATAACAATAGTTTTCAGCCGAGCATCAAAATGGCACCTTGTGAAGCTTTGTATGACGTAAATGTCGTACACCTCTATATTGGATTGAACTCAGTGAGAATAAGTTACACGGGGTTTGTAACATCCCGAATAGGGGCTATGCATTTCAATTTAATTGTATGAAATGACAAGTTTCAAGTACTATGAATAAACTTTTGATACTTTTGGAAACCTAGAAATGCATGAAAATGGAAATGAAAATGGAAATGAAAATGGAAATGAAAATGGAAATGGAAATGGAAATGAAATGAACATTTTGGAAACCTAGACATTTTGGAAACCTAAAGGAATTAGGAAAAGTGAACATTTTGGAAACCAAACCAAAATAGGAAACTAAACATTTTTGGAAACCAAACCAAAATAGGAAACTAAACATTTTGGAAACCAAGCCAAAATAGGAAACTAAACATTTTGGAAACTTGGAAAATCTGAGCCAGTGAAAATTTTAGGAAACTTAAAATGACCGGAATGTCAAATTTAAGAGCCCAAAGGGAGCTTAGGGCCAAGTGACCCTAAAAATATAAAGAACATAAAATTTTACCCAATAACGGACTTGGAAATGTGGCCTGAAGATGCCCCTAAGGCCCTAGGAAATGGCCCAAATGCAAGAGGTTTTGGGCTGAGTTTGAGTCATCAAGGAAACAAATAAAAGAAATAAAATTTTGTCTCCATGAGTGGAGAGTTGGACTGCACAAGGAAGAGAATTTCTATTCAATAAAAACTCTTGGCTAATTAGGAGATTTGATGGAATTTCATATTGATAAAACTAAAACTTATCACAAGTGAAGAATTGGTGAATTAGGGACTCTAAGGCTAATAGATTCGGCCAAAGAAAGAAAAGAAAAGAGCCATTCTCTTCTCTTCAACATCTTGCGAAACCTCCTAGAAAGTAGCAACAATCTTTCCTCTTCTCTTGGTAGAAATTCCCTTATCAAAACTCTCTCCATCTTTTTCTTTCTTTTCTTCTCTTCTACTATTCATCCACAAAAGCCAAAGCTTTGAGATCCACAATAGTGCCATAGCCGAATAGCATAAGGGATCTTTGGGATTAGAAAACAAGGTAAGTACATCATTATACAATCGGCAAAAGATCCCTCCATGATTTAATAGTAGATCAAATCTAACAAGTGATTTGGCGAGAATTTGAAATAAAGATCAACTTGAGTTTGAGGTAAGTGAGTCTATACATTCGGCCAAGGCCAAATCTTAGTCAATTAGATCAAATTGATCAAAAACTAATCTATTAGGAGATCTAGGAAGTTGCGATTTCAAGGAAAAGGGAGGTGAAGTTTGGATTTAAAATCCATAAGGTAAGCCCTAAAGGTATTGACCAAAGTTATGTGATTACCTAGATTAGATCCGTAATTATTAAAAGCGAAAACTAATTTATGTTGAAGTTTCAAGGTTGGCGAATATCAAGTGAAGGAAAACAAAGATTAGGGATTTGAATAAACATCAAATCGGCATCAAAGGTAAGCCTCTTTACAAATCCTACTAGGATTTGGATATTATAACCAAAATAGAATTTATGCTAAGTAATATTTGATAAACCAAATGTAGGAATTAGGATCTAAACATTAGATCTTGCTTTGAAATCTCAAGGAATCGCTAAACAAATCGGTGTGTACTCCACACTATTCTTAATAGTTTTATGGTTTAAATATGTTATATATGTTAATGTGAAAGTGAAAGAAAGTGGCTAAAGTGCCATATTATGGTACAAAGTATTGATACGTTTTCCTACTTCTACTAGGATTTGAAATAAATGTTATACAAGTGAAAAGTGATGTGAAAGTGAAATAAGAATATGTTATGCATGATACTTATAATTTGGGGCATTGGGATTTATGTGAAAGGGGAAGAAGGTGTTGACCACGGTCTCACCTAGCGTTATAAGTGAAAGTGATGACTTGGTCTCACTAAGTGAATGTGATGACGGTCTCACTAAGTGGTAACCGGTTACATTACTGATGGTGGCTATGCCACAATATTATCGATGGGCGATGAGCACGTCATTGCAATGACGCCTTCGATGGAGTGTAGCGGATGGAGGTTGACTTAGTAGTCCCACGGTGTATAGGTTGGTGCTGGTGGAGTGTAGCGGATGGCATATAGGTTTGGGTTGGGTTTGCATCATGATCTTGAATTTTTATATGCATATGATTTTTTTATGGTGTGCCTATCTCTATTATGTTTAGTGTTGGTTACACTTGAGTCTATCGACTCACCCGTTGTGGGAATATGTTTGGTGATGGCGGTAATGGACCAGGGACGGCGAGAACTTGTGGTGGCCATGATCGACTTGAAGTTTAGTTTAATTTGAATATTTATTTTATTTTAGAAGTCTTGTACAATTTATTATTTTGGGTTTCATTTTATGTAATAAGGCCACCGTGATGAATTTTTTATTTCTACTATAATTACTATGTTATGAGTTTAGGGCTTTATAAAGAGTAAGCCACTTAATATGAAATGAGTTTAAATATTTTGTCACTTGAAATAAATGGGTTTTGTTATAAAAATAAATTTGTTTTCAACTCAAGCCCAACCCACAACGAGCTATCTTCCAAAACTCACAGTTTTCAAAATATTGAATGAATGTGGACGGGTTACTTGAGGAACATACAGATCCGATCCATTCTCGTAGGTAGGGTTTGGGGTGTTTCGATTTAGTATCGAGCCAGTTCAAACTCTCGGCTTGTGGCCTAAGGCCCAAACCGTTTTTTTTAACAAGGCCAAATGAGTTTTATGAAAGTATTTTTACAAATGGGCGGTATAAAGACATGGCCCTAAGTCTCTCGACCATGATCCACCGGTAAGTACCCCAACTCTATGTGTGATTACATGATTTATATAAGGGTAGAAAAGGCATGGAGCGTAGAATAGCATGATAGGAACTTGAACCTAGGATTAGACTACTCAAACACAAACACATAAGATTTAAGGCACTAAACCAACCTATGACTAAGTCAATTAAGCTAGGGTGTGGCAACCATGGTGCGCATGTCTAGGAGTGGATCTGAAGAGCTTGGTATTTAGCAGGTCCTAGTGACTCACCTCCTCTTCTTGAATCCTACAGTGCGTAGCTTCGGTTCACCTAACCTAGAGGACTTAGTGGGTGTGGCAACCCACATACGCATGTCTAGGAATGGTTTGAGTGGGAGCTTGTATTTAAGCGATCAGCGTGACTCACCTCCTCTCCACTCGAATCTGCACAGTGCGTAGCTTTGGTTCACCACGACCAAGAAGGCTCGGTCATAGGCTAAACTCAATAACTAAAACCCGAAAGGAATTAGCCATTTTTTAACACTTAATATTAAAACTCATAAATCACTTCCTTTCTCTTATCCTTAATTCACGAAAACTATTTCTGTACACAATTATTTTCGAAAAAATTTTTCCATACAAATTACAAAAATGCCCTTAGTGGTAAAATTACCAAAATGCACTTAGTTTATAAAATGATTCAACTATTCAACAGTTTTACCAAAATTTCATTATTTTATAAATATTCAAAAACCCTAACTTGCAAACTATCAAAAATATCTTGATTTTGGAAAATTACAAAATTGCCCCTAACTTACAAAATTACCAAAATGACCCTGATTTTCAAAATTTTTGCAACATTTCCATTTTGGAGGAACAATTTTTGAAAAGAACCCTCAGAGTTTTCCCACTTTTGAAATACCACTGATTTATTAAATTTTACAAATTTACCCTGATTTATGAAAAATTACCAAAATACCCACGAGGTTAAAAACTACAGAAATAACCCCAGATTTAAAACTTTTCCAAATTACCCTAGACTTCAAAATTTTCAAAATAATTTTGACAAAAACACCAAGGAACATGTTTCTTACGAAAAATTATGAAAATGCCTCATAGGACAAAATTACGAAAATACCCCGGGTAGAGGAAAACAACAACAACAAAAACTACAACATTTCTCACGAATGAGCGAAAGTTCATACTTGTTTGATGGATGAATGAATAAGGCTGTGTGTTTGTATGAATCTGAAAGAAGCACTCTTAAAACACTTTCCATAAAACTCCTTCGCTAATAAACAAGTGGAACAAAGACTAATCCATAAAATTTCTTAATCGGATCTCGGCTAGAAAATGAGTTCTAGAGGACGCGATTCGTCAAGGCCTTGATAGAGGAAGAATAAGCGTGTCGAACCCGTTAGATCGGTCAAGGTTACGACAATGAGTTCCACCGCCACCACCACCCCAATTTGTTAATGTCGGCGGCGAGGCTCGAGACGAGGGGATGAGGCATGTCGCGAGCCATGTTGCGAGTATTGGAAATGGTGGTGGCGGGTGAAAGTTCGGGAGCTCAAAATCTATACCCGAGCGACTCGATCCAACGGGGTCGAGGTGTTTAAGTGGAGTGTCGATGTGGCACCCGATCGCTGAAGTATTGGTTGGAAGCAATGGCGCATTATGGATGAACTCGACGACCCCGAGGAAAAGTTGAAAGGGATGGTAGCCCATTACGTGATGAAACATACCAATGGTGGCTAATTGTTCGTGATGGTGCCACGGCGGAGGATCGGCGTGGGAGTATGCTAAGGAGGCATATCGGAAGAAGTATGTCGGCTTTTCGGTATATTGATGAGCGTGAAAGCTTTTCTAGGACTAGTTGAGGGAATAAATCGATGGCGGCATATGAGGCTAAATTTACGAGGTTAAGCCGATATGCTCGGGAGTAGTCGCGGTTGAACATGAGCAACGTGTATACATTTTGAGGATGATTAAGGGATGACCTAAGGTTATTGATAGCTCCACATCGGAGAGGGAGTTCTCACGTTGGTTGAAAAGGCTAAGGTAGTGAAGGAATCAAGGACTCGACTAAGCGCGAACTCGGCGAGGAATAGACCCAAGAGAGGTTATGGATCGTCGAGAAATGTGCGAAAAGGCCCGAATTGAGGGATCAAAGATTGACAAGTTGATACGGAGGCGATGTCGTCCTTGTGAGTATTGTGGAAGGAAGCACTCGGTGAGTGTTGGAAAAGATAGGAGCATGTCTTAAATGTGGGTCTAAGGACCATATGCTCAAGGATTGTCCAAAGATATCGATGATGATGATGACCCAACTCGGAATGTTAATCAAATTTGGTAGGGAGGACAATGACCTCAACGAGGTCGAGGTTGAATAACAAAGGTAATAGTCTTTGGCGGAGGGCGTGGCGGAGGTGCCACCAATCTTGAGGCAAGACAGATCGGGTTTGGTTTATGCGGTACAGAAGGAGGATGAAGATCGTCGGACGTCATAATCCAGTCGTTCCTCATTCATGGTAAACCCTATTATGCTTTAATTGATGTGGGCTCGACCCATTCTTATGTTACTGTAGTGTAGTTGAGACACTAGGCCTAGACTCTGAACTTTCCGATAAAGAGATAACGGTAGTTAGCCCATTAGGTCAAACTATAGTGGTAAATAAGATCTTTCAGAATATACCCCTAGAAATTCAGGGAGAGAGCTTTCGGGCCGACCTAATGGAATTACCCTTGAAATTTGACCTTATACTTGGTATGGATTGGTTAGTAGAACATCGAGCCGTGTTGGATTGTGCGGCTAAGCGAATGGAACTAAGGACCCTTGAGGATGAGGTGGTCATTATGATAGGAGAGAGAAGGAACTATTTGACTAATGTAGTTTGATTGCTTAAGGCGGAAAGGATGGTGCGTAAAAGTGCGAGGCGTTCTTAGCCTTTGTAAGTCGTTGGATGGAAGTGAGGAAGGTGTCAAAGTAGTCGAGCAGTAAGGGACTTTGAGGATGTGTTTCGGAGGAATTACCAGAATACCCCAGATAGAAGTTGAATTTGGAATAGACTTACTACCGAGAGCAGTAGCTTTGTGTCAATTGCTCCATCTTGAATGGCGCCAAAGAAATTAGTGGAGCTTAAGGCTCAAATCCGAGAATTATTGGATCGTGGGTTTATTGGCCCGATGTGTCTCCGTGGGGAGCACCGGTCTTGTTTGTGAAGAAGAAGGGCGGAACTATGTGTATGTGCATAGACTATAAATCAATGAATAAGTGACCATCAAGAACAAGTATCCCTTGCCAAGGATCGATGACTTGTTCGATCATTTGAAAAGAGCCCATGATGTTTTGAAGATCGATTTATGGTCGGGATACCATCGATTGAAGGTGAAGGAGGTGATATCCATAAGACCGCTTTTAGGACAAGATATGGTCACTTTGAGTTTGTAGTAATGCCGTTTGGGTTGACAAAGCGCTCGGTAGCGTTCATGGATATGATGAATCGAGTGTTCCAACCTTACTTAGACAGGTTTGTTGTGGTATTCATCGATGATATCTTGGTATATTCTAAGTGCGAAGAGGAGCATGATGAGCATCTCGAATTGTGTTACAAGTATTAAGGAGAAGAAGCTTTATGCCAAATTCAGCAAGTGTGAATTTTGGCTTAGAGAAGTTGCTTTCTTAGGACACGTGGTGTGCTGAGGGAATAAGGGTGGATCTAAGAAAATCGAGCGGTGTTGGATTGGAAACCACCTAAGTCGATGGCGAGATTCGTAGTTTCTTAGGGTTGGCGAGGCTATTACAGAAGGTTCGTGGAAGGATTCTCGTCGATAGTCGCGCCATTAACAAAATTGTTGAGGAAGGAAGTACCTTTGTGTGGACGGATAAGCAACAAAGAGTTTTGAAAAACTTAAAAAGGTATTAACGGAAGCTCGGTGTTGATTCAACTGAAGCGGGGAAGGATTTTGTGGTATCTTGTGATCGTCACATACGGGGTTAGGATGTGTTCTTATGCAAGATGGCAAGGTAGTCGCTATGCGTCCGGCGATTAAGGCGCATGAAGTGAACTACCCAACCCATGACTTAGAATTGGCGCGTGGTTTTCGCTCTCAAGGTGTGGAGGCATTATACGTATGGAGAAAGGTCGGTGATCTACACCGACCACAAGAGTCTCAAGTATCTGTTGACTCGAAGGAGTTAAACTTGAGGCGTGAAGGTGGGTGGAATTCTTGAAAGACTACGATTGTTCGATAGAATATCATCCGTGCAAAGGCAAGCGTAGTAGGTGATGCTTTAAGTAGGAAGGTTGTGAGCGGACCTAAGAGCAATATTAGCCCATTTAAGCTTATATGAGGATGGAAGTTTGTTGGCGAATTACAAGTCAAGCCAACATGGTTGAAGGAAGTAAAAGAGGGACAGTTGGTTGATGAAAATTTAAATGTTAAGCTACAAAAAGCACAGAACAGAGAGTTGGAGGACTATGAGATTAATGATGAAGGAGTATTATGCTACAAAGGAAAGTCTATATGCCAAGAGACAAGGAGTTAAGGCAGAAGATCCTTGAGAAGCGCATAGTAGCCCTTATGCTATGCATCCGGAGGCATTAAAATTTGTACATAGATTTAAGAGAACAATTTTGGTGGCGGATCTTAAGCGAGAAGTTACAAAATTTGTGGGAAGATGTCGGACGTGTCAACAAGTTAAGGTTGAACACCAAGTTCCATCGGGATTGCTTGACCAATCCAGTTCTCTGATGGAAGTGGGAAAGAATTACCATGGACTTAGTTAGTGGGCTTCCCTTATGCCTACTAAGAAGGAATCGTTATGGGTGATAGTGGACCGTTTGACCAAGTCCGCACATTTTATCGAGAAGATTAGACTATCCTCTTCAAAAGCTAGCCAAGTTATATGTGGCGAAATTGTGAGGTTACATGGAGTACCAATATCGATCATCTCGATAGAGACCCAAGGTTTACGTCTCGATTTTGGAAGGCACTTCATCAAGCTTTAGGCACCAAGTTAGATTTCACTACGCCTTCCATCCACAATCGGACAGGCGATCGAACGAGTAATACAAGTGTTGGAGGATATGTTGAGAGGATGTGTGATGGATTTTCGAGGAAGTTGGGAGGACTACTTGCCTTTAGCGAGTTCGCCTACAACAACAGATTATCGAGCTAGCATTGAATGGCACCATATGAAGCATTATGCAGACGAAAGTGTCGTACTCCTACTTGTTGGGTGAGTTAGGAGAAGCGTCGAGTTTTGGGACCGAGATAGTGGCGAAAGCAGAAGAGAAGGTTGAAATAATTGAACACGGTTAAAGAAGCCTCAGATAGAGCGAAGTCTTATCTGACCACAAGCGGAAGGAAATAGAGTTTGAAGTAGGAGACCAAGTGTTTCTAAAAGTCTCACCATGGAAGAAAGTGATGAGGTTTGGTCGGAAAGGAAATTAAGCCCAAGATTTATCGGGCCCTATCGGGTACTAAAGCGGGTGGGACTAGTGGCATACCAGCTAGAGTTGCCACCAGAGTTGCAACAAATGCATGACGTATTCCATGTGTCCATGCTACGTCGTTACCGATCGGATCCCTCTCACATAGCACCAGTAGAAGAAGTGGAGCTAAGGCCAGACTTAACTTACGAGGAAGAGCCAATTCAAATTCTGGAATGTGACGTGAAAGTACTACGAAGGAAGTCAGTTCCTCTAGTTAAAGTATTGTGGTGCAATCATGGATCGGAGGAAGCTTCGTGGGAACCAGAAGAGGCAATGAGACAACAATACCCTCAATTGTTTGGTTAGAAAATTTCGAGGACAAAATTTTGTTTAAGGGGGTAGAACTGTAACATCCTGAATAGGGCCTATGCATTTCCAGTTTAATTGTATGAAATGACAAGTTTCAAGTACTATAAATAAACTTTTGATACTTTTGGAAACCTAGAAATGCATGAAAATGGAAATGAAAATGGAAATGAAAATGGAAATGAAAATGGAAATGGAAATGGAAATGGAAATGGAAATAGAAATGGAAATGGAAATGAACATTTTTGGAAACTTAGACATTTTTGGAAACCTAAAGGAATTAGGAAAAGTGAACATTTTGGAAACCAAACCAAAATAGGAAACTAAACATTTTTTGGAAACCAAACCAAAATAGGAAACTAAACATTTTGGAAACCAAGCCAAAATAGGAAACTAAACATTTTGGAAACTTGGAAAATCTGAGCATGAAAATTTTAGGAAACTTAAAAATGACCGGAATGTCAAATTTAAGAGCCCAAAGGGAGCTTAGGGCCAAGTGACCCTAAAAATACAAAGAACATAAAATTTTACCCAATAACGGACTTGGAAATGTGGCTGAAGATGCCCCTAAGGCCCTAGGAAATGGCCCAAATGCAAGAGTTTTGGGCTGAGTTTGAGTCATCAAGGAAACAAATAAAAGAAATAAAATTTTGTCTCCATGAGTGGAGAGTTGGGACAGCACAAGGAAGAGGAATTTCTATTCAATAAAAACTCTTGGCTAATTAGGAGATTTGATGGAATTTCATATTGATAAAACTAAAACTTATCACAAGTGAAGAATTGGTGAATTAGGGCTCTAAGGCTAATAGATTGACCAAAGAAAGAAAAGAAAAGAGCCATTCTCTTCTCTTCAACATCTTGCCAAAACCTCCTAGAGAAAGTAGCAACAATCTTTCCTCTTCTCTTCAGCCAAAATTCCCTTGTCAAAAACTCTCTCCATCTTTTTCTTTCTTTTTCTTCTCTTCTACTATTCATCCACAAAAGCCAAAGCTTTGAGATCCACAATAGTGCCATAGCCGAATAGCATAAGGGATCTTTCGGGATTCGAAAACAAGGTAAGTACATCATTATACAATCGGCAAAAAGATCCCCTCCATGATTTAATAGTAGATCAAATCTAACAAGTGATTTCGACAGGAATTTGAAATAAAGATCAACTTCGGGATTTGAGGTAAGTGAGTCTATACATTCGGGCAAGGCCAAATCTTAGTCAATTAGATCAAATTGATCAAAAACTAATCTATTAGGAGATCTAGGAAGTTACCGATTTCAAGGAAAAGGGAGGTGAAGTTTGGGATTTAAAATCCATAAGGTAAGCCCTAAAGGTATTCGCCAAAGTTATGTGCTTACCTAGATTAGATCGATAATTATTAAAAGCGAAAACTAATTTATGTTGAAGTTTCAAGGTTGGCGAATATCAAGTGAAGGAAAATAAAGATTAAGGATTTGAATAAACATCAAATTGGCATCAAAGGTAAGCCTCTTTACAAATCCTACTAGGATTTGGATATTATAGCCCAAAATAGAATTTATGCTAAGTAATATTTGATAAACCAAATGTAGGAATTAGGATCTAAACATTAGATCTTGCTTTCGAAATCTCAAGGAATCGCTAAACAAATCAGGTGTGTACTCCACACTATTCTTAATAGTTTTATGGTTTAAATATGTTATATATGTTAATGTGAAAGTGAAAGAAAGTGGCTAAAGTGCCATATTATGGTACAAAGTATTCAGGTATGTTTTCCTACTTCTACTAGGATTTCGAAATAAATGTTATACAAGTGAAAAGTGATGTGAAAGTGAAATAAGAATATGTTATGCATGATACTTATAATTTGGGGCATTCGGGATTTATGTGAAAGGGGAAGAAGGTGTTGACCACGGTCTCACCAACGTTATAAGTGAAAGTGATGACTTCGGTCTCACTAAGTGAATGTGATGACCGGTCTCACTAAGTGGTAACCGGTTACATTACGATGGTGGCTATGCCACAATATTATCGATGGGCGATGAGCACGTCATTGCGATGGCGCCTTCGATGGAGTGTAGCGGATGGAGGGTTGACTTAGTAGTCCCCACGGTGTATAGGTTGAGTACGGGTGGAGTGTAGCGGATGGCATATAGGTTTGGGTTGGGTTTGCATCATGATCTTGAATTTTATATGCATATGATTTTTTTATGGTGTGCCTATCTCTATTATGTTTAGTGTTGGTTACACTTTGAGTCTATCGACTCACCCGTTGTGGGAATATGTTTGGTGATGAGCAAGTAATGGACCGGGACGGCGAGAACTTGTGGTGGCCATGATCGACTTGAAGTTCAGTTTAATTTGAATATTTATTTTATTTTAGAAGTCTTGTACAATTTATTATTTTGGGTTTCATTTTATGTAATAAGGCCACCGTGATTTAATTTTTTTATTTCTACTATAATTACTATGTTATGAGTTTAGGGCTTTATAAAGTAAGCCCACTTAATATGAAATGAGTTTAAATATTTTGTCACTTGAAATAAATGGGTTTTGTTATAAAAATAAATTTGTTTTCAACTCAAGCCCAACCCACAACGAGCTATCTTCCAAAACTCACGAGTTTTCAAAATATTGAATGAATGTGGGACGGGTTACTTGAGGAACATACAGATCCGATCCATTCTCGTGGGTAGGGTTTGGGGTGTTTCAGGGTTGATTTGATAAAAGATACCTAACAGAAAATGAAACTGATCCGAGATTGTTTGAAAGCATCATCTGATAGTTAGAAGTCCTATGCAGACTTAAAACGAAAAGAAATAGAATTTGAGATCGATGAAAAAGTATTTCTGAAAGTGTCTCCATGGAAGAAAGTGCTCCGATTCGGATGTAAAGGCAAGTTAAGTCTGTGATTCATCAGACCGTATGAGATCATCGAACGTGTTGGGCCTGTTGCATATAGATTGAATTTACCCTCTAAACTAGAAGAGATTCACAATGTATTTCACGTTTCGATGCTCCGTAGATATCGGCCTGATCCGTCACATGTGATTGCCCCATCTGAAATTGAAATCCGATATGATATGACATACGAAGAGGAACCGATCCGCATCTTAGCTCGTAAAGTGAAGGAGTTAAGAAACAAGAAAATTCTATTAGTGAAAGTATTGTGGAATCGACACGGATTAGAAGAGGCTATGTGGGAGCCTGAAGATTTAATGAGACAACAATATCCAACTCTGTTTAACGGTAAGATTTTCGGGGAAGAAAATCCGTAAAGGGGGGAGAATTGTAACAGTCCAGTTTAAACCCTAGTCGAAACAGTGGTTTCAGGACCACAAATCCGAGTCTGTATAATATTTTAATATTATTTTCTATGCCGCTGATATGTGATTAAGCATGTGCAAAATTTTCGTATGTTAAATTGTTTGTCTGTGTGTTTAATTTGACTAAGGGATTGGATTTCATTAAATGTGAAAGTTGGATGCTATTTGTTAAGTACCTAAGTGTTGTGGCTTTGTAAAAGATAAGGACTTATGTGGCTATTAAACCACTATTTAGTTAGTGGATGAATAAGGACAAAAATATCCTTAGTGCATGGTTGTTTTATTTATTAGTTTGAAGGTTAAATTAGTAAATGAAATAATATTATTGTTATAATGATAATAACATGAAAATAGGCCATTATCATTCTTCTTCTAGCCGAATATTGAAAGGAAAGAAAGAAAAGATTAAGTTGTTTCATTCGGCCATTCCAAGCATAAATTAAGGTATGAAATTTGTTCAGTTTTTGATAATTTCTACGTTTTTGCAATCGTTGCTTAGAGAGCTATCAAACCCATGTCTCAATTTGATGAATTGATAATGTTTGTGTGAGATGTCATTGATATGTTAAGCTTTTTGATGATTTTTGGTGTTAAATGAAAGATATGAGTTAGATGAACAGACTTTGTTCTTGAATTTTTGATGAATTTAGCTAAATAGGGCTAAATTGAGAAAATGGTAAATTGAAGGACTAAATTACATGTTTGATAAAAAATATGGGCTTAAATGTGATGTATATGTATTCGGCTAAGCATGTGTATGTATGGATTTTGTGAATTTGGTGTTTTAAGAAAAATGGACTAAATTGATAAAAGGTGTAAATGTGAGGGCTAAAGTATAAATAGCCCAAAATATATGTGTATGGATTGAATTGAATGGAATAGTAAATAAAAGGGTTAATTCTAAATATGTTTAGATCAAGAACTGAGGAAAATAGATTTAGATCGCGGGAAAGTGAAAGTAACCGAGTAGCCGTTTTCATTCTGATAAACCGAATCTGAGGTAAGTCACTATGCAAATAAACATATTTGTATTGAACTAAATATATATATGTATGACTATCATTGACAATGCTATGTGTATGAATTCCAAGATAAGTTCGATATAGTGATAAAGTCAAAGAAGTCCATATGAACCTAGGAATAGATAGGATTAGCTACGTCATGACATAGGTATCTATTCTGTTTTATCATGTAAGACCACATCTGGGACGTTGGCGTTGATTCTAAGACTCGTGTAAGACCACGTCTAGGACGTTGGCATCAATATGAACTTTACGTATGAGAGCACGTCTGGGACGTTGGCATCGTTATGATCTATACGAGTAAGACCGTGTCTGGGACATCGGCAACATATTGATTCGTGTAAGACCATGTCTGGGATAGTGGCATTGATACCCGAGTGCATATAAGACCTCGTCTGGGACGTTGGCCTT
Source organism: Gossypium rotundifolium (assembly GCA_025506655.1). Classification (NCBI taxonomy): domain Eukaryota; kingdom Viridiplantae; phylum Streptophyta; class Magnoliopsida; order Malvales; family Malvaceae; genus Gossypium; species Gossypium rotundifolium. The sequence continues at coordinate 175,951,023 of CP106724.1, forward strand.
GTACAACTATTCCAAGCCTTCTGATCATCCTACTAGGTTCCTATTGGTTCAACGGGCAAGTCTACAATACGAATGGTATATCTGAGCTATGACCAATTAAATGAATGAATATCCGATTCAGGTGCGTTGAATGTGCATTAAGTATGCATGAATGGTAAGTACGTATATGACTTTGATTTGAAGAAAAGTATGTTTGAATAGGATATTGTGAATGAGATGCAAGAAAGATTATGAATGAGCTATATGTTTCAAATGAGTTTTGAATTGATAAATGTGACAAATGTAGTCATAAGTATGAATCAAGCATATACATGATAAATTGTTAGGTGAATGAGATGTGCAAATGTATCAAATTGCATATATACTTCTTATGCCAAGTTTATTTGTATATAACTTACTAAGCTTTTGGAAAGCTTACTCTGTGTGTGTATTTTCTCTGTTTTATAGGTCGTCAAAGTTACTGAAGGCTCGAGATTGTCAAGGATCGTCATCACACTACTAAACTTATTTTGGTATCCTTTTGAAAATGTATATGGCTAATTATGGGATGTATAGGCTAGATAGGTTTATATGTTTATGAAGTGAGCATGGCCTTGTGTATTGGCAAGTTTTTGAGTTGATAAATGTTTGAATGAATGAGTTATGAAGCAGATATTTAGTATGTTTTGATGCATATGAAATTGTTAAGTTTTGGTTAAGCAAATGGATGATACATGTTTGAAATGATGTAGGATTTAGTTTGTAATTTGGTATGAATGGGATTGGTATTGAATGTATGGATGAAGTGAATCATTTGATATGTTTTGGTTGCCATATATGCATATTATGTTTTGGTATATATTGCTTGTAGGAAGACCCTAAGTGGGTGGCATATTGGCCTTGTAAAATGGCCTATAATGTCACACGGTTGAGGCACAAGGGCGTGCCTAAGACGGTAGGTAAATTGGCAGAATGTGGCTTAAATTGCACATGGCCTCGACACAGGTGTGCTTGATGGTCGTTGAGAAATGGCAGTATGTGATCTAGTAGTACACGGCCTTAGCCCAAGGGCGTGCTTGGTGACCGTGTTGATTTTTGCAGTATACTACCATGGGGAGGACACACGGAAGTGTCATGTAGCCTTGGGTGAGGCACGGCCTACCCCCACGGCCGTGTGTCCCCTGTATTTTAGAAAAGTTTAAAATTTTTATGAAATTACTTATGTGTTTCGGTTTAGTCCCGACTCGGTTTATAAGCATGCTTAGGGTCTCGATGACTTATTTAAGGGACTCTATGATTGAATTCAAATGTGATTGATGACGATTGACTTTGTGTCGTGAATGTGATGTGAAATGATCCTATTGTTCGGTAATGCCTCTTGACCCTATTCCAGTGACGGTTTTTGGGTTAGGGGTGTTACATGCCAAGTAACACTAAGACTAATCCAAAAGAGCAAATTCAAGCCATAACAACTCATGACAGTGAAGGGATAGCCGAACCTGAACCTGAGCCAATGTGAGAACCTGTGGTAAAAGAATGTAAGATTGAGGTAAGCCAAGAAAGGCCAAAATTAGTAATTAAAGAATACAAACCTCATATACCGTACCCCGATGCGATGAAGGAAGACAACACAGAAGAACAGTTCAGTAAGTCCTTTAAACTCTTAAAGAAATTACATATTAACTTACCACTTCTTGAAGCTCTTTCGCAGATGCCAGATTCAAGGAAATTTTTAAAAGATCTCTTAATGAACAAGCGAAAGTTAGATGAGGAGTCGCATGTAGAGCTAAACGCAGTGTGCTCGGCAATGTTACAGAACAGACTACCACAGAAATTAAAAAATCCAGGGAGTTTTACAATTCCATGTTTAATTGGTAGTTTATCTGTTGATTCTTGAAGCTCTTTCGCAGATGCCAGATTCAAGGAAATTTTTAAAAAAGCTCTTAACGAACAAGTGAAAGTTAGACGAGGAGTCACATGTAGAGCTAAACGCAGGTGTTTCAAGCAATGTTCTGAGAATAGACTACCATGGAAATTAAAAAATCTAGGGAGTTTTACAATTCAGTGTTTAGTTTATCTGTTGATAATGCTTTAGCTAATTTAGGGGCAAGCATCAATGTTATGCCATCTAAAATGTTTAAACAACTAGGTCTAGGAAACCCAAGCAAACTAGGATGAGTATCCAACTAGTGATAAGACTATTCAATTCTAAGGGTATAATTGAAGATGTACTAGTTAAAGTTGACAAATTCATATTCCCTGTAGACTTCGTTGTTTTAGATACGGATGAAGACAATAGTATCCCCTTAATTTTAGGAAGACCTTTTCTAGCAACTTCCAGATCTAAAATTAATGTTAGTACAGGTGAACTCATACTTCATGTACGTGATGAATCAATTAGTCTTCAAGCTCTCGACTCAGCTAGGACATCGAGTGAGAAAGGTGAGAATGTAAATTCCGTTGATAAGCATTCAATTAAACTTTCTTTTTAGGAAGCACCACAGAATTACACTACAGAGCCAGATCCTATAGCTCGTACCAACAAGAAAATATCTCATGAGGAACGACGACTTCAGACTGATGAGCTAGATGAGTGGGAGACATATTTCAAGGAGAAATCAAACCCACACGAAGAGAAACCGAAGGAACCCCCAGAAGAACTTAAAGGAACATCAAATCACTTTAAAATAGGAGAACAGGTACTATTAGATAGAACAGACCCGCGAATCACGACATCAAACTTGAAGACAAATGAAGAGATCCCCTTCACGATATTTAATGTTTTCCCTTACAAAACAGTCAAGGTAAGTAATTCTAATTTATGTACTTTTAAAGTAAACTCCACTCAACTCAAATTATATGATGATAGCATGAAAAAGGATTTTTCACTCCTTAAACCGCCGTGAATGTACGAATGAGAGGTAAGTCTAACTTAAGACTTTAAACGAGCGCTTCTCGGGAGGTAACCCGAGTACTAACCCTATTTATTTCTTTTTCCTTTAGCATCAAACTACAAACTAACCAAGTTAATAAAGCGCAAAATTCCACACCACACGGCCTTACACACGGCCGTGGTCGTGGCCGTGTGGATACTACGAATGTTAGCTCTGGCATGGCTGAGATAGTACGAGACAGAACGAGAAAAATATATTCAAATCACGGACTCAACTAACACACGGCCGTGTAACACAGCCGTGGTCGACACTGTTGAACTAACACGGGCGTGGCAATCCAATGCAAGGCGTGGGAGAAGCGATTGAACAACCACATAGCCGTGCGATATGGCCGTAGGACACAACACGCCTATGAGACACGGGTGTGGGGATGTACCAGAGCTAAAAATTTCTATTTAAAACACCCTTCTCCGCTTCTCACTCACTCTCCATTCACCCTTCACTCCCCTCCATCTTTACTTTCCTCCTTCTTCATTCTCTAAAGTCTTGATCTACGCTTCAACAATGTCAAAGAAATGGAAAGATCCTAGCTCAATCTCCCTGTAACAGTCCAGTTTATACCCTAGTCGAAATAGTGGTTTCAAGACCACAAATCTGAGTTCATAAAATGTTTTAATATTATTTTTAGTGTCGTTGATATGTGATTAAGCATGTGGTAAATTACCATAAGCTAATTTGTCCGTCTGTGTGTTTAATTTTACAAAAGGATTGAATTGCGTTGAATGCAAAACTAGCATGCTATTTGTTAAAGTAGTAATGTGTTCTGGCTTTGTAAAGGTGGAGGCTTAAATGGAAAATAAACCATTTATAAGTTAGTGGCTTATTAAAGGACAAAAATAGGCATAGATTATATGAATTATAATGGTTTTCATTAATGGTAAATTGGTAAAGTGTTTAATAATGTTATTATAATTTAATAAAAAGAAAATGGAAGCCATTTCAATGGTGTTCATCCACCGATTGTAGAAAAGAAAAGAAAGGTTTAGACTTTGTTTCATTTGGCCAAAGTTCAAGCTTAAATCGGGTATGTGTTTTTGATCAGTTTTCGACAATTTTTATGTTTTTGTAATCGTTGCTTTGAGAGCTATCAAACCCATGTCTCAATTTGATGAATTGATAATGTTTGTGTGAGATGCCATTGATGATATGTTAAGCTTTTTGATGATTTTTGGTGTTAAATGAAAGATATGAATTAGATAAACATACTTTGTTCTTGAATTTTTTATGAATTTAGCTAAATAGGGCTAAATTGAGAAAATGGTAATTTGAAGGACAAAATAGCAAATTTGATGGAAAATATGGACTTGTATAAGATGTATATGCATTTGGTTAAGCATGTGTATGTGTGGATTTTTTGAATTTGATGTTTTGAGAAAAATAGACTAAATTGATAAAGTGTACAAATATGAGGGTTAATTTGCAAATAGCCCTAAATGTGTTTCCATGGATTGAATTGTATGAATAAGTGAATAAAAGGGTTAATTTTGAATATGTTTAGATAAAAAACTGAGGAAAATGGATTTAGATCGCGGGAAAGCGAAAGTAACTGAGTAGTTATTTTCATTCCAATAAATCGAATCCGAGGTAAGTCACTATGCAAATAAACGTACTTTCATGAAATTGTAATTGTTGATATGACTAATGTTAATAATGGATGCTTATAAGAGGATTATGCATATAAATTCCGTGATAAGTTTAATATAGTAAGTTCGGATATAATACAAGTTGTTAGTTTATATCTATATGATGGGAATTGAATGATAGTTTTGAATTAGAAATGCTACATGTATGATGTTGAGAAATGAGGCACTAAGTGTGCGTAATTGAAATTATGATGGAGTTAAATAGCACTGTGTGTGCGAAATAATGGAAGCTTCGGCTTTTATTATTGGCACTGTGTGTACGATACCGAATTAAGTTTGGTTTTGTATTAATGCACTAAGTGTGCGATGTCATTTAAGTTTCGACAACGAATCACGGCACTAAGTGTGTGATTACAAGAAATGAATATCACTGTGTGTGCAATGATATAAAAGCTTCGGCTTATTGAATTGGCACTGTGTGTGCGACATCGAGGCAAGTCAATTAAAAGAATAGGCACTAAGTGTGCGATTATAACAAATGAATAGCACTGTGTGTGCGATGATATGAAAGCTTCGGCTTATTGAATTGGCACTGTGTGTGCGACATCGAGACAAGTCTATTAAAAGAATAGGTACGAAGTGTGCGATGATTAATATGCTTCAATTATGTATATAGCACTGAGTGTGCGATTAAGTTGAATGAATACTAAAGGACGATCGACATGTAATATCGAGCATTGAATTGCTTGGAAGTTGAATAATTATGTGTTAGATAAGGTATGTATTGAACCTTTGTGGTTGATGAGTTATAAACAAGCTATGTATGAGTGAATGAGTAGTTGTGGTATTGTACAATCATTACGAGAATGTATATTCGTTTCAGATACGTTTGGCATGTACATTAAGTGTGTATAAAAGGTAAGTACCTATATAACTTTGATTTGAAGAAAGGTATGATTGAATATTAGAACGAGAATGAGATGCAAGAATGTTTAAGAAAGAGTTGTATATATATACATATGATTCTTGTATGAATGAATGGGGCAATTGTGTCCAAGTATATGAACCAAAGCAATATGTGATAGTTTGTTAAGTAAATGTTATGTGTCAATGTAATTTATGCATATATGCCTTTATGCTAAGTTTATTTGTATTATGACTTACTAAGCTTTGTAAAGCTTACTCTGTGTGTCTGTTTTTCTCTATTTTATAGGTCGTCAAAGCTACTGAAGGCTCGGGACCGTCAAGGATCGTCATCACACTACTAAACTCATTTTGGTACCCTTTTGAAAATGTATATAGCTAATTATGGCATGTATAGGCTAGATATGTGTATATGTTTAAGAAGTGAACTTAGCCATGTGTTTTGGCAAGTTTTGGGTTGTTTTAATGTTTGAATGAATGATTCCTATGATTTATGTTTTGGTATGGCTTGATGCATATGAAATGGTCATTTTGGTATGTATTTGGTTGCCATATATGCATGACATGTGATGAGAATGGTTGCTTATAGGTATGACCCATTTGGGTGGCATTTTGGTCTTACAAATGACCTATAATGTCACATGGTCTTGGCACACAGGCGTGCCTAGTAACCGTGGGGTAAAATCAGTAGCTAGCTTAAGAAGTACACAGTCATGGCACGGGCATGCCTAGAGGTCGTGTGAGAAATGGAAGTATATGACATTGTAGGACACGGCCTTAGCACACGGGTGTGCTTGGTACTCGTGTTGGTTTTGGTAGTATATGACCACCGGGAGGGCACACGGGTGTGTCAAATAGCCGTGGGTGAGGCACGGCCTACCCCCACAGGCGTGTATCCCCTGTATTTAGAAAAGTTTTTATTTTCCATGAAATTTTGTATGTGTTTCGATTTAGTCCCGACTCGGTTCATAAGCATGTTTAAGGTTTCGTTGACCTATTTAAGGGACATTATGAATGATATTGATGAATGATTGTGTGAAATTCTGTAAATGTTTTTGATCTGTCAGTAACACTTCTAACCCTAATTCGGCGATGGCCACGGGATAGGGGTGTTACACTCCCTGTGCGAGACTAATCAACCTAAGTTCATGCCATCCGCTTCATCCACTCGACAAGCCAAGGGTCTTTGAGACCATTTAGCTTTTATTTGTCTCTTTTCTTCTCTTTTATTTTCATTCTCTTTGACTTTCTTATGCTTAATTTAGTTTATTTCATTTTAGTTTCTTGGTTTTAGGTTCTAAAGGCTTCTAGGGAATTATACACCACGGCCTTAAAAATCACACCCACCTCGCGAACCATCTAACAATAAGGACCATTCGGTCCATTAATCAGTTCTTTTAGTCTTATTTCCCTTTCTACACTCTTTCTTTCTATTTGTCTTTTCTTTAAATATATAATTAGTATATTTAGAATTATTATTACTATTTTCTAGCTAATTCTTCAAGAGTTACCCAATTTCTTCATCTAGCGCAGAGATTGTCAGCGGCCACCACACCAAGACCACTGCCAACTCGAGGATCTCATCCAAAATTCAAGAAGTTTCACTTCTCTCCCTATCTTATGATTTTATTAGTATATAATTATTATATAACTTTTTACATTGAGGGAAATGCACATCTTAAGTGTGGGGGGTGAAAACTATTTAGAAAAAAGTGCCTAACTTTTTGCATTATTCTCAAATCCCTTAATGATATTCTTTCTTAAAGTAATTTTCGCATATCACTAATTAGAATGAAATTCTTGTTAATTCATGATTTTTATTGATATGTTTTAGATTAAGTCATTGATAATTGTGCAATGATGATTTAAACTTTAAGATACTAGAGAATCAAGCATGATGAGTCTATTTTCAAAAATTAAAATTCTGCTAGGTTGTCTACCTGAATCTAATTGTTACCTTGAAATTTGAAATTTACAAGGTTGATATCAAAAACCCATAATTTTTGTGAGATTTTGAGCCTTTTAGAGCATACATTCTTTTCGTGCTCACTTTATTGATTATGAGTGTGTCAACATTGATTTGCTATTATAGAACTTGCTTCGATTATACATATTGAAACCACATTATTGATTTGATATACAAAGATGATTAAGGCACCTAGGACTTAACCCACTTACCCCACTAAAAGCCTACCTTCGTAATTGACCTTGTGAACCCATTTGATCCTAATACCCTTTTATTGACTCAACCCACTAATATTAACACGAACCCATCTTGTATTTGTTATCTCCATTCCTTTTGATGACCTTTCTATCGAGAATTGATTTGATCAATTGCCTAATTATATTATTTCAATTGTTAAAGTTTTATCTTATATTGATTTGTTCTTAAAAAAATCAAAGTATATTCACTATTAGTTTTGTGATTAATCGAGCCTATACGTTTAATTTCAACATCTTGAAGAAGAAGCTCGTATTATTAGTATTACAAGTTTTCAATTGATGTAATTATTCAGGTTATTAGTTAGTTAGGTAATTTGTCAATTCAAGTCTTGATTCTAACCCTTCTAATTCAGCCTTTATCCATACCTTTAACCTAAGCCACGTTACAAACCTTTTTAAAGACCTTTTGATTTGTGTATCATCTCATTTTACAGTGGTGGAGATTTGATTTTCATGCAAGCCTATGGGATTAACTTTTCATGTTCGACTTTTGAGCGCTTAATTTTTGAACCTTAAACACCTTGAGTGATTTGAGTGAATCTTTAGTGAGGATGTCAACTTTTGTCGATTTTGAATTAAAGGTAATTATTCGGATAAGGGGAAAACACCTATGTTTTCATGCTTAAAACTCATGACTTTGATTGTTTGAATCTTTAGGACTCATTGAGTTGAATTATCCATGTATAAATTATCTATGAATTATGATGAGGCATTATCAATGAATATTATGAATTGAGGAAGTTTGTTTTAATTGTGAGTTGAGAATTTTGCTTGAGGACAAGCAAAAGCTTAAGTGTGGGGGTATTTGATAAATCGTAATATGAACATATTTTAATCCCACATTTAGCATATTTTTGGATGATTTATCCCTTTAATTATGGAAATAGGTGCTCCTAATCCTTTGTTTTCATGTTTTATACTCAGTAGAGCACTGGAAGATGAAAAGAACGAGAAGAGTCAACCACGGCCTGGACCCTAAAATACACAGCCGTGCCTCATCAACAGACCTGACCACAGCCTTAGATCGATTTACACGGGCATGTGCCATGGGTGTGTCCCTTCCACAGGAAAGAAGAGTTTCATTTGGATTAGGGTACTTAGAGGCGAAGAAAGACATTCCAAAAGCCTATATAAAGACCCCAGAGGCAAACCTTTAGGGAGGCAGTTCAGCTAGGCCAAGGAGCCAAGCCAAAAGGCCAAAATTGTGGGATTTACTCGAAGAAAGCCAGTTGATTCATCTCAAGAAGCCAGGATCATACTCAAGACGGAGGAACTCTCCTTCAATTCCTTTAGGGGTTTTAGGGTTTTCTTATGTTTTGTTTTATAGTTTCTTCTGAGATGTTTTCTTTTACTATTATGAACTAAACTCTCAGATACCTGAGGGGGATGAAACCTAAGACGGATCTTGTTATTTTTATCTGAGTTGTATGATAAATACTTGATTTGTTGTTAACTATGTGTTCTTATTTTTTTTTTTGGTATTTCCAGGATACTAAGTCAAGCATTCAAGCTCTTAGGCAGTGGAGGAATAGACCCTGTTTAAGAGTAGATCTACCATAGTTAAGCGGAGTTGAACGTAACCCTAGAGATAGGATGACGTAAATTTGCTAGATTAGGGTCAAACCTAATATGGGAGTCCATAGATCGAGTTAATGCAATTCTAGGGGTTTTAATTAGAAAGAGATTTCAATTAATCAACCTAGGGTTAGACGTTAGTAGCCTCGAGAGAGGTATTAATATAAATTAGGGAATCCTATGGATCAAGTCAAGTGAATAAATCGTCTGGTTCAGGGTTAGATAATAAGTGAAGTCTAGGTGGATTCTTCCTCGGGTATTGTCTAAATCAATCGGTTTTCTCTCAAGTTTTTCCTTAATTTCTTGTCTTTGTCTTCGCATCTTTAGCTTAGTAGTTAGTTAATTTTAGATTAGATAAAAATTCCCTTAATTCTTATGCTAAATAATAAAAAGAAAGTTAGTATTAGTACTTTTGGTTCTTTTGGGTTCGACAATCTAGTCTTGCCACTAAACTATACTACTGTTCGATAGGTGCACTTGCCTCCATGGTTGTCTTAGTTAGTTTCCAGGTTCGATCATTCTTTTTTATAAATTTTTAAGACTTTGACACACAATCAATCTTTGCCACAATAAATGCATGACAATTCGGTTGTGCTCATCTCCTGAGTTGTAGTGGGCTTATTCATTATTTTGATCATATTAGCTAAAGAAGATACATGGGTTGTCAATGAAGTAATTGCATTGAGCTCCATGGTACCAACAAATTTCTTTTACGTACCAACTATTGTGGTAGGGTACTTATAGTCATTGTTGGCAATCCTTTCCAAAATCTCATATGCTTCGTTATAAGATTTATCCCACAATTTACCATTGGTAGAGGCATCAACTACCATTTTCGTATGTGCATTCAAACCATTGTAGAATATTTCCATCTGAGTCTAATGCTGAAATCCATGAATCAGACATTTCTAAATTAACTCTTTAAATCGTTCCCAAGCTTCATATAATATTTCATCCTCTAATTGATGAAAAGATGTGATGTCATTGCTAAGCTTGACATTCATATATGGGGGATTATACCATAGTAAAAACCTCTGGCAAAGATCATTCCATGATGCCACTGTTCCCGATAGCAAAGCATTCAGACATGCTCTTACGTGATCTCTTAAAGAATACTAAAATAGTTTAAGTCATATAGCATTTTCAGGCACACCTTGCTGTCTAAATGAGTCACAAACCTCTAAAAAAGTCTTAAATGCAATCTTGGATCTTCAGTAGGTAATCCACTAAACTATCCTACTATTTTCAACATCTGAAACATTATTGGTTTTAGCTCAAATTGTTCAGCTTGTATTTGTAGTTTGGCTATCCCTAGATTTAGGTCATCAAAAATTGGTACAACATGCTCTCTGATTGGTCTATATCGGTCATCTATCAATTGGCAAATAGGAGGATTAACATCCTGACCATTTGGATTATCATTGAGACTAGGACCATTCCCATTTTTGGCCATTTTTCTCAATTCTTTTTGCCTTATTTGCAAAGTTCTCTCAATCTCTAGGTCAAAAGGATAGTCTTTGTTAACAGAAATGCATCTTCTCATGAACTGATGGAAAACCTATATAAATTAAATATAACTAAGTTAAATAAACTAATAGAATTAAGTAAAATAACCAAACCAAAATTACACCAAATTTTTGATCCCTGGTAACGACCCAAAAACTTATCGCATGTGAATATGATATGCGAATTGTGCAAGTATACACGTTGGATCAAGTAATAAAGTGATAAGCGAGTATCATTCCCACGAGGATCGATTGAGGCAAAAAAAAGTGGTCAATTTATTATAAAATAAAATATAATTTATGCTATGGTAAAGCTATGGTAAGTATGCACTGGCAATTAAAGGAATAAAGATGTGTACAAAATATATGTTGACTAATACTGGAAAATGCAAAGAAAGAGTAAAGATGTAATGGAAATTACGCAAATTATTATATGAATAATATGCAACTGAAAAAAAAAACAACAAAGGATGCGATTAAAAAGATACTACGATAAAAGATAACGGTTACACGATGTTGAGTGGAAAGGTCAAGATTACTAAGAATCTACTTTTCCTGTCAGTAATGCCTTAGCAAAATTTAACCTACTATTCAGAAGATATCTAAAGTGGCTTGCTTCTTTCAAGAGTAGAAACCTCAAGTTACTTTGCTTGCGTATATAGGCCTTTAATATGGTACCATGCACTATTTCCTTCTATATGAAAACTGCTCTATGTCTAGAGTCTACTACAAGTATCTACTGAGTACTTGATCATATCATTCAACCACGATCTAACTAATCTAACCTTTTCAGACTTTAGATTAATTTAAGGGTATGTGATCGTGTGTCAGAGTCTTAAAATTTATATAATGAATGATCTAGCCTAAAAACTAATTGTGACAACGACTTGAGGCAAGCGCACCTATCGAACAGTAGTATAGTTTAGTGTCAAGACTGGATTGTCGAACCCAAAGGAACCAAAAGTACTAATACTAACTTTCTTTTTATTATTTAACCTAAAAATTAAGAGAATTGTTGTTCAACCTAAAACTAACTAACTACTAAGCTAAAGATGCTAAGATAAAGAGAATGAATTGGGAAAATACTTGTGGGAAAAACCAATTAATTAAAACAATACCCGAGGAAGAATCCACCTAGACTTCACTTGTTATTTAACTCTGAACCAGACGATTTATTCACTTGACATGATCTGTAAGATTCTCTAATTTATATTAATACCTCTCTCGAGGCTATTAACATCTAACCCTAGGTTGAGTAATTGAAATCTCTTTGTAATTAAAACCCCTAGAATTGCGTTAACTCGATCTATGACTCCCATATTAGGTTCACCCTAATCCGGTAGATTTTCGTCATCCTATCTCTAGGGTTGTGATCAACTCCACTTAACTATGCTAGATCTACTCTTAAACAGGGAATATTCCTCCTCTGCCTAAGCACATCAATACTTGAATCAATATCCTGAAATATCAAAACAAGAATTAGGAACACATAATTAAGAACAAATCAAGTATTTTTCATATAGTTTAGAAAACAATAACAAGATTCAGCTTAGGTTTCATCCCCCTTAAGTATTTGAGGGGTTTAGTTCATAATTATAAAAGAATACATCTCAGAATAAAATACAAAACAAAACATAAGAAAAACCCTAAAACCCCCTGAAAGAAATTGAAGGGAAGATCCTCCATCTTGAGTATGATTCCGGCTTCTTGAGATGAATCAACTGGCTTTCTTTGAGTGAATCCCACAATTCGACCTCTCTGGCTTAGCTCCTTGGCCTAGCTGAACCGCCCCTTGAAGGTTGGCCTCTAGGGTGTTTATATAGGCTTTTGGAATGTCTTTCTTTGCCTCTAAGTACCCTAATCCGAATGAAACTCTTCTTTGTTGCGACATGGACACGCTCGTGTGGCACGGCCGTGTGTTTCGGGCCCAGGCCATGGGCAGTTTGTACTTTGGCCCATTTTTTCTGTTTTCAGCCCATTTCTCGTTCTTTTCATCCTTCGGTGCTTTCCTAAGTGTAAAACATGAAATTAAAGGATTAGGCGCACCAAATTCCATAATTTAGGGAATAAATCATCCAAAAGTATGCTAAATGTGGGATTAAAATATGTATATATTACAGTTTATCAAATACCCCACACTTAAGCATTTGCTTGTCCTCAAGCAAAAATCTCAACTCACAATTAAAATTAACTTCCCTCGATTCATAATTCTCATCAACAATGCCTCATCATAATTCATAGATAATTTACATATGGATAATTTAACTCAAAGAGTCCTAAAGATTCAAACAATCAAAGTCATAAGTTTGTAGCACGAAAACATAGTGTTTCCTCTTATCCGAATAATTACCTTTGATTCAAAACTGACAAGGATTAACATCCTCACTAAAGATTCACTCAAATCACTCAAGGTGTTTAAGGCTCAAAATAAAGCACTCATCAGTTAAACATGAAAAGTTATTACCATAGGCTTGCATGAAAATCAAATCTCCACCACTATAAAATGAGATGATACACAAATCAAAAAGTCTTTACAAGGTTGTAATGGGGCTTGGGTTAGTGGATAAAGGCTAAATTAAAAGGTTAGAATCGAGATTGAATTGAAAATTTACATAACTAGAAAAATGAAACTAATCCTGAATAATTACATCAATTGAAAACTTGAAACACTAATAATACGAGCTTCTTCTTCAAGATGTTGAATTTAAATGTATAAGCTCACTTAATCACAGAACTAATAATGAATATACTTCGAATTTTTTTAAAGATAAGTATTTACAATAATAAGAAAGAACTTTAACAACTGAAATATAGAACATAGTTAGGTAACTGCTCAAAATCAAATCTCGACAAAAAGGAAGTCAAGAAATGGTGATAACAAATACAAGATGGGTTTTAGGTTAATAATAGTGGGTGAGTCAATAAAAAGTGTTGTTAAGATCAAAGGGGTTTACTAGGGGTTAATTGTGAGGGTAAGCTTTTATTGGAGTAAGTGGGTTAAATCCTAAGTGCCTTTATCATCTCTGTATATCAATTCAATGATGTGGTCTCAACATGTATAATCGAAGCAAGTTCTAGAATAACAAATCAATGTTGACACACTCATAATAAAAAAGTGAGCATGAAAGAATGTATGCTCTAAAGGGCTCAAAATCACACAAAAATTATAGGTTTTTGGTATCAACCTTGTAAATTTCAAACTTCAAGGTAATAATTAGATTCAGGTAGACAACCTAAAAAAAATTTAATTTTTTGAAAATAGACTCATCATGCTTGATTCTCTAGTATCTTAAAGTTTAAATCATTAATTCACAATTAACTATGACTTAATCTAAAACATATCAATATAAATTATAAATCAACAGAAGTTCCATTCTAATTAGTGATATGAGAAAATTACTTAAGACAAGATATCATTCAGGGATTTTCAAATAATACTATAGTTGACCCCCACACTTAAGATGTACATTGTCCTCAATGTACAAAGATAGATAATGATTAGTAAGAAAGTCATAAGAGAAGGAGAGAGGTGAAACTTCCTGAATTATGGATGAAATCCTGAGAGGATGATCAATGATGACTAGGTATAGGTGAAGGTGGTGGAGAATACTCCGGTGGTATGTTTGATCCTTGAGTGGCACCTTGAACCTTTTTAAACTGCGAAGTCATCAGTAAAGTTTTAGGAGTTCTTATTTAATGGACATTTGTTATAGTAACTCGAGAGTTAAACAGCCAGAGGTAAAAGAAATCAAATTATACTTAATAATGAAAAATAAAAATAAAAATAAAAATAAAAATAATAAAAGGACTCAAAGGTCCTCATCATCGGAGTGATCTCGAGGTTGTAGTGGCGGCGATATGTGAAAGAGCTGATAATGTCGACCACGGCCGCCTCACATGGCTGTGTGGATTTATCACATCCGTGTTCTTTAGGTAGTTTCGACCACGGTCGCATCGCACGGCCGTGGTGTTTAATCGGAGCCCGTGTCTTGGGGAAAATTTTCATCCTGTTTCTGCACGATCTCAGCCACGCCCCAGTACTAAAATTCGTAGTGTCCACACGGCCACGGCCACGGTCGTGTGCAAGGCCGTGTGGTATAGAAATTTTCACTTTGGTTAGTTTATAGTTAGGTGCTAAAAGAAAGAAGATAAAATAAATGTAAAATTAAATTGGGTTAGTGCTTGTTGCCTCTAAAAGCGCTACCAAATCAACCTCAAGTTGAATCGATCCTTTCCCACTTCCGGAGCTTTGGTCAAAATCTTCTTCAACTTATCGAAGCTCTCCTCGCACTCCACCACCGTAATCGCTTCTCGGTCAAATAAACGGAACCCCTTTTCTTAATAATTTAGTCATCGGTCTGCATGATCAATGAAACCCTCTACAAATCTTGGTAGTATCACGCCAAGCCCGAAAACTCGAATCTCAACTCAATCGACTTAGGTGGCTTTCAATTCAAAAGCGCCTCTTATCTTACGATCTCTCCGGGTCCTCTAATCCCTCGTATGCCGATACTACATGACCCAAGAACGTCACCTCCTAAGCGAACTCGCATTTAATGAACTTCGTTGCATAGCTGCTTTCTCCTTAGAATCGCAATACCACATAAATGTGCATCATGTTCCTCCTCAAGCCCGTCCTTGAATATACCAAGATGTCGATCGATAAAACCACTACGAACCGTGATCTAGATAATCATTGGAACACCCTATTCATCGATCCATGAAGGCTGCCGCGGCGTTAGTCAATCAAACGCAGCATAACTAAGAACTCAAAGTGCCCATACCGAGTAACGAAATGATGTCTTACGATATCGCCTCCTTTACCCTTAACGGTGATACCGGACCTTAAGTCGATCTTCGAGAAAACCGACGCATTCTTCACCGGTGATCAAACAAGTCATCTATCCGAGGTAGTGGATACTTGTTTTTGATCGTCGACTTATTCGGGCAGCGGTAGTCTATACACATCCGCATGGTATCGTCTTTTTCTTTACAAAGAGTACCTGGCTCCCCATGGTGAAATACTTGGCCCGATAAAGCCTCGGTCCAATAACTCACGGATCTCGAGCCTTAAGCTCCACTAGCTCTTTAGGTGCCATCCATGCACGAGCAATAGATATATGGCGTAGTTAGGATGTGATCTATCTCGAACTCTACCTCCGATCCGGTGGCAAACCAAGCTCCTCAGAAACACATCCACAAATTCCCTAATCGTCCGAACTGTCTCCACAAGACTTTGGCCTCCAAGGCATACACATGTACCACATATGCATAAATTCGGCCCTTTCGACCATCTTCTACGGCCAGAAAAGATATCACATTGATGATAATTCCTCCTATTACCGATCGTAACTACCTCATCACCCTTATTTGTTTTGAATCATGCGCTTAGTAGCATAATCCAACTTCGCTAGTGCTTAACCACCAATCCATCCTAAGAATCGGATCGAACTCCCAAAAGGCGGTTCCATCAAATCAACCACAAAAGATACCCCTTGGAGTTCTAGAGGTACGTCTCTATACAACTTATCTACCACTACAGAGTGACCTAGAGGGCTTATTACAGTCATTTGCCTAGAAGATATTTCAGAATTTAGATCCATGGTCTTCACTATGCTACTTGCAACATATGAATGTGTTGAACCCGCATCAATTAAAGCAGTAAATGGAGAACCAAAGATTAAAAACATACCGGGTAATGGCGTTAAGGCCGCCCTCCTCCTCTCTCAACAGCAAAGATACACCAACCCATTGCGTGCTGCCCGAACTCACACTTCCCCGCCTGCTCCGGCCACTACCACCAAAACTATTACCTCCTCTCGCCATTACCTCGGCCCCTCTCATGGTGGTGGTCCGTTATTTTGTATCTTGAGTACGCCACGACTCTCGACCAATTCTAGCCAACTTGCAGACGAGTCCCTCTCACGGTGGTCCAATGAGCCACACTCAAACAGCCTCTACCATCACCCAACATCCTCCCAATGAGCCTTCCCATAATCGGTTACATCGCGGCGTCCCCCGCTTAGCAAAGAACAAACCTACCCGACCGATTCAAATTTCACCTCGGCCTAGCCCTTTTCTGTGATTACTTGACGACCTAGAAGATCCAAAACTCCTCTTGTGTCGGCCTCCTATCCATACCACCTCATAGACTCCTTAATACCCTCACCACTTTTGCCTTTTCAACCAGTAATCAGAATTCACGCTCTGCCGGGTGCAATTATCAACCTTAATTCGCCTACAAGCCATCCTCAAACGAACGCACCTCTCATGTTCAAGAGCCACCATACCCCGGCATACCGACTCACCTTCTAAACTACGCCTCGTGCTCTACATGCATTTGTTCCCGAACTAACCTCGAAATGCTTTCTCTCGCTCATTAATGTAGTTAGCCCCATGTACTTTTTCCGATAAGCGGCCGAAATAGTCCCAAGTCAGATCTTCAATGCAGTAATACCGTCCGAATAAAGGAGCCACCATGGTATGACTCATCTCGAGAAGTGATATGATCCCTTTAATTTTTCTTGCAGTTAGGTCTAGATCATCCATGATCTCGCTCGCCGCTTCAAGCAAGTTTTCGGCGATCTTTGGGAGCAACACCAGAGACACTCGAAAGAATTCACCCGTTTGCCAAGTCGCTCGAGCACGATTTCTTAGCTCTTACGCCTCCACCTACTCAACTACCGCTCTAAAACCAGTATCATCACCGTGACATCTGCGTCTTCCCCAATTTGTTCTCGAAACTCACCACCTCCGGTGGTGGTGGGCCGTATCTCATTTTCGAACCACGACCGGAACCTCACGGGCTCGAATCTGTCATCCTACCACGACACGTCCGACCACGTCCACCTCGGGTACTCATGACTAAATCTCGCCTCGATTTAAAGAATTTTATGCATCAAGAATTATTCCATCGCTTAAAAGCAAAGTCTTATGGATATTGCTTATTAAAGAAGTTTCGTTTCGAGTCCACGTTGTCCTATCGGTTCAGGTTTCTAAGGTAGTCTTACTATCACTAGCCATTCAATCTTATCAATATCATTACCACAAACAATAGTGCAGGGTACTTACAGGCGGATTGGTGCCGTGACTCGGTGTCATGCCTTTCAAACCATACTTTAAAACAAAACACTTAAAACAGACTTTTTGAAAATAGTTTGGGCCTCGGGCCCACAGTGAAACCTTTGAACTTAGCTCGATATCACAAATGTAACACCCAAACCCGATCAATACACCACGATCGAATCGGTATGTTACTGGAAAAAGGTTTTTGAGAGGTTTAGGTTTGAGTATAAAAGTTTGAGGAAAACACTTCGCTAAAATTTTGTATTTGAGGAAAACCAGGAGTAGGTTTGATTGAAAATTTGATGATGTATTTGAAAAGCGGAAATTTTAAAAACTTACTCGATGGGTAGACAAAACATGTTTATCTCGTTAAGAAGTTTGAGTTGTTTATCATTGTTACAAAAATATTACATCTTAGTGGAAAATCGTGTTTAAGTTAGAAAACATTTGAGTTCTTCTTTATTCCAAATCTTAGTGTGATACCAGATGGTATAGTTTAAAATATCGCTTTTGTACTTTGAAATCGTTGTCTTTCCAAGTTTTAGCACAATTTAACCCAATTAATTTGTTAAGGCATATTACAAATCCACTTTAAACATAAACAAACATAACTTAAAAAGGCCATTTACAAACCCAAATAAAACCAAGTAATAATAAAAACTTAAGTACCAAAATTTCATAAAAGTCCGAGCAAATCTTTATTTGAGCATGGCATGAGCACCTCGAGTCCATCCCGGCTCCATGTCCGCGTCTAAGTGTCACCTAAAAAAGTCAAAGGAGAGAGTGAGTCGCAAGACTCAGTGTATAAATCCCTCTCCGGTATAACATGCCAACACACATATCATAACAAAATAATGCAAGTAATGCACCGATCTTAGCCAACCATATCACCTTTTCTACCCGGTGTGGTACCAAACCACCGGTGGTGCCAAACCACCGGTGACCCAAAGTCACGATATCCATATTGTGGTACCAAACCACCGTGACCAAGTCACAAATAATCCAATGATGGGGCCAACCCATCGTGTGATACCAAATCACTAGCGATAATCCCAGATCTCATAAGTGGGCCCAACCCACTGTGGTGTCAAACCACGGGGCGAGTCGCAATGAGGTGCCAAACCTCACGGTGTCCCAAAGACACAATGTGATTCCAAATCACTGGTGACCGTAGTCACAAATCCGATGATGGGGCCAACCCATCGTGTGATACCAAATCACTGGCGTCAATCCCAGATAATCAATCAGGGCCAACCCACTGTGGTACTAAGCCACTCGACGAGAGCGTTGAGGTGCCAAACCTCCGTGACCCAAAGTCACAAAATATCATTGTGGTACCAAACCCTTTGGAGGTGCCAAACCTCTCGGTGTCCCAAAGACACGTGTCCCAAAGACACGGATATCATACTCCCCTCCTCTCATATCACCCAATCACATATCATACTAGATGCAAAATCGTTGCAATCATGCTATCATGCTCACATGCTCAATATGGCATCTCAATGAATATACACCCATAATCATGATACGGTAGATCATCACATATTTCATAATGAAGCGGACTTACGAATCCGTATCCATACCTCAATGGGTATCGAAATAGTCAACCACCTTTGTTTCATTTATACAAACAGGTTATCACATTACTTAGTTAAGATAGTGTGTTGGTTTACACACCTGATGTATCGTAAGCCTTAATCCCAAAGAACCCGATCTAAAGCCCTCAATCCTCTTGCTCCTAAAACAATCGGCCAACTATGGGTTAGTTCCTTAAACCATTCTACCGCTTAAAGTCTTAAGCTAGACTTTACCTCCGCTCGATTGTGTGGTTCTATGGTGCTTCTAAAAGAAGGTTTAACCGAATGGTCATTAATAAAATTAATTTTTCACATTGATTACTTGATGTCCTAGGTAGCCACCATACCTGGCATACCGACTCATTTCGACTACTGCCTCGTACTCAAAGCTGATTTGCTCCCTGAACTAACCTCGAAATGCTTTCCTCTGCTCATTAATGTAGTTAGCCCCATGTACTTTTTACGATAATGACCGAAAATAGTCCCAAGTCGAGATCTTAATTTGCAGTATTTATCGACGATGAAGCCACCTGTGGTATGACTCATCTCGGAGAAGATATGATCCCTTTAATTTTTCTTGATGAGTGAAGTCTAGATCATCCATGATCATTACGCCGCTTCGGCCCGATTTTCGGCGGATCTTTGAGAGCAACACCAGAGACACCTCGAAAGAATTGACCCGTTTGCCGTAAGTCGCTCGAGTACGATTTCTTAGCTTTTCGCCTCCCCCTCTCGACTACCGGTCTAAAACCCGTAGCATCACACAACGACCTGCGTCTTCCCCAATTTGTTCTGAAACTCACCACCTCCGGTGGTGGCGGGCCGTATCTCATTTACGAACCTGACCCGAACCTACGGGCTCGAAGCTGTCATCCTCTGCGACCACGTCCACGACCACGTCCACCTCGGGTATCGATTTAAAGAATTTTATGCATCGATAATTATTCCACATTTAAAAGCAAAGTCTTATGGATATTGCTTATTAAAGTTTCGTTTTCGCGAGTCCACGATTGTCTATCGGTTTGGTCTAAGGTAGTCTTACTATCACTAGCCATTCAATCTTATCAATATCATTACCACAAACAATAATGCAGGGGTACTTACTGGCGGATTAGTGCGGTGACTCGGTGTCATGCCTTTCAAACCATACTTTAAAACAAAACACTTAAAACAGACTTTTTGAAAATAGTTTGGGCCTCGGGTGGTAAACCTTTGAACTTAGCTCGATACCACAAATGTAACCCTTAAAACCGATCAATACACCACGACAGAATCGGTATATTACGGAAAAAGGTTTTGAGAGGTTTAGGTTTGAGTATAAAAGTTTGAGGAAAACACTTAGCTAAAATTTTGTATTTGAGGAAAACGAGGAGTAGGTTTGATTGAAAATTTGATGATGTATTTGAAAAGCGGAAATTTTAAAAACTTACTCAGATGGGTAGACAAAACATGTTTATCTCGTTAAGAAGTTTGAGTTGTTTATCATTGTTACAAAATATTACATCTTAGTGGAAAATCGTGTTTAAGTTAGAAAACATTTGAGTTCTTCTTTATTCCAAATCTTAGTGTGATACAGGTGGTATAGTTTTATCGCTTTTGTACTTTGAAATCGTTGTCTTTCCAAGTTTTAGCACAATTTAACCCAATTAATTTGTTAAGGCATATTACAAATCCACTTTAAACATAAACAAACATAACCAAAAGGCCATTTACAAACCCAAATAAATCTCATTCTCATAATCATGGTGGTTTGTGGAGGTGAAAATCCTTTCTCATGCTATCATTATAAAGTTTGAGTCGAGTGGCATTTGCCTTAAAAGTGTCGAATGTAGGATTACTTACCTCGACTATTCCGTATGGAAAAATATTGATTACCGTAAAAGGGATTTCTTCATTTGTATTCAGGTCTGATATGGCGATTCGAGGGTCTGTTTTATCTAACAGTACCTGATCTCCTATTTTGGAGTGGTTTGATGTTCCTATAAGCTCGTCTGGGGTTTCCTTCCGTTTCACTTCGTGTGGTTTTGATTCCTCCTTGAAATGTGTCTTCCATTCGTCTAGTTCATCGATCTAAAGTCATTGTTCCTCGTGAGTTATTTCTTTGTTGTCATGAGGTATAGGATCTGGCTCAGTTGTGTGGTTCTATGGTGCTTCCTGAAAAGAAGGTTTAACCGAATGGTCATTAATAAAATTAATTTTTTCACATTGATTACTTGATGTCCTAGCTGAGTCAAGAGCCTGAAGAATAATTGATTCGTTATAAGTTCACCTGTACCGACATCAATTTTAGCTCTAGCAGTTGCTAAAAAGGGCCTTCCTAAAATTAAAGGAACCGTATTATCCTCATCCATATCTAAAACAACAAAGTCTACTAGGAATATAAATCTGTCAATTTTAACTAGTACATCTTCAATTATACCCCTAGGAATTCTAATAGTTTTATCAGCTAATTGAATATTCATCCTAGTTTGTTTGGGTTTCCCTAGACCTAGTTGTTTAAACATTTTATAAGGCATAACATTGATGCTTGCCCCTAAGTCAGCTAAAGCATTATCAATAGATAAACTACCAATTAAGCATGGAATTGTAAAACTCCCTGGATCTTTTAATTTTTTGTGGTAGTTTATTTTGTAACATTGCTGAGCACACTGCGTTTAGTTCCATATGCAGTTCCTCGCCTAACTTTCGCTTGTTTTTCAAAAGCTCTTTTAAAAATTTCCTTGAATCTGGCATCTGTGAAAAAGCTTCAAGAACTGGTAAGTTAATATGTAATTTCTTTAAAAGTTTAAGAAACTTACTGAACTGTTCGTCTGTGCCGTCTTTCTTTATCGCATTGGGGTATGGTATTCGAGGTTGGTATTCTTGAAATACCGGTTTTGGCTTTTCTTGGCTTACCTCAACCTCACCTTCACTTACCACAGGTTCTTGCCTTCGCTTAGATTCAGGTTCCACTAACCCTTCACTATTTTGAGCTGTTATGGCTTGAAGTTGCTCCTTTGGGTTAGTCTTAGTGTTACTTGGCAAGCGACCTTATGGTCGTTCAGAGATCAGCTTAGCGAGTTGCCCTAACTAGTTCTCGATCCCTTGAATCGATGCTTGTTGCTTTTTTAGTGTTGTCTCGGTGTTTTGGAAACAAGTTTCTGACACCGCTATGAATTTTGTCAACATCTTCTCAAGGTTTGGCTTCTTTTCCTATTGGTAGGGCTGTTGTTGGAAGTTTAGAGGGGATTGTTGTCTCTGATTTCCTTGACCACCCCATTAGAAATTGGGGTGGTTCCTCCAACCTAGATTATAAGTATTACTATAAGGGTTATTTTGATATTTAAAATTGTTACCCATATAGTGAACTTTCTCGTTTTTAGTGCTCGGGTTGTAAGGTGGATATTCTGGATTGTTCATCCGTCTTCCATTCATATCATACTGTATAGCTGATTTGATAGCATCGTCACTGCGTCACTGCGTCGAGGTTGAAAACACTATCTTTTTATTTAACACCTCTACCTGATTTGATAGCATCGTCACTGCGTCGAGGTTGAAAACACTGGCAGCTTTTGTTGGCATAGCCCTTGTGACTTGCCAATGATAGTTATTCAGTGCCATCTCTTCAAAGGATTCGTAGGCAGCCTCAGGTGTTTTTTTGTTTAGGGTTCCGCCGGTGGCGAATCAATCAACTGCCTAGTTGATGGGTTCACACCGTTGTAAAAAGTTTGGACCTGTAGCCACAAGGGTAATCCATGGTGTGGGCACCTTCTCAATAGATCCTTGTATCTCTACCATGCATCATAAAGTGTCTCTAGATCCATCTACACAAAAGAAGAGATATCATTCCTCAATTTGGCAATTTTGGCTGGAGAAAAATATTTTAATAAGAATTTTTGGTCATTTGATCCCATGTAGTGATTGATCCTCGTGGAAGAGAATTCAACCACTATTTAGCTTTATTCCTCAAAGAAAATGGAAATAACAAAAGACGAATGGCATCATCAGAAACGCTATTTATTTTGAAGGTATCACAAAATTCTAGAAATTTTCCAAGTGATTATTTGGATCTTCATCCTGCAAACCATCAAACTGAAAAAATTGTTGTATCATTTGAATAGTGTTAGGTTTCAGTTCAAAATTATTTGCAGCAATAGCAGGTCTAACAATACTTGACTCAGTTCCTGTTAAATTAGGTTTAGCATAATCATACATAGTTCGAGGAGCATGATTTTTGGCCACCTCTGGAGGTAGCAGATTATTCTCGGCCATCTCTTCTATAATATTAATTTCGTCTCCTTGCTCTTCTTCTATGTAATTTAAGCTTCGCCTTATTTCTCTACGATTTCTGCGAACAATATCTTCAATATCAATGTCGTAAATTAAGCGTCTTGTCGAGTACCTTCTAGTCATAAACTAGAGGTACCTTCTAGGAGCAGATAAAAAGAAAAATAAAATTAGAAAAGTAAAAATAAAATTTAATTGCAAAAATAAAATATGGCTAAAGTAATAAAAATTGAGCGTTCTTAATATTTTGGTTCCCCGGCAACGGCGCCAAAAACTTGATGGTTTGTCAAAGTCTTAAAAATTTATATAATGAATGATCTAGCCTAAAAACTAACTGTGACAATGACTTGAGGCAAGCGCACCTATCGAATAGTAATATAGTTTAGTGGCAAGACTAGATTGTCGAACCCAAAGGAACCAAAAGCACTAATATTAACTTTATTTTTATTATTTAACCTAAAAATTAAGAGAATTGTTGTTCAACCTAAAACTAACTAACTACTAAGCTAAAGATGCTAAGACAAAGAGAATGAATTGGGGAAATACTTGAGGGGAAAACCAATTGATTAAAACAATACTCAAGGAAGAATCCACCTAGACTTCACTTGTTATTTAACTCTGTAACAGACGATTTATTCACTTGACTTGATCTGTAGGATTCCCTAATTTATATTAATACCTCTCTCGAGGCTACAAACGTCTAACCCTAGGTTGATTAATTGAAATCTCTTTCTAATTAAAACCCCTAGAATTGCATTAACTCGATCTATGGACTCTCATATTAGGTTCACCCAATCCGGTAGATTTTCGTCATCCTATCTCTAGGGTTGCGATCAACTCTGATTAACTATGCTAGATCTACTCTTAAATAGGGAATATTCCTCCTCTACCTAAGCACATCAATACTTGAATCAATATCCTAAAATATCAAAATAAGAATTAAGAACACATAATTAAGAACAAATCAAGTATTTATCATATAGTTTAGAAAACAATAACAAGATTCATCTTAGGTTTCATCCCTCTCAAGTATTTGAGGGGTTTAGTTATAATTATAAAAGAATACATCTCAAAAGAAAATATAAAACAAAACATAAGAAAAACCCTAAAACCCCTTGAAGGAAATTGAAGGGAAGATCCTCCGTCTTGAGTATGATTCCAGCTTCTTGAGATGAATCAATTAGCTTTCTTTGAATGAATCCCACAATTCGGCCTCTCTAGCTCGGGTCCTTGGCCTAACTGAACCCCCTAAAGATTGGCCTCTAGGGTGTTTATATAGGCTTTTGGAATGTCTTTCTTTGCCTCTAAATACCCTAATCCGAATGAAACTCTTCTTTCCTATGACAGGGACATGCCCGTGTGGTACGCCTGTGTGATTCGGGGCCAGGCCGTGGTCAGATCTATTAAAGAGGCACGGTCGTGGGAAATTTGTACTTTGGCCCATTTTCTCCATTTTCAGCCCATTTCTCGTTCTTTTCATCCTCCGGTGCTTTCCTAAGTATAAAACAAGAAATTAAAGGATTAGGAGCACCAAATTCCACAATTCAGGGAAAAAATCATCCAAAAGTATGCTAAATGTGGGATTAAAATATGTATATATTACGGTTTATCAGTATGCTGTGTAGTCGGCTATGCCTAGGGATTACTCACATAGATTTTAAAGAATAAAACAATTTAATGAAATAGTAAATTAGTTTAGATTTATACTGTAGCCATTAAAGACAGTTAAAGTTTCATCAAAGTAATCCTAACCCTATGAGATTTAGCTCATAGGTTGGCAAATAAAATTAAACTCAAACATCATTTTCATCACTGTAATTCACGAAGAAACAGATTAAAAATAATGGAAGAACGTCGGGAAGACATCGTTTGCTTGTCTAATCCACACTCCAGTGCAGTGTCTTAAGGTGGCTAAGAGGGACTACCTTCGTTTTTCCTCTTTTTGTCTCTATTCAGCTGCTACCTTCTATTTTGCCTACAGATATTTTCCCTCTATTTGCCATCTAGGGTTTCCTAATTTTTTTCTTTTTAAATTTTTTTTCTTTTTCAGGATAATTCCAACAGCTCAAAATTTATCTTCTCTTATTTTCTAGGTAGATTTATCTAGTACAAGTAAAGTTGGGTTGGAACTGACATGCGCTGAATGCTGACTGAACACCTTCTAAGTATTGCCATGGCATACGAGTTGGCAATCTGAACACCCTTTTGCTCCGGCAAAACTTCACTCCTTTATTTCTTATTCCTTATCCTGCACCAGCAAATACCACAAAACACAGCGCTTCCACGAGCAATTAAAAGTACCTAATATTTAAACGAAGCCCAAGTTCTAATGCAATGCTAAAAATACTAATGAAATATCTAAAATGCAATTAAATGTACTTAATTATAGGTAATTAACTAGATCTAAAGGCATGAAATATAACTTTTTTCAAGAGTTATCACTTTTGTCCTTAGAATTGATCACATCTACAAATTGTTTTCTTTTATTTGTATAAATCTATATTTTAACCTGGTCTGTATACTTGCAGAAACCACCTAACACTTCTATTTTGTTGCAGTATTCACACCCTAGACGTTAGTATATCCGTAGCTAGTTAACTTATTGGCGCCATTTCGAGGAGGCAACACCATTGAATTAGTTTTAATTTTCTCTTTTTTTATAGGATAATTAGAAATAAATTAAATTATAGATACAACTTTAATTTTTAGTTGGTTTTATTTTTCTCTACTAATGTATTGTATTTTCTTTGTGGTTTTAGTGCATGACTCGGAGTAGCGGCACACCTAAAGAGCCAGCTATTGATCAAGAAAAAATTGTACATAGAAATCTTTGATAGCATCAACAATAATAGATGCGAAATAACTCACCTGCTACTATTAATCCACCACACGATAATCCGTTCTTCGATGAACCTAACTTGCAAGATGTACCACTACCACCACCACCACTGTAATTACCGATAGAATCACAAATGGCTTGAGAGGAACGCACATTGAGATATTACGTGCTACCAGCCCTCAATGTAGTACAAGGCAACATAACAATGTCGACTATATCAATAAACAATTTTGAGATAAAATTGGCGATGATCTAGATGATACAAAACAATCTACTTATCAGAAGAACTATGACTGAGGACCCAAAACAACATGTAAAATAGTTTTTCCAACTTTGAAATACTTTTAAGTTTAACAAGGTCACCGATGATGCTATTGGTCTTCGATTGTTCCCCTTCTCCTTAATAGATAACGCTTATTTTTGGTTAGATTTGTAGTCACCAAAATCCATAACAACATGGAACGAACTTCCAGAGAAGTTCTTATACAATTTCTTTCCTATTAGTAAAACGGTCCAATTGAGAAGAAAGATTGCCACATTTAAGCAATTGGAAGAAGAAATCTTTCACAAAGCTTGGGAGTGATTCAATTCACCAAGGCTGGATGCACAATCAAGATCAGGACTAGATGGATTCATAGGAGGAGCTTTGATGAACCGAACATACAAGGATGTGAATAATTTGATAGAAAACATGGCGATGAATTCCTGCCAATGGACAAATGAGAGATTCACTTACGACCAAAGACCATCTATAGTTAAAACTTTCCATGAAGAACACAAGTATCAACAAATATTGGATAGACTCAACCGGATCGAGTCAACATCCAGTAGGCCAATAATGCACGATATAGATAGACTAATCGACCAGCACCCTGAGAAGCAAACTGATAATTGAAACTACATCTGGAATAAGGGTGGAAATCCATACTCTAACAATTATAATCTCAATCAGAGGGACCACCTAAGTCTGTGATGGGGCGAAAACCAAGGAGAAGGTAATACTGCTAACCAAGTTAAACAAAATATTAATTACCAACCTCCATATTTATAGAAACATCAAGAAAGGACCAATCCCAATGACCATACTACATGCGATCAAAGACTGGATCAAATTGAGGAAGAGATGCAGTCAATGCGAACATAAGTAAAACAGGTGCAATCTGAGTGCACCCAAATGACAAAGACATTGACAAAGCTCGAAGATCAAATGAGCCAACTCATGAGCATGATGGGAGACATAAAATACCAGATTGGCATAGGCATCCCACGAACACTTAAAATAATCCTTGGAGAGATAGGAAAGAGCAAGTGAAGGCAATAGCACTTCATTCGGGTAAAGTACTGAGTAGCTCGAATAACCATACTGATGAGGAAGATGGAAAGGGTGCCAAGGATCTTCAAGACAAAATCCCTCAAAATGATGATGCTAAACCAGTCGCTAGAAAAGTTAGTCAAGCCGGTAGCTAAGCCAAAAGCCGAGCAGAACATAGAACATGTCCTTATAAGGGTACCATTCCCCTCACGATTAAAGGACAAATGAAAACAAGATGAAACAGATTTTGTAAGTTTCCTAAACTTATTTAAATCACTAAATGTTAATTTGCTTCTCATAGAATTAATCGAAAAAGTTTCTAAGTACACTAAATATTTAAAGGAAATAATGGCTAGGCGTAAGAAAATTAAATTAGGAGAGCAAGTTAATTTAAACGCATCCTGTAGTGTGATTATTACAAGACAGATACCCCAAAAATTAAAAGATTCAGGGAGTTTTATTATTCTAATAGAGATAGGGTACATTCATTTTAGTAAGGCTCTATGTGACCTAGCAACCAATATTAATTTAATGCCTCTATCAATTTATAAAAAAAAAACTCGGCTTAGGGGAGCTAAAAAATACACATTTCATACTACAATTAGTTGACAAATATTCGATACAATAGAAAGGGGTACTCGAAGATGTGTTGGTTAAAGTGCTCAATTAAAGTGCTCAATTTTATTAACCCGATATATTTCGTAATTTTATATTTTGATGAAGACCGTGAGATTCTCATTCTACTAGGATGACCATCCTTAGCTCCATCTAGGTCCACCATTGATTTTCAAATGACGGATTAGACTAAAATTTTCAAATGTGGTCATTGGCAGAATGAGGGTAAAAAGGAATAGGGAAAACGTGTTATGAAATATTTGTAAATTTCCCTAACAATTTGATCCGGGGAGGGTATTTTCTGTGATCAATGCAAGATGAAAAGGCAAGTTCCAAGATCGAGATAAGAGGAGCAATGAAACACCCCACACCCAGCCCACGAGCCTGAAACGGATCTGGTATGTTCCTAAAGTAAACCGGTTTCAAAGAATTTCGTTACTTAGAGAAAATTTGTAAAATTTTTAGAAAATGTTGTTGTGGATTGGGCTTAGATTGGAAACCCATTTAAATAATCTTGTAAATCCAATTTTTATTAAGGTGACAAAATAATCTTTAAGGTTTATTAAAAAATATATATATCTCTTAAACTTTGGTCTTAAATAGTTCGCAACGTAATAGTTAAGAGTAAAGCAAAATAAGAAAAATCAAAAAAAATCCACTGGGCCTTATGGCCTTATTACATCAAGTAAAACCCAAAACAAATAACAAAGTCCAAATCGAATAAAATCTTCAAATGGAACATGGCCACCTCGAGGTCTATCGTCTCGGTCCGTCACTGTTCATCGCCTGAAAATATTTCCCACAACGGGGTGAGTCAACAGACTCAATGTGCACACAGTATTAACATTCAACAAATCAGGCAAACATGTTCATAAATCAAATTCATATTCATCTAAAATGAATTATGATGCAACCCAAACCCAAGCCTATTTGTCCATCCGCTACACACCACCCGTACCTGCCAGTCACACCGTGGGGACTACTAAGTCAACCCTCCATCCAATACACACCATCGAAGGCGCCATTGCAGTCGACGTGCTCATCGCCCATATAATTTGTGTCATTAGACATCATATTCAAATAGTGTAACCGGGTTACCAAATTCAGATAATGTAACCGAGTTACCATATTCAAAATGTTGTGACCGTAGTCACCATATAACGTTAGTGAGACCAAGTCAACACCTTCTTGCCCTTTCACATAAATCCGAATGCCCCAAAATATATATATCATGCATAACATACTTAATTTCATATTCATATACATATATTCACATGTTATAAAATAACATATTTCATAATCCTATCGTAAGTAGGAAACGTACCTGAGTACTTTTGTACCACTTTAGGGTACTTAGCCATATTCATATACTTACGTATAATCATATAATCAAAATAATTGCCATATGAAATATCGAAAGTTAGTGTGCGTACACACCTGATTTGCTTAATAGATTTC
This sequence comes from Gossypium rotundifolium, assembly GCA_025506655.1. Lineage (NCBI taxonomy): Eukaryota > Viridiplantae > Streptophyta > Magnoliopsida > Malvales > Malvaceae > Gossypium > Gossypium rotundifolium. Next base: position 175,980,898 of record CP106724.1, read on the forward strand.
TTGAAATCCCGAAAAACGATCTACCGATCTAGATTTTTACTCCTATATTCGGCCAACCATTTAAATATATTAACAAACCTATTTGGCTTAAAAACCAAATCCAAGTAGGATTTGTATTACTTACCTTGTTTGCCGAATTTGGGTGTCTGTAAATCAAGTCCCAAAATTGCTAGTATTCCTTTTCCTTGAAATCGGCTAACACTAGACATGTAACCATGTCAGTTTCTGGCTTTTGAAATAATGGGAAATAATCCTAATACCAAGAAAACAAGCCTTACCTTTAATGCTTTGATCGATTGTTTCCTTGCCTAGAGTCACAGAGTTTCGGTTATGGAGTTTTAATCGTGGATCAAAGAGTGTTTTGGCTCGACAATAGCAAAGGAGAGGAGAAGAAAATAGAAGAAGAGGAGATGGATTTTACTTAAAGAGAAATTCGGAAAGAGGGGAGAGAGCAAGGGATTTTCGCTACTTGGAAAGATAAGAGAAAAGACCTTGGGTTCTCCTTTTATAGCCGATTTGCTAGGCCAAGAGTCCTTGACTTGGCCACCACTCTCCTTAAGATAATATTATCTCCTTTATCTAAAAATAAAAGCATTTAATCCATCAATTATCTCCTCGATAATCCAAATTTAAAATCCCTTATTTATCGCTTAAAAATAATCTAAAATAAATCCATTATTTATCCCTTATCTCTTAATAAAATAATACCAATAATAATCCATCATTATCATCTATTTGCCGAATTTTAAAAGGATAAAAGCTCTTAAAATTAGCCTATGTGCCATCCACCTCTGTCCATCCTTGCAGCAAAATAGAACTTTTATTTTTAGCTTCCCATGCGACTCAAACTCAGGCCCATTTCTCTTACACATGGTGCCATTTCCATAAGCCTTAAGTGACACCTTTAGGCCACTTTTCCAAGCCCGATTGTGTGTCGAATTTCACCAACTTTTACTTTTAAGGCCCTCTTGCCCTTATTTCTTATTTTGGACTTTAAAATTTGACATTTTGGCATCATTTCTATGTTTCCTAAAATTTTCGATTGGCTCAGAACTTGCCATTTTCTTACATGCTCAAGTTTCCAAAATGTTCAGGTTTCCATTTTTGGATCATTTCCAAAAATGTTCAGGTTTCCAAAATTTTCAAGTTTCCAAAATGTTCACTTTCCTAATTTACTTAGGTTTCCAAAATGTTCACTTTCCTAATTTGCTTAGGTTTCCAAAAATGGTCATTTTCTTATTTCCAACATAACATTTCCATACATTCTCGTGTTTCCAAAAATCATTCCAAATTTATTCCAAAACACATAAAAGATGTCTTTTGTACAATTAGGCCAAAATTCATAGGACCTTTTCGGGATGTTATAGTTCTACCCCTTAAAAATAATTTCGTCCTCGAAATTATTTACTATCGCTCATCCGTGCAGTCTAACTCACCACACTACGCTTACGTCACAAGACTCGATCTTAATAGAACCATCATACTTTCCAAGCACAATCTCTAAATTCAAGTCCCTTAGAACTCATTTCTAACGTTGTGATTTAATCTGATTAAGAAGTTTTATGTATAAAAAAATTTTGTTTCACTGATTAACCGCGAAGAAATTTTATGAAAAGGAATTTAGGAGTGGTTCTTTCATATTCATACATGCACACAGTCTTTTCATTCATTCATACATCCATTAAACAATTATGAACCCTAGTTCATTCAGAGAAACGTTGTAGTTTTCATTGTTGTTGTTGTTGTTTTTTTTTGTTTTTTTCACTACCCGGGGGTTTTTTCGTAATTTATCCTACAAGGGTATTTTCGTAATTTGTCAAAATAAGGTTCCTTGGTGATTTTGTCACAAAGTATTTTTAAATTCCTGGGGTATTCCGATTTTTTTTGAAATTCGAGGGTATTTCGAAAATTTTTAGACCTTGGGGGTATTTTGGTAATTTTTCCACAAACCGAGGTAAATTGTAAAATTTTAATAAATTGGGGATATTTTAGAAGTTGCAAAACTTTGAGGGTTCTTTTTGAGAATTGTACTTTCCACAACTGTGTTGTTGCAAAAATTTTGGAAATCAGGGTCATTTTGATAATTTTAGTAAGTTAGGGGCAATTTTGTAATTTTCCATAAATCAAGGTATTTTTTTGATAGTTTGCAAATTAGGGTTTTTGAATGTTATAAAAATAACGAAATTTTGGTAAAGCTGTTGAGTAGTTGAACATTTTATAAACCAAGGGCGTTTTGGTAATTTCACCCCTAAGGGCATTTTTGTAATTTTTGGAAATCAGGAGTTTTTCAGAAAATGTTGTAAAAAATAATTTTCTCAAATTTAAAAGAAAGTTTTAAAAGTTTGAAAAACTATGGTTTGTTGTTTTATTCTCTTTTTTTTTTTTTTAAATATGGCTAGTTCCCTTTCGGGTTTTAGTCATTATGTTTAGCCTATGATCGAGCCCTCTTGGTCAGGGTGAACCAAAGCTACGCACCAGGCAGGATTCGTGTGGAGAGGAGGTGAGTCACGCAGACTGCTTAAATACCAAGCTCCCACCGAAACCATTCCTAGACATGCGCACAGAGGTTGCCACACCACTGAGTCCTCTGGGTTAGGGTGAACCGGAGCTACGCACTGTAGGATTCTGCAAGAGGATGTGAGTCACTAGGACTGCTTAAATACCAGGCTCTTCCGGATCCAATACTAGACATGCGTACAGGGGTTACCACACCACTAGCTCAGTGACTTAGCCATAGGTTGGTTCAGTGCATTAAGTCTTATGTGGTTTGTGTTTGGGTAGTCTAATCCTAGGGTTCAAGTTCCTATCATTCTATTCTACGTTCCATGCCTTTTCTACTCTTATATAGTTCACAGAATCACACATAGAGTTAGGGGTACTTACCTGGTGGACTGCGGGTCGGAGACTTAGGGGCCATGCCAGAAAACCTGCTTATTTTTCAAAGATAATCATTTGGCTCGCTTTGAAAACGTTTGGGCCTTAGCCCTCGTGCCGAGAGTTTAAAACGGGCTCGATACCAAATTGAAACACCCACACCCGCCCACGAGCCCGATCCGGATCCGTATGTTCCTAAAGTAAACCGGTTTCAAAGAATTTCGTTATTTAGAGAAAATTTGTAAAATTTTAGAAAATGTTGTTGTGGATTGGGCTTAGATTGAAACCCATTTAAATAATCTTGTAAATCCAATTTTTATTAAGGTGACAAAATAATCTTTAAGGTTTATTAAAAAATATATATCTCTTAAACTTTGGTCTTAAATAGTTATAACGTAATAGTTAAGAGTAAAGCAAAATAAGAAAAATCAAAAAAATCCACTGGGCCTTATGGCCTTATTACATCAAGTAAAACCCAAAACAAATAACAAAGTCCAAATCGAATAAAATCTTCAAATGGAACATGGCCACCTCGAGGTCTACCGTCCCGGTCCATCACTGTTCATCACCTGAAAATATTTCCCACAACGAGGTGAGTCAACAGACTCAATGTGCACACAGTACTAACATTCAACAAATCAGGCAAACAGGTTCATAAATCAAATTCATATTCATCTAAAATGAATTATGATGCAACCCAAACCCAAGCCTATTTGTCCATCCGCTACACACCACCCGTACCTGCCAGTCACACCGTGGGGACTACTAAGTCAACCCTCCATCCGCTACACACCATCGAAGGCAGTCGCTGCAGTCGACGTGCTCATCGCCCATATAATTTGTGTCATTAGACACCATATTCAAATAGTGTAACCGAAGTTACCAAATTCAGATAATGTAACCGGAGTTACCATATTCAAAATGTTGTGACCGTAGTCACCATATAACGTTGGTGAGACCGAAGTTAACACCTTCTTCCCCTTTCACATAAATCCCGAATGCCCCAAAAATATATATATCATGCATAACATACTTAATTTCATATTCATATACATATATTCACATGTTATAAAATAACATATTTCATAATCCTATCAGAAGTAGGAAACGTACCTGAGTACTTTTGTACCACTTTAGGGTACTTAGCCATATTCATATACTTACGTATAATCATATAATCAAAATAATTGCCATATGAAATATCGAAAGTTAGTGTGCGTACACACCTGATTTGCTTAATAGATTTCTTGGAATCCCGAAGAACGATCTACCGATCTAGATTTTTACTCCTATATTCGGCCAACCATTTAAATATATTAACAAACCTATTTGGCTTAAAAACCAAATCCAAGTAGGATTTGTATTACTTACCTTGTTTGCCGAATTTGGGTGTCTGTAAATCAAGTCCCAAAATTGATAGTATTCCTTTTCCTTGAAATCGGCTAACACTAGCCATGTAACCATGTCAGTTTGCAGCTTTTGAAATAATGGGAAATAATCCTAAATATCAAGAAAACAAGCCTTACCTTTAATGCTTTGATCGATTGTTTCCTTGCCTAGAGTCACAGAGTTTCGGCTATGGAGTTTTAATCAGGGATCAAAGAGTGTTTTGGCTCAACAATAGCAAAGGAGAGGAGAAGAAAATAGAAGAAGAGGAGATGGATTTTACTTAAAGAGAAATTCGGCAAAGAGGGGGAGAGAGCAAGAGGATTTTCGGCTACTTGGAAAGATGAGAGAAAAAGACCTTGGGTTCTCCTTTTATAGTCGAATTTCCTAGGCCAAGAGTCCTTGACTTGGCCACCACTCTCCCTTAAAATAATATTATCTCCTTTATCTAAAAATAAAAGCATTTAATCCATCAATTATCTCCTCAGATAATCCAAATTTAAAATCCCTTATTTATCGCTTAAAAATAATCTAAAATAAATCCATTATTTATCCCTTATCTCTTAATAAAAATAATACCAATAATAATCCATCATTATCTGTCTATTTGCCGAATTTTAAAAGGATAAAAGCTCTTAAAATTAGCCTATGTGCCATCCACCTCTGTCCATCCTTGCAGCAAAATAGAACTTTTATTTTTAGCTTCCCATGCGACTCGAACTCAAGCCCATTTCTCTTACACATGGCGCCATTTCCATAAGCCTTAAGTGACACCTTCAGGCCACTTTTCCAAGCCCGATTGTGTGTCGAATTTCACCAACTTTTACTTTTAAGGCCCTCTTGCCCTTATTTCCTATTTTGGACTTTAAAATTTGACATTTGGCATCATTTCTAAGTTTCCTAAAATTTTCGATCGGCTCTGTAACTTGCCATTTTTCTTACATGCTCAAGTTTCCAAAATGTTCAGGTTTCCATTTTTGGATCATTTCCAAAAATGTTCAGGTTTCCAAAATGTTCAAGTTTCCAAAATGTTCACTTTCCTAATTTACTTAGGTTTCCAAAATGTTCACTTTCCTAATTTGCATAGGTTTCCAAAAATGGTCATTTTCTTATTTCCAACATAACATTTCCATACATTCTCAGGTTTCCAAAAATCATTCCAAATTTATTCCAAAACACATAAAAGATGTCTTTTTGTACAATTAGGCCAAAATGCATAGGCCCTTTTCAGGATGTTACAAGCAAGATGGAATGGAATGACGGACATTGGACCAACATGAACAGAAAATTGATAAATGACTCATCTATATGCAGCCTGATTGAGCTGACGGATGAGTTTGGTAGCAAGACTTGATGATTGATAGACATTATATTAACTTTGTTGTACATTTTTGTAATGTTAATTTTTGATACATTTGAATAGGAGTAGGACTAAGTAGATAGATTGAGATTTAAATTATTTTTAAAACTATTTAAAAGTAGGACTTGTGTACTGGACAGCTTCGAATTCAATCAAAATAGCCAAATCAAGGTCGGTGTCGCAACACTGCACCTCCGTGCCGTAACATCAAGTTCAAAATAAAAAGTATTAAAAATTAGTTCAATGTCGTGACATGGTACCCCTATGTCACCACATCGATGATAGTGGCCTCAAATCCCAAAATTTCATTGCGTGTTGTGACATCAAACCTTGATGTTGTAACAACATGAGACTACTAGGGGTGTCGCTACATAGAATGTAACGACCGAAGTTGGGCCTTGTAGGATTGGGCCCATTAGGCCTTGGGTGTGGGAGCGTTTAAAATTTTTGAGAACATGATAACGGCATTAGTGTAAGTTGGACCTATTAGGTGAGTGATTTTGAAATGTTAAGGGGCTTCTATGAAGTCTCGGGATCAAACTTGGGCTTTAGGAAAATTTTGGTTTTATGTGAGTAAAACCCTGGGAGTTAGTAAGTAGGCTTTAAGAATAAAATGTGGAGAAAAATGACACAAAAGGAGTTGTGGTCTAGTGGCAAATGACACCTTATGGGAGATAAATGGGTGACACCATAGAGGAAGCAAGGGGTCCAAGGTTCAAGCCTTGGCGCTGGCATTTCATTTTGATTTATTTTAAGTGAACTTGGACTTTGGCCCATAGATTTATATTTAGTTGCGCGTGATGTTAGACACAAGGGAGTGAGTGGTCTGATGGCAAGGTGTCATTAAGGGTGCAAGGGAGCCTAGGTTCGAATCTCATGACAAGCAGGGGAGTATTTATTTTTTGGATTAGACGGCCAGAGTTTGTGTTGGATTTATACTCTACTGAAGAAGAGATCCCACATAGAAAATCTAGCAAGAGGGAAGGTGAGAAGCTAGCTATATATGGAGATGTCTATGAGGAGAGGAAGCATACCTTGGTGGACGTTTGGGCATAGGAGCATTCAGAGCGCGGATTAGCTTCAGCCTCCTATCAGGTGTGCATTTCGCACTACTCTAGTTGTAGAGCGGAAAATGTCAAAATGCCAGTCACACGGCGATGGTAGTCACACGAGCATACGGGCGCATGTGTGGGAGCTTCGACGCGATAGTCAAGGCCACCATGAGTATTCTTGTGGGTTGACGTTGTTTGGGCCACGATGGGTCGAAAGGGGCCAAGTGGGCCTAATGGGATCAGGGGCCTATATGAATAAATTGTATGATTGTGTAGTAGATAGTCAACTGGCCTATGTGAATCTCATATCTGTGGCTAGATTTTGGCTAAATGGGCCACACAAACATGTGGGTCCATTTAGGCTGAGAATGGGCCCTAGGCCCTTTCGTATCGTTATCTCTGTTTAGAATATCTCAGTTTGCAAAATTACAGAAACACCTCTAGAGGGTCAATTACTGAAATACCCTTGGCAGGTAAATTACTGAAATACCCTTGGTGGGTAAATTACTGTTATACCATTAGGGGTTAATTAGTACAATTGTGTGTATTCTATTTAATTGGTTGTGATGGTAATTTATTTCATACATCATTTTTGATAAATGTTTTGCATACATGACATTCTGCATGGGATTTGGATATTAATGATCAGAGGAAGTGTAATCTGGTGGTTCTGCCACATTCTGTTCTGGTGGTTATGCCACATAAATATTTTGTTATTCTGGTGGCCTTGCCAAAAATTCTGTGATTAGCATCTTGTCTGCCTTATTGGTGTGTAGCGGATGGGTGGGACGATTTAGAAATCCCCATAGGTGTGTTGGGATGGTACGGGGGTGTGTAGCGGATGGATTATTAGGTTGGGTTGCATACTCTGTTGCATTATCACGCTTATAGGGCTAAGGCCCAGATTATTACTGAATAGGGCTTCATTGATCCGCTTCTCAGATGGGCTTGACTCGATGCATACAGATGGGCTTCGGTCCAATCTACTTCGGTATGGACTCGGACCCATTTAATAACTGACTAGGGGAATTACAGACTGAGTTCTCATAACTCACCCCTTTGCTTTAACCTTACAGGTCATCCCCAGCCTTAGAGGATCTGGAGCTACGGAGGACTCGGAGGTGGCCATACGCAGAGTTGTTAATAAACGAAACTTAGTAATTTTGGTTTGAAATTATTTTAGATTATTCTATTTTGGGTTATTAATTTTTGTAATATGGCCTTTGGGATTTTCTTTTAACTTTCATTGGCAATTCTTTTAGTTATGAACTGCTAAAACAATATAACATGGGTTTTTAAAAATGATAACTATCATTTTCATATATCACATTTCCGCAACTTTTAAAGTCAATCTTCTACTACAAATAATGTTTTGAAAACAATACAATGTTTTCAAGGAAAAATAACTTTAAGCAAATTTTATTTGTTAAGAGACGAAACTCGATGTTTTTCATTGAGAGAAAGTTTTTGAATTGAAGAAAGGTTTTTAAAGATCGTAAAGTTTATACAACCTTTTGATGTGACATGCCAGATTCGGGCCTAACTTCTAGGTCGGGTTTGGGGTGTTACATGGAAACTCTGTGTCAAGACATCGCTACAAAATTTTGTAGGGTCGACCCGACCCGTTACGCAACCTGATAGCTAAACCCTTATTTTAATCAATTTCTAGCCTAAAAATACCTCGTTTAATCAAATTAAAACACTATTTAAACTAATATCAAATACTCCTAACTCTAAAACCTCTCAAAGCCTTTCAAACTTTTCAAACTTCAAAACCCCATCATCTATCCTTTTTTTTCTTTTCTTTTTGCTACAATCTTTATTGCCTTTCCCTTTCTTTTGCTTTTTCTTCTTTTTGTGCAAGTACAATCTTCCAATCAACAAGGATTTGCAACAATCAAACATAAAGAACAAAGAACACTCAACATAACAAGGTTAAGGGTTCCTTTGTGATTTTTACTTTTAAATTGTATTGTTTGTGTATAAAACATATTGATTGGACATTAGTTATTCTAGTTGAATATATTAGAAATATGCCTCCTAGTAAAGCTAGATGAACTAATGACAAGAGGCATCGATAGTTTTGAATCCCTCTAATTTTCCAATCCCGAACGTTGAAAATTTTTTCTAAGAGCTTCAATGATAGACATTCATACAAGATAGAGGTTTGGAACAATCAATGCTCTTGTGTAAAGAGATTTGGACATTGGTTCGGTACCATAGGTGGGAACACTCTAGCATAATCCTAAAAGGACTAGCCATTTTTCTCCTAGTACAAGAGTTTTATGAATTATTTAGAGACCAAGAGTATAGGAGACCATATAATATTATTTGAGAAACTGTAACAGTTAGAGGTAAAGAGGTGTGTGTCACCCCTAGAGAAATTTGTGAATTTTACAATGTACCATACTATGAATATGGTTTTCTTGGTAATACTAATTTGACCAATTTCTAAGACATAGATATGGATAACATTGTAAATCACTTAACTAAGGGAAGGGGCAAATGGAAACATCGACTGGATACTAATGTCCCAACTTCTTTCAACCAAACAATTATGTTTCCAAATGCAAAAATGTGAATGTAGTTCTTATGAACTCATATTAAACATTCTCTAAACGTATCTAACGTTAATACTTTCCGAGAGATTTTGTTGTAAGGTATTTTGCAGAACAAGCAGATATGTGTCGAGAGATGGATTTACCATAGCTTAAAGCGATGCATGAGTAGCCAAAAGGTCAGGGTCTTTTTCCCTCACAGAGTGATGACACTCTGCAAAAAGGTTGGGGTTCCAATGACAACAACGAGCAATTCATGAGGCCAACAAAGAATTTGAAAGGAGACTGCATATACACAATACATTGATCTTCAATAGAAGCAAATAGAAGATTGGAATCAACATAGAAAATAGAAGATGGATGTCCCGACATCCCTGTAAAGGAAAAAGACATCAACAACTTATGAAAGAACTACAGAAAGTGACATCTTGGACATAGGGTGGATGATAATATGGATGAAAGAGATGGGCCTGATTAGACAAGAATTTTCAAGGAAAAATAGGATGCGAATACCAAATTTTCCACCAAACAAGTACGGGTCGATGCAATTCCATCACCAGTCTAAGGTGCAAGGAAGCGAGGAAGAGGAAGAAAGTGATGACGAGGAAGATGAGAAGGAAGAGGATGACAGGAAGCAAGATTTCCAAGATGAGGATGACGACAATTATTAGGCAGCCTTCCAACCACAACGATCTTTGAAGAAAGGGGTTTAACGATTATGAGCTTTAACGAACAAGGAAGGAGGAACCCACTATAAGGTTATGACAATGTCACAATCAATCGTGTAACTTCATTATTTATATACTTAGGGGTTGCAAATTAGGGACAATGTGCTATCTTAAGTGTAGGGGGAGGTAAAATAGAAAATTTATGTTTTATATTCTTAGGAAATTTATATTTTAATTTTTATTATCAAAAGTGTACTTGAGCTTGTATAAATACAAGTGATTGGTTAGAAGCATGTATATAGGTTAATTGTGTTTATTGTAAATTTTGGCATGATAGTGGATGGTTTTAAAATTTCAATTATTAGACTACTAAGTTCTATATATTACACTGCAAATAAGCATTAAGTAATTGAATATACCAAATGATAGAAAGAATATAGGGAAACAAGAATGCTAGTATGAATGATAAATGGTTAGAATTGTGATTGCTTAATTGATTAAATTTGTAAATATTGAGATACTTAGGGATGACCTAAGGCATTTCTTGGTACAACCTAGAGCTAAAAAGGCAACCTTATTCATCAATATTTAGTACCCATATTTGAGCCAAAAACACTTCTAGATGAACCATCATACAAAATCCAAAACTGAAACACAAATTGTGCTTACCCTTTTTATTTGGTCCTTGAGTTGCATGAACTTAGATGTCGGGCCATATGTATTGAGGGATAGGTAGAGACATAATGGTGATTTTGAAAAATTAAAGCAAAATAGGTAGAAATAGTGTGATCTAGTGATTATAGGTTAACCTAAAAATGTGAAAATAAAAGAAAAAATTTTAAAAAAAAGTCAAAACGAGTGAAAAAAGTACTATGATCATGAAAAAGCATTGTGAGTGAGAAGGTATTGAAAAAGTCAAGAGTGGCCCAAAAACTAGGTCACAAAAGTAGAAAACTTAGGCATTAGTGCACAAAAACTTATAAGTCGACCATAGTCACTAGTATTATATTGTGACTTCATACATGGAGAAATAAGGAATGTGTGAGAAGGAGAAATAAGGTGGTGAGCAGGAAAGGGTTACTAAAGGGAGCGAATAGGGGACAATACGATGTGCCAAACTAATTTCATGCTTGAAACTATTTTGATGCTTTTTGTTTTTAGTTCCATACCAACCTTAAGCCTCAAAACGTTACAAGCCAAAAAGTCCTATGTGACTTAGGTAAAAATTTTTGTGAACGAAAGTTGTATTAGTAATCATAATGATAATTGTTTGTATTCTACTAGTATAATCAAATTACTTCTATGATTTCTTAATGGAATAATATATCTGAGGACCTTGTTTCTTATATACTTTGTAATATAGTGAACTTAGGTGTTTGAAGTTAGATTGGTAAGTAGTTTACATATCATACTAGAATTATGTGTGTTTATGTTTACTCCTATATTAATCATTCCAAAATCATCTTTATATTATACTTTCTCAAGGGTTGTCTTTTAAATTTTTTGTTTTTATGATTTCTTGCTTGAGGACAAGCAATGACTTAGGTGTGAGGGAGTTTAATCTACTACAATTTGTTGTAGCAGATTGAATCATTTTCCATACTTAAAGAGCTTGTAAAAAAGAAATTTAACTATGTTTTTACTTAGTTTTCATATTTAGTTCATAGATAATAAAAAGTGTAATGTGAGCCATTTATATTACCTTAGAGGCCAAAGTAGGCCTAAAGGTAGGCTAACGTGTTTGGTGAGTCAGCAGAACATCATTCGGAGGCATAGGAACACGAGACTAGCCGCGATGTTGTAACACAGAGTGGCAATGTTGCAACACAGTGAACATATCACTTAAAAAGAGCAAATTGGCTTCAATGTCGCTAAATAGCCAGAGGGTGTCATGACATAGCCCTGTAATCAAGCCTTACCTCGTAAACTATCATTAGTGTTGTGACAAAAGCCATAGGGTGTCGCGATACCAAAGTGACAAGGTGAATTAATTAACCAAGGGCATTTTGGTCTATACAACAAACTTTAATGCAAAAACATCAACCAAATTAGGTCAATGGAAAATGGCTAACCCTAGACCTATAAATAGATAACTCTAAACACTCTATAGACAGTTTTTATTCAAGTTTTAGTTTACAACTTTCAATTAGTTTTATTTTCAATTATCTTTAGTTTATTTTTTACTTAAGTTTCTTTTCATAATGTAACTCGATATTAGTTTTTATTTCGTTCTTTGTGGAGCATCAACTCTTTGTGGATTGTCATTCATGTTATTATCAATATATCGGGATCTTCTTAAACTCTTTACTTGATATATTCTTTATGTTTATTGTTTTAACCAAGTTTATGATGTTTACTAAATCCATGATAACTAATCCATTAGCGGGAGATTAACGAGTAGACGTGGGAGTAATTAACTTCTATGTAGGCTTTACAACCTTAAGAAGTCGTGTAGGTGGGAATGAACCCAAAATTGGTATTGTCTATTCGTGAACACATTACCCCAATTCGGTCTGAACTATGAGGTCAAGAGATAAGTAGTTCTTGTCAACTCATTAGGTTAGTAGAAGATGAGAGATCCTGCTAGGTTAATTACTAGTTGATTGGATAAAATCGAAAGTAGGAGTTAATTATGACCTTCAAAGTGAGTTAGTCTTCTATCCTTAGAATTGATAAAATATGCAAATTATTTCTCTTATTTGTTTTTATGCCTTTTAACTATCTTTATAAAATATGATTTTTCATCACCTTCGTATTCATCATAATATAGTTTAATTAAATTACTAATTAGACATGTTAATATAGAAATTAGAATTAGTTTAGTTTTGTCTCCCTTGGGTACGATCCTTAGAGTACTCTAATACTTTGTTGTATAAATCTATATTACAACCTGGCCCATATACTTGGAAAAACCACCTAACTCTTCTATTTGGTTGTACTATTCACACTTTAGACTTTAGTATGTCCGGAGGCAGTCAAGAAGTTGTGGAAATTTAAAGAATGGTAAAGAATCGTTCAGATCCACTAATGCATGAATGAAACCTATTGGCATTTGGAGATAAAAAATCCTTTAATATTCCTAAGATAGGGTTATCCGTTAACTATTTCCCATTAGTGTGCAACCCTCAGGAAAGTAGAGGAAGTTCTATGTTCATCTAACGACAACCCTTTTTGAGAGTGGTTGTTAAACCATTGTTACCATTAAAGAAAAACTCTAAAATCAGAATGGTAACTCTAGTACTTTACCTAAGTAATAGCAAAAGTATTTTATGGGTGAGCTTAACTACCTTGTGATGAGGAGGAATTGACCCACTAGATAGGTGGAGTTAACACATGAAAAAATCTAGGATTTATGGTAATATCCGCCAAAATTAAAATTAAGAAGGTGTCCGTCAAATGGCTTTCGCCCTAGAGCGTTCGCCAAGTTAAGATTGTGAAAAAACTCTATGGATTAGAGTGTATCCATTAATGGAATGTTTTGATATCCACCAATGAGCCAGTATCTATATTTCGTTAACTGTTGATGGATCCGCAAATCAAGAGAAACTAGTATAAAATGAAGGTACGAAAGGATAAGCCATGTAGAAAGTTCCAGTAATAATGAAAGAAGGTTCCAATAAGAATGAAAGGTGATTACTTCCATGAACCATATAAGGGCAGAGATGAGAAAGAGTTCTCTAAGTTTACCTTTGACACTGAGCATGAAAGGAAATTTTGAGGATGAAAATTTTCTTTTAGGGTGGAGAGTTATCACACCCAGTTTTCCTTAAGTCTGAAATTTAGGAATAATTGGGGGTTAAATTGAAAGAAGTCATAAGTTGATGGCTTCTACTAAAAAATTAGGAAAGTTTAGTCATTGATTTAGACATACTTTAGTTCCAACTCTGGTTTGGTTGGATTAAGACCAATAGGTTCCTTAGTGGGAGACAAAATTATTACCAATGGACAGTTTTTATAGGGTTGATAACTTTGCATGAAGGGATATAAATAGTACGGAAATGAATTCTCGGGTTAAATTCTTCTCAACCTTGTTTTGTTTTCTTCGTCATCTTCTTTAGTTACTCTAAAGAAGAAGAAGATAAGAAAGCCATGCATAGAGCAATATTCTTGAAGATTAAGTCAATAAGATAGATAAGAAAGAGGGCTGGTAAGCTTCTAAGCCTTTCGGTGCTTGCAAATTTGAGAAATGGAGTTAATAATTTTCAGAACCTTTGAAGGGGTTCTACATGTTTCAAGAAATGGAGTTTTTCAGCTAGAATGTTGAATTTAGCTTATGGCTTTGGTTGTAATGCTTAGCTACCAAGGGAATGGAAGCTCTGGCATTCAAAAAAGCTAAGTTGAGGAGCAAATAAGCATTAGGTGAGTTTTTATACTTTATTCCTTAGATGTTGTATGGCTGGCATAGAACTATGTTGAGTTTAGAGAGAGTTTTGTGATGATGTATGATCTCTGTTGATTGAGAATACTAAGCATATATAAGATTGTGCAGGTATATGAGTATTCGCAAATGTATTCCAATATGCATGAAATGGTTATCATTCCATGCCTAAAATGTAGTGTAGTCCATGATAATATGTTTATGAAATGCGTGTATCGCATGTTTATAACAGTGGAGTAGAAAGGGAAAATTATTAACGAGTTGGATAAATTTAGGAGTTGGCAATCTGGAGGATTGGGTGGGTGGTTTAGGAAATAGAGTTTTGTTTACAACAAATCAAGAATTTGCTGGGTGCAAACCATGATGTGCGAAGTTCCGAGCCTTGCGAAAGGGACATTATGATGTTCAAGCATCAATGTTAGAAGTGAGGCAGAATGGATGGGTTGTAATGGGTTATAATTTGTAAGACCATAGCTTGGTTATGGATTTAAGGAGTTCACAAGGACATTAAACATGGGGTTTAATGTGTAAGACCATAGCTCGGCTATGGCAACATAGAGAGTCTGCTAGGACATTAAACATGGAGTATAATGTGTAAGACCATAGCTCAGCTATGGCAGCATAGAGAGTCCACCAATATATTAAGCATAGGTATAATGTGTAAGACTATAGCTCGGCTATGGCAACATAAAGAGTCCATCAAGACATTAAACAAGGGGTATGATCTGTAAGACCATAGCAACATATGGAGTCCACTAGGACATTAAATGTGGGGTAGTTCGCTGGGACAATAAAAATGGGGTAGTCTGCCATGACAGTAATCATGGAAAGTCACGCAAACAAGGAAAAATATAAGTGTTGATAAGCAACAAGTAGTTAGAAAGTTTGAGGAATTTGCTAAAAAAGGCAAAAGTAATAGGAATAAGGAAAGTCTTCCAAAATGGTAAACATGGAAGCTAGTAGGGTATATGGTTGAAACCCAATGAAAATTGTATATGAGAATGATGTGACAGTAATGCCTTATATATAGAAAAATAGAAGGGAATTTATCTGCGGATCGTAGATAAGGATCCAACATTAATAACTGCTAGAAAGTGCTAAAAGAAACTCTGTATGTTAGAGGGAGGTCTTGGAAGAGTAATGAGAGATTCACTCCCAATACAAGGCTTCATTGAAATCGTAGTTTATATGGTGAGGTTCAATTGTATGTACTTCGTATAGTCTAATCTATAAAGATGGGTTAGTTTGAATCTATTGACAGAAAGAGGTACTAATAAGGATTACCCAAAAGATAGTTATGTCTATCAAGACTATTCCTCTTTGAGAAAAATCTATTGCGAGTATACCGCGAAAGATTTAGTTATGTAGGGAACCATCATATAAGAGAGACCACAAACTCGAATGATCACTTAGCTAACAGTCTGGTGAATATTGTAGGTCAAAACTATCCAATGCAGATGAACATGTTACACCTTAAAAGCAAGGTATAGTAAATAGGGCGGATTACAAGAGAGTAATCCAAACAATGTTTCAACTCAAGTGTAGGGTAGAAGTGGAAAAGATGAAATCGAGTAAGTCTGCCATAGTGGCGTGGGTTTACTAGTGGCCTAAGGGTAGAATGTTGGTAAATACACCAGAACTATTATGAGATAAGAGAATCAGCTAGAGGGTACCATGTAGTGGGAGTCTTATTAAGGATAGAGTGTACAATTAGACTTACATTCAAGGATGTGATGTGGGAAACAACTTGCCAAGTTTTGAAACTTTGGGTTTACATATCAAGATAAAGGTGAGTGGTTATTCATGACCAGAAATAAGTGGAAAAGGGGAAATAAGGTAAAATGCGCAAGGTAAAAAGTAGAATCTGCAAGTATGAAGAAACATCTAAAATCACCAAACCAACCGATTGGTCAATAGCTCGATCAGGTAATGATCGTTTAGTGATCTATCCGCCAATAAAGAAATGTGGAAGCCATAGCAGAGTCCGCCACTCCTGATTAAGCACGAACACCTAAGAAAAATAGAGAGTCAGCATGTTTGTTTCCTTTTTAGTTAATACCTCAACAAGATAGGGGCTTAGTTATATATATATTAGCAAAGAAACTCACTAAGTTCTTTAAAACTTTCATGATTTTGGCTTATGTTTGCTGGACTCGTTGGGTGAATAAAGAACTTGAGGAGGGGCCAAGCTATACATTGGTAAACCAAGGAACACTGTCGAGATGATGTCATTCACAAAAAGGAGGTACCTTCAAAGGCTTTGCCTCGAGGTTAGACATATTGTAATTAAGTATTTTTCTCAGAATTTGAATTTTCAAGGTAGTCTAATTAGGTTCGGTTTAAGGTTCCTATTATAAGAAAGTTCTCAAATTAATTAGTAAAGTCTTTTGGTGAATTTTTTGATTAAATTTTGATGTTAGACCAAACTGGTTCAATTGTGACACTCCATACCAAGACTCGACGATCGGGTTGGGTAAAGGCATTACATTCCCAAAAGATAGAGACATAGATATGACTGACTAGACTGACAGTACATCAGATTGGACTAAGAAGAATAGATCCTAAATCTGTTTACAAATTTATTCACTTGTGATTTATAGTGTGGCATACCTAAATCTTAAGTGGATGATAGACTATGTATGCATTACTCGTACACTTTGATGTAAGTAAAAACCTGAGTTTAAATAGATAAGGAACCATAAGCTGGTGTGTTAGGTGTACGACTTCTGCAGTATGTAACATCACTCACAATAGTGAAATTCATAGCCCAAGACATGAGTAAATGATATCCTCTCATTGGAATTACATAGTTGATGAAAAGTAAACTTGACCATGGGTTGTTCGTCTTTGTGATGAATGACTTGATTACTATTTGATAGTAATTGACTTTTCATGAAGGAAGATGTAATGGTTACTATAAGATAAAATATGATCATATTGGGAAAGCATATATTATCACAAAGAGATTAAGGATATCTTATGAAAGCAACACACTTATGACAAGGTCATTGGACAAGCACTGAATAAATGTTTTCGTAATGGTATGTTGTTAGGGAGAGCTTAGTCATGATATTATAGTGGAATGACTTCGTGACTAAATGAGTTAATAATTAATAGGCAAAAAGCCAAAACTTAACTATAAATCATTTGAGCCCGAATTTTGTATATCCAATTAGTCCTTCTGCTAGCTCGTTGAAACCAAGAATCAATTGTGTGTTTGAATCGAAATGAATCAAATGAATAGAAATAGAGAAATGAGAAATATTCAAGAATGATTATGGTTTTCTTTGAAATGGAAAAATAAAATAATTTTGAAATGAATGTAGGTTTCTAAAAATGGAAATGGAAATGAAAATGAAAAATGATACATTTTGAAATGTACATGGATTACTCAGAAATGATCAGAAGAATGAGTTTATGTTATTTAAGTTATTTTAAAGCCTGAAAATGAAAATAAACCATTGAGTCATAATGAAAATGTTGAATGGTGAAATATTAAACATATTTTCTCGTCAATTTTATCAAGATAAAATCGTTATAATTTTATCAGAAATAAAATTGGATGAGAAAATTATTTAATAAAAATATTGAAGTTTATTTTGGAAAATAGAAAAATAGAATAGGGTTGGATCAAATTACAATGTCTAAGTCAAAAAGTCTGGGAAGTACTCGTAATTGGAGCTGATGTGAGAGAGGTCATCCACCCTACCCCTACTCTAAGTAGGAATCTTTTATCCTAGTTGAAATAAACTTCTAGAATTCAATAAGGGTTCTACTTTCTCTTCCTATAAATAAATGACATCGGTAGAGCTATTAACAAAACTTTGAGAGATTGTTACTGTGCTGAAAAATAAAAAGAATTTATTTTTAACTATTAAATATAATTTTCCAGAATAAAAATTCTACCGTTTTTTATTAAAGAAGAGTGAATTTGGGGTTTCACCCCAAAAGGAAAGGAAAACTTTTTCTAGTTCCTTGTTTTGATTCAATTGGTTCGAGCCCACACTCAAAGTAGTTCCTGATACGAGAATAGCAGAGAAGACCATTAAATTGAAAACCAAAAAACATTAAGGATCCGCTTATCTAAAAAACATAATTACGACTTTGGTCAGAGGTTTATTACTATAAATATCACAAATCGGGTCGATTTTCAAAATTTTAATTTTCTGCTATGCAAGAAAACAGTGAGAGGTAGGGTGGACGACATCCCCTAGTATTCCTACTAGGATTTTTGTCCCTTACATATTTTGTGAGGGGATTTTGAGCCTCTCTCACATCAAGTCCAATTACGAGTACTTCATTAATGTTTTGACCCAGTACTTTGTAATTTGATCCAATCCAATTCTTTTATTCAATTTCCCAAAATAAACTTTAATATTTTATATTAAAGAATTTTCTCATATCAATTTTACCCTCGATATAATTATAATGATTTTAACCCTGGAAAATTTTTGAGAAAATATATATAATATTTCACAATTCAACTTGTTCACTATGACCGAATGATTTATTATTATTTTTGGGCTTTGAAATAGCTCAAAAACATAAACTTATTCTTCAAGACATTTCTAAGTAATCCATGTACATTTGCAAATGAATCATTTCTCATTTTTCATTTCCATTTCCATTTCCATTTTGAGAAACCCACATTCGTTTTCAAATGATTCCATTTCTCCATTTCGGAGAAAACCAAAATAATTTCTAAATGTTTTCCATTTTTCTATTTCTAGTCATTCCATTTATTTTGATTCAAACACACAATTGATTTATGGTTTTAACGAGCTAGATGAGGAACCGATTGGACATATGTAATTAGAGCTCAAATGATTTATAATTAAGTTCCGGCTTTTTGCCTATTAATTATAAACTCATTTAGTCACGAAGTCATTCCAGTATAGTATCATGACTGAGATCTCCCTAACGACATACCATTACGAAAGCAACTACTCAGTGCTCGTCCAATGACATTGTCATAAGTGTGTTACCCTCATAGGATATCATTGATCTCTTTGGGATTGTAACACCCCTTACCCGTAATCAACACCGAAATAG
This sequence comes from Gossypium rotundifolium, assembly GCA_025506655.1. Taxonomy (NCBI): domain Eukaryota; kingdom Viridiplantae; phylum Streptophyta; class Magnoliopsida; order Malvales; family Malvaceae; genus Gossypium; species Gossypium rotundifolium. The sequence goes on from CP106724.1 coordinate 176,000,226, forward strand.
GGTATGAGGCATTACTAGACTTAACTTACTCAAACATACAATATCGGGCCTTAAAATTTTGTTTCAACTCAACACTTTTCATTTGAATTCATAACATTCCTCTTATAGGTCTACGAGACCTTAAACATACTTACGAAGTGGTTTGGGACTGAACCGGAAACTTTTAAACACTTAGAAAATTTTTACACAAAATGAGACCACACGCCTGTGTGATGAGGGACACACCTGTGTGGGCAGGCCGTATGGTCACACACGCCTATGTCCTTTGTCGGTGTTGATTTTATTTTTCATTTCGAACATTCAGGGGTTTTCACACAGCCAGACACACGCCCATGTCCATGGCCCGTGTCCTTCACACACCACCATGACACATCCATGTGTTAGCCCGTGTGCAAAAATCTTGACATTCTATTTCTGACATCATCATTCTATGATGGTCACACGGCCAAGGCACACGCCCGTGACCTTAGACCGTGTGGCGAATTAAATTCCTAAATTCAGGTGCAGACTTCACACGGCTTGGGCACATGCCCGTGTCTTAGGCCATGTCTCCCATACGGTTGAGACACACGGCCGTGTCTCTGCCCATGTGGTTACTACTGAGCATACTGACTTGCCAACTTAGCATGCAGGGACACACTACCAAACCACATGCCCATGGGGCAGACACACGGCCTAGACGCATGCCCGTGTGCCTACCCGTGTGGACAAGAACTGTAACATCCTTGAATAGGGGTTATTGTGTTTAAACTTCTTTACATGTGTGTGGGTTGTTGTGTTGTTGATTGAGGTGTTCTAGAGGCTGGTTATAAGCCAAAGGTAAGCCCGAGCTGTAGGAAAATTTTTGTTTTTAAGTTTTATTTAAGGGGGGCTGAAGGAGCTAGAAGTTAAGAATATTTTGTGGGGGAATTTTAGCACAAGAATGGGCTTGGTAGAGTGGAAAAGAGGCACCACTTAGGGCCTTGAGGGTGATGCCACATGCAGAGAAGGGAGAGCTCAGGTTCGAGCAGCAGAAACCCCATTTTCTGCTTACTTTTTGACGCCAAGAAGGGGAGGAGTTGTGCTCAGTACAAACTCTGTCAGATAAGCATGGGTTGAGTCAAATTAATTTGAATTAGTGGAAAGGAGAGATTTAGGAGTTTGACTAATTCAAACTCATTCAAACTAGTGGCCAGGAGAAGTTTGTAACAGTTGCCGAAATTTGAACTCTGTTTAGGAGGAGTGTTCATTTGGGAAGTGAGTAAAGGGGTTGCCAAATTCCATAGTTAACTTAGGGGTCATTTTTGGCTAGCAAGGCCTTGTTGCATTCGGTTGAGAGGAAAAACTGAAACCCTTTTTGCACTTGCCGATTCCTCCTAGTGCATTTGTTGAAGCAAACCCGAAGCCTTAAGTGGCACCTATCAAATTCTCTTGAAAGCATTAATCCGAATGTCCATCTGAACTTCTTTTGGTTTATTTCTTTTCTTCTTTTCAAAGGCTTGGCCGACTCTTCTTCTCCCCATATCTCTCTTTTTCTTTCTCTCATTTTTCTTTTGCTCAAAGCCGAAAGCATTCATATTTTGCTTTCATCTTTTTCCTTTCTCAAACCCTTGTGCCGAAATCCTCACCATCATCCTTGTCGAATCCTCCCTCTTCCATTTCATTCTTCTTTTCCTTTCCCTTTTCCAATCTAGCCGAATCTCCCTTCTTGCTTTTTGTTTTGTGTTGGCCGAATAACAATCAAGGCTAGCTCTTCTTCGATTTTTCTCCAATCGGATCTAAGAAGGGGGTAAGTAAGTTTGGCCGAAACTTTATTTTCTCTTTCTCTTTTTCTCTGTCGACATAGAAGAAAAAAGTTGAATTTCGGCATTTTTTGATAGTATTGCTAATCATGTATAGGAATCAATTTCTTTTAGGTTCTTCGGGATTTTGGAAGCAGTGGATCTGAGCCAGTTATTCCCTAACAATCAAATTTCGTAAGGTAGAAAGGTAAGAATTGTGTTAGTCATGCATTATCACACCCTTCGAAATTTATTGGTATTGCCGAATGGCCTTTGGTAATAACCTAAGTGTTGGTCAAATGTAAGACAAGAGGTTTTAGTGCAGTAGAGCAGGTCTTCGGGATTCAGTGCTTGCATTAGTAACAGGTGTGTAGCTTACACACTTTATAACTTGGTAAATATATTAATAACTTAAATTTGTTAAAAGCTGAAAATTGTGTAGATCTTGACATGATATCTTTATGGGTATGAGAAAGGATTACGGGTAAGTCCGTTTTGATGAGATATTGCTATATGATGATTGATACTATGATTTACGATAGATTTGATATATGTTTAATTTTAAGGCATGTTGACATGATTTACACATGTATTGCATTGTCATGGGCGATATGAGAGGAGGGGGAAGATTTGATATCCATGTCTTTGGGACACTAGTGTTTTGGTACCACAGTTGATTTCGTGACTTTGGGTCACCAGAGGTTTGGCACCTCATAGTGACTCGTCCTAGTGGCTTATTACCACAGTAGGTTGGCCCCACAGTTGATGTATTGGGATTGTCGCCAGTGATTTGGTATCACACGTGGGTTGGCCCCACACTTGGATTATTGATATTTCGTGACTTTGGGTCACCAGAGGTTTGACACCTCATAGCGACTCGTCTCAGTGGCTTAGTACCACAGTGGGTTGGCCCCACATTTGATATTACGGGATTGTCGCCAGTGATTTGGTATCACAATGTGGGTTGGCCCCACAGATGGATTATTCGTGACTTTGGGTCACCCATTATTATTGGATAAGCGTGACTTTGGGTACCACCACACGGGTAGAAGCGGAGTTATGGATGACTAGGTTTGGGTGCATGATATATTGCTTGGTGATGATTTGTGTAAGCTTGTTGCATTAGCCGGGAGGGGGATTATGCACTGAGTCTTGGTGACTCACCTTCTCCCTTATCTTTTCAGGTGATACGTAGATCGCGGATAAGGAGCCGGTGGACTCGAGGTGGCCATGCATTAAATACATTTGGTTATACATGGACTTTAATTTGGGTATTTATTTTTAAATTTTGGTTTTTATTTGGGTTTGTAATAAGGCCTTTAAATTATGTTTTTGGATTATTTTGCATGTTTTAGATTTGATTTCAAATTGTCAAAGTAAATTATTTGACTTGATTAAACAATTTGAACACAATGTTTTCTAAACTATAATACGCAATGATTTTTGAAACTTTACCATCGGGTAATACAATTCGCTTGACAATAACGACAACTCAAATTATTTTCAAACTTAAGTTTTCCACACTTAATCCAAACGATTTCTAATTAAGCAAGTTAAAAGAGGTACTCGAGATTTGATGGACATAAATGTCCTCCGTAGTAATGATTGTCAAGTGGGTGTAAAAAAAAACTTTCGGAAGTTTTAAAGTTAAGGTAGTATTTTCAACTTCACATACACAAGTTTTCCAAAACGTTAAGCAACACTAGGGTTTTCACCAAAGATAAACCGGTGACTCATTTTCTTCAAAATGTTTTTTTACTCTGTAATAGCTGGGCTCGGTCGTGGTGTGTTGACCGGGTTTGGGGTGTTACAATTTTGGTATCAGAGCTAGGTTCAAAAGCTCGGTTGTGGGCCCGAGGCCCAAAATGTTTTAAGGAAGGGGCTTTGAAAAGTTTTTGGAAAAGGTACATGGGTTGAACAGCATGGCACCGAGTGTCCGGCACCAATCCGCCCAGGTAAATATTCCTAACTGTTGTGTGGATTATATTTGGGGAAAATGGGTATTTCGGGATCGTAGATTAGTAGAATAGGAGTTATTGAACCTTAAGAATAGCTTACTCCAACACAATTACATAAGACTTAAAGATCCATTAAACAAACCTGTGAGTACATCACTAAGTTAAGGGTGTGGCAACCGTTGTGCGCATGTCTAGGAATGGATTCAGGGGGAGCTTGGTATTTAAGCAGTCCTAGTAACTCACCTCGTCTCCACTCGAATCCTACTTGGTGCGTAGTGACGGTTCATCCTAACTGAGACGATTTATTCAGAGGCTAAATTTAATAACTAAAACCCGAAAGGAACCAGCCATTTTGTTTCGAAACACTTTAAACCTTAGTTTTGAAATTACCACAGTACCCCTAATTTGGAAAAAGACCAAAATACCCCTGATTTGAAAAATAACCAAATTACCCCTGACTTTAAAAAAAATTACCAAAATACCCTCAATATGGAAAATTACCGAAGTACCCTCGAAGTGAAAATTTTCAAAATACCCTTATTTTGTAAAATCACCTGGAACCATATTTTGGAAAAAAAAAATTATGAAAAAACCCCTAGATTATGAAAATTAGAAAATACCTTTGGTTTATGAAATTACCAAAACACCCCCGATTTTTAGAATTTTTAAAATATCTACGATTTGTAAAGGTTTTGAATTAGCCCTATTTTATTACTAAAATACATCGATAGGTTAAATTATGAAAATATCCTAGGTAGTGAAATGACAAGAATACCCCTACACGTGGAATGAGGGTAGGAAATTGAAATGAAAACTTTGTGATGATCGAAAGAACCACTACCAAATTTCTCTACATAAAACTTATTCATGCGTAATTAGTGAAACAGAAGCTAATTCATAAAAAATTTCTTAAGCAGATAAATCGTGATTATAAACATGAGTACTAGGGGACGTGGGCATAATGTGCGAGGACGCGGTAAAGGTAGAATGACCGTATCGAAACCGATCAGGTCTGGTCAAGGATCCGAGAATGAGATACCACCATCACCATTCTTGGTGTAGAGTACCGAGGATCGGATGGGGATGATGCGATGTCATGAGCGATCGTTGCGAGTGCTTGAGAGAGTGGATAGAGCAGGTGGAGGCGCGGGAGCTTGAAAATTTGTATCTGAGCGACTTCGAGCCAATGGAGCCGAGGTATTTCGAGGTGTTTCTGGTGTGGCTCCTAGTACGGCTGAGTATTGGTTAGAGGCGACGGAGCGAATCATGGATGACTTGGATCTGACTGCTAAGGAAAAAATGAATGGGATAGTGTCGCTTCTTCAGGATGAGTCATACCAGTGGTGGCTCACGGTTCGGGATAGTGCAGTAGCAGATGATCTCACTTGGGACTATTTTAAGGCAGATTATCAGAAGAAATATGTTGGGTCTAGTTATATTGATGCACAGCGGAAGGCATTTTGAAATTTGGTTCGGGGAGTAAGTGCAGTCGAGTACGAGGCAGAATTTTTAAGGTTGATCCGGTATGCTAGGGGCATCGTGGCTTCAGAACATGAGCGATGTGTCAGGTTTGAGGATGGATTGAGAGATGAGCTAAGATTGCTGATCGCTCCACAGTAGGAGCGAGAGTTTGTTGTGCTGGTGGAAAAGGCTAAGGTAGCTGAAGGGGTAAAGGATTCTGTGAGACAAAATTTGGATAGGAATAGACACAAGAGAGGTTTTGGATCGTCTGGGTCAGTCGATAATCCGCAAAAAAGGGCTAGACAGAGTGGGCTGAATTAATCTGGAAGGCCTATTGCTACTAATCAGGGACCAGCGCAGTGTAATCGATGTGGGAAATCTCATTGGGGAGGATGTTGGACTGGTGGAAAGGGATGTTTTGAGTGTGGTTCATTGGATCATCGTGTGAGGACTGTCCATGTAAGTTAGCCAGGATTTAGTCTGAGGGTCAGGGTCGTGCTCAGCTCAAAAATTAGGGACCACTATTGCAGAGGGGTCGTGGTACTGGTAGAGGAGGTAATGGTTACGGTCGGGTCGTGGAGCACCAAGGCGGAGGTGCAGCAACATCAAGCAAGACGACTGGGTTGGTATATGCAGCGAGACGTCGAGAGGATGGCGACGCACCGGACATCATAATCGATACGTTCTTAATCTTTGGATTATCGTATACTACTTTGATTGATATGGGTTCGACGCATTCGTATGTTGCTAGTAGCATAGTAGAGACCATGAACCTAGACTTTGAAACTACTTCTAGAGAGATGACAATAATTAGCCCTCTAGGTCACTCTGTAGAAGTAAATAAGCTGTATAGGGATGTACCCCTAGAACTCCAAGGGGTAGTGTTTGTAGCTGACCTGATGGAACTGCCATTTGGGGAGTTCGATCTGATACTTGGGATGGACTAGTTGGTTAAGTATCAGGCCAGTTTGGATTGCGCGGCTAAGCGCATGGTTTTGAGAACAGCTGAGGGTGAAGAAGTGGTGATGATAGGTAATAGAAAAGATTATCTATCCAACGTGGTATCTGCGTTGAAAGCTGAGAAGATGGTCAGGAAGGGCTGTGAGGCGTTCGTGGTTTATGTATGTGCTTTGGAGGCTAAAGAGTCTGCTGTAGAGAATGTTCGAACAGTAAAGGATTTTGCTGACATATTTCTAGAGGAACTTTTGGGTCTGCCTCCGGATCGGGAAGTTGAATTTGGTATAGATCTGTTACCTGAAACTGCACCAGTGTCTATTGCCCCGTATAGAATGGCTCCGAAGGAATTGGTAGAGCTGAAGCCTCAGATTAAGGAGTTGTTGGACCGAGGTTTTATCCGGCCAAGTGTTTCACCTTGGGGAGCGTCAGTACTCTTTGTCAAAAAGAAAGATGGTACAATACGGATATGTATAGACTACCGCCAGTTGAACAAGCTGACGATCAAAAACAAGTATCCATTGCCGAGGATAGATGATTTGTTCGATCAGCTTAAGAGGGCATCAATTTTCTCAAAGATTGATTTAAGGTCTGGGTATCATCAGCTAAAGGTGAAGGAGGCTGATACCACAAGACGACGTTCACTTTTCGATATGGGCACTACGAGTTTACGGTAATGTTGTTTGGGTTGTGAACGACCGGCAAACATTCATAGATATGATGAACAGGGTGTTCCAGCAGTATTTGGATCAGTTTGTCATGGTATTTATCGACGACATCTTGGTATACTCAAGGTCAGAGGAGGATCATGATGCGCATTTGAGAGTAGTGTTGCAGATACTGAGGGAAAAGCAGTTATTTGCCAACTTTAGTAAGTGCAAGTTTTGGCTTAGGGAGGTGACTTTCTTGGGTCACGTGGTGTTAGTTGAGGGAATTAGAGTGGATCCTCGTAAGATTGAGGCAGTATTGGACTGGAAACCGCCTAAGTCAGTGGCAGAAATTCAGAGTTTTCTAAGACTGGCAGGGTATTACTGAAGATTTGTAGAGGGATTTTCTTTGATCGCAGCACCAATGACCAAGTTACTGAGGAAATGAGTTCCATTTGTGTGGTCTAAGAAGCAGTAAGAAAGTTTCGACAAGTTGAAGAAGATTCTGACTGAAGCTCCGGTTTTGATTCAGCTTGAGGCAGGAAAGGAATTCACGGTATATTGCGATGCATCACATACTGGCTTGGGATGTGTGCTGATGCAGGAAGGGAAGGTAGTGGCTTATGCATCTCGACAGTTGAGACCGCATGAGATTAACTACCCGACGCATGACTTGGAGTTAGATGCAGTGGTTTTCGCCCTAAAAATTTAGAGACACTATTTGTTCGGAGAGAAGTTGATAGTCTACACAGATCACAAGAGTCTAAAGTATCTTCTGACTCAGATGGATTTGAACTTGAGATAGCGCAGATGGATTGAGTTGTTGAAAGGCTACGACTGTTCAATTGAGTATCATCTAGGCAAGGCTAACGTGGTGGCAGACGCATTGAGCCGTAAGGTTGTATTAGACTTGAGAGCGATGTTTGCTCATCTTAGCTTGTATGACGATAGGAGTCTTTTGGCAGAATTGGAGGTTAAGCCGACTTAGGTAGAGTAGATTAAGGAGAAACAGTTAGTGGATGAAGGTTTGAATGCTCGGAGGTTGCAAGTACAGAGTAATAGGTTGGAAGGTTATAGCTTGACTCACGATGGAGTGTTGTGTTTTCAAAGGAGAGCTTGTATGCCGAAGGACGTCGAGTTGAGGCAAAGGATTCTTCAGGATGCACATAGCAGCCCATACGCTATGCATCCTGTAGGTATCAAGATGTACCGAGATTTGCGTAGCGATTACGGTGGCGTGGCTAAAGCGAAAAGTGACTGGGTTTGTAGGTAAGTGTCTGATGTGTCAGCAGGTCAAAGCTGAGCATCAGCTATCGTCAGGTTTACTTCAGTCGGTAAAGATTCCTCAATGGAAGTGGGAAAGGATTACCATGGACTTTGTCAGTGGGCTACCCCTCACGCCTAGCAAGAAAGTCTTAGTCTGGGTGATTGTGGATCGTTTGACCAAATCAGCTCATTTCATACCACTGAGGGTTGATTATCTGCTTCAGAAGTTAGCTAAGTTGTATGTGGCCGAGATAGTAAGGTTGCATGGTGTGCCAGTATCAATTATCTCAGATAGGGATTCGAGGTTCACGTCGAGGTTCTAGAGAGCTTTGCATCAAGCTTTGGGAACGAGGTTGATTTCAACACAGCTTTTCACCCACAGTCCGACGGGCAGTCTGAAAGAGTAATTCAGATCTTAGAGGATATGCTAAGGGGCTATGTTCTGGATTTTAGTGGTAGTTAGGAGGAGTATCTACCATTGGCGAAATTCACTTATAACAATAGTTATCAAGCGAGTATCCAGATGGCATCGTATGAGGCACTGTATGGACAGAAGTATCGTACTCCTACGTGTTGGACAGAGTTGGGTGAACGGCAGATATTAGGTCCGGAGTTGGTGGAAGAAACTGAGGATAAGGTTAAAGTGATTCGGGCTCGTCACAAGGAAGCATCAGACAGGCAGAACTCTTACACCGATCTTAAGCGAAGAGATATAGAGTTCGTCGTGGGTGATAAGGTCTTTTTAAAGGTCTCGCTATGGAAGAAAGTGTTGAGATTTGGAAGGAAAGGCAAGTTAAGTCCGAGGTTTATTGGGCCATATAAGGTGTTGAGATGAGTGAGACTAGTAGCTTATCAGCTCGAGTTGCCAGCAGAGCTGAGTTAGATTTACGATGTGTTCCATGTCTCCATGCTCAGGTGCTATCGTTCAGATCCATCGCATGTCGTAGCAGTGGAGGAAATAAAGGTAAGTCCAGATTTGACTATGGAAGAGGAACCAGTGCAGATCTTGGATCGAGATGTGAAGGTTTTGAGCAAGAAGTCAGTTCCATTAGTGAAGGCGCTGTGGCGGAATCACAACGAGGAAGAAGCTACGTGGGAACTAGAGGATGTGATGAGACAGCAATACCCTCAACTCTATTACCAGGTAATTTCGAGGTCGAAATTATTTTAAGGGGTAGAACTGTAACATCCTTAAATAGGGGTTATTGTGTTTGAACATCTTTGCATGTGTGTGGGTTGTTGTGTTGTTGATTGAGGTGTTCTAGAGGCTGGTTATAAGCCAAAGGTAGGCCCGAGCTGTAGGAAAATTTTTGTTTTTAAGTTTTATTTAAATTTGAAAGAGCTAGAAGTTAAGTATATTTTGTGGGGAATTTTAGCACAAGAATGGGCTTGGTAGAATGGCAAGGAGGCACCACTTAGGGCCTTGAGGGTGATGCCACATCTGGGGAAGGAGAGCTCGAGTTGAGCAGCAGAAACCCCATTTTTTGCTTACTTTTTGACGCCAAGGGGGGAGGAGTTGTGCTCAGTACAAACTCTGTTAGATAAGCATGGATTGAGTTAAATTAATTTGAATTGGTGGCAAGGAGAGGATTTAGGAATTTGCCTAATTCAAACTCATTTGAACTAGTGGCCAGGAGAAGTTTGTAACAGTTGCCAAAATTTGAACTCCTATTTAGGAGGAGTGTTTGGCTTGGGAAGTTGAGTAAGGGGGTTGCCAAAATTCCATAGTTAGCATAGGGGGGTCATTTTCGGCTAGCAAGGCCTTGTTGCATTCGGTTGAGAGGCAAAATTGAAACCCTTTTTGCACTTGTCGATTCCTCCCTAGTGCATTTGTTGAAGCAAACCTGAAGCCTTAAGTGGCACCTGTTGAATTCTATTGAAAGCATTAAGTCGAATGTCTATCTGAACTTCTTTTGGTTTATTTCTTTTCTTCTTTTCAAAGGCTTGGCGAATCTTCTTCTCCCCATATCTCTCTTTTTCTTTCTCCCATTTTTCTTTTGCTCAAAGCCGAAAGCATCCATCTTTTCCTTTCATCTTTTTCTTTTCTCAAACCCTTGTACCGAAATCCTTACCATCATCCTTGCCGAATCCTCCCTCTTCCATTTTATTCTTCTTTTCCTTTCCCTTTTTCCAATCTAGCCGAATCTCCCTTCTTGCTTTTTGTTTTGTGTTGGCCGAATAACAATCAAGGCTAGCTCTTCTTCAATTTTTCTCCAATCGGATCTAAGAAGGGGGTAAGTAAGTTTGGCCGAAACTTTATTTTCTCTTTCTCTTTTTCTCTGTCAACATGAAAGACAAAAGCTGAATTTCAGCATTTGTTGATAGTATTGCTAATCATGTATAGGAATCAATTTCTTTTAGGTCCTTCGAGTTTTTGGAAGCAGTGGATCTGAGCTAGTTATTCTCTAATAATCAAATTTCATAAGGTAGAAAGGTTAGAATTATGTTAGTTATGTGTTATCACACCCTTCGGGATTTATTGGTATTACCGAATGGCCTTTGGTAATAACCTAAGTGTTGGCTGAATGTAGGACAAGAGGTTCTAGTGCAGTTGAACGGGTCTTCGGGATTCAGTGCTTGCATTAGTAACAGGTGTATAGCTTACACACTTTATAACTTGGTAAATATATTAATAACTTAAATTTGTCAAAAGCTAAAAACTGTGTCGATCTTGACATGATACCTTTATGGGTATGAGCAAGGTTTACGGGTAAGTCCGTTTTGATGAGATATTGCTATATGATGATTGATACTATGATTTACGATAGATTTGATATATGTTTAATTTTAAGGCATGTTGGCATGATTTACACATGTATTGCATTGTCATGGGTGATATGAGAGGAGGGGGAAGATTTGATATCCGTGTCTTTGGGACACTAGTGGTTTGGAACCACAGTTGATTTCGTGACTTTGGGTCACCAGAGATTTGGCACCTCATAGCGACTCGTCCCAGTGGCTTAGTACCACAGTGGGTTGGCCCCACAGTTGATGTATTGGGATTGTCGCCAGTGATTTGGTATCACACGTGGGTTGGCCCCACACTTGGATTATTGATATTTCGTGACTTTGGGTCACCAGAGGTTTGGCACCTCATAGCGACTCATCTTAGTGGCTTAGTACCACAGTGGGTTGGCCCCACATTTGATATTACGGGATTGTCGCCAATGATTTGGTATCACAATGTGGGTTGGCCCCACAGATGGATTATTCGTGACTTTGGGTCACCAATGGTTGGGCACCACATTATTATTGGATATTGTGACTTTGGGTCATCGGTGGTTTTGGTTTGGTACCACAGGTAGAAAGCGAGTTATAGATGGCTAGGTTTGGGTGCATAATATATTGCTTGGTTATGATTTGTGTAAGCTTGTTGCATTAGCGGGAGGGGATTATGCTTGAGTCTTGGTGACTCACCTTCTCCCTTATCTTTTCAGGTGATGCGTAGATTGCGGATGAGGAGCCGGGTGGACTCGAGGTGGCGTTGCATTAAATACATTCGGTTATACATGGACTTTGATTTGGGTATTTATTTTTAAATTTCGGTTTTTATTTGGGTTTGTAATAAGGCCTTTAAATTATGTTTTTGGATTATTTTGCATGTTTTAGATTTGATTTCAAACTGTCAAAGTAAATTATTTGACTTGATTAAACAATTTGAACACAAGGTTTTCTAAACTATAATACGCAACGGTTTTTGAAACTTTACCATCGGGTAATACAACTCGCTTGACAATAACGACAACTCAAATTATTTTCAAACTTAAGTTTTCCACACTTAATTCAAACAATTTCTAATTAAGCAAGTTAAAAGAGGTACTCAGGAATTGATGGACATAAATGTCCTCCGTAGTAATAATTGTCAAGTGGGTTAAAAAAACTTTCGGAAGTTTTAAAGTTAAGGTAGTATTTTCAACTTCACATACACAAGTTTTCCAAAATGTTAAGTAACACAGGGTTTTCACCAAAGATAAACCGGTGACTCATTTTCTTCAAAACATTTTTTCACTCTGTAATACGCCGGACTCGGTCGTGGTGTGTTGACCGGGTTTAGGGTGTTACAAGAACAAGGCTATTTGCCAAACACTTTCTGCCACCCCAACTTATACAAACATAAACCACATCAACCATCAACTCATTCATGCATAATTAAACCAAATAAATCAACCATGCAACTTGCACATTCATGAATAACCTTCATTTCAGAGATTAGTAAGAAAGAGCCATCACTATGCCCTTTTTACAAAAGAATTCATCCTCAAATGAGCCAACACATTTGGCCAAAAATACTAAGTCCCTATACATGCCATACTCAAAATGCTAAATCTAACTATACTAAGATGTGTGGATAGTGTGGGTGATCCTCCGACTATCTTTGTATCCCGAGCTGGCTCTTCGACACTATAAAATAAAGGAAAAGAAAAGGGAGTAAGCTTTAAGCTTAGTAAGTCTATATGTAAACAATAAGCATCATACCACATACTTATTAATCAAAACATTACATATTATGTAAAAAAAAAAAATTCATATCCTCATAATCATGCTTACTTATTCAATCCATTCCTTATTATGTAAAAAAAATTCATATCCTCATAATCATGCTTACTTATTTCAAACCTTACCACATCCCAAAAATGTATCATAAACATTGCTCACATTTACTTGCACTTATACCCTGCACTTATCACCACAAAGCCACATGTAATTTCACTTAGACAAGTTTCTCGATGAACACTTAGGAATAAAGTTGGATACTTGGTGATTTCGCACACAACCCACCATTTAATAATTAACAAGGTGGTATCGCACACAGCCCACCATTTAACAATTAACAAGGTGGTATCGCACATAGCCCACCAATGATAATACAAACGATGGTATCATACACAGCCCATCGTTAATAAACAACAAGGTGGTATCGCACACAGCCCACCAACAATAATAATTACAGTGGTATCGCACACAGCCCACTAATAATTACACATTTACGGATATTTATCCGTACCCATATTCCTATCTCGAAGGTTCATTCGAGAATTTCCTCATTTTCTACCATTTTTAATAAATCTCACCAATAAGCATTCACATCCACACAATGAATTAATAAGTAAAAACATACATAATAAAGATGTATCATTTACACATAAACTTACCTCAATACAAAATATGTCAGTTTGTAATTTAGTCTGTAACCTTGCCTTTTCCCGGTCAAGGTTGATTCCACACTCTTCTTGATCTATAATGACATGTTTAACTTATTAAATCACCACATTATTCAAAAAATTTCAAAATTTATATTTTGGCAAAATTACCATTTTGCCCCTATACTTTTACAAAATCACACTTTTGCCCCTAGGCTCGTAGAATGAAATGTGTTCATTTTTCACATATTCAAGCCTAGCTGATTCATTTTATCTATTATAGCAACTAACAATTTCAATTATTTCACACAATCCTTTCACAAAAGTTGTTCTTTAACCCACTAAGATTCATTTTCTTCCATAAAATTTTAGCAATCAACACAAATTTTCACATGGCAAATCCCTAGACTCTCAACCATTTTGCAAAATAGTCCTCTCATTAGCTAGATTAAGCTTTAGGGGTTCTAAAAACACAAAAATCATAAAAAAATAACCATCATAATCACTTACTTGCAAGAGGATAGCTTGGCTAAAAGTTTGAGCTTCAAAAACCCCTATTTCTTACTGAAAATTTCGGTGGAGGATGAAGGAGAATGAAAAAGATGATAGCTTTCTTGTTTTTCTCTTATTTTATTCAATTAAGTCACCTAATCCACCAAACATTGACTAAATTAAGTCTCTTGCCCCCCCATGGTTGGATATTGCCTTTAAAAAGGAATAATTGCACATTTAGAACCTCCAATTAAAATTCTATAGCTATTTGACACCTCTAGCTTGTAAAATAAAACTTTTACACTTTATGCGATTTAGTCCTTTTTTGCAATTAAGCATGCAATCACCAAAATTAATGCACCAAAATTTTTATACACTCATATAATCACGGTGTAATAGATAAAATAATATTAAAAATAATTTCTCTGGTCTCAGATTAGTGGTTCGGAAACCACTGTTCGACTAGCCCCAAAATCAGGCTATTACAGGGATAATATCTGTTCTTTCAATATGATCCTATTTTATCTCATAGTAATTATTACATCTTCCTTCATGAAAAGTCAATTACTATCAAATAGTAATAAATTCATCCATCACAAAGACAAATGAACTATGGTCAAATTTACTTTTAATCAACCATGTAATGCCAATGAGAGGATACCATTTACACATGTCCTGGCTATGAATTTCACTATTCTAGATGACGCTACATACTGTAGAAGTCATACACCCAACACACCATTTTTCGGTTCTTTATCCATTTTAACTCAGGCTTTTACTTACATCAAAGTGTATGAGTCACGCATACATATTGCGTCATCAACTCAAGATTTAGGTATGCCACACTATGAATGTCACAAGTAAGTAAATCCATAAACATGTCAGGATCTATTCTACTTGGGTCATGTCCTATGTACTATCAGTCCAGTCAGTCACATTTATGTCTCAATCTTCTGATAGTCATCTGCTTCGATGCCCAAGACAAAACATCTCCCAATTGGTCTTGATAGACAGCTTATTAATCTTTCAATCGATTCGCTTATTTTTCATTAGACTAAGGATATGTTTAGGTTTGTCTACTAATACAACTTGTCTTTCTTATTACGATTTGACCACATGATACTACTCAACATTAGTTTAAATACTAGACAACCAATGTGCAACATTTGCTTCCATTTTGCTTCGTGCAAAAACCATTTGAGGAAAATCATACAAAGTATATTAATGTAATTAATGAATTTGTTTAATTAATCAATTTGTTCGAAAAATTACAAGTTTACTTAAACGAAAACACTACACTTAGGGCATCAGATCCAACAATTTCTTCTTTAGTTTTGAGTGGATGGGATGAAAATATTGTTTCTTTAGGTTTAAGTGGATGGGATCCAACAATAATAAGTGAAATAACAAATAAAGATGAAGAAAGAGAACTTAGTATACCAATATTAGACTATAATAATTAATAGGTCTCTTTATGTAACAGTTCGATTTATACCCTAGTCGGAACAGTGGTTTCGAGACCACAAATTCGAGTCCGTATAATATTTTAATATTATTTTTTGTACTGTTGATATGTGAATTAGCATGTGGTAAATTTTCGTAAGAGAATTTGTCTGTTTGCGTGTTTAATTTGAGCAAAGGATTAAATTGCATTGAATGTGAAAGTTGCTTGCTAATTGCTAAAGTACCAATGTGTTGTGGCTTTGTTGAGGTGGAGTCCTTATGTTGTTATTATGCCAACTTATAGTTAATGGATGAATGAAAGACAATCATGCCCTTGCTACATGTTTGTTTTAATTATTTAATGAAATGTTAAATTTGTAAATGGATTATTATATATGATATATTGGATAAAACATAACAAAATGGCCATTTTATTCATCCCACTTTGGCCTAATATAGCAAAGAAAAAGGAAGAACTTGAGCTTTAAGGGTTTCAGCTATTTCGAGCTATAATATAGGTAAGTTTTGACTTCGGTTTTCGATAATTTCTACGTTTTTCCAATCATTGCTTTGAGAGCTACTAAACCCATGTCTCAATTTGATGAATTGATGATGTTTGTGTAAAATTCCATTGATGCTATGTTGAGTTTTGTGATGTTTTATGATGTTAAATGGAAGATTTAAGCTTGATGAACATGTTTTGTTCATGAAGTTTTGTTGAATTTAGCTAAATAGGACTAAATTGTGAAAATGGTAAATTGAAGAACTAAATAGAAAATTTGATGAAATATTTGGGCTTATATAGTCCCTAGAGAGGTTCGGCCAAGCATGTGTGTGTGTGGATTTTGTGAAATTGATGTTTTGTGAAAAATGGACTAAATTGTTAAAGTGTGCAAATATGAGGGTTAATTTACAAATAGCCCTAAATATGTGTCTTTGGATTTAATTGAATGAAATAGTGAATAAAAGGATAAATTCTGAATATGTTTAGATCAAGAACCGGGGAAAACGGACTTAGATTACGGGAAAGCGAAAATAACCGAGTAGCCGTTTTCGTTCGATAAACCAAATCCAAGGTAAGTCACTATGCAAATAAACTTATCTGTATTGAATTGAATATATGTATTCTTATGTCTATCGATGAAAATGAATGAGTATGAGATGCTAAGTGCGTGAATTCCAAAATAAGTTTGATATAGTGATAAAGCCAAGAAGTCCCGTATGAACCTAGGAATAGATAGGATTAGCTATGTCATAACATAGGTATCTGTTCTGTTTTATCATGTAAGACCACATCCGAGACATTGGCGTTAATTTGAAATTTTGTATAAGACCTCGTCTGGGACGTAGGCATCGATATGAATCTATGTAAAAGACCTCGTTTGGGACGTCAGCATCGATATGAACTTTATAAGTAAGACCATGTCAGGACATCGGCATCATATTGACTCGTGTAAGACCATGTGCGGGACGTTGGCATCGTTATGATCATGCGTGTAAGACCACATCGGGATAGTGGCATCGATATACGAGTGCATGTAAGACCTCATCTAGGACGTTGGAATTGTACTACTATTCCAAGATTTCTGAGTATCCTACTAGGTTCCTAAGGGTTCAACGGGCAAGTTTGTAATACGAATGGTATATCCGAGTTATGGTCAATTAAGTGAATGAATACCCCATTCAGGTACGTTGAATGTGCATTAAGTATGCATGAATGGTAAGTATGCATATGACTTTGATTTGAAGAAAGGTATGTTTGAATAGGATAATGTGAATGAGATGCAAGGAGGATTGTGAATGAGCCATGTGCTCCAAATGAGTTTTGAATGGATAAAAGTGACCAATGTAGTCATAAATATGAATCAAGCATGTACATGATAAATTGCTAAGTGAATGAGATGTGCAAAAGTTTCAAATTGCATTTATGCTTTTTATGCCAAGTTTATTTGTATATGACTTACTAAGCTTTTGGAAAGCTTACTATGTGTATATGTTTTCTCTGTTTTATAGGTCATAGAAGCTACTGAAGGCTCGGGATTGTCAAGGATCATCATCACACTACAAAAACTTATTTTGGTACCCTTTTGTAAATGTATATAGCTAAATATGGCATGTATAGGCTAGATAGGTGTATATGTTTAT
This sequence comes from Gossypium rotundifolium, assembly GCA_025506655.1. Lineage (NCBI taxonomy): Eukaryota > Viridiplantae > Streptophyta > Magnoliopsida > Malvales > Malvaceae > Gossypium > Gossypium rotundifolium. Next base: position 176,017,493 of record CP106724.1, read on the forward strand.
GAAGTGAGCATGGCCATGTGTATTGACAAGCTTTTGAGTTGATAATTGTTTGAATGAATGAGTTATGAAGAATATATATTTAGTATGTCTTGATGCATATGGAATGGTTAAGTTTTGGTTAAGCAAATGGATGTTACATGTTTGAAATAATGTAAGATTTAGTTTGAAATTTGGTATGAATGGAATTGGTATTGAATGTATGGGTGAAGTGAACCATTTGATGTGTTTTGGTTGCCATATATACATACTATGTTTTGGTATGTATTGCTTGTAGGTGAGACCCAAAATGGGTGGCATATTGGCCTTGTAAAATGGCCTATGATGTCACACGGTTGAGGCACACGGGCGTGCCTAAGACCGTGGGTAAATTGGCAGAATGTGGCTTAAATTGCACACGGCCTCGAACGGGTGTGCTTAGTGGCCGTGTGAGAAATGGAAGTTTGTGATCTAGTAGTACACGGCTTTAGCACACGGGCGTGCTTGTTGACCGTGTTGAATTTAGCAATATACCACCACGGGGAGGACACACGGGAGTGTCCAGTAGCTGTGGGTGAGGCACGGCCTGTTGGAACGCCGGCACCCTCATGGCGCAGCGAAATAAAATTAATCCCGGTGATCCAAACCATGAATCCATGTGTGAGGAATGAATCGAGGTGAAATAAAGGTTTCGAAGTTACCGAAATTTTAATATGAGTGGACAGCGACGCCTCGGCAACAAGAGTTTTGATCTACTGTCGAACCAAGCCGCAACCTTTACGATGTCGGCCTCTACGTAATCCACCCGGTTTGACTATGAACGGCAGAAATCTCCAAAAATTGTTTTCAGAGGTTTTATTTGCTTGACGGCTGCTAGACTTTTCCAAGCAAATTCTTAGGGTTTTTCTTCACTTATTACCTTTTATAATCGGTATTTCTTTTATAAATTATAAAATTAAATAAATATAATAATGTTTTAATCGAAAATTATAATTGCATTAATTATACCCAAAAGTTATAATTATATTAATTATAACATGGATTTTGGTAAACTATATTTATTTAAATTTATATCTGAACCAAATTCATATATTAATTCTCATTATGTGTACAACATCCTTGTACATATAATATATTCAATATTTGATTTCCCAATTAAATTAATTCTTTAATTAATTTAATTCATGTGACAATCAAACACAATACCAACTATGTTTCATTCCGTTCATTTCAACCATAGGGTGTGGCCCTATAGGTTCTTGTAACGTTAGCAGTAATACTAGAACGATTCTAATGTCACAAACAATGAGTGGCATCTAGCAATGCATCCTTGCTACCTAAGTTACAAGAAGTCATGATTCGAGATAACTTTTTGTGATTAACCTTTCATGCATTAATCCTTAAGTCCTTTATCTCTAGTATGGATACAAGTCATGGAATAGTCATACTTGTATAGTCCATTCCATGTTTCTTGATATCTTGAGTAGACTATGATATACAAATTAGTATGACATCTCATGTTAACTTATTTGAGCATGGCCATGCATTTCTAGTCTCACTCAATCAAGTGGCCTAAGATTTTACTCCCATTATGTGGGAGGGACTTATCCTATATTGATCAACAATATCCCTCTACATAGATTGTGGTATATCCAACATCAACCTTTATAGAAAAACCAGTTATGGTGTACGTTTGACTGTATCAAAATATACGACTCACGATGTTGGGATAATGATTATCTCAAGTCTAAGGATCATATACATATTAATCACTATGAGTAATGTTGTGATAATTACATAATAATCCAAGAAACATACTCATAGCGGGTTAGTCCGATATGTTGTTCTCTAACACACATATTCATGCATTGATTTTGACACTCCATATTAATGACAACTCTTTATCATCAATCAACTACATGTTAGTCTTAATGCATTATTGTTGTCCTAGTCAACAATAATACTTGACTAAGGATATTTTAAGAATAATCATATTATTCTCAAGACATTATTATAAAATAGTTTATTTGTACACATAGAAGGAAAAACTGAAATAATAATGACAACGCTTTATATTAATAAACATGGTAAATCAAGTATGTTATTACAACTATCTCATGATTGATCTTTGGGCATACTCTTACAATCTCCTACTAGCACTAAGACCAATCACTCATATATCTAATACCAAGCGACTTAGTGTGATGATCATGATATCTCAACATCTCCTCGATCGATAATCTCTCGAATAAGATGATAGCGAGGCTTGGATCTGGGTTCTTTAGCTTGTGATCATTGTTATCAATGTTATCATTTGTAGGTACTCTAAGATATCTCAACATCTCCTCGATCGATAATCTCTAAAACCAAAAGAATAAGATGATGAGAAGACATTAATTGAAAATATCATTAAGTATATGTTTTCATCAAAATATTTAAGAAAATGTGAGATCATATATTGGATTCTTTAGCTTGTGCAATAGCTCCATTGTTATCACATCCATGAAATATTAATAGAGGCCTTATTACATCAAACCCAAAAATAGTAAATTATAGAAAATACTTAATAAAAGTTCAAATTTATTTAATCCATGTTTCGCATATGGCCTCTACAAAGTCATCCTCGGCCCAAGTTCACGTCAATTTCCGTGGCGAGCCACCGAACTAGATTGTGACAAAGTCACCGAACTAGAGGCATTGAGCCATTAATATTTGTGGCGAGCCACCGAACTAGAGGCAAATAGCCATTTAATTATTTTGTGACAGAGCCACCGAACTAAATTTTGGCAACAGGCCTTTCTTCTCTTCATCATTAATCCCAACCCATGCAACATGTATGCAAAAATTTGTCTATGTTCATATGATGATTTTATCAAAAGACTTAAATAACATAAGAGTCAATATTTCTAGATTTTGTTAAGGCCCAAAATTTCAAAATAGCATTTAGCCCATTTAACAATCTAGCATCTTAAACCCAATTTACGATCTAGCTAAGAGTTTGGCCCATTTAACAATTTATCAAGCTTTTCACCCATTTAACAATTTATCGGCTTTTCGCCCATTTAAAATTTATCGGGCTTTTCGCCCATTTATCGATCTAGCGTAGATTTCGCCCATTTATCGATCTAATGTAGATTTCGGCCCATTTATCGATCTAGCAGAGATTTCGGCCCATTTTTACGAGATATAAAATTTACATATTAACAACTAACTTCTCGAGGGAGTTTTCGTAATTTTCACTATTTTAATCGTTTTCATGTATTTTCACCGAGATACCAATTAATACGTATTATACCGATTTAATCGTCTTTACGATTTTACTCAATACCACGAATGACATCCAACCCGAGAAAAGTGTGAAGTTACACACCTTGATATCGTGAGTACTAAGCCTTCCCGCTCTTCAACACCTAAACATAATACGATCTATTAGAACACTATCATTTATCAAAAATATACTATTGTATTCGATCCAAATCCTTACCCCTTTGATTTTGAATCACTTCTATTTTTGGTTTCTCCTCGTTTATCGATTCGTTGCTCATTGAGAATCCACTAACGTACAAAGGCTCGGGAGTACGAACTACTTCAAATAATTGATTTCCCTCGGTTGATGGTCCGCAACTTGGTGGAAAATCCGGATTCAAATGTACTCTTCGCTTATAAATAGGGGATTTATGAACCGTCCCTCTTCGAAGGCTATGGACGCGCCTTTTACGCTCTATCTTGAATGTCTCTAAAGACGTAAGATTATTAGTTCGACTTATTAATATTGAAAAATGATGAACGTTTATAAGATTTGGGATTTTACTTACCACGATTTGTCTTCGTTCCACGAGAATAAATCAAAGATTTTGATCCTACAAATGAATCGATTAATAACTAACTATACTAACGAATAAGAATCCTTAAAATAAAAATCTCCTTACCTTGATTCTTGAAATCGATTGTGGTAAGAGAAAATGAAGAGATTTTGTCACAAGAGCATATTACATTCGCCATGGGTGACATAAAATTGAGGAAAATTGTAATGAAGAAGAAAATGGAGAAAAGGGAGATAGGATGGTATGGTTCGGTTTCAAGAGAGAAAGAGAGAAAGAAAGAAAAAGAAAGGAGAAAGAAAAGAGAAGAAAAAGATACTTAGTTTGGAAGAAAATGCATTCGGCATAGGAGGAGAAAATGAGAAGATGAAAGGAAGAAAAATATTTGCTTGTCTATGTACTTTCGTCACAAAGAGAAAAAGGATTTGGGAGAGAAAAAGTTTCAAACCGAAATGGTCACAAGAGAATGGCTCAAAGAAGAAAAAAATGAATTGTGTACTCAAATATGCTGGAAATTTTCGGCTAGAGAGAATATGGGTGGAGAAAAATGCTTTGTTAAGAAAATGACCAAAATGAAAGAGTTTCTTCTAACATTCAAGCTACCATACTCTCAACCAAAACCGGCCACCCCCTTTTGCCTCATTGCCGTCCAAATACTTGGCTATCAAAGGCCAACCTATTGCCACCCTTTCTTTCCATAGCACACTCCCCCTTTCAAGCCATTTGTTCCCCTTACTTTCCTTATCCTAATGATTTCTTTCCTCAACTTAGATATTTCCTTAATCCTTTAGCCATCATACCAAAAATAAAGAAGTCAAACTTTCCATGTTTGCTTCTTGGCCGACACTTGATAGATGGAAGCAAAAAATAAAATTTTTCAAGTTGCAAGCTAGAAGATTCGAACCTCCTCCCTCATGTCTAAGTCATGGCGCCATCACCACTATGCTTTTAACTCATTTATGCCATCTTTTAGCACTTTAATTAATTTAAGTCTTAAGGTCATTTAAAATTCTTTACTCTAAAGTACACTTAAATAATAATATTTATTCTAACTCCAAGTAACCCGAACTATCATTTAGCAACATAATGATACTCAATTATTTAGGATGTTACAATTCTACCCCCTTAAAGAAAATTTCGTCCTCGAAATTTACCTGATTAAAAGAGGTGAGGATATTGCTGTCGAATAGCTTCCTCAGGCTCCCACATAGCTTCCTCCACTCCGTGATTACGCTATAAAACTTTGACCAATGGCACTGTCTTCTTTCTTAGCACCTTAACATCCCGGTCTATAATTTCCACTAGTTCCTCTTCAAAAGACAAGTCTGAATTTAATTTCACTTCCTCTATCGGTACTATATGAGATGGATCTGACCTATAGCATCTCAGCATGGAAACATGGAAAACATTATGAATTTGACCCAACTCCGGAGGTAATTCAATCGATAAGCCATCGACCAACACGCTTCATCACACGATATGGTCTCGATGAACCTAGGGCTTAGCTTGCCCTTCTTTCCAAATCGAAAATCTTCTTCCAAGGTGAGACCTTCAAGAAGACTTGCTCTCCCACAAGAAACTCGATATCCTTTCGCTTCAAATCAAGATATGATTTCGCTCATCCAAGCTTCCTTTAACCGTGCTCGAATAACTTTTACCTTTTCCTCTGTTTGAAATCAAATCGGGACCCAACATCCGTCGCTCGCCCAATTCAGTCCAACAGTAGGAGTACGGCACCTACAACCATATAATGCCTCATAGGGTACCATCTGGATGCTAGATCGATAAGCTATTATTATCGTGAATTCACCAATGGTAGAAAATCCTCCCAACTACCTCAAGTCGATCACACATCCCCTTAACATGTCTTCCAATATCGAATTACTCTCTCCGATCGACCATCGACCGAGGATGAAAAGCCGTCTTGAAATTCAACTTTGTCCCTAAGGCTTCGTGCAGAGCTTTCCAAAATCGTGATGTAAATCTAGGATCCCCTCGATATAATGAGACACGGTACCCCATGCAACCTCATGATTTCGGATACATACTGACTTAGCCAATTTACGCAACGAATAATCCGTATTTAATGGAAGAAAATGGCGGTCTTAGTCAAACGATCAACTATTACCCATACGAATTTTTCTTAGTAGGTGTTAAAGGTAACCCACTAACAAAATCCATAGTTATCCGCTCCCATTTCCAAAGAGGAATCTTTATCGATTGTAACAATCCGACGGTAATTGATGCTCGCTTTCACTTGTCGACAAGTCAAACATTTTCCTACAAACTCAAAATCTCACGCTTCAACCCCGCCACCAATACTATTCACGGAGATCTCGATACATCTTATTTCCTCCGGGTGTATAGCATAAGGGCTACTATGCGCCTCCGTAGAATCATTTGTCTCAATTCGAGTCTTTAGGCATACAAACCCTTCCACGAAGCACAAAGACTCCATTCATATTTATACCAAAATCCTCTATTTCACCCCTTTCAACCTCTTTGAAATAAAAGTTCCAACTTTTATCGATGTCCGCTTTTCCTTGATTTGTTCCGACCACGGAGGCTTCACCAAGTTACGCTAACAAACTACCATCCTCATACAAACTTAAATGAGCAAACATTGCTCTTAAATCAGATACCGCCTTACGACTTAACGCATCAGTAACCACGTTAGCCTTTCCAGGATGATATTCGATTGAGAAATCATAATCCTTTAATAATTCTACCCATCTTCTTTGTCTCAAATTCAACTCCTTTTGGGTAAGGAGGTACTTAAGACTCTTGTGATCCGTGTAGATGATAGATTTCTCACCGTAGAGATAGTGCCACCAAATATTTAAAGGAAAGACCACGCAGCCTAACTCCAAATCATGAGTAGGGTAGTTTACTTGTGCGGTCTCAATTGACGAGAAGCATAGGCCACCACCTTTCCATTTTGCATCAAGACACAACCTGCATCTCGTGTGAGACGCATCACAATAAATAGTGAATTCTTTTTCACCTCCCAATGAATCAAACCTGAGCTTCCGTCGAATCTTTTTCAATTTCTCGAAACTCTCCTATTATTTTCGGTCCAAATATACGGAACTCCTTTCGCAAGCAGCTTTAGTTAGGTGCAGTGCGACAATCAACGAAAACCCTCAACAAAGCTTCTATAATAACCACTGCATCCAAGAAACTCAATTTCACCACCGACATTGGTGGTTCCAATTCAAAATAGCCTCAATCTTCTGAGGATCCACCCTTATTCCTTCAGCTGATACTACATGACCCAAGAAAGTCACTTCCTTTAGCCAAAATTTGCATTTCTTGAATTTGGCATAAATTTGCTTATCACGAAGTAGTCGCAATACTATCACATAAATCGTGTCATGCTCCTCATCATTTCTTGAATAAACCAAAATGTCATCTATGAACACTACCACAAACCGGTCTAAATATGGTTGAAAGACTCGGTTCATCATGTCCATAAATGCGGCTGGTGCATTGGTTAATCCAAACGGCATCACTACAAACTCATAATGTCCGTAACGAGTTCGAAATGACGTCTTATAAATATCTGTTTCTTTCACCTTAAGCTGGTGATAACCCGATCTCAAATCAATTTTGGAGAAAACTGAAGCTCCCTTCAATTGATCAAACAAGTCATCAATTCTCGGCAAAGGATACCTATTCTTGATCGTCAATTTACTCAACTGTCTGTAATCAATGCACATACGCATCGATCCATCCTTCTTCTTGACGAACAAAACTGGTGCTCCCCACGGAGACACACTCGGTCGTATAAATCCCCGATCCAGCAATTCTTGAATTTGAGCTTTAAGCTCTACCAACTCCTTCGGTGCCATTCTATAAGGAGCAATGGACACTGGAGCTATTCTGGGCAAAAGCTCAATGCCAAATTCTACTTCCCGATCTGGAGGTATACCAGGAAATTCTTCGGGAAATACATCTGGAAATTTCTTCACCGTTCTCACATCATCCACAGATATCTCTTTGGTATCCAAATCACAAATAAAGGCTAGGAATGCTCCATACCCTTTCCGTACCAACTTTTCTGCCTTCAACGCCGATACCACGTTCGCCAAGTAATTCCTTCGTTCACCAATCATTATGACTTCCTTATCATCCGAGGTTCTTATTGACATCCGTTTTTTAGCACAATCCAAATGCGCCCGATGTTTAACCAACCAATCCATGCCCAGAATGAGGTTGAACTCGCCGAAAGGCAATTCCATCAAATTCGCCAAGAATACCTCCTCTTGAATTTCTAAGGGTACGTCTCTAAACAGTTTATTTACAATTACCGACTGTCCTAAAGGACTAATTACTGTCATCTCACTATCGGTAATTTCAGATTCTAGATTCAGGTTTCCAGATATGGCACTAGCAACATACGAGTGGGTAGAACCAATATCTATTAAGGCAGTGATAGGTACATCGAATATGAAGAACGCGTGCGTTTTACATCGTGCATTGCCATCCTCGTGGCGCCTAACGCATAGACCGATCCCGGCCGTCTTGCATTCGTGTTTCCTCTAGGACCATTGCCTCGACCGGTGCACCTTTGACCACGTCCAATTTCATTACCACCACGACCTAGTCCACGACCTCTCGGTGGTCTTTGAGTACCTCTGGCCCATTGTGCATCATTATTACGAACTTCCTGAGTCGTATCCATACGTCGAGGTCAGTTTCTATACTGGTGATCCATTGAACCACATTTGTAACAAGCGCTCGCTTTTCCTCCAAAGACTTCCGAATGCCTTTTCCACATTCAAGACAATCTCGACCTCGATTATTAGTTACGTGTGCTCTACCTTCAATGATTCATCATTCCGAGGCCTCTTCTAAAATCTCTTTGAAGAACCCGACTGTGTCTCTCTTGTTTCTAAATCTTTCTCGATTCGACATTACGAGTTCTTAGCCTCTTGGCTATCTTGGGCTTCTCCACAAGCGTGACAAAAGTTCTAACTTTTGTGGGCAATCGAACCCTCAACTCATCATTTAGCCCATCCTTGAAACGCACACAACGTTCGTGATCCGTTGACACTATTGTCCGAGCATATCGACTCAAACGTAGAAACTCAAATTTCACACGCTACCACCGCCTTACTCCCTTGGACAAGATTCGAAATTCCTTCCTTGGGCATCTACATAACTCGCTCCAACATATTTCCCTTGGAAGGCGACTTTAAAGAATTCCCAAGTAATCGGCAACTTGGTGCCTTCTCGAACGAGAAGCCACCATCGACACGCCTCGTCTCTTAACAAAGACACAGACTCCTTTCGGTTTACGCTCAACAAAGGCATTCCATATCATCCATAATTCGCCCACGACTTTGAGCCAATATTCACCACATTCGAAGCTACACCGAAACTCTTCTAAAAACTTCGCATTATTTGACGTGAGTCATTCGAAATTGACCCACGAGTTGTTGGCCCAATTCTAGTTCCAACGACCCTTTCTAGGACTCAGATCGCTTGTGTCAAAGCATTATCTTCTTCCATGTGATCGCGTGATCCCGCCTCACTCTCAAATGATGCAGTGCATCCATTTCCAAAGATATGATTTGGTATTTGGTTCTAAAGACCTCGTCCTCCGCCACGGCCACTCTCACGCTGGCCCACGACCACATCCTCTAGTGCTCATGATGACTAATTGATTTAATCGATTACAAGTTTTATGAATCGTAAAAATTTGTTTCAATGTTTATTAACGATGTTTTATGAGAATTGAGAGATAAAGTTATTTTTCGCAACACATCCTATAGTCTCAATCTCACGAACTTTAACATCTAAAACTAGAAGTTCTAGAGTGTTCCTATGGTCATATCATCATCATCATCATAATCATTTAACAATGAATACTTACTTGACTTGGTGCGGATGCTTGTGGTGCCATAACGATCTTTAAAACATAATTGAATGATTTCACATGTAATTTATTTGTGAACCCAACCACGTAGAGTTTTTGAAAGCGGCTCGATACCATTAAATGTAACACCCCAAACCCGGTCTATGTGTTAAGACTAGATTTGGTTTGTTACATAAATCGAACTATCTTAATAATTACGGTGAATCGTAATTTTCAAAAAAATCATTTTTAATTACAAGGTTTAATAAAACCAAAAGAGTATTTTAAATTTGATGTATATGAGAAGACATTAATTGAAAATATCATTGATATTGTATTGTTAAAATCCTTAGAGTAAATTTTTATAAGAGTTCAAAATATTTAAGAAAATGATAAAGGAATTTCATATATTGAAAACCCAAATTATTTTAAGAAAACATTATGTATTAATCATAAGCCCATATTAAAATATCCAAAATATAGTTTTAAACCAACCACACAAAAATCCATGAAATATTAATAGAGGCCTTATTACATCAAACCCAAAAATAGTAAATTATAGAAAATACTTAATAAAAGTTTGAAATTTATTTAACCCATGTTTCGTGAGATGGCCTCCACAAAGTCATCCTCGCCCAAGTCCACGTCAATTTCCATTACGAGATGAAAAATTTGAGGAGTGTGTTACTCAAAACTCGGTGTATAACTCACTTACTTTATCCATGGGCCAAATCATCAAGTCATAGTTTTGGGCTTGAGCCCATTAGCGTGATTAACAATATAAATAATAATATGTATGCAAAAATGAAATTCCCAACCCCAAACCTAATTTCCATCTGCTACACACCCCCGTACCAACCATCACACCTATGGGGATCAAGTCAACCCACCCCGCCATCACACCAATCGTAGGCATTAAGCCATTTTATATTTGTGGCAGAGCCACTGAACTAGATTGTGACAAAGTCACCGAACTAGAGGCATTGAGCCATTAATATTTGTGGCAGAGCCACCGAACTAGAGGCAAATAGCCATTTAATTATTTTGTGGCAGAGCCACCGAACTAGATTTTGGCAACAGGCCTTTCTTCTCTTCATCATTAATCCCAACCCATGCAACATGTATGCAAAAATTTGTCTATGTTCATATGATGATTTTATCAAAAGACTTAAATAACATAAGAGTCAATATTTCTAGTTTTTGTTAAGGCCCAAAATTTCAAAATAGCATTTAGCCCATTTAACAATCTAGCATCTTAAACCCAATTTATGATCTAGCTAAGAGTTTGGCCCATTTAACAATTTATCAGGCTTTTCGGCCCATTTAACAATTTATCAGGCTTTTCGGCTCATTTTTACGAGATATAAAATTTACATATTAACAACTAACTTCTCGAGGGTGTTTTCATAATTTTCATAATTTTAATCGTTTTCATGTATTTTCACTGAGATACCAATTAATACGTATTATACCGATTTAATCGTCTTTACGATTTTACTCAATACCACGAATGACATCCAACCCGAGAAAAGTGTGAAGTTACACACCTTGATATCGTGAGTACTAAACCTTCCCGCTTTTCAACACCTAAACATAATACGATCTATTAGAACACTATCATTTATCAAAAATATACTATTGTATTCGATCCAAATCCTTACCCCTTTGATTTTGAATCACTTCTATTTTTGGTTTCTCCTCATTTATCGATTCGTTGCTCACTGAGAATCCACTAATGTACAAAGGCTCGGGAGTACGAACTACTTCAAATAATTGATTTCCCTCGGTTGATGGTCCGTAACCCGGTGGAAAATCCCAGATTCCCGAGATAGCCCTTCGTTTATAAATAGGGGGATTTGTGGAACCGCCCCTCTTTCAAGGCTATGGACCGCCTTTTCCCTTCTATCTTGAATGTCTCTAAAGACATAAGATTATTAGTTCGACTTATTAATATCGAAAAATGATGAACGTTTATAAGATTTGGGATTTTACTTACCACGATTTGTCTTCGTTCCACGAGAATCAATCGAAAGATTTTGATCCTACAAACAAATCGATTAATAACTAACTATACTAACTGAATAAGAATCCTTAAAATAAAAATCTCCTTACCTTGATTCTTGAAATCAATTGTGGTAAGAGAAAATGAAGAGATTTTGTCACAAGAGTATATTACATTCGGCCATGGGTGATATAAAATTGAGGAAAATTATAATGAAGAAGAAAAATGGAGAAAAGGAAGATAGGATGGTATGGTTCGGTTTCAAGAGAGAAAGAGAGAAAGAAAGAAAAAGAAAGGAGAAAGAAAAGAGAAGAAAAAGATACTTAGTTTGGAAGAAAATGCATTCGGCATAGGAGGAGAAAATGAGAAGATGAAAGGAAGAAAAATATTTTCTTGTCTATGTACTTTCGGTCACAAAGAGAAAAAGGATTTGGGAGAGAAAAAGTTTCAAATCGAAATGGTCACAAGAGAATGGCTCAAAGAAGAAAAAAAAATGAATTGTGTACTCAAATATGCTAGAAATTTTTGGCTAGAGAGAATATGGGTGGAGAAAAAATGCTTTGTTAAGAAAATGACCAAAATGAAAGAGTTTCTTCTAACATTCAAGCTACTATACTCTCAACCAAAATCGGTCACCCCCCTTTTACCTCATTGCCGTCCAAATACTTGGCTATCAAAGGCCAACCTATTGCCACCCTTTCTTTCCATAGCACACTCCCCCTTTCAAGCCATTTGTTCCCTTACTTTCCTTATCCTAATGATTTCTTTCCTCAACTTAGATATTTCCTTAATCCTTTAGCCATCATTCCAAAAATAAAGAAGTCAAACTTTCCATGTTTGCTTCTTGGCCAACACTTGATAGATGGAAGCAAAAAATAAAATTTTTCAAGTTGCAAGCTAGAAGATTCGAACCTCCTGCCTCATGTCTAAGTCATGGCGCCATCACCACTATGCTATTAACTCATTTATGCCATCTTTTAGTACTTTAATTAATTGAAGTCTTAAGGTCATTTAAAATTCTTTACTCTAAAGTACACTTAAATAATAATATTTATTCTAACTCCAAGTAACCCGAACTATCATTTAGCAACATAATGATACTCAATTATTTAGGATGTTACACATAACCCCTAGTCCAATAATGAACTTCTTGATCCAAACCACTTCTTTTGCTACCTCACTGGCTACAATATACTCGGCCTCTATTGTAGAATCGGCTACTGTACTTTACTTTGTACTCTTCCAACTCACAGCACCACCATTAAGGCAAAACAAAAATCCTGATTGTGATCGAGAATCGTCCTTGTCAGTTTGGAAGCTGGCATCAGTGTAACCTTTTACGCTTAACTATTCTTCACCTCTATATATTAGGAAAGTATCCTTAGTTCTTCTTAAGTACTTAAGGATATTCTTGATCGTGGTCCGATGACCTTCACGGGATCTACTTGGTACCGCCGTCATACTTAAGGCATACGAGACATCTAGACGGGTACATAACATGGCATACATGATAGATCCAATAGCGGAAGCATATGGAATTTTACTCATGCATTCTATCTCTTGTGGAGTTGAAGGAGACATTTCCTTTTAGAGTGAAATACCATGTCTCATAGGTAGGAATCCTCTTTAGATTCTTCCATCTCGAACCTTTTCAAGATTTTATCTATGTATGTACTTTGGCTTAGACTCAAGAGTCGCCTTGATCTATCTCTATAGATCTTGACTCCTAAGATGTAAGTAGCTTCACCAAGTCCTTCATAGAAAAACAACTTCCTAACCAAGTCTTAATAGATTGCAAGGTAGGTATGTCATTTCCCATGATAAGTATGTCATCCATATACAGTACCAAGAATGTGATAGTGCTCCCACTAACTTTCTTGTAAACACATGGTCCATCTTCATTTTTGATAAAACCAAACTCTTTGATTGCATCGTTAAAATGAAGATTCTAATTTCGAGAAGCTTGCTTTAATCCATAAATGGATCTTTATAGCTTACAAATCTTTCTAGCATCCATTGGATTGACAAAACCTTCAGGTTGTGTCATGTACACATCCTCTTCAAGTTTCCCGTTAAGGAAAGCTGTTTTGATGTCCATCTGCCAGATTTCATAATCATGAAATATAGCTATGGCGGGCAAGATCCTGACGAATTTAAACATAGCTACAGGAGAAAAGGTTTCATCATAGTCAACACCATGAATTTGGCGAAAACCTTTAGTGCCTAATCGCCCCTTGTATGTTTGTACATTACCATCCATGTCGATTTTCTTTTTGAAAACCCACTTGCACCCTACAGTTTTAACTCCTTCGGGTGGGTCAATCAAAGTCCATTCTTGATTTTCATACATGGAATCCATCTCATATCACATGGCCTCAAGCCATTTCTTAGAGTCTGGGCTCGTCACCGCTTCTTGATAAGTCCTAGGCTCCTCTTGATCTATAAGAAGAACATCACCATGCGTTGTAATGAGAAATCCATATCTCACAGGTGCATGGCATTCTCTTAAAGATCTTTGCGGTGGTTGTGTTTCTACGACAATTACTTGTTCCTCAATTTCTTGTGGAATTTGCTGTTGTTCTATCTCTGGTTCAGTGGTATCTTGTGATTCTTGAATTTCTTCAAGTTCAATCTTTCTCCCAGTTCCTTTTCTAGAAATAAATTCTCTCTCTAGGAAGACACTAGTCCAAGCAACAAATATTTTGTTCTCAGTGGGATTAAAGAAATAATAACCTTTGGTTTCTTTCGGATACCCCACAAAAATACACCTTTCAGATTTGGGTTCAAGCTTAGTAGACGTTTAACGTTTAACATAAGCTTCACAACCCCAAATTTTCATAAAAGACATACTGGGACGTTTCCCAGTCCACATCTCATATGGCGTCTTTTAAATCGATTTAGATGGAACACGATTTAGTGTGAAAGTAGCTGTCTAAAGTGCATGTCCCTAAAAGGAAGTCGGTAGATCAGCATGACTCATCATGGATCGAACCATGTCTAATAGAGTTCGATTTCTTCTATCAGAAACTCTATTCCATTGAGGAGTAGCAGGAGGAGTAAGTTGTGAGACAATCCCACATTCCTTCAGTAGATCATCAAACTCTAGGCTCAAATACCCTCCACCTCGACCAGATCGAAGTGACTTGATAGTTTTTCCTAGTTGATTTTGTACTTCATTTTTGAATTTCTTGAACTTTTCAAAGGACTCAGACTTATAGCGCATGAGATAAACATACCCATATCTACTGAAATCATCAGTGAAAGTAATGAAGTATTGAAATCCACCTCTGGCCTTTGTATTTATTGGTCCACATACATCAGGATGTATTAGGCCCAATAAATAACTAGCTCGTTCACTTTTACCAGTAAAAGGAGATTTAGTCATTTTTCCCAATAAGCAAGATTCACATACTTCAAATTGTTCAAAAACAAATGAATCTAAGAAACCATCTTTATGGAGTATGGATATGCATCTCTCATTTATGTGGCCCAAACGACAATGCCAAAGATAAGTTTGATTTGAGTCATTTATTTTATATCTTTTAGTATTTATGTTGTAAATAGGATTCATTTGATCTAAAATATAGAGGCCATTAATCAATTGTGCCGAACCATAGAAAATATTATTGAGATAAAAGGAACAACAATTATTCTTAATAATTATCACAAAACCAATTTTGTCTAAACAAGAAATTGAAATAATGTTTTTTGTCAAACTGGGCACAAAACAACAATCCTCTAAAAATAAATCAACTCCACTAGGCAAAGATAAAGTAGATGTTCCCACAGCTAATGCAACAACCTTTGCTCCATTTCCAACTCGCAGGTCCACATCTCCTCTAGCCAACGTCCTACTCCTTTGTAGTCCCTATACAGAAGTACAAATATGAGAACCACAACTAGTATCTAATACCTAAGAAGTAGTAGTTGATAAATTAATATCAATAACATAAATACCTGAAGCAGACGTTTCGCTTGTTTTGGCCTTCTTGACTTCCTCAAGATAGATAGGGCAGTTCCGCTTCCAATGTCTAGTCACACCATAATGAAAGCAGTTTCCTTCCTTAGACACTCCACCTTTAGGTGTCATTGTAGTCTTTCCTTTGCCAGGCTTGGGCTTACCTTTGCCCTTGGGCTTTGTCTGAACTTTGGCCTTTCCTTGCCCTTGTTGTTACGGATCATCGGTATGGGCTTGGGTCCAACCTTTTCATGTTACCTTCAGATTCAGTAACATCTTGAGCAAGCGTGGCGTAGTCTTGTCAATTTCATTCATATTGAAATTAAGAACAAATTGGCTGTAGCTATCCGGCAAGAACGATTGCAGAATAACATCAGTGGCCAACTCTTGGCCCAATGGAAAACCAAGCTTAGACAGACTTTCAATATAGCCAATCATTTAAGTACATGAGGTCCTACTGGGCTTCCTTCAGCCAACTTACATTGGAATAGGGCTTTAGAGATATCGAACCTCTCTTGCCATGCTTGCCCCTAATAAAGTTCTTTTAGGTGCTCGATCATATCATAAGCAACCATGTCCTCATGTTGCTTCTGAAGCTTAGGATTCATAGTGGCAAGCATAATACATCCAACATCTACCATGTCATCGAGATACTTCTTGTAAACATCTCTATCAGTTCTCGAGGCATTAACAGGTGGTTCATTAGGAAGTGGTTGTTCAATGACATACAATTTTTGTTCTTGTTTGAGGACAATCCTCAAGTTACAGAACCAGTCAAGAAAATTCAAACCATTCAATTTGTCCTTCTCAAGGACCGATCACAATGAAAGTGTGCAAGTATTTGCAGCCATAATATATCTACAACAATTAAATATGCGTGTGAGTAAATTTACCAAGTTTATATCAATCATTAAAAAGATTTTATTAAATGATGATCCCATTATTTTATTTCAAAATTAATAAACCTCATTTATTAATTTCGAAAGAACTTTCTCCAAATTATTTCTAGTGGGTTAAGGATCCATATTTCACCTCCTCTTAAGTCAGCTTTGGCTTTACTCTCAAGACTATGGTTATTTAGGTAAGCAACCTTTGCTAATTACATCATATGTAACTCCTAATATTTGGTGAACAACTCTTGTTCTAATCATCTTATGATTTATCCAATTTAATTGCCTCTAGGTTTCTAATCCTATTAGAGTAACCTAGTTAAGTCATTAACCATTTTTAACCAAATGAATATCACTTGTTTATTCTTCACGTTTAACCAAGATAAATACTAGTACTTCACTTTGGCATAACCTACATAGTATTGATCGAGGCCTTAAATGAGGACAAAATTGGAAGGCCATGTTGACTTAATATTTTAATAGAGGGATTTTATTAAGAATGTTCCATCTCACCAATTATGGTCTACTTTAGTCCATTTAGTATTTTAATTGATCTCATCAATTAATGGGTTTATTATTAAATTTTAATATATAAAATTGGCATGCTTTAGACATCCATAGCATCTCATACATGAATAAATAAAGCAATAAATAAATGCAATAGTTATAGCCTATAAACTAAGGTGATTCAACCCAAGCCAATGGGAGAACCAAAAGGAAACCTAAAGGTGTAAGCAGTTTCACAAACTATCAATCCACAATAGTTGTCCCAACTTCCTTCTCGTCTAGCCCACAGCAACTCTTGCAAATTACAATATGAGAAACTTGCTTTACATACGAGGGAGTAAGATGAGAAGAGAAATACAAGAGAATAGTAGTAAGGCACGACACGCAGGTCGTATTTATATATATATAATTACAACCTTTTATCAAATGGGTCATCGGGCTATAACGATGCATTTCAAACACCGTGCATGTCAAAAATAGCATACATAATTCATTGATTTTGCTAAGGTGAATTATAAAATATCCTTTCAACCTTTTGTGGCCCATCAAGTTTATAAATTTCTTTTATTAACAAAACATACTGTAATAGGAACAGCATACCTCAGTCAAATGAAACCTCACGATTTGATAACTTTTATCAACAGAATCGTGTTTTTAGGATTTTAATCCTTGAGGTTTCATATCTAAACAACCCTTATTCCACTAGCCCGTTAACGCTTACTGGAAATTGTAAATACCACCGTCGTAATATTACAGATTTGTTAATAGTTAACAGTAATAACATAAAATCGAATAGGCCACAACACCATGATTAACATTTAATCAATTATCGAAAGGAATAGTTATTAGGTTATGCTTAAACAATTTAAACAATCGAAAACATAGTAAAAATAAAGCATGCATCTCATACAATTGCATCACCCAAGTATTTATACCCGAGTCCGTATCACACAAGTGGCTTTGATACCACTGTTGGAATGCCGGCACCTCCATGGCGCAGTGAAATAAAATTAATCCCTGTGATCCAAACCATGAATCCATGTGTGAGGAATGAATCAGGGTGAAATAAAGGTTTTGAAGTTACCAAAATTTCAATCTGAGTAGACAGCGACCCCTCAGCAACAAGAGTTCTGATCTACTGTCGAACCAAGCTGCAACCTTTAAGATGTCGGCCTTTACGTAATCCACCCGATTGACTATGAACGGCAGAAATCTCCAAAAACTATTTTCAGAGGTTTTATTTACTTGACGGCTGCTAGACTTTTCCAAGCAAATTCTTAGGGTTTTTCTTCACTTATTACCTTTTATAATCGGTATTTCTTTTATGAATTATAAAATTAAATAAATATAATAATGTTTTAACTGAAAATTATAATTACATTAATTATATCCAAAAAGTTATAATTACATTAATTATAACATGGATTTTGGTAAACTATATTTATTTAAATTTATATACTAACCAAATTCATATATTAATTCTCATTATGTGCACAACATCCTTGTACATATAATATATTCAATATTTGATTTCCCAATTAAATTAATTCTTTAATTAATTTAATTCATGTGACAATCAAATACAATACTAACTATGTTTCATTCTGTTCATTTCAACCATAGGGTGTGACCCTGTAGGTTCTTGTAACGTTAGCAGTAATACTAGAATGATTCTAATGTCACAAACAATGAGTGGCATCTAGCAATGCATCATTGCTACCTAAGTTACAAGAAGTCATGATTCGACATAACTTTTTGTGATTAACCTTTCATACATTAGCCCTTAAGTCATTTATCTCTGGTATGGATACAAGTCATGGAATAGTCACACTTGTATAGTCCATTCCATGTTTCTTGATATCTTGAGTAGACTATGATATACAAATTAGTATGACATCTCATGTCAACTTATTTGAGCATGGCCATGCATTTCTAGTCTCACTCAATCAAGTGGCCTAAGATATTACTCCCATTATGTGGGAGGGACTTATCCTATATTAATCAACAATATCCCTCTACATAGATTGTGGTATATCCAACATCAGCATTTATAGAACAACCAGCCATGATTGTACGCTTGATCGTATCAAAATATACGACTCACGATGTTGGAATAATGATTATTTCAAGTCTAAGGATCATATACATATGATCACTATGAGTAATGTTGTGACAATTACATAATAATCCAAGAAACATACTCATAGTGAGTCACCCAATATGTTGTTCTCTAACACACATATTCATGCATTGATTTTGACACTTCATATCAATGACAACTCTTTATCATCAATCAACTACATGTTAGTCTTAATGCATTATTATTATCCTAGTCAACAATAATACTTGACTAAGGATATTTTAAGAATAATCATATTATTCTCAGGACATTATTATAAAATAGTTTATTTGTACACATAGAAGGAAAAACTGAAATAATAATGACAACGCTTTATATTAATAAAATGGTAAATCAAGTATGTTATTACAGCCATCTCATGATTGATCTTTGGGCATACTCTTACACGGCCTACCCCCACGACCGTGTGTCCCCTGTATGTTAGAAAAGTTTAAATTTTTTATGAAATTTCTTATGTGTTTCGGTTTAGTCCCGACTCGATTTATAAGCATGATTAAGGTCTCGATGACCTACTGAAGGGATATTATGATTGATATTGATGAATGGTTATATGATTAATTCTAAAAATGTTTTCGATCTGTCTGGTAATGCCTTTAACCCTAATTTGGTGATTAGACACAGGATAAGGGTGTTACATTTGATTGGTATCAGAGCTACGATTTAGTCGATTCTCAGACTAATGTAGCGTGTCAGAGTCTAGCTATACATGCCATATATTTGAACTGTGATAGTATAATGAATCCTGACGTGTGAAATGTGATTTCTGTATAGCAATGGATCCCGTAAGAGCTATGGTGACAACATAAAAAGTAATGTGCCTGCTTCCTCTCAAGGGATAGAGCCTTCTAATCGAGGCTGAATACAAGCGGTCAGAAGGGAGAAGCTAAACAAGCTTTCTTCCAAATGATGAGTGAGTGGTTCACTTAGTTTGTAAAGAATAACTCGACTGTTTCACAACCTCCGCCCCCAGTTAATCCTCCTCAGACATCTGATATACCTCCAACTGCAACTCTGAATCTGTTGAGTAAGACTCTGGTTGACAAGATCTGTAAGTATAGGGCTGAAGAGTTCCAAGCTACTAATGCCGATGATGCTGAAAAAGCTGAGTTCTGGTTAGAAAACCCGACCCAGGTATTTGATGAAATGTCTTTGACTCTAGAAGAAAGTATTAAGTGTGTAGTATCTTTGCTCCGAGATGCAGCCTATCAATGGTGGAAAACTTTAATTTTCGTTGTTCCAAGAGAATGAGTCACATGGGATTTCTTTCAGACTGAGTTTAAGAAGAAATATATCAGTGAGAGATTTATTTATCAGAAATGAAAGGAATTTCTAGAGCTTAAATAGGGCCGAATGACTGTCACTGAATATGAACAAGAGTTTGTGCGATTAAGTCAATATGCCCGAGAGTGTATATCTTCTAAAGCTATAATGTGAAAAAGATTCGAAGATGGCCTTAATGAAGATATCCGTTTGCTAGTCGGGATATTAGAAATAAAAGAGTTCGTTACACTCGTTGATCGAGCATGCAAAGCTGAAGCACTTGGGAAAGATAAAAGAAAAGTTAAAACTGAAGCCCGAGATATGAGAAAGAGATTTTAGAATAAATCATTTCAGTCTACTTCAAAGAGATATAGAGATGATCAAAGTCGTTCCCGAGAAAATGTGGGACATTCAAACAGAAATAGAGCTAGATCGCAAATGAGTTCCAAAAACCTAGCAACTTCAGTGACTAGTGTTGGTAATGTTCGATCTGAGAGACCTGAACGTAAACATTATGGAAAAAGACATCCGGGAAATTGTAGATTAAATGAAAGAACTTGCTTCATGTAGATCTCTTGAACATTTTATTCGAGATTGTCCTGAGACCATTAAGCCAAAAACTATTCAGGATCCAAGATCTGATAGTGCATCTGTGAGAGGTAGATCTTCAAAGAATGTAAGAAATGCCGGAGATAGTCAGAGAACTATAAGAGACAATGTTGTCAGATCTAAAGCTAGAGCGCTTGCTAGAGCGTATGCTATCCGAGCTCGTGAGAAAGCTTCATCACCTGATGTGATAATTGGTACTTTTACTCTTTACGATACTACTGTGATTGCTTTGATAGACCCTGGTTGTACGTATTCATATATATGTATGAATTTAGTAATCAGCAAGACTTTGCCTGTAGAGTCTATTGAGTTTACTATAAAAGTATTGAACCCCTTAGGTAAAAGTGTCCTTGTTGACAAAGTATGCAAGAACTGTCTGTTAATGTTTCGAGATATCTGGTTTCCTGCTGATCTGATGCTTTTGCCATTTGATGAATTTGATATTATTTTGAGAATGGATTGGTTGTTTATGCATGATGCCATTGTGAACTGTAAAATAAAATCTATTGATTTAAGAAGTCCGAATGATGAGATTGTATGGATTGAGTTTGATGATTTGAATGGATTGCCTACTGTGATATCCGTTTTGAAAGCTCAGAGTTATGTGAAAAAGGGGTATGAATCATATTTTGCTTATGTGATTGATTTAAAAGTATCCGAGAAGAAAGTTGAATCAGTACCCATTGTTTGTGATTTTCCTGATGTGTTCTCTAAAGAGTTATCGGGTTTACCTCTGATTCGTGAAGTTGAATTTGGTATTGAATTGTTGCCTCGTACGACACCTATTTCGATAGCTCCGTATAAAATGGCACCAACGAGTTGAAAGAGTTAAAGTCACAACTACAAGAATTGATCGATAGAGAGTTTGCTAGACCGAGTTTTTTGCCTTGGGTGCACCTGTTCTGTTTGTGAAAAAGAAAGATGGCACGATGAGAATGTGTATCGATTACCATCATTTGAATAAGGTGACTATAAAGAACAAATATCCTTTGCCCAGAATTGGTGATTTGTTTGATCAATTAAAAGGAGCTACTGTGTCTTCCAAGATTGATTTGAGATCGGGATACTATCAATTGAGAGTTAAAGATTCAGACATTCCAAAATTGCTTTTCAAATGAGGTACGGGCATTATGAATTTTTAGTTATGCCATTCGGACTAACCAATGCTCCTGCTGTCTTTATGGACTTGATGAACAGAATTTTTAGACCGTATATAGATCAATTTGTTGTTGTATTCATTGACGACATTTTGATTTACTCACGCGATGAAAGTGAGCATGCTGAACATTTGAAAATTGTGTTGCAAACTTTGAGAGAGAAGCAACTATACGAAAAATTTAGCAAATGTGAATTCTGGTTGAATGAGGTCATTTTTCTGGGGCATATTGTGTTAGCTTCTGGGATTCGTGTTAATCCGAGCAAGATTTTCGCTATTCTAAATTGGAAACCTCCGAAGAACATGTCTGAAGTCTGTAGTTTTCTAGGGTTAGGTGGTTATTACCGCA
This sequence comes from Gossypium rotundifolium, assembly GCA_025506655.1. Classification (NCBI taxonomy): domain Eukaryota; kingdom Viridiplantae; phylum Streptophyta; class Magnoliopsida; order Malvales; family Malvaceae; genus Gossypium; species Gossypium rotundifolium. The sequence continues at coordinate 176,040,021 of CP106724.1, forward strand.
GATTTGTAAAAGGCTTTTCAACAATAGCTACTCCGTTGAAAAGATTACTTCAGAAAGATATCAAATTTGAATGGTCGAATAAATGTCAGAGAAGTTTTGACCAATTGAAAACTCTGTTAACAGAAGCTCCATTGTTAGTACAGCCAGAACCGGGTAAAGAATTTTTTATTTACAGTGATGCTTCGTTAAACGGTCTGGGATGTGTTTTGATGCAAGAGGGCAAAGTGGTAGCTAATGCTTCGAGACAATTAAAGCCTCATGAAAAGAATTATCCGACACACGATCTTGACATCGGTGCGATTGTGTTTGCACTTAAAATTTGGCGACATTATTTGTACGGTGAGAAATGTCATGTATTTTCAGATCATAAAAGTCTAAAATATCTAATGACCTAGAAAGATTTGAATCTGCGTCAAAGAAGATGGTTAGAACTATTAAAAGATTACGAGCTTGTGATAGATTATCACCTGGGTAAAGCAAATGTGGTTGCTGATGCGTTGAGTAGAAAGTCATTATTTGCACTACATGCTTTGAATGCTCAATTAGATTTGTTTGATGATAGTTCTGTGATAGTTGAATTGAGAGCAAAACTGTTATTTGTACAGCAAATATATGATGCTTAGAAGGTTGATAATGAATTGTTGTTGAAACAAGCACAGAGTGAATAGAATTCTGAATCTAAATTTTGAGTTGTAGATGATTGTTTGAGATTTCGAGATCGAATCTGTGTTCCAAGAAATCTGGAGCTGATTCAATTGATTTTGGGTGAAGCACATAATAGTCACCTATCTATCCATCCGGGAAGTACAAAGATGTATCATGATTTGAAATGGCACTACTGGTGGTCTGGTATGAAACGGGACATTTTTTACTTTGTTTCAAAATGTTTAGTTTGTCAGCAAGTGAAAGTAGAACATCAAGTTCCGTCTGGGTTGTTACGATCGATTCTGATTCCTGAATGGAAATGGGATAGAGTAACTATGGACTTTGCTTCTGGGTTGCCTTTGACTCGAGAAAGAAGGATGCGATATGGGTCGTAGTTGACCGATTAACTAAATCAACCCATTTTATTTTGATAAGATCTGACTACTCGACTTGAAAGATTAGCTGAGCTTTATATTTTCGAGATTGTGAGATTGCATGGGGTGCCACTATCTATTGTTTCAGATAGAGATCCGAGATTCATATCGAGGTTCTGAAAGAAATTGCAAGAAGCTTTGGGCATGAAATTGCATTTCAGTACAGCTTTTCATCTACAAACGGATGGTCAAGCTGAGCGAATTATTTAGATTCTTGAAGATATGTTAAGATGCTGTGTACTTGAGTTTTATGGTTCATGGGAACAATACCTGCCATTGATCAAATTTGCGTATAACAATAGTTTTTAGTCGAGCATCAAAATGGCACCATATAAAGCTTTGTACGAACGTAAATGTCGTACACCTCTGTATTGGACTGAACTCAGTGAGAATAAGTTACACAGGGTCGATTTGATAAAAGATACCAACAGAAAGTGAAACTAATCCGAGATTGTTTGAAAGCAGCATCTGATCGTCAGAAGTCCTATGCGGACTTAAAACGAAAGGATATAGAATTTGAAATCGGTGACAAAGTATTTCTGAAAGTGTCTCCGTGGAAGAAAGTGCTCCGATTCGGATGTAAATGCAAGTTAAGTCCTAGATTCATCGGACCGTATGAAGTCATTGAAAGGGTTGGGCATGTTGCATACAGATTGAAGTTACCCTCTGAGCTAGAAAAGATTCACAATGTGTTTCATGTCTCAATGCTTTGTAGATATCGATCTGATCCATCACATGTGATTGCCCAATCTAAAATTGAAATCCGATCTGATATGACATACGAAGAGGACCGATCCGTATCTTAGCTCGTGAAGTGCAAGAGTTAAGAAACAAGAAAATTCCATTAGTGCAAGTATTGTGGAATCGACACGGATTAGAAGAGGCTACGTGGGATCCTGAAGATTCAATGAGACAGCAACATAAGAATCTGTTTAATGGTAATCCCTAAGGGGGAGAATTGTAACAGTCCAATTTATACCCTAGTCGAAACAGTGGTTTTGGGACCACAAATTCGAGTCCGTATAATATTTTTAATATTATTTTCTGTATCGTTGATATGTGAATTAGCATGTGGTAAATTTTCGTAAGCGAATTTGCCTGTTTGCGTGTTTAATTTGAGCAAAGGATTAAATTGCATTGAATGTGGAAGTTGCTTGCTAATTGCTAAAGTACCAATGTGTTGTGGCTTTGTTGAGGTGGAGTCCTTATGTTGTTATTATGCCAACTTATAGTTAATGGATGAATGAAAGACAATCATGCCCTTGCTACATGTTAGTTTTAATTGTTTAATGAAAGGTTAAATTTGTAAATGGATTATTATATATGATATATTGGATAAAACATAACAAAATGGCCATTTTATTCATCCCACTTTGGCCGAATGTAGCAAAGAAAAAGGAAGAACTTGAGCTTTAAGGGTTTCGACTATTTCAAGCTATAATTTAGGTAAGTTTTGACTTTGATTTTCGATAATTTCTACGTTTTTGCAATCATTGCTTTGAGAGCTACTAAACTCATGTCTCAATTTGATGAATTGATGATGTTTGTGTAAAATTTCATTGATGCTATGTTGAGTTTTGTGATGTTTTATGATGTTAAATGGAAGATTTAAGCTTGATGAACATGTTTTGTGCATGATGTTTTGTTGAATTTAGCTAAATAGGACTAAATTGTGAAAATGGTAAATTGAAAGACTAAATAGCAAATTTGATGAAATATTTGGTCTTATATAGTCCCTAAAGAGGTTCGGCCAAGCATGTGTGTGTGTGTGGATTTTTTGAAATTGATGTTTTGTGAAAAATAGACTAAATTGTTAAAGTGTGCAAATATGAGGGTTAATTTGTAAATAGCCCTAAATATGTGTCTTTGGATTTAATTGAATGAAATAGTGAATAAAAGGGTAATTATAAATATATTTAGATCAAGAACCGAGGAAAACGGACTTAGATCGCGGAAAAGCAAAAATAACCGAGTAGCCATTTCCATTCGATAAACCAAATCCGAGGTAAGTCACTATGCAAATAAACTTATCTGTATTGAATTGAATATATGTATTCTTATGTCTATCGATGAAAATGAATGAGTATGAGATGCTAAGTGCGTGAATTCCAAAATAAGTTTGATATAGTGATAAAGCCAAAAAGTCCAATATAAACCTAGGAATAGATAGGATTAGCTATGTCATAACATAGGTATATGTTTTGTTTTATCATGTAAGACCACGTCTAGGACGTTAGCGTTGATTTGAAATTTCATCTAAGACCTCGTCTGGGATGTAGGCATCGACATGAATTCTATGTAAAAGACCTCGTCTGGGACGTAGGCATCGATATGAACTTTATGAGTAAGACCATGTCTGGGACATCCGCATCATATTGACTCGTGTAAGACCACGTCTGGGATGTTGGCATCGTTATGATCTGTACGTGTAAGACCCTGTTTGGGATAGTGGCATCGATATACGAGTGCATGTAAGACCTCGTCTAGGACGTTGGCATTGTACTACTATTCCGAGCTTTCTGAGTATCCTACTAGGTTCCTAAGGGTTCAACGGACAAGTTTGCAATACGAATGGCATATCCGAGTTATGATCAATTAAGTGAATGAATACCCCATTCAGGTACGTTGAATGTGCAGTAAGTATGCATGAATAGTAAGTATGCATGAATGGTAAGTATACATATGACTTTGATTTGAAGAAAGGTATGTTTGAATAGGATAATGTGAATGAGATGCAAGGAGGATTGTGAATAAGCCATGTGCTTTAAATGAGTTTTGAATGGATAAAAGTGACCAATGTAGTCATAAGTATGAATCAAGCATGTACATGATAAATTGTTAAGTGAATGAGATATGCAAAAGTTTCAAATTGCATTTATGCTTTTTATGCCAAGTTTATTTGTATATGACTTACTAAGCTTTTGGAAAGCTTACTCTGTATGTGTGTTTTCTCTATTTTATAGGTCGTCGAAGCTACTGAAGGCTCGAGATTGTCAAGGATCATCATCACACTACAAAAACTTATTTTGGTACCCTTTTGTAAATGTATATAGCTAAATATGGCATGCATAGGCTAGATAGGTGTATATGTTTATTAAGTGAGCATGGCCATGTGAATTGACAAGCTTTTGAGTTGATAATTGTTTGAATGAATGAGTTATGAAGAATATATATTTAGTATGTCTTGATGCATATGGAATGGTTAAGTTTTGGTTAAGAAAATGGATGTTACATGATTGAAATGATGTAGGATTTAGTTTGAAATTTGGTATGAATGAAATTGGTATTGAATGTATGGGTGAAGTGAACCATTTGATGTGTTTTGGATGCCATATATGCATACTATGTTTTGGTATGTATTGCTTGTAGGTGAGACCCAAAATGGGTGCCTATTGGCCTTGTAAAATGGCTTATAATGTCACACGATTGAGGCACATGAGGCGTGCCTAAGACTGTGGGTAAATTGGCAAAATGTGGCTTAAATTGCACACGGCCTCAACACGAGTGTGCTTAGTGGCCGTGTGAGAAATGACAGTATGTGATCTAGTAGTATAGGGCTTTAGCACACGGGCGTGCTTGGTGACCGTGTTGAATTTGGCAGTATACCACCATAGGGAGGACACACGAGAGTGTCCAGTAGCCGTGGGTGAGGTACGGCCTACCGCCATAGTCGTGTGTCCCCTGTATGATAGAAAAGGTCAAAATTTTTATGAAATTTCTTATGTGTATCGATTTAGTGCCGACTCGGTTTATAAGCATGATTAAGGTCTCGATGACCTACTTAAGGGACATTATGATTGATATTGATGAATGGTTGTACGATTAATTCTGAAAATATTTCGATTTGTCTGGTAATGCTTTAACCCTAATCGGTGATCGAACACGGGATAGGGGTGTTACACTTTAATTACTGTAGCCCAAATTATTTAAGAGCCATGCATTTAATAAATGAGTTTAGAGGTACTTAAATTTGGTAATTTGTACCTATTTAGTATTTAAATTTTTTAGACTTAATTGATACCTAAAATTTGGAAACTTTAATTCAACTTGATATTTTTTTAGGTACCTATTAACACTATTAAAAAACATTGATGTGATATTGATGATTAATAATATGGTGACACATAGCATCATCATATTTTGACAAGTGGTCAAAAATAAAAATAAAAACTTAAAAATTTATGAAAATATATATTTTTTATACATAGGGATGAATTTAGACAAACAATTGTCCATGTCCATCCGAATCTAGACAACTAATTTATTTAAATTTATTTTAGACATACTTTTTTAGTATTTTTAAGTTTTGTATAACATATCAGATTTTTATATTATTATTATTATGAAATTTAAAATATATATAATCTAAAAACAATTAAAAATTTATAATAAAATAGAAATATAATTATTTTTAATAAAAAAGCTAATAATTTATTTTTCATTTTGTTGGGAAAAAATATCACGGCTAGAATATTATAATTCTTCTTCCATTTTATAAAAAGGGTTAATATGCCCTGCAACATACCTATTTGGTATTATTTTTTAATTTAACCGGTACTTAAATTTGAAATAAATTAAGTTTATATTTTTATTGATACTTGACTAATAGTGTAAATTTTTCATCTCAATCAATAAAATAATGCCACATGTATTAAAACAACCAATTAAATTACTACACGTGTATTAAAAATATAATTAAATTTTTTCTTTTTAATTAAAAGTAAAAATTTTAATTATTTAATCCTTCTCTCCTTTCTCCACTCTCGATTCTTCTTTTCCAGTTTTCAGCCAAAAATAAATTTTCTTTCTAGTAGCCGAAAACCAATATCCCAAAGATCCCAAATCTTAGCCCCCAATTTCGTTTATTCTTACCTCTTTAGTTTTGTTTCTTCTCATACCAGAAAGAATCAACATTACATCTTGTTTTGAGGTTGAGAGGCGAAATAATTGAGCCTTCTCTAATGGCTTTGACTCTCAAGTCCTACCAATACAAAATAATAGTGTTGTGATCGTCTGAAAGTGAGAGCTATAGAAAGAAGACGTGTGGCCATACTTAGGGGTTTTCAACGGTTAATCTTTAGTATTAATCAAACTTTTTAATCCTTTAATTAATCGAATTAAATTTTTTTAAAAAAAATTTTACCGATTTGAAATATTTCAGTTAATTTAACTGGTAAATCAATTAACTAAAATTTATATTTTTTTGTTAAAATAAGTATAAAACATATCAAAAAATAAATTAATAATATTCATTTGACCGAATTATCCAAATTAACCGAATTAAAACGACATATAATTTGTATTATTAATTATTAAGTTTAGTTAATTCGGTTAATTACCTGATTTTCAATCGAATTAACTGATAAATGAGCTTCCAAAAAATTATTAATCGACTTTCGAACGAATTTGATCGATTCGGTTGGTTAATTTGATTTTAACCGAAATTTGAACAACACTAACCATAATAAGTAGTTCTGGTTAAAAAAAGGGGTCCTCATCTTCAAAATTTTGAAGTTCAAAAAAACTGCCTTCACTTTCAAAGATCTCAAATCTCAAACCTTAATTTTCAATTTCTCCAACATCAGTTGTAACACCCCAAACCCGGCCCAAACGCTACGACCAGATCTAGCATGCTACAGCTTGAATGTTAAAGTTCACATTCTCTGTTTACTTTGGAGAAAGCATGGATTTGAAAAAAATAACTTTTTGGTGGCACGTTGTGTTGAAAACTTTGCTTTGTTGGGTTTGAAAATCGCAGTTTATCTTATTCCGATATCCGTTAATTAAGTGATTTTTGATGGAAACTGTTGTTATGCGTTAAGCGTGTTTGAAACTCCCATTTTTATCACTTCTTATAATTAAGTCCTTGAAATATAAACTTATAATCCATAATCATTGACCACTAGAAACCGAAAATTTAAGCTAAGAGGCCTTATTACATGCTAACGAAAATAAACCCAAAATTTAAAACTAAAGAAAAACTAGAAATAAGTTCACTTAAAAAAAGACTTCATGGCCCCTCGAGTCCTAATCGACTCCCGTATCCACCTCGACTCCCGTATCCACGATCTACTGCTCATCTGAAAAGTTGAGAAAAATAAAGGGTGAGTCACCAAGACTCAGTGTGTAAATCCCTGAATCACATAAACGACTTGAGGCCCACAATCGCATACTAGGCCTCAGCCCACACATAATGATAGCAGAACAAGTACATGCGGTATGACCTAACCCAACCTAAAATTCCATCCTCTACATGCCAACCCTTACTAGCCATCACACCGCGGGGATTTCTACAATCAACCCACCAACCGCTACACGCCATCTTGACAGTCATGCTGTCAGTTATAATGCCGATCACTATGTGACCTTAAAATCAAATGTGGCAGAGCCACCGATCACCATGTGACCTTATAACATATCGTGGTTTAACCACCGATCACTAAGTGACCTATTAAGCATGCATACATACATGCAAAAGCATGAACAATATTGTAACATCCTAGATTGAGGACTCTGCATTTGTGATACGTTGTGTGTGTATGCCATGCTCTCTCTCTCTGTGTGTGTGTGTGTGTGTGTGTGTGTGTGTGTGTGTGTGTGTGTGTGTGTGTGTGTGTGTCTAGAGCTTTCGGGAAGGCTTGAGGTTAAGCTTGAGCCTTGGTAGAAATTTTGTTTTTAGACTCTGCAAGGGAGAACTAGGTGAAGTGGGCCTTAAGGGTACTTGAATGGGAAAGTTAACACAAAAATCTAGTTGGTAAAGTGGCAAGGAGGCGCCACTAAGGGCATAGGAAGGTGATGCCAAAAGGGATTTGAAAGGAGCAGATTCGAATCCCATGTTAAGCAAAAGGAGTGTTTTTTTTTTAATATATGTGCTTGAGGAGTGAGAGGTGGTTTTGGCTGGGACTCTAAAGGAGTGAGTGTGGATTGAGTCAAAAGATAGGAAGATGAGGATAAGAGAAAAATGAGGGATAGGATAGAGGGGGAAGAGGTGGCCGAATGTGGGACTGTGTGTAAGGGGGAAATCGGTTGAAGTGGCTAAAGGCATGCCGAAATTCTCATTTGGTTAAGGGTGTGCCAAAATTTTTTTTTTCCCCGAAGCATAGTTTTCTTTCTTCTTATTTTCTCCTCCTATTTTTTGCATTAGAGGATTTTCTCTTCTCTTCTTCTGCCAAAACCAAAACTCCTAAGTCACTGTTTGGAGTATCTTTGTTTTTCTTTCGCCTTTCTCATTCAGTTCTTTTCTACCTTATTCATTCTCGAATCTACCTAGTCTCTTTTCTGTTCATCTTTTTTTTCGGATCTTTCTTAAAAGCCAAAAACTCCTAGATCTCATTTGTGGCTTTGTTTTATTTTTTTCAACGTTTCAATCTTCTTCTTTAATTACTGAATCTTCTTGCAAGTGGTAGCGAAATCTTACAGAGAGGTAAGTGTCGACTTGTGCTATTATTTTTGTAATCTTTTTGGCTTTTGAGGCCAAAGTGAATGGCTAGTTGGTTGTTAGGGCCATCTTTAGTTTGATTTTTTCTCTGACCTCGTGTTCTTTTTGGGCGACATTCCGGGATTTGAAGGAGATCTAATCGCCTAGGTTTTTAAGTCAAAAATCGGTAGTATTCGAACCATATTATTTCTTTAGGGATTTCAAGGTAAGGATTTCAATTCTCCTTAAGTTGATCAATCGGTTTCTTTTCGTTATTCGTGCCTTAACCTAATGTTTTGTTAAGCAATCATCATAGTACCTTCTGACCAAGATCATTCATGGACTCGAATGTCAGCAAATCAAAGGAAGGGGTTGGATCTGTAGTCCTAGCCCCAAAGTTCAAGAAACGCGCGGTGTCTGCTGTTCGTGATTGGCCACCGGGTTGTGGGCCGGCTTCTGAGCAAAACAATTGGCAGTTAGCGGTAGTTTTGGCTAGCGATAGTGTCGACATAAAGAGTGTCGTCTTACGTGTTATCAGGTGTGTAAACTTTCAAACACACTATACTATAACTGTACTAACGTTTGTATGGGCTTAAAAGCTGAAAAAAGGGCTGTGTAGACAGTTGTGATGCCCTTAGGGGTAAGGCTAGGATTGCCAGGTACGTGATTGTATCGTTTCTTTGCATAGCCGAATGTATGTGTGGCAGACTGATGTGTTATAAATAACATGTTGCATTGTTAGGTTTTGTATGTAGATCATGGGTATGGGTTTGATATGAAGGGGAAGTGCTAAATTGGTCACGTAGTGATCGGTGGCTTTGCCATGATATATATACATATGTTCATACATTATTTTTGGTCACATTGTGATCGGTGGCGCTGCCACGATGTATATACATATTTATTTGGTCACATAGTGAGCGGTGGCTGTGCCACGAAATATTATTTGGTCACCTAGTGATCGTGTTTAATTGGCAGCATAACTGTCGTGATGGAGTGTAGCGGATGAAGGGTTGATTGTAGAAATCCCCACGGTGTGATTGGTTGGTACGGGTTGGTGTGTAGCAGATGAAAAACTAGGTTTGGGTTGGGCTTATTGCATTCATATGTGTATGATGATATGTGGGCTAAGGCCATTGTGGATTGGATGCAGTATCTATAATGTGGGAGATTTTTACACACTGAGTCTTAGTGACTCACCCCTTTCCTTAACTTTTCAGGTGAGCAATAGCTCGTGGATGCAGGAGCCGAGGCGGACTCGTGGAGGCCATAAATTTTGATTTCCTTTCTTTATAGTTCGGCAATACTATAAGTTTACGTTTTTTTTAAAATTTGGGATTTTCGTTATGTAATAAGGCCTTTCAAGGTTATACTTCGGTTTATTTTATTATTTTATTGTTTATATCAAATGCGACACCTCGGCCGGTTAAATATTAAAGTAAAAAGTGGAGTTTTTAGTAATCTAAGCATCATTGTTTTCAAGACACCGCAGTAAGTGAAAAAGTTATCTTCCAAATCACCAGTTCTTTCTAAAATTTAATTAAGACTTGATTTTACTTCACCTGTGACATACCAAATTCGGTCGTAATGCATCGGCCAAGTTTGGGGTTTTACAAATATACCATCTACAATATAACAGGTTATCACATACATCGATACACATAGAGAATTTGTATGTTTTCGCACAGCATCCTAGCCTAACCCTACGGGTTATTCGATTATCCATCTGACCTTTTTTGGCTTTTGATCCATAACATGTATATCTGAGAAAACTAATGTGATAAAGATCTACACACCTGATTACAGACAAGATGATACTTTCTATGTTGACACTGTCAGTAGACCGATACAACTACTAACTGCCTATGGTTTTGTTCTGTAGCTGGTCCACAACCCGGTGGCCAATCTCTGACGGTAGACATCGAACTCTTCTTAAACTTAGGGGTTGGGTTTATGGGTCCAATCCCCTCCTTCGCCTGATCGACATTTGATTCCATCAAAAGACCTTATAAGTTGCTACCATCATACTATATGGTTGTTAATCCATAACATAGGGTTAAGATCACGAATACGATAAACGAACCTAACGAAAATCTAAAGAGAACCCTTACCTTGAAATCCCGAAAAGAGATGTGGGACTTAGAGACTAGCGATTTTTGGCTTTTGGGATCTAAATGATTCGATCTACTTCGTTTCCTGAAATGTTGCTCCAAGATGAGAACACAAGAACAGTCAAAACGTTACTCAAAAGATAACCTCGCCACGCTAATTAGCCTTTTGGCTTTGGCCTCCAAAAAAAAAACCGAAAGAGGAAGGTGAAATATGAAAGAAATCATTACTTACCTTAACACCAAAAGATTCAGCTACTCCCAGTGATTTTGGCTTCCGAGAAAATCCAAAGAGAAGATGATGCAAAGAGATCTATGGAGATTGACAATGAAGAATTTGGCAAAGAGAAAAAGAATGGACAGGGGACTTTCGGCTTAAGCATAGAAGTGAAGATGAGAGAATGGGATTAGGGGTTTTGACTTTAGCAGAAAATGAGAGAAGAAATTAAGAGAATAAGAACCCAAGTGCTGAAGATGAAGAAGTACTCCCCTCACTTAAACAGAATTTCGGCACTTACTAAACAAATGTCGAAAATGCCTATTTTGAAAACTAAGAACCCATCCTATCAACAGGGAAATTTCGGCACCCTTAAGCCCCTCAAAATCGATTCCCCCTCCCCCTTAGAGTTGGAAATTCAGCCACCACCCTGATCAGCCGATAACTCCTAAAATTTCTCCCTTATCATCATCTGATCCTTCATCCACAAGTGACATGGATAACGCCATCTCCTCCTCCCTTTATCAGCACATTATCAACCACATTATCCACATTATCCACCTCAATCAGTTCCCTAATTTCAAGCATTCAAGCCAAACTCCACTACTGCTCCCTGCTAATGCCAAAATTAATTAAAATGAATGGGTAACATGTGACTCAAACCTTGGACTTCTTCACGCGACCTTATAGCCCCTATGTGACGCCACCTTCCACTGGGCTACAAGCCCATTTTGTCTTAAAGTACAAATTATATCTTTTAAGTCCTAACCTTGCTAGCTCTCCACTGGAGTGCCCAACAACAAATTTTTCTAAGGCCTCGGACCAACTCCGAGCCCATTCTAGACCCCTAAAACACTCTAATTAGCATATTAAGCACAACAACACATCACAGCACATCAAATGCAAAGCCCCACAAATTTAGGATGTGACATCAGTCGACCATTGTTTTTTATTTGATGAGCTCTCTTAGAAATGCTTTCAAAATTGTCCCTTAAAAATCCCAAATCTCTATGGTTGGTTGAATGGGTTTTTGTTCAAATAAAAAATTTTAGGAAATGGACAGAAGATTAAAGCTGTGAAAAAAGTAGAGAAAGCTTGGTTTACATGAATGGGTTTTGAGGATCCCACATGTCACCATGCTATTGGTAAACAGTGCCACATCATCATTTTTTAATGGTGTTAATCAATTACATAAAAAAAATTATCAACTTCGCTTACGGTTTCCAAGTTTAAGTACCAACTAAGTCCAAATAAAAATTTGGGTACCAAGTAGGCACAAGCTGTGAAGTTTAGATATATCCGTATATATTAACATTTAGTAAATCAATTTAGGGATTTTAAATGTCAAATATAACAATAAAAGAAGGAGAATAATATCAAGTGTTGTAAGGTATATATTGATTAAGAAGTATATGTTAATGATTCACGTGAAGTATATATCAAGAAACAATAATAAGTGAAATGGCCAATAAAGAGGAAAATGGGAGTTTAGTACACTAATATTAGGGTGTAATAATTCATAGGTTTCTTTCATTAATGTAGTCCAAATTATTTAAGAGCCAATGCAACCATTGAGGTCATGAGTAAACATTTCAACAATAAAAATAAATATAATTACTCGAAAATTAATGGAGAAGATAGATATTGATAAGTTCTAAAAATAACATGTTTTAATCCCGTTCATAATGTGTTTTTGGATGATTATTCGATAAAAAATAGTAAATTTTATGCTTCTAATCCTTTAAATTTATGTTTCTATACTTAGGTGATCATTTGGGAGCAAAAGGAGCGAAAAAAGAGCAAAAACTGAAAAATTGGAGCAAGGTACAGGGGCCACACGAGTTGAGCAGACGGCCGTGTCAATTTCGCAAACTACACTTTGAAAATGTGGAAAAATTAATTTTTAGGTTTTTCAGGCATTCTAAAACCTATATAGATCATATATAAGAATAGGGGAGGAAATAGTCAGGGAATATTGAAGAAACAACTAGAAAAACACCATTGAAGCTAACTCTAAAACAAATTTCCATCAAGATTGAAGATATCCTTTTGAATTCTTTGAAGTTTATTATGAGTTTCTTTATTTTTGTGGATATACTATCTTTGAGATGTTTTTTTTTTTTTTTTTTTTTTTTTTTTTTTTTGCTATTGTGAACTAATTTTATAAATACCTAGGAAGATGAACCATAGGATAGATTTTGTTATTTGATTTCTATTTTTATACAACAAATACTTAGATCTTATTCTCAATTATGTATGTTTAATTCTTGGTTTAATATTTCTAGGCTATTAATCCATGTTGATGTGCTTAAATAAGAGAAGGAATAGACCCTATTTATGAGTAGATCTAGCACAATTGAGTGGAGTTGCATGCAATCTTAGAAATAAGACGACATAAATCTACCATATTAGAGTCAAATCTAATAGGGGAATCCATAGATCGAGTTAATATGATAATAGGGTTTTTAATTAGAAAGAAATTTCAATTAATCAACCTAGAGTCAGTTGCCCTTAGTCTTGAAGAGTATTAGCATAATTTAGGGATTTCTACGGATTAAGATACTAAGTGAAGAAATTGTGCAATATAGATTGATAATGATAGATGAAGTCTAGGTGAATTCTTTCCTGGGTATTACCTTGCTTCTTGATTGTTAATAATTTCTTTTCCTCATTTGTTCTTTGTCATGTTCTTTAGTTAATTAATTTAGTTAATTTTAGTTTTAATCAATCACTCTGATTTGTCGTTAAATAATAGAAAGATGATAATTACTAGTACTTTTAGTTTTCGTGGAAACGATATATGTACTCACTATAGCTATACTATTAATTGATAAGTACACTTGCCTTTGTCGAAATTTTAGTTGGTTTACGACTGCATTAAGTTTTTTGCGCAATTGTCGGGGACTAAAATATTAGGAAAATTTTATTTCTATTAATTTAGCCATTTTTATTTTCTATTTTAATATTTTTATTTTTAATTTAATTTTTGCATTCTAATTTTTCATTTGTTTGCTTCTGGTAGGTTCTTTTGGTTTATGACTAGAGGAAACCCGTCGGATCTACTACTTTTTGACAGTGAGATTGAAAATACTGCTCACAGAAATAGTAGAGAAGTTAGAGAAGCAAGGTAAAGTCAACAGAATATAGTAGACGATCAAGAGGAAAGAAGATATTACTGTGGAGATGGGTGATAATCAAAACAATCATCTACCTCTTGCACGTCCTGCCTCTCGGACTATGTATGATTATGCTAAGCCCACTTTAATTGGGGCTGAATCGAGTATTGTTAGATCGACTGTTAATGCATACAATTTTGAGATTAAGCCAAACAAAATTTAGATGGTGCAACAATATGTTCAGTTTGACGGTTTGCAAGATGAAGATCTGATTTCTCATTTGGCCAACTTTCTAGAGATTTGTGACACTTTCACAATTAATGGTGTTACTAATAATGCCATACACTTACTGTTGTTCCCATTCTCTTTGAGGAGCAAGACAAAACAATGGTTAAATTCATTGCCACGAGGTTCTATCACGACTTGGGCTCAAATGACGAAGAAGTTTTTGTTAAAATATTTTCCACTGGAAAAAACAACTAAGTTGAGGAACATCATCTCTTCTTTTCTTCAGTTTCATATTGAGACACTTTATGATACATGGGAGAGATTTAAATATTTGTTGATAAGGTGTCCTTACCATGGACTAGCTTTGTGGCTTAAAATGGTTTGAATCCCTCAACTAGACAGATGATTGATGCAGTAGCTGGCGGAACATTGAACAACAAAACACCTGAGACAGCTCAAGAATTTATTGAGGAGATGATACTAAATAATTATCAGTGACAAGTTACGAGAGTAAAACCTATTAAGACAACCTAAGTTTTTGATATTGATGCAGTTTCTATGTTGGCAAATCAGGTTGAAGCTCTTGTAAGAAAATTGATGGTTTAAATTTTTCTAAGTAGGTGAATCCGGTGATGCAATGTGATGCGAATGGAGTGAGGATGATTAATTTAGAATATTCACCCTTCAAGACTAACATAGAGCATAAGCAAGTTGACTTTATCGGTAGTAATTCTAGATCTCAAAATAACCCCTATAGCGATAGTTAGAATGATGGTTGGAGGAAACATCCAAATTTCTCTTAGGGTGGTGTAACACCCCTAACCCGTAATCGTCACTAGAAATAGGGTTAAAGGGCATTACCGAACAATCGGAATCATTTACTGACATTTCATAGAAAAGTTTGACAAAACATATCAAAGTGTCCCTAAATAGGTCTGCGAGACCTTAATCATGCTTTAGAAAAGGGTCGGGACTAAATCGAACACATACGGTAATTCTTAGAAATTTAAAACATTTTCTATGATATAGAGGTCACACTCCCATGTGGGCAGGCCGTGTGAGGCATGCCCATGTGTCCAAGCCGTGTTAAAATAGGGCATACATACTGACTTGACCACAGCCTGGGACACGCCCGTGTGCCCCACCCGTGGTCAAGCCTGACTTGCACCACACGGCCAGTCACACGCCTGTGTGCCCCACCCGTGGTCGAGCCTGACTTGTTTTGAATTGCAACCTCAAAGTATACGGTCGAGCCACACGCTCGTGTGCTCAACCGTGTGGGCAATTATAGGCCATTTACAAGGCCAAAATGCCACCCACACTTGGGTCATTCATTACAAATACAATTAGGCATCAATCCAAACATAATTGACAACCAAAATGCATACTATATGACTATCATATCACCCCATTCAACTTCATTTTGGTACATTTTATCTTATATGCCAACTAGCAAATCTAATTCACAAATACATCCAAGCATAACTTATCCACATCATGCCAAAATAATAAGCTAAGTTTACATCAATAAATTTACCATTACTTTAACCATTCCATAACCATGAAATCATACCAAAACCAAACATCATATAGCTTGACTCTTCATTCTTTACTCAATCATTTAACTAGCCAAATCACATGGCTATATACACATATCAAACATAACTCAAAGTAACTAGCCTATACATGCTATACTTAGTATATACACTTTCAAAAGGTACCAAAATAAGATTGAGTAGTGTAATGACAATCCTTGACAATCCCCGAGCCTTTCGTAGCTTTGACAACCTATAAAACAGAGTAAACACACACACAGAATAAGCTTTCCAAAAGCTTAGTAAGCCATATACAAATAAACTTAACATAAAATACACATAGCCACATAGACACAATGACATTAATATATCTCATTTGCAGATTCATAATATCATCCTTGGCTCATTACCTAGCCATTACTTCCCACATATCATAGCTCATAATATCACTTTACTCATAACTCATTCAAGCATGAATCATATATTATCTCATAAAATCAATTCACATATCTCATCTAAGTAAGTTCATATACATACTTACCTTTCATACACTTGTTTTGTGTATAATTCAAACGTACCTGATTCATTTATACATATCACATAGACTTTCATTTCTCAGACTTTCATGTTGAACCATTTAGAATCTAATAGGATACTCAGAATGCTTGAAATAGTTGTACAATGCCAACGTCCCAGACGAGGTCTTACATGGACTCAGATATCAATGCCTCTATCCCAGACAAGGTCTTACATGAATCAAATACGATGCCAATGTCCCAGACATGGTCTTACATGTAAATCTCATATCGATGCCAACGTCCCAGACGTGTTCTTACATGAAATCTCGAATCAATGCCAATGTCCTAGACGTGGTCTTACATGATCTCACATATCAAAAACCGTCATGACATACGTTATCGTATCTATTCCTAGGTTCGTATGGGACTTCTCGAACATATATAACTTATCGATATATCCTCGAATTTCATATACATTCCATTTCAAGCATTATTCATAGCCATCTATATATCATAATTGCAATAAATAACTCAATTTAAATACATTTATTTGTATATAGACTTACCTCGTATTCGGTTTAATGGAAACGGACCCGGCTACTCAATTACTTTCGACTTTCCGCGATCTAAGTCAGTTTTCTTCTGTTCTTGATCTATACATATTCAAATATAACTCTTTTATTCACCAATTCATTCAATTCAATCCAAGAACACACATTTAGGGCAATTTATAAATTAGCCCCCATATTTTCACATTTTGACATTTTAGTCTCTATTTCACAGAATTACAAAATACACATAATTTCATATTACCCATGCCTAGCCGAATTTTACTCATGCATATATGAGTCCATACATTTCATTTATTTTAGAATTTAGTCCCTCAAAATTGTATTGTTTCAATTTAATCCAAATTACTCAAAATCATCAAAACTCCAAAGACAAACTATGTTATTCTATCACATATAATTCATATTTCACCATCAAACATCCAAAAATTCACATGTTCATCAATGGCACATTACAAAATATTCATCAATTTACAAAATTGAAGCATGGGTTTTGAAGTATACAAAGCAACGATTACAAAAGTAGAAATTATAAAAGATCAAAAACACATACCGATTTATGCTTAGACCATGGTAGAATGAAGCAAAGCTCAAGCTCTTTCTTTTCTTTCAATATTCGTGGAAAAGATGAACCCACTTTTATGCTTCATTTTTTTATTATATTAACATATATTATTAATTTACATTTTTTTAACCTTTAATATAACATTACAAATTCCCACTAACTTACGGCATTAATGTCCATCCATTTCAAATGGTCCAATTGCATTATAAGGACCCCATATTTATAAATCCATGTCAAATAGGTATCTTTCCATAAAGCATGCAAATTTTGCATCTTTGATAATTCAATCCTTTTGTTAAATTAAGCACACAAATGGACAAATTAATTCACAGAAATTTCACACATGCTTAATCATATACTGCAAACACAGAGAATAATATTAAAATATTTTTATGACTAGGATTTGTGGTCTCGAAACCATTGTTCTGACTAGGGTCTAAACCGGACTATTATAGGTGGTCAAGGAAATCAAATGTCACAACCCCTCCGAGTTTTCAGCAACCTTATCGCAAGAAAAGAAACCGAACCTTGAAGAGATGTTAGCTAAATTTATTTTGGTGTCAGAAACTTGATTTTAAAACATTGAGGTGACTTTGAAAATCAGCAAGCTTCCATTCATGGACTCAAAAATCAAATTGGATAGCTTGCTAAACTGGTTTCTAAAAGACATCAAGGTAGCTACCTAGTAACACTGAACCCAACCCAAAAGAGCATGTGAAGACAATTACATTGAGGAATGGGAAAGTGTTGTCTGAACCTGAAAAGAAACCGAAACAAGAAACTGATGAGAAAGATGATGGGGTGGTAAAAAATCAAAAAAAGTCAAACACCGGTACTTAAAGAATACAAACCATCGATCCCATATCCAGCAAATTTGAAGAAAGGTTGTATGAATGAAAATTTTGGTAAATTTCTTGAATGTTTTAAACAATTATATATTAACTTACCTTTTGCTGAAACTCTTTTGCAGATGCCCACATATACAAAATATTTAAAGGAGCTATTGACAAATAAAAGGAAATTAGAAGAGTTATCCCCTGTGGAACTCAATGAGGAGTGTTTAGTCATTCTCCAAAAAAAACTTCCCACTAAGCTGAAAGATCCAAGAAGTTTTACTATCCCTTGTTTGATTGGTAATTTAAACATTGAAAAGCATTAGCTAATTTGGATGCTAATATTAATTTAATGCCTTATAAAATGCTCAAACAACTTTGTCTTGGGGAACCTAAACTCACTAGGATGAATATTCAATTAGTTGATAGATATATTAAATATCCTATAGGCATTATTGAAGATGTACTTGTGAAACTAGATAAATTCATATTCCTATTGATTTTGTTATACTTGACATGGATGAGGATATTGAGGTGCCTTTAATTTTAGGCCGGCCTTTTTTAGCCACTCTTAGAGCTATTATTGATGTGAAAAATGGTAAACTTGTGTTTAGAGTAGCTAATGATGAGAACAATTTTTAAATTTATGATGCCATGCGATTTTCTAGAGAGCATTCTTGTTATTTTATCGATTCTATTAGTCATGCTATTTAAGATTCATTGTAGGAAATTGTTCATAAGAACACGCTGGAATTGTGTCTTGTTCAATGAGAGTAGGTCGATGGAGATAATGCTATGATAAATAAGATGAAAACTGATCTAGCTACTAATGAGTCTACACTGAGATAGAAATATTTTGAGGCCATTGAGGTAAGTAAAGAACAGGAGTTGAAACCCTCTATTGAAGAACCTCCCAAATTGGAAATGAAGCAATTGCCAAATTATTTGGAGTATGCCTTCCTTGGAAACAATTCTACATTGCCAGTGATTATTACTTCAGATTTAAAACCGAATGAGAAAAATGAGTTACTGCAAGTGTTGAAGGTACACAAAAGAGCTATAGCTTGGAAAATTTCTGATATTAAAGGAATTAGTCATTCTTTTTGCAAACTCAAGATTTTAATGGAAGATGAGTATAAGCCATGTGTGCAAGCTCAACGGAGGTTAAATCCCAACATGAAGGAAGTTGCCAAGGTTGAGGTAATTAAACTTCTAGATGCTAGAGTTATTTATCCTATATCTAATAGTACTTGGGTGAGTCCTATGCATGTTGTTCCTAAAAAAGGAGGCATGACTGTTGTGGCTAATGAGAAGAATGAGTTGATTCTAACAAGAATAGTCACGGGATGGAGAGTTTGTATTGACTACAAGAAGTTGAATGATGCTACAAGGAAAAACCATTTTCCTCTGCCGTTTGTGGATCAAATGTTGGAGAGATTATCTGGTTACATATATTATTGCTTCCTAGATGGACTTTTTGGTTACTTTCAAATCCTGATAGCTCCCAAGGATCAAGAAAAAACTACATTTAAATGTCCATGTTATGTTTGCTTATCGAAGAATGCCTTTTGGTTATTGTAATGCTCCTGCCACTTTTCAGTGTTGCATTTACCTATCTTTGATGAACTCGTAGAAGACATTATTGATGTATTTATGGACGACTTCTTAGTATTCGGTCATTCTTTCCATCTTTGCCTTAAAAATTTAAAACGAGTTTTGATGAGATGTGAGGAAATGAACCTTGTACTTAATTGAGAAAAGTGTCACTTCATGGTTCAAGAATGAATTGTTTTGGGCCATAAAATTTCTAATAAAGGCTATCAGAAGTTTCCTAGGACATGTTGGGTTCTATATGCGATTTATTAAATATTTTTCTAAAATAGTGAAGCCTTTAACTAATTTGCTAGAAAAGATGTGTCATTTTAATTTTAGTCAGGAATGTTTAGAGGCGTTCCATGTTCTTAAGCAAAAATTAATTAATACCCTGATTATGGTTGCACCTGATTGGAATTTACCATTTGAACTAATGTGTGATGCGAGTGATTTTGCAATAGGTGTAGTTCTTGGACAGTGAAGAGACAAACATTTTCAATCAATTTATTATGCTAGCAAGGCTTTGACAGACGCCCAAGAGGATTACACCATTACAGAAAAAGAATTGCTAGCTGTGGTTTTTTCATTTAATAAATTTAGACCTTATTTAAATTGTCTAAAGTTTTTTGTGTACACTGACCACTTCGCTCTTTGTTACCTTCTTACAAAATTGAATGCAAAACCTCAACTTATAAGGTGGATTTTATTGTTGCAGGATTTGGAGATTAAAGATAAGAAATGAGCTAAAAATCTTGCAGCAAACCACATCTCAAGGCTCAAGAACCCCCACCTTGAGAAGCTCAATGAGAAGGAGATAAATGATTTGTGCAATACCCCAAACTCGGCCTGGATGTTATGGTCGAATCTGGCGATGTCACATGATAGTTCTTTAGAAAACGTAACTGTGTTAAAACCATTTTTAGGTATCTTAGGCTATCGCCAAAACGTGTCGTTTATTTATTCATTATCCATTTTCAAAACTTTATACGTTGCGGAAGCTTTTAAAACGATTTGCAAGGTCGTACATATTTTGATAAAACCTTTGTTTATTTTGAAAACTCGTGTCTTGTCCTACTGCTAGCAGTTTATAAAATAGACATCGCAAATTTTAATCAAAAATCCGTAAAGGCCTTATTTCATGAAATTTCCCCAAATATAACCAAATCATAATTTAAAAGTAAACCATAAACAAGTATCCAGAACCATGGTCACTGTCGAGTCCTCCGTAGCATCGACCCGTCTACTGTTGGGGATTACCTGAACAGATTAAACAGAAAAGGATGAGTTTTCACAAACTCAGTGTGTAATCCCCACAGAAAACATACACATAGAGATATCAAATATAGACATAACCTCAAAGTTCGGGTCTGATCCCATTACAGAAACGGTGTGGACCATAGCCCACTCAGATTCAGAATCAGACATATTATAGGGCCTTAGCCTATTTCAAACAAAATATGCAGAAAACAAAGTCCTACCACCAGCCTCTACACACTAACTCCGTCCAACCCTACACACCATGTGGGGGATAAAATCAACCCACTTAGCCCTACACACCATGTTGTACCCAATACGGCACATAATTAGAAATTTACAGCTGAGCTGCCAGATAATAGACTTAAAAGCACCTACCCCGATGCAATGTAGCATACAAGAATGACATGCTACTATACAATTTAAACTCATATATTCATATCAGTTTACATGCTTAGTACAGAAATCAGACAGAGAGATCATTCATTTAGGGGTCCAAGTATTGCTTACCGATCCTATGGTATGTCCACATTTGACTTGGCTGACCCGTGCAACCTTACAAAGTTTTCAGAAAAATGGCTCACACACCTATGTGGCATGCCCGTGTGGGCCTACACGCCCGTGTAGCCCACACAGCCTAAATTGGACTTGGCCACGTGGATCACATGGCCTAGCCCAAATCCCCGCCGTGTGGCCCACACGACCCAATTGGTCGAGCTCGTGTGTCCCACACGGCCTTGCTCGGCCATCACATGGTCATGTCACTGACACTGCAGCCTGGCTCAAATCGATCTGCAGTACGTGTGGTGACTAATGATCTTACACGGCCCACCACACGGGTGACCACATGCCCATGTGGCATCGACAGTAAGGTTTTTGGCTTTCGTAAAAACCTCATTTTCTTTATGTTTGGGTACACACCTAGTTTCGATTGAAGCTAAAACGACTCCCAAGCACTCCAGTATCTAATATTCAACAAATCAAGGCCCCCATTTAGTAACATAACCGAGATTCAAACGAAATTGTAACAAGGCATTCATCCCTAACTATCGAAACCTTACCTTTGATTGAAACGAGAATTCCACGCGTTTAACTCATCGATTAAGAACGATATTCAGTCCATTGATTAATCCCTAAATACCAAAAAGGAAAATCGCTTTTAGGAAGAACACAAAATGTTTAGAATAGAAAAATCTTGACTTATTGAAATCGATCCCTACCACCAAATAATGGTCCACCGAACTTGAAAGTAAAAGAGCTAACAGCAAGGAATGGAAAGGGGCGGCGACAAGGGTTTTGGAGAAGAAAGAGAAACCAAAATTTTATTTTTGTTGGGGAGAGGAAAACTGAACAAATTTTCTGATATTCCCCCTATCATCTCCCCAAATCTCTCCTCACCATCAAATTTTCAAATCAAACACAAACTCTTTGGGCATGATAGCCAAAAATAATGCTCATGCCTAGATTCGAACACAAGGCCACAAACACTCCAACACTCCACTTAACCACCAGACCAGCAGGCCCATTTTGTTAATTACTTACACACTTTAATTTATAAGCCTATTAACCAGAGATAGAGCTTAATTCATAAAAATTACAAAATTTACCCAAGTTGTAACTTGAACGTGGGACCTCCCACACACACCCAAAACATATAACCACTGAAGCAGATAGACATTGTGTGAAAATTTTACAAAAGCCAAAATTACAGAAAAATCGGACGTTACAACTCTACCCCCTAAAAGAAAATTTCATCCTCGAACTTTTGAAATTTTACTTGATCAAAAAAGGTGAGGATACTGCTGATGCATTGAATCCTCCGGCTCCCAAGTGGCCTTCTCAGTGCTATGATTTCGCTACAATATCTTCACTAAAGGGATAGACTTCCTTCGAAGCACTTTAATATCGCGATTCAAGATCTGGACCAAATCCTCTTCAAATGTCAAATCTGGTCTCACCTCAATGTCTTCAATAGGAATAACATGCATGGGATCAGAGCGATAGTGTCTCAACATTGAGATGTGGAACATATCATGAATGCGATTCAACTCTGGAGGAAGCTCCAACTGATATGCAAGCGCCCTACTCGCTTCAGAATGCGGTATGGCCCAATAATTCGAGGGATCAGCTTACCCTTGCGACCGAACCTTAATACCTTTTTCCATGGCAAGACCTTGAGAAAGACTAAGTCCCCCATAGAATACTCCATATCCTTTCTCCTAAGATCGACATAGGACTTTTGCCTATCAGATGCCACTTTCAATCTATCTTGGATCAATCGGACCTTATCTTTAGTTTCATAAACCAATTTTGAACCTAGAACACATCGCTCACCCAACTCCGTCCAGCACAAGGGAGTGCGGCACTTACGATCGTACAAGGCCTCGTAAGGCACCATCTGAATGCTAGACTGGTAGTTGTTATTGTAGGCAAACTCTGCCAATGGTAAATACTCCTACCAACTGCCTCGAAAATCTATAACATAGCTCCTTAACATATCCTCCAATACTTGAATCACCCTCTCCGACTGACCATCTATCTGAGGATGGAAAGTAGTACTGAAGTCCAACCTTGAACCCATAGCCTCGTGTAATTTCTTCCAGAATCAAGATATAAAGCGAGGATCCCTATCGGAGATGATCGAAACAGGAACCCCATGCAGCCTCACTATTTCAGATACATAGAGCTTAGCTAACTTCTAGAGAGAAAAGTCTATCGTGATTGGAATGAACTGAGCAAACTTGGTCAATTGATCCATGATGACCCAGATCGAATCCTTCTTAGTGAGTGTTAAAGGCAACCCACTAACGAAATCCATCATTACTAGTTCCCATTTCTGCATTGGTATCCTTACCGACTGTAGTAACCCCAAAGGCAACTGATGATCAGCCTTAACCTGCTGACAAGTCAGATAGTGAGCAACAAAATCTGTGACCTATCGCTTCAACCCTGGCCACCAGTACAACTCTTGGAGATCTCGGTACATTTTATTCTTGCAGAGATGCATAGTGTAAGGGCTACTATGCGCTTCCCTCATAATCGACTGTCTTAAATCTTCATTATTCGGCACACAGATTCGACCGCAGAAACAAAGTACCCCATCATTGTTAATCCCAAAATTAGTAGTATCATCAGTCTCACCCTTACGAAATCGCAACTCAAGAGACTTATCTCCCCTCTATTTATTTTTGATCTGATCAATCCATACATGCTTAACCGGAAGTTCCATTAACAGACTCCCATTGTCTAATAAACTTAGTCGACTGAACATCGCTCTCAGGTCGGTCATAGCCCTATAGCTCAATGCATCTGCCACCACAATAGCCTTACCAGTGTGGTACTCGATGGTGCAGTCATAATCCTTAAGCAGTTCAGCCTATCTACGCTGCCTAAGATTTAACTTCTTTTGGGTGAGAAGGTACTTGAACTTTTGTGATCAGTATAGATAGTGCACTTATCACCGTACAGATAGTGCCTCTAGATTTTCAGAGTGATGATGACCACTTGCAACTCTAAATCATGCGTAGGGTAGTTAGCCTCATGCGTCTTGAGCTGACGAGACACGTAAGCTACCACTTTACCATCCTACATCAGAACGCAACCTAGACCCACATGCGATGCATCACTATATTCAACGAAATCCTTTCCAGATTCAGGCTGTATCAAAATCGGAGCCTATGTCAAAATAGATTTAAGCTTCTCAAAGCTCTCTTGTTGCTTATCAATCCACAGAAAGGGAACTCCCTTACGAAAAAGCATGGTCAATGGTGCTACAATCAAAGAGAACCCTTCTACGAAACATCGATAGTAACCCGCTAGCCCTAGAAAGCTGTCCATTTTAGACACATTCCTTGGTTGCTTCCAATCCCACATAGCCCCAATCTTACGAGGATCAACATGAATCCCCTTTGCAGAAACCACGTGCCCCAAAAAGGTTACTCTTTGGAGCCAGAACTCACACTTACTGAACTTCGCATATAGCTGTTTCTCACGCAGGATCTATAATACCACTTGAAGATGCTCATAGTGCTCATCCTCGGTCTTCAAATACACCAGAATGTCTTCAATGAAGGCTACCATGAATCAATCCAGATAGGGTTGGAACACTCAGTTCATCAGATCCATAAAAATTGATGGTGCATTCGTCTGTCCAAATGGCATCACTAGGAACTCGTAATGGCCATAGTGAGTCCTAAATGTCGTCTAATGTACATCAACTTCTTTAACTTTCAACTAGTGATACCCTAATTGTAGATCGATCTTGGAGAATATAGAAGCCCTATGAACTGGTCAAATAGATCATCAATCCTCGGTAGGGGATACTTATTCTTGATGGTCAACTTATTCAATTGGCGGTAGTCGATACACATACGCATGAATCCATCCTTCTTTTTCACAAACAGCATATGTTCTCCCCATGGAGACACACTAGGGCAAATGAACCTACAATCTAGTAACTCTTGAATCTGAGCCTTAAGCTCCACAAGCTCTTTTGTTGCCATTCTATAAGGGGCGATGTATACCGAAGCTATGCCAGCAATGAGCTCAATCCCAAACTCTACTTCACGGTTCAGAGGTAGACCCTGTAGTTCCTCAAGAAAAATATCGAAAAAGTCCCTTAAGGTCCTGATGTCCTTAACCGAAGAGTCTCCAGAATCAGAAACACTGATGTAGGCCAAGAATGCCTCACATCCCTTCCGTACCAACTTTTTTGCCACCAACATAGAAATCACATTCGTCAAGTAGTCTCAACATTCCCCAACACCACTATCTTATTTTCCTCCTCGGTTCTCAAAACTACTCTCTTTGTTGCACAGTTGCTTGACCAGCCAGTCCATTTCCAAAATCAAATCAAACTCCCCGAATGGAAATTCCATCAAATTAGCCAAAAATACTGTCCCTTGAACCTCTAGCGAGGCGTCTCTAAATAATTTTCTAACCTGAATAAGTTGCCCCAACGAACTTACAACAGTTATATTGCTCAAAGTACTCTCAACCAAAATTCCCAAAGTTTCAGACATAGAGCTAGCTACGTAAGAGTGTGTAGAGCCTATGTCTATCGATGCAGTGTAGGGTACATTAAAAATTAAGAACGTATCCGTAATGACATCCAAAGCATCACCATCCTCTCGGTGAAATATAGCATAAACTCAATGCAGGCTGCCTCATCTTAGTCAGTCCCACACCTCTTGCGTGCTTTTTGCCCGGTGCTTTCTACCATTGGCCCATGCCATTTCCACCCCTAGCCTATCCTCGGCCCCTAGGTGGCTGTTGAGTTACTCTCAAGGATTGCTGCATCCGATGCAAGCTTGCATCGATCGATCCTCAATGGACCATCCCGGACATGGTGCTCAGTCGACCCACATCTCAAACATGCCCCAGTCGTCCTCCAGCACTCGCCCGGATGGCGTCTACCACAGTGCCCACAACGGGCCACCCCAGTAGATGTAATAGGGGGCCCAACTCTCACTGGCCCATCAGACCTAGCCTTTTTCTTAGGCCTTATCATAGAATTTGAAGGCTCTGATTCCCTCTTGTTTTTTCCTTTCTCGTGGTTTTGGCGCTCAGCACGCTTAACCTCCTTGGCGATCTTTACCTTCTCCACTAGAGCGGAGAAATCACGCTCCCTCTGAGGAGATATTAGCACCGAAAGTTATCTTTAAGTCCATCCTCAAAACAGACGCAACACTCATGCTCGGTCACCACCATGCCCCGGGCATACCGAATCAATCTCAAGAACTCGGCCTCATACTCAACCACCGAACGGTCTCCTTGGGTGAGATTAAAGAACTTACGCCTCCTAGCATCAATGTAACTGGCTCCTACATACTTGCTCTAGAAAGTCATCTTAAAGTAGTCTCACGTCAATCTGTCAGGCTGAGTACCCTCCTTAATGATCGACCACCATCGATACACTTCATCATAAAGTAAGGAGATGCCCCTTCAACCGCTCTACAATAAAATCCAGATCATCCATGATTCTTTTCGTGGCCTCTATCCAAAATTCAACCACGTTAGGGGCGACTCCACTGATACCCCTGACTAAATTAGCACTATTAGACCGGATTCATTCCGTAATTGACCCACGGCCCACAGATCCGGTGTTGGGCCCAGCGACCCTCTCTAAAATTCATAGCATGGCTCGGGATAGAACGTCATCCCCAGCCTCACGTTCATGAGACCTAGTCTCTATAGCAGGTGAGATTGGCATCTCGCTCGTATTCAGATTGGGTAAATTCTCAGATGCGGAGGACCCAGCTCAAGCCCCCTACAGCCTCTACCACTGCCTCTAGTATCCCGTTGGTAGATACCTCATGCGCTTATCGTAATTTCAAAATTTATCTATATTAACAGTTTTATGCATTAGTTACAGTTCCAATATTTGTTAGCAGATGTTTTATGCAAAATAGTACCAGAAGTTCAGAGTTCGTTATTGCGAATCGTAATTTTACTACGATTTTTAGTTTCACTACGGTTTTAATTTATACTACCTAAAGTGTTTTCCATACAGTATACTACCTAAGGCTGTTTCAAGCATACAAGTAGTATTTTCAAACAAATTTAAATAGAATTTAGGACACTTACTGGATCGGTGCTGGAAACTCGGTATACCACATACTCAGTTCAAAAATATTTCGAATCATTTAAAAATCATTTCAAAGAAACCAATTTCAAAACCCAAATCCACAGTCGAGTTTTGTAACCCAAACCCGGCTTAGATGTTATGGCCGAATCTGGCGATGTCACATGATAGTGCTTTAGAAAACGTAACTGCGTTAAAACCATTTTTAGGTATCTTAGGCTATCGCCAAAACATGTCGTTTATTTATTCATTATTAATTTTCAAAACTTTATACGTTGTGAAAGCTTTTAAAACTATTTGTAACGTCCTACGTATTTTGATAAAACCTTTGTTTATTTTAAAAACTCACGTCTTGTCCAACTGCTAGCAGTTTATAAAATAGACATCCCAAATTTTAATTAAAAATCCGTAAAGGCCTTATTACATGAAATTTCCCCAAATATAACTAATTCATAATTTAAAAGTAAACCATAAACAAGTATTCAGAACCGTGGTAATCGCCGAGTCCTCCGCTGCACCAACCCTCTACTATTGGGGATTACCTGAATAGATTAAACAAAAAGGATGAGTTTTTGCAAACTCAGTGTGTAATACCCACAGAAAACATACACACGGAGATATCAGATACAGACATAATCTCACAGTTTGGGTCTGAGCCCATTACAGAAATGGTGTAGACCATAGCCCACTCAGATTCAGAATCAGACATATTATAGGGCCTTATCCTATTTTAGACAGAATATGCCGAAAACAAAGTCCTCCCCACCAGCCTCTACACACTAACTCGTCCAACCCTACACACCATGTTGCACCCAATGTGGCACATAATTAGAAACTTACAACTGAGCTACAGATAATAGGCTTAAAAGCCTTTCAGATACTTCCTCTAATCATAATCAACCTAACCCACCCCGATGCAATGCAACATACAAGAATGACATGCTACAATACAATTTAAACTCATAAATTCATATCAGTTTACATGCTTAGTACAGAAATCAGACAGACAGATCATTCATTTAGGGTCTAAGTATTGCTTACCGACCTTACGGTAGGTCCACAGTCGACTTGGGCGACCTATACAACCTTATAAAGTTTTTAGAAAAATGGCTCACACGCCTATATGGCCTGCCCGTGTGGGCCTACACGCCCGTGTAGACCACACGGCCTAGCCCAAAATCCCACACGCCCATATGGCCCACACAACCCAATTAGTCGAGCCAGTGTGTCGCACATAGCCTTGCTCGGCCATCACACGACTGTGTCACTCACGCACGGCCTAGCTAGTCGATCACTGCACCGTGTGGTGACTAACAGTTTTGCACACAACCTACCACACGACCGACACGCCTGTGTGGCATCCGGCGATAAGGTTTTGGCTTTCATTTGAAACCTTATTTTCTACGTTTTAGGTACACTACTGGTTTCGATTGACGCTAAAACGACTCCCAAGCACTCCAGTACCTATATTCGACAAATCAAGGCCCCTATTTAGTAACATAACCGAGATTTAAATAGAACTATAATGAGGCATTCATCCCTCACTATCGAAACCTTACCATCAATTGAAACGAGAATTCCACGCGCTTAACTCATCGATTAAGAATGATATTCAATCCCTTGATTAATCCCTGAATACAAAAAAGAAAATCCCTTTTAGGAAGAACACAAAAAGTTTAGAATAAAAAAATCCTAACTAACCGAAATTGATCCCTACCATTGAATAATGATCCACCGAACTCGAAAGTAAAAGAGCTAACAGCAATGAATGGAAAGGGTTTTGGAGAAGAAGAGAGAAACTAAAATTTTATTTTTGTTGGGAAGAGGAAGACTAAGTAGATTTTTGATATTCCTCTATCATCTCCCGAAATCTCTCCCCACTATTAGATTTTCAATCAAACACAAACTCTTTGGGTGATAGCCAAAAATAATGCTCACGCCGAGATTCAAACATAAGGCCACCAACACTCCAACACTGTAACAGTCCGATTTAGGGGCTAGTCAGAGCAGTTATTTCAAAATCTCTAATCTGAGGTCAGAGAAAATTATTTTTATGTTATTTTATGAGTTAGAGCATGATTATATAAGTACGATGCTTTAATTTTAGCGATTGTATGCTCAATTGTGAAAAATGACTAAATCGCATAAAGCACAAAATTCTATTTTATAAGCTAAAGGTGCCTAATAGCCATAGAATATTAATTGGAGGACTTTAATGTGCAAATAGACCTTTAGACATAAGGTGGTCGGCCATATGGGACAAGGAAGTCAAAATTAGTCAAAGTTGGTAAGGATTTGGTTTCTAAATTGATTGTTTTATATTAAAATAAAGAAAATATGATATCCTTCCCTTCACTCATCTTCTTCCAATGAAAAATACAAGTAAAATAGGGGTTTGAAAGCTCAAAAATTTTAGCAAACTCTTCTCACTACAAATCAAAAAGAGTAAAGAATTAACCTCGACCGAGGAAAGAGTAAAGTATCAGACTAGATCGACAATCTAGCCTATTTTGATTATCGAGGTAAGTTTGTATGCAATGAATACAATATCATGTTATTAAGTTTTTAAATGTTTGAGATTAGTGATGTTGTGTAATATTTCTATGAATTTGAGCTATGATGTTGAATGAGAAAAATGATGAAGATTGTGATGTTAAAGTCCTGGTGGGACTATAGTGAACATGAGAACATTATTAACGAGATAAGAGATGAATAAGATCCCGTGTAAGACCATGTCTGAGACATGGCCTCGACCGAGTTGAGATCCCGTATAAAACCATATTTAGGATATGGCATCGGCATTGAATAAGAAATATTGTATAAGACCATATCCAAGATGTGGAATCAATAATTGATATGAGATCTCGTATAAGACCATATTTGGGATATGGCATCAACACTTAGAGGTGACCCCATGTAAGACCACACCCTGGAGGTGACATTGGCATTGTATTATGTGAATGACGATGAGTAGGTATCATCAAATATTCCAAGTGATTTAGTGGGATAATTAGTTAACCTTAGAATAGAATTGAGATTAGTGCTAAAGTGATGTGATTGAGTGATCACGGTACCCGTGAGTAAATCACGAGAAATGTTTACGATATGTGACATGGTATGTATTCGATAAGAATAAGCATGAGTAAGTGTTGGCAAAGTGCTTAAGACTTTATGCTTTTATCCAATGCCATGTTTGGATGACATTGTGAGTTTATGTTGTTATTTATTTTCATGCAAACTTACTAAGCTTTATGCTTATCCCTCTTATTTCCCTTGTCCTTGTAGTATTGCCAAGCTAGCTCGAGAGTTCGGGAACATCAGAGTTCAGAAAATCACACTATCGACTACTCTTTTGTATAGCAATGTTAGTTTTATTTTGAGTATGGCATGTATAGGACTTAGTCTCTTTTGTTATGTCATAATTGTTAGTGAAGTGTTGGCTATTAATGTTGCTAAATTCATTTTGTAAGTGGTCATTGGAATTGGGCCAATACTCGACATATTTATATATATTCAATGATGATGAAATTCATGAAGTGTATGCTTGTGTGGATGCTTTGATTTGAGTTCTTAGAAATGCCTTAGGGTCATAAGTTATGATGAATTGAGTTGGTATAAGCATGGTTGCTATGTAGGGTGACATTTGGCTTGGAAGATAGCCTTTCAATGTCCACACGGGTAGATACACAGGCATGTGTCTAGGCCATGTGTGACACACGGTCAGCCTCATGGGCGTGTTGATTTGACATGTGTCCCCATGCATGCTAGCCTTTCAAGTTAGTGTGCTCAGTAGGAAACACACACGCAGAGACACGGCTGTGAGTCTTAGCCGTATGGGAGGCACAGCCATGGACATGGGCATGTGCCTAGTCTGTGTGAAGTCTGCACATAAAATTAGGAATTTAATTCGACACATGGTCTAAGGACACTGACGTGTGCCTTGGCCGTGTTACCATAGTGAGGTGATGACATCATAAACAAAATGCCAAGGTTTTGGCACACGTGCTAAACACGGGTGTGTCAAGGCCGTGTGAGGGACACTGGTGTCTGTTCGGTCATGTGAAAACCCCTGTAGGTTTGAAATGAATTTAAATTCAGTATGGGCTAAGAACATGGGTGTGTGTGACTACACAGCCTGCCCACACAGGCGTGTTCCATTTCACACGGGCGTGTGGCTCCTGTTTAGGCAAAAATTTTCTACGTGCGTAAAAGTTTCCAGTTAAATTTTGAAACCTTCCGTGAATATGTTTTAGGCCTCGTAGGCCCATAATAAGGATGTTATGAGTATGTATGAGAAGTCTTATGTTGAAATGAAATTTTATAGCCCAAAGTTGTTTGGTGAAGCAAGATAAGTTCGGTAATGCCTCGTATCCGGTTCTGATGTTGAACATGGGTAAGGGGTGTTACATTTAGTGGTATTAGAGCTACGATTAGTCGATTCTCAGACTAACGTAGTGTAAGTATGAGTCTAGCTATACATGCCATACGTAAGAGTATTTGTGTAATGATAGTGTGACAAATCCTAACGATTTGAATTGTGTTTGTATATAATTAATAGATCTTGATCCCGATCGAACTGTAGCCGATGATGCTGCAATAAAGAGCTAGCTTTTGTGCAAGAGACCGTGCCAGTAGAAAGCAAACCTGAGACTTTGGGTTAGGTAGAAGAGGCTCGAGAAGCCTTTCTCCATATGATGAGCAACTGGTACATTGAGTATATTCGAGCAAATCCTAATGCTCAACCCCCTCCACCCCCACCTATTCCTCAGCTCACTCCTGCAGCTCTTCAAGTGTTGGGGTAGTAAGAGGAGAAAGGCCTCCGGTCGATAAGATCCAGAAATAATGAATAGAGAAATTTTAAGCTAGTAAGGACGATGACCTGGAGAGGGTAGAATTCTGGCTTGAAAATACATCTAAAGAGAAGCCTCAGAATGCAAGACCCAGAAGTACTGCTAGAGGAAGACCACAGAGAAATCCGAGAAATAAAATGAATAGTAAGAATTCATCTAAAGAGAAAACTGCAAGAGTTGAGGGTTGAGAATCTGCGAGAACATATTCCATTCATGCTCGTGAATAGGCGTCCTCCCCCAATGTGATCACGGGTGCATTTTCTCTCTACATGTTATAGCTTTAATTGATTCGGGATCTACCCACTAGTATATTTGCATAAAATTAGTCTCTAGCATGAGCATGCCTATAGAGTCTACTAAATTTGTAATAAAAGTGTCAAATCCCCTAAGCAAATCTGTGTTGGTTGATAGAGTATTCAAAGGTTTCCCTTTGATGATTAGGGGTCATTGCTTTTCGGCTAATCTTATGTTATTACCGTTTGATGAGTTCAATGTCATCCTTGGGACGGATTGGTTAGCTACTCATGATGTGATAGTGAATTGTGGAAGAAAGTTTATTCAGTTAAAATGTGAAAATGGGGATCTTATTCGTGTTGAATCAGATGAGCAAGTCAGATTTCCAGTAGTGATATCTTTCTTGTTGACTCAGAAGTATTTAAGAAAGGGGTGTGAAGCTTACATTACTTTTATGATGAATCCGAGAGAGGCTGAGTTAAGAATCGAATCAGTGCCCATAGTATGTGAATATCCAGACATTTTTCCAAAAGAATTGCCAGGGCTACCTCTGATTAGAGAAATCAAATTTAGGATTGAGTTAGCTCTTGGTACTGCCCCCATTTTTATCGCTTCATATAAAATGGCTCCAACTGATCTAAAAGAACTAAAGGCACAGTTGCAATAGCTAATAGATAAAGGTGTCACAAGACTAAGTTTTTCTCCGTGGGGTGCTCCTGTATTATTTTTGAAGAAGAAAGATAATTCCATGAGGTTATGTATAGATTATCGGCAACTCAACAAGGTAACTGTGAAGAACAAGTACCCATTGCCAAGAATTGATGATTTAGTTGACCAATTGAAGGGAGCCACGGTGTTTTCAAATATAGACTTAAGGTCTGGGTATTATCAGTTGAGAGTCAAGGACTCGGATATGCCGAAAACTGCATTTCGGACGAGGTATGGCCATTATGAATTTTTGGTCATGCCTTTTGGTTTCACAAATGCCCCTGCAGTTTTCATAGAATTGATGAATCATATTTTTCAGCCTTATTTGGATAAATATGTGGTGGTCTTTATCGATGATATATTAATATACTCCAAGGATGAGAACGAGCATGCCGAGCATTTGCAAACGGTTTTGTAAATTTTGAGAAATAAACAATTATATGCCAAGTTTAGTAAAAGTAAATTTAAGCTGAAGAAAGTTAGATTTTTGGGGCACATCATCTCAGGAGATGGAATCGAGTCGACCCGAGTAAGATCTCAGCAATTGTATATTAGAAGCCACCAAAGAATATCACCGAAGTTAGGAGTTTTTTGGGCCTAGCTGGCTACTATAGGCGATTTTTCAAGGGGCTTCCCATGATAGCTACCCCGATGACGAGGCTATTGCAAAAAGATGTCAAGTTTGATTGGACAAAAAGTGCCAACAGAGTTTTGAGAGACTAAAGGCGTTGTTGAATGAGGCTCCTATTTTGGTGCAACCTGAGCCGGGAAGAGAATTTGTGGTTTACAACGATGCATCCATGAATGGATTGGGTTGTGTACTTATGCAAGAGGGCAAAGTGATAGCATATGCCTCTAGACAATTACAGCCGCACGAGAAGAATTACCTGACTCACGACATGGAATTAGCTGCAATTGTAGTTGCACTAAAGATTTGGAGACATCATTTATATGGTGAGAGGTGTCGGGTGTTTACGGATCATAAGAGCTTAAAGTATTTGATGACTCAAAATGAGTTGAACCTTAGGCAATGGAGATGGTTAGAGTTATTAAAGGATTATGAGTTAGTAATAGACTAACATCCGGGAAAGGCGAATGTGGTTGCCGATGCCTTAAGCAGGAAATCCTTGTTTGTGCTGGGATCCATGAATACGCGGTTAGCCTTGTCAAGTGATGGTTCTATTCTAGCCGAGTTGAGGGCTAGACCATTGTTTCTCCAAGAGATTTGTGAAGCTCAGAAAGGTGACAGTGACTTACAAGCCAAAAGAGTTCTATATGAGTCAAATATTGAGTAGGAATTTCGGATAAGTCTTGATGGATGTTTGTTATTCCAAGATAGGGTCTTTGTACCTAGAAATAATGAGCTTGCTCAGAATATTTTGCATGAAGCACATAATGGATGTTTTTCTGTACATCCAAGCAGTATGAAGATGTATAACGACTTGAGGAAGTGGTATTGGTGGCCGAGCATGAAGAAAGACATTTCGAATTCGTTTCCAGATGCTTAAATTTGTCAACAAGTAAAGGCTGAACACCAAGTACCTTGGCTCTACTTTTGCCTATTATGGTTTCAGTGGAAATGGGATCGTATTACTATGGACTTCGTGACAGGTTTACCATTGACGCCGAAAAAGAAAGAAGCTATATGGGTCGTAGTTGGTAGACTCACGAAGTCAGCCCATTTCATACCAGTACGGGTTGACTACTCACTTGATAAGTTGGCGAATTTGTACATGACTGAAATAGTAAGACTTCATGGAGTACCATTGTCGATTATTTCAGATAGAGATCTAAGATTTACGTCACGATTTTAGAAAAAGTTGCAAGAGGCTTTAGGCACAAAATTGAGCTTTAGTACAGCTTTCCATCTGTAAATCGACGGGCAGTCGGAGAGAATAATTCAGATACTTGAAGACATGCTTCAGTGTTATTTTTTGGAATTCCAAGGTAATTGGGAAAAATACTTATCGTTGGTAGAATTCGCCTACAACAATAGTTTTCAGTCAAGTTTGAAAATGGCGCCTTATGAAGCATTGTATGGGCGTAAGTATCGAACACCCTTGTATTGGACAGAACTCAGAGAGAATCAGATTCATGGGGTCATTTGGTCAGGGAAACTGAAGAGAAAGTAAATGTGATATGTGAATGTCTGAAAGCGGCCTCAGATAGACAAAAGTCCTATTTAGATTTGAAAAGGAAAGAGATTAAGTTCCAAGTAGGTGATAAAGTGTTTTTGAAAGTATCACTATAGAAAAAAGTCCTCAGATTTGGCCGAAAAGGCAATTTAGTCTGCGTTTTATCAAACCATATGAAATTACCGAGAGGATAGGACCGGTAGCTTATCGTTTGGCCTTGCCACCTGAGTTGGAAAATATTCATGATGTCTTTCATGTGTCTATGTTATGCTAATACCGTTCGGACCCTTCACATGTGATTCTACCAACAGAGGAAGAAATTCAACGGATAATACTTATTGTGAAGAGCCGGTTAAGGTTTTGGTACGAAAACTCAAACAGTTGAGAAACAAAAGCGTAGCCCTTGTTAAAGTATTATGGCAAAGACATGGAATAGAAGAGGCTACATGTAGCCTGAGGAGACTATGAGAAACCAATATCCCAACCTTTTTACTGGTAAGATTTTCGAAGACGAAAATCCTTAAGAGGGAGAATTATAACAGGCCAATTTAGGGGCTAGTCAGAACAGTGGTTTCAAAATCACTAATCTGAGGTCGAAGAAAATTATTTTTATGTTATTTTATGAGTTAGAGCATGATTATATAAGTGCAGTGCTTTAATTTCAGCGATTGTATTCTTAATTGCGAAAAAGGACTAAATCGCATAAAATGTGAAAGTTCTGTTTTATAAGCTAAAGTTGCCTAATAGCCATAGAATACTAATTGGAGGCCTTTAATGTGCAAATAGACCCTTAGACATAAGGTGGCTGACCATAGGGGACAAAGAAGTCAAAATTAGTCAAAGTTGGTAAGGATTTGGTGACTAAATTGATTGTTTTGTATTAAAATAAAGAAAAGATGATATCCTTCTCTTCACTCATCTTCTTCCACCGAAAAATACAAGTAATTTAGGGTTTTGAAAGCTCAAAAATTTTAGCAAACTCTTCTCCCTATAAACCAAGAAGAGCGAAGAATTAACCTCGACCGAAGAAAGAGTAAAGTATCGGACTAGATCGACAATATAGGTTATTTTGATTATCGAGGTAATGAATACAACATCATGTTATTAAGTTTTTAAATGTTTGAGATTAGTGATGTTCTGTAATATTTCTATGAATTTGAGCTATGATGTTGAATGGGAAAAATGATGAAGATTGTGATGTTGAAGTCCCGGTGGGACTATAGTGATCGTGAGAATAATATTAACAAGATAGGATATGGATAAGGTCCCGTGTAAGACCATGTTTGGGACATGGTCTCGACACCGAATTGAGATTCCGTATAAGACTATATCTGGGATATGGCATCGGTATTGAATAAGAAAAATCGTATAAGATCATATCCGGGATGTGGCATCGATTATTGATATGAGATCCCGTATAATATCATATCTAGGATATGGCATCGGCACTTAGAGATGACCCTATGTAGGACCACACCAAAGAGGTGGCATTGGCGTTGTATTATGTGAATGACGATGAGCAGGTATCATCAAATATCCCAAGTGATTTAGTGGGATAAATAGTTAACCTTAGAATAAAATTGAGATTAGTGCTAAAGTGATGTGATTGAGTGATCACAGGTACCCGTGAGTAAATCACGACAAAGTTTTATGATATGTGACATGGTATGTATTCGATAAGAATAAGCATGAGCAAGTGTTGGCAAAGTGCTTAAGACTTTATGCTTTTATCCAATGCCATGGTTGGATGAAATTGTGAGTTTATGTTGCTATTTATTTTCATGCAAACTTACTAAGCTTTATGCTTACCCCTCTTATTTCCTTTGTCCTTGTAGTATTGCCAAGCTAGCTCGAGAGTTCGGGAACATCGGAGTTCGAAAAATCACACTATTGACTACTCTTTGGTATAACAATGTTAGTTTTATTTTGAGTATGACATGTATAGGACTTAGTCTCTTTTGTTATGTCATAGTTGTTAGCCGAAGCGTTGACTATTAATGTTGCTAAATTCATTTTGTAAGTGGTCATTGGACTTGGGCCAATACTCGACAAGTTTATATATATTCAATGATGATAAAATTCATGAAATGTATGCTTGTGTAGATGCTTTGATTTGAGTTCTTAGAAATGCCTTAGGGTCATAAGTTAGAACGAATTGAGTTGGTATAAGCATGGTTGCTATATAGGGTGACATTTGGCTTGAAAGATAACCTTTCAATGTCCACACGGGTGTGTGTCTAACGTCGTGTGTGACACATGGTCAACCCCATGGGCGTGTTGATTTGTTGTGTGTCCCCATGCATGCTAGGCTTTCAAGTCAGTATGCTCGGTAGTAAACACACGGGCAGAGACACGGCCATGAGTCTCATCCGTGTGGGAGGCACGGCCATGGACATTGGCGTATGCCCAGGCTATGTGAAATCTGCACCTAAAATTAGGAGTTTAATTTGACACACGGTCTAAGGGCACGGAGGTGTGCCTTGGCCGTGTGACCATAGTGAGGTGATGACGTCATAACAAAATGCCAAGGTTTTGGCACATGGGTTAAGATAAAGGCGTGTCAAGGCCGTGTGAGGGACACCGGCATGTGTCTAGACGTGTGAAAACCCCTGTAGGTTGAAATGAAAATAGACTCCACATGGCTAGGAACATTGGCGTGTGTGACCACACGGCCTGCCCGCATAGGCGTGTTCCATTTCACACGGGTGTGTGGTTAAGCAAAAATTTTCTAAGTGCATAAAAGTGTTTGGTTAAATTATGAAACCTCCCGTGATTATGTTTTAGGCCCCATAGGCCCATAATAAGGATGTTTTAAGTATGTATGAGAAGTCTTATGTTGAAATGAAATTTTATAGCCCAAAGTTGTTTGTTGAAGCAAGATAAGTTCGATAATGCCTCATATCCGGTTCCGGCGTTGAACACGGGTAAGGGGTGTTACAAACACTCCACTTAACCACTAGACCAGTAGGCCCATTTTGTTAATTACTTACACACTTTAATTTATAAGCCTATTAACCAGAGATAGGGCTTAATTCATAAAAATACAAAATTTACCTAAGTTGTGACTTGAACTTGGGACCTCCCACACACAACTAGAACACATAACCACTGAAGTAGATAGACATTGTGTGAAAATTTTACAAAAGCCAAAATTACATAAAAATCGGGGCGTTACAATTTGTTTCCTAAAGAATGACTCTTTGTAGTAACTGATTCGAAGGCCCTTGGTTTGCACATATTACGAATTATTTGGTTGCTAACACCTGACCAAAAGGTTTGACTCATCATCAAAAGACGCGATTCTTTGCAGATGTGAAAACTATTTTTGGGAGGATCCTTTTCTTTTTCGTGTGTGTGTAGATCAAGTAATATAAAGGTGCGTTACGGTACAAGAAGGGAATAAAATTTTGGACCATTTTCATTCAGGACCGACAGGAGGACATTACAATGGAATTAGGATAGCACATAAAGTACTCTAATAAGGTTTTTATTGGCCCACACTGTTTAAAGATGATAATAGGTATGTTTCTCCTTGTGATAGATGCCAAAGGACATGTAATATTTCCAAACATGATGAAATGCCTCAAACTTACATACTTTCTTGTGAAATTTTTATATTTGGGGTATTGATTTCATGGGACCGTTTCCTAGTTCTTATGATAATAAATACATACTAGTAGCGATAGATTATGTGTCGAAATGGGTTGAAGCTCAAGCTTTAACAACTAATGATGCTAGGGTGGTTGTTAGATATCTTAAGAAACTATTCTATCATTTTAGAACACCTCGAGCAATCATTAGCGATAGGGGTGCACATTTTTGTAACGCTCAATTTGATAACATCATTAAGAAATATGGTGTACTTCATAGAACAACTACCCCTTATCACCCTCAAACTA
Organism: Gossypium rotundifolium; assembly: GCA_025506655.1. NCBI lineage: Eukaryota > Viridiplantae > Streptophyta > Magnoliopsida > Malvales > Malvaceae > Gossypium > Gossypium rotundifolium. The sequence goes on from CP106724.1 coordinate 176,079,462, forward strand.
GTGGGCAAGTTGAAGTGTCAAGCCGATAATTGAAACGTATCCTAGAAAAGACCGTAGAGCCAAATAAGAAGGATTGGGAATTAAATTTAGATGATGCTTTATGGGATTATAGGGCTGCGTATAAAACACCTATAGGAACGTCTCCTTATAGACTCGTTTATGTGAAGGGTTGCCACTTACCACTAAAACTCAAACATAAAGAATTTTGGCAATAAAATTCCTAAATTATGACCCTAAGCTTTCAGATGAAAAGAGAATGTTGCAACTAAATGAGTTAGATGAATGACATGCAAATGCTTACGAGGGCTCAAGATTGTACAAAGAAGTAACAAAGTGATGCCACAACACTCATTTAAAGCAGCCCAAACAATTCATAGTTGGAGATCGAGTGCTTTTATATAATTCAAGGCTAAAATTGTTTCCTGGAAAGCTAAAATCGATATGGTCAGGCCCATTTGTGGTAAAAATTGTTTTTCCATATGGAACAATAGATGTAACACATCTTGAATACGACATATTCAAGGTAAACAATCATCGACTCAAATCTTATCTTGGTGGTGATATTAATAACGAGAGAGAGGAGCTCCGGCTCCACAATCTAAATTAATCATGAGTGTGGAAGGGAAGTCGAGCTTAGACTTTAAATAAGCGATTCTCGGGAGGCAACTCGAGTGTTTAAATTTGTATTTCCTTTAATTTTGTTGCATGTTTAGTATGTACTAAAAAGAAAGGGGATATAGAGAGTTACATGGGCTGGAGACATGGCTGTGTGAGACACATGGCTTGTCACACGAGTGTGTATGAGACTATGTGAGCCACATGGCCCCGCACATGGGCATGAGAGAAGTAAAGGATGATCACAAACGGCCCCGTGTAACACACGGCCTAGACACACAAGTGTGTCTAAGGCCGTGCGGCTATTGGGCATACTTGTTCCTCTTTTATGAAGCATCACACTGGCTAAGATAACCACACAGCCTGGCGACACGGTCCGTGTGTGGCACACGACCTAGACACATGAACGTGTCCTAGGCTGTGTGAATCTTGGGCTTAATTTTTTTAATTCGAATAGGCGCACGGGCTATGAGCTGACACATGATTGGGAGACACAACTGTGTGGCCCAACAAAGGCTTTTACACAATCGTGTCCCCTTTTTAACCCAAAACTCTACTTTTTTTCACTTGTCTTCCCTATTCACATCGTTCTCCAAAACCAACACCCTAATCATTGTTCAGCCTCCTTTCCCCTCTGATCTGCATCTACCAAGCTCTAACACTGTCCATGAAAACACCCACGACCATAACCATCGTGCCCGTCCTGACCTTCTTTCCCCCACGAAACCTTTCTTGTCCCCAAACCGAAATAACTTACTTTTGCCACTCACACCTTCTCTGTTCATCCACCATTGCACGTGCACCCCCTCCACCTTCACCTGATCCCCCTTCCCTCTCTTTCCCCTTTCTCCTCCATCTCTTCCTTCCTTCGCTTCAAACCAAGCCATTGTAGCAGCCAAGTTTGCTTTCCCCCCGTCTCTTTCCCCTCACTTTTCCCCCTATTCATCCATTTTTCGTCGTGCCTCCACCCTCCTCCTCCAAACCTCTCTCGTGCTTTCCCCTTCATCGGAGCCCCAACTCTGGTCACCACCGCCGTAGCCCGCCACCGCCGCTGTTGACTACCACCAACCGTTTGTTCCCCCTATTCACATTATTATTTTATTTTAATATTATTTAATTTAATTTAATAATAATTATTAGTATTTTATCATTATTACTATATTATTATCTTTGTTTTGTTTAATAGTTTTAATATTTTTATTTGGATAATGTTAATATTCATGTTATTTTTTTATTAGATAGGTTATTAATTATTTTTTTGTTTCATCATTATTTTAATTCTCGTATTAGGAGTAGGTTTTTATTGTGGTTGTGTGATATGGTTTTTGTCATTGGTTAGGTTGGTTTTCGATGTGCTCTATTTAGCATGTTGATTTATTCGATTATGAGCTATTTTGGTTATCTGATATTTTGCATGTATTTCATTCATATTGATGCTGAGTTGTTTGGATGGTTATTTGTTTTTCCAAGTACATTATGATGAACACTAGAGGAAAGACTAAGGTTATTGTTCCCACTATGAAAAAGTGGAAGACACCGAGGCGACTTCATTCTCGGTCCCTCCTTCAGTCGCGAGACTTCGTGTCTCCAATCATTCTCGGGTCCACATGAGGACCAATATCAGCATCGTATTAGAGGTGATCCATTTAGTTGACCAGGTTTGAGCCCTCATAGACACAGCTCCATGGGATCAATTTTTCACCATAGTCGAGGTGAGTTCTATTCTACATTCTTTCTTCAGTATGTGATGTCGTAGTGGGACGAGCCACATATTGTATCATTTAGACTCGAGGTGTGACACACTATCTGAGCGTCTCGAGCTTCAGAGCCATATTTGGACTCTATTATGAGGAGTTTATGATTTTGAGGAGTTCCCCCATATTATACTATCACATCCATCAGCCACCTTCTTTTTGTTGGACTGATACTGCTGTGACTACGACACCATACTACCCAAGTCAGTTGAAGGTAACTTCTCTACCTCTGGTACTACGCTACATCCATGCCATTTTGGAGCACACATTGACCAATTAGAGGGAGAGCACGGGGGTTGTTGGCATATATGAAGCATATTTTACTTTGGAACATAATAATGCAATGCCCATTTGATCTTGCATACTTTATCACCTTATCTTTTCGCCACCAGCTTGATCGCAGAGGAAGGGTCCTATCTATTTAGGCCCTTACGTGACTCGCCTAATGAGGCATTTTGGCCTCCTTGATACTTTGGAGTAGACATCCTCCTTTACACTGGTTGGACAGATGATCCCACAAGAATTATCAATTATTAGTCAGAGGAGGATGATTGAGCGACAACATGGTGTGAGTCCTTGTCGATGTATGTTGTCTCATTCCGATTCTTAGAATGAGCACGAGGAGTTTCCAAATGATGATCCTCCTCACCATGCGGACCCACCTCGTTCTCCTCTGCTGAGTCACCCTACTGTTGCTCCCACTGTTACACTCGGAGACCTCTCCGATCGATTTGATCGATTTGAGCAACGATGCTTTTAGTGGTTCAATAGCATCGACGCGACTTTCCATTAGATTCACTAGCACCTCTATATCTCTCATCCTGCTCATGCTCCTCATGATCTGACACTTCTCACGACGTCGATCCATGACCTGATTTACTTTTCTACTTTATTTATTTTTATTTCTAGTTGTACTTTTATTTTTATTTTATTTTTGTTTTGTTTTGTTAGTTTTTTTAATTCTATTTGTGAGACTTATTTTTTTATTTTTCTTTTGAAATATAATGTTGTTTTTATTCTTTTGATGGTTGCTTTTATTTGAGTTTGTAATCATTTTATCTTCTTATTTATTTTTGTTTATCTTCTTCTCAGTTTGCTCAAAAACATGCACTACATTTAGATTTGTCCACAATGTCGATTTTCACTATTCTGGCGATTTCATCCAAATTCAGGGTAGTTTTAGTTCTCTCCCTCTCTTTTGATATTGTGTTTATTCTGTGCTTATATATGTTTGTACATTGAGGACAATGTACATCTTAAGTGTGGGGAGGTTGTTTGTATATATGTGATAAAATCCTTGAATTATTTGTTATGTTTAAGTAATTTTCTCATATTCTCCATTAGAGTGATTTTTTTTAGGAATTTTTATTGATGTTGTTTTGGATTTATTTGTGGATGTTTTTGTATTGGTTGTTTCTAGGTTATCTCCCTGAATTGAATTATTATCTTGAAATTTTGAAATTGCAAGTTTGACATCAAAACCATAATTTTTTTGTGATCTTTTGAGCCTATAGAGCATATATTTATTCGTGCTCTTTTTATTCTTGGTTGAGAGTATGTCGACTTGAGTTGTTATTCTAGAACTTGCTTCAATTATGAATGTTGATACCACTTTATTGATTTGATATACTGATATGATAAAGACACTTAGGTTTTAACCTATTTAACCTATAAAAAGTTTACCTATTAAATTAACCCTAGTAAACCCTTTGATCCTAACACATTTTTTAACAAATTTTTAACCCATTTTTAATAACTCGTAACCCATATGTATATTGTAAAATTATCCATATTATTGACTCTCTTTTGTCGAGATTTGATTTGATTAGTTGCCTAACTATATTTCTTCTTTTTTGAATTGTTGAATTTTATTTTGTTTAAAAAATCAATAAAAACAAAGATGAAAAAGAGAAAAAGGAAAAAATCAAAAGAAGAAAATATATCAATATATATAATTGAGCTTGAATCGTTAGTTGCATATTCTGTTGAAAATCTCATTTTTATTCTTGATCAGTCTTGTTGATGTAAATTATGTTAATTCAATAACTAATTATTTTTCTAGTTTGGTAACTTATCAACTCGATCTCGATTATAACCAACTTTTGTTATCTTTCCCATACCCTTAACCTAAGCCCATTACAACATTTTAAAGACCTTTTGATTGGTGTGTCATTTCATTTTATAGTGGTAGAGATTTGATTTTCAAACAAACTTATGGTAATAGTATTTCTCGTCCGACTGTTGAGTGCACAATATTTGAACCTTAAACACTTTGAGTGCTTTGAGTGATCTTTAGTGAGGAGGTCAATTCTTATTGATTTTGAATTTAAGGTAATTATCCAGATCAGGGGAGACACATATGCTTTTGTGATTTAAAATTTTTGACTTGGATTGCTTGAATCTTTAGTGTCCTTTTGATTGAATTTCCAATGCATGATTGTTTGCGAATTATCTTGAAACATTATTGATGAAAATGACAAATTGAGAAAAGTTAGCTTGAATGTGGGTTAAGGATTTTGCTTGAGGACAAGCAAACGCTTAAGTGTGGGAATATTTGATAAGTGCTAAAAGTAATATGTTTTAATCTCGCTCTTAATACATTTTTGGATGATTGTTCGATATAAAATGGTGAATTTTATGCTCCTAATACTTTAAATTCATGTTTCTATACTTAGGAGAGCATTTGGGAGCAAAAGGAGCGAAAAACGAGCAAAAATAAAAAAATTGGGGCAAGGTATAAGGGCTACATGGCCTGGACTATCCTACACGGGCTGGGCACACAGCCGTGTAAGCCATACTGGTGTGTGCCAGGCCATGTCAATTTTGCAAACTATACTCCAGAAATGCAGAAAAACGTAATTTTAAGGTTTTTTGGGCATTGTAATACCTATATATACCAAATATAAGAAGAGGGGAGGAAGCCGTAAGAGAATATTAAAGAAAACAACTCGAAAAACACCATTGAAACCAACTCTGAAGCAGATTTCCATCAAGATTGAAGATCACCTTTTGAATTCTTTGAAGTTTATTATGAGTTTCTTTATTTCTTATGGATATGCTGTCTTTGAGATGTTTTTATTTGCTATTATGAACTAATTTTCTAAATACCTAAATAGATGAACCCTAAAATGGATTCTGTTATTTGATTTCTTTTTTTACACAATAAATACTTTGATCTTGTTCTCAATTATGTGTTCTTAATTCTTGGTTTAATATTTCTAGGCTATTAATCCATATTTGATTTGCTTAAATCAAAGAAGGAATAGACCCTATTTAAGAGTAGCGCTAGCATACTTAAGTGGAATTGCATGCAATCTTAGAAATAGGACGACATAAATCTACCAGATTAGAGTCAAATCTAATAGGGCAATCCATAAATCGAGTTAATGTGATAATAGGAATTTTAATTAGAAAGAAATTTCAATTAATCAACCAAGAGTCAGTTGCTCTTAGTCTTGAAGAGAGATATTAGCATAATTGAAGGATTTTTACGGATTAAGATACTAAGTGACTAAATTGTGTAATATAGATTGATAATGACAGATGGAGTCAGGTGAATTCTTTCCTGGGTATTGCCTCGCTTATTGGTTGTTAATTGTTTCTTTTCCTGATTTGTTCTTTAATGTGTTCTTTAGTTAATTAATTTAGTTAATTTTAGTTTTAACCAATCACTCCAATTTGTCGGTCAAATAATAGAAAGACAGTAATTACTAGTACTTTAGTTTTCGTGGAAATGATATATATACTCACCGTAACTATACTATTAATTTATAGGTGCACTTGCCTTTGTTGAATTTTTAATTAATTTACGATTGCATTATAGATGAACTAACTTAAAGAATAATTAAATAGGACAAGAGTCTATAATTAAAATTTAGATAAATCAAAGGAATTGATACACTGATTTGGCTTTGCGAGAGAACATATTGCGAGCAAATGGAAGTGACATTCGTCCATGGTAATTGCATGCCATCTTTTTTTTTACTTTTCAAATGTTTCCTAAAAGCTAGCATGTTTACTTTCTAGTTTTGTTTTGTACAAATGGAACTTTGTCATGAACAATGAATTTGTAGTGTTTAGATTATAGTAACTTGAGAGACGTTTTAATGTCAATGTAAACGGTGACTTGTGGCAAAAATTATATCGAAAAGTGTAGTCTTTAATCTTATGTTGTTAGTTAAAAGAGTAAAAATTACATACATTATTTAGGAACAAATTACAAATGAATTATGAGTCTATATATATATTCATATCCATATCTCACGTCTCACGTCTCACGTTTCACATCGCTTAAGAAAACAAGGGAAATGATATTTGAGGTCTATATAAAGACCTATTTTATAAGTTTTATTTTTACATTAGTAGGTGGCACTAGAAAATAAAATAAAATAAAAAAGTATTGGTGTTGCCACTTTTAGTGATGATGTGGTAGAAAACGCTTCCAGTTGAAAGTTTTTTTTTTTTTTTACAAATCACCTGAAAACGCTTCCAAGTAGAAGCGTTTTTCTGAATTTCACCTAATTTTTTTTAAAAAATGACCTATTCCTGTAATTTTTTAAAAATTATCTAATTTAGTAAATTTAAAAAAATTTCGACATTTATTGATAATTTAGCCTATTACGTTGTTGGGGAAAACAATATTCTTTTCTTCCTTTTTCAAATTTAAAATATTTGTAGCTTATTTAGCTTCAAGGGATAACGGATGGAGTATGGCATTTGATATTTACTAATTCGAATTTAAATATTTAAATTCATTTTTTTAATTTATAATAGACCTTTTGACATTTTCAATTTAATCTTTTAAATATATAATTTTAAAAATTATATTCTATTCGTATCAAATGTATATTTATACATCTCAAATATATGAAAACACTTTTTCTTTTATAAAGTAGAGCATATTCATATAGATTCGTATTTGACACTCAGCTTATAATGATTTTTGAGAACTTTGTCATAAGGTAGCTTTGGTTCTCATCCTTCATTCCATCTTGCTTAAAACTTATAATTTTGTAGCTGAAAAAGATTTAGGGGAAATATGTTAATGAAAACAAGCGTTCACTGGAAAGTTGAATCATATAGATAGATCGATCAGTTACATTAGCTTTTAATCAAAAGAAGAAAAAAGTCACACTAGCTATAAAGTTTCTTGGATTTTTTCATGAGGTAGTCCTTTGCATCATTTAACAGCTTGAATCTCTATTTCTTTGTCTCCAATGCTCAAGAAATAAGACCCTTCTTCTATCACCATTGTACCATCTTTCATTGGCTGAGCTAAGATGCTCACATGGCCTCAACTCAAGTTCATTCTCAGCTCTTTCCCCTGCATTCAAATTAACACTCTGAAATGCAACCAATTGATTCACTGGCCTCATATTACTCATGTTTGCCGGCCTCACAAATTGCAACAGGGAATGCTTACCGGCCATCTCGCCGTTGTTTTTAACTCTAACTGTGACTTGGTAGTTGGTACTTTATCTTATCACAAATTTCAGTTCCTATCTTTGAAACAGGTATATATCCGGGAGGATTTGAGTTCTCAACCACGTGAGAACTTACCTATTTGTGCAAATAGACCCTGTTTCATTTTACAGGGAGAAATTCGTAAGTATAATTTGAGTAGCTGAGGCCATAACCGAATTCAAAAACTTTCGGTCCTCGGTAGAATCTGAATGTGCGTCCAGGATATCCGGAAGATGGTTCAGGATGCATTCTCATCTGTCATCAGTATATTCGTGTAACTTTGCGGATACCAGGTAACTGGTAACCTCCCTCCTGCATATAAATATGAAGCTTACAACTTATGCATGCCTTTTGTTTATCATGCAAACTATAGTAAAAGATATATGAGAGAACTCACAAGGGTTGTGATCACCAAATATAATTTCTGCTAAGGCACGACCACCGGCTTCACCTGGATAAGTAGCCCATAGAATGCTTCCAGTCTGGGGATCGTTTTTGGCAAACGATATATCTACTGGACCTCCAGAAAGAAGCACCAAAATAATTGGATTCTTAGCAGCTCTTGCAATGGTTGATATCAAGTTCTGTTGCTTCGGCGGAAGAACCAAGTCTACTCGATCGAATTTTTCCCTTTCTTGGGTTTGATCCAATCCCATTACTAAAACAGCACGGTCTGCTCCCGTCGCTACATTCATTGCTTGATCAGTGAATGCAGAAGAATAATTAACTGCACTACAACCTTGGTGAAACCTGGTAGGTTTAACATAACTTTGTAACCCTTTCAACGGTGTAATAGTTTTACAAGGAGGGCCTGCATAATTTCCAAGAAGTGTTTGTTCGGAATCCGCATTGGGGCCTATTACCACAAGGGAAGTTGTTTCGGTTTTCAAAAGCGGAAGGAGTTTTTTGCGTTCTTCAGAAGGACAATGCCGTTGCGAGCAGCCTCGAGGGCAAGATTTTGATGCTCTTGGGAACAAATTTGATCCAAACCAATGTTATCGAAAGGCTGCTTAACTGGACTACCATTGAAAAGCCCCCGTCTCATTCTGATAGAGAAAAGGTTGTACAGGGCTCTATCGATTTCAGACAAAGACAATTTTCGTTTTTCAACAGCTGATTTGGTGTATTTCAACAAATATGAACCACAATCAACATCCATTCCTGTAAAATTCATTGATCAAATATTCAGATGATGCTATTAGCATCTATCCACTATAACCATGTTAAGTAAAGAGTTCATTTGGCAAAAAAAAAAACCAAAATAATCAACAATACCAGCTTTAAGAACATCTGCAGCAGCATCTTCTGTTAGTAATATATATTAAGTCAATTAGTTAATAGCTGTTAGCAGCCTGTTAGTTAGCAGTCTGTTAGTTAGTTAGCCTCTTGCTTTATTACATTGTATGCAGTATATAAACTCATGTATATGCATGGCCATTAATAAAAAAATAAATACAGATCATATGGATTCTTTCTACATGGTATCAGATGTATAGCAATTGTTTTCTTGCTTCCCAATTACTTTGTTTCATTTTGCAACTGTTTCTTTTTTCTTTATGGCTTTTCATGATTCTGCTCTCCCTTCCAGTCCTTACTACCTTCACCCAAATGAAAATCCAGCTTTGGTCTTAGTTTCTCCTGCATTATCCAGCGGAAATTATCATTCTCGGTCTCGGGCGATGAAGCTGGCTCTTTTATCCAAGAACAAGCTTCAATTTGTTGATGGTACGATCACTGTTCCACTCAAAACTGATCCTCTTTATCAGGCTTGGGAAAGATGTAACACTATGGTGATTTCTTGGCTGCATCATTCCATTTCGCCCTCCATCATGAACAGCATTCTTTGGCTTGATTTTGCCTCTGATATTTGGCGTGATCTCCGTGAACGCTTTTCTCAAGGGGATATTTTTCGGATTTCTGATCTTCAAGAAGAAATTTCTTCATTCAAACAGGATGATCGTTCAGTAACTGACTACTTCACTGAATTAAAAATGCTATGGGATGAATTGTTGAACTTTCGCCCTATTCCTACTTGTTCCTGTCTTTCTCCATGTTCTTGTGGTGTTTTTTCTACTCTCCAGCGGTATCATGATAATGATTACGTCATTCGATTCCTTAAGGGTCTTCACAAACGGTTTGATGGTGTCCGTTCTCGATCATGCTCATTGATCCATTACCTACGATTAATAAAGCCTTTTCTATGGTCATTCAATGAAGCGCCATCTTCATACGTGATCTTCCCAAGTTTTTGTTAGTAATACAATCGTCACCAACTTTCTTCCAAGAAATCTCGTGCCAAATCTTCGTTGATTCACGCCAATGCACCTTTTGTGGCAAATCCAGCATACAATTGACACTTGCTATGAAAAGCATGGTTATCCACTGTTACAAGTCCCGTAGTCGGACTTCTCGTACAAACAATGTTATTGATGATAGTATCACACAATCTTTAAACCTTTCACAGTCTGTTGTTCCCTTGTCAAATAATCCGTGTGTTACTTTGTCTCAAGAACAGTTACAACAGTTACTTGCATTGCTGCCATCTACACATTCTACCTCCCCACCTCCTGTCACCAATACCGCTTCTTCTTCACAACCACTACCTTCCCCCTCTGCAGGTAATTCATTTTCTTTACAATCTCATTATTGGATTATTGACACAGGTGCCACTGATCATATTACGCATTCTTTGTCTTTGTTTGCTTCTTTTCTGCCCATTTCTCCTGTCCATATTACTCTTCCTAATGGCACCAAGGTTTGTGCTCGTTTTTCTGGTACTATTATTTTTAGTGACAATTTTTATCTTACAAATGTTCTTTATGTTCCCCATTTTGCCTACAACCTTTTGTCTGTTACTAAGCTTACTGCCACCTTAGCTTGCTCATTTACTTTTTACAAAACTTATTGTTCTTTGCAGGCCCTTCCCTCCTTGAAGATGATTGGTACAGCTAATGTTGTTCATGGCCTTTATATCTTGGATACACCAGCTCAAACTTTCTCTGCTCCTATTCCGACTGCTTTAACCACTACCACTACTTCATCTCATCTTTGGCACAATCGTCTTGGTCATCTTTCCGATTCCAGACTCCAATTGCTTTCTTCTTATATTCCTTCTTTGTCCATAGCAAATATTTCAAATTGTACAGCTTGTCATTTGGCTAAACAAAAGAAACTTTCTTTTCTGTCATTGAACTTCCATTTCCAATAACAATTTTGATCTTGTTCATGTTGATATTTGGGGTCCAATCGATGTTGTTTCCATCACTGGTCATCATTATTTTCTTACCATTGTTGATGATTTTAGTCGTTTTACTTGGATTATTCTTTTGAAAACAAAATCTGAAGCTCGTACTCATATTCAAAATTTTTGTACACTTGTTGAAACTCAATTTTCCTCCAAAATTAAAGTTTTTCGTACTGATAATGGTCGTGAGTTCGACATTCCTATTTTCTATGCTTCTAAGGGCATCATTCATCAAACTTCTTATGTTGAAACCCCACAGCAGAATGGTCTTGTTGAACGCAAGCATCAGCATATCCTTAATGTCTCTCGTGCTCTTTTATTTCATTCTCACTTACCTCGGCATTTTTGGGGCCATGCTGTTCTCCATGTTATTTTTCTTATTAATCGTAGCCCCACACCTCTATTGAACAACCTTACTCCATATGACAAGCTTTATCAAACAAAACCTGATTTTTAGTCTTTGCGTGTCTTTGGTTGCCTTTGTTATGCTACCACTCTTACTGCCCATCGTCATAAATTTGATCCTCGAGCTCGGGCTTGCATCTTCCTTGGGTTCCAACCTCATGTCAAAGGTTATATTCTTTTTGATTTGTTGACCCATGACATATTTATTTCTAGGAATGTTCTTTTTCATGAGTCTATTTTTCCTTTTTCCCATCAACAGTCTTCTTCCCCCACCACTAAACTGAGTTTTGACCTATCACCCACTTATGATTTACCTTCTCAACAACCCATTCCATCATCTTCCCCACACCAAGTCCCTCCCCAACCTATCGTTCCACCTTCTCCTTCTATCCCCTCCTCTCGACCAATCCGTACTCGAAAACCACCTTCCTACTTGGACCAATACCATTGTCCTTTCAACAAAGCTGTTACCAATCATTTTCGCTGTTTTCCATCTTATTCTAACATTTCCCCTTCCCATTTGCATTTTACTTTTGCTCTTGTCGCTTCTTCATGCTCCCACAACTTATTTACAGCAAGTAACCACTCCCATTGAGAGAAGCAATGCAAGCTGAAATCTCACTCTTGAACAAAATAACACTTGGATCATTATGGATCTCCCTCCAGGCAAGACTGCAATCGGGTGTAAATGGGTTTATTGAATTAAACATAGAGCAGATGGTTCCATTGAACGTTACAAGGCTCGTTTGGTTGCAAAGGGGTTTACACAAACTGAGGGTGTTGATTATTTTTATACTTTTTCCCCTGTGGCCAAGATCACCACCGTTCGTTTGTTGCTTGCTGTTGCTGCATCCAAGAATTGGTATTTGCATCAACTTGATGTTAACAATGCATTCTTGCATGGTGATCTCCTTGAAGAAGTTTACATGGTTTTACCTCCTGGTTTCTCTTCATCATCACCTCCTAAGGTTTGCAAGTTACAGAAGTCACTATATGGTCTCAAACAAGCCAGTCGTCAATGGTTTTCTAAACTTACTTCTGCTCTTCTTTCTCTCGGATATGTTCAGTCCAGTTCTGACTTCTCGTTGTTTGTTAAAAAGAATGCTATTTCTTTTACTGTCTTGCTTGTCTATGTTGATGATGTTATCTTGGCTGGTGACAACATGGATGAGATCGCACGGGTTAAAGCTTTTTTGGACTCTACCTTTCGCATAAAAGACTTAGGCGTCTTGAAATACTTCCTTGGTCTTGAGGTTGCTCGCAGCTCTGCTGGAATTCACCTTTGTCAACGCAAATATGCTCTCGACATCTTGTCTGATTTTGGATTTTCCGATTGCAAGTCTGTTCCAACTCCCATGGTTACCAAACTTCCTCGCGATGCTTCAGCTGCTTTACTTCCCGATAATACTCTCTTCAGGAAGCTCATTGGCAGACTTTTGTATTTGGTGTCTACTCGCCCGGATATTGCTTTCATGATCCAACAATTGAGTCGTTCTTGGATCACCTTACATTATTCACCTTCAAGTCGCTTCATCGTATTCTTCGTTACTTGAAAGGTCGCCACGACATGGTTTGTTCTTTTTCGCTTCTTCCTCGTCTATTTTAAAGGCTTTTAGTGATCTTGATTAAATGGTCGCCCTTGACTCGTCCGCTCGATGAATCGCTATGTATGTTCTATGGTGATTCTCTTATCAGTTGGAAGGCCAAAAAGCAAACTACTGTGTCTCGTTCTTCCTTAGAGGCCGAATATCGCGCACTTGCTTCTACCACCTGTGAAGTTCAATGGCTTCGCTTCCTTTTGCGAGATCTTCACATCCCGCTTTCTACTCCTACTGCTTTATTTTGTGATAATAATTCTGCTCTTCAACTTGCTGCCAATCCCACATTTCATAAACGTACTAAATACATCGAAATTGATTGCCACCTCGTGCGTGAAAAGGTTCAATCAGGTGTTATCAAGTTGCTCCCTTGTTCTTCCACAAACCAGCTCGCTGACATTTTTACTAAGCCTCTCGCTACTGTTCCTTTTCGACTTTTGTTGTCCAAGCTGGGTCTGCTTTCCATCCATTCTCCAGCTTGAGGGGGGCTGTTATTAATATATATTAAGTCAATTAGTTAATAGTCATTAGCGACTGTTAGTTAGCGATCGTTAGTTAGTTAGCCTCTTGCTTTATTACGTTGTATGCGTGATATAAACTCATGTATATGCATGGCCATTAATAAGAAAATAAATGCAGATCATATGGATTCTTTCTACATCTTCTGGTACTTTTAACATATCCTTGTTGTTCATAGATGGTGGCGACAGCATCACAGTATGCAGTGAAATATCTGATAATATTTTAACCAAGAAAATCATAAAATCATCTTTCTGGTATTGTTATGGCCGAAAGGAAAAGAGCTTTGTAATGTTACCCATTGGAGCTCCATTGGCCTCGGGCTGTTTTCAATAATAGATTGTAATCAGCACAGTTGGGGACTCCACTAACACGATTGTAAGCACACATTACCCCACTAGCTTTCCCTTCTTGTATGCAACTCTGGAATGGTGGCTAATATGTATCTGCTAAATCCTGTAAACTGACCTGAAATCCAAAACAATATGGGGCCTTTCCAATTAATCAAAAGCAATCGAAGTTTAAATTTTTTAAGTTTAACACCTACATTTGCATTGAAGGCATATGGAGTTACTCCTTTCCAATTATCCCAATCATAAGCAGTAAAATGCTTACAACAAGCTGAAGCTTGAAGATTTTTTCCAAGTTTTCCACCTTCAAAAGAGTCCCCTTGTATCCCTCTCACATATGACACTGCATATTTCCCAGTAACCAAAGGATCCTTACCAGGTGTCTCTTGCCCTCTTCCCCACCTTGGGTCCCTAAATATGTTAATGTTTGGTGCCCAAAATGTCAACCCCATGGCTTGTCCAACGTTGTAAATTGCTCTACCTTCGATTCCAACAGCCTGCAAAAGGTTTCATGTCTTTCGAGTTATGCGATTTTAGTTAAAAATATACAACAATGATTAGAAAAGGCTTGCCTGAGCGATGCGGTACCAAAGATGAACATCAAAGGAAGCAGCGGTGAGAATGACTTGTGGAAAACTGGTGGCTGATCGGATTGCTCCATTGAAACGCATGCCTCGGCTGACAGCTAAACCATGTAAGGCTTCGGACCACCATTGATAGTCAAGGATGCCAAGTCTTGGAATGGCGGGAGCTGAGTTAACGAGTTGGGATATCTTTTCATCTAATGTGAGTCTGGACACCAAATCTCGAGCTCGTTGGGTGATGGGGAGTGTAGTTTCGCAGAAAGGGTAGGATTTGGTTGCGGGGTCAGATGCATCACATGAGAAAGGAGGCTGAGTCGACTCAGATAAGATGAATAGCAATGAAGTAATGTAAAAGAGATAAAGGAGCGAAGGAGTTTGGAGCTTCATGTTGGTGACTGGCACTAGCTGGTCTGAATAAAACAGAAAGGAAAGCAAAGGAGTAAAGCGACAAGGTAAGTGTACTTGAGTGGGGAGAAAGGATTGAATGAAACAGTGACGCCACGTCATCTGTATCCCTTTCTAATAGATTTATGCCATATCAGTATTTTTATCCTAAATTTCAACATTTTTATTCTGAAAAAAATCAAATCCAAATTAAAATCCTGAAATTCAAGATAAATGCTGAAATTCAGGATAAAAATGCTGATGTGGCATAAATCTATTGGAAAGAGCTACATATGACATGGCGTTACTGTTTCATTCAATCCTTTCCCCTTGAGTGGGATTTTTGCCTTGTGTCGTGCCTTAAAAAGGACAAACGTTATATCGAATATCAGAAATGACCTTGATTTTTGCTAATTTTTTCAACTAAACCGACCTAAATTATAATTCTTGTATGGAGATAAATACAGTTATTGTTTCATATTTAATTCTCAAGATTTCTTTGAACTCTATTATCCCAATTATCTGTTTTATAAACTAATAACAAATAGACAAAACAAGAATTGTATTTCTACGAATGTTATAAAATATTGTTCTAGGAATGGATTATTCGTTTAACTCGAGAAGTAATATTTTTAAAGTTTCAACCTAATTTTAATTTAATTTTATTCATAAAAATAACACAAAATATAAGAATCTTTTAATGTTAAAAAAATTAAATACTATTTAAAACACTTTTTGTTCCCTATTTTGGTTTTACAATGTTTATTTAGGGAAGGCATAGTAATAGTTTTATTATGAAAATATTAAAATTTAATATTATATAACAATATATAAAGATTACAAAAATCTATCCGTAAAGGTATTATGAAAGTCATTATATTAAGAGTCGATTATATTTTGTCTCATTTATTCAAAAATGGATAAATCAGTCTCTGTAAGTTAGATTAACAAGTAAATTAATCATTCTGTTAAAAAATACATCTATTTTTATTTTTAAAAATTGTTCCCTAAATGTCAACATTAGGTGCACGTGGCATACCATGTGTCACTATCTGGTTATTCCATCAACTATGCTGGTTTTTAATAGTACAAATGGAAGAAATTGTTAGTAGAAAGTACCAATTTGCTTTTTGATTTAACATACTATTGAGTGTTTTGTGAGTCTCTCCATCATGGAGGCCAATTTCCCTATTTATAAGGCATGACCCATGGATGTGATGTACTAGGTAGGCCATCATGCATGCCAATGTGTGTCCTATTCTAGGGTCAACACATACCCCTTGAGTATGGGTTCGTCTGCATGATGGAGCGAAACCCCTAGGTGCGAACTCATACAGGCGAACTGTACGGTTTGGCCAACTATGTATTTACTAAGATAAAAAAGGTTGGGTCGTCCTTAATCCGGTAAAGGGTCAAAAATGGCGAACACCATAATAATTTTCCCCCCACCGGAGAAGAGTAGGAAAGTGACTCTTTTGAGAACCTGTCTAAGCGGAGTGAGGGGATTTTAAATGAAACTTACTGTGTACACCTTTTATTTAAAATTACTGTGTACGCTTTATGAATTTAATTAGGCCTTCGATCCTAGATAAGCGAATCGTTAGGTTTTGAATTTCTTTAAAATGAGGTGGGTTAAACCCTAACTATTCATCTGTTTGAATTTCAAATTTTTTGAGGAGGAGATACCGTTGAAAACTAGAATCGCCGTTCAAAGGTAAACTTCTAAAATTTTGAATTATCATTCTATTTGTTATAGAGCTAGTCAGTCATGATGGTTAATACGAGAGGAGGAAGTCACAGTGATCATAGTAACTGTAGTGTGTGTGAGGGTGAGGGTTTGCAGCACCGCGAAGGTAGGGTTTTGTGGAAGCGAAGGCTTACCCTTACACTACCAAATACGAGGAAATAAGTCGTCATCTAGCCATTCAAAGGATTCAGCTACCCGATTTCGCATACGAATTCTCAATCATTGAAGGTGTACAAATATTAAGCAATATCGAGGGTGGTTTTCTACTCCCCTTACACGTCTTAGAGGCCAGTTTCCATCTTCCTCTCCATCAATTTTTCTGCCATCTTCTCGAGGAGTACGGGATAGCTCTGAGGCAACTATTTGGTTTCTCGTGGTGGGTCGCGGTTGCCAACTTTATAGATTGCTGCCGTCAAGAGGAAGCACCGCAAATATCTATTTTCCAACATCTTTACTAGCTCAAAGCTTGCAAACGAGGAGGCTCATTGGGTTTGTTTTACTTTACTCCTCGCGAAGGGTGTGAGTCTATCATTTTCAATTGGTCATCTAACCTTCTTTTGAATCGCTACAAATACATATGAGTAGGGACTAAGTTTTGGGTTGGCTTCGATTTTCATATTGAGTGGTCTAAACCTAGCAAGACTATGTGTATGTGAAAATGACCCATCACATGCAAAGTATGTGACACCCTAAACCCGGCCCATGAGTTCTGACCGGATCTGGTATGTCGCTGGGTAAAATAATTTGAGTCATTTTGAAAATTTGGTGAAAACTTGGTAAAATCTGGCTAAGGTATGAAAACGGGGTTTGAAAACCTAGTTGGGTTTTTTTTTATAAATACTGATTAATTTGAAACCCTTTTAAAACACTTGATCGTGTACATTTTAAAAGCATCAAAGTTGTAGTTGACTTAGTTTATTTTTGGTTACCCGATGGTAACGTATTTGAAAACTCGTAAGAGTTATTAAGTTGGAAAATGTTATTTTTAACTAGTTTACTTTAACATTTGAAAATTCATTTGTATCATAACATAAATAATATAAAATAGCAAAATAAACATCCAAAATAATAATAGCGGCCTTATTACATCCAAAATTATAAATACTTAGGAAATAAAATAAATAAACTTAACAAAAATAAATATAAATTCAACGATAAGCATGGCCGCCTCGAGTCCTCTCCGGCTCCATCTCCGCTTTCTACTTATCTGCAAAATGTTAAGGCAAGGGGGTAAGTCACCAAGACTCAGTGTGTAAATCCCCCACCCGGAAAATATAACTCGTACATAAATCATTAATAAACATGCAAATATGCAACCCAACCTAACCATCCAAAACACCTTTCTCTACCCCGTGTGGTACCAAACCACTGGTGGTGCCAAACCACTGGTGACTTAAAGTCACGATATTCATCAATAATTGTGGTGCCAAACCACTGGTGGGGCCAACCCACGTGTGATACCAAATCACTGGCGTCGATCCCATAATATAATCCGTGGGGACAACCCCCTGTGGTGCTAAGCCACTGGGACGAGACGCTATGAGGTGCCAAACCTCTGAAGGTGCCAAACCTCTGGAGGTGCCAAACCTCTGGTGACCGTAGTCACAAAATGTGGTACCAAACCACTGGTGTCCGTCGACACGAATATTACTTCCCCCACCTCTCATTCAACCCACAACAATCAATAACATGTATATAATAGGAATCATGCCCACACATTTATTTAACAACATACCAAATACGTCATGCTTCCCAAAAGCATCATTAAGTAATTCATAATATCAAGGACTTACCTGATTCCTTGCTTATACCATGATGGTATAAAATCCAATTCTACACAATCCAATTTAGTGTAATATATTCAGCACATTAATTAATTATTAAGTGTGTATGTACACACCTGTTATTATCGATAGCCCCTAAATCCCGATGAATCAATCGGCCTTTCAAGATCTTCTTGTCCCTATATTCGGCCAAACATAAGGTTAGTACCAAGGCCATTCGGCCAAACCAAAATAATCTCAAGGGGTTATCACTTCACCTTTACCTTACAAATGATTCGGTTTCCTACCAAATCCCGAGCCAAATGATGGTTTACCTCTGACAATTGGCCACACCTTAAGACACAAAATAATTAGCCTCCCAAGCCTTCGACTTTTCAATCACTTAACTAAATAACTTACTAAAATAGATCCTTACCAACACTTACCTTCCTCTCAAACCGATTGGAGAAGAAGAGAGCACCCTTTGCTTTGATATTCGGCCAAAACTACAGCAAATAGGGAGGGGTTTCGGCTAAAGAGAAACAAAAGAGATGCTGGAATTTTGAATAATTTTGGGCAATTTGTCTAAGGAAATTTCGGCAGCAAGGTAGTAGGGATTCGACTAATGGAGGAAGAAAAAGAAAAGAAAAGATGTAGGGGAAATCAATGGTGGTTTTCGGCTAAGTAAAACAAGGGAATGCTGGAAAATTTTGAATAATCACCTAGGGAGAATTTCGGCCAGTACAAGAAGGAAAACTAAGAAGAGAGTTTGCTAGAGTTTTGAAACCTCTTTGCTTTAGCAAAAATCAAAATATGGACAGCCTAAGGAGTCCAAATTTCGGCCAATTCCTCCCCCTCTATGCTGATAATTTCAGCTCTCAATTATCAAAGATTTAATCAAAGTTTATCTAACTTCTTATCTCCTAGCTACTCTCAACAATTTGAGTGAAAATAAAATTACAAAAACTGCTCTCCTCCAGCCGAATACATGCAAAAATAAAACCTTATCTTTATCAATTTAAAGAGTCCACATTCATGCCAATACTCTTCTATACGCCAGCAGCAAAAAAATAAAAGAAACTACTGCAGTAGCCTTGGTTCGAAACCAAGACCTCACGCTGCAGCCTCCCCTCTTAAGCGCCAAGGCCAACTCTCCCCAATTGACTTTTATGTCAATTAACCCTTCCATTAATTTATAAAACCTTCTTCTTGGCCCTTTTTCTCCTAACGAAAATAGCCCAAAATAAAAATGCTCCCTGCGTCCCTCGAACTCGAGACCTGCCTCTCTTAAGTGGTGCCCCAAGCCACTCCTACTACCTGAACTTTCGTGCCAGGAGCCTTCACCAATTAATTTTAAGGCCTTCCTTCTTAAGCCCATCACTATATATAAAAAAAAAAACAAAACGTTCAATGCTCCTCCTGTCACTCGAACTTGTGACCAGCGCTCTCCCCTTCACCTCCAACACGCATGGAACCACTTAGCCAACTAGATCCTTGTGTCAAGTCCCTTCTAAAAATTTTCTTAACCCCTAATTCACCTAGCCTCCTCCTTTAAACACTAATAAAAAAAATTTTTAACCCTAAGTCAGGCCTAGCTCGGGTTTAATTCTAGACCTTAGAACATGCCAAATAAATCATAATATTTATTTCAAGCACACATGCGCACATGGGAACAAATAATTAAATTTTCAACCAGCCCCTTATTCAGGAAGTTACAGTTCTACCCCCTTAAAAGAATTTCGGCCTCGAAATTACCTGGATTAGAAGAGATGGGGGTATTGCTGCCGCATCACATCCTCGGGTTCCCGCGTAGCTTCCTCCACACCATGGTTTCGCCATAGTACTTTCACCAAAGGTACTGACTTCCTACGTAGAACCTTGACATCACGATCCAAGATTTGTACCGGCTCCTCCTCGAAAGACATGCCCGGATTTACTTCAATTTCTGCCACCGACACAACTATGATGGATCTGACCGATATCATCTAAGCATTGACACATGGAAGACGTCATGGATCTGGCTCAACTCTGCCGGTAACTCAAGCTGGTAAGCTACCGGACCCACTCGCTTTAACATTGTATAAGGCCCGATGAACCTTGGGCTTAGCTTCCCTTTTCACCCAAATCTCAATACCTTCTTCCAAGGCGACACCTTCAGAAAAACTTTATCCCCTACTGCATACTCTATTTCCTTGCGCTTAAGATCAGCATAAGACTTCTGTCTATCTGACGCTTCCTTAAGACGAGCCCAAATCACCTTAACTTTATCTTCAGTTTTCGTCACCAATTCTGGGCCCAAAACTTGTAGTTCACCCAACTCCGTCCAACACGTAGGAGTACGGCATTTCCGTCCATACGGTGCTTCATATGGAGCCATCTGAATACTCGCTTGATAACTATTATTATAAGCGAATTCTGCTAACGGTAGATACTCTTCCCAACTACCATTGAAATCCAAAACACACCCTCTCAGCATATCTTCTAAAATTTGTATGACCCTTTCCGACTGCCCGTCAGACTGTGGATGAAATGCTGTACTGAAATCCAATCGTGTACCCAAAGCCTGATGCAACGCGTTCCAGAATCTAGACGTAAATCTGGGATCCCTATCTAAAATGATCGACACCGGCACACCATGCAACCTCACTATTTCTGACACATACAGCTTAGCTAGCTTCTGAAGTGAGTAATCCACCCTTACCGGTATGAAGTGGGCTGATTTAGTTAGACGGTCCACAACCACCCAAACTGTGTCCTTCTTGCTGGGCGTGAGGGGTAGCCCACTGACAAAATCCATCGTGATCCTCTCCCATTTCCACTGAGGGATCTTCATTGGTTGAAGTAAACCAGATGGCAACTGATGTTCAGCCTTAACATGCTGACACGTCAGACACCTTCCCAATAATTCAGTTACCTCGCGCTTCAGCCCTGGCCACCAGAATTATTTTCGCAAATCTCCATACATCTTGCTACCTCCAGGATGCATAGCGTATGGGCTGCTATGTGCATCCTGGAGGATTTTCTGCCTCAATTCCACATCTTTTGGCATACAAGCCCGCCCTTGAAAGCATAATACTCCATCATCGGACAAGCTATACCCTTCCAAACCACCATCCTGAATTTGCAATCTCCGTGCATTCAAACTTCCATCTACTAATTGTTTCTCCTTAATCTCCTCGATCCAAGTTGGCTTAACTTGCAGCTCCGCCAAAAGACTTACATCGTCGTATAGACTCAAATGAGCAAACATCGCCCTTAAGTCTGCCACGACCTTCCGACTTAACGCGTCAGCCACCACGTTAGCTTTGCCTGGATGGTACTCAATAGAATAGCCGTAGTCCTTTAACAGTTCAATCCACTGTCGCTGCCTCAAGTTCAAGTCCTTCTGAGTCAAGAGATACCTCAAACTTTTGTGGTCCGTGTAGACTATCGACTTCTTCCCATACAAGTAATGCCTCTATATTTTCAAAGCAAAGACTACTGCCACTAATTCTAAGTCGTGAGTCAGATAGTTAACCTCATGCGATCTTAGCTGACGGGATGCATAGGCCACTACCTTTCCTTCCTGCATCAATCACATCCCAACCCCGTATGGGATGCATCACGAGAAAGTAAATAACTTCCCCGCCTCAGGTACATGCGTAATCGGAGCTTCATCAAAATCTTCCTTAGCTTATCAAAACTTTCTTGATGCTTCTCCGACTATACAAATGGAACTCCCTTTCTTAATAACTTAGTTAGTGGGCTGCGATTAAAGAGAACCCTTCCACAAATCTTTGATAGTATCCGCCGGACCGAAAACTTTGGATTTACGCCATCGACTTAGGCGGTTTCCATTCCAACACCGCTTCGACCTTGCGAGGGTCCACTCTAATCCCTTCCGCTGACACCAAGTAACCTAAGAAAGCCACCTCCCTAAGCCAAAATTCACACTTACTAAATTTGGCATATAACCGCTTCTCCTCAAGACTTGTAGAACTATATGCAAATGCATGTCATGCTCTTCCTCCGTCTTAGAATAAACCAATATGTCGTCTATGAATACCATGACAAATTGATCCAAGTACTGCTGAAACACCCTATTTATTAAGTCCATGAATGCTGTCGGTGCGTTGGTCAACCCAAATGGCATCACTAGAAATTCGTAATGCCCATACCGAGTACGGAATATCGTCTTATGAACATCAACCTCCTTCACCTTATGTTGATGATAACCCAACCTAAGGTCTATCTTGAGAAAAGCGATGCACCCTTGAGTTGATCAAACAAGTCATCAATCCGGCAAGCGGATACTTGTTTTGATTGTTAACTTGTTTAGGCGGCGGTGAGTCGATACACATCCGCATTGACCCGTCTTTCTTCTTGACAAACAGCACAGGTGCTCCCCACGGAGATATACTTGGTCGGATAAACCCTCGGTCCAAAAGTTCCTGAATTTGAGCCTTCAGCTCCACCAACTCCTTTGGTGCCATTCGGTAGGGTGCTATAGACACAGGCGCCGTTCCGGGCAATAAGTCTATACCGAATTCAACTTCCCGATTTGGTGGCAGACCTAGAAGTTCCTTTGGAAACACATCAACGAATTCCCCTACCGTTCAGACCTTCTCAACTACTGACTCCTTAGCCTCCAAAGCACATATTCGAACCAAAAATGCCTCACAGCCTTTCCTGACCATCTTCTCTGCTTTCAATGCAGACACCACGTTGGATAGGTAATCTCTTCTATTACCTATCATGACTACTTCATCACCCTCAGCCATCTTTAGAACCATGCGCTTAGCAGCGCAATCCAACCTTGCCTGATGCTTAACCAACCAGTCCATTCCAAGAATTAAATCGAACTCCCCAAACGGCAGTTCCATTAGATCAGCCACAAACACTACCCCTTGGAGTTCTAGGGGTACATCTCTATATAGCTTGTTTACAACTACAGAGTGACCTAGGGGGCTAATTACTGTCATCTCCCTAGCAGTAGTCTCAAAGTCTATGTTCATAGTCTTTACTACACTACTAGCAACGTATGAATGTATTGAACCCATATCAATTAATATAACATATGGAAGTCTAAAATTAGGGCATTACAGGTTATGGCGTGCAGTGCGTCACCCTCCTCTCGACGTCTTGCTGCATAGACTAAACTAGGTTGCCTCGCTTCTGTGTTGCCTGCCCCTCTTCTCAGATTTTCGCGACCTCGATTTGAACCATTGCCTCCTCTACCATTACCACGACCCTCCGTGGTGGTCCTACATTTCTAGCCGGAGCACGGTTTTGACCTCCGGTCGATTCTCGACTAACCGAGGACGGGTCCCTTACACGGTGATCCAAAGATCCACATTCAAAGCATCCTCTTTCACCGGTCCAACAACCTCCCCAATGTGATTTTCCACATGATGATTACCGAGTGGTCTCGATTAGTAGCCATGGGCCTCCCATGCGATTCGCCCACTGCTAGCCCTCTTTTGTGCATTACTACTCGCTCCAGATAACCCAAATCCTCTTTTTTGCTTGTTCCTATCATAGCTCTGTCTTACGGACTCCTTAACCCCTTCGGCTACTTTAGCCTTTTCCACCAAGACAGAAAACTCACGCTCCTGCTGTGGAGCAATCAGCAGCCTCAAGTCATCCCTCAGTCCGTCTTCAAAGCGGACACACCGTTCATGTTTTGTTGATACAATTCCCCGAGCATAGTGACTCAGCCTCAAGAATTTCGCTTCATACTCTGACACAGTCTTATGTCCTTGTATCAACCCCAGAAAGGCTTTCTTCTGAGCATCAATGTAGCTGGTGCCCACATACTTCTTCTGATAAGCAGCTTTGAAGTATTCCCAAGTAAGGTCATCTGCCGTAGCACCATCTCGAACCGTGAGCCATCACTGATATGACTCATCCTTTAGAAGCGACACCGCTCCTTTCAGCTTCTCCTCATTCGTCAGATCAAGATCATCCATGATCCTCTCAGTCGATTCTAACCAGTATTTCGTCGCACTGGGTGCCACTCCCGATACACCCCGGAATACCTCAGCCCCGTTGGATCGAAGTCGCTCGGGTATAAATTTTTGAGCTCCCATACTTCCACTTGCCCCAGCCACCATCTCAAGTACTCGCAACACACGACTTGCGTCTTGCCTCACCTCCCGTCGATCCCTTTCGTCACTCTAAAAATTGGGGGTGGTGGTGGCGGTGGTACCCCATTCTCTGATCCCGACCCAACCTCACGTGTTCTGACACGGTTATCCCGCCTCTGGCGTCCCACGACGGCCACGTCCTCTAGAGCTCATTCTAACTATTGCGCTTTAATCTGATTAAGAAATTTTTATGGATTAGTATTTCACTTGGTTATCTGCGAAGAAATTTTATGATAGGAGTTTTAAGAGTGGTTCTTTCGTAATCAAACAAGCACACAGTCTTTCATTCATTAATTCAAAGAGACGTTGTAGTTTTGTTGTGATTGTTTTGCCACTACCCAGGGGCTTTTTCGTAATTTGTCCTACAGGGGTATTTTTGTAATTTTTTTCAAAAACACAGGTTCACGGATGATTTTGTCAAAAATTATTTTAAATCTCTTAATTTCCCAGGGTATTTTGGAAAATTTTAAAATTTGGGGGTTTTTAAGTGATTTTGAAACTCAGGGGCATTTTGGTAATTTCCCACAAATCAGGGTGAATTTGTAAAATTTAATAAATCAAAGATTTTTCAAAAGTTGTAAAACTTTGAGGGTTCTTTTTAAGAATTTATTTTCCAAGTTGGTGGTGTTGCAACCATTTTGACAACCAAGGTCGTTTTGGTAATTTTGCTGATGAGGGCAATTTTGTAATTTTACAAAATCATGACGTTTTGAAGTTTAAGGTTTTTAAGCACTTTTTATGAAATGAAAATTTTGATTAAAATGTGGGTATTTTGGGAATATCATAAATCAAGGAAGTTTTCGTAATTTTACCCCCTAAGGGCATTTTAGTAATTTTTTTACATAATCAGGGCATTTTCACAAGAATGATTTCCAGAAATTGGATTCTAAGCGATTTCACAAAACAAGGATATTTGAAAATTTCTATTTGAAAATTTTTTTCCATACGGAGGGTATTTTGGTAATTTATAAGCCAGGGGTATTTTGGTCATTTTTCAAACTGAGGGGTATTTTGGTCTTTTTTTTAAATCAATGTTTTATTTTCCTCAAAAACAAAACGGCTAATCCCTTTCGGGGTTTAGTTATCGAGTTTAGCCCGTGAGTGTGTCGTCTCAGCTAGGATGAACCGTTACTATGCACCAGGTAGGATTCAAGTGAGTAGGAGGTGAGTCACGAGAACTGCTTAAATACAAAGCCCCCACCGAATCCAATCCTAGACATGCGTATAACGATTGCCACATCCTTTGCTCAGTGACAACTCACAGGGTTTGTTTAGAGAATTATTAAATCTTATGCAATTTTTGTTGGGGTACGCTAGCCCTAGGGTTCAATAGTTTCTACTTTAGTAGTCTACGTTCCCATCTTACCCTTTCTACCCCTCATCAAAAGAATTCACAAAAATTGATAGAAGTACTTACCTGGGTGGATAGGTGCCGGAGACTCGGTGCCATGCTATTCATGCCAAAATAGTTTCTCAAAACATCATAATAAGGCCTACTATCCAAAAACCAAACATTTTACGCCTTGGGCCCCCCACAGTCGAGTTTTGAACCGGGCTCTGATACCAAAAATGTAACACCCCAAACTCGGCCCATGAGTTCTGACTGGATCTGGTATGTCACTGGTAAAATAATTTGAGTCATTTTGAAAATTTGGTGAAAACTTGGTAAAATCTGGCTAAGGTATGAAAACGGGGTTTGAAAACCTAGTTGGGTTTTTTTTTATAAATACTGATTTGGTGAGAAACCCTTTTAAAACACTGATCGTGTACATTTTAAAAGCATCAAAGTTGTAGTTGACTTAGTTTATTTTGGTTACCCGATGGTAACGTCTTTGAAAACTCGTAAGAGTTATTAAGTTGGAAAATGTTACTTTCAACGGTTTACTTTAACATTTGAAAATTCATTTGTATCATAACATAAATAATATAAAATAGCAAAATAAACATCCAAAATAATAGCGGCCTTATTACATCCCAACTTATAAATACTTAGGAAATAAAATAAATAAACTTAACAAAAATAAATATAAATTCAACGATAAGCATGGCCGCCTCGAGTCCTCTCCGGCTCCATCTCCGCTATCTACTCATCTGTAAAATGTTAAGGGAAGGGGGTGAGTCACCAAGACTCAGTGTGTAAATCCCCCACCCGGAAAATATAACTCATACACAAATCATTAATAAACATGCAAATATGCAACCCAACCTAACCATCCAAAACACCTTTCTCTACCCCGTGTGGTACCAAACCACTGGTGGTGCCAAACCACTGGTGATTTAAAGTCATGATATTCATCAATAATTGTGGTGCCAAACCACTGGTGGGGCCAACCCAAGTGTGATACCAAATCACTGGCGTCGATCCCATAATATAATCCGTGGGGCCAACCCACTGTGGTACTAAGCCACTGGGACGAGACGCTATGAGGTGCCAAACCTCTGGAGGTGCCAAACCTCTGGTGACCGTAGTCACAAAATATGGTACCAAACCACTGGTGTCCGTCAACACGAATATTACTTCCCCCTCCTCTCATTCAACCCACAACAATCAATAACATGCATATAACAGGAATCATGCCCACACATTTATTTAACAACATACCAAATACGTCATGCTTCCCAAAAGCATCATTAAGTAATTCATAATATCAAGGACTTACCTGATTCCTTGCTTATACCATGATGGTATAAAATCCAATTCTACACAATCCAATTTAGTGTAATATATTCAGCACATTAATTAATTATTAAGTATGTATGTACACACCTGTTACTATCGATAGCCCCTAAATCCCGATGAATCAATCGGCCTTTCAAGATCTTCTTGTCCCTATATTCAGCCAAACATAAGGTTAGTACCAAGGCCATTCGGCCAAACCAAAATAATCTCAAGGGGTTATCACTTCACCTTTACCTTACAAATGATTCGGTTTCCTACCAAATCCCGAGCCAAACGATGGTTTACCTCTGACAATTGGCCACACCTTAAGACACAAAATAGTTAGCCTCCCAAGCCTTTGGCTTTTCAATCACTTAACTAAATAACTTACTAAAATAGATCCTTACCAACACTTACCTTCCTCTCAAACCGATTGAGAAGAAGAGCACCCTTTGCTTTGATATTCGGCCAAAACTACAACAAATAGGGAGGGTTTCACTAAAGAGAAACAAAAGAGATGCTAGAATTTTGAATAATTTTGGGCAATTTGTCTAAGGAAATTTCGGTAGCAAGGTAGTAGGGATTCGACTAATGGAGGAAGAAAAAGAAGAGAAAAGATGTAGGGGAAATCAATGGTGGTTTTTGGCTAAGTAAAAGAAGAGAATGCTGAAAAATTTTGAATAATCACCTAGGAGGAATTTCGGCCAGCACAAGAAGGAAAACTAAGAAGAGAGTTTGCTAGAGTTTTGACACTTCTTTGCTGTAGCAAAAATCAAAATATGGACAGCCTAAGGAGTCCAAATTTCGGCCAATTCCTCCCCCTCTATGCTGATAATTTCAGCTCTCAATTATCAAAGATTTAATCAAAGTTTATCTAACTTCTTATCTCCTAGCTACTCTCAACAATTTGAGTGAAAATAAAATTGTAAAAACTGCTCTCCTCCAGCCGAATACATGCAAAAATAAAACCTTATCTTTATCAATTTGAAGAGTCTACATTCATGCCAATACTCTTCTATATGCCAGCAGCAAAAAATAAAAGAAACTACTGCAGTAGCCTTGGTTCGAAGCCAAGACCTCACGCTGTAGCCTCCCCCCTTAAGCGCCCAGACCAACTCTCCCCAATTGACTTTCATGTCAATTAACCCTTCCATTAATTTATAAAACCTTCTTCCTGGCCCTTTTTCTCCTAACGAAAACAGCCCAAAATAAAAATGCTCCCTGCGTCCCTCGAACCCGAGACCTGCCTCTCTTAAGTGGAGCCCCAAGCCACTCCTACTACCTGAACTTTCATGCCAGGAGCCTTCACCAATTAATTTTAAGGCCTTCCTTCTTAAGCCCATCACTATATATAAAAAAAAAAAACGCTCAATGCTCCTCCTGTCACTCGAACTTGTGACCAGCGCTCTCCCCTTCACCTCCAACACGCATGGAACCACTTAGCCAACTAGATCCTTGTGTCAAGTCCCTGCTAAAAATTTTCTTAACCCCTAATTCACCTAGCCTCCTCCTTTAAACACTAATAAAAATAAATTTTTAACCCTAATTCAGGCCTAGCTCGGGTTTAATTCTAGACCTTAGAACATGCCAAATAAATCATAATATTTATTTCAAGCACACATGCACACATGGGAACAAATAATTAAATTTTCAACCAGCCCCTAATTCAGGATGTTACAAAGTAGGTTGGGCTCGATTTGCTTGGCTTCACCGGGGTATCTAGAACGATGGAAATGTACAAGTGTTCACAATCGCAACAAGTAATAAAGTGACAAGTAAATGTCGAGTTATCGTACCCATAGGGACTGTGTAAGAAAATTATTTATTTATGAAATTCAAACACTTTGGTGATTAACAATATTTTGATTTTGAGGAGGTGGTTAAAACTAAAATTTAACTAAGTAAAAAAATAAAAAAATAAAAGTTCCAATGCATGATTTTAAAATATAATTTTAATCAAGACGACATAATTGTGTTAGATTAATTACATTTCTTAACTTAGAATTACTAAACTCATGCTCATGTTGTTACGAATAAATTCACGACAACTTGGTAATTTGCTAACTAGTGCTCATACGTACCTATTAAATTAACTAATCTCTTAAACATTTTCCAATGCCAATTCAAACAATTAATCAATCTTCATAAGCACATAAAAGATTAAGTGAGGTAATAATGTATTCCTACCTTGAAACAGTTTAATCACAAAAATCTTGCAAGTTATGCAAGGCTAATGTCCCGTTTAATACCGTCGCTAATTTAACCCTTAGCTACCTTAGAAGATTCAACATGCACTGATTAAGTATTGTGTCAATTAATTACAATTTCAACATGATTAAATAATTAATTCATTGGTTACCTTACAATTATAATGCAAGAATAACTTAATCATGATTTTACTTCATCAAACAACTTACCAAGGCCTATAATAACACAAACACAATTTTAATAACTTAAGTGGACGAATTGCAATCAACCTACCACGAATTAAATTTAAGCCATATTAATTAAATTAAACATATCAAAATAACAAGTATTCATAGACATGTTCATAACAACACCAATAAAAATTAAAGGATATGGAGCTAGAATCAAATCTGGTGTTTCTCCAAAGTTTAACTAGTTTGCTCTGCTCCTCTTTCTTCGTTTGTTCTTGTTGAACCGCGACTTCTACGAGAACTTGAATGTTGCTATCAATGGTGATTGAAGGGCTCTTTTCCAAGAGAGGAAATCGAAAAGGGAATGGAAGGGAAAAAAGAAGAAAAAAGTAAGGGTTTTGAAGAGAAAAAGTGAGAGAGAAGTAAATAATGAAAGAATGAGAGATGTGTTTGAAATTAGCAGCCAAGGGGGTATTTATAGATTGAGATGGCTACTAAAATAGAGAAATCAGCAACCATAGACTCCCCCCATGGCTGGCCACACATGTGGCAAATTTGAAGGTTTCAAACTTGCTATTTTAAGGTAAGGGCAAATCTAGGAAGGCATGATAAGTGGAGGGGTTTGAATGCAAATTCAAGGAGTTTTCAAGGGCTGTTTTGCAAGCCAAATAATCAGCCAAACAAGCTGATTGGGTTAGCATGTGGGATGATTTTGGGCAGCCCAGTGCTCAGTTGGATCGGTTTTCTTAGTTCAGCTCAATTGGGCCTCTTTTCATAATTAATTAATAATAATTATTTAACACAAAATAATTTGGATTAAAATTAAAATTAATTATATTATGAATTAATATTCATAATTTGGACCGTCTTAGGCTAAAAATTTAATTCGCTTCGATGCTTCAAAATTGCTTCTTGGTTTTGTGCTTTTAGTAGTATCTGTCGAGCCAATTTTTGCCCTTTATGTGAATCTATCAAAAATAAATAAATAAAAAAAAAAATAATCTAATTAATTATAAAATTATCTAAAATTTAACATGTTAATAATTTAAGTACAATTTAATTATTTTATAATTATTATATATTTTTAGACAAGAATTACTACGAAATTGTATGAATTTGAGTTAAAAAGGGCATGAAAAAGTGTGAATATTTTCGTGTTTCCAATCATGCTCTGGAGCTTGAAGAGGTGTTGATAGCTAGAAATGTCTTTCATTTCTGCCTTATAGATATAAGTCCTAATGGGTGGCGACCAGTGGACAATCAGAATGGTGCAGAGACTTAGTCAGTTTTGCCCGCAGAGTTTGCGTGGCCACATGGCACCATTGACGAACTAGGGCTTATCCTTCTAGGAAAGATGGTGGAGTTTAAGAATTATTTTTACACTTTTTGTAAACTAAAACCTCACTCGTGTTCTTTCAAGTCCATAGCGGTTCAAGAAGGCATCACGAGCACTCCTATGATTACTGTTGGTGCTGGCCATAGACTTGTTGGTAATGCAAGCACAACTCGCTTTGTTGAAGAGTCTTTAGGGGAGTCAACAAGTTTGTCAAGATAAATTGACGAATACATGGACATACGGTCTTTCATGCAGAGTGTGTTAAGTGCTCCATTTGGAGCTTCTACTGGGGAAGGAAATAGAAAACCACTGCTGAGATTGCTAACATTATATTAAGTAGTGAAGTGAGGGTAGTCTGCAGTTGAGGGAACTTCACGAAAAAAAGGGAAGGATCGCACAACATCATATAGAAATGAAATGGCCATTGTTGTAGTGACCACCGTTGCAATCCCTTTAGCAATATCTTTTCCACCAGTGTCCCCACCTCCTCCAAGGCCACCCACTAAAGGTACTTATGGTGTGATTACATCTATTGAACATGGTCCCTTGGAGGTTCGATACAAATGGTGTTTGTTGGTGGCGAAGGCCAAGCATTATTTTCTTAGCGTGACCAGCTGAGTGTGCAGAAATTTCCTTATTGCCCTACTGACGTTAGTAGAAAGTGGAAAGAACCAATGCTCCAAGAAGTTAAAGATTATGTTTTCCTTTTTCCCTCATCTAGTTGTGTGAAGAAACCATCATTGAGAACAGGGGCGAAGCCAGGGGGCTGGCATGGGCCCTGGCCCCCCTAAAAAGTAAAATTGCTATTTAGGCCCTTAAAATTTTTAAAAAATTTTAAATTAGTAAAGGTAAAATTGCACTTTAGCCCCCCTAAAATTATAAAAATTCAATTTAATCCTTTACAAATTATAAAGATATAAACTATAAAAAATTAAAATTTCATCCGGCCCCCCTAAAAAATTGTTCTGGCTTCGCCCTTGATTGAGAAAGCTTTTATTTTCTCTCCAAGTAGCTCTTGTTGAAACTGAAGTAATTAGTTTAGAGTTCGTAGAATGTATGGCTGAGGAGGAGGCTAAGAAAGTAGAGATGGAGAATAACTTTCAGTCTACTAAGGGAACATTAGATAGGGCTTATGAGCTACACAGAAAATTTAAGGAAGATTATGAAAAATTGGTGGAACGCAATAAAATGCTAGAGGAATGTCTCACTCTTTCAGAAGGAGCCAATGAGAAGTTAAATGAAGAAATCAAGTTGAAGCGAGTTGAAAAAGTTAGCCTCCAAAAAACTATTAAGGTAATGGGTGAGAAACATTTAGTTGAGATGGCTGACTTAGAAAAGCATCACTAGGATGCCTTAGCGAAGTATCAAGTAGAAACAATGTAGAATTTTCAAGATTACTTGCCAGAGTTAAAGTCCAACAGTCTGCTACATGCCCTAGTTATTAGAAAGCACTTTAATGCTTGCAAGATAAACTTTGATGCTTTAAGTCATCTTACAGATGCTTAACTTGGATTTGATATTTGTTTTCCCTCGGGGCCTGCTTGGGAAGAGTTCGCTGAGGAGTGGAAGAACTCAAATAGATTTTTCCTCGTTGATAATCCTACTGAAACCAATGCTACCCCACTCACTGGATGTGAAAGAGACAAGAATGAAGAGGCAAAAGAGGAAGAGGATGTTGTTAATCCTAATGATGCGAACGTGAGCTCTTTATTTTATTTTTATGTACTTCTGTCATTCCATTTTGAAATGAAAAATTGGCTTTTGTTTATGCCTTAACCACTTGGCAACTAACTATTGCTTTCATTTACTAACTCGTCTAATTGAGTTGTAATCATAAATTAGTAAGTAACAACAAAGCCAATCACACTTGTATATCATCAAACTGCTCAATATAATTGTAATCTTGAATCTGTGAACTTTAAAATATATTAGTGGGTTTAACACTTAAGAAAATTGTTTGGATGCAGTTGTGATTGTAAATCGGCTAACTCAAAATGAATTATTCATGATCATAAATCAATGAACTATTTGAATGGAGTTGAAATCGTAAATCAGCGACTTTAAGTGAATCGTTCATTACCGTAAATCAATGATTGTGATTGTAAATTAGTGAACTATTTGAATGGAGTTGTGATCATTGACTGCCTTGAACGTACTAATGTCCAAAGTGTGAATACTATAATAAAATAGAGAACTACGAGGCAATATTCGCAAGTATAAAGGTCAAGTTGTAATATAATTTTTACAACAAAGTAGGTGAGTACTCCAAATATCGAACCTAAACATTAAATAATCTAATTAGTACTTTAAGTAAATTATAGTACAAGCACATAGAAAAGGGTTTCTTAAGGTTTTTATAATAATAAAAAAACATAAAAGAAATAAAAATTTAGGAGATAGAATAGTAGAGTAAATCAAATCTCGATTATGGATGATTAGCTCGCTTCAGTAATCCCCATCAACTGTTGCTTCAGGTTCCTCGTCAATCAACTAATAGCTACCCTAGTTGGATCTTCTGATCTTCCACTAATATAATGAGTCAACAAGAACTACTTATATTCCCACCTCACAGTCCAGACTAGCTTGGGGTGAAGGTGTTCACGAATGGGCACTACTAATTTTGGGTTAATTCCCACCTTGATAACTTTCAGGGGTTGTCAAGCCCAAGGTTTGTTTCACGTTCTTCCTTTCCTCAATAACTAATCCGTTAAGTAACCCTATAAAATAGTTAATATATCATACCTCCACTCGCTAATCCCCCATAGAGGGATTAGTTCCTCAGGGCTTTCATAGACAATATGAAATTGATATAAAGAGATAGCATGCTAATTAAATTGGCAAGATAAACATGCTAATTAAATTGACAAGATAAAATAAATGAAAGAGCCTGATTGTATTGAGATGAACTGTGAATCCACAAAGTTTGAATGCTTCTAAAATTCAGATATCTCAAAATCAATAATAAAAACGGAAAGAAATCTAAAACCTAAGAATGATAGAAAAACTAAACTACATTTTACACAGAGAATTTAGACTAAAGGAATGGTGTCTATAACATGGCCAAAAGAGCCAATTTATGGATTTTAGGTGGTCATCGTCCTCAACCCTAGGTTAGCTGACGTTCCCGAGCTTTAAGTTTGATTGTGCAGACCAAAATGCCCTATTTCATATTTGATTTTCATCCCAAAGTCGATGTCGTGACACACCAGGACATGTGTCACGACATAGCAGTCAGTGTACTTCTTTTAGGATATCTTCTAGGGCATTTTGTGACACCCTCAAACTGTGTCTTGACATTAAAGGTGTCACACCTGAAAATTGGGCTTAGGAGTTTTAGGTGTATTTTAGGAATTTTGGTCTAGATTAGTTCAAATTTTGTAATTTTGGTAATCAATAATATTTTCGACAATGGTTTTCATAAAATTAAGTCAATTTCTGAAAACGAGTTTTAAATGTCTTCAATTTAATAAATAGGACTGGTTTGTAAAGGTTTCAAAATTAGGAGTCTTTAAGAAGCAAAAAGACCAGAATTTTTAAAATCACCCTAAAATTCCCCCATTCCCAGCATATTTCACAAAAAATTCCTCCCCAATAGCTAGTGTGCCTTTTTTGCTCCCCTCTTACTTTTATAAGTGATTTTGAACTTTGGTCCTTAAATTGCTTTGATTTTTATAATTTTGAACCATCAATCCCTATTAAAACCAAGTAAATCACCCAAAACGTGGATTTTTTTAGGTTGTATCAAAATCATCATTTTTCTACATTTAAGGTAATTAATCATATTCCTATTAGTTTTAAATGCTATTTAGTTCTTTAAATCAAATTATTAGATTGTAAAACACATGATTGAGGTAAAAGCCAAAATTATGGTCATTAATTGTGGATTTCGGGTTTGTGGATAAAAAATTGTTTTTAAAGTGTTTTTCAACTTGTTTTAACATAATTAGAATTTTTCTAATGATACTTTGAAGTTTCATTAAGAAATTCTTGAGTTTTAATGAATTCTCGTTTTAAAGGCTAAAACTTGTCGAAATATTTTGATACTTAAAACGTGTGGTTTTGAGTAGTTTAAATGTTGGGAATTAGTCATAGGTGAACATGTAGATGAATGGGATTCATTTCATGCGAAAAAATTATGTGTAGGTTAAGATATTAGAATCTAAAGTTTCTATGTTAAAATTTTTGGTTAAAAGCTAAGGTAGTTTAGGCTTATGTTGTAACATCCCAAAATTGGGCCTAGTAGGATTGGGCCCAATAGGCATTGGTTGTAAGAATGTTTAAAATTTTGAGAACAAGAGAATGGCATTATTGCAAATTTGACTTATTAGTTAAGTGAATTTGGAAGGTTACAAGATTTCTATGAAGTCTCGGGTTTAATTGGGCCTTAGGAAAATTTGGGTATTTTAGCACTTTAAGGAGAGATGGTAAGTAGCTTCAAAGCTTATAGAAATAAATAAGTAATGTACCTGCATAAATGAGCTATTGGTAAAGAGGTTATGGCATCAAGTGAAGTATCTTGAGGGAAGAGGTTCAAATCCCTTTGTGTGCAATTTTTTGACTAATATTTTTGCACTCTTTCCTTAAGTGTCGACCAAGAGGTATTTATGGCAAGTTTGACTTCTTTATTTTTGATATGGTGGCTAAAGAATTAAGGAAAGGTTGAGGTTGGGGAAAGGAATCAAAAGGAAAAGACAAGTAAGGGGAACAAGTGGCTTATTTCATGGAGAATGATATGGAAAGTATGGTTGGTAAAATTTTGACCCTTATGACTATGCATGTGGACGGTTTTGGGGGTAGATAGGTAGCTGAAATTTTACTTTGGAATTTGGTAGGGTCTTGGTATTGTTTTGGCCAAAAATCACATTTGCAACTTTAGTGTCATCTTCTCCCAATTTACTATTCTCTTTGCCGAAATCTTCTAGCACAATAGTGCATTTTTCTTCTCTTTGGATTGGTTTCATATTCACCTTTTTGTCCATCTTCCTTGATAGCCGAATATCAACATGCAATTTCCTCCATAACCGAACTTTCATCTTTTCTCTATTTCTTCTTCTCATCCATATTAACATCTTTTTCTTTATCAATCGGTAAGTATTCTTCTCAATATTTTATTTTCTTTGGTTTTGGATGGTCATTTTGACCTAGACCATCACCTTACTTTCCCTCATTTGAAATCATTTTTCTTCCTCATAGAGATATAGTGGAAGGCCGAAACTTGGATTTTTTCGAAGTCATCGTATAATCGCTAGAAATCGGATCCAATATTAATAAGGTAAGGAGTTCTTATGGATTATTGATATTATTCAATATTATATTGGTTGCTAACGGAGTAATAATGTGAAATAATCGACTACATGTTTTAGGGACAAATCACTCGATATATTCTACCTTCGGACATAGTGGTAAGTGATTCAAGTGTAAGTGATACGACATCTTTTGGAAATCCGAGGCTACCTTTTGGTTGGTATTGTTCTAGGTCAACGACGAGTGGTTCGTTAGGAAATCGAAATCAGGTGTGTAATCTCGTACATTTCGTATACATATCTAAAATGGTGTGTAATCTCACACTTCTTGGAAAGTTTGTATGAAATGTTCTGTGAATCAATCGAAAAATCAAGAAAATCGAAACCAAAGATCTGTGATCAATCGGACGTGCGTAGGATTGTAGTGGTAAACGTATTTTGTAATAAAATAGTTTCCGTTAGAAGGAGTGACGTGTTTTTGAAAAATCACGAAAAATAAAAGAAAAGGAATTAGAAAGTGAATTAGATATTAGATAAAAGCTCACTGTATCTATTTTTATAAGGAAGAAACGGAGAAGGAAAAGGAATTTTATATTCTGAGATATGTTAATTTTAGTGAGGCTGGTTTTGAATGATTTCGTGGTTCCTTGATCTGTCTTGGAAAAATCGTATAAAATTGTACAAAGGGAATTAAGAGTTATAGTTTATATGTAAAGCTTTCTTAGTGAGTATATTTTCAATAGAAACAAGTGGGAATAACATATGAAAACTGTATAGTGAGATATTTGAATTTTGGGTAAGAGAGGTCAGAATCATTGGACAGTGAAACAAGAGAAACTTTAAGGAATAAATTGTACTAAATGGTTAAGCCAAAAATTCAGGAAAAATTGTAGTAAGAAGATATATGAGTTTAGTTTCAAGGAAAATTTACGGGATTTAGATTTCGAGACTCCTAACCCAAGTTATAGTCAATTTAGTTAGTACGACGCAGATGGATTGTTTAAATTGTTATGCCCAAATTAGAGTTAAGTCTGGATTGCGAAATTACCGAATTTTCCTTAGTGGGTAAATTGTCGAATTACGAAAATGCCTCTAAAGGGCCGAATTATGGAAATGCCCCTAATAGGCGATTTGCAAAAGTGTTAATGGGCCAATCTGATATTTTGATAAATGGGCCAATCTGTTATTTTGATAAATGGGCCAATCTGATATTTTGATAAATAGGTCAATCTATTTTTTTTTTGATAAATGGGCCAATCTTTTATTTTGATAAATGGGCCAATCCGATATTTTGCTAAATAGGTCAATTTGATATTTTGCTAAATGGGCTAATATGATATTTTGCTATATGGGCCTAATTGATAATTCGTTATAATGAGCCGTACTTTTGTAATAAATATCGGAATAAATTATTGTGATTTGTTATGCATTATATACATGATTTGCATGGGATGGGATAATGATGAAGAGAAGTTCTGGTAGCTATGCTACAAAAATCTAGTGGTTCTGCCACAAATCTGAAAAATGGCAATGCCATGTAAATTCTGTTAATCTGGTGGCTTGTCCACAAATTTGATATAAATGGCTTAATGCCTACGTTTGATGTGTTGGTAGGGTGGGTTGACTAAAGATCATCCATAGGTGTGTTGGTTGGTACGGGTGGTGTGTAGTGGATGGAAAACTACGATTTGGTTTGGGAATTGCATATCATATGCATATTATGTATGATACATTTATATTATTGTAAGCGTGCTTTGGCCCAATTAATTGCTTAATGGGACTTTGGCCCAGTGAACAATGGTAAGTGGATTATACACTGAGTTCTTGTAACTCACCCCCTTCTCTTAACCCTTGTAGGTAATGCTCAGTGATGAGGACTTGGAGCCATGGATGTCTCGGTAGAGGCCATGCTTCGAAAATAACATTTTCGAATATTAGTAAACTACCTTTCCGTTTTATTTTATTACTTTTATTGTTTCGGGTTTTAAAGTTGTAATAAGGTCTCTGGACTATTTTTATTTTGCTTTATGTTTGGGATGTTTTTATTATTCTTCTTAAATTGTTTAAAAAGGAATTTTCTAAAAATATAAATAATGGTTTTGAAAATTGATTAATAAATGGATTTTATAGTAAACTTTTACAAATAATTTAACTCGAATTTTCTTTCAAAATTTCAACGTTTTTTTTTCAAAAGTCTTGATTTTAAAGTCCACTACTTCGATTTTCGACTCATCAACCAACCTCTCAAAAATACTTGTATTTTGTCTACGTTTCCGCAGTGTTTTCAAAATGATTCTGCAACTCTATTTCCAAACGTCATATTTTCGTAAATTGTTATTTCAAATATGTTTTCATAACCAAAAAGGTTTTTAAAGATAATTATGTTTTCAAATAAATAACAATTGCTTAAGTGTTTTGGATTTTAACAAAGAGGTTGTAATTCTCAAACAAGTTTTTAACAATCGCAAATATGGTTTGAAAAAAAAAACACTTCCATGTGACATGCCAAATTTGGGCCTAACTTTTAGGCCGGGTTTGGGGTGTTACATTTTATGGTATCAAAGCCCAGTTGCAAAACTCGGCCGTGGTTTGGGTTCAAAAGAGTTTTCCAAAGCTGTTTAGAATTTTAATTTATAAAGATATGTTCTAAAGGAAGTATGGCACCACGAGTATTTGGCACCAAGTCAAGTAAGTATTTGTTTTCATTTTATGATTATTGTGTTACGAAAATTCTACAAAGTAGAATACTCTAGAACTATTAGCTTTAGGAGTTGAAACTATAGAGACTGATACTCTAGGATGCGGATTTGACTCTCGAAAATAACTTTTCTACTCATTCTCCATAAAACATCGTTTAATAAACATCGAATAGCATAATGATTCATAAAACTCTTAATCAGATTATATCGACTTAGTGAACATGAGCACTAGAAGACGCGGACGCGGTAGACGTAGACATGGTAGAGGCCGAGGTTCTAGGGCTAGATCTTCGACACCGAGGCATGTTTTCAAAAGGGAGACGTTGGCATCGTTAGTGGCTGAGACGGGATCTCATGATCGAGTTGGGGTTGAAGAGCTGACTCAGATAGTTAAGAAGGTATTGAAGGAGGTTAAAGAAATTAGTGAAGCACTTCGAGTTGGGTCTATAGAATGTAAGAAGAAAAGAAATCGTGGTTCTTTTGGATCGCAGCCTCATTTCATAAAGCATGTTAAGGCTCGTCCAAACTTTTCGGCTTGCGATCATTGCAGAAGGCGTCATTCGGTGGAATGCTGGAGGAGGTCAGGAGCATGCTTGAGATGCGGGTCTAAGGAGCATAAGGCTCAAGATTGTTACATCACCATCAAGTCAGGTATGTTTTGGTTGGACGTGATGATTGAATGTAGAAAATTGTAAGTATAAATGGTAGACAACTCTTTGCTTTTGTGGTTAGATGTTTGGTTATGTCAAAGAGGATTTAAGATTTTGTTAAAGGTACATTGTGTTTTTTTAAGATTAGAGTGCGCAGCGAAAGCTTAGTGGTATGATTTGAGCGATGCGTTTAGTAGATGGTTGGAAATTTCGAGGAGGAAATTTCTTTAAGAGGGTAGAATTGTAACATCCTAAAGTTGGGCCTAGTAGGATTGGGCCCAATGGGCCTTGGGGGTAAGAATGTTTAAAATTTTGAGAACAAGAGAATGACATTATTGCAAATTGGACTTATTAGTTAAATGAATTTGGAAGGTTACAAGGTTTCTATGAAGTCTCGGGTTTAATTGGGCCTTAGGAAAAATTGGGTATTTTAGCACTTTAAGGAGAGAGGTAAGTAGCTTCAAAGCTTATAGAAATAAATAAGTAATGTGCTTGCATAAATGAGCTATTGGTAAAGAGGTTATGACATCAAGTGAAGTACCTTGAGGGAAGAGGTTCAAATCCCTTTGTGTGCAATTTTTTGACTGATATTTTTGCACTCTTTCCTTAAGTGTCAGCCAAGAGGTATTTATGGTAAGTTTGACTTCTTTATTTTTGGTATGGTGGATAAAGAATCAAGGAAAGGTTGAGGTTAGGGAAATGAATCAAAAAGAAAAGGCAAGTAAGGGGAACAAGTGGCTTATTTCATGGAGAATGCTATGGAAAGTATGGTTGGGAAAATTTTGACCCTTATGACTATGCATGTGGACGTTTTTGGGGGTAGATAGGTAGCTGAAATTTTACTTTGGCATTTGGTAGGGTCTTGGTATTGTTTTGGCCAAAAATCACATTTGCAACTTTAGTGTCATCTTCTCCCAATTTGCTATTCTCTTTGCCGAAATCTTCTAGCACAATAGTGCATTTTTTTTCTCTTTGGATTGGTTTCATATTCACCTTTTTGTCCATCTTCCTTGATAGCCGAATATCAACATGCAATTTCCTCCATAACCGAACTTTCATCTTTTCTCTATTTCTTCTTCTCATCCATATTAACATCTTTTTCTTTATCAATCGGTAAGTATTCTTCTCAATATTTTATTTTCTTTGGTTTTGGATGGTCATTTTGACCTAGACCATCACCTTACTTTCCCTCATTCGAAATCATTTTTCTTCCTCATAGAGATATAGTGGAAGGCCGAAACTTAGATTTTTCTGAAGTCATCATATAATCGCTAGAAATCGGATCCAATATTAATAAGGTAAGGAGTTCTTATGGATTATTGATATTATTCAATATTATATTGGTTGCTAACGGAGTAATAATGTGAAATAATCGACTACATGTTTTAGGGACAAATCACTCGATATATTCTACCTTCGGACATAGTGGTAAGTGATTCAAGTGTAAGTGATACGACATCTTTTGGAAATCCGAGGCTAACTTTTGGTTGGTATTGTTCTAGGTCAACGACGAGTGGTTCGTTAAGAAATCAAAATCAGGTGTGTAATCCCGTACCTTTCGTATTCATATCTGAAATGGTGTGTAATCTCACACTCCTTGGAAAGTTTGTATGAAATATTCTATGAATAGGTTGAAATACCGAAGAAAACCGAAACCGGCATCCGTTATCACTCGGGCGTGCGTATGATCATAGTGGTAAACGTATTTTGTAATAAAATAGTTTCGATTAGAAGCAGTGACGTGTTTTTGAAAAATCACGAAAAATAGAAGAAAGGAAATTAGAATGTGAATGAGATATTGAATAAAATCTTGCTGTGTCTATTTTGATAAGGAAGAAATGAAGAAGGAAAAGGAA
Organism: Gossypium rotundifolium; assembly: GCA_025506655.1. Taxonomy (NCBI): domain Eukaryota; kingdom Viridiplantae; phylum Streptophyta; class Magnoliopsida; order Malvales; family Malvaceae; genus Gossypium; species Gossypium rotundifolium. The sequence goes on from CP106724.1 coordinate 176,120,834, forward strand.
TTTTATAATCTGAGATATGTTAATTTTAGTTAGACTGGTTCTGAATGATTTCGTGGTTCGCTAATCTGTCTTGGAAAAATCGTATAAAATCGTACAAAGGGAATTAAGAGTTATAGTTTATATGTAAAGATTTCATAGTGAGTATATTTTCAATAGAAACAAGTGGGAATAACATATGAAAACTGTACAGTGAGATATTTGAATTTTGGTTAAGAGAGGTCAGAATCATTGGACAGTGAAACAAGGGAAATTTTAAGGAATAAACTGTACTAAATGGTTGATCCAAAAATTCTGGAAAAATTATAGTAAGAAGATATATGAGTTTAGTTTCAAGGAAAATTTATGAATTTAGATTTCGAGATTCCTAACCCAAGTTATAGTCAATTTAGTTAGTACAACGCAGATGGACAGTTTAAATTGTTATGCCCAAATTAGTAGTTAAGTCTGGATTGCGAACTTATCGAATTTTCCTTAGTGGGTAAATTGCCGAATTACGAAAATGCCTCTAAAAGGCCAAATTATGGAAATGTCCCTAATGGGCCAATTTTCAAAAGTGTTAATGGGCCAATATGATATTTTGATAAATAGGCCAATTTGTTATTTTGATAAATGGGCCAATCTGATATTTTGATAAATGGTCCAATCTCATATTTTGATAAATGGGCCAATCTGATATTTTGATAAATAGGTCAATCTTTTATTTTGATAAATGGGCCAATCTGATATTTTGATAAATGGGCCAATCTGATATTTTGCTAAATAGGCCAATCTGATATTTTGCTAAATGGGCTAATCTAATATTTTGCTATATGGGCCTAATTGATAATTTGTTATAATGAGCCGTACTTTTGTGATAAATATCCGAATAAATTATTATGATTTGTTATGTATTATATACATGATTTGCATGGGATGGGATAATGATGAAGAGAAGTTCTGGTAGCTATGCTACAAAAATCTGGTGGCTCTGCCACAAATCTAAAAAATGGCAATGCCATGTAAATTCTGTTAATCTGGTGGCTTGTCCACAAATTTGATATAAATGGCTTAATGCCTACGTTTGGGGTGTTGGCGGGGTGGGTTGACTAAAGATCACCCATAGGTGTGTTGGTTGGTAATGGTGGTGTGTAGCGGATGGAAAACTAGGATTTGGTTTGGGAATTGCATATCATATGCATATTATATATGATACATTTATATTATTGTAAGCGGGCTTTGGCCCAATTAATTGCTTAATGGAATTTTGGCGCAGTGAATAATGGTAAGTGGATTATACATTGAGTTCTTGTAACTCACCCCTTCTCTTAACCCTTGTAGGTAATGCTCGATGATTGAGGACTTGGAGCCATGGATGACTCGATGGAGGCCATGCTTGAAATAACATTTTCGAATATTAGTAAACTACCTTTCCATTTTATTTTGTTACTTTTATTGTTTTGAGTTTTAAAGTTGTAATAAGGCCTCTGGACTATTTTTTATTTTTCTTTATGTTTGGGATGTTTTTATTATTCTTCTTAAATTGTTTAAAATGAATTTTCTAAAAATATAAATAATGGTTTTGAAATTGATTAATAAATGGATTTTATAGTAAACTTTTACAAATAATTTAACTCGGATTCTCTTTCAAAATTTCAACGTCATTTTCAAAAGTCCTGATTTTAAAGTCCACTACTTCGATTTTCGACTCATCAACCAACCTCTCAAAAATACCTATATTTTATCTACGTTTCCGCAATGTTTTCAAAATGCTCCTGCAACTCTATTTCCAAACGTCATATTTTCGTAAATTGTTATTTCAAATATATTTTCGCAACCAAAAAGGTTTTTAAAGATAATTACGTTTTCAAGTAGATAACAATTGCTTAAGTGTTTTGGGTTTTAACAAAGAGGTTGTAATTCTCAAACAAGTTATTAACAATCGCAAAGATGGTTTTGAAAAAAAACACTTCCATGTGACACGCCAGATTCAGGCCTTACTTCTAGGTTAGGTTTGGGGTGTTACATATGTTGTGATTATTTAAATGAGTTGATGGCTTGATTGGTTGATGGTGTATTTGTATGGTTTACATTGTTGAAATGTTTAAGTCAATAGGACCTTCAACGAGTAGAGATATAGGCAAGGAAAAGCTTACCTAAGCTTTCAGCTTTTGATAAAAGCATGCTATTTGGTAAGTGTTTTGGATTAATCTATCGCAAGCAAATCGATATGTATTTGGGAATTTAGAAGTAGCCTAAACCCCTACTCTAAATTCTGAGTGTAAGTGTTCTCACATTTATGACAGAATGGGTTGTATGTATGTTGTGGAAATTGAGATTGTGGATTTATGAATATAAATGTAATGCTAGATATATGCCATGAACATGAAATGGATGTTGTGTATGTGATTATGAGGGTATGTTAAACATGCCATTTGTAGAGATTATAAAGTGGTATGAATGTGTATGTGTAGTGAAAATGTGTTTTTTTTTTTTTTGTAGATATTTTGGCTTTATGATTTAATGAGACCGTTGGATATAGTTGGCCTGCCATAGGATTACAAGTACTCATTTACATGTGTTATGATATTAGGGTGTTGAGGCCCAGGGATAGAACTCAGAGAGATAAGAGAATGTGAGCCAAGCTCCATTCATCAGGATATGTATGTGTGGTGTGTTGGAGAGTGTTAGCTATACGCTTCACTTATGGGATACGACTGACACAATGAATGTATGTGTGGTGTGGTGGAGATCCATGTATCCGATGTGTGGTAGTAAAGACCACTTTATGTTTCATCTTCTCAAGAGCCAATCTATCATAATTTGTACTTGTATGTGATTCTTGTGATTAAATGCATGATTATGGGTATATATATTAAATTGTATGTGAGTCATATGTGTCAAACATTATGCTATACGTTACTTTGATGTTGCTAGTTGACTTATTTGCAAAGTGGCTACTCTAAGCATTCATTGAGCTTGTAAAGCTCACCCACTCTATTCTTTACCATTGCAGATACTTAGTGTCGGTGTGAGCGGTGTGGTCATCGAGGGGTTGATCCAAGCTATTATTTAGTCGATATAGTAGGTATTATTAATTATTCTTGAGCTTAAAAGTTAAGGCAACGGGATAGATGTTTATTTGGTTTTATTGAGTATATTAATTGTTGCATGTTAAATATGATTAGAAGCATTTGGATTTGGACATGGCATTTCAGATTATTGTTTTAGTCGTTCTGATGCTTATTTAATTAAATGAATGAAATATGAAGTTTAAGTATTACGTTTGAATGTTTTAAGTGCTCATATAAGCTAAATTTTTGTAATTAGAAGCATGGGTATCAATATATAAGTTTAAAAAATGATACCTCTGTATTCATGAAAGTGCAAGAGGTCAGAATATGAAATTGGTATTGATACTATGGTTCGAGTATCGATACTTGAGGTGTAATTATCGATACCCTAATATTAGTATCGATATTTTTTGATAAGTTTGGTTTCAAGTGGAAAATAGTGAGCTATTATGGTATCAATTTTCCATGTGGTATTGATACCACTAAGAAAATTTATTGATACCTTAGATTTAGTATCGATACCTACGTAACCTTTTTTAGGAAATTTTCTATGAGGTCCCAATAGTGATAAATGCTAAAATTAAGTTCGAATGTTGCATGTTTGCTCAACTAAGTTTCAAATTGGGTCTGCATGACTCGTAATTGGCTTCTAAGTACTATCCTTTCACGCAATTAAAAAGATGCATGTTCACATAACTAAATGTGGTCTTGATGAATAAGAAGTGATACATTGATGTAACATCCTAGTATCGGGCTCGACGACCAGCCCGGGCATAGGGTGATACATTTGGTGGTATTAGAGCCTAGGTTAAATAACTCTCGTACCTAGGCAATTATTGTGTGGTTGGAGTTTCGAAACTCATGTGTAACAACCTGATTTTGGGTCTAGTCGAACAGTGGTTTCGAAACCACAAATTTGACGTAGTAAAATTTATTTTTATTATATTTTTATGGTCTACCATTTTATGGAACGATTTCATGAAAGTTTCGTTCGAAAATTTTGACGTTTGGGCACTCAATTTAGTTAAAGAGACTAAATTGCAAAAGTGAAAAACTTAAATTCTATATGTTAAATGTGTCCAATTACTATGAGATCTTAAATTAGAGGTCCTTATATGGTAATTAGACCATTGGTTAAGTTGGTAGACAAAAATGGACATGATTTAGGCAAAATTTGGGTGTTTTAAAGAAAGGGCATTTTGGTCATTTAGTAATTAAATGAATTAATAAACAAAATAAAGCCAAAATCTTGTCCATCTTCTTCTCCCATGGCCGAATATCACTAAGGAAGACACGGCTAGGGTTTGTTCATCTTCCAAGCTCGATTGTAAGTCCGTTCTTTCCCCATTTTTAATGCTCTTTACATTTTTGAAGTCGTTGTAACCCGATCTATCTATTTCTACCACTAAGTTAAGATATGATCAATGTCTAGGGTTTGACCCATGTTATAAATGTGTGTATTTTGATGTTTAATGGTAGAAAATGTATGTTTGATGATAGATAAACAACATTTATCAAGTGATTTTTGATGAAAATACCTAAAAGGACCTATTTGTAAAAGTTGTAAAATATGAAGTTGAAGTGTGATTTAATGAAAAATGTGGGCTGTTATGAGTATAAAAATGGTTTGGCTAGGTTTGGGTTTTTGAAGAAATTGACTCTATTTCATTTTACGAGCCTGGGGACTAAAGAGTAAAACGTTAAAAAGATAGGGGCAAAATGTAATTTTTGCCATAAGGTATTTTTGGGATTAAATTGAATAATTTGATAATTGAATAAGCTAAATTTGATATTATAGATCAAGAAAGACAAGGTTTTGACTTAGACCGGGAAAGAACAAGATTGTGGACTAAAATCGAACAATTATCCATTTTGTACCGAGGTAAGTTCGTATGTGAAAAATAAGCTTTAGAATAATTGTATCTAAATGCTTTAATTTTGCATGAATTGTATATTTGATTTTGTTAATGGGTATAATCCTACGAACGAGTCCGAAGATGAATCGACAAGCAAGAAATCTCGTTTGAACCTTAGGAATAGGTTAGCATACAAGTGACATGTGACTAGGGTCATTATGTGTTATGTGATTATGTGATCCGGGTGCTGGTCTCGTACGTCTTACCGATGGTTGAGTATATTGGCATATATTGCGGATACTTAACAACTTGTGTGAGCAGCACCATGTAGCTACGTCTTCACTGATAGCTTGTGTGAGTAGGCCTGTCGATAGCTCGAGAGCGAGCGATTATGTGTTATGAGACTTAGGTAGCTATGGCTACATATGTGGCGCTTAGTGTGAAAATTTTCCCTAGTATCCGACATTGTTATTTCGAGTGGTTCACGGGTATGTCAAATATGAGAATATGTGTAAGTTCATTTCAAGATGGCTCAGGTATGTACATAAAGCTCATGTTTAATAAATATGTGAAATGATGAATATGAGGTAAGGTTTTGTGATGGAATAGATTATGATCATGAGACCATAGTAAGTCTACATTTAATTATGTTATAATAATTGAATGTTATATGCATGGTGAGGTTGCTTATTTCTTATATACGAGCTTACTAAGCTATATAGCTTACTCCATTTATTTTCAATGTCCTTATAGTGTCACCAAGCTAACTCCAAATCGGAGATTGTCGGAGACTCAGATCACACTATCAAACTCTCATTTTGGGTATTAATGGTCTTAGCATTTTAAATGTATGGCATGTATAGGGACTTGGTTATTTTATTATATGTGTCATTGGTAATGTGGCCAAATGTATTGGCTTATAATGATTAATGATTTCATTTTGTAGATGGCCATGAATGATGGCTTATGTTGGTGGAAGTATATTTATATGTTGATACCATTCATGAATGTGGAAATTTGCATGATTTGTGTTGATATATTACGATGTTGAAGCATGTTAGATGTTATGATTATCTGAATTGTCGAGTTTTAAAATTTATAAAGAGAATGATCGAACCTGGAAACTAACTCTGACAACGACTTAAGGCAAGTGCACCTATCGAACAGTAGTATAGTTTAGGCAAGACCGGATTGTCGAACCAAGGGAATTAAAAGTACTAATACTCACTTTCTTTTCTATTATTTAGCCTAAATACAAAGTGATTGATTAATTAAACTAAAAACTAACTAATTACTAAACTAAGATGTAAAGACAAAAAAGAAGAAATTGGAGAAATAACTTTTAGAAAAACTCAGTTGATTACGATGATACCTAGAAGGAATCCACCTAAACTTCACTTGTTATCTAACATTGAACCAGACGATTTATTCACTTAGCTTGATCCGTAAGACTCCCTAATTTATATTAAACCCTCTCTCGAGGTGAATAACGTCTAACCCTAGGTTGATTAATTGAAATCTCTTTCTAATTAAATCCCCTCGAATCGCATTAACTCGATCTATGGACTCCCATATTAGGTTTCACCCTAATCTGACAAAATCTCGTCACCCTATCTCTAGGCACGCGATCAACTCCGCTTAATTACGCTATATCTACTCTTAAGCAGGGACTTTTTCTCCACCACCTAAGCACATCATACTTGAATTAATATCCCGAAAATATCAATACAAGAATGAATCACACATAATTAAGAACAAACTAAGTATTTATCATATAGTTCAGAAAACAATAACAAGATTCATCTAGGTTTCATCCCTTCAGGTATCTGAAGGGTTTAGTTCATAATGATAAAATAAAATATCTTAAGTGAAAATATAAAACAAAACATAAGAAATCCCTAAAACCCCCTGAAGGAATTGAAGGAGAGATCCCCGTCTTGAGTAAAACTCTGACTTTTTGAGATGGATCAACTGGCTATCTTCGAGTGATTCCCACAAATCTGGCCTTCTGGCTCGGTTCCTTGGCCTAGCTGACTGCCTAACTGACTGCCCTCCTTCAGGTTACACTTAAAGTCTTTATATAGGCTCTTGGAGTGCTTTATTTGGCCCCTAAGTATCCTAATTCAAGTATAATTCCTACTCGGGTGTTTGAATAGATATTGGAATGTGTTTCTTTGCCTTCAAGTATCCAAATCTGAGTGAAAATTCTCTTGGCCGTGGTAGGGACACGCCCATGGCACACGCCCATGTGAATCGACTTTAGGTCATGTTTGGGTCTGTTGATGGAGGCACAATAGTGTGAATCGTAGTTAGGCCGTGTTCTAGTTAATTGTCGAGGCACGGCAATGTGGCTTAAAGTCCAGGCTGTGTCGATTTCCAATTTGGCCCATTTTAAGCCCGTTCTCGTTCTTTTCGTCCTCGGGTGCTTTCCTGAGTATAAAACATGAAAAGAAAGGATTAAGGGCACCTTTTTACATAAGTTAAGGGCTAAATCATCTGGAAACATGCTAAATGTGGGATTAAAATATGTTACTTTTACGGTTTATCAAATAAGCCCATACTTAAGCTTTTTCTTGTCCTCAAGCAAAATTCTCAACTTACAATTAAAACGAACTTTCCATAATTCATAATTCTCATTAACAATGTCTTATCATAATTCATAGATAATTTATACATGGATAATTTAACTCAAAGACTCCTAAAGATTCAAACACTTCTAAGTCATATATTTGTAGCATGAAAACATAGGTGTCTCCCCTTATCTAAATGACTACCTTTAATTTAAAACTGAAAAGGATTGACATCCTCACTAAAGATTCACTCAAAGCACTCGAAGTGTTTAAGGTTCAAGAAAAAGCACTTATAAGTCGAACCTGAAAAGTTAATCCCATAGGCTTGCCTGAAAATCAAATCTCCATCACTGTAATATGAGATGATACACAAATCAAAAGGTCTTTAACAAGGTTGTAACGGGGCTTGGGTTAAAGGTGTGGATAAAGGCTGAGTTAGAAGGTTTAGAATCAAGATTGAATTGACAAGTTACCTAACTTTTAGAAAGATAATTGAACTAATAATCTGAATAATTACATCACATGAAAATACTAATAATACGAGCTTCTTCTTCAAGATGCTAAATTTAAACGTACAAGATCTTAGAACATAGAACTAATAATGAATATACTTTGTTTTTTTCAGGAACAAACTAATAAATACATAATATAGAAAGAACTTTATCAATTGAAATAAAGTAATTAGGCAACTGATCAAATTAATTCTCGATAGAAGGGTAGTCAAAGGAATGGTGATAACAAATACAAAGGGATTTGGGTTAATATTAATGGGTAAATCAATAAAATGGGTTGTTAGGATCAACGGGGTTCACTAAGGGTTAATTGTGAAGGTAGGCTTTTTAGTGGAGTGAGTGGGTTAAAACCTAGGTGCCTTTATCATCTCAGTATATCAAATCAAAAATGTGGTCTTGACATGTATAATCGAGGCAAGTTCTAGAATAACAATTCAGTGTTGACACACTCATAATCAATAAAGTGAGCATGGAAAAGAATATATGCTCTGTAAGGCTTAAAATCTCACAAAATTATGGGTGTTTTTGATGTCAACCTTGTAAATTTCAAACTTCAAAGTAATATTCAAATTTAGTTCAACAACCTAGAAAATTTTTTATTCTTGAAAAATAGACTTATCATGCTTGATTCTCTAGTATCTTAAAATTCAAATCATCAATGCACAATTAACTATGACTTACTCAAAAACATATCAATAAGAATCATAAATCATCAGAAATTTCATCCTAATTAGTAATATGAGAAAATTACTTAAGAACTAGATATAATTCAGGGATTTGAGAATAATGCAAAAAGTTAGGCACTTTTACCCCCACACTTAAGATGTACATTGCTCTCAATGTACAAAGATAGATAAATAATCATGAAAACAAAAGAGAAGGGGAGAAGTAACACTTTCTGAATTTCGGAGACTCTGGGAGTTTGGCAGTGGTCGTGGTAAAAGATGAGTTGGAGGGGACAGTGGTGGTGTTTTCTATGGTCCTGGTGGGGTGGCTATAGACAATCTCTATACTAGATGAAGAAATTGGGGAGCCTGCAAAGATATAGCCAAGAAATCTAAGGAAACATAAAAAATATACTAATAATATAATTAAAGACAAGAAAAATAAAGAGAATGAGACTAAGAAGAAAACTAAAATTAAAAGAAAAGATTAATGGACTAAGAAGTCCTTATTGATAGATGGTTCGTGAGGTGGGTGTGACCTCTAAGGCTGCGGAGGTGCTGGTAGCGGTGGAGATGGCGTGATTCTCAAGCAGCCTGACGAACCTGACACTAAGAAACTAAATTAAAATAAGCTAAACTAAGCATAAGGTAATCAAAGGGAAGGAAATTGAAGCAAAAGAGAAAAGAAAAATAAAAACGAAAAGGTCTCGGAGACCCATGGCATGTTGGAAGGTTGAAGCAGCCGACATGAACTTATGTAGAACGGTCTTCCTTGAGGAGACTGTGGTTGGCCTCTTATGCTTCTTCGACATGGTTTTGGTGTCTCAAGAGTTGTAAGAATGATAGGAGAAAAAGAGAGAAATCTAAGGGAAAGAAGGTAGGGATGAAGGTTAATGGGTGAAATAGGGAGGGGTGGGAACGTTTAAATAGAGTTTTGGATCCTGACACCGTCCCATGCTCGTGTACCATGGGCATGTCGAGGCACACGGCCACCTCTCACGGTCGTGTTGTGGATCATATCGCCCGTGTGTGATAAGTCAATGTCAACCTATGGCCGTGTCGTACGGCAGTGGTGTGGGGCATATCATTTTTCCCACGCCCATGTTTAGTTTTCCACAGCAGTGTATGAACTCTCAGTGTCGGCCACGGCCGCATCGTATGGCCGTGGCGTGGTGGTTGGGTTCGTGACTTCAGAAAATTGATTCGTTCTGACTCGTATCATCCCTGCCATGTCAGTACGGTGACTCAGAGTACCCACACGGCCATGGCCATAGTCGTGTGCTAGGTTGTGTGGTCTTGGAATCTGCACTTTTGATTCATTAAAATTTTGGAGAAGGAGAAAAATGAAAATAGAAAAGAAATAACAAAAAATAGAAATAAAGAGATAGTGTTAGTGCTCAGGTTGCCTCCCGAGAAGAGCTTGTTTAAAGTCTTAAGCTAGACTGTCCTCGTGTTCAAAAAAATCAGGGTGGTTTAAATGTCTGAATATCCTTCCTCGTGCTATCAGTCTTGTTTTCATGATAAATTTTAAGTTGGGAAGCATTTACCTTAAGAGTGTTGAATATGGGATTACTTACCTCGACTGTTCCGTATGGAATGATATTTCATACCTCAAGAGGGATGTCTGCATTTGAATTTAGGTTTGGTGTGGTGATGTGAGGATCTGCTTTATCTAACCATAATTGATCTCCTATTTTAAAGTGATTTGATGTTCCTACGAGCTCTTCTGGGGGCTCCTTCAGTTTTTACTTTGTGTGGTTCCATTTTTTTTTAAAGTGTGTTTTCCACTCGTCTGGTTCATCAACCTTAAAGCTTCATTCCTTATATTTTTTCTTTATTTGCACGAGGTTTATGATCCAGCTTAGGTCTACGGCTTTTTGGTGGATCCTGTGGTGAAAGGTGAACAAATTGGTCATCGACGGATTTTACTTTCTCACCTTCATCAAATTGATGTCTTGGTCGAGTTAAGAGCTTGTAGACTGATCGATTCGTCACCTACACGAAGAATGAGTTCTCCTATACAAACATTAATCTTAGTCCTGACAGTTGCTAAAAAGGGTCTTCCTAAAATTAAAGGAATCGAATTATCCTCATCCATGCCTAAGACAACAAAATCTAGTGGGAAAATTTTTTTCTCAATTTTTACAAGAACATCTTCGATAATCCCCCTAGGAACTCTAATAGTTTTATCAGCTAATTGAATACTCATCCTAATTTGTTTGGGTTTCTCTAGACCTAACTGTTTAAACATTTTATAAGGCATGACATTTATACTTGCCCCTAAATCAGCTAAAGCATTGTCAATAGATAAACTACCAATTAAACATGGAATTGTAAAACTCCCTGGATCTTTTAGTTTCTGCGGTAGTCTATTATGTAGAATTGCTGAGCACATTGCGTTTAGCTCCACATGTGACTCCTCGTCTAACTTACAATTGTTCATCAAGAGTTGTTTTAAAAATTTCCTCGAATCTGACATCTGTGACAGAGCTTCAAGAAGCGGTAAGTTAATATGTAATTTCTTTAAAAGTTTAAGAAACTTACCGAACTGCTCCTCTGTATTGTCTTTCTTTAACGCTTTGGGATAAGGTTTTCAAGGTTGGTACTCTTTGATTACCGGTTTTGGCTTTTCTTGTGTTAACTCAATTTTACCTTCTTCTACCTCACTTTCTTGAATTGAATTAGGTTCATCTAACCCTACATTTTCTTGAGTTATTATGGCTTGGATTTGCTCCTTTGGGTTGATCTCGGTGTTTCTTGGTAGACGCCCTTACAGTCGTTCGGACATTAACTTGGCAAGTTGTCCAACTGACTTTGTAACTTCCCTGACTGACTTAGTAAGTTCCCCAGCTTGGTTTTTATCCCTTCCATTGGTGTTTTTTGGGTTTTCAGTGTTGCCTCGGTGTCTTGGAGATGGTTTTTTGTGGCTGCCATGAATTTTATCAACATCTCTTCAAGGTTGGGCTTCTTTTGCTGTGGATAGAGCTGATTTTGGAAATTTGGAAGAAGTTGTTGTCTTTGATTTCCTTGATTTCCTTGACCTCCCATGAAAAATTTGGGTGGTTCCTCCAATCTGGATTATAGGTATTACTATAAGGATTATTATTAGATCTGGAATTATTACCTATATAGTTCATCTGATCACTTTCTATGCCCGGTTGGTAGGGTGGGCACTCAAGATTCGCCACAGTTCCACTTGTGTTGCACTGCATTACTGGATGTACCTGCAAAGAACACAAACTATCAAGCTTTTTATTCATCATCTCTACCTGTGTTGATAGCATGGTTACTACGTCGAGGTTGAAAACTCGGCTGATTTTGTTGGTTTTATCCTTGTAACTTGCCACTGATAGTTGTTCAACGACATCTCTTCAATGAACTCGTAGGCTACTTCAAGAGTTTTTTTATTCAGAGTTCCACCGACGGCTGAATCTATTAGTTGTCTCGTTGAGGGATTTACACCATTGTAAAAATTTTGGACTTGTATCCACAAAGGTAATCCGTGGTGTGGACATCTCCTCAAGAGATCCTTGTATGTCTCCCATGCGTCGTATAATGTCTCTAAATCCATCTGCACAAAAGAAGAAATATCATTTTGTAATTTGGCCATTTTGGCCGGTGGAAAATATTTTAATAAAAATTTCTCGTTCATTTGATCCCATGTGGTTATTGACCCTCGTGGTAACGAGTTTAACCATTGTTTAGCTTTATTCCTTAATGAAAAGGGAAATAACCGAAGCCGTATGGCATCATCAGAAACGCCATTTATTTTGAAGGTATCACAGAACTCTAAAAAATTAGCTATATGAGTATTCGGGTCTTTGTCCTACAAACCATCAAATTGAACAAATTGTTGAATCATTTGTATAGTGTTAGGCTTTAATTCAAAATTATTAGCAGCTATAGCAGGCCTAACAATACTAGATTCTGCTCCTGTTAAATTAGGTTTAGCATAATCATACATAGTACGGAGCATCTGCCACATCTCATGGTGGATTATTTTCATCCATCCCTTCAGTAGGATTGGATTCACCTTGTTGCTATTCTTCTTGGTAATTTAAGGTTTGCCTAATTTCTCTGCGATTCCTACGAGCGGTAGCTTCAATATCATTGTCGTATACTAGTGGTCCTTTCGGGTTCCTTCTAGTCATAAACTAGAGGTACCTGTGTTGGAAAAGAAAGAAAGAAATTAGCAAGGTTAAAACTAAAATAAAAATAAATTGCGGAAAAATAAAAATAATGGCTAAAGTAATAAAAATTAAGTTTTCTTAATATTTTAGTTCCCTGGCAACGGCGCTAAAAACTTGATAGCCTGGATTGTCGATTTTTAAAATTTATAAATAGAATGATCGAACCTGGAAACTAACTCTGACAACGACTTAAGGCAAGTGCACCTATCGAACAATAATATAGTTTAGGTAAGACCGGATTCTCGAACCCAAGGGAATTAAAAGTACTAATACTCATTTTCTTTCTATTATTTAGCCTAAATACGAAGTGATTGATTGATTAAACTAAAAACTAACTAATTACTAAACTAAGACGTAAAGACAAAAAGAACAAATTGAAGAAATAACTTTTAGAAAAACTCAGTTGATTACGACGATACCCTAGAAGGAATCCACCTAAACTTCACTTGTTATCTAACACTGAACCAGACGATTTATTCACTTAGCTTGATCCGTAAGACTCTCTAATTTATATTAAACCCTCTCTCGAGGCGAATAACGTCTAACCTAGGTTGATTAATTGAAATCTCTTTCTAATTAAAACCCCTAGAATCGCTTTAACTCGATCTATGAACTCTCATATTAGGTTTCACCCTAATCCGAAAAAATTTCGTCACCCTATCTCTCGGTGCACGATCAACTCCGCTTAATTACGTTAGATTTACTCTTAAGTAGGGACTTTTGCTCCTCCACCTAAGCACATCATACTTGAATTAATATCCCGGAAATATCAACACAAGAATTAAGCACACATAATTAAGAACAAACTAAGTATTTATCATATAGTTCAGAAAACAATAACAAGATTCATCTAGGTTTCATCCCCTTCAGGTATCTGAAGGGTTTAGTTCATAATGATAAAATAAAATATCTCAAGAGAAAAGATAAAACAAAACATAAGAAATCCCTAAAACCCCCTGAAGGAATTGAAGGAGAGATCCCCGTCTTGAGTAGAACTACGGCTTCTTGAGATGGATCAACTGGCTATCTTCGAGTGATTCCCACAAATCTGGCCTTCTAGCTCGGCTCCTTGGCCTAGCCGACGCCTAATGACCGCCTCCTTCAAAGTTACACTTAGGGTCTTTATATAGGCTCTTGGGATGCTTTATTTGGCCCCTAAGTATCCTAATTCAAGTCTAATTCCTACTGGGTGTTTGAATAGGATTTGGAATGTGTTTCTTTGCCTTCAAATATCCGAATCCGAGTGAAAATTCTCTTGGCCGAGGTAGGGACATGCCCATGGCATATGCTCGTGTGAATCGACTTTAGGTCATGTTTGGGTCTGATGATGGAGGCACGGCCGTATGAATTGTAGTTAGGCCGTGTTCGAGTTAATTGTCGAGGCACGGCCGTGTGGCTTGAAGTCCAGGCCGTATTCATTTCCACTTTGGCCCAAATTGGCCTGTTTTAATCTCATTTCTCATTTTTTCATCCTCGGGTGCTTTCCTGAGTATAAAACATGAAAAGAAAGGATTAAGGGCATCTTTCTACATAAATGAAGAGCTAAATCATCTGGAAACATGCTAAATGTGGGATTAAAATATGTTACTTTTACGGTTTATCATGTTAGCATGTGGATGTGATGTTTATTCCTTGGTTGTGGATGTTTTGGTTTCCAAAGTATGTTATGAATTCTGTCATTGAATTGGTGTGAGTGTAGGTGTAAATGAGGGTGGTAAATGGCTTCATAAATAGCCTTATTTTTGTCCACATGGGTAGACACACGGGCGTGTGTCTAGGCCGTGTGTGACACACGGTCTGCCCTACGAGCATGTGTTTCAGCTGTGTGTCCCCTGCACCTTAATTGTTGCAAAATAGAATGTCCAGAATTGAGCACACGGGTAGAGACACGGGTGTGTGTCTCAGCCGTGTGTGCTACAGGGCCTAGAACACGGGATTGTGTCTTGGCCGTATTAAACCTGCACTTAATTCAAATTAAGTTAAATAACCACACGGCCTAGCACATGGGCGTGTGGCACGGCCGTGTGGCACAAGTCAGAGAGCACCCTAAATTGAACACGGTCTAAAGCACGGGCGTGTCCCCAGGTCACACGGACATGTGAGCCCTACAGTTAGCAAAATCTTTCTTTATTTTGTAAAAATTTCTTGAGTTCTCGATTTAGTCCCAAACCACTTTCAATGCACGATTTGGGCATCGTAGGATCGTATTAGGGACTTTATGATTGAATGTGAATGGTTTTAATTTGGACGCAAATTTATTACTTGATATTATGTTTACTTGCGATGTAAGTTCGATAATGCCTCGTACCCTATTCCGGTGTTGAATACGGATAAGAGGTGTTACATTTAATGATATCAGAGCTACGATTTAGTCGATTCTTAGACTAGCGTAGCGCATGTAAGAGTCTAGCTATACATGCCATAAGTAAACCATGATAGTGTGATAACTCCTGACAACTTTAAATTGTGTTTTCATGTAGTAAATGGATGCCAATCGAGCTGAAATTGATGACGTAGAAAGTAATGTACCGGCTTCTGCTCAAGGGACCATGCCATCTGAAAGTAGACTAGTGACAATTGGTCAAGGAGAAGGGGCTAGGGAAGCCTTTCTCCACATAATGAATGAGTGGTATATGGAGTTTGTTCGAACAAATTCAACTGCTCAACCCCCTCCACCCCCACCTATTCCTCAGCTGGTTCCCATAGCTCCACAAGGTATGGAATTTGTAAGAGGGAATAAGCCTTCGGTTGATAAGATCTGAAAGCATGGGGCTGAAGATTTTAGAGCTAATGTCGATGATGATCCCGAGAGAGCTGATTTTTTGCTCAAAAATTCCATCAGGGTGTTTGATGAACTATCTTGCACACCGGATGAATGTCTAAAATATGCTGTGTCGCTTCTGAGAGACTCAGCATACTAGTGGTGGAAAACTCTTGTGTCTGTAGTACCGAGAGAGAGGGTCAACTGAGAATTCTTCCAAGATGAATTTAGGAAGAAATATATCAACCAACGGTTCATTGATCAGAAACGTAAGGAGTTTTTAAAGCTGAAAAAGGGCCGAATGTCAGTAACCGAGTACGAGCGAGAGTTTGTCAGGCTCAGTAAGTACACTCAAGATTATGTTTCCACCAAGGCTATCATGTGCAAAAGGTTTTCGTATGGGTTGAATGAGGAAATCCGATTGTTAGTTGGAGTTCTTGAGCTTGTAAAGCTGAAGAATTAAGCAAAGAGAAGAGGAAAGCTGAGTCTGAGGATAGATGTGCAAGAAAAAGGCCGATGAGTAAGTCGTTTCAATCTCAGCCTAAGAAATCGAGAGATTTTTATGCTCGTTCGAGTGCTTCAGCTAGGTATCCAACAAAGATCATGGTAAATAATATTCGGATTCTAAAGCCCAAACTACATCGATAGCGAGTGTTGGTAATGTTAGATCCAATCGACCTAAATGTCAACACTGTGGTAGGCGCCATCCCAGAGAATGCAGAATGAATGATTGGGATTACTTTAAGTGTGGCTTATAAGACCACTTTATTTGGGACTGCCCTAAGATCGCTGAGAAAGACAAGATTCAGAATGCAAGATTGGGAAACACTACCACTAGAGGGAGACCCCCGAGGAATACGGGGAATGCGACCACTAGTAAAGGTGTAACTAAAAATTCAACTGTAAGATTTGAGGCTAGAGCACTTGCTAGAGCCTATACTATTTGTGCCGTGAAGAAGCGACATCTCCGATGTTATCACTGATGAGTCGGGTAAGTTACCTGTTGTGATCTCTTCGATGTCTGCCCAGAGATAAGTAAGAAAAGGGTGTGAAGCTTATATAGCTTACGTGTTGAATACAAAAGTTTCTGAATTGAAAATTGAATCAGTGCCGATAGTTTATAAATATCCGAATGTTTTTCCAAAAGAGTTGCCTAGGTTGCCACCTATTAGAGAAGTTGAGTTTGGTATTGATTTAGTGCTAGGGACTTCACCGATATCAATTACTCCGTATAGAATTGCTCCAACCGAATTGAAAGAATTAAAAGCTCAGTTGCAAGAGTTGATAGATAAGGGTTTGGCGAGATCGAGTTTTTCTCCTGGGTGCACCAGTATTATTTGTAAAGAAGAAATACGGATTTATGAGACATTGTATCGATTATCGACAGCTCAACAAGGTAACGATAAAGAACAAGTATCCTTTGTGAAGAGTTGATGACTTGTTTGATCAGTTGAAAGGGGAAACAGTGTTCTTAAAGATTGATTTGAGGTCTGGCTACTACTAGTTGAGAGTTAAAGAGTCGGATGTACCAAAAATAGCTTTCCTAACAAGGTACGGACATTATGAATTTATTGTCATGCCTTTCGACTAACTAAGGCTCCTATTGTTTTTATGGACTTGATGAACCGAATCTTGACCATATTTAGACAAATTCATGGTTGTGTTTATTGACAATATCCTGATTTATTATCGAGATGAGACTGAGCATGTCGAGCACTTAAGAACGGTATTGCAGACTTTGAGAGATAAGAAATTATTTGCTAAATTCAGTAAAAGTGAGTTTTGGCTATGAGAAGTCAAAATTTTGGGACATATTGTTTCTAGAGATGGTATTCGAGTTGATCCAAGTAAGATTTTGGCAATTGTTGATTGGAAACTGCTAAGAAATGTATCTGAGGTTAGACTCTTTTGGGCTTAGCCGGCTATTATCGGTAATTTGTTAAGGGTTTTCCTATGATTGCTACTCCTATGACTAAGTTGTTGGAAAAATATGTTAAGTTTGAATGGTCCGAGAAATGTCAAAAGAGTTTTGAACAGTTGAAAGCCTTATTGACCGAGGTGCTGGTTTTAGTACAACCTGAGCCAGGAAAAGAGTTTGTGATTTATAGCGATGCGTCACTAAATGGATTAGAATGTGTGTTGATGCAAGAAGGCAAGGTGATAGTCTATGCCTCGAGACAGTTGCAACAGCATGAGAAGAATTCTCGACACACGATCTACAATTGGTTGCCATAGTGTTTGCTTTGAACATTTGGAGACATCACTTGTATGGTGAGAAATGTCATGTCTTTTTGGATCATAAAAGTTTAAAGTATTTGATGACTCAAAAGGACTTGAATTTGCGACAACGGAGATGGATCAAGTTATTAAAAGATTATGAGTTGGTAATCAATTATCATCCAGGAAAGGCGAATATAGTCATCGATGCTTTAAGTAGGACATCTTTGTTTTCTTTGAGAGCAATGAATACGCGACTGACTTTATCCAATGATGGTTCGATTCTAGCTGAGTTAAAAGCTAGACCGGTATTTCTTTAGAAAATTTGTGAAGCTCAGAAGTGTGACGAAGAACTTCAAGCTAAGAGAGTTCAGTGCGAATCGACTAGTGATTCAAATTTTCAAATTAGGGCTGATGATTGTTTGATGTTTCAAGGTAGGATTTGTGTACCGAGAAATGCTAAGCTTATTCAAAAATTCTTCATGAAGCACACAGTGGTTGTTTGTTTGTTCATCCGGGAAGTACGAAGATGTACAATGTTATGAAGGAACTGTATTGGTGGTTAGGTATGAAACGAGATATCTTTGAATTTGTATCGAAATGTTTGATTTACCAACAGGTAAAAGCCGAACACCAAGTACCTTCGGGTTTACTTCAGCCAGTGATGGTACCCGAATGGAAATGGGACAGAATTATGATGGATTTCATAACTGGATTACCTCTGACACCGAAAAAGAAAGATGTTGTTTGGGTCGTTGTGGTTAGATTGACGAAATCATCTTATTTTATTCCGGTATGTACCGACTATTCACTTGATTAGCTAGCTGAATTGTATGTTGTTGAAATTGTTAGATTACACGGAGTCCTTATTTCTATTCTTTCGGATAGAGATCCAAGATTTATGTCTCGATTTTGGAAAAATTTGCAAGAAGCTTTGGGTATAAAGTTGAACTTTAGTACCGCATTTCATTCACAAACCGACGACCAATCTAAGAGAATGATTCAAGTTCTCGAAGATATGCTTTGCTGTTGTGTTTTAGAGTTCGGAGGTAGTTGGGAAAAATATCTACCTTTAGTTGAATTTGCTTATAACAAAAGTTTTCAGTTGAGTATAAAGATGGCACCGTATGAGGCATTGTATGGCCGCAAGTGTCGAACTCCGTTGTACTGGACCGAGCTCAGTGAGAAACAGATTCACGGGGTTGATTTGGTTAGAGAAATCGAAGAAAAAGTGAAAGTAATTCATGATTGTTTGAAAGAAGCTTCGGATCGACAAAAATCCTACGTGGATTTGAAAAGAAAAGAGATTGAGTTTTAAGTTGGTGATAAAGTATTTCCGAAAGTATCCCGTGGAAGAAAATTATGAGATGGTTGCAAAGGCAAGTTGAGTCTGCGTTTCATTGGGCCGTATGAAGTTATTCAAAGAATAGGGCCAACCAGTGGCGTACTAGTTAGCTTTGCCAACGGAGTTGGAAAGAATTCACAATGTGTTTTATGTGTCAATGTTGCGACATTATCGATCAGATCCTTCGCACATAATTTCTTCGATAGAGGTTGAGATTCACCCTGATTTCACCTTTGGTGAAGAACCGATCAAAGTGTTAGCTCGGGAATTCAAACAGTTGAAAAATAAAAGTATAGCCCTAGTGAAGGTTTTGTGGCAACGCATGGGGTCGAAGAGGCTACGTGGGAATCCAAGGAAACTACTAGAAAATAGTACCCAAACCTCTTTCCTGGTAAGATTTTTGAGGACGAAAATCACTAGATGAAGATTTGTAACAACTCGATTTTGGGTCTAGTTGGAATAGTGGTTTCAGGACCACAAATCCGACATAGTAAAATTTATTTTTATTATATTTTTATGGTCTACAAGTTTATGGAACAATTTCGTGAAATTTTTTTTGAAAATTTTGACGTTTGGGCACTCAATTTAGTTAAAGGGACTAAATTGCAAAAAGTGCATAACTTAAATTCTATATGTTACAGGTGTCCAATTGCTATGAGATCTTAAATTAGAGGTCCTTGGATGGTAATTAGACCATTGGTTAAGTTGGTGGACAAAAATGGACATGATTTAGGCAAAATTTGGGTGTTTTAAAGAAAGGGCATTTTGATCATTTGGTAATTACATGAATTAATAAGCAAAATAAAGCCAAAATCTTGTCCATCTTCATCTCCCATGGTCGAATATCACTAAGGAATACATATATAGGGTTTGTTCATCTTTCAAGCTCGATTGTAAGTCTATTCTTACCCCGTTTTTAATGCTCTTTACATTTTTTAAGTCATTGTAACCCGATCTATCTATTTCTACCACTAATTTAAGATATGATCCATTTCTAGGGTTTGATCCATTTTAGAAATAGGTTTATTTTGATTTTTAATGGTAGAAAATGTATGTTTGATGTTAGATAAACAACATTTATCAAGTGATTTTTGATGAAAATGCCTAAAATGACCTATTTGTAAAAGTTGAAAAATATGAAGTAGAAGTGTGATTTAATGAAAAATATGGGCTTTTATGAGTACAAAAATGGTTCGGCTAGGTTTGGGTTTTGAAGAAATTAACTATATTTCATTTTACGAGCCTAGGGACTAAAGTGTAAAAAGTTGAAAAGATAGGGGTAAAATGTAATTTTTGCCATAATGTGTTTTTGGGATTAAATTGAATAATGTGATAATTGAATAAGCTAAATTTAATTATTGATCAAGAAAGACGAGGTTCTGACCTAGATGGGGAAAGAATAAGATTGTGGACTAAATCGAATAATTATCCATTGTGTACCGAGGTAAGTTCGTATGTTAAAAATAAGCTTTAGAATAATTGTATCTAAATGCTTTGATATTGCATGAATTGTATGTTTGATTTTGTTAATAAATATAATCCTACGAATGATTCTGAAGATGAATCGACAAGTAAGAAATCCCGTTTGAACCTTAGGAAAAGGTTAGGATACAAGTGACATGTCACTAGGGTCATTATGTGTTATGTGATTATGTGATCTAGGTGTTGGTCTCGTACATCCTACTGGTGGCTAAGTATACTAGCATATGTTTCAGATACTTGACAGCTTGTGTGAGCAGCACCATGTAGCTACGTCTTAACTGACAGCTTGTGTGAGCAGGCCCGTCGATAGCTTAGGAGCGAGCGATTATGTGATAGGTAGCTATGGCTACATATGTGGCACTTAGTGTGCAAATTTTCTTGAGTATCCGACATTGTTATTTTGAGTGGTTCACTGGTATGTCAAATATGAGAATGTGTGTAAGTTCATTTCAAGATGGCTCAGGTATGTACATAAAGCTTATGTTTAATAAATATGAAAAGATGAATATGAGGTAAGTTTTTGTGATGGAATAGATTATGATCATGAGACCATAGTAAGTCTACATTTAATTATGTTATAATAATTAAATGTTATATGCATGGTAAGGTTACTTTTTTCTTGCATACAAGCTTACTAAGCTATATAGCTTACTCCGTTTATTTTCCATGTTTTTATAGTGTCACCAAGCTAACTTGGGATCAAATATCGTCGGAGATTCAGATCACACTATCAAACTCTCATTTTGCGTATTAGTGGTCTTTGCATTTTGCATGTTTGGAAAGTATAGGGACTTGGTCATTTTGTTATATTTGTCATTGGTAACGTGGCCAAATGTGTTGGCTTATAATGATTAATGATTTCATTTTGTAGATGGCCGTGAATGATGGCTTATGTTGGTGGAAGTATATTTATATGTTGATACCATTTATGAATGTTGAAACTTGCATGATTTGTGTTGATATATTATGATGTTGAAGCATGTTAGATGTTAGCATGTGGATGTGATGTTGATACCTTGGTTGTGGATGTTTTGGTTGCCAAAGTATGCTATGAATCGGTGTAAGTGTAGGTGTAAATGAATATGGCAAATGGCTTGGTAAATTGCCTTATTTTTGTCCACACGAGTAGACACACGGGTGTGTGTCTAGGCCATGTGTGACACACGGTCTACCCCATGGGCATATGTTTCAGCCGTGTGTCCCCTGCACCTTAATTGTTGCAAAATAGAATATCCAGAATTGAGCACACGGGTAGAGACACGGGTGTGTGTCTCATCCGGGTGTGCTACACAGCTTAGAACACGGACGTGTGTCTTCGTAGTTTGAAACCTGCACTTAATTTGAATTAAATTAAATAACCACAAGGCCTAGCACACGGGCGTGTGGCACGGCCGTGTGGCACAAGTCAGAGAGCACCCTAAATTGAACACGGCCTGAAGCACGGGCGTGTCCCAAGGTCACACGGGTGTGTCCCTTTGACCACACGGGCGTTTGAGCCCTGTAGTTAGCAAAAATTTTCTATGTTTTGTAAAAAATTTTTGAGTTCTCGGTTTAGTCCCAAACCACTTCCAATGCACGATTTGGGCCTCGTAGGCTCGTATTAGGGACTTTATGATTGAATGTGAATGGTTTTAATTTGGACTCAAATTTATAACTCGATTTGTATGTTTACTTGCGATGTAAGTCCAGTAATGCTTGTACCCTGTTCGGCGTTGAATACGGGTAAAGGTGTTACATCATGAGTCTAAATCTTTTTGATTTCTTGAATTTTTGTTTTACATGAAATTGTTTGAAAGGATTAGATTAAATTGCATGTGGGGTAGGAATGGGAGCATATTGCCTTAATCTCCATAATTTGTTTGCAGGATCAAGACTTGGATCATTCCCCTGCCACTCACACTATTTGTCTATTTGTTGTGTGTTAGATAATTAGACATGCTCCTAAACGTGTGAATGTGAGAGCAAGGACTCAGGAGGATGGTACATCTTCTGCACCTCTTGTGCCTCCGCGTAGAGTGAACAGTGATATAGGCCCTCTAATAGAAGCAATATTAGAAGCATTTCAGCGGATTTATAGTGCCAACCCTGCTCCTGCACTTGTGAATCGTGGGCTACCACATGAACGTCTTCAGGAGTTGGGTGGTAAAGAGTTTTCTAGGGTTAAAGGGACCGATCCGACCGTAGTTAGTACTGGTTGGAAGGAGTAGAAAGGATCCTCGAGTAGATGTCCTGTTTTGATGAGGAAATTTTGGCTTGCACAGTGTCTTTACTTGACGATGAGGCTCATTGTTGGTGGAGTACAATTAAGAGTGGTACAATAGCTGATTGCTTGACTTGTACTTCCTAGAGTTTTTAAGTGAAAGCTTATGTGCGAGCAATACATGGAAGCCCGTAAGCAGGAATTTCTGGATCTTGTGCAAGGTAGTTTGATCGTGGCTAACTATGAGGTAGAGTTTGTGCATTTAAGTCAGTATGAGCCTAAGATGGTTCTGACTTAAAAAGACCGTTGTAAGAGATTTTGTTGTGGGTTCAATCCTGAAATTCGAGTTTACTTGGTGGTCCAAAATACGAAATTGTTTGATGAGCTTGTGGAAAAAGCTAAAGCCATTGAGGAGACTTTGGCTGAGCCAGCTCGTTTAGTGGTGGCTGAGACTGGTAAGAGGGTTTTTGATAGTGCTTCAGGACGTCCACTAAGAGAGGATGTGATCATTACAGTTCTAGTAGAGGCGTGAGACGTGGGTCTCGACCAAATTAGTCTATGCCGCAGAGTAATGTGGTGAGTAGTGCTAGTGGTCCAACGGTGGTTCTGGATGGCCACTATGCTCGCATTGTGAACATAGGCATCCCGGAGAGTGTCGCAAGTTGACTGGGAGTTGCTATAAGTGTGGTTCTAAATAGCATTTTCTGAGGGACTGTTTGAATAGAGTGGAGGTCTCACAGACGTAGAGCTCGGCACCTATTTTCACACCTACTAGATGCAGAGGTCGTTGTAAAGGTAATGGGAGACCGGTTGGGCAGTGGATTGTTGCTCACACAGTTGCTTCATAGGTTAAGTCTGGAGGTCCAGCTCGGGTTTATGCCGTTAGAGAGCCTGAGGATAAGGATCCGACTGACATTATTGTATGTACATTCACTTTGCAATCTATTCCATTGTTTGCCTTAGTTGATTCTAGTTTCACGCATTCATATATTTTGAGTGAATTAGTTGGTAAGTTAGGGATTCCTATTGAGATCATTGATTTGGGTATGATTGTAATTAGTTCATTTGGAGATAATGTTGTTGTGAATAAGGTTTATCGTATATGTCCCCTTATGATACAAGGGCATGTTTTCTCTGCGGATCTCATGGAATTGTCATTTTATGTGTTTGATATTATTTTGGGTATGGATTGGTTGATTGAAAATAAGGCTAATATAACACCACTAACCCCTCTCCATCGACGGATTAGGATCATGGGCATTACAATCAAATTAATCAATTTAATCAATTATAATTAAGATACAAGCTAATTCATTCAAATCACTGTAAAAATTATCCAAACAGTGCTAAATACGAGTTTTCAGGTCCCTAAAAATGATTTATGAACTAACAGGGGCTAATTTGAAATAATTGTAAAAGTTTTAGGGGAAATCTCAAAATGCCTAGAAACAGGGGACACATGGCCGTGTGACTTTCAAAGTTGGGACACACAGCCGTGTCCCAACTCATGTCCTTACTCGTGTAACTCACTGACTTGAGACACATAGTCGTGTCCCAGCCCGTGAAACTCTCTGACTTGGGTCACACGGCCGCATCGCAAGTCATGTGCCAGCCCGTGTGAAAACTACATTTATGGAATTATTCTACACGCTCAGGGCACATGCTTATGTGTGTTACCTATGTGTGACACACCATGTCCTGGGTCGTGTGCACCTAAATGTACCTTAAAACTCAAGTTTATCAAATTGTGATTCCTTGGGCACTAAGCAACCCTTTCACCAAACATTTAACTTATTCAAAACACGATTAAGCATGCTTAAAACTAGCCAAAACAACCATCCTAAGTGCCTAAGCAATGTACCTTTATTGGTACCACATTTTATATATCATCAAATATACAATCAAAGTAATCAACCATTCAAACTTCTATTCATATGATATTTTCCATAATTTAACTAACTTTCAACTCCTTAAGTAACCAATTTGAAGCTAAGCACATATCAACATTAGGCTAAGCTATCTTACCAACTTTACCACAACTAGAACTATATATATACATAAGTAGTTACCAATCCAGCTTAAACCAAAATATCCTTACATTTACAAACCAACTATCAACCAAAGACTTCCTAGGTACATGTCATTACAAAAATGAAATATCACCACATTTGAGCTCGAGATTGAGGTTGGATGCTGAGTCTACTATAAGCTGAAATGTACCTAACCTACGCACGAAAAAACAAAACCATATGCTGAGTATAACTCAGAGGTATTTCTATAATCCGAACAATATAAACTTGATATAAGTAATTAAAATGTAAAAATACAACAAGTATAGATATGTACATGTGTTTCAAATCGATAATATAACTTTACTCATTCCTTATTCACATCTACTAAAATTCCACATGCTCAATCACATATCAATGACATTTCATATAGCATTTGTTAATCTCAACTCATGCAATGGCATGATTCAACTCTTTAATCAATACTTGATTTCATTTCCCAATTCACATCCCATTTCATCATTTTATATTTCATTTCTCGTCTTTTCCATATCAATATAAAACACATAAATTTATTTATTTAATTTCCCTTATTAACACAACTCAGACTCGGACGGAAACACGGATCCAACCAAAATACCAGTTTGGCACCCAGTGCCTGATCGAATAAATCTAAAGTAATATATGCGCCTAGCGCTATATAAGTTGACACCAGTGTCTCATCGGTTAAACCAAAGCAAATTGGCACCCAGTGCGTCATCGACTCGAGGTCAAAGAAATCCTTGAACTCTTGCTATCCTATAACATGCCATCTATATCCGACTTAGCCCGAAATAGTTAATAGGGTTCCATTTCACTTACAAATATATTCAATGTCCAATTCTCATATTTGCACATTATCACATTTAAACACATATTCATTTCAATCATCATATAATCAATACATTCATAATATACCAAATCAATCCATTTCAATCAACTATAGATTCAATTCAATCTCAAAGTACAAAAGTACTCACCTCAAATGCTTACCATATGCAACAATTCAAAATGCAATAATAAATAACTTAGTTCGGATTATAGAAACACAAACCGTGAATTTTGAGCTATTCGACATTGATTTTATCCTTCCCCTTTTTACTCGAGGATTCAGATATGACATTAGCTACGGAATAAGAAAATTAAAATATATTAATTACACAATTCAGTTTCACATATTGAATTTTCAACTTTTATACTATAATTGCTTAAACTTCAATTTAGTCCCTAAACCAAAACTAATTTTAACCTTCACATTTAACCTCAAATTTTTATACGAATTTCACTCTAAGTTAAATTTAGCTCCCTATTTTCAATTATACCCTTAAATTTCAAAATTTTTACAATTTAGTCCCTATTGCTCAAAATCAAGACTTAACTTCACTATTTAGTCCTTTGCACAAAGGTATTTTTGGTCCTTTTAAGTTCCTGGGGTATTTTGGAAAATTTTGAAATTGAGGGTATTTCGAAATTTTTGGACATTAGGGGTATCTTGGTAATTTTTCCACAAATCGGGGTAAATTGTAAAATTTTAATAAATCGAGGATATTTGAAGTTGCAAAACTTTGAGGTTCTTTTGAGAAATTTATTTTCCAAGACGATGAAGTTGCAAAATTTTGGAAATCGAGGTTATTTTGGTAATTTTGTAAGTTAGGGGCAATTTTGTAATTTTCCAAAATCAAGGTATTTTGATATTTTACAAATTAGGGTTTTGAATGTTTATAAAATAATGAAATTTTGGTAAAGTTGTTGAGTAGTTGAACATTTTATAAACTAAGGGCATTTTTGTAATTTTACCACTAAGGGTATTTTAGTAAATTTGTAAATCAAAAATATTTAGGAAAATTTATAAAAATATTCTTTTCAAATCAAGAGGTAATTTAGAAATTTTAAAATTAGGGTTTCCACTTCTAACTTAAAATATATCAATTTAACCCTAGTATTTAAAATATTCAAATATAGTAACATCTAAAATCTTAAGTAGTGCTCAAAATTATAATATGGGTACCTTGTTGCCGAATTAAAAGATTGTAAATCAAATGGGTAGCTCAAGTATTAAGCCTTGGGATTCAAAAATATAAAAAGTATAAGAAAAAGGGACTAAATTGACAAACCAATTGAAATTTGAATGTTTAAAGCCCTTGGTCGTTACTCCTCTCCTATTATTTCTTTCTCTTTTTATTTCTAACTTTTCATGCATTTGTTTTCATCCATTCCCACTTTCTTTATATTTTCTTTTATTATATTTTCATTTTTATTATTATTAATATTATTATTGTAATACATATATATTAAAACTATCATAAACTAAATATATATAATATACATATCATAATTATATCCTTATGACCGTCCATTAAAGAAGAAAGGGTATATTTCCTTATTTAGTCCCTTTAATTTACTTCAATCTATAATTCAACTTTTAACCCTTATGCAATTTAGTCCATGTACCTTAATAACTCCTAATTTCACGAAATTTACTTAACCAAAATCTAATTCACTCCTAAACTAATCTCGTACATATTTAATAAAAATATTTATGAGTTCGTTTTACAGAAATAGAGTCTCGAATCTCACTTTTCGACACCCTTGACTATCAGGTCGTTACAGCTAAGGTAGATTTTGAGACTAAGTGAATTACCTTGAGACATAGTAGTGGTTTGGAAATAGTTGTAGTAGGTGAAAGACCGAGTTTTATGTCTAACATGGTTTCGGCAATGAAGGATGAAATGATGATGAGAAAAGGTTGTGAGGTTTACCTGGCCTATGTGATGAATTCGATTAGTAAGGAGTTAAGAGTTCAGGATATTCGCACTGTTAGGGATTTTTTTGACGTTTTTCTAAAAGAGCTTCTTGGTTTTCCACTGGATCGAGATGTGGAGTTTGGAATTGAGCTTTATCCTAGTATTGCACCGGTGTCTATTGCACCCTATTGCATGGCACCAAAAGAGATCAAGGAGTAAAAGATTCGATTGCAAGAGTTATTGGATAGAGGGTTTATTCAACCGAGTGTATCGACGTGGGGTGCACCAATTTTATTTGTAAAGAAGAAGGACGATACGATGAGGATGTATTTTGATTATAGGCAATTGAACAAGATGACGATTACGAATAAGTATCCTTTACCTCAAATTGATGACTTGTTTGATCAGTTCCGATGTGTTAAGGTGTTCTTGAAGATTGATATAAGATCAGGGTATTATCAGTTGAAGGTGAAGGAGTCAGATGTGTTGGAAACTACTTTTAAGACTCAGCATGAGCATTATGAGTTTTTGGTGATGCCGCTTGGATTAACTAATGCCCCTGCAGCATTCATGTAATTGATGAATCGTTTTGTTCATTCCTACTTAGATCAATTTTTGATTGTCTTTATAGACGAAATCTTGGTGTATTCTCATTCTAAGGAGGATCATGACGAGCACTTAAGGGTTGTTCTACAAATTCTTCGAGATAAGTAGTTGTTTGCGAAGTTGAGTAAATGTGAATTTTGGCTGAAGGGAGTGGCATTCTGGGGTCATGTGGTTTCGGCAGAAGGGACTTGTGTGGACCCAAAGAAGATTAAGTCGATTCTGGAATAGAAGCCACCAATGAGTGTTATTAAAGTTTAGAGTTTCTTAGGCTTGCCTAGTTACTATTGTAGTTTTGTTAAAGGGTTTTCTCTCATTGCCACACCCTTAACGAAACTACTCCAGAAAAGTGTGGTGTTTGAATGGACAGATGAAAGGCAAAAGAGTTTTGAACAGCTGAAGGTAGTGTTGATGAAGGCACCTGTGTTGGTTCAACCAGAACTTAGAAAGGAATTTGTGGTTTATAATGACGCTTCATACAGGACTCGGTTGTGTGTTGATGCAATAGGGTAAAATTGTGACTTATGTTTCAAGGGAGTTGAAAACGCACAAACGAAATTATCCTACTCATGATTTGGACTTAGCTATTATGGTATTTGCACTTAAGTTTTGGTGCCATTATCCTTATTGGGAGAAGTGTGTGATTTATATTGATCACAAGAGCCTTATGTACCTCCTCATTCAAAAAGAGTTAAGTTTAAGGCAAAGGCATTGGATAAAGCTTTTAAAAGACTATGACTATGTGATTGAATATCATCCTGACAAGGCGAATGTTGTTGCTGATGCTTTAAGTAGGAAATCGATGACGGAGTTGAGAGAAATGTTTGCACATTTAAGTTTGGTTAGTGATGGGGGTTTGTTGGCAGAACTTCAAGTGAAGCTGACTTTTTACAATAGATAAAGGAAAAGCAACTGTTACATGGGGATTTGATGAAGAGGATTCATCAAGTTGAGAATGAGTAAAGGGAGATTTTGATGTTGATGCAGATGGTATCTTGAATTTCAAGGTAGGTTGTGTGTGTCGCATGATGTGGATTTAAGGCAGATGATTCTTATAGAGGTGCATAGTAGTCATTATGCTATGCATCCAGGTAGTGGAAAGATGTATCATGATCTTCATGAAGTTTATTGGTGGTCTAGGTTGAAGCACTACATTACAGAATTTGTGGCTCGGTACTTGGTTTGCTAAAAGTGAAAGTTGAACATTCTTTCAGTTTTGTTGCAACCTATTACAATTCCTGAGTGGAAGTGAGAGAGAATCACTATGGACTTTGTTTATAGGCTACCGTTGACTCCATCAAAAAAGGATTTAGTTTGGTTTGTGGTAGATTAGTTTTCGAAGAGTACGCACTTCTTAGCTGTGCATACTAGTTACTCGTTGGAGAAGTTAGCAGTGATATATAGTACTGAGATTGTTTGTCTTTATGGGGTTCTAGTGTCTATTATTACCGATAGGGATCCATGGTTGATGTAACACCCTTTACCCATATTCGACGTCGAAACAGGGTACGAGGCGTTACTAGACTTATAGGCAAGCAATCATACAAAATCGAGACATGAATTTCCACTCAAATTTAAAACTTTTCATAAACATTCATATCGTCGCTTAAACGAGCCTGGGCACATGCATATAGGCCGTGTGGTGAATTAAATTCTGAAAATCAAGTGCAAACTTCACACAGACTGGGCACATGCCCATGTCCTATGTGTCTCTTACGGCCAAGACACACATCGTGTGTTGTGCCCGTGTGTTTACTACTGGCCATTCTATTTCTCAAAACTAAGGTGCAAGAGATACACGGCCAGAACACACGCCCTTGGGGAAGCCGTGTGTCACACACGGCCTAGACACATTGAAACACCCTAAACCTGGCCCACAAGTCCTGACCGGATCTGGCATGCTTCTTGAGTAAAACGTAGTTAAGTCTCGTATGACATTTTGAAAATCGTGGTGGTTTCGAAGAAAATAGATTTGGGTTGTTCTCAAGTTAAAAATTTAGTAGTAATTTAATTTTGTACTAAATCGATAATTTCATATTTCAAGAGTTACAAGTTAAATAAATACCGAATTTTAGAGTTTAATATTTTTGTAACTTGAAAAAAAAACCCGTAGGTGATTGAGTTTCAAAACAATTGATGTTATTCGTATCATATCAGAAATTTAAAACGCAATGAAAATAAAAGCGGTTAAGTAATAATGGTCTTATTACATAAAAATATAACCCAAAATAAATAAATATAAACTTAATAAGAAAATCGAAAATCGAAATGTGCATGGCCACCTCTAAGTTCCTGCCGGCCGGTCCATTCATCGAAAGTGCCATCTGCAAAAATTTAGCCCACGAAGGGTGAGTCAACAGACTCGGTGTGTAACAACCATCATGATTCCCAATCGATAAAACATATCATTTCACATATAATAATAGGCAATGATGCAACCCAACCCACCTAGAAATCCATCCTCTACACATCACCCGTACCTACCAATCACACCGTGGGGATTACTAAATCGACCCTCCATCCGCTACACACCATCGAAGGCGATCATTGCATCAAGCGCACATTACCCTTATAATGTGGCATAGCCACGAGATAATGTGATGAGTCACCGGATTCATAATATGTGACATAGTCACGGATAATGTGATAGAGTCACGAGATATTGTGGTAGGAACCACCAGATCACTTCCCCTTTCACATAATCACCATATGCCCATGCAACATACAAAACATGCTATTTGTCATGCAATTTACCTTACCCCAATATCATAACAGGAATCCACATATTTTCACATCAATGTTATTAAACATTATCTACAAATGTTAAAGGGGTAACGTACCTGAATGCACTCGTACCATTGGATGGTACCCTTAGCCATATTTTCATATTTTCATTAACACATATCTAATATTATCAACCTAAGGGGAATTAGTGTAGGGCTACACACCTGATTATTCGTAGATCTAATCGAAATCCCAAAAATCCCGATCTAGTGCACTAGTCCCCTTTTTCCTACATTCGGCCAACACTAAGCATATTAGAAAAAAGCCATTCGGCTAAACAGTCAAATCCCAAAGGGTTAACGAGACCAAAACCCTTACCTTGCTATCGATTTGGTTACCAACCAAATCCCGAAACTTTGTGATGATCCCCCTTGCAATCGGCTAGGCACTAGAACACTCAATCGATTAGTTTTCGGCTTTTGAATGAATAAGAAACAGATCTGAATCACTAGAACCCTTACCTAGATTGCTTAGCCAAATCCCGAAGATCTGTCGAAAATCCCCTAAAACACCATAGTTAGAATCGACACCCTTAATAAGTAGTATGGCCTTGGCCGAATATCAATATCCCTTACCTTGATTGTCTAAATCCCGAAAATATCACTTGTCCTTGGAGATGTCGAAATCCCTACAGGGTATATGTTAGATTCGATTCTAACATTTTATGAACAAAGTAAATGGCCTTCGGCCTAAAATCACACTTCACTTACCTTGGATATTCAAATCCCGAATGGTCACTTCTCCAAACGTTAACTATAAGAATCACGAAAGACCCCTTACATAGTTTGGCCAAAAGAATAAAAGGGATTAGTTTCCTTAATGTCGACTTAATTGAAGGTATAGGAAAGAAGATCAAATGACAAAGAGTTCCTTATCCCACTATTAGAACCGATCAAATGGCTTGCATCAACTGATCAACCACCCCTTTTGATTACTGAGAGATTCGGCCACAGGAGAAAGGTTTTCGGTTTTGAGAGATAACTAGAAGAGAATCGGTTTCAAAAGGTGACAAAGAAGTGAACTTTTCGGCTTTAAAAAAATAGCAAAGAGATATAGATTCGGCTAAGGTCAATTGTGTTTTCGGCTTTTGATGAATCGTGAAAAGAAGAAGTGAAAAGGTTGAGATTTGATGCGATTCAGCCTTGGTGACAAGAGGGAGATTCGACCTCAACAAAAGAGAAGAGAAGTGTGAGGTTTTAAGGTGTTGCGACAATGGTGAAAAATGGTAGAGAGGTTTTGGCTAGAGAGTAGATGAGAGAGAAAGAAAAGAAATCAAATGGTAAAGATGAACACTAGGCTTCAAAATTTCGGCAATACACAAGCATACACTCAGAGTTGGAATTTCGGCCAACTCTCTCCCTCATGGTAACCTCCATCCCTCTTGATAACCCAACCTTTATCTCTCTTTTAAAAGAGGCCACCTAAAATCCACCTCTTCCCTCTTAATTAACACCCTTTTTAATCATAAAATAAAAGAAATAACACTCCAAAATTGTTGCTAGGTGCCGTCCATACCCTCCCCTTTGAAGTGCTGAATATTTGACCCACTAACTTGGGCCCCAAGCAGCCATACTAGGCCCAAACTTCTCCCCCTTGTGACGCCACCTACATATCCACTTTTGGCACCTCCAACTTTGGCCACGAGCCCAACTTGCTACTAAACATACTCACTTAACTTTTAATTTATACATTAACATTATTTATAAGCAATTTAACCCAAGTTTTAAGCCCAAACCTGAGCCCAATCCACACCTCAAAGTCTTCACCTACTAATTTAGCCATGCAACGCATCAAATGCACAAACCCACAAAGTCAGGATATTACAGTTCTACCCCCTTAAAATAAATTTCGACCTCGAAATTTCACAGCTAGAATAAGTTAGGGTATATTGTCGCATCGCTTCCTCCGCTCCCACGAGGCTTCTTTCGATCCATGGCTACGCCATAACACTTTGACTAGAGGGACCGATTTCCTCAAGCACCTTCACATCCTGTTCAAAGATCTGAATCGGCTCTTCCTCATAGGATGATCACGGTCTCGCTCCACCTCCTCAACCGGTATCACATGAGATGGATCGATCGGTAATGACGTAGCATCGAAACGTGAAACACATTGTGTATCTGCTCTAACTCTGAAGGCAATTCTAACTGATACGCTACTGGTCCAACCCGCTTCAACACCCGATAAGGTCCTATAAACCTGGGACTTAACTTTCTCTTGCGACCAAATCTCATCACCTTCTTCCACGGTGAAACTTTTAGAAACACATAATCTTCCACAGCAAACTCAATCTCCTTTCGCTTAAGATCTGCGTATGACTTTTGCCGGTCGGACGCCTCTTTCAACCGTGTCCAAATTACTTTAACCTTTTCTTTGGATTCTGCCACAATCTCTGGACCCAAAACCAGACGTTCTCCCAATTCCATCCAACATGTAGGAGTGCGACACTTTTGTCCATACAGCGCTTCATACAGTGCCATCTGAATACTTGCCTGATAGCTATTATTGTACGCAAATTCTAGTAAAGGCAAGAACTCCTCCCAACTTCCTCTGAAGTCTATCACACAACCCCTCAACATATCCTCCAGGACTTGAATTACCCGCTCAGATTGACCGTCCGATGGTGGATGGAATGCCATACTGAAATCCAACCTGGTGCCCAAAGCTTGATGTAGCGCCTTCCAAAACCGAGACGTAAACCTCGAATCCCTATCCGAGACAATCGACACTAGCACTCCGTGTAGCCTCACGATTTCTGCTACATACAACTTTGCCAATTTCTGTAATGAATAGTCAACCCGCACTGATATGAAATGTGCAGACTTCGTCAATCGATCTACTATCACCCATACCGAGTCCTTCTTAGTAGGTGTAAGGGGAAGCCCACTAACGAAGTCCATGGTAATTCTCTCCCACTTCCATTGCGGAATCTTTATTGGCTGAAGCAACCCTGATGGTACTTGGTGTTCAGCCTTGACTTGCTGACACGTTAAGCACTTCCCTACAAACTCGGTAACTTCCCGCTTAAGACCAGGCCACCAAAACTGTTCCCGTAAATCCTTGTACAACTTACTTCCTCCAGGATGCATAGCATAAGGGCTACTATGCAATTCTTGAAGAATTTTTTGCCTTAACACCTCATCCTTCTGCATACAGACCTTGCCCCGAAAACACAGCACTCCATCACTGTTTACACCAAAATTTTCCAATTCCCCACTTTGTACTTGTAGCAGCTTAGCACTTAGTTCACCATCTAACAATTGTTTCTCCTTAACTCGACCTAGCCACGTCGGCTTCACTTGCAATTTCGCTAGCAGGCTTCCATCATCATAGAGGCTCAAATGTGCAAACATCGCCCTTAACTCGACACTACTTTTTGACTTAAGGCATCCGCCACAACATTCGCTTTGCGGGTGATACTCTATTGAGCAATCGTAATCTTTTAACAAATCCACCCACCCACGCTATCACAAATTCAGCTCCTTCTGAGTCAACAAATACCTCAGGCTCTTGTGGTCCGTGTAGATCACCGACCTCTCTCCATATAAGTAATGCCTCCACCCTTAAGAGTGAATACCACTGCCGCTAACTCCAGATCATGCGTCGGATAGTTAACCTCATACGGCCACAATTACCGAGACGCATAAGCGACCGTCTTGCATAAGGACACATCCCAATCCTGTATAGGAAGCATCACAATATACCACAAAGTCTTTCCCTGCTTTCGGCTGAATCAAAACCAAAGCCTCTGTTAATACCTTCTTAAGCTTCTCAAAACTCTCCTGCTGCTTATCCGCCCATACGAAAGGTACCTCTTTTCTCAACAACTTCGTCAAAGGTACTACTATCGATGAGAATCCCTCAACAAATCTCCTGTAGTAGCCTGCTAACCCCAAGAAACTATGAACTTCTTCCATAGACTTAGGTGGTTTCCAATCCAATACTGCCTCAATCTTCCGAGGATCCACCCTTATTCCTTTAGCAGACACCACATGTCCTAAGAACGTAACTTCCTTCAGCCAAAATTCGCACTTGCTGAACTTGACATAAAGCTTTTCCTCCCTTAACACTTGCAACACATCCCGAAGATGCTCATCGTGTTCTTCCTCAAACTTGGAGTACACTAAGATATCGTCTATGAACACAACAACGAACCGATCCAGGTAGGGTTGGAAAACCTGATTCATCATGTCCATGAACGCGAGTGGGGTGTTTGTCAATCCGAACAGTATTACCAAGAACTCATAATGCCCGTACCTTGTCCGAAAAGCTGTCTTATGGATATCAGCCTCCTTCACCTTAAGCTGATGATATCCTGAACTTAGATCTATCTTTGAAAATACTACGGCCCCCTTAAGCTGATCGAATAAGTCATCTATCCTTGGCAATGGATACTTGTTCTTGATGGTCACTTATTCAAGCTGTCGTAATCTATGCACACGCATAGTCCCGCCCTTCTTCTTCACAAATAGACGGGCTCCCATGGAGACACACTGGGTCGAATAAATCCTCGATCGAGTAACTCTTGGATCTGGGCCTTGAGCTCTACTAGCTCCTTTGGTGCCATTCGGTATGGAGCAATTGACACAGGAGCTGTACCTGGTAATAAGTCAATTCCGAACTCCACCTCTCTATCCGGGGGTAACCCAGGTAGCTCCTCCGGAAAGACATCCACAAATTCCCTTACGTTCTAACTCTTCCACATTTGCTTCCTTAGCCTCCAAGGCAGCGATCAACATCAAAAAGCTACACACCCTTTTCTCACCATCTTTCTCGCCTTAAGGGCGATACCACATTTGACAAGCAATTTTGTCTTATACTCGCACGGACTTATTTCCTCGAACCGACTTGAAACGCCTTCCTCTGCACATCAACATAGCTGGTTCTAATATACTTCTTCTGATACGCTACCTTAAAATACTCCCAAGTGAGATCATCTACTGTAGCCCCATCCCCAACCATGAGCCACCATTGATATGACACATCGCGGAGAAGTGACACTACCCCTTTTGGTTTCTCCTCGCAGACAGGTCCAAATCATCCATAATTTGCTCCGTCGCCTCTAACCAATACTCAGTCGTATTGGGCGCCACACTAGATATACCACGGAAAAACTCAGCTCCGTTAGCTTGGAGTCGCTCGGGTATAGATTTTCGAGCTCCCATACCTCCACCTACTCTAGCCACCCTCTCAAGTACTCATGAGATTGCTTGTGATATCGCAAAGATCTCCCGTCGATCCTCGATATTCAACGCCCAGAGCGGTGGTGGTGGCATTTCATTCTCGGACCCTTGACCAGACCTAACGGGTTCTAACATGGTCATTCGGCCTCTACCACGGCCACGCACATTACGACCACGTCCCCTAGAACTCATCCTTCCGAGGTGTATTTATCTGATTAAGAATTTTATGAATTAGTTTTTGTTCCACTAATTATCCACAACAATTTTATGTAAAGAAATTTAGGGGCAGTTCTTTCGATCATTTCAAGGTTTTCATTCCAAGTTTTCTACCCTAATTCAGAGAAAACACATTCATTCAGTAGTATTTACTACACACATTCATCTTTCGAACATTTCTGTTCGTTCCAACCTAGAGGTATTTTCATAATTTTATCCTATAGGGGTATTTTCGTAATTTTTCAAAATAGGGTCCTTGGTGATTTTGTGAAATAGGGGTGTTCTGGTAATTTTGTGATCCCGGGGGTACTTCGATAATTTTGGAAATTTGAGGGTATTTCGGTAATTTTGGAAATTCGGGGGTATTTCAGTAATTTTCCAAATCAGAGTATCTTAAAATTTTACAAAATAGGGGTTTTTGGTATTTTTACAAAAATAGGAATATTTTGATAAAGTTTAAGGGTAGTATGGTAATTTTATAAACTAAGGGTATTTTAGTAGTTTTACAAACCAAGGGTAATTTGGTCAATTTGCAAATCAAGGGTATTTTGGTCATTTTTGAATCAAGGGTATTTTGGAATTTTACAACCAAGGTTTGACTTTAGATTTGTACAAAACAAGGTGGTACCTTCCACAAATGATTTGGCCCTTTCGGGTTTTAATTATTGAGTTTAGCCTATGGTTAAGTCCTCTTGGTTAGGGTGAACCGCCTTCACGTTATGCACCTGTGATGGATTCGAACTTGAAAAGAGGAGGTGAGTCACTATGTGAATTAAAACTTTATGATAATTTATTATATTATAAATCATTTGGAGAAAAATACCAAGCTAAAACCCTAATTAAAAGATAATAAAATGATCCCAATCCTAGACATCGAAATACTTAAGATTAAAACTAACTAAAACATCGATTACACCGGCTTCCTCTCGAACGACTCCAACTCATGAATCACGAAATTTGTAATTGGTTAGTACTTTTACCCCATTTTATGTAATTGCAACGTGTAAACATGTTAGACATTACGATGCCGGCTTGGCCCACAATCCTCAAGCAAGGCCCTTTTTCATTAATTCACAGCTTGGCCCTAATCTACTACCTATTCATATTTCGCTTGGCCCATAATCAATTCTCAACATACAAATCACACAATGGTTAGAGGTACTTACCACACACGGGGGAAATACCAAGCTCCCAAAATAAAAATAAAATATAAAGATCCAATCCTAGACATGAAACACAACCAGCCTATCCATTGAAGACTCCAACGATTGCCACACCCTTAACTCGGTGACTCACTCATGATTTATTTTTAAAGGTTTGTTTGGTTAGACTTTTAATTTTATGTAATTCTTGTTAGAGTAAGCAAATCCTAAGGTTCAACAGTTCCTAATCTACTAATCTACCCCATAATACTCACATACAAATCACACAATGGTTAGAGGTACTTCAACAGTTCCTAATCTACTAATCTACGTCCCCATAATACTCACATACAAATCACACAATGGTTAGAGGTACGGTGGACTTGGTGGACATCGGGGAGACTCAGGTGCCATGCCAGAAAACCTGCTCATTCTTTAGTAAAACTCAATTTCAAATAAAGAAAACGTTTTGGGCCCAAAAAGCCCTCAAGGTCGAGTTTTGAACCTGGCTCTGATACCAAATTGAAACACCCCAAACCCGGCCCACAAGTCCTGACCGAATATGGCATGCTTCTTGAGTAAAACGTAGTTAAGTCTCGTATGACATTTTGAAAATCGTGGTGGTTTCGAAGAAAATAGATTTGGGTTGTTCTCAAGTTAAAAATTTAGTAGTAATTTAATTTTGTACTAAATCGATAATTTCATATTTCAAGAGTTACAAGTTAAAGAAATATCAAATTTTAGAGTTTAATATTTTTGTAACTTGAAAAAAAATCCGTAGGTGATTGAGTTTCAAAACAATTGATGTTGTTCGTATCATATCAGAAATTTAAAACGCAATGAAAATAAAATGGTTAAGTAATAATGGTCTTATTACATCAAAATATAACCCAAAATAAATAAATATAAACTTAATAAGAAAACCGAAAATCTGAGCTGTGCATGGCCACCTCTAAGTTCTTGCCGACCCGGTCCATTCACTGAGTGCCATCTGCAAAAATTTAGCCCACGAAGGGTGAGTCAACAGACTCGAGTGTGTAACAACCATCACAGATTCCCAATCGATAAAACATATCATTTCACATATAATAATAGGCAATGATGCAACCCAACCCACCTAGAAATCCATCCTCTACACATCACCCGTACCTACCATCACACCGTGGGGATTACTAAATCGAACCTCCATCCGCTACACACCATCGAAGGCAATCGCTGCAGTCAACTACACATTGCCCTTATAATGTGGCATAGCCACTAGATAATGTGACAGAGTCACCAGATTCATAATATGTGACATAGTCACCAGATAATGTGATGAGTCACGGATATTGTGGTAGGAACCACCGGATCACTTCCCTTTCACATAATCACCCATATGCCCATGCAACATACAAAACATGCTATTTGTCATGCAATTTACCTTACCCCAAAATCATAACAGGAATCCACATATTTTCACATCAATGTTATTAAACATTATCTACAAATGTTAAAGGGGTAACGTACATGAATGCACTCGTACCATTGGATGGTACCCTTAGCCATATTTTCATATTTTCATTAACACATATCTAATATTATCAACATAAGAGGAATTAGTGTAGGGCTACACACCTGATTATTCATAGATCTAATCGAAATCCCGAAAATCCCGATCTAACGCACTAGTCCCCTTTTTCCTACATTCGGCCAACACTAAGCATATTAGCAAAAAGCCATTCGACTAAATAGTCAAATCCCAAAGGGTTAACGAGACCAAAACCCTTACCTTGCTGCCAATTTGGTTACCAACCAAATCCTGAAACTTCGTGATGATCCCCCCTTGCAATCGGCTAGGCACTAGAACACTCAATCGATTAGTTTTTGGCTTTTGAACGAATAAGAAACAGATCTGAATCACTAGAACCCTTACCTAGATTGCTTAGCCAAATCCCAAAGATCTGTCAGAAATCCTTTAAAACACCATAGTTAGAATCGACACCCTTAATAAGTAGTATGGCCTTGGCCGAATATCAATATCCCTTACCTTGATTGTCTAAATCCCGAAAATATCACTTGTCCTTGGAGATGTCGAAATCCCTACAGGGTATATGTTAGATTCGATTCTAACATTTGATGAACAAAGTAAATGGCCTTCGGCCTAAAATCACACTTCACTTACCTTGGATATTCAAATCCCGAATGATCACTTCTCCAAACATTAACT
The DNA here is from genome assembly GCA_025506655.1 of Gossypium rotundifolium. Taxonomy (NCBI): domain Eukaryota; kingdom Viridiplantae; phylum Streptophyta; class Magnoliopsida; order Malvales; family Malvaceae; genus Gossypium; species Gossypium rotundifolium. The sequence goes on from CP106724.1 coordinate 176,160,611, forward strand.
ATAAGAATCCCGAAAGACCCCTTACATAGTTCGGCCAAAAGAATAAAAGGGATTAGTTTCCTTAGTGTTGACTTAATTGAAGGTATAGGAAAGAAGATAAAATGACAAAGAGTTCCTTACCCCACTATTAGAACCGATCAAATGGCTTGCATCAACTGATCAACCACCCCTTTTGATTACTGAGAGATTCGGCCACAGGAGAAGGGTTTTCAGTTTTGAGAGATAACTAGAACAGAATCGGTTTCAAAAGGTGACAAAAAAGTGAACTTTTCAGCTTTAAGAAAAATAGCAAAGAGATATAGATTTGGCTAAGGTCAATTGTGTTTTCGACTTTTGATGAATCGTGAAAAGAAGATGTGAGAAGGTTGAGATTTGATGCGATTCAGCCTTGGTGACAAGAGGGAGATTCGGCCATAACAAAAGAGAAGAGAAGTGTGAGGTTTTAAGGTGTTGCGGCAATGGTGAAAAATGGTAGAGAAGTTTCGGCTAGAGAGTAGATGAGAAAGAAAGAAAAGAAATCAAATGGTAAACATGAACACTAGGCTTCAAAATTTTGGCAATACACAAGCATACACTCAGAGTTGGAATTTCGACCAACTCTCTCCCTCCTGATAACCTCCATCCCTCTTGATAACCCAACCTTTATCTCTCATTTAAAAGAGGCCACCTAAAATCCACCTCTTCCCTCTTAATTAATACCCTTTTTAATCATAAAATAAAAGAAATAACACTCCAAAATTGTAGCTAGGTGCCGTCCATACCCTCCCTTTGAAGTGTCGAATATTTGACCCACTAACTTGGGCCCCAAGCGGCCATACTAGGCCCAAACTTCTCCCCCTTGTGATGCCACCTACATATCCACTTTTGGCACCTCCAACTTTGGCCACGAGCCTAACTTGCTACTAAACATACTCACTTAACTTTTAATTTATACACTAACATTATTTATAAGCAATTTAACCCAAGTTTTAAGCCCAAACCAGAGCCCAATCCACACCTCAAAGTCTTCACCTACTAATTTAGCCATGCAACGCATCAAATGCACAGATCCACAAAGTCAGGATATTACACACATGCCCGTGTGTCTACCGTGTGGACAACTTTGAGGCTATTTTCCAATCCATTTGTCATCCTCAATAACACATGCACAGTTACACATCTCAATGACATCTAACATGGCATAAATATGCACTTAAACATTCATAAACATGACTCATACATGGAAACATCTTATCAATTTATACTTGCTTAAGACTCCATATTATGAAAAATCCAATTTTTACCAACTTATATACAAATAACCATCATTCCTTAGATTGCATGCATGCATTTTCATACCAACATACACACACAAAACTACCATCCTTCATCTAACTCAAGTTTAGTAAATCACATGCAACACATCATCGTACGACCATCAATAACCATAGGCTATATCATAATAACATTGGCACATGCATGCATTTATGAATAGGTTTACAACCTAATAATCAATGTGAGCCACATCCCATGGCCTTATAAAAAATGTATCAAATATCATTATAAGCCAACACATTTGGCTAAACCAATATGACATAACAAAAATACCAAGTCCCTATACATGCCATACTCAAAATGTTGAGACTAAATATACCCAAAAGTTCCAATTGATAGTGTGATCGAGTCTCCGACGTCCTTCGATCCCCGAGCTAGCTTAGCGATACTATAAGAAAATGGAAAAGAAAGGGGAGTAAGCATAAAGCTTAGTAAGTTTGCATGTAAATAATTAACAACATTAACCATGCATTATTGTACACATAACATAATGTAATTTATCACAATGTCATCAAGTATCATGGATACATTTTAAATTATGTAAAACATAATGTAATTTATCATAATGTCATCAAGTATCATGGATACATTTTAAATCATGCTAATTACATAATGTACAATAAAACTCGTGACCATGATTTATTCATTCACTTCTTACCAACGTCTCATCTATTTATAATCTCAATAATTATGAACTTTGTGTACATACCTATACCCTTTCAACATGATCATACCTTATCATTTCGTTGACATAACCTTTGGATTACCCTTTGAACCACTTGGAATACTAAAGGATAAGCGGGAATCACATGCACATAAAATCATACCAATGCCATATCCCAAATATGGTCTTACATGATATCACATATCGATGCACATAGCCCAGCTATGGTCTTACACGATTCTCATATCAATGTCATGTCCCAAACATGGTCTTACATAATCTCATAACGATGCAATATCCAGAATGTTCTTACACGTAAACTCATAACCCTAATGTCATGACATTTGTATCCTAACTATTCCTAAGGTTCAATCGAGATTTCGAGGTATCAAATCTTCGTCCAATCGTCATCGAGTCAACATTAATCAAATCCACAAAGACAATTTCACAATTCATGCAATATTAAAGCATTAAATACCTAATAATGAAATGCTACATTATTTACACACGAACTTACCTCAGTACAAAATATGGCTAACTATTCGATTTAGTCCACAACCTTATTCTTTCCTTAGTTTAGGTCCGGACTCCATTTTTCTTGATCTATAATAGTAAATTTAGCTCATTTAATTATCTCATTGTTTAAATCAGTCCAAAAACCATACTTTGGCAAAATTACAATTTCCCCTAAACTTTTACATATTTACAAATTAGTCTCTAGGCTCGTAAAATGAAATCTATTCAATTTCTTCAATTTCCAAGCCTATTCGAACCTCTTTATACTTATTGCAGTCCACATTTCTCATTTAATCACACTTTTACACACATTTTGAAATCTTTTTACAAATAGGTCCTTTTATCAATTTTCACCAAAAATCACCTAGCAAAAGTTGTTAATCTAACATTAAACTTGCATAATCTACCATTAGACATCAAAATACATGCATGTCAAACATGGGTAAATTTTTAAACATGAACCGTACTTCAAAATAATAGTAGAAATAGGTAAACCGGGTGATAAAGATCTCAAAAACATAAGGAGAATAAAAATGGGGCTATGATGCACTTACTATCAAACTTGAAAGATGACAAAACCCTAGCTATGGTGAGCTTGAAATTTTTGGCCAATGTTGAAGAAGATGGATACAATTTTGACTTGATTTTCTCTTTTATTCTTTTATTAACCAAATGACCAAAATGCCATTTTACTAAACTTTCAAATTTTACCCACTCATGCCCATTTTTGTCCATAAAAATAGAAATTAGACAAATTACTATTTAAAGACCTCTAATTAATAATCCAAAGCTATTTCACACTTAAAGCTTCTAGAATCACATATTTTGCAACTTTTGCAATTTAGTCCTAAAAATCAAATTGGACACTATCAACAAAATTTCATAATGAAACTTTCACACAATCATGAAAACATATAATCGCCTCAAAACAATCATAAAAAAATATTTCTACTTTGAATTTGTGGTCTCAAACAATTATTTTGACTAGGCCCAAAATTGGGATGTTACAGTTGACTTAAAGGTTTTGCAAGAGTTTGCAAGAGGCTTTGGGGTCAAATCTTACTTTCAGTACAACTTATCATCATGAAATTGATAGTCAGTCAAAGAGGGTAATTCAAGTGTTGGAAGATATGTTGAGCTGTGTAATTGATTTAAGTGGTAGTTGGAAGCAATATCTGCCCTTAACAGAGTTTGCTTAAAATAAAAGTTTTTAAACAAGTATTCACATGGCACCGTTTGAAGCATTGTATGATAGGAAGTGTAGAACTCCTTTGTGTTGGATAGAGGTGGATGAAAAGAGGGTCGTTGGATAGGATTTAGTTCACAAGACTGAAGAAAAGGTGAAGTTTATATGTGATCGGTTGAAAGTAGCGACTGATAGGCAGAAATCTTATGCGGATTTGAAACATCAAGACATCGAGCTTCAAGTTAGTGATAAGGTGTCCTAGAAAGTCTCTATGGAAGATAGTTTTGAGATTCAGGAGGAAAGGTAAGTTAAGTCCAAGTTTTATTGGACCGTATGAGGTTGTAGAGAGAATTGGACCGACAGGATATCAACTCAAGTTGCCGCCAAAGCTTGAGCGAGTCCATGATGTTTTCCATTTGCCTATGCTTCAAAAGTATCATTCAGATTGATCACATATTGTATCAGTAGAGAAGGTAGAAATTCAGCCAAATCTCACTTTTGAGGATAAACCAATAAAGATCTTAGCTTCTAAAGTAAAGGTTTTGCAAAATAAGAGAGACTATTAGTTAAAGTTTTGTGGCGCAACCACAAGACCGAAGAGGCTTTTTTTGGAAAACTGAGGAAGCAATGGGGCATCAAAATACTTACTTGTTTAGCTCAGGTAAATTTCGAGGATAAAATTTTTTTTAGTGGGGAAGAGTTGTCACACCCTAAAATTGGGCTTAGAAGTTTTAGGGGTATTTTAGGAATTTTGGCCTAGATGAGTTTGAAATTTCGTAAGTTTGGTAATCGATAATATTATCGACAATGGTTTTCATAAAATTAGGTCAATTTCTGAAATGAGTTTTAAATGTCTTCAATTTAGTAAATAGGATTGATTTGTAAAGGTGTCAAAATTGGGAGTCTTTATGAGGCAAATAGACCAGAATTTTTAAAATCACCTTAAAGTCTCTCCATTCCCAACATTTTTCATGAAAATTTCCTCCCCAATAGCTAGTGAGTCATTTTTTCTCCCATATTGCTTTTCTAAGTGATTTTGAACTTTGATCCCTAAATCCCTTAGATTTCTATAATTTTTGAACATCAATCTCTATTAAAACTAAGTAAATCACCCAAAAACTACATCACCTTCTTTATCTTCATTAAAACGTGGATTTTTTGGGTTGTGCCAAAATCACTATTTTTCTGCATTTAAGGTAATTAATCATATTCCTATTAGCTTTAAATGTTATTTAGTTCTTTAAATCAAATTAGTAGGTTGTAAAATGCATGATTTAGGTAAAAATTGAAATTATGGTCATTAATTGTGGATCTCGGGTTTGTGGATAAAAACTTGTTTTTAAAGTGTTTTTCAACTTTTTTTAACATAATTAGAAGCTTTCTAATGATACTTTGAAGTTTCGTTAAGAAATTCTTGAGTTTTAATGAATTCTCGTTCTAAAGGCTAAAACGTTTGGTTTTGAGTAGTTTAAAGGTTGGGAATTACTCGTAGGTGAACATGTAGATAAACGAAATTCATTTCATGTGAAAAGATTAAGTGTGGGTCGAGATATTTGAATCTAAAGTTTCTATGTTAAAAGTTTCGGTTAAAAGCTAAGGTAGTTTAGGCTTATGTTGTGACTGTTTAAATGAGTTGATAGATGATTGGTTAATAGTGTATTTTTATGGTTTGCCTTGTTGAAACGTCAAAGTCAGTAGGACCTTCTACGAGTAGAGATATAAGCAAGGAAAATCTTACCTAAGCTTTCAGCTTTTGGCAAATGCGTGCTATTTGGTGAGTGTTTTGGATTAATCACTTGCAAGCAAATTGTTGTGTATTTGGGAATTTAGAAGAAGCCTAAACCCCTACTCTAATTTTTGAGTGTAAGTGTTCTCAAATTTATGACAGAGTGGGCTCAGCGATCGGGTTAGGTATAGGGTGTTACAGAAGGAAATCTTGAGGTTTCTCCATTTTGCTCCCTATGTTGCGACATCGTGTTGCTACGTAGCAACCAATATAAGTTTAATATTCCTTCTAAAGGTCTCCTGCACACTCACAAAGTGTGTTAGCTCAACCTTAGGCCTCATTCGGCCCCTAGGGTCAATAAAAGACTCAATTTGAACATTTTATTGAATATAATAAAACTAAGAAAACTTAACTAAAACATAAGAGAAATGATTGTATTCAGTCACCCTAAATGTGAAAACTAGTTTAACCTGCTACATCGAATTACGATAGATCAAAGTCTTGCACACTTAAATCATTTGTTGTCATTACTTTTCCTCAATCAACATAAACAAAAACAAGAAATAAAAGTGACAACCATTGACAAAATATCATACAAGTATTGAATTCAGGGCATATGACTTAGGCATTTCATGCTTACTAACAACTTTAAAGTGATGAGTAATTGACTTACCACTTTTGATCATAAAGATATAAGTTTAATATTTTATAAAATATACAAGTATTAAGGGTCTCACCCCAAGGATCCATCAATAAATTATACAAGTACTTTGATTATCCGAGTGAATACAAATAGTCATTTATGCGATTGTTTAGGGTATTTAGGTCACATAGGACATTTTGGCTTGTAATGTTTAGAGGCTTAGGATAGGTTTGGAATTAAAAAACAATAAGCATCAAAAAGGTTACAAACACAAAAATAGTTTGGCATATTATATTGATCTCTATTCTTCCCCCCTTAGTTACCCTTACTTGCTTGCCGCCTTATTTCTCTTTCACTCACCTTCCTTGTCTCTCCATATTTAGGATGTCATAGCATCACATAGTAACTATGACTAGCTTTACAAGTTTCTTTGCACTAATGAATGAGGTTTTCTTTCTTTTGTGACTTTTCTATTTTTTAATACATCTCACTCATGAATGCTTTTTTGCTAGTTTAGGACTTTTTCTACTCGTACTAATTTTCTTTTTGGATTTTCCTTTTGTTTCTCACATTAGGCTAACTTATAGCTCCTATATCACACCAATCTTTCCTCTTTCACTCTATTTTTACAAACTCCATCGTGATGTATCTACTGAACCCTCAACACATATGGCCAAACGTCTATAGTCGTGTAGTGCAGGACCAAAGAAAAAGGCAGGCTCATGGTTTGTAATGAGGTTCATCAAGAAGTGTCACAGGCTCAAAAATTGGTACTAAAGATGAAATACAAATAGGTCAACTTTTTGGCTATGGATATGTTGCAAACAATGCCTTAGGTCATCCCTAAATATCTCAATATGCACGGATTTAATCAACCAAATAAACTAAAATTCAACCATTTACCATTCATACTAGCATGCTCATTTCCTTGTATTTTCTATATCACTTGGTACAGTTGATTGCTTAATGCCTATTTATAGTGTAACATATAGAACTTTAATAGTCTAATAATTAGAAATATAAAATCACCTATCATCGTGCCAAATTTTATTTGTAAACACAAGTAACCTATGTCATGCTCCTAACCACTCACTTGAATTTCTACAAGCTCAAGCATAATAAAGACAAGAAAAATAAAAAAATGTATAAATAAATCAAAGAAAAATGTAGAAATAAATAAATGAAATATATCAAAGAAAAATGTAGAAATAAATGAACTAGTTTACTCTGTTAACCTCTACACTTTAGTTGACACATTGTCCTCAATGTGTAGCCCATAAAAAGTTAAGGAAAGAAATTACTCGATTGATCATGGTTGCTCCAACAACTAATGGTGGGTGCTTCTTCCTTTGATCGTGTAAAGCTCGAATTGTTTGTGTTTCCTTCGTGTTGGGTTCCTACATAGAAAACCTAAACAAAACATAACTAAAAATCTACTATTAATTCTACTCTTACTTTGTCTGAATCAAAATTATCCAAAAATTAACACAGGTCTTTTGGAAATAAAAATAAAAATGTTCAACCCTCCTCATCATCTTCCCACTATCCTCATTTCCATCGGAGCTTTTCCTTTTCCTTTTCCATGTGTTTGGTGAGAGCTCCCACTAGTTAAAGGCGTATGGCAAGTTGGGCTTCGTATGACAAGCCCTTTTGGTGTAGAAAATTGTGGTTGAAATGCCGCTTCATATTTATCCTCCGTTCTAGGGTACTCTTGAGCAGCACCTTCCTCCTTTAGATTAGCCCCCTCATCTTGATGAGTCAGAGTCAGCCTAAACATGTCGAGGGGATAATTTGTAGTGCGTAACCCATTCATTTTTGCAAATTTTTTGAATAACAGGCTTGTTTCCTACATCCATCTTGTCATCCCATCAAGTTTTGCTTCTATGTTTCCGCGGGTTCCCTTCCTATCCTTTGATTGATCTTTTGTTTTAGCAATGCTGACACGTCTATTTTCTCCTTCTTCATTCAATTCCATTCTGTAATTTGGTTTTTATGAAGCTCAACGTACTAGGTATATAATGTGTCTCTAATGACGATTCTTATTGGCGTTATTAACTGTTCGTTTTCACTCATTGGCACTTCTGCCTACGACATAGTGCTATTACTAAATGGAGGAAGAAGAGTCCAACCTTTTGGCTCTGTACACATCTTTTCATTTCTTGAAAGATCCAGTGCCCTATATAGATCTATTTACACTCAACTTCTTGGAAAATACTTTTATTGCTCCTCCAAGGACTTTATGAAGACTCAAATTAAATTTTAAAGGTTATAATAAGAGGATGGTGTGTTTTAGGGTTTAAGATAAAAAAAAGGTTTTGAGGTTTATGGAAGAGGTTAGTGGCTTAAAAGGGTTTAGAGTATGAGGTTGATGTGTTCTTAGGTTTAAAACAAGGTTTTTAAGTATTAAGAACCATGAAAGTTAAGGGTTAAAATAGTGGGTTGCGTGAATGGGTCGGGTCGACCCTGCAAAAATTTGTAGCGATGTTGCGACACAGGGGTTCTGTGTCGCGACATCCCTAGCAAACTACTCATATCACAACAACAGGGTTCGATGTCACAACACACTCTGTAGTTTTGAAGTTCTCAAGAAATTGTCTTCTATGTCGTGACACAGGTTAGTGATGTTGCAACATCGAGTTGATTTTGATGTTCTTTGTTACTGCTTGCAATTTTGTGACACAGACTTGACTGTGTTGCAACATTGACCTTGTTTCCTAAATTTTCAATCTTCAGAGTGCTCCAAGCACTTTTTAGACCTTTCTTTGAGCTACCAGTGATATATTAACAACTTGATTAGCGGATTATACAGTTAGTACAGTTAGTAATAATCAACTAATAGGAAAATGTTAAGTCTTGTCCAACAACACAGTCAATATGCAACAAGTTGATCCTTGTTACTTGTTTCCATCTATATTAGTCCAACACCAATCATGCCATTCTATTCTCCTGCGGTTGTTTCTTTCTCTAAATTTACCTTTTTGACCTACTTTAATGACCGACAACTCTTTTTGTAGGTCATAACTATTAATGATTTGCACAACCACATACCCGCACAACTACTTTAATTGGTGTTTAGTATTCGTGCTTTGGAAAAAGCTTGAGGATTATGGTTCATAATTGTTGTCTACGGTGTTTTTGTCTTTCTCATTGATCAGGTATGGCTTTTTAGGAATACTTTTTAAGATGATTTGCAGAGGGATAGGGAAGAAATATTGAGTTGTGTAACTGAAGTTTTGCTTCTATAGGCTTTTAAATTCATCCATCGGCCCGCAGATAATTCCCTTTGATTGTTCTCGTAAGACTTGAACACTCCATAATAGTTGAAGCTCGATGCTTATACACACCAATTGTTTAATTTGATTGAAACCTACTATATAATCGTAAGTTCTATCAATATATATTTTTGCCACTCTTTTCAACATCTGGCAAATTCCTAGATCTATAAACTTTTGGGTTGCTTGATTTAGAACTAAGGATGTGAAAAGGATGGTTACTTCAGGTTTATCTTTCAGGATTGTTGGTTTCACTTCATTTTGTTATGTGAAATTTTGAATTGTTAGATATTCTTCTCTTAACTCAATCCTAACTATCATTATGTCTGTTGGTGGGTATATATTATACTATTCTTGTAGTTTAATGACGTTAGCATTACCCAAGATTTTTGAGACGATAAGTTTAATGTATATTTGATTCTTCCATTCACTATCCATTTCCTCCACTAGCTACTTATCTTCTCTTTCTGAATTTCGTTTGATTCATCCGAATATTCTTTTATCTTCTAAAGTGGATAATAATCTGGATGTTCTCCTTTTTCTGCAAGCGACTATGATGACATTCTCCTCTCTGCTCAATTTTGGACTTAGCACCACTTGTTACCTTTCTAATGGCATAGCATCATGGTCATTATCATCTTAGGAAAGAACTAGGGTTTCTCCTATAATTTGACTTAATTCAAGCATTAGTAATCGTTGATTCTCTTGGATCTTCCAATCTTCATATACTCATTCGTAAATATCTTCATCATAATCGAAGTCTTCATCGGACCACATATAATAATAGTCATACATGACTTTGTGTTGACTAATTATTTGGTTATATAGTGTCTAGGATTTCTAAAAATAAACAAGTGTTAAAAGTGTTAATTAATAAAATAAATTGAATGTCATAACTATAACCTAAAAATTTCCTAATTATTCTTTTAAAATGCAAAACTTAAAATCGAACTAGTGACATTGCCTCCCTAACAACGGTGCCAACAACTTGACCACCTCCGGACATAGTAACGTCCAAAGTGTGAATAATGCAATAAAATAGAGAACTACGAGGTGGTATCCACAAGTATATGGGTTGAGTTGTAATATAGCTTTTAGAACAAAGTAGGTGATTACTACGAGGATCATACCCAAGGGAGGTGAGTGCTAGATAAATTCTAACCTAAACACTAAATGATCTAATTAGTACTTTAAATAAATTATAGTACAAGCACATAAAAAAAGGTTTCTTAAGGTTTTTATAAAAATAAAATAACACAAAAGAAATAAAATTCAGGAGATAGAAAAGTAGAGTAAATCAAATCTCAATTATGGGTGATTAGCTCGCTTCAGTAATCCCCATCAAATGTTGCTTCAGGTTCCTCATCAATCAACTAGTAGCTATCCGAGTAGGATCTTTGATCTTCCACTAACATAATGAGTCAGCAAGAACTACTTGTCTTCGGACCTCACAGCCTAAACTGACTTGGGGTGAAGGTGTTCATGAATGGGCAATATCAATTTTGGGTTAATTCCCACCTTGATGACTTCCGGGGTTATCAAGCCCAGGGTTCGTTTCACGTTATTCCTTTTTAGACAGATGATCTGTTGAGTAACCCTAGAAAACAATTAATATATCATACCTCCACTCTCTAATCCCCTATGGTAGGATTAGTTCCTCATAGCTTTCATAGACAATATTAAATCGATATAAAGAGAAAGCATGCTAATTAAATCGACAAGATAAAGTAAATGAAAGAGCCTGATTATATTGAGATTAACTGCGAATCCACAAAGTTTGAATGGTTCCACAATTTGGATATCTTGAAATAAACAATAACAACGGAAAGAAATCTAAAACCTAAGAACGAAAGAAAACTAAACTAAATTTTACACAGAGAATTTAGGATAAAGGAATAGTGTCTATAACATGTGCCAAAGGAGCCTATTTATAGCTTTCAGGTGGCCGTCGTCCTCAACCTTAGGTTAGCTGATGTTCTCGAGCTTTAAGTTTGATTGTGTAGACCAAAACGTCCCTATTTCATATTTGATTTTCATCCTAGAGTCAATGCCCTGACACACCAAGGCCTGTGTCACGACATAGCTATCAGTGTACTTCTTTTAGGATATCTTCAGGGGTATGTCGCGACACCCTTCAACTATGTCATGACATTGAAGGCAGTCTTGAGGTTTCTCCATTTTGCTCATTATGTTTCGACATCAATAATCCCATGTTGCGACATAGCAACCAGTATCAGTTTAATATGCCTTCTAAAGGTCTTCTGCACACTCAAAAATTTTGTTAGCTCACCCTTAGGCCTCATTCGACCCCCAAGGTCAATAAAAGAATCAATTTGCACATTTTATTAAATATAATAAAACTAAGAAACCTTAACTAAGACATAATGAAAATGATTGTATTCAATCTCCCTAAATGTGAAAACTAGTTTAATCTACTACACCGATTTATAATAGGTCAATCATAAATTGACAAACCCTAATTGAATTGTGCATGATCAAAAATCAATGAACTTAAGCTATGATTGTAAACCAACGAGCTTTAACAATACAAGTTGTGATCATAAATCAGCAAATAATTTGAATGGAGTTGCGATCATAAATTAGGGAACTCTAATTGAATTGTTCATGATCGTAAATCAATGAACTTAAGCTATGATCGTAACTCAATGAGCTTTAATAATATCAATTTTGATCATAAATCAGCAAACTATTTGAATTGAGTTGCATCGTAAATCAGGGAACTCTAAGTGAATCATTCATGATCATAAATAAATGAACTTAAGCTGTAATTGTAAATCATGGAACTCTAAGTGAATCGTTCATGATCATAAATAAATGAACTTAAGTTGTAATCGTAAATCAATGAAATTTAATAATATCGATTATGATCGTAAATCAACAAATTGTTTGAATGCAGTTGCGTTCATAAATTGAATAACTCTAATTGAATTGCTCATGATCGTAAATCAATGAACTTAAGCTATGATCGTAAATTATCAAGCTTTAATAATATCAATTGTGATCTTAAATCAGAAAACTGTATAACATATTCCCTACTTGGAAACATTAAACAAAATTTTCAAGAGTCATATATTTATTGAAAAGGAGGATGGATTGTTCATACATAGTATTTTTTTCAAGTGACGAGCATTCCATGTGCGAGGCAAAACAGACCATCCATGTTTGCTATCTTATAGGTTCCAAAGGATATCTTCTCCACAATTTTGTAAGGTCCTTTCCAATTGGGAGCCATTTTTCCTTATGGTGATGCCGGAAAATTGGCATTAGCGTTTCTTAAGACTAGGTCACCCACTTGGAATTTCTTATTTTTTACCTTGGTGTTATAATATTGAGCAACCTGTTTAGCTCACACAACGTTTCTGACCTCTGCTGCCTCTTTGACTTCATCGATAAGATCTAAATTGAGTCTTGTGACCTCTTGGTTGGCTTCCTCATTAAAATGAGATGTCTTATGTAATCGTAAGCCTATTTCAACAAAGATTACCACTTTAGCACCATATACCAATTAAAATGTCATTTCTCCCCTTTGCTATACTAGGGAACGTTCTTAAGGCCCATATAATTCCTGAGAGTTTTTCCAACCAGGCACCCTTGGCATCATCAACCTTTTTCTTTAAAGCTACAAGGTTTTTCATATTTATTTCTTCAACTTGACCATTTGTTTGAAGGGTTTTTCATAGAATTTGAGTGAGTGATATCTGTAGGTATGTGCAGAAGTTCTTGAATTTTCCTTAGAATTGAGTTCCATTGTCTATTATGATTAGACAGGGGATACCAAACCTAAAAAGAATAGATTTCAAGACAAAGACTCCATTTGCCTTTCTATTATTGTAGCTAAGGCTTCAGCCTCTATCCACTTAGTAAAATAATCAACAACTGCAACTATTAAATTCTTTTGAGCTATGGCCATTGGAAATGGAACCAAGATATCAATCCCCCATGTTGAAAATGGCCAAGGACCAAACATCATTTGTAGAGGTTTGGCCAGTGATCAATGTATTAGTGCATGTTGTTGGAAAGCATCACAAGCACGAACAAAGTCATGAGCACCCTTTTGCATGGTTGGCTAATAATATCACTACTTAAAAACCTTCTCGGCTAGTAGTGTTCCTCCTAAATGATCACCACATATCCCCTTATTTATCTCCCTCATGACATACTCAACTTCACCAGGGGTTAGGCACCTCAAAAGTGATTGGGAATAACCCTTTCTATATAGTACATCTGTAACAGCCCGATTTTAGCTAAATCAGAACAGTGGTTTTGGGACCACAAATCCAAGATCAAAATATTTATTTTATTACTATTTTAATGTTTACAACATGATTGAATGATTGTGTGAGAATTTCGTTAATAAATTTTATTGTTTAAATGGTCAATTTGAGAAAAAGGACTAAATCGCGTAAAAAGTAAAACTTGAGTTCTATTAGCTAAAGGTGTTTAATAGCTATAGAACCTTAAAGTATAGGTCCTTATGTGGTAAGTAGCCCGTTACTAAGATATTTGATTATATTGATTTGGCATTATTGAAATTTTGATTAAATTTTAAGGTTAATTTAGTAAATTGGTAATTAATGATAATTATAATAAAACAAACTATGTATCATCTTTATTATCATCTCTTATAATAGAAAATTAGGGCTTAGGAAGCCATTTTTATGCTCAAGCTTTCGGCAAGCTCATCCTTGTCAAATTGGTATGTATTTTGTCCCATTTTTATTTATTTTTGTGTTTTTGATATCGTTGCATCTAGTACTAACTAGCCCAGGGACTAATTTAGAAAATTGTTAAAGATTTTGAATGATTCCATTGATGAATATGTATGAGTTTTGATGTTTGATGATAGATTATGAATATTTGTTATGAGTATTACAAGTTTTGTTAAGTGATTTTTGATGAAAATGCATAATATGGATTAAATGGCGAAATGTGCAAATTGTGTGGTTGAAATGTGAAATAAATGAAAGTTTTGGACTGATAGGGACCTATATATAATTCGGCCAAGCATGGGTTTTGTTGAATTGTGTGAATTTTTTGTATTTGTGAAACAGGGACTAAATTGATTAAATGCGAAAGTTTAGTGGCTAATGTGCAAAAATGCCCAAATATGTATTTTTGGATTAATTGAATGAGTATATGAATAAATAAGTTAATTTTGAATTCATATAGATTAAGAAAGAAAGAATTCGGATTTAGATCAGGGGAAAAGTAAGGTCATCGTGTAGTCGACCCGATCCGTCAATTTCAAATACGAGGTAAGTTCTTATGTGATGATTACATTATAAAAGTATGTTAAAATTATTTAATATTGCATAAACTATTAAAACGAGATTATGGATAATGTATGAATTATGACAACAACTTTATGGATGCATTTGATGATAGAAACGAAAAGTGTGAAAGCTCGATTGAACCTTAAGAGTAGTTTTAGAGACTACTGACATGTTAGTAAGTGATATGTTGAGTTGGCTTCAGGCCATGATATTAGCACTTCGAGTGCATATTTTACCGATTTGGCTTTAGGCCATGCATATCAGATGATTTGGCTTTGAGCCATGATAATAGTTCTTCGGATAAGTTACATTGATTTGGCTACAGACCATGGTATAGGTCCTTATCGTACGAGACTCCTGAGTATCCAATTTCTATTTTGAATGGTTCAACGGGTAAATGAATGATGTAGTTGAAAAAGAGGTTAGTATGAGGCGATACAGTTACGTACAGAACCTATTCGAGTATTAAATAGTGAAAGTTTGATGAGTTTATATTTGCTCATGTTTTGAGACATCAGAAAGGTTTGTAGTTAATGTGTATATGGTTTTGTCATGTGTAATTGGTTTATTTGCATTTATTCGATGAAATAAGTTATTCACATATGAGCTTACTAAGCTATGAAGCTTACTTCGTGTTATTTTTCTATGTTTTATAGTGAATCAAGGCTAGCTTGGATCCGAGAGTCGTGAGAACATCATCTCACTATCAAAAATCTAAGTTGGTACTTTTGAATTATACATTTTTTGTATATGGCATGTATAGGTTAGATATGGTATTTTGGTTGTGATTATAGCCATGAGATATGGATTGTAAATGTATATGTTTTGGTTTGTATATATAGCCATGAGAGATGGCTTTTTTTGGTATGTTTGGTATGAATGTGGTTATGGTTTGATAGTTGCTCAAATGGTTAATTGATTTGTGGAGTATAAATGCTTGAGAAATGCCTTGATGAGGTATGATTTTAGATGTTGTGTTGGTTATTTATAGGGTAAGTTATGTATGTGTGAATTATGGTAAATGAACCATATTGTTTGATATTGTTTTGGCATGTATTTGGCTAAGTAAATGGTAGTGATTTAAGATTTGGAATAGATGAAATTATAATGGTATGAATTGTGCATTTGATTGATGATCTTGGTTGCCTAATTGTATGATAAAATGGTACCATTTTGCCTTGTGTATGTACATTGAAGTTGGGGTGGCAAATTTGCCTTGCAAATGACCTATTTTTGTCCACACGAGCAAAGACATGGGCGTGTGTCTCTGCCGTGTGTGACACACTGTCATGTTACACGGCCGTGTGTCCCCTAGTGTTGAAATTAAATGGAAGTCAGTATGCTCCACACGGTCTCACACACGGGCATGTGACTGGTCGTGTGGTATAAGTTAGTATACCCTACAGGTTTGGCATGACCTAGCACATGGCCTGGCACACGGGCGTGTGTGGCGACTTCGAAAGGCACACAAGCTAGACACACGGACGTGTGGTTAGCCGTGTGACCCAAGTTAGTATGTATGCCTTGTTTCCACACGGCCTAAGACACGGGCGTGTCTGGAGTCATGTGAGGCACACGGTCTGTTCACACGGGCGTGTGACCCCTGTATGGTTGAAATTTTTCTAAGTTTCCAAAAATTTTCATATGTTATCAGTTTAGTCCCAAACCACTTCTAAAGCATGTTTAAGGCCTCGTAGGCCCTTATAAGGGATAATGTGTTTGTGATTAAATGGTATTTGAGTATGAATGCATAAATGTATGAGTTTTATATGTTAAATGATGTGTATTGATTAGTAATACATCGTAATCCTACTCCGATGACGGGTACGGGTTAGGGGTGTTACATTTTATTGGTATTAGGGCTACGGTTTAGTCGATTCTATGATTAACATAGCGTGTGTGGGAGTCTAGCTATACATGCCATATATACTCTGCGATAGTGTGATGATTCCTGACAGCTTAAATTGTGTTTTCGTATAGTAATGGATCCCGAACGAGCTGTAGATGATGATGTGGAAACTAATGCGTCCACTCCCGCTCAAGGGGCAGCGTCATTTGATTCTAAGCTTGTAACGAGTAGCCACGAGGGAGAGGCTACACAAGCCTTTTTCCAAATAATGAACGAGTGGTTCACGGAGTTCGTTCAAACGAATCTAGCTGCTCAATAACCTCTACCCCTACCTATTCCTCAATAAATCCCTATTGTTCCTCAAGTTATAAATCTGATACAGTTGAACAAGCCGCCAGTAGATAAGATTAAGTAAATATGAAATTTGAAGAGTTCCGAAACTCTGCGATAATGATACTGAGAGAGTTGAGTTCTGGCTCAAAAATATGATTCAAGTATTTGATGAATTTTCTTGTACTCCAGATAAATGTATTAAATGTGTTGTATCTTTGCTGAGAGACACCACGTATCAATGGTGGAACACGTTGATATCTGTGGTTCCGAAAGAAAGGGTTACTTGGGAGTTCTTTCAATTCGAATTCTGAAAGAAATACATCAGTCAAAGATTTCTTGATCAAAAGCACAAAGAGTTTCTAGAATTAAGACAAGGCCGAATGACTGTAACCGAGTATGAAAGAGAATTTGTACGGTTGAGTAAGTATGCTAGGGATTATGTTTCTACTGAAGAGATTATGTGTAAGCGGTTCATTGATGGGTTGAACAAAGATATAAAACTACTAGTCGGAATTCTAGAGTTGAAAGAATTTGTCGTTCTAGTTGAAAGGGCTTGTAAAGCCAAGGATCTTAGTAAAGAAAAGAGAAAAGTAGATTCAAAAGTTAGAGACTCAAGAAAAAGATCGATGAGTAAGCCGTATCATTCTTTATCAAAGAAATCTAGAGATTCGTTTGCTTGCCCAAATGCTTCAAACAAATATTCGAACAGAGATCGTAGAAAATAATACTCAGGTTCTAAAGCTCAAGCTACATCAGTATCAAGTGTTGGCAGTGTGAGAGACAACAAACCCGAGTGTCAGCAATGTGGGAGATGATATTTTGCAGAATGCTGGAATAAAAGTAATAAAGCTTGTTACAAATGTGGTTCGCTAGATCACTTCATCCAAGATTGCCCTGAGCTAAATGAAAAAGATAAAGTTTAGAATGTGAGACCAAGTAACACATCGAATAGAGGTAGACCACCTAGAATTTTTAGAAATGTAAGTGGTAGTAGAAGGGCGAAAAGGATTCAGCTGTGAGATTCGAGGCCAGAGCACCTGCTAGAGCCTACGCTATTCGCGCTCGCAAAGAAGTGTCATCTCTAGATGTTATCACCGTACTTTCACTCTCTATGATACTAATGTGATTGCATTAATAGATCCAGGATCAACTCATTCTTATATATGTATGAATTTAGTTTCTAGTAACTCTTTGCCTGTAGAGTCTATTGAATTTGTGATTAGATTATTGAACCCCTTAGGCAAATGTATTTTGGTTGACAAAGTCTACAAGATTTGTCCATTAATGAATTGGGATTTCTATTTTTCGGCTAATCTGATGTTGTTTCCATTCGATGAATTTGATGTGATTTTGGGTATGGATTGGCTAACGATGCATGATGCTATAGTGAATTGTAGACGAAAGACAATTGAACTGAAATGTCAGAATAATGAGACTATTAGAATTGAATCTAATGATCTGAATAGTTTTCCAGTTGTGATCTCATCTATGTTAGCTCAGATATTTGTGAGAAAGGGGTGTGGAGCTTATCTTGCTTATGTACTTGATACGAAAGTGACAGAAACAAAGATTGAATTAGTACCAGTTGTGTGCGAGTATCCAAATGTATTTCCCAAAAGTTACCGGGTTTACCACCTATCAGAGAGGTTGAGTTTGGTATTGAATTAGTATCGGGAACAACACTGATATCAATAGCTCCGTACAGAATGGCTCCGATAGATTTAAAATAATTGAAAGCTCAATTGCAAGAGTTGACAGGTAGAGGTTTTTCTAGACCAAGTTTCTCTCCTTGTGGTGCACCGGTGTTATTTGTGAAAAAGAAAGATGGCACAATGAGAATGTGTAAACTATTGGCAGCTCAACAAAGTGATGATCAAGAATAAATACCCTTTACCATGAATAGATTATTTGTTTGATCAGTTAAAAGGGGCAAAAATGTTTTCAAAAATTAATTTGAGATTGGGTTATTACCAGTTGCGAGTTAAAGACTCAGATGTGCCAAAGACTACATTTAGAACAAGGTACGAACACTACGAATTTCTTGTTATGCCTTTTGGATTAACAAATGCACCTGTTGTTTTTATGGACTTGATGAACCGAATTTTCAAGCCGTACTTAGACCGATCCATAGTTGTATTTATAGATGAAATATTGATTTACTCTCGTGATGAATCTGAGCATGCCGAGCATTTGAGAATTGTATTACAAACTTTGAGAGATAAACAGTTGTTTACAAAGTTCAGCAAATGTGAGTTTTGGCTACGAGAGGTTAGTTTTCTGGGACATATAGTTTCAGCCACGGGTATCCGAGTTGACCCGAGCAAAATTTCTGCTCTTATAGATTGGAAGCCTCCAAGAAATGTATCCAAAGTTCATAGTTTTCTGGGGCTAGCCGGATATTATAGATGATTTGTGAAAGGCTTGTCAATGATTATGAATCCAATGACACGATTGCTTCAGGTGTTAAATTTGAATGGTCAAAAAGTGTCAGCAGAGCTTCGAGCAGTTGAAAGTATTATTGACAGAGGCGTCGGTGTTAGTTCAGCCTGAGTCGAGTAAAAAATTCATAGTTTTGGTGATGCGTCATTAAATGGCATGGGTTGTGTTTTGATGCAGGAAGGCAAAGTTGTAGCTTATGCCTCAAGACAGTTGAAGTAGCATGAAAAAATTATCCAACGCATGATCTAGAGTTAGCTGCTATAGTGTTCGCATTGAAAATTTGGCATCATTACTTGTTTGGTGAGAAATACCATATTTATATCGACCACAAAAGCTTGAAATATTTGATGACTCAGAAAGATTTGAATTTGCAACAGCGGAGATGGCTAGAATTACTAAAAGACTATGAATTAGTGATTGATTATCATCCAGGGAAAGCGAACGTAGTTGCTGATGCTTTGAGCCAAAAGTCCTTATTTGCTTTACGTGCTTTGAACACACAATTAGCTTTGTCTGATGATGATTCGATAGTAGTCGAGTTGAAAGTGAGACCGTTATCTCTACCATAGATTTGTGAGGCTTAAAAATTTTATAATGAATTGCAAGCAAAAGGAGCTCAATCTGAGTCGACTTCTAATTTAGAGTTTCAAATAGGGCCTAATGACTGTTTGATGTCTCGTGATAGAATATGTGTACCAAAAAATTCTGAGCTCATTCAAAATACTCTAAACAAAGCACACAGTAGTTGTTTATTAGTACATCCAAGAAGCAGGAAAATGTATAACAATTTGAAATAGCTTTATTGGTGGCATGGCATGAAATGAGATATCTCAAAATTTGTTTCGAAATGTTTGATTTGTCAGCAATTCAAAGCTGAGCGTAAAGTGCCGTTAGGTTTATTAAAGCCTATTGTAACTCCTAAGTGGAAGTGGGATAGAGTAACAATGGATTTCATATCGGGTTCGCCCTTATCTCCAAAAAAGAAAGATGCGATCTGGGTTGTTGTTGACAAATTGACGAAATCAGCTCATTTCATTCTGGTACTCACAGGTTTACCTCTTGATAAATTAGCTGAGTTGTATATTTTGAAATTGTGAGATTTCATGGTGTTCCCTATCTATTGTTTCGGATAGAGATCCAAGATTTACTTCACGATTTTAGAAGAAACTACAAGAAGCTTTGGGTTCAAAGTTGCATTTTAGCACTGCGTTTCACCCGCAAACGGATGGTCAATCCGAACGAGTTATTCAGATACTTGAGGATATGTTACGTTGTTGCATTCTTGAGTTTGAAGGTAGCTGGGAGAAATATCTACCACTGATTGAATTTTCTTACAATAATAGCTTCCAATTGAGTATAAAGATGGCATCGTACGAAGCTCTATAGGGTCGTAAATGTAGAACACTGTTGTACTGGACTGAGCTTAGCGAAAGTAAGATTCACAGTTGATCTGATCAGAGAGACTGAAGAAAAGTGGAAGTAATTCGCGATAGTTTGAAAGCAACTTCGGATTGACAGAAGTCGTACGCAGACTTGAAACGAAAAGATATTGAGTTCCATATTGGGGATAAAGTGTTTTTGAAAGTGTCGCCGTGGAAAAAGATATTGTGGTTTGGTCGAAAAGGAAATTGAATCGCGACTCATTGGACCGTATGAGATTACTGAGGGAGCTAGGCCAGTGGCATATCGACTATCTTTACTATCTGAGTTAGAGAAAATACATAATGTGTTTCATGTGTTGATGCTTCGACGATACCAATCCGACCTTTCACATGTCATTTCCCTAATCGAGGTTGAAATTCAATCTAATATGCCATATGCTGAAGAACCGATTCAAATTTTAGATCGTGAGATCAAAAAGCTGAGAAATAAGAGAATCGCATTAGTAAAAGTATTATGGCATCAACACGAGGTTTAATAAGCTACATGGGAACCCGAGGATGTTATGAGAAAATAATACCCGAACCTATTCACTGGTAAGATTTTCTGGGACGAAAATCCCTAAAGGGAGGAGAGTTGTAACAGCCCGGTTTTAGCTAAATTAGAATAGTGGTTTCGGACCACAAATTCGAGATCAAAATATTTATTTTATTACTATTTTAATTATTACAACATGATTGAATGATTGTGTGAGAATTTCATTAAGAAATTTTATTGTTTAAATGGTCAATTTGAGAAAAAGGACTAAATCGCGTAAAGTGTAAAACTTGAGTTCTACTAGCTAAAGGTGTATAATAGCTATAGAATCTTAAAGTAGAGGTCCTTATGTGGTAAATAGCCCATTACTTAGATAGTGGATGATATTGGCTTGGCATTTTTGAAATTTTGATTAAGTTTTAAGGTTAATTTAGTAAATTGGTAATTAATGATAATTATAATAAAACAAACTATGTATCATCTTTATTATCATCTCTTATAATCAAAAATTAGGGCTTAGGAAGCCATTTTTATTCTCAAGCTTTTGGCAAGCTCATCCTTGTCAAATTGGTATGTATTTTGTCCTATTTTTCATGATTTTCGTGTTTTTGAGATGGTTGCAGGTGGTACTAACTAGCCTAGGGACTAATTTACAAAAATGTCAAAGATTTTGAATGATTCCATTGATGAATATGTATGAGTTTTGATTTTTTATGATAGATTATGAATATTTGTTATAAGTATTACAAGTTTTGTTAAGTGATTTTTGATGAAAATGCATAATATGGATTAAATTGTGAAATGTGCAAATTGTGTGGTTGAAATGTGAAATAAATGAAATTTTTGGACTACTAGGGACCTATATATAATTCAGCCAAGCATGGGTTTTGTTGAATTGTGTGACTTTTGTGTATTTGTGAAATAGGGACTAAATTGATTAAATGCGAAAGTTTAGGGGCTAATGTGTAAAAATGCCCAAGTGTGTATTTTTGGATTAATTGAATGAGTAGATAAATAAATAAGTTAATTTTGAATTCATATAGATCAAGAAAGAAAGAATTTGGATTTAGATCGGGGGAAAAGCAAGGTTATCGGAAAAATTTCGAATAAGGTAAGTTATGTTATGATTACATTATAAATGTATGTTAAAATGCTTTAATATTGTATAAATTGTTTGGATTATGAATAATGTATGAATTGTGAAAACGATGTGTATTCACACCCCTGATTAATTGTGAAAAGAAAAGCTTCGTAAACTTTGCATCTAAGGGCTCTCGAGTGTGCAAACGCTCATAGGGATAAATCGAGCCACAATTGTTGGTGATAGAACGTTGAGGCTACCACGAACATTCTCGTGGGCTTAGGTCGTAATGGGCCTTGTTGGGCCTCGTTGGGCCATGTGGGCCAATGGGCCCCACATGGGTAAAATCCACGATAATAGGATATTAATGGATTGGGCTATTAGATTCGCATAGCCGTGACAAAAATTGGGTTGAATGGGCTGCACAAGCGTGTGGGCCCACTTGGGCCGAATAGTGGGTTTTGGTCCCAATTACATCATTTTGGCCAGATAAGTTATTCTAGTCATTCGAAACAACAGTAGGCCTAAGGTAAGGTCATAAAATTATTGAAATACCCTCGAAGGGTAAAAATACCAAAATACCCTCGAAGGGTAAAATTAACGAAATACCCTCAAAGGGTAAAATTATCGAAATACCCCTGAGGGGTAAAATTACCGTTTTACCCCTAACCGATAAAATGACTATTACACCCCTAGTGGTAGTTTAAGTAATGTGTGATATTTACATGACTGGTAATGAGTATGACATACTGCATACACGTAATATTATAACACAACATTTTGCATTGAGGTTGGGATTCTGATTTGGAGGAAGTACTGTACTAGTGGCTCTGCCATGTTTTTACTATTCTAATGGCTTTGCCACGTATTCTGATTTTAGTGGCTTGGCCTACGTTTACTATCTTTAGCAGCTTTGCTGCATTACTATTAGCAGCTATGCTGCGATATTGGTGTGTTGGCTAGGTGGGTCAACTTAGTCCCCATATGGTGTGTTGGTTGGTTCGGGTGGTGCGTTGGTTGGATTGGGGTGGGTTGCATCACTGTTCTGTTCTATTCTGTGATTATTTGGGCTTAGGCCCACACTACTACTGTATAGGGCTAAAGACCAGACTGAACTAATACTGAATAGGGCTCAGTCCCAAACTCTTACTGCATAATTGGGGATTACACACTGAGTCCTCATAACTCACCCTTTCCTTTAAACTATGCAGGTAATCCCCAGCCTTAGATGATTTGGAGCTGCGAGGGACTAGGAGGTGGCCACACATGATATGATTTAATCTTAGACTTAGTTATTTTTTTTTTATATATTGGGTTAATAATTATGTAATAAGGCCATTTGGGGTTTTAACTTTTATTTGGTGTTTCTCTTTATTTTAACCTACTAGACTAGGAAACACAGGTTTTTAAAACAATAATTGTTACTTTAAGAAAATCATGTTTTCAAATCTTAAAGTTTACAACTAGAAAAGGCTTCGAGGTTTTTTTTTTAGATTGATGAGCTTATAACAATCGATATGACCTATAATTAGACAACAAGGTTTTACAACACTAACGTTTTCAAAACAATTGTTAAATGGGATTTAAAATTTAGTAACGAACTTTTATAGACAAACCCGATTTTCAAATGAAACTTTGATGTTACACATCAAATCCGGTCGTAACGTCTAGGTCGGGTTTGGGGGTGTTACAGAAGTCGTATGCAGATTTAAAAGAAAAGACATTGAGTACAGTGTCAGAGATCAAAACTTCTTAAAAGTGTCCTCATGGTGAAAGGTGTTAAGGTTGGGAATGAAGGGAAATTTAAGTCTTAGGTTCATAGGACCTTATAGAATCTTTAAGAGAGTCGATCCAGTTGCATATCAGCCTGAATTACATCCAAAACTAGATCATATATATGATGTATTCCACGTCTCCATGTTGAGATGATATTGATTCGATCCTTCCCATATCGTACCATCGAGGTGAGACAAGATTTGTCCTTTGAGAAAGAACCCGTACAAATTCTAAATCATGATGTAAAGGTTCTAATAAGGAAACAAATCCCACTTGTTAAGGTTCTATGGCAGAACCATGGCACTGAGGAGATCATGTGGGAACCGGAAGATGCATTTTGTCAAAAATATCCTAATCTATTTGAACCAGGTAAATTTCAAGGACAAAATTTCTTTAAGGAGGGGAGAGTTGTCACACCCCAAAATATAGGTGGTTAATTGAAACAATTAACAAAGAAATGACTTAGGCTTGATGGTTAAGTAGCTAGTACACTCCCTAAAGGTCCTAGGTTCAAGTCACTCCTCTTCCATTTCTTCTATTTATTTTTCAGCAAAACTAGGATGAAAATCACACTAAAATAATTATTATTTAAACTAAAAACTTAATAAGGACTAAGACTTGGACTAATGGTAACACACTTGCTTCTCCCTCCTTGCGTACTAGGTTTGAGTTTCCCAAAACCCGCTCTATTTCCCTTTTTAATTTTGGCAGCAAGGGTTATTTACAATACAACCCTCAAAATTTGAAAACCCTAAGTGCTTAGCCATTTTCCTAATTACAATTGAACTATAGCTTTCTTTTCCAAATTAAATTGAATTTTTTCTCTCTTTTTCCCTAATTTTTCCTTCTTTTCTTTCCCATCTTCTTCTTTGCAAAATATTTTCTCTCTATTGCTGAAACCCATTTTACATCCTGAATTCCGACATCAATTTCCATTTGACTCATTTTCCTACCGATTTTTTATTTCATCGTTGTTAGCACTCGTTTCTTTTCATCCAAGATCGATAAGTATGCCTCGTTTCAATTATCAGAACTCTTAATTTTTGTAATAGTAATGAACAATATAAATCTTTGTTCGATCAAATAATCTTTTTTGGATTCTTAACCAAATATTGAGTAAATATTCTCAATCTTGAAACCCATTATTAACTCATTTATAAATGTCATTTGAAGGACCCGTTTTAGGTGCATCGACCTAGATTTGAGCGTGAGGAACATCCACCGAGATCCGGTTATAGGTGTGTGTTCTTTTCCATGCAAATCAGGACAAACTGTGTCTAGGAATAGGTCCACACAGTCTACCACATGGGCGTGTGGACCACACGTATGAACTACACGGCCCCTCACACGACCATGTTCCCTTGAAACCTTAGGCTAGTTCGTGAACCACACAGCCACAGCCCTCCCACACGGCCGTGTCCCTCCTATAGGATAATTTTGCAAATTACCACACAGCCTAGCTACACGGCCATGTAACCCTTCTACACGGCCTATAGCATCCCACATGGTCGTGTGCCCACTATGTTATAGCTTTTCCCAAAAACTCATGTTATGTGTAGTTTAGTCCTTGGATATTCTCAAAACTATTTTTTGTAGTTTATTTTATTCATTTGAGTCCCTGATAATTTGAATAATGTTAGAATCTGTGATTTGATTGACTGAATTAACTTTATATGCATGAATTAAGAACGGTATAAGACTCACACGCGCTTGTGCGCAAAAAAACAAACAATTTTATAAAGCAATTTAAAAGTGTGGTTTTAACTACAAGTGGACAATGTCAGTTGTAACATTTATAGTTTCGATGGAATATGAAGTATTCCAAAGGGTCGAACCCAAAATATTTCCAAGTGGGTAAATTGTTTATCAAGTTAATTACAAGTTAAGCAATTACTTTTCCAATTGAGTTGAAAATTATTAGTGCAAGTTGGAACTACAGAAATATGCAAGTCTACACAATCGTATCAAGTAATAAAGTGACAAGTAAATGTCGAGTTATCGTACCCACAGAGATTGTGGAAGAAAAATATTTATGAAATGCAACTTTAAACAATTTGGTGAAGGAAAAATATGTTGATTTGAAGAAGTGATTTAAAAACTAAAAATTAACTAAGTAATTAAACTAAGAAAAATAAAAAGTAAAAATTCAATGCACGATTTCAAAAAGATGAGTTTTAATCAATATGACATAATGTGTTAGATCAATTACATTCCTTAACTTAGAATTATTAAACCCATGTTCATGTTGTTACGAATAATTTCACGACAACTTGGTATTTTGTTAACTAATTCACATACATAATTACTAAATCAATTAATCTCTTGAACATATTCCAATGCCAATTCAAACAATTAATCAAATTTCATAAGCAAGTATAAGATTAAGTGAAGTAACAACACATTCCTATATATTGAAACAATTTAATCAGAATAATCTTGCAAAGTTATGTAAGGCTAATGTTTTGTTTAATACCATTACTAATTTAACCTTCAACAGCCTTAGAAGATCAAACATGCACCAATTAAATATCGTGTCAATTAATTATAATTTCAACCCGATTAATTATTAATTCATTCGTTACCTTACAATTTGTAATGCAAGTATAACATAAGTATGGTTTTATTTAATTGAACAATTTACCAAGGCTTAATAACAACACAAACATGATCTTAGTAATTTAAGTGAACAGAATGCAATCAATCTAACACGATTAAATTTAATCCATTTTATTTAAATCAAGAATAACAACACAAAAAATATTCATGTTTATAATTACAACATAAACGAGAAAAATTAAAAGAAGGGAACTAAGAAACAAATCCCAGTATTTCTCTGAAGCCAGACTAGTGCACTCATCTTCTTCTCTGCTCGTTTTATCTATTCAAGGCCTTCATGAACACTTGAATGTTGCTACTCCAAGGGGGATACAAGCTCTCTTTCAAGAGTGGAAATTGACAAGGGAAGATGACAAAGGAAATGGGAAAAATAAAGGAAATGGAAGAGAGAAATGAAGAGATGTTGGTGAAATGATTTGTCTGTAAGGAAGAAGGTAAGAAGGGTATTTATAGGTGGGAATGGCTGCTAAAAATAGAAAAGAATTATCAACCACTCCCTCTCCCTTGGCCGGTCATGCATTAAGCAAGTTTGAGTGATTTAAACTTGTTATTTTTAGCTTGGGGTAAAAAGTAAAAGGCATGAAAAGTGGAAGGGCTTGAATGACATTTAGGAGAAGTTCAAGGGCAGTTTGCAAGTGTGAAACTGATTGGGTGAGCTATATGGACGATTTGTGTTGCCCCATTCTTATTGGATCAATCCTCTTTTACTTAGCACAATTGGGCCACTTTCTTCTTCAGGCTTATAATTAATATTAAACCTAATTAATTATAAAATATTTATAATAATCATTAGTGGACCGTCCTTGGCTAGAAAAATAATTAGCCTTACACTTGATTCACTTGATACAAAAAATTGCACCAACAGTTCAAGCCTTTTGAGGTGACTGCTGAGCCAATTTTCAACTTTTGTGCAAAATCGTCAAAAATAAACCAAATTTATGAAATTTTGTTATAAAAATAATAAAATTTCAATATGTTAATAATTTAAGTGCAAATTAATTATTTTATAATTAAAGTATGAATTTTGGCATAAATTACTACGAAACTACATGAATTAGAGCTCAAAAGGTGCTTAAAAAGTCAATATATTTTTGTGTTTCCACACCCTCAAACTTAATTCACTGCTTGTCTCGCGTAATGCACAAATTGTACAAAATAAATTACTTGAATTCACCATTGAAAAATATCTTTAGAACACATTTCTCCCACAACTATGAGTTTAGTGTAATTATGCTCAAGAACAAGAATTTTGAAATTATGCAACTCAAGTATACATATTGTTCAAATTACTCTCAATCATTATCATTATAGCAAGAATAGACTAAATGATTTCTCAATAAAGAAATGCTAATTCTTACTAATTAATTTTTATTCCTTATTTAAGACTAAATTGCAATCACTAAGTTTAATTTATACCTTCATATGTTGAACTTAGCAATTTCTCTCCACTAATGTAGACAGCATAGAAATATGAATTGAAAGGTCTTTTAAATAGTTTGTAACGTGGCTAGGCTAGGGGTAGGTAAAAGATAGATAATTTTAAGCTAAAAACCATTGACTCAGCTTGCATTGGACCTTTGGAATAAATACCTTCACCAACTCATTTTGCATTTGAGTACACATGCTCTTTTTACATCTATTTATTTTGAGTATATATGCTCTCTTCTTCTTCTTCTTCTTCTTCTTCTTCTTCTTATTTTTTGAGCATATTACTATATGTACTACCATTTTGAGCATTTGATACTTCTTTTCAATTCCCCTAAACTTATTTTCAGATAATATTCTGGATAGACTAAGTTTAGTGTTTGGGACAATTTAGAGATAATTATGAGAGAAATGATGACTTAATATTGCAATGGTTCAAATAAAATCAGGTCATATAGTCTCAAAGTTGGATTTCAAAGGATAAATATTTGTTAAGATTGGCTTGAAAGGCTCAAACGGTCCAAAAAAAAAGTTTGCCTTAGTCATTTTCAAATTTTCATGCTTCCTAGGATTTCGCCTCAAAAAATTACTAAGTCAATTTTAGAGACTTAAACTTTCATGCATGCTTAGCTCTCCTAAGGAACTAAAAAATTATGGCATGATTTACAAAATTTATTAAGAGTAACATTTATGTCATAGTTCAGCTAACATAGCAATTATTGAGATAATAGAACTTTATTTATACTAAAGTTTAGCATATTAAGAAAAATTCAAAAAAAATAGCAAAATATAACTTAATCATAATTATAAGAATAATGTATTCTAAAAAAAAATCAATTTTTCGTCCCCCTACTTAAGATGAACAATGTCCCCATTGTTAAAAACAATAGAGAAAATGAAAATATAAAAGTGAATAGATATTGTACACCAGGTAGGATCAAAGGAAAAAGAGGTGAGTCAAGTTTGACTGCTTAAATATCAAGCTTTTCCAAAGAAAATCCAATCCTAGACATTTACATATCTATTGCTACACTTCTTATTTTGCAATTTGTTCAATTTTATTGATGATTTCCACCTTTTATTTTATTATGCAATAAATAAAATCGTAAAAGAACCTAATCCTGAAAACTTTAAGTATCCTAAAATAAAATAAAGTAAAGATCCCCCCTTTTATTTATTTGTAGATCCCTCAGAATCTGACTCATCTTTTGCTCTATCGTCATTGTTTTTGCTTGAATCGCCTCGGTTCCGCTTCAACATTGGAGTCCATGGTTCAAATATAAAATCTAGAAACTAAGACAAAAAAATAAATGGGTCATGAAATATTTTTGTAAAAGCGCTTTTCATTGGGTCATCCCATATTTTTGAGTATCTTCAGTAAGCTTGTTGCTACCACTGCAAATGTTGCATTATGGTTATCAACTTAGATGAGTGTGTCGCTTATCTAGGATGAAGATCACCACGCACTGAGGATTCCTATGAGTAGGAGGTGAGTCAATCCTAGACATATGCATAACGATTGCCACATCCCTTGCTCGCTGACAACTCACAGGTTGTTTAGGAATTATTAAATCTTATGCATTGTTTGTGGGGCATGCTAACCCTATGGTTCAACAATCCTATTCTAATATTCTACGCTCACAATTTACCCTTCTACCCTTATCAAGTATTCACAAAAATAGATAGAATTACTTACTGGCTGATAGGTGCCGTAGACTCCTTGCCCTTGCTCAATCCAAAACAGCTTCAAAAACGCTCCAATAAGGCCAACTAACATAAACAAAACATTTTGGGCCTTGGGCCCCCACATTGAAGTTTTGAACCGCTCGATATTAAAATGTAACACCCCAAACCCTACCCATTAGTCGACCAGATCCGGTATGTCACTGAGTAAAATGATTTAAAATATTTTGAGTGTCTCGTGAAAACTTGTTAAAATATGGCTGAGGTATTAAAACGGGGTTTGATAAAACTCAGTTGGGATTATTTTCATAAACATGGTTGGGTTGATAAACCCTTTGAAAACGTTTGATCATGTAAATTTTAAAATTTGTCAAGGTTATAGTTGGCTTGGTGTATTTTGTTACCCGATGGTAACATCTTTAGAAACCCGTAGAAGTTATTAAGTTTGAAAAAGTTATTTTTAATCGGTTCACATAACATTTATAATTTCCATTTGTAATATAACATAGGAAAAATAAAACAATAAAATAAACATCCAAATAACAATTAGCGGCCTTATTACAACCCAAAATAAAAATACTTAGAAAATAAATGAACTAAAACTGATTTAAATAGGGTTCCAATCTGAGAAACAAGCATGGCCGCCGAGTCCTCCCCGGCCCATCTCCGCGATCTACTCATCTCGCAAAATAGTATGGGAAGGGTGAGTCACCAAGACTCATGTGTAAATCCCCAACCAAAAATGCATCTCATACACAATTTATTAATAGACATGCAACATGCAACCCAACTAACCATCCGTATTACTTTACTACCCCGTGGTCAAAACCATCGGTGGTCAAAACCATCGTGATCGGAGTCACAAATCAAATGATGGGGCCAACCCATCGTGTGGTCAAAACCATCGATGACCATAGGTCACAAATATCATAATGTGGTCAAAACCATCGGTGGTACCAAACCACCGACTTAGTCACAATTTAACAACGGTGTGGTCAAAACCATCGGTGACCAAGTCACAATAAATCGATGGGGCCAACCCATCTTGAGGTCAAAACCATTGGTGACAAATCCATAAAAATCATCCCTCCTCTCATCAATCCCACCATCATCATGCTTTCATAACAAATATCATAATCCCATATAACATGCTTTTATGCATAGTATAGCATTCAACAGCATATGATGGCATAAACATACGTCATAGATCATGTAATAGCAGACTTACCCGAAATCCATGCTTAGGCCCACAAGCAAATCACTACCATAACAATAAGAAAAACAACAATATAGCGATGTATACTAACAAAATGTGTAAAGAGTTTTACACACCTGTTACCACCGAAATTCCTAGATCCCGAAGATCCGATCTACGACGCTAGATTCTTGACCCTATAATCGGCCAACAACAGGTTAGGGACTTAGCCTATTCGCCAAACCAAATAATCCCAAGGATATGTCAGACTTGAAATAACACTCACCTTGGTTGTCGATTTGGTTCCTAACCAAACTCAAGCCTTTGTTTGCCTTGGCCGATTAGCCCCTAAATCCATGGCACATAATCGGTTATACATGGATACCCAAAATGGCCTTTAGCCAATAAGATTAGTCACTTACCAACTTACCAAATCCCAGAATTGTCACTCACCGATTCCTTGCAATCGGCCAAACCTTAGATCCATACAAGTGATTAGTTTTCGCTTTTCCAAGTATTTAATGGAAAGACTAAAGAGAATCCCTCACCAGAGACTTACCAAAACGATTTGCAGAGAATGGAGGATTAGATCTACTGCTTTGAAAATCCCAGAGTTCCTAGGTGAAATCGGTTTCAAAAGTGGTTAGCCAAATCTTCAATAAATGCCGAATCTCGATTTTTCCCCTTCATCTAAATCAACATAGAATAAAAGAATATGGAAGAAGAGTTTCGGAAAACACTTACCTTCTCAAACTGATTGAAAGAGAAATTCTGAAGAGAAACTTGTGCTCACTTGCTATTCGGCCAAAGTAGCTCTAATGGAGGAGAAAAGATTTTGATAGGAGGGAGTGGATTCGCTAAAGAACAAGAAGAAATAAGTGAAAAGGGTGATAAGGGTTTGAAGAATTTTGGGGCAAAGATGACTAGAGAATTGGTCAAGAGAGCAATTTGAGAAAAAGAAAAGCAATCAATTGAATTTCAAGCAACCCTCCCCTTTCACTTAGCCGAATATGCCACCACAAGAGCCCTTCATTTGGCCACCTCTCCTTTTGATAATTCTCATCTTTTGATTATCACCCATCTAATTAAATTTAAAACAAAGTTTATCATTTATCCCTTATTAGCCGAAATCACCAAAAATAAGGACTCATCCCATCCTTTCTAAAGTCCCATATGCCGCCAACTCTTCCCTCTTCATGACGCCATCTTTCAAAAAAAATAAAAATAAAAGCTTTATGCTATTGCCGTGACTCGAACTTGAGTCCACTTGCCAACGCCCTTAAGTGGCGCCCCAAACCACTCCACCAAATGACTTTCATGTCCAAACCTTACCCACAAAATCTGTTAAGGCCTTCCAACTTAGCCCCTTTCTTTAACGCCCCAAAAAGCCCAAAAACAAAACGCATCCCCCCTTGTAACTCCCAAGACTCGAACCTCCTCCCTTGAAGCTCCCTTTGACGCCACCTTCATAGCACTTAAGTGGTGCATGAAAGCCACTTAGCCAAGCTATTCCTTGTGTTAAGCTTCACCCGAAATTTCTCTTAACCCCTGTCTCCTAGCTCCCTTTTTTTAAACACCTAAAAGGAAATTTTTAGTCCTAAGTCAGGCCTAGCTCGGGGTTATGACTAGACCCTAAACATGTCTAGCAAACATAGAATTCATTTCTTCAAGCACTCACATGGGAAAATAATTAAATTACAAACAACCCCTAATTTAGGATGTTACATGCCTTATCAGGAATGTCAGTTTGCTTAATTGGTTTGATCTTTGTAGGATCTTCTTCTTCTTCTTCGGGATCCTCGTTCGATTCAACTCGTTGTTGTAGAATAGAATCTCCTGCTACTCAGAAGAGGTCCCAATATATGATTGTGCCTTGGTTATAACCTGTCTTCTTTACATTTGTAGAATTTTAGCTTTCAAGCACAAAATTATTATTGTAAAGGGAAAGTATGCTGGACCAGAACATCTAGTGGCACAATTTCAAATTTCTCTCAGAATTATTTTTCCCACATCAATGGTCTTTGCTAACATAATTGAGTATAATAAGACCATTCATTTTACTGAAATTGTAGTCCCATGTGAAATAGGCATAAGGTTGAACCAAACAAAATAAAACCATACATTCGCTAATGGTGTCAAATATTATCGTGACAAGTGTGAGTCACATTCTTTGACATAGTCCATTTAGAACCCGAAACTGTAAGTTCCTTGAAAATTTCTTGCAATTTCTCAGCCTCAATATTTTCCATTAAAGAAGAATATATGTCGTCTTTGAAATCAGGTAAATCAAAGAATTCATTAATAGTGTTTGAGTTTATTGGTACATTAATTCCTTCAACAGAGACTTCTGTTAATTCGCTTGAGATCAAATTTGCATAAAATTTGAGAACTAACTCTTCATCTGCACTTAGTCTTTTCTCACAAAACACTTCCTAATTTTAAGCTTTAGCAACTTGTCAAATGCTCACCATGAAATTAGTATAGTTGCTTTCTTTGAATGTAAAACCTTTTTCTGGGAGCATTTGTTGATTTTTGAAGATGCTATCGTATCTCGCTTTGGGTTCTTCATAGTGGAATTTGTTTTATGATTCTTTAACTTGGACAAAGGCACAAGTTCTTTTGCAATGCATGATTTAACTTGAACATCACATAAGATGGAGACAAATAATATTTTCCCAAAAATTTAATTAGCATAAAATATTAACAATTAAATAAATTGAAAAGTCAAATAATTAAATCAAATTAAAATTTAGGAGAAATATTTCTTACCACCTTTGTATAAAAGTTAAGAACCTAATAAAATAAAATAAAAAGTGTGGAGCTAATAATGACGGTTTAGGGATGGTTGGAGGGAGATTATTTGGTGACTTGATGGTTGTGGTTAATTGTGATGGAAGTGTGGTGCAAAGGTAGCAAGGGTCGTGTGGGTAGTGTGTGTAAAGCAAGGGTGTGCACGAACTAGGGGCAACAAGCAACAGCGGCAAGAGGCCTAGAGTGCTGGACACAGCAATGCAATGGTGCGCGAGGACTTGCGTGCTCGAATAGCAGGGTGCATGAGCAGCGCAGAGTTGTGCGAGCTAGTGCGCAAGGGAGCGATGGTGCTTGTGATGGTGGCTGTTGAGCATGTGGCTACTAGTAGGTGTTGTGCCCAGTTGCTGATGATGGTAGATGGGGGCTACGGCACTAGGTAGTTTGGAGGGTAGATGGTGTTAAAGGTGATAGAAGAAAAAGATGTATGGAAAGGTGGTATTTAAAGTGTGAGTGTAGAGGTGTTCAACTTAAACTCTTAGAATAAATAATAATAATACTATAACTCCTAACCTTATTTAAAGACAATAGAAATTAATATATAATATAAAGTATATTAATATATTACTTGGTATTATCTTATTTATGGAAAAAAACTATTAAATGAAATAATGATGAAATATTAAACAATTCTAATCCTATACAAAGTTGATAATGTTAATATTTATTATAATAAATATAATTATATATTAGTTGTTATCATCTTATTTATTAAAAAAAAAAAACCTTTATTTTAGTTGTTTTAAAATATTTACGAAATGAAAACTAATTTCAATATTTACAAAATGGCGGTTAATTTTGCAAATAATTCAATTAAGTACCTAGACTTAAAGATAATTTAAAAATTGAGCTGCAAACTAAAACTTGGATCAAAATTGACCCTTTTATTTGAAAAATTAAAAATTTATTTTGTCACTTAGGAAATACTTTGTTGGAAGATTATGTTAAAATCAATTCCCAAGAAATATTGGAGTGGTCACAAGTGATCCCGCTTAAGTTCCAATCTCTTAGACATAATTTATTTTAACATACTAATTAAGAATATATAGTCGAAGTCATTTATTTAAAAGAAAAATAAAAATTTAAGTATCCGATAAAATGAACAAGGTTTTATCCCACTCAATTTTATCTCCCCAGTAATGTGTCAAACGCTGAGCGTTAACTTTGAAATTACCTCCCTTACTATGAAGTTCAACAACCTCATATGGGAAGACTTGATGAATAGTGAATGGACCAGACCAACGTGATTTTAACTTACCTAGAAAGAACCTTAATATGGAATTGAACAACAAGACTTGCTGACTTGCTTCAAATTCTCGAACTTGGATGTGCTTGCCATGCCATATTTTTCATCTTTCCTTGAATAATTTGGAATTTTCATATGAAAACATTCGGAATTCTTCTAACTCTTTAAGATGAAGCATCTGTTTCTCTTTAGCAAGTTTGAGATCCAAATTGAGCTATTGGAGAGCCTAGTAAGCTTTTATGTTCTAACTCTAAGGGCAAATGGCAGGCTTTCCCAAAAACCAACCGACAGGAGACATCCCTAAAGGGGCCCATAAAGTGTCATCCAGTGTTTTGGACCAGTCTTGTCGGTTCGGACAAACTACCTTCTCAAGTATACCTTTTATCTCCTTATTTGCCAGTTTAGCTTTCCCATTTGTCCGCGGATGGTAAGCTATGACAAACTTGTGCTTCACTCCATGTCTATCGAGCAACCATTTCAACTATTTGTTCACAAAATGGGACCCCTTATCACTGATGATAGCACTAGGAGTTCCAAACCTTATGAACACATGTTTCTGCAAAAACTTCATTATAACTTTGACATCGTTCGTCGGATATGCCTTAGCCTCCACCCACTTAGATACGTAGTCTACTACTACCAATATATACTTGTGACCAAAAGAATAAGGGAAAGGACCAAGAAATTCAATACCCCAACCATTATAAGTAAAGCGACGAACAAAAAAGTTTTCTAAAATAGCACTATCAATAATAAAATGAATCTTAAATTCAGATAACCTAATAAATGAATGTTTTTAAAACTAACTTAAACTACAACTACGTTTTTTTCTCTAAAATGGTTTTATTTATGTCGAAACCATTTTTAAGTTTTTTATAAAAAGGGGGTCGACTTTTTTTAAAAACGAAAACGGGAGTCACCACCAATCCCTTTTTACTTAGGTGTGATTGGATCACCTTGTAAAACGTTCTATTTCAAAACATTGATTTTGGTCCACGAAATACAAGAAAATGGGTTCAGGAGTCGGTTATGTATGAGGAAGGGTTAGCACCCTTATAACACCCAAAAATTGGTACCTAATCGATAAAATCATGTCCTAATGTTGAAATTTTGAAAATTTTAAAATATTATCCTTTTATTTGAAAGAAAACCAAGACTTACCTATCTCAAAGAAATAAAATGCTATACCCAATAAGTTAGGATGTAACATCTCATAACTTCCAAGTTAGGCTAGCCTTTATTTGTAGAAAATTCTTACCTCGAAACATAAAACATCATATTCAGTAAGTTAGGATACAACGTTTTGAATTCCCAAGAATAATTTTTGATTTGGAAATTTATAAATTTAAAAAAAAAAGATACTTGATACCTTAAGTTCCACGAGAAAAATTAAAACCCAGTAAGTTAGAGTATAATTTTCTCGAAGTCCCTGAGATACCACGTACCGCTATATTAAAATTTTTAAATAAAATGCGACAATTTTACAAAGCATATTTTTTTATAAAAGAAAGTTCGAATAAGATATTGCATTAATACGTTACAACATGCATACCAAATAGCAATTTATCATATATGTGAATCACTTTAACAATTACTACTAATGGATAATTAAAGAATAATATAACATGAATAAGCAGATAAAAGAACTATGCTAAAGCAATAATAAACGAATGAAAGAAAATAAATAGATAAATATGAGATATAAAATAAGCGTTGAAATATATATAAAAAATCTTTGAATGAATATTATGACCCAAAAAGAAATAAAAGGAATATGTCAATTTAAAACGATTTAATATATATAATATGATATTTTAAAAACTTAAAGTATATGAAAATATAAAGATATTTACAATTTAATAATTTAATGCATAAAATATAAATAATAATATATGATAAAAACGATTATAAGTAAATATTATATGCAAATTTAAATTAAAATATATAATATAGTAATCATAAAAATTAAATATATAATATATATAATATAAACAATATAAATAATATATGGTATAATATAAATAAATTTTATACAAAAAATATTTTTTAAAAATGTATACAAAATTTAAAAATGTATAATATAATAACTAATATATAAATTATGAAATAATATGCAATCATTAAACTAAATAAAATAGTAAATAGTAAAATTTAATATTTAAAAAATAATATGTATTTAAGAAAATGATACACAAAATCTTTATACTATTAATAAATTAATATGTAAATAGTAAAAAATAATATAGAAATTTTAATACGATAAAACAATTTAATATAATGTTAAAATTAAAAATAACATAAAATTAAAAATTTAAAAAATAAACAAAGAAATAAAAAAATCTAAAAACTAAAATGTAAAGGGATCAAATCAAAACGCGCGTCACATCTTAGGGACTTATTAGGCAATTATGCCTTGTCTCCTAAATGATGCCGTTCTGATATTGGCCTTTAAGTAGCATGAAGGACTAAATTGGAACAAAAATAGACTTCGGGCTAATTTAAGAAATAAAAAATGTTAAATTGGACAAAATTAAAACTAATAAAATTGTGGAGGGACTAAAATGGTAAATTTCCCTTTTTATAAAAACACGCGGATCCTCCTGGGTTTTCAGGTCAATGCGCGGATCCTCCCTTAAAACGACGCTGTTTTGGTCATTAACAGACCACACCAAAACGACGTCGTATGAATTATAAAAGCTAAAAAAACAGCCTAAAATTCATTTTAAACACAATTTTAAAAAAAAATAAGCAGAGACCCTAAAAGTTGCTCTGCCCTCACAGGTCACTCGACCTCCGGCCATCATCGCTCACGCGCTTCACACGCCACACGTGCCGTCACCCACGGCGGCCTTAAGGTATGAAACTTCGCCCTTTTCTTTTATAAACTCATTCTTTACGTTGTAAAATGGTATTTGTATGTTTTTTTTAAAAAGAAAAAAGAAAACATTCGCATGAATAAGAAATCTACACAAAAAAAAAAAATTGGGAATCACCTCTGTTTAATCTTTTGTATATTGTATTATATTTGTATCTGCCTCTGTTTTTCGTATTTTCTCCCTCCTTCCTGTTTTACAGATTTTTGGGGTTTTTATAACACTAGAAAAAAATGAAAAAAAAAAGAAATATATAGGTTCTGGGCCCGTGTGAGTTTGGGTTTGTTTAGGTAATTGGGCTCTGGTGTAATTTGGGTTGTGGGCATTAGTTTGGGTCTGTTCGGGTAGTGGGCTAATTTTGGGTCTAGAGGTATTGGGTCAAAGGTTGTAAATGGACTGTTTAAAAGAATCTGGACTTTGGTTTATTATTTCTGGTTTGTTTCAAACTCGGGCAAAATGGGCCTCTTACAGCTGCCCATCTTTGCTCATTATTGTGAAACTAGAATAGAGCAAAGACAATAGAAGGTCCAATTTTGCCCAGTCTTTGCCGTGCCTTAACTTTTTGATCCTCGACTTCTTTAAATGGGCTTCAACTCCACTGCAATTTCAACGGTATTGGAATTTCATCTGATTTCAGTAAGTCTGGTGGCTTCAATCTACTGCACTACAACTTCAAGAAGGCAGTATCCATTATCTTTTAATTTGCTCCACTGCAACTTCAGGGAGGTCAGACTAGTATCTTTGATCCGCTTCGCTGCAAACTCAGAAAGACAAGATCTGTTGTCTTTTATCTACTCCACTGCAACTTTAGGAACGTCAGATCATTCCATTTTTTAGTCTGCTCTGCTGCAAACTCAGGGAGACCAGACTAATATATTCGATCTTCTTCCTGCAACTTCAGGAAGATAAAATCTGTCATTTTCAATCTACTCCACTGCAACTTAAGGGAGACAAGACTGATGTCTTCGATCTATTTCACTGCAACTTCAGGAATGTCAGATCGACTTTCTTCAGTTTGATCCACTGCAACTTCAGAGAGGTCAAGCTGAGGTCTTTGATCTTCTTCATGCAACTTTAGGAAGGTAAGATCTGCTATTTTCTGATCTGCTCCATTGCAAACTCAGGGAGATAAGATCTGATGTCTTCAATCTGCTTCCTACAACTTCAAGAATGCTAGATCTACTATTTTCTGATCTACTCCATTGTAACTTTAAGGAGACAAAATTTACAATTTTTAGTCTGCTCCCTTGCTACATCAGGAAGATAAGGCTAGTGCTAAAATCTGCTCCCTTACTACATCAGGAAGATAAGATTTGCCATCTTCGATCTGCCCCACTGATATCTTGAGGAGACAAGATCTACCATTTTTAGTCTTCTCCCTTGCTACATCAGGAAGATAAGACTATAATCTTCAGCCTGCTCCCTTGCTACATCAGGAAGATAAGGCTAGTGGCTAAAATCTGCTCCCTTGCTACATCAGGAAGATAAGATTCGCCAAATTCGATCTGCTCCGCTACCGCTTAGGGAGATAAGATCTACAATCTTCAGTCTGCTTCCTTGCTACATCAGGAAGATAAGACTATAATCTTCAGCCTGCTCCCTTGCTACATCAGGAAGATAAGGCTAGTGACTAAAATCTACTCCCTTGCTACATCAAGAAGATAAGATTTGCCATCTTCGATCTACTAATATCTACAATCTTCAGTCTGTTTCCTTGCTACATCAGGAAGATAAGACTTTAATCTTCAACCTGCTCCCTTGCTACATCAGGAAGATAAGGCTAGTGGTTAAAATCTGTTCCCTTGCTTCATCAGGAAGATAAGATTCACCAAATTTGATCTGCTTCGCTACCGCATAGGGAGATAAGATCTACAATCTTTAGTCTTCCTCACTACTATCTCGAGGGGACAAAATTTGAACTTTTCAGTCTACTTCCTTACTATCTCAGAAAGACTTCAATCTTCAGTCTGCTCCACTACCATCTCGAGGGAACAAAATCTAAACTTTCCAATTTACTTCTTTACTATCTCAGGAAGACTTCAATCTTCAGTCTGCTCCACTACCATCTTGATGGAACAAAATCTGAACTTACCAATTTGCTTCTTTACTATCTCAAGAAGACTACAATCTTCAGTCTGCTCCACTACCATCTCAAGAAGACTTCAATCTTTAGTCTACTCCACTACCATCTCGAGAGAACAAAATCTGAACTTTCCAATTTGCTTCATTACTATCTCAGGAAGACTACAATCTTCAGCCTGCTCCACTACTATCTCAAGGGAACAAAATTTGAACTTTCCAATTTGCTTCCTTACTATCTCAGGAAGACTTCAATCTTCAGTCTGCTCCACTACCATCTCAAGGGAACAAAATCTAAACTTTCCAATTTGCTTCCTTACTATCTAGGAAGACTTCAATCTTCATTCTGCTCCACTACCATCTCGAGGGAACAAAATCTGAACTTTCTAATTTGCTTCTTTACTATCTCAAGAAAACTTTAATCTTCAGTCTACTCCACTACCATCTCGAG
The DNA here is from genome assembly GCA_025506655.1 of Gossypium rotundifolium. NCBI lineage: Eukaryota > Viridiplantae > Streptophyta > Magnoliopsida > Malvales > Malvaceae > Gossypium > Gossypium rotundifolium. The sequence goes on from CP106724.1 coordinate 176,200,997, forward strand.
GGAGATAAGACTGATGGCTTAAATCTTCTTCGCTATTTCATGGAGATAAAATTCGTCATTCGATCTTATTCTACTACTGCTTAGGGTGACAAGATCTACAATCTTCGACCTATCCTACTGCTGGTCAGGGAGATAAGACTAGTGGCTTAAATCAGTTCCACTACTACTTAGGGAGACAAGATTTGTCGTTCGATCTTGTTCCACTACTGCTTAGGGTAACAAGATCTACAATCTTCGACCTATTCTCCTGCTGGTCAGGGAAATAGAACTGGTGAATTCAACAATGTTGCTACACCGTCCTCTGGGGGATATGTCTTGTAGACTCGAATATATTATGGACGACATTTGCATGAATGCAGAATGTCATGAGAATGATCCATTTTTTAAATGCACAATGATTAGGATGCAATGATTAGAATGAATCAAATGCTCCTAACTAAATGATATTATGGATGACATTTGCATGAATGCAGAATGTCATGAGAATGATCTCCTTCTTTTTCTCTCTTTTTTTAATGTACAATGATTAGGATACAATAACCGGAATGAATCAAATGCTCCTAATTGAAAGTGTATGAATGATATTTATATGAGAATGATCCCTTTTTAATGTTTGGGTTGTCATTACTCATAGTTCATCAAGGTTCTATCACTGATGCGTTACCCTGTTTTCTCATTCAGCTGGTATCTTTGACAGAAAATCCAAAGAAACGATCATATTCTGCTCAGCAAGCTTGCCCTGCTATAATTTTAGATTCCCTTCCTTGAACCTTAGGACATAAAATTTGTACCTCCCACTGAATCTTCAGGGGAATAACATTTGGTTTCTTCCATCCATCTAGTTACCACTCAGAGGTATGAAATTTGTATTATCTTCAATCAACTTGATCTGTTACATCATTCTCTGAGTATAATGACCAGAAGTATGTGCCTGAAATTTGCATGAATGCAGGGTATATTTTTCTTTTCCGAGAATGATCCCCTTCTACACCTGGGTTGACATTGCTCGTCATTAGTCGAGATGGTATCACTTAATGAAATGTCTTGTATTTTTGTTCAACCAATAAAAATTTAAAAGAGATAATCATCTTTCAATATTTCAAACCCTTAGGCTTGATGAGTTTTAAACAATAGTCCTGTTTCAGGTTCCTATACTATTTAAAAGCTTCTAGAGTAATATGAGAAACTCTTTTTATGAAAAGTATTATTAGTCCAATAGTCATTATTTCAATATAAAATGCTTGAAAAAGATCACAACAATGGACGTAAAATGAATTAATCAGGAGCATAGCTCGAAACAAATAAACTAATCAAAATAACCAAGGCAATAAAAGAAAATTGATTGGTGTATCTTAAAAAGAATAAAGTAAGCAAAGATAGCCAAGGCAATAAAAGAAAATTGATTGGTGTATCTTAAAAAGAATAAAGTAAGCAAAGATAGCTAAGGCTATAAAAGAAAATTGATTGGGGTGTATCTTTGAAAAGAATAAAGTAATCAAAGATAGAAAATTTAAAATGGGTAAGATAGAAGCTAGGTGCCCTAGATATCGCAGCCTGAGCTTCTCTGTACAAACTTCTTGAGGACCATTTTGAGCTCGATATGTGTTTAGAGGATCCGGAGTACTTTGTCAATGCCCCAAGATGTAGCATACTTCCTCATTGTTAATTCAGGCATAGCAAAACTACCACATGCCTTATCTCTGATCAAAATTTGAGCAGCCCTTTTCGAGTTTTTGGCTCAAAAAAACCCCTTTGGTCTCAAAGCGCCCTTTGTGGGTTTTCGCCTTGGCCTCTCTTCTTTTTCCTCTTTTTTTTTTGAAATTGATCTTAAGGTGCCCTTTACAGGTTTTCACCTTGGATTTTCCCCTTTTAGGTAAAATACTTCTTGTCTGAATCTAAATTCGCCAAATTGGGCAAGTCTTTGGTATCCATCTCGGTCAATATCAATGCTCCTCCAGAACAGGCCTTCTCTACAACATAGGTCCTTCCCAGTTTGGCATCTGCTTTTCTCTAAAATCCTTTTGTAAAAGAAAGATCAGGTTCCCCTCGTGGAATTCTCTAGGATGAACCTCTTTGTCGTAAGCTTGCATCATCTGACCGTGATGGATAACTTTTAGCATTTTCTTTGATTAGGTTCAATTGGAAAAAATACTTCCATTCCATAAACCAATGGGTAAGATATTGCCCCGAAAAAGTATCTAGCTGATATTCGATAATCATAGAAGATAAATGGTAACTTCTTTATGCCAATCTTTACAAGTCTCAATCATCTTTCCTACAATCCTTGTTTTGTTTTTTTTTTTTTTTTTTTTGGCTGCCTTTGTTGCTCTACGATATGGCGTCTGATCTTTGAACAGACTACAAACTTTTAACAGTGTCCTTTTGGGCATTCTTTGTCGGCGTCTGATCTCTTTTTTTATTTTTTTGTTTGTTTTTTTGGAATTTGATGACTGTCGACTTTGCAATATTGGCATATGAAGCAACATTCACCCCCTTAGTGAAGTAATCGATGACCACAAAGATAATTTAATATGAACTAGAAGCTTTTGACGAGATCATCCCCATAACATCCATGCCCCACATATAGAAAAGTCTGTGAAGAAAATGGAAGAGTCACATAAATCTTATCTTCTTCAATTAAGTATTTGCGGTATAACTGATGCAATCCTTTTCCATGGAGATTAACAATACCCAAACCTAATGATTAGCTTATTATAAATCCATTTAGCATGTGTTCTTCTGATATCCTTATGGACCTCTTTTAAGATTTCAACGTAACCGTGTCTCAGTAGTCCAGGCATGTCCTGATATGATTGTGCAATAACATCTTTAAATTCTTGAAAATAACTCAATGATATCTTGCCTTATTTCTATGGTGAGCTGGGCTTCGATCTTCACCCCTTTCCTAGGCTCTCAATGTACACTGACCCTATGTAAGGTAGGATCTATTTTTCATCATGTTCTACCATCCTTAAAAAATTAGAAGATAGGTCACAATCTTTATCATCTTCAAAGTCCTGAGATCCCTCTAAACACATATCTTACTAGAAAGGAGACTCTGAGTCAGTAGCGGTGTTGCTCACATCATTGATATCTAGAGACCTATTGTAGGTTCGAAGGAAGATTCCAAAGAATGAATGATTCAAAAAAAATGATTATTTGTATGGTCATGAATGAAGAATGAAAGAATACTTGAAAGAAATTCCAAACAAAAGAAAAAAACTAAGAACAATTGTTTATACAGTATGAAAAAGAATATTTGCTCAAAAAGATACATTTTATTGAAATAAAAATTTTCGGACACGAGCCTATTTCACAAAAGGATTCTTATTTCCTCTAGGCTTAAGGCAACAAGCATGTTTTGAATATTACTCTAGATCAGCTCTAAAAATATAGGGATCTCTTCCACAGTCCCATTATTCAAAACACTCCCAAGTACGCAAGGGCTTGAAAACTTCATTCTCCGGTTCCCTCTTCGCTTTTGATTTCTTCAAGGAGTCGCAACTTTCTTGTCTCCTTCTTCAATTATCACATTTACTGCCTCGTCAAAGTGATTAGGTTTTGATGAATCGTTGAACTTCACAATTTCCATTTTAATGAACCTCTCGACCAACTTTTTAAACGTAGTACAGTTTTCAATTGAGTGACCCATTATTCCTGCATGGTACTCACATTGGGCGTTCGAGTCATACCATTTAGGATATGGGGGCTGTAATGGCTTTAGATAAAATGGGGACACCACATGTGCGTCAAATAAACTTTGATATAGCTCCTTATACGTCATCGGGATTGGCGTAAATTGAAGCTTTTCAGAGTTTTGCCTTGCGCCCAATTCCTGTCTTACCAACCCTTGTTGCCCTACAGTAATTACTTTTGGTCGGCTAACAGTAATTGCCTTTGAGTACCCTTTATTGTATGTACTCGTATTATTCACCTCGTTATCCTTTTTTCCTAGGTGCAAACCTTTTAGTGGTTTCCCCTACTTCAATCTTGCTACCCCTTATGGCATTTTCAATCATTTCTCCTCCCATCACTATATCCGCAAATCTCTTGGTGGTACTTCCTATCATGTGAGTGATGAATGGAGCTTTCAAGGTTTTGATAAAAAGTATTGTAGTTTTCTTTTTTAGGAGTGGTGGCTGAACTTGCATGGCGACCTCCCTCCATCTTTGCGCATACTACCTGAAGCTTTCATTTGACTTCTTTTCCATATTTTGCAAAGTGATTCTATTAGGCATCATGTCTATGACATAATTGTATTGCTTCATAAAAGCTTGGGTCAGGTCCCTCTAAGAGCTAATTCTAGCACGGCTGAGTTGGTTGTACCATCTGGACGCTGCCCTCACTAAACTGTCTTGGAAATAATGAATCAAGAGTTGATCATTGTTAACGTAGCCAGTCATCCGTCTACAGAACATAGTAATATGGGCTTCAGGGCAGCTAGTCTCATTGTACTTCTCAAGTTCTGGCATTTTGAACTTTTGAGGAAGCACCAAATCTGGAACTAATCTTAGATCTTTAGCATCAATTCCATGATGATTATCAGCATTTTCTAAAGCCTTGAATTTTTCTTCCAGCCATCTACAGCGATCTTCTAACTGCCTTGAAGATTCAGTTCTTATCCCCTCACTTTCTGCTATATCTAAGTCAGGGATAACAGGATTAGTAGGGTTATATCCTAGGTTGGATCCTATGCCAACTTGGAAATTCATGGGCACTCCAGTGCCATTTTGCCCTTGTTGAGGCCTAATCATGACAGATGGCCTTTGGGGATACACTTCAGTTGCGTTTATGTATGTGGTGGGGTAAAACCTAGAGGGATGCCTTCGTTATCTTCTCCAGCAATAGCCATGGGACATTTTCCTTTTTCCATTACTCCATTTATTATCTGAGTTATTTGAGCCATCATGTTTCTTTGAGCTTCCAACATTTGGTCTCTCATTTCTTGTTGGAGCTTTACCAATTGCTCTTGCATGTCTCTTTGAAACTGCTCAAGTCTTTGATTTATTTTTTTTGTCTTGGCACGTGTACCGTAACGGTGTTTAGTTTCCATATTTTTCCTTTTCTCTTTCTCTCTTCTCTCTATGATAATTTTAACTAATCAGGCTCTCTATGGACTTAAATGTATGTGATGTGATGTAATGCAAATGCATGAATGCAGAAAGAAGGAATGAAATGCAAAAAGAGAGGCGTTGGTTCTAAATTCAATTCCATTAGAAAAAATTTACTAGAAAATAAATTTCTTTACACAAAACGGGTTGCATATGCGACTTTGTCCTCATAGTCCAAGTGAAGACACCAATCCTTTTCTTCGTATCCGGCTATTATGGTCGTATCCCATGAACTTTCCCAATAGATGCCTCTTCTAGCTCCTTGTTACTTGATCCAGGCCGTGACTCTTCACTCACTTATTTCCATAAAGCTCGTTAGCTTCTTCAATAAAACCAAGATGTGGTGATTCTCGAATAGTCTTCGTTAGCTTGAATCTTTGGGCAATAAAATCTTGTTTTCCTTCATGGACTATCAGTCTTCTCTCATCGTGTTTACTTGGACCATATTCGGACGACCGTATTATAATCCATTTTATCAAGAAATCCATTTTCTCATGACAAACTCTTCTATTTAACAATCTAATTTGAATCAACACCTATTTTCTATGATGTGAATGTAATGCAATCAAAACAAAAGAAAACAATTAGCACGAAAGAAATAAATAACAGAATATGGCACCTATCTGCATGACCACTAGGGTTTGACGTAGTTCTACCTAGGGTAAGCCCTTAAGTTTTCTACATGAGGTTTAGCTCTAAAATTGAGGTACCCGAACCAGCAGATTCCTCGGTCCTCACCCATTATAGGCTCATACGGACCAAGTTCAGTTCAGGGAATATATTTTCTTATGGTTGCACGGAGATGAAAATCTCACGAAGACATAGGTACGGATGTATCCCGAAAGCGATTCACTATCCTGCACGGAGGTGAAAACCTCACGAAGAAGTAGCTTCTCACTCCCACTTAAAAAGGGTTTGACCACAACAGTCATGCAATGCAATGCAAAGATATAAAATTAGAATCACATGCAATAAAAGGGATCATAGTTTTTCAAATCAAATTTTTAAATTTGGAAAAAAGGATAGGAAATAATCAATTTTACGGCTTGACTCTCTTATTGTCCCTAGCGGAGTCGCCAAGCTGTCGAAACCATTTTTAAGTTTTTTATAAAAATGGGGGTCGACTTTTTTAAAAACAAAACGGAGTCGCCACCAATCCCTTTTTACTTAGGTGTGATTGGATCACCTTGTAAAACGTTTTATTTCAAAACATTGATTTTGGTCCACGAAATACAAGAAAACGGGTTCGGGAGTCGAGTTACGTATGAGGAAGGATTAGCACCCTCATAAGCCCAAAAATTGGTACCTAATTGATAAAATTATGTCCTAATGTTGAAAATTTGAAAATTTTAAAATATGATCCTTTTATTTGAAAGAAAACCAAGACTTACTTCTCTCAAAGAAATAAAATGCTATACCCAATAAGTTAGGATGTAACATCTCATAACTTCAAAGTTAGGCTCGCCTTTATTTGTAGAAAATTCTTACCTCGAAACACAAAAACATCATATCCAGTAAGTTAGGATACAACGTTTTGAATTCCCGAGAATAAGTTTTGATTTGCAAATTTATAAATTTAAAAAAAAGATACTTGATACCTTAAGTTCCACGAGAAAAATCAAAACCCAGTAAGTTAGGATATAATTTCTCGAAGTCCCCGAGATACCACGTACCGCTATATTAAAACTTTTAAATAAAATGCGACAATTTTACAAAGCGTATTTTTTTATAAAAGAAAGTTCGAATAAGATATTGCATTAATACGTTACAACATGCATACCAAATAGCAATTTATCATATATGTGAATCACATTAACAATTACTACTAATAGATAATTAAAGAATAATACAACATGAATAAACAAATAAAAGAACTATGCTAAAGCAATAATAAACGAATGAAAGAAAATAAATAGATAAATATATATATATATAATAAGCGATGAAATATATAAAAAAAGAATATTCAAGAAATGAATTCTAAATTCCATAAACAAGATCAAATAAAATAAGTAAATGGTATATTTAAATGAATGAATATTATGACCCAAAAGAAATAAAAGGAATATATCAATTTCAAAACGATTTAATATATATAATATGATGTTTTAAAAACTTAAAGTATATGAAAATATAAAGATATTTACAATTTAATAATTTAATGCATACAAATATAAATAATAATATATGATAAAAACGATTATAAGTAAATATTATATGCAAATTTAAAATAGAAATATATAATATAGTAATCATAAAATTAAATATATATATATATATAATATAAACAATATAAATAATATATGGTATAATATAAATAAATTTTATACAAAATAATTTTTTTAAAAATGTATGATATAATAAAATATACAAAATTATAAAAATGTATAATATAATAACTAATATATAAATTATGAAATAATATGTAATAATTAAACTAAATAAAATAGTAAATAGTAAAAATTTAATATTTAAAAATAATATGTATTTAAGAAAAATGATACACAAAACTTTATACTATTAATAAATTAATATGCAAATAGTAAAAATAATATAGAAATTTTAATACGATAAAACAATTTAATATAATGTTAAAATAAAAAATAAATAACATAAAATAAAAAATAAAAAGAAATAAAAAAATCTAAAAAATAAAATGTAAAGGATCAAATCAAAACGCGCGTCACATCTTAGGGACTTATTAGGAAATTATGCCTTGTCTCCTAAATGACGTCGTTCTGATATTGGCCTTTAAGTAGCCCGAAGGACTAAATTGGAACAAAAATAGACTTTCAGGGCCAATTTAAGAAATAAAAAATGTTAAATTGGACGAAATTAAAACTAATAAAATTGCAGCAGGACTAAAATGGTAAATTTCCCTTTTATAAAAATACGGGGATCCTCCTCGGGTTTTCGGGTCAACACGTAGATCCTCCCTTAAAACGACGTTGTTTTGATCATTAACAGACCACACCAAAATGACGTCGTGTGAATGGGCTATAAAAGCTAAAAAAACACCCAAAAATTCATTTTAAACACAATTTTAAAAAAAAATAAGCAGAGGCTCTAAAAGTTGCTCTGCCCTCACAGGTCACTCGACTTCCGACCATCATCGCTCACACGCCACACGCGCCATCACCCACGGCGGCCTTAAGGTATGAAACTTCACCCTTTTCTTTTATAAACTCATTCTTTACGTTGTAAAATGGTATTTGTATGTTTTTTTTTAAAAAACATTCGCATAAATAAGAAATCTACACGAAAAGAAAAAAATTTGGGAATCACCTCTATTTAAACTTTTTGTATTGTATTATATTTGTATCTGCCTCTGTTTTTTCTTATTTTCTCCCTCCTTCCTGTTTTACAGATTTTTGGGGTTTTTATAACCCGAGAAAAAAAAATGAAAAAAAAGGAAATATATAGATTCTGGCATATTCGTTGCTGTGTTTCTTTCCTTTTTGTAGGTGAGAAGCAGAGAACGTGGCGGTGATAGGGCGCGCTAACTGCGGCGCGATTGGAGGTGGCGTGATCGAGGGGTTATTGGGGCGCTTACCGCGCGAGGGCTTCCTAAGGTTCCAGAAACCCTCATTTCTGATTAGGTTCTGGGCCCGTGTGAGTTTGGGTTTGTTTAGGTAATTGGGCTCAGGTGTAATTTGGGTTGTGGGCATTAGTTTGGGTCTGTTCGGGGAGTGGGCTAATTTTGGGTCCGTGGTATTGGGCCAAAGGTTGTAAATGGACTGTTTAAAAGAATCTGGACTTTGGTTTATTATTTCTGGTTTGTTTTCAAGCCCGAGCAAAATGGGCCTCTTACAATTTAAGGTCTTCAAAAGTAACGTAAGTTGGATAAATGATCCTATTTACTGAAAGCGTTTGATAATATGAGGGCATGTTGATCATGCCAAAGAAATGTGAAAGTATTGAATTCATGACTATGTATGAAATTGTATGACATCTTGCATGTGCATTGCGGTGGGATTGTTATTGTGGTTGACGGAGGATTTCCATGGAGCTTTGGCGGCATATTAAGTCAACATTTATTCGTAGTGAGTGCACTGCACTGGAGATTTGAGGAGATTTGGCAATTTTATCATATTTATTCTTTAAATGGCATATTTTCTGCAATTATGTTCATTCGGTGGTTTTACCACATCGAACTTTGCTCGTATTCATTGGAGTTTGGCAGACAGGTTCTAGGGAACCCATGGTGTATAGCGAATGGTAGAGTAGGAACTTTTGCATTGCATCATTTGCATCACCTCATACTCATACGCCATTTGACATCAATTTGATAATGGCTATGTAATGATATGTAATTTCAATGATGGTGTAACACCCCAAACCAGGTCTATGCGTTAAGACGAGATTTGGTTTGTCATACAGAACGAACATCCATTTAATTATCTAATGATTTAGGTAAAACAGTTCTACAAAACCTTTTGAAAATGAAGTTTAGTAAAAACCAAGAATTTGATTTAAAATCGATGAATAAAGTAGTACTAGTTTGAAATCTTATTATTTAATATTTAATTGTTAAAGACTTTAAAGTAATTTTTAAAGAGTTCAAAAGAATCTGAAAACAAGAATATTTAAAGAATCTCATATGTTTAAAAAACAAAATATTTAAGGAAACATTATTAAAATAGTATTAGTCCAAATTAAGTGTCTAAAGCATAATTAAATCCATCCACACATAAAAATCCATAAAATAATAATAATAGAGGCCTTATTACATCATACCCAAAATAGTAATTAAATAAATATACTTAATTGAAGTTCATAGTTTATAAAACCCTTGTTCGAAGTATGGCCTCCACAAAGTCATCCCCGGCCTAAGCCTCCATCAATTGCCATTACCTGAGAAGGATAATAAAGCAGAGTGAGTTACTCAGAATTCAGTGTATAACCCACTTACCATATCCACTGGGTCAAATCATCAAGATATTATATTGGGCTTGAGCCCATTTACTGATTTAACAATATAATAATAATGCATGTAGAATGAAATTCCCAACCAAACCTAAATTTTCCATCCGCTACACACCACCGTACCAACCAACACACTGTGGGGATCAAATCAACCCACCCCGCCAACACACCAATCGCAGGCATAAAGCCATTTTAAATAATATTGTGGTGCACCACCGAACTAGATTGTGGCAAAGCCACCCGAACTAGATTTTTGGCAACAGGCCTTTCTTCTCTTCGTCAATTTTTCCCAACCCATGCAATCATGTTTATAAATAAAACATAACAATACATTCACATGATAATTTTAACAAAAGGCCCATAATACAAGTGAGTCCATATTTTAAATTTTCATTTTGCCCCATAAGGCAAAATAGCATTTTAGCCCATTTAACGATCTAGCAAACTTTGGCCCATATATCGATCTAGCAGTTTTTGGCCCATATATCGATCTAGCAGTTTTTGGCTCATATATCACATGAGGCATAAAATTTTACTATTTACCAATTAACCCATTGGGGCATTTTCGTAATTTCCACGACTTTAACCGTTTTCATGAATTTACACAAAAGTGTTAATTATTTCGTATTTCTTCGATTTTGCCATCTTTACGATTTTATCCCAATACTTACGGTATAGTATCTAACCCGAGAGATAAGTGTGAAGTTACACACCTGATCACAGTGAGAACTAGACTTTCTCGCTCGTCGATACCTAAACACGCATCACGATAATTTAGAACACTAATACTATTTATAAATCTATTCTTATAAATAACGATCTAGACTTTACCCTTGGAATTTCGAACAACTTCTATATGTGGTTTCTCCCCAATTGTTGGTTCGTTACCCGTTGAATATCCACGAACAAACAAAGGCTCAGGAGTACAAACGACTTCAAATAATAGATTCTCCTCGGATAAGGGTCCACAACCCGGTGGAAAATCTCAGATTCTTGAAACAGCCCTTCGCTTAAATTTCGGGGGAATAGTGGAACCGCCCCTCTTCTGAACACTATTCACTACCCTTTTCATCCCTATCTTGATTGTCTCCATTGACAAAAGATCATTAGTCTGACTAAATAATATATCGAAATTATGACTAATGGTTTTAAGGGTGAGATTGGCTTACCACAAAATATCCTTATTCCACAAGATGAAAATCGAGCGATAACTTCCCCCTAAGACGAAATCGATTAATAATCCATCTATATCAATATGTCGAGTATTATATATATAACTCCTTGATAAGAACCCTTACCTTGAAAAATATGATCCGAACTTAATAACTTCAAGATGACTTTGACGAGGTGGTGATTCGGCCCTCCACTATCATACTAAAATATAATGAAAGGAAACGTTTAAGAGTAATGATCAACGATTTCGATCAAAAAAACTCTCCTTTACCACACTTAGGGTTCGGCCAAAACAACTAATAAACCAACATAAGAACCAAAAAGAAAGCTCTTAGCTATTGCTTAAACGAGGGTTGGAAGAATAATCAACAAGACAATATAGATGAATAGAAGATTTGGCTTTGAAGGAAAATTGAAGAAAATGGTATTAGTACCATTCGGCCATGGGGAGAAAAATAATAAAGAAAGTATTTGAATGATAAATAAAAATGGAGAAGAAAAGAGAATGAGGAGAAGGTGTTATAATTCGGTTTTCAAAGAGAAGAAAAGAGAAGGAGAAAAGAGATGAGTTTAGGAACAATATGCATTCGGCAATGGGGGAGGAGAAGGAAAAAGGAATGGCTTTTTGTGTTGGTAGTTTCGGCACTAGAAGAGAAATATGAGATGAAGCACTTGAGGGTTTTGCAAAATGACCAAATGGTCAAAAGAATGACCAAAAGAAACAAAACAAAATTGTTTTCTCCTAACACAAGCACATTCGACCAAGAGAGGAAAAGAGAAGAGAAAGGTGTTTTTGGGAGAGCAAAAATGACCAAATGAAAATTCTATCAAGCTACCAAACTATTCCCCAAAACTTACCACAAAAATTCGGCCTCCCCTTTAGTCCAATAAGCCGTCCATGTACATTGGCTAAAAGTCAAAGTTTTAGCCACACAAAGTTTCCAAAATAACACCCTTGATTCATGCCTTATGATCCTCCTACCTTTCATAAGCTTAGGATTCCTTTCCCCAAGTTCAAGCTTACCTTAACTATTAGCCACCTTGCCATAAAAATTTAGTCCAACCTTACCATAAATAGGGCTTGACCGACACTTGATAAAAGGTGCAAAATGAAAGCTACCGAATGCAATCCATGGTATTCGAACCTCTCCCTCAAGCAATCACTCATACGCCAATTCCACCTTACTACTAGCTCATCTTATGCTAGTTTTGACACTTAATTCCTTAAGCATCAAGGTCACTTGTTCCACTTCAATAATATTCTTATTACTAAAATTTATTCTAGCTCCGAATAAATCCCGAGCTTTCTTGAAACTATATTAAACACACAAATTTATTCATTCACAAGCTAATTAAAAAAAATGCAACATATCAATACTTGTATTTTTTTAGGATGTTACAGATGGTTATGTGTTCTTCTGTTAATGCTAATATGTTTCACTGTTATTGATAATTATGTCTGTTTAAATAACTGTTCGACTCACACTAAGCTTTCATAAGCTCACTACCCCATAGTGTTTAACTTTTAGGTAAACCTCGAAACTAAGACCGGACCTAACACACGGAGAATCACCTTGGACCTCAAACTATTTTTAATAAGTATTATTAATAAGTCTCTATTGGTTTTGATTTGTAATTTTTAATTATTTTTTGTATGTAGCTTGGGAACTTTTAATTTGGGGATTTTTGCATGCATGGATTACTCAAGCATAATAACCTAGAAACGGATGGTATTTGGTTTAAATAAAATTTGACATAGTTTCCTAATTTCCATTGCATTGCAAAGAAACCATTTTTGAAAGAAAAAACAAATTGATAAGGCAACTAAATTTCCAAAATGACATGAATTATGATTTTTTCGCAGCATTAGTTAACATCAAGTCACTTTACAAGTAAAGCGATGAACAAACAATCTTTCTAAAACAACACTGTCAATAATAAAATGAATCTTAAATTCAGATAACCTAATAAATAAATATTTTTTAAATTAACTCAAAGTACAACTATGGTTTTTTTCCTCTAAAATGAGTTTATTTAAGGTCTTCAAAAGTAACGCAAGTTAGTTTAGCCATTTCGGTGGCTAATGTAGCCTTCTCAATTTAGTTATAAAGTATAGGTCGGGTTAGAGAAGTTACAAAATATGTAATTATTTTAAAAATATTAACGATTCTTTTGATATATTTTTATTTATATATAATAGTTATATGTCAAATATTTATTTTCTCCACCTATATTGTGTGTATTTCAAAGATGTAAAATATTTCAAATATCATTGTTTTTCATCTACATTGTGGATATGATATTTCAAATATTTTTATATGTGAAATATTTCAATTAATTATTTTAAATATCATTATGTGAAATATTTCAAATACACATACAAAAATATATAATACTAAAATTTACTACACTCATGATATGGATTGAAAAATAAATATTACACATATAAAAATTATATTTACTAAAAATAATGATATTTGCAATAATTATTGACTGAATAAATAAATAAAAGAGTTATTAATTAAAAATATGAATTAAAGATTTTAAAAAACTTGAAAACAATATATTTATTAATTATAAACATTAATTAAAAATAAAAATAAAAAGTTTGAAACAACATGCAATAAAAAATTCATATTAAAATGCTTATAAGAAGAATCAAACACGAAACGATGAAATCATAATTATCTAACCATCTAGCTAAGAAAGTTAATGTGTTAAAAATATTAATGAAAAATAAAAATAAAAAACTTAAAACAACATGAAATAAAAAATACAAATGTAAGTAGAAGAGAATCGAACCCAAAACTCATAAATATAAAAAAACCTAAAATCATAAATATTAATAAAAAAGAAAGCATATATTCATTGGTTTATCTACTTAGAATGATTTTTATTTAAAAAAACATTTTACTTAGATAATTTCCATTATTTTACTTAAAACTAATTTCTACTCGTCTTTTAATAGACCATTTCTTTCAAAATAAAACTAAAAGAAAAATCTTTCTTGAAGGAAGTTTTATATATATATATATATATATATATAATACTATAAGGTTCCTTCAAATATTTTATATATATTATAAGGTAAACTTTCGAATACATGAGCGGTTGTGGTATTTTTCTATATAACTTTTAAAATAATATTTTGTGGTAAACTTTTGTTCTCAAATAACTTAAATTAATCATTTCAATTGGTTGAATTAATTCAATACTAATCCTCAAAATATTATATCTTATTTTCTAAAAATACAAAAAATAATTGTAATAAATGTGATGAAAGTAGGGTTGGTTTATCAATAGAAAACATTATCTTCCATTTAACTTAACCCTCATATTCGTCATTATGCAGCCATCGTGCTTCTTAAATCATTGACAATGGAGAGTAGCTTCAGCAGCAATTTTGCACCTATTTTTTATTATTAAAAATTCTGGCAATAAATTCTTAGTTTTGTGTCTTAAAATTTTAGTTTTTATTTAAATTTATTCTACTTATCTTGTTGGCTAGACCCAGAATTAATTACTCAATTAAATTTTATAATAATTAATTTAAAATTTAAAATTTAAAATTAATTTATTAGAGATTTCTATAAAATAAATATGAAAAAAATGATTGATGGTGAATTGACTAACAACAATTGAGGTAAGATCTCGGGGTGAACTGTTTTTATTTAATTTATAATACTGGACTACCCATATTATTGTATCATGCATTTAAGTCAACCACTGAACCTCGTGATATGAATATAAAATTGTTAATTAAACAATGATCTTTTTTTAGTCTAAATTTGAATCATTTTCTGGATTTTCATCATTTAAATAAATCAATTTTTATTCAAAGTTGAAATTTAAATATATTTGAGTTTACATCCTATAATATATTTGATAAAGGTTTGTATTTAGTTTACGAGTAATATATAAATTTATATATTGTAGCAAACAATATTAACAGACATTATTTGTAAATTAATTAATAATTTTAAAAATCATTATAATCAAATATAATTATTTATTTGTAACAAGTTGATTGATAACGTATAAATTTAAGATAAATTACACCAATTGTCTCTATGCTTTCATTAAAATTACATTTTAATCACTTAATTTTAAAAGTTATATAATTGTCATCACAGTTATTAAAATGTTACATTTTGGTCACTTATCCCTTAATAGGATGAAGTGGCACATTAATTTAAGGGTTAATAACCAATTTAGCCCTGAACTATAACTAAAATATCAAATTCATACATTTAAAATTTTTCTCAATAATAATTCTAAAAATTTAAAGGGTATAAACTACTTAGATAGTCACCCAAGTTTTAATGCATTCCTATTTTGGTCACCGATTTTTTTTTTGGTTAATTTAGTCACTTTTGTTAGATTAATTGACATTTTTATTCACTCCATTGTTAAAATGCCTTGTTCACTGAACAAAATGTTGACGTGACAGTTTTTTAATTAGTATAATAACAAATTTAGCCCTTAATACTTTACATATTCTGTCAAATTGGTCCCAATTTTAGAAAAATTCAACAAATTTAACCCTTAATGTTTTCACATTTTTCAATTTACTCCAAATTCAAAAAAAATATAATTTTAAAACTTGAAAATTCATATAATTTATTATAAAAAGACATAAAATATAAAATATTAAAATATATAAATTTGCATAAAGGATTAATTTTCAATTGGTCCTAATTCTAAAAATTTAATAAATTAACCCTTAATATTTAAACATTTTATCAAATTGGTCCAAATTTAAAAATTCAAAAAAATAATCAATCAAAACCTGAAATCAACATTAGTAAAGTTTTCTTATTTATAATTCAAAATCATGAAAAAAACCCATAAAATGATCCTACATTTGATACATGCAACCGCACAGCATTACGATTAAAAAATTACAAAAAAAGTTCAAAATTTTCTTTCTTGTTACAAGATTTTCTGGCCAACCAAACAAAAGAGAGAAGCTTTGTAAAACAATTCTCATCCATTCATCTCCTTCTCTGTTCATCTTCAACCTTTCCATTGTTCTCATACTTCCGTCTAAATCTCACAATCTCAAATACTATACTAAATCCATATCTAACTTTACCAAACCCAAGCTTCATCATCACTTCGTCATCGAGCACTCACCATTAAACCCACACCCAAAGTCAGTTTTTTTTTTTTGTTACAGACACACCCAAACTCAGTTTCGTAGTTTCTTTTAATGAGGAAAACTTATTAGTGAAACTCTGCTTAGCCTTAAGCATTTGAATCCTTCAAAGCCATGCACTTTGTCATCAAAATGGAGCCAAAGATATTTCTATAATTAAAGACTCTCTGATTTGGATCCCTCAACCAACTATTTTATCATGGTGCTAATTGGATTTGGTAGTGATTGATTCAAAAAATTAATTCAAAGGAAAAAAAAAAAAAAAAAAAACTTTGTTGAGCTCATGGGTTTAAAAGATAAGAAAAAAAATTAATTCAAAATATTCAAGAGAAATTGAGGGTTAAAATTTGTTGAATGCCTAAAAAAGGTTGTTAAAATTCAAGAAATATTTATTTGAATCCCTCAACCAAATTCATATTTAAGCCATTATGTAATTATATATATTTTATATTTTATGTCTATTTGTAACACCTCAAACTCGGCCCAAACACCACGACCGGATCTGGCATGTCACTAAGAAGATTTAATAAAACATGTCGCATTTTTGGAAAATATTTTCCTTAAGTTTAACCTTTTATTTGGGAAAAATTAATAATTTATAGTTTTAAATAAACTATGCCTTTATGAATTAAAACTCAAATTTAAATACATGCCTTAGTTCAATTAAAAATAAAATTTTAAATAACTAAAAGTAATAAAAGCCCGTAATAAAACAAAATATTAACTGGTGGCCCATGACCTTATTACAACGAGATTTAAAATCCATTAAATAAGAATATAAAATAATAACTAGAGTCTTTTTTTGAATCCAAATGTTCTTTTGCATGGCCACCTTGCGCCCTCTCATTCCGGTCCGATGCACTAAATGCTACCGAAATGTTAATTAATTAGTTGAGTCATGAGACTCGGTGTGCAACCCTCATGCACCATTAGATTTGGGCCTTAGCCCTATAAAACTAAAATAATCAGAATTAATATACATAATAAAAATAATATGCAAGCCCAACCCAAATCCTAGGTTTCCATCCGCTACACGCCTGCATCGACCATTCACACCATTGGGAATTTCTACAATCAACCCACACCGCTACACGCCTTGATGGCAGTCGTGCTGCTCATCATCAGATCATGGCCGTAGCCACTACAACATATCACGGTAAAAACTTCTACAACAGATCATGGTGAAAACCGCTACAACATATAACTTCCTCCTTTCATCAAACCCAACCCATGCAATCACATAAAATCATTATACTTATATCGTTTAATCAGAACATTCACTAACTTGATGATTTGCTTTTACCCTCTTTGGGTTTCCTCTATTATGCCCGGATTTCGGCATTTATCAAAACATATAAGACTTATAATCATATATTAATCAAACAGATCTAGATGGTGGGAAAGTGTTACACACCTGATATCGTGAAATCCAATATTCTTAGTCGATATCCTTGTTATCCCGATCTACAACTTTGCTCAAAAAGCCGAAAAGATGTAAAAATAGGGCCTTTCCTTGAAATCCCGAAAATAACACACTTGAGTGTTACTGATCTTTGACTTAGAGATCTAAGCGTTGAACTCCTCTATTGTTTTCTTCAGATTCGGAACAAGCAGACTTTACTGAAGAAAATTCGACAACTTCAGGAGGTGAGATCTAAGAATTTCGGTTTTTAGAAGATTTAAGAATTGAAGAGATGGCTAAGAGAGATTTGGCCAATGAATATTAAGGAGAAGAATAGAATAATAGAGATGTGATTTCGGCTTTTAGGGATTAGAAGAAAAATAACAATAGAGGTTAAAAGATTCGGCCAACCAGGAAATTTTAGAGAGAAAGAAAGGGTGAAGAAAATGGTGGTTTTCGCTTTTGAGAGGAAGAAGATGAGAAAAGAAAATAAAAGAAAGGCTTCCAAAATTTCGCACACCCTCTTTATATAGAAAATCGATTCCTCCCTTTAGAGATTGATTTTCACCAACACTGCCACACATGATAACTCCTACCACTTTTCCCTTATCTTAATCTATTATCTCCTCAAAAATAGTCTTTATTTTCTTATTATCCTTAAAGACTAAATCCTTAAATAATAGCCTTTATCTGCTTATTATCCACATAGAATAAATATAATAAAATTCCCAAAAAAATAACATTGTGTCGTCCACTTCCTTAATCCCTAATGCCAAATTTAACTAACTTAAATTAGAAGATTTGGGCTCTTTAAAACTTAAAATTTGGGCCCTAACACTTAAATTAACTCATTTCACATATTCACCCATTAAACGCATAGGCCCAAAAATTTAGGATGTTACACTTTTTATAGTAAACTTTATATATTTTCAAGTATTTAAAATTATAATTTTTTGAATTTGGACTAAATTGAAAAAATGTACAAATATTGAGGGTTAAATTTTTTATTTTTAAAAAAATTAGGAACAAATTGACAAAATGTGTAAAGTGTTAATGGCTAAATTTGTTATTATACCAATCAAAAGACTACCAGTTCAACATTTCATTTAGTGATCAAGGCATTTTAATGGTGGAGTGACTAAAAATGACAATTAATCTAATGGGATGACTAAATTAACCAAAAAGAAAAATTATGTGACCAAAATAGGAATGCATTAAAACTTGGGTGACTATCTAAGTAGTTTACCCTTTAAATTTTTAGAATTATTATTAAGAAAATTTTAAAATTATCAAATTGATACTTTAATTATAGTTCAAGGGCTAAATTAATTATTAACTCTTTAAATTAACATGTCATGTCATCTCTTAATGAAAGTTAATGAATAAATAACTAAAATATAATATTTAGATAATTTTAATGATAATTATATAACTTTTGAAAGTTAAGTAACTGAAATATAATTTTAATCGAAATTTAGGGACATAATTTACTCATAAATTTATACACTAAAGTGCATCAAAATTAAATCTATCTTAATTGTATACTTGATGCAGGGTAAATTGGTAGTTGTTTATATTTTTGCCAAAAAGATGGGCATAAAAATGAATATGCGTTTGAAAAACACGCGTTAGCGTGAGTCAAAAGCTCTCACAGTGATTCGATGAATCCATTGACCATTCATGCTCTCCTGCAGAGCTGCCGCCGCAAATTAACTGTTAAGCTGTAAACTCAACCATGGTCAAAGAAAATTAACCTGGGTCAAGTCGCAGAATTAGAAAACCAAAAACATATGCTTTAACTTTTAAGCCATTAATATTCTGCCACGTTGGCAATTTCCATTTGATGCCTTTTTGACGATACTCCTTTTTTACATTTCCGAGGTAATCATCTACTTGACGGTCTTAACCGTTTGATTTTAGGATGATTACGTTAAGGCATAAAATTGGATAAACTACATAAATAACTTTTAAATTATTATCCATATTTTATTTTATTTACTGAACTTTTAAATTTTTTTATGCTGGTTATTAAACTATTGCTCGCGTTTTATTTTATTCATTGAATTTTTAATTTTTATTTTAATCACTAAATTATTCGAAATTTAAATTTTTGTTCACCAAATGTTAACGATCATTTGAAATTTGACAGAATTATTGATGTAGGGTTTTTTAATCAATTTAATAACAAATTTAGCTTTCTAAGGTTTATACATTTTATCAAATTGATTCTAAATACAAAATATTCAATAAATTTAGCCATCAATAATTACAAAATTTGATCCTAAATATAAAATGACAAACTGTTTAGTGTAAGACCCATCTATTTAGTTATTTGAATTTCTAGTTTTTAGGTTTCAATGCTTTAGTTTGATTTAATGTGGATTTTTTAGAGGTTAGTATTTTATTTTATTTTTGTTTAATTTTTTTAAATACCAGTTTGGGTTTGTTTTGAAACTATAAGGTATGAAAAAGATTATAATTTAAGATTTTTTAAGTCCATAAATATGAAAATTTCATGGGATTTTGTAATTCTAAATTCTATTGATTCGAGATTTATATTATATAATATATGTTTGGAATCTCAATTGTTAGCTTGGTTGTGCAAGTCAACTTATTTGATACTATGTTAATTTTAATGGAGAAATTTGGGATTAAAATGTAACTGTGGAAGTATGCCTTGCATTTCAATCAAACAATGTGTGACATCGCAACGGGGAGAAGCTCTTTGTCCCAACGAGCAGCCGACGTCAAGATGAGAAGAAAGCCCTTGTCCCAATGATGCAATTCTTCTTAGTCTCGACGAACAGCCGACATCACAATGAGAAGAAAGCCCTTGTCCCGATGACGCAATTCTTCTTTGTCCCGACGACCAAATGCCACGTCACAATGTAGCGATTTGTTCCTCAAGTTTCTCAGTTTTCTTCTCTCAGTAACTCTATTTTTAGTTTCCCATTTAAACTCTAATAAACCTAGGGATATTCTAATCATATATGCTATGAATTTCAGCCTAAAAATAGGCTTTAGTTACTCTAGGTTTTACATAATAGAAATATTTAGATTGAGAGAATTATGTTCTTTGTTTTGAAGGGTTCTTTTTCTTTTGGGGTTTTGAGTTTTTGTTTTGATCATCTCCTATTGTACTATTCTATTATTATAGTGAAATCTCCTTTTTCGTGTGGTTTTTTATCCTCTTTTGAGGAGTTTTTCCACGTTAAATTTGCATGTTGATATTTTCAATCTATTAGTTATTTTTCTTATTCGTTGCATACACGGGTTAATTCCTAACAAAATGGTATCAAAGCTAGTTGCATTTTCACATTTAACCTGTTCAAAGATGGCAGCATCAAGGTTTGATATTGATAAGTTCGACGACATCGCAAATTTCAGTCTGTGGCAAGTCAGTATGTCAGCAATACTAATTCAGAGTGACCTTAAGAGGATCGTTATAGAGAGGAAGACCGTGGACATGGGTTAGTTAGAATGGGATAGGTTAGAAAAAAGTTTCTATCCACAATTCAATTATGTCTAACAAATATTGTGTTACAGGTGCTTTTAAGGAGAAAACAAAATGTATACATTATGGAAGAAACTAGAAGCCTTGTATATGACGAAATCCCTGGCCAACAAGTTAGTGTTAAAATGTCTCTACACGTTCAGAATGGTCAAAGGTGAGTCTATTAGAGCTTATATGAGTTTGTTACCCTTCTAAATGACCTGAAGAATCTCGAAGCAGAGATTAATGATGAGGATCAATCTATACTGTTATGTTATTTGCCCTCTTCTTATAAAACTTTCAAGGAAATTCTGATTTATGCGAGATATCATCTCTCATTTGAGGATGTGAAAGGGAATCTACAGAGTAAGGATAAACTCGACAACAATTTAGTCCTAAACAAAAGGTTAGACAGGCAAGCCTCAGTTCTAGTTGCAAGGGGCAGACAACAATCTAAAAAGTCATATCGAAACAGGTCAAGGACGAGATCTAAGTCTAGAAACCAAGTTAAAGAATGTGGCTATTGCAAGAAGAAGGTCCATATTAAGTTGGAATGCTACAAACTCCAAAATAAAATTAAAAGGGACGTCAAAAACGATAAGAAAGATAAACAGAAAGCCAAAGTTGCTAATGATAGTGTAGTCAAAGATAGAGGTGGTGATTTCTTTTTAGTGTCAACAAGTGAAAGTTTCATACTTTCGAATAGATCCTAGATTTAGGGTGCTCTTATCACATGTGTCCCAACAGGGACTAGTTCTCCACGTATAGTTCAGTTGAAGGTGGGTTGTGTTGATGGGGATTAATTCTCCATGTAAGATAATCGGAATAGGAACAATACACATTAGGATGCACAACGGAATTATTCGGACATTGCCAGATATAAGGTATGTACCCCAACTTAAAGAAATATCTCATCTCATTGGGAATTTTGGACTCGAATGGTTGAAGGATTGTTATCAAGTCAAATGAATTAGAGGTTTCTCGTGGAGCTCTCGTTATGATGAGAGGACAGAAAAAGAGTAGCCTATACGTTTTGTAAGGGTCAACAGTTACTGGTATAGCTGCAATGACCGAAGAAGAGTTGAAATCGTCGCCACGTCATGACGAGAACAAATCCAAGGTCGCAACGACCCAACGTGATTCTTTCCCTACAGATTCCAGTTCAACCAAACTCTAGCACATGTGACTTGGTCATATAAGTGAGAAAGGTATGACAACATTGTGTAAAGAGGTCTTTTTGAAGACACTGGAATTGGTAAGTTAGGTTTCTGTGAACACTACACTTATAGGAAGTAAACGCGAGTAAGTTTCGATTTAGCAATGCACAAAATAAAAAGGACTCTTGACTATGCCCATTCAAATTTATGGGGTCTAACTCTTAACATATCAAAAGGAAGTAATAAATATTCCCTGAATTTTATTGATTATCATTCTAGAAAAGTTAGGGTTTGTTTTCTGAAACAAAAATGAAGTTTTCAGAATCTTCAAGTAGTGGAAAACACTATTAAAAACAGAATGGAATGCCCGTGAAGCGGTTGAGAACAAACAATAGACTTGAGTTTTGTTCATCCAAGTTTAAGAACTACTACAAGCGGGAAGGTATAGAGAGACATCGCATAGTTGTAGGTACTCCACAACAGAATGGAGTTGCAAAAAGAATGAACATAACTTTGTTGGAAAAGGCTTGATCCAAGAGCCGTAAAGTGCATTTATTTGGGTTACTTTGCCAGTACGAAGGTTTCAAACTGTGGTGTCTGGAAACTAACAAAACTATTATTAGCAGAGATGTTAAGCTCGATGAATCAGTCATGATTTATTCAAAACAAGGGGTGTAACATCCTAAAAAGGGCCTATGCATTTTTGGCTTAAATATACGAAATGACATGTTTTATGAGTTTTGAATAAATTTTGAACATTTTGGAAAACCTAAGTAAATTAGGAAAGTGAACATTTTGGAAACCTAAGCTAAAAGAGGAAAGTAAACATTTTGGAAACTAAGCTAAAAGAGGAAAGAGAACATTTTGGAAACTAAGTTTGAATTAGGAAAGTAAACATTTTGGAAACTAATTTGAATTAGGAAAGTGAACATTTTAGGAAACCTAAGAAATGTCAAGTTCTGAGCCGAACGAAAATTTTGGAAACCTAGAAATGACTTAGAAATGTCGAGTTTTAAAGTTTAAAAGAGGTAATTAAGGCAAGGAGGCCTTAAAAGAAAAAGTACGTGAAATTTGACACACAAGCGGGCTTGGAAAAGTGGCCTGAAGATGCCATTTAGGGCCTTTGGAAATGGCGCCACATACAAGGGTGTTGGGGTTGAGTTCAAGTCACATGGGAAGCAAATAAAATAAGTTTTAATTTTGCTTCTAGAAGCCCAAGAGGTGGATGGCACAAGACTTGCAAAGAGGAGTTTCACTCTCTTTTAAATTGACTAATTAGAAGATAATAAGGATTATACTTTATTTGTTTTAAAATTAAAGAGATAAAGTTATCACATAAGGAAGAGTAGTGGCCAAGCAAAGGATTCTTGGCCTAATTTAAACTATAAAAGGATGAGACTAAGGCTATTCATTATTCATTCTCCTCTCTTTTCTTTTGCCAAATATTCTTTCTCCTCTCCTCCTGAAATTCTTCTTGAGCATCCATTCTTTTTCCTCTTCTCTTTTAGCATCCTAGCCGATTCCTTCTAAGCCTATTATTCCTCTCTTCTTTGAAACCGAATGCATAAGGGGATCATAGCCGATTGTTTATCAAGTCTCTAAGCCAAATCTCTGAAGTGGTGTCAGGAGGGATCTATCGATTTCAATATAAAGGGTAAGGATCTATAGTTATAATTGTATTCTTTTCTTTTAAGCGAAAGTTAGTCTAATCCTCCTATATTTTATTGATCGAAATATGGAAGGTGAATTTGGATTTTAGATCTAAGGTATTTGGCATCTCCATTAATCAAGAAGAGAGTTTCGGATTTAAAAGATTTAAGGTAAGATATATGTATATTCTACCAAAGGCCATGTTTATGTTTTAATGTTAGATTAAATCTAACATATGGTTAAAGGAATTTCGGCAGAGTCTTAATCAAGTGACGATTTTGGGATTTGTTTGGAAACCAAATCCGTTTAAGGTCAAGAGATCTAGCGTCGTAGATCGAATCTTCGGGATCTAGGAATTTCGGTAGTAACAGGTGTGTAAACTCTTTACACACTTTATTAGTAAACTTTGCTTTATTGTTGCCTTGTTAATAATTATTGTAGTGATCTATGATATATGCTTGTGGGCTTAAGCATGGATTCCGGGTAAGTCCCCTATTACATGATCTTTTGATATGTGACTTTGTATGCCATCACATGCTGTTAAATGCCATGCCTAAATACATGATTAAATGATATGTTGTACATAAAGCATGATGATGGTGGGATTGATGAGAGGAGGGGATGATTTTATGGATCATCGCATTGGTTTTGACCACAAGATGGGTTGGCCCCATCGATTATTTATGACCTATGGTCATCGATGGTTTTGACCACACCGATTGATAAATTGCGACTAAGTCCCAGTGGTTTGGTACCACCAGTGGTTTTGACCACACTTGATTATTTGTGACCTATGGTCATCAGTGGTTTTGACCACATGATGGGTTGGCCCCATCATTTATTTTGTGACACTAGTCACCAGTGGTTTTGACCACCAGTGGTTTTGACCACATGGGGTAGTTAAGGAGTATGGATGGTTAGGTGGGTTGCATGTGCATGTTTATTAATAAATTGTGTATGAGTTGTATTTCCGGGTGGGGGATTTATACACTGAGTCTTGGTGACTCACCCCCTTCCCTTACTATTTTGCAGATGAGTAGATCGCGGAGATGGAGCCGGAGAGGACTCGAGGCGGCCATGCTTATCGTTGGATTTGATTTTACTTTGCTATAGTTAAAATTATTCATTTTCTAAGACTTTTATTTTGGGTTGTAATAAGGCCGCTAATTATGGTTTAGAAGTTTATTGTATTGCTTTATTTTACTCATGTTATATTACAAATGGAATTTTATAAATATTAATTGAGGCGGTTAAAAGTAACTTTTCAAACTTAATAAACTTCTACGGGTTTTAAAGATGTTACCATCGGGTAACAAAAATAAACCAAGTCCACTATAACTTTGACGATTTTAAAATGTACACGATCAAGTGTTTTCAAAAGGGTTTCTCATTTAATTGTATTTATAAAAAAGCCCAACTAAGTTTTTAAACCCCGTTTTCATACCTTTGCCAAATTTTACCAAGTTCTCACCAAACTTTCAAAATGACTCAAAATATTTTACTCCGTGACATACCAGATCCGGTCAAGACTCATGGGCCGGGTTTGGGGTGTTACATTTTTGGTATCAGAGCCCAGTTCAAAACTCTGCTGTGGGGGCCCAAGGCCCAAAATGTTTTGTTTTTATGATAGTAGGCCTTATTGGAATGTTTTGAAACTGTTTTGGCTTGAACAGCATGGCACCGAGTCTCCGGCACCTATCCGCCCAGGTAAGTACTTCTATCCATTTCTTTGTGAATTTTTGATGAGGGGTAGAAGGGAAAAATGGGGACGTAGAATACTAAAATAGAAATTATTGAACTCTAGGGCTAGCATACCCCAACAAACAATGCATAAGATTTAATAACTCCATAAACCAACCCTGTGAATTGTCACTGAGCAAGGGATGTGGCAATCGTTATACACATGTCTAGGATTGGATTCGGTGGGGCCCTGGTATTTAAGGATCCTCGTGACTCACCTCCCACTCATACGAATCCTACCCAGTGCGTAGTAATCAGTTCATCCTAATTGAGACGACACACTCACAAAGCTAAACTTGATAACTAAAACCCGAAAGGGACTAGCCGTTTATTTTGAAATAATTAAAACCTTGCTTTAAAAAAATGACCAAAATACCCCTCAGTTTGAAAATGACCAAAATACCCCTGGCTTGTAAATTACCAAAATACCCTCTGTATGAAAATTTTTCAAATAGAAATTTTCAAAATATCTTTCTTTTGTGAAATCACTTAGGACCCAATTTTTGGAAATCATTTTGTGAAAGTTCCCTGATTATGTGAGAAATTACTAAAATACCCTTAGGGGTAAAATTACAAAAACGCCCTTGATTTATGATATTCTCAAAATACCCATAATTACAATCAAAAATTTCTATTATATACAAAGTGCCCAAAAACCTTACTTTGCAGAATATCGAAAACGTCATGATTTTGTAAAATTACAAAATTGCCCCTAACCAACAAAATTACCAGAATGACCCTGATTTTCAAAACTTCGCAATATCTTTGTTTTAGAAAATGCAATTATCAAAAGAGCTCTCAAAGTTTTACAACTTTTGAAATATCCACGATTTGTGAAAAATTACCGAAATACCCACGAGGTCCAAAATTCTTGAAAAACCCCCGAATTTCAAAATTTTTCAAAATACCCCAGGAAATTTAAGAGATTCAAAATAACTTTTTGTCAAAATCATCTGAAAACTTTTATTTTTGAAAAATTACAAAAATACCCCTGGGTAGTGGAAAAACAATCACCAAGAAAACTACAACGTCTCTTTGAATGAATGAATGGAAAGCGTGTGCAAGTATGATTGCTTGAAAGAACCACTCCTAAAACTTCTATCATAAAATTTCTTCGGATAATCAAGTGAAATACTAATGCATAAAATTCTTAAGCAGATAAACGCAATCGTTAGATATGATAGTTCTTTGAGATCGAGTCTTGTGACAATAGCGTAGTATAGTAAGTTAAACATGCGGATGAGCGATAGTAAGTAATTTCGAGGACGAAATTATTTTAAGGGGTAGAAGCGTAACATCCTAAAAAGGGCCTATGCATTTTTGGCTTAAATATCTGAAATGACATGTTTTATGAGTTTTGAATAAATTTTGAACATTTTGGAAAACCTAAGTAAATTAGGAAAGTGAACATTTTGGGAACCTAAGCTAAAAGAGGAAAGTAAACATTTTGGAAACTAAGCTAAAAGAGGAAAGTAAACATTTTGGAAACTAAGTTGAATTAGGAAAGTGAACATTTTAGGAAACCTAAGAAATGTTAAGTTCTGAGCCGAAACGAAAATTTTGGAAACCTAGAAATGACTTAGAAATGTCGAGTTTTAAAGTTTAAAAGAGGTAATTAAGGCAAGGAGGCCTTAAAAGAAAAAGTACGTGAAATTTGACACACAAGCGGGCTTGGAAAAGTGGCACGGAGATGCCACTTGGGCCTTGGAAATGGCGCCACATACAAGGGTGTTGGGGCTAAGTTCAAGTCACATAGGAAGCAAATAAAATAAGTTTTAATTTTGCTTCTAGAAGCCCAAGAGGTGGACGGCACAAGACTTGCAAAGAGAGTTTCACTCTCTTTTAAATTCGACTAATTAGAAGATAATAAGGATTATACTTTATTTGTTTTAAAATTAAAGAGATAAAGTTATCACATAAGGAAGAGTAGTGGCCAAGCAAAGGATTCTTGGCCTAATTTCTCGCTATAAAAGGATGAGACTAAGGCTATTCATTATTCATTCTCCTTTCTTTTCTTTTGCTAAATATTCTTTCTCCTCTCCTCTGCAAGAAATTCTTTTGAGCATCCATTCTTTTCCTCTTCTCTTTTAGCATCCTAGCCGATTCCTTCTAAGCCTATTATTCCTCTCTTCTTTGAAATTGAATACATAAGGGGATCATAGCCGATTGTTCATCAAGTCTCTAAGCCAAATCTCTGAAGTGGTGTCAGGAGGGATCTGTCGATTTCAATATAAATGGTAAGGATCTATAGTTATAATTGTATTCTTTTCTTTTAAGCCGAAAGTTAGTCTAATCCCTCCTATATTTTATTGATCGAAATATGGAAGGTGAATTTTGGGATTTCAGATCTAAGGTATTTCGGCATCTCCATTAATCAAGAAGAGAGTTTCGGGATTTAAAATATTTAAGGTAAGATATATGTATATTCGGCCAAAGGCCATGTTTATGTTTTAATGTTAGATTAAATCTAACATATGGTTAAAGGAATTTCGGCAGAGTCTTGATCAAGTGACGATTTTGGGATTTGTTTGGAAATCAATTTCGTTTAAGGTCATGAGATCTAGCGTCGTAGATCAAATCTTCGGGATCTAGGAATTTCGGTAGTAACAGGTGTGTAAACTCTTTACACACTTTATTAGTAAACTTTGCTTTATTGTTGCCTTGTTAATAATTATTGTAGTGATCTATGATATATGCTTGTGGGCTTAAGCATGGATTCCGGGTAAGTCCCCTATTACATGATCTTTTGATATGTGACTTTGTATGCCATCACATGCTGTTAAATGCCATGCCTAAATACATGATTAAATGATATGTTGTACATAAAGCATGATGATGGTGGGATTGATGAGAGGAGAGGGATGATTTTATGGACTGTCGCCAGTGGTTTTGACCACAAGATGGGTTGGCCCCATTAGATTATTTATGACCTATGGTCATCAGTGGTTTTGACCACACCGATTGATAAATTGCGACTAAGTCCCAGTGGTTTGGTACCACCAGTGGTTTTGACCACACTTGATTATTTGTGACCTATGGTCATCAGTGGTTTTGACCACACGATGGGTTGGCCCCATCATTTATTTTGTGAAACTAGTCACCAGTGGTTTTGACCACACGGGGTAGTTAAGGAGTATGGATGGTTAGGTGGGTTGCATGTGCATGTTTATTAATAAATTGTGTATGAGTTGTATATCCGGGTGGGGGATTTATACACTGAGGCTTGGTGACTCACCCCCTTCCCTTACTATTTTGCAGTTGAGTAGATCACGGAGATGGAGCCGGAGAGGACTCGAGGCGGCCATGCTTATCGTTGGATTTGATTTTACTTTGCTATAGTTAAAATTATTCATTTTCTAAGACTTTTTATTTTGGGTTGTAATAAGGCCGCTAATTATGGTTTAGAAGTTTATTGTATTGCTTTATTTTACTCATGTTATATTACAAATGGAATTTTATAAATATTAATTGAACTGGTTAAAAGTAACTTTTCAAACTTAATAAACTTCTACGGGTTTTTAAAGATGTTACCATCGGGTAACAAAAATAAACCAAGTCCACTATAACTTTGACGATTTTAAAATGTACACGATCAAGTGTTTTCAAAAGGGTTTCTCAGCCCAACTGTATTTATAAAAAAGCCCAACTAAGTTTTCAAACCCCGTTTTCATACCTTAGCCAAATTTTACCAAGTTCTCACCAAACTTTCAAAATGACTCAAAATATTTTACTCCGTGACATACCAGATCCGGTCAGGACTCATGGGTCGGGTTTGGGGTGTTACAAGGGGTCACTTATATTGAAAGACACAACAAATTAGAGTGTCTCAAGCAAGATGGAGTCGAAAGAAGAAACAGGGGGTGACATTGTGACGACACGAAAAGCAACATTGCAACATCATGATGAACAGGGTTTTCTTCTTGACAAGGAAACACAAAACATCGAGACACGGCCGTGTGTCCCCCTGCATGCTAGGTTTGTAAGTCAATATGCTCAGTAGTAACCATACGGGTGGAGACACGGTGTGTGTCTCAACCGTGTGGAAGACACGACCATAGTATATGGGAGTGTGCCTAGGCCATGTGAAGTCTGCACTTGAATTAGAAATTTAATTCACCACACGGTCGAAGGACACGGGCGTGTGCCTTGGCCGTGTGACATTTATGGGGTGATGACATCAGAAATAGAATGCCAAGGTTTTTGCACACAGGCGTGTCATGGCCGTGTGAGGGACACGGGCCATGGACACGGGCGTATGTCCGGTCGTGTGAAAACCCCTGTAGGTTCGAATTGAGAAATAAATCTACACGGGTGTGGAACATGGGCATGTGATATGCCACATGGCCGTGCCCCTTCCTCCATCGGGCGTGTGGACTGTTTGATGAAAATTTTTTTAAGTCTTTCTAAAGATCTTTAAAAGAGTTCGATTTGATCTCGAACCATTCCTAATGTGTGATTTAGGCCTCGTAAGCTTGTTTAAGAGGTGTTACAAAAAGTTTTAATTTTGAGTGGAAAGTCATGTCTCAATATTGCATAATTGTTTGTGTATAAGTCTGGTAACACCTCGTACCCTGTTCTGACGTTGAATACGGGTAAGGGGTGTTACATTCATACTCATGACATTTATTTCTTATAAAGCATGGCGCAAAGGCATGTATTTGACTTGGCATACTTTATTACCCTCACTTTTCGCCATCAGACCGAACGCCACAGGAAGGACCCTATTTGCTTAGGTCCTTATGTGACTCGTATCGTTCGACACTTCAGCCTTTTTGACACACCGGCGTAATCCTCATCACTCATGCAAGGATTCTCAACCATAATCCACATGAGGATGATAGAGCGCATCGTGGAGTGGACCTCTTTAGTACTGATTGTCTCATTCTGATGCTCAGGATGAACCCGAGGACATCACTGATGATGTTCCTACCTCTCACGAGGACCAACCTCATCCTCCACCTCCGAGTCACCGACCTCCTCCTACTGTTGCTACTTTGATAGACATATCCGAGCATCTCACTCGCTTCGAGCAGCAGTGCTTTCAGTGATTAGACAGTCTTAAGAATACATTGCAGTAGATTTGCCATCATCTCCATATTTTATCTTCGGCGCCGACGACTCACGACGCGTTTGATAATGAAAACCTTTGAGTTCATTTACTTTATTTTTATTTTTATTTTTATTGTCATTTTTTTATGTTTATTTTCTTTATTTCTTATGTTTCTTAATTATCTTTTCAAGAATTTTCTTTTATATTTTGAATTATATTTATGGTTGTTATTGAGTAATCCTTTAATCTTCTTCCACAGTTGTGTTTAATTTCTTAATAGTTTCTCAAAATCATGCACTTCACTTAGCTATATCCACAATTTTGCTTTCACTATTCCACGGATTTCATCCAAAATTCAGGGCAGTTTCACTTTTCTCCCTCTCTTATGATATTCTGATTATATTATTATTATCTATTTTGGTATATTGGGGACAATGTACATCTTAAGTGTGGGAAGGTTAATTATATCATTATCAGAAAATCCCTAAATTATGTCTTGTTCGCAAGTAATTGTCTCATATTACTATTGGAATGAATTTTGACTGATTTATGATTTTTATTGATGTGCTTTGGATTAAGTCATAGGTAATTGTGCATTGACTGTTTAAACTTTAAGACATTAGAGAATCAAGCATGATAAGTTGATTTTTGAGAAATACCAAATTGAGGTATTATCTGGAAAGTTTGAGATTTACATGATTGACATCAAAAACAATAAATTTTTGTGAGATTTTGAGCCTTTAAGGCATATATTTTTCTTGCTTACTTCTATTATTGGTTATGAATGTGTCAATATTGATTTGTTATTCTAGAACTTGCTTCGATTATGCATATCAAGACCACGCATTTGATTTGATATACCGAAATGATAAAGGCACTTAGGTTCTAACCTACTTATTCTATAAAAAGCCTACCTTCATAATTAACCCTTAATGAACCCCTTTGAGCCTAATAAACCGTTTCTTGATCTACCTTAATACTAACCCATAACTCATTCTTTTTTATTCATTGAGAATTTTTCCTATTGTATTAACTCCCTTTTTGTCGAGATTTGATTTGGTCAGTTGCCTAACTATGTTCTTTTGTTTTAGTTGTTAAATTATCTCTTTTTATCCATGCATGATGAAAAAAATAAATAAATAAATATATTTATTTATTAGTTATTTGGTCTGAGCTTAAAATTTCATATTCTGAGAAAAAGCTCGTATTTTTCCTTAATAATTTCGATTGATGTAATTATTCAGTAGTAATTTATTTTTCTAGTTAGTTAATTTATCCATTCGATCTCGATTCTAACCTTCTTTTTCATCCTTTGTCCACACCTTTAACCCAAGCCCCATTACAACCCTTTAAAGACCTTTTGATTTGTGTATCATCTCATTTTATAATGGTGGAGATTTGATTTTCATGCAAGCCCATGGTAATAACTTTTCATGTTTGACTTTTAAGTGCTTAATTTTTAACCTTAAACACTTTGAGTGATTTGAGTGAATCTTTAGTGAGGATGTAAAATCTTGTCGATTTTGAATTAAAGATAATCATTTAGATAAGGGGAAATACCTATGTTTTCATGCTTTAAAAAATGTGACTTGGATTGTTTGAATATTTAGTGCTCTTTTAGTTGAATTATCAATGTGTGATTATTTGTGAATTATGGTAAAACATTATTGATGAAAATTATGAATTGAGAAAGTTTAATTTTAATTATGAGTTGAGGATTTTGCTTGAGGACAAGCAAACGCTTAAGTGTGAGGATATTTGATAAACCATAAAAGTAACATATTTTAATCCTATGCTTAGCATGTTTTTGGATGATTTATTATATAATTTAGTGAATTTGATGCTCCTAATCCTTTAATTTCATGTTTCTATACTTAGGTGAGCATAGGGGAGCAAAAGGAGTGAAAAACAATCCAAAATCGAGCAAAAAGAGCTAATTTTAGTATCACACATAGGCTGGCCACACGCCCTTGCGCTACCCCGTGTCGATTTCGAACCATGTCAGTATTGCACACGGATTGGGCACTTTAAACACGGGCCTCTCACACTCTCGTAGGATACACACGGGCTAGCCACAAGCCCATGTGCCAGGCCGTGTCGATTTCGAACCATGTCAGTATTGCACAAGCTTGGGCATTCTTACACGGGCTGATCACACGCCCGTGTCCCTCTCGAACCCTATTTCATTTTCACGAAAAAAGACAATTTTTAGGTATTTTGAGCATTCCAAAGTCTATAAGAACACACCAGAAGAAAACCTAAAAGAGGACGCAGAGTAGAACGAAGAAATTACTCGAAGAATGCCGTTGGAATTATCTCGGAAGCAGATCCACTCCAATATTGAAGATCTCCAGTCAAATTTCCTTAAAAGTTTTATTGGATTTTTCATACCTTGTTGTTCTTATTTTGAGATGTTTTCCTCTATGAATATGAACTAAACTCCTTAAATACCTAGGGAAGACAAAACCTATGACAGATCTTATTATTTAATTTTCTGAATTACATGATAAATACTTATTCTTGTTTTTTATTATGTGTTCTTAATTCTTGCTTTAATATTTTCAGGATGTTAATTCAAGTTTGATGTGCTTATTCAGTGGAGCAAAAGTCCCTGTTTAAGAGTAGATCTAGCATAATTGAGCGGAGTTGATTGCAATCCTAGAAATAGGATGACATAAATCTACCAGATTAGAGTCAAATCTAATAAGGAATCCATAGATCGAGTTAATGCGACAATAGGGGTTTTAATTAGAAAGAGATTTCAATTAATCAACCTAAAGTCAGTTGTTCTTAGTCTCGAAAGAGATATTAACATAAATTAGGGATTTCTATGGATCAAGACAAGTGAATAAATCATTTAATTCAGAGTCATAATAATAAATGAAGTATAGGTGGATTCTTACTTGGGTATTGTCTTTGCCATTGGTTTATTCGATTACTTTCTTCACTCTCTGTCACGTTCACAGTTAATTAGTTTAGTTTTAGATTAAAAACAATCCATTTAATTATAGGCTAGATAACAAAAAAATAGTAACTACTAGTACTTTTCTTCCTCATGGATACGATATTCCCGACTCACCATGGCTATACTACCATTCGATAAGTGCGCTTGCGTTTGTCGTATTTTAGTTAGTTCGTGATGTCATCAATTTGACTTTGGGTTTTGGAAACTTCATTTATGTCTCTTGAAAATAAATAGGATATGGTGGAATTTAATGTGAATGTTATGGTTAAATTGTTATGTTTGATATATGTTTAAGGTATGAACTTGTAGCATTGAAATTGAATTAATTTGGTGTATGATTTGTGGTGCCAAATGATGGCATATTGGTTAGGAACTTAGGTTGAATGATTTGGTATGTTTTAGGCTTGATTTTATGTGTTTGAAAGCATGTTTACGGCTGATTTGTTTTTAGGTTAGTACCTAAGGGATTGGTGTTGTTTTGCCTTGTTTTGGAAGCAATTTTAAGAGCACACGGCCTGGGACATGGGCTTTCACACGACCATGTGCCACACACGGTCACACCACATGGCTTGTGTGATTTTGATTTTAGATACAGGTTTGTCCACACTGTCACATAGATTTACACAGCTTGGTGACATTGTCGTGTGACCTCATTTCGAATAGTCACACGATCTAGGACATGGCCTACGACACGATCATGTGACCCTATTTCGATTTGTACATTGGTGGACACACGGGCTGTGACACGGTCGTTTGACCCATATTTTTATTTGTACACGGTTTGGCCAAACAACCATGTTTTTGAGCCACATGGTCTGGGCTCTATCACATGGCCTAGCCACATGGCCGTATGATCCCTGTTTCCAAAATTTTCAAGTTTTTTCATATTTTTTGGTTTAATTCAAATTGGTATCTGATTGTTTTAAACTATTTTAAGGCCTCGTAAGCTCAGTTTAAGGTTTGTAAGTATAAATATGCTATGAATGATATGTAGTTTCAATATTTGGTATTTAAATTAAAATTTGAAAGGTTTTATGTTGTCATTTTTTTGTTATGTGTCGTAATACTCTAAAACCCTAATCCGACAATAGAGACGGGTTAAGGGTGTTACAAGGTGGGTTATTGCTATTAGTTATTCCCACTTCTGGGGAATTTTTCTACTTATGTCTTATAAGCCAACAAGCAATGCAAAGAGTATCTATCCTCTCATAAGCAATAGATTGTTTTGTGCTTTCAACTATAACAAACCTTTTCAATGGTTGAGTTGTTGGAAAAATCAATTAAGAAAACAGTGAGAGCTGCATATTTGAAATTAATTTTTTTTAAAACTGAGCCTTGTGATATTTATAGAAATAAACCTTAAACTAAATTATTACATGTTCTTTGAGTGTGGTAGCGTAATTCATTTCCTAGCTTAAATGATCTTCTTCGTTATCCTTGAACCCCGACTTGCTTTGAGTGTGAGCTCAAACAACATGAGTCGAATACACAGAATGAAAACTTTGATTAACTTTCATTGTGAAAATTAATTTCTACTTATAGGAAACTAGAAACTTTTGAGCTTTGTAAAAAATAGAATTTATTCAGTAAATAAATTGCCCCTATTTTTTTATAGAGAAATGACGTTCAATTTTTGTGTCAATAAGGTCATCCCATCGTTCCTATTTATACTAAAAGCTATAAGAGTTACTTGAAAAAGGGTTAATTAAATAATAATATTTTAATAAAAATTACAGTATTCCTTTATATGGAATACTAACGGGCAGCAATACAATCTATTGAGCACTAGGGTTTGTCACCCATCTCGTTTCCTGTTAGGCTTATCTCATGCACTATGTACAATTATATGTGTTTTCTATACTTTTAACCAACACATTTAATTTAACCAATGCATAAATATTTTTTTTCTATTATCCAAAATATTAATTAATTAATTTACCTAATTAATTATTTTCTCAACCCAATTCTAATTCCATTAAAATCATGACACTTTACCGTATTAGAATCTATGAGGAAATATATTTAATTACCCCTTCAATAAAATTACGATGACTAATTAGTTTAATTCTCATTTTGAATTTTAATTATTTAATTGCAATCAATTGAATAATAATACAAATAAATTAATTTAATTTCTAAATAATCTTTTGTACTTATCGAGAAAATGCATTTCTTGTGGATAGTGATACATGCATTTTTCCCTCTTAATCGTTCTTTTCATTCATTCTACATTATCAGTTCTACATGCAATTTGTTTTGAGTTATATCAAGCTAGAGGAATGACCTATTGGACATTTTTAGTTAGAGCTCAAATAATTCATAACTGATAGGATATTATTATGTGATATTATCTTTTAGCAATTTTATTCCTAATAGGATGTTATAGGATACTATTATGGGATATTATCTCTTAGCACTTTGATTCCTAATGAGATATTTTCTTTTAGCAATTTGATTGCTACGAAACTACTACTGTATAGATATATATACCCTTGAGGTATATCAATAAAATTCAATAGATTACCTATTCTTGTTATGACATCTGAGCAAGGTTTTTGGCACAATTTTTTTCTTTCATCATTCTAAATGGCTGGTGGCGAGTCTTCTCCTCCTCCACCACCACCAATGGGGGCAACACTTCCTTAGTTTACCTTTGAGCAATGAAAGTCTCTCTGGGCAGTGTTCTGTAATAAATAATCAACTTCCACTCGATTGAATAGTGAGTTTAAGAATAATTGGATTATTGATACAGGGTGTTAAAATCATGTTACGGGTGATCTTATGTGTTTGATGAATGTGAGAGATGTTGTAGCATGTTCCATAGGACTCCCTGATGGCCAAACAGTGGTGGCTACCCAAGAAGGAATGGTTAAATTGACAAACAAAATTCACTTAAAACATGTTCTTTACATTCCTAAATTAAACTGCAATTTAATTTTGGTTCCCCAGTTGAATGACGATATGAACTATTTTTTCCAATTTTCTACTAACATGTTTGCTATTTAGGACCTTCATTCGAGGGAGTTGATTGAAACAAGTGAGAGATGGGATGGACTTTATTAGTTTTGGTAGGTTTCGACGGTCAAAGCTATTTCGGTAGAAGCTTCATCCTCTTTGCAAAATTGGCATAGAAGATTAGGTCACCCTTCTGAGAAAGTAGTAAAATTACTTCCTTATTTTAGTAACTTTAAAAATCATCTGAATAAAGCATGTGAAATTTTTCATCGTGCTAAGTAGGCTAGAAATAGCTTTCCAATTAGTGAACAAAAAATCACTCGTATTTTTGAGTTAGTTCATTGTGATTTATGGGGCTTTTATGACACTCTTGCATCTTGTGGATCTTATTATTATTTTACTTTGGTTGATTATTTCTCTCGTATTGTTTGGGTATATCCACTACAGCAAAACAGACTTTTAGCGGCGTTTTTAGTGGCATTTTAAATAAAAACACCGCAAATATTATACATTAGCAATAGCGGCGTTTATTTACAAAACGCCGCTAAAAAGGATATATAGCGACGTTTATTCATAAAACGCCGCTAAAGGTCTGAACATTAGCGGTGCTTTTGGAAAAACACCGCTAAAGGTCTGAGCATTAGCGGCGCTTTTGGAAAAACGTCGCTAAAAGTCTAAGCATTAGCGGCGCTTTTGGAAAAATGCCGCTAAAAGTCTGAGCATTAGCAGCGCTTTTGGAAAAACGCCGCAAATAATTTTAAAGTTTTTTTTGGATATATATGACTGATTGTTTTTAAATTTAAATATTAAATAATTTCTTATATAATCGTAAAAGAGATAGTATTAATTTTAAAATATTGAATTAATTCTCATGATTGTTTAGGGTTTATGATTTAGCATATATAGTTTAAGGTGTAAGGTTTAGGAGTTACTATTTTAATGTTTAGGGATTATGATTTATGATTTGCGGTTTAAGGTTTAAGGGGATGTGTTAGGGTTTCATGGGTTAAAAGTTAGAGTTTAATGGGTTTAAAGGTGAATGGTTAAGGGTTTGGGGTTAATATGTTAAGGGTTAGGGGTTAAGGTTTTATGGTTTATGATTTAGGGATTATGGGATAGAGGATAGGGGTTATGGGTTTAGATTAAATTAGTGTCTTTTAATTTATATATTAAATAATTTCTTATATAATTGTAAAGAGATAACATTAATTTTAATACATTAAAATTATGATTCTAGTTTATATTATTTAAGAGAAAATATTTGTTAAAAATGAAAAAATATTAAATAATTTCTTATATAATCGTAAAAGAGGTAGTATTAATTTTAAAATATTGAATTAATTCTCATGATAATTTGGGGTTTAAGGTTTAATTTAGGGTATATAGTTTGTGGATTAATCTTTATAGTTTAGGGTTTAGAGTTTATGTTTTAGGGTTTAATGTTTAGGATTTAAGATTAAGGGTTAGGTTAGGGTTTTGGCTGGGTTTATTAGTTTAGTTTGTATTATTTTCGAAAACTCATGCACTCTTTTATCCTCTTCGATCTATTATTTAACTAATTTCTTTATATCAATTAAAATAAAATTTATTTGTAATTTAATTTTAAAATATTCAAAAAATTAATGATCGTAGAAAAATTTAGAACTAATAACATTGAAAAATATATGTTAAAATGTAAAAATTAAAATACTATTATTTAAAATACTTTTAAAGTTTTTTTTGGGTATATGACTTATTATTGTTTAAATTGTATATTAAATAATTTACTATATAATGGTAAAAGAGATAATTTTAATTTTAATAATATTTTAAATTATTTAAGAGATATTAGATAAACTTTATGTATAATAAAATTTTAAAAAATTGTAAAAAATTATAAAAAATTGCAAAAACTTATTTTATATCGAGTTCAAGTATTAGCGGCGCTAGGTTAAAAGCGCCGCTATAAGTAGGAAATTGCGGCGCTAGTTTAAAAAATGCCACAAAGTTTAGATTTTTTTTGGGAAAAACGACGCCGTTTCTTTGTGTTGTGTTTTATTCAATTTTATGACCTGATCGAAATCCCTTAGAGTCTTCACCTTATTTTCACAATCCCTAAATTCCCAAAATCAGAATCCTCCTCAAATCCTCTCCTACTTTACCGTCGATTCTCCATTCTTCCTCACCGGTCGGCCTTCATTTGCCTCGTCGCCAGTCGTCGTCGCCATCCACCAACGTGTAAGTCGCCATCGCCCTTTTATTATTTTCTTGGTCTTGACAGAGAAAAGAAATTATTTTCATGGCTACCAAGCTCTCCTTGACATTCCGATTCCTGCATGAAATCCCCAAAACCAAGAAAATCAAAATCGGAGTTCCACAGCTAAATTGTTGTAATGGGTATGGGTTCTCCAAGAACAACTCAGGCTTTAGAGGACAATTATCGATGAAAGTGAATGTTGTCCAAGATTAAGCAATTCAGTCTTCAAATTCGGAAACTACCGTTCTTTCCCAAATAATTCCTTCTTCTTCCTCTAAGCTTGTTCTTTTCTTTTTCGGTGATCACCTCCTTTTCTTTTTCCCCTTTTTTTTGTAATGGTATTTTTTCATGTTTCAAACTTATTTGAACAAAACAAAAAAAAATGTAAAATTTTCAATTAATTCGATTAACTGCCTATATTAACCAAAATTATTTTGGCCAATTAAAAGATTTTGAGATTTTTTTATTCGATTAATTAAAATTTTATGATTTTAATTAATTCAATTCAAGTATTAATCAAATCGGCGATTTAAACACAACCTATGTATATATATTTTCATTGTTTACATTATGCTGACCTAGTTACTAAAATAGGTTGCTACCTTTTTAGCATATCTGTCAGAGGTTGGACGAGGAGGGGAAACTGCATTTCCATTCGAGGTAAGATTTTAGAATCAAAATTGATGCTTCTCCCATTGCTCGGTTGTTGTTTCGACGCAATATATAGATGCTATGAACAATGTCCGAATGGGTTGCTTTGGTGGGTGCTCTCGACGCCCAAAATACCTCGGCTCCGTTGGACCGAATTCGCTCGAGAACAGATTTCGAGCTCTAAATTCCACCATTGACCACCAATTCAAGGACTGCATAATACCGCTTGCGATCGCCTCTCCTCCGTCGATCCTGCTCCTCTGCTCCAAAAGTGGAGGTGGTGGTGGCGAGGTACATCGTTCGAGAACCTTGTCCCGACTGGCGGGTTCGGAACCGATCATCCTACCCTACCGCGTCCACACGGCGTCCACGCCCTCTAGAACTCATTCTATCTCTGCGCTTTTAATCGATTAAGAGAAATTTTATGTATTAGCGTTTGTTCCACTTCATTACTCGCAAGAAATTTTATGAAGAAATTTTAATTAGGGATTCTTTCGTGCAAACAAGGTTTGATCTTCTATCCTAGTTCACACAAAGAAGTTCTTGCATCCATTCCTTAATACTTTCCATACCTATTCGCTCTTGGACGTTTCATCCATTTCTAACCTGAGGGTATTTTCGTCATTTTCCTCTGTGGGTATTTTAAGTAATAAAAGAAATTTTAAAACTTTAGTAGAGTAGGTTGTTTTGAAACTCCCAAAAGCTGGAGGTTTTTTACGAAAAAGTTGTAAAATTTCAAAGATACATCATCACTTTGAAGCGGGGTATTTTGGTAATTTTGTCCGTCGAGGTAATTTTTGTAAAACAAGGGTGTTTTAACCATTATAAAACTCGAGGGTCCTTTTAAGAATTTTCCTTCTTAAAGCGGTGATGTTGCAAAAATTTTTTGTACTCGGGGCATTTTGGTAATTTTGTAAGTTGAGGCGTTTTCGTAATTTTTCCAAAACCAAATATTTTCTTGATGATTTTCAAGGCTAAGTTGTTGAATATTTATAGAATAGTTAAAATTTTTGGACAAAACCATTGATTTGATATTTTATGAGCAGGGTACTTTAGTAATTTTACCCCAAGGGCATTTTTGTAATTTTTCAAATCAAGTTTTAGAATTCTTCCCATCACCTAGTCTCTGTCGATTACTCCTCTTCAAGGAGTTTAAAATTCGCCAAGACCTTAAATTATTCTAGGCCACACATTTGTATTAATTCAAAAATTAATTTGAATTAGTTAACAAGCTATTTTCCTCTACTAGATTATCATAATTTAATCCTCAATTAATCCAAATAAAACCAAATAATATCTTCATTATCCTTATTATCTAAATAATAATTAGAGTTTAAAGAGAAAGGACTCTCTCTCCCTTGTTGCCGTCCCACCATAATGCAAAAGAAGGATTCTTGTGACTCAACCAAGGCTCTCCTTGCTCCCTTGGTGGCGTCACATGCAGCTCTTAAGTGGGCTTACTTTGCCACTTAGTCTAGGCTTATTTTATGTCCAAATTATCCCCATTTATTCTTATAACACCCACTTGCTAGGGCTCCCTACCTTAGAAGTTAAAACTAAAATTTCCTACCAAATCGAGCCAACACAAAAACTTAAATTAATCATGATCATTCCATAAATAATGCCTCAACCATTCATACATAGGAAAAATAATTAAATTCCAGGTAACCCCATTTTTGGGATGTTACAATGGGTTGAATATGGATGGAAGTTATGATTTCAAGAAGTGTATAGGTCTGAAAGTGAAGCCACGCATCGGAGATGGGCTTCTGTTCTATTCATTGTTTCCCAATAACACGATCGATACGGTACCCATTTTCTCCACCATTTGTATGGCTGCAATTTTAATATTTGTTTGTTAATTCCCCTTAAGTTGAACTAACAATTACTTGCATGGTTGCTCCTGCTTTTCATTTCTGTCACATATTTAGACAAGAATCTAGGCTATAATCTTCCAAATATATACAGACTAATTAGAAAACAAAATTTCCAATATTGGTGTCTACTATCTGTCACTCACCTTAACTACTCTAGTTTTGCTTTCTGCAATTTATGAGTTTTTTTTCCTGTTTTACCAATTAGTGAATTTCTTTGTAGCATTTACTTTTTTTTTACACTTAATACCAATTCTTACGTTCTTCTTCTATATAAGATAACATAATACGCTTATTGATATATTTTTGGCGATTCTTTTTCCGATTTTTGTCATGTATAATGAGATAAGTTGAGTTATAGTACCGTGAGTACAAGATAATAATAATGTGATTCATATTCAAAATGCATTGTGGAAATGAAGATATAGACTAGAAGAGATCCACTGCATCATTGTCTAGTGAAGTTACATTCTAGTTTCTTGTTCGCAGCTGAAGAGTGCCTATGTAATTGCTAAGTTAAGGAAAACGGGGTACTCAAAACAAAAGTTCTATAAGGAAGCTGTAGAATTATACAAAGAGGTATGCGGATCCAATATCCTGATATTGCTATTACAATTATATTGTTCACTCTTTTAAATTTATTCCATTGCTGAAACTACTTCTCATTTCTCATAGATAAGTACTCTAATAGCAAATGGTGAGAAAACATCATGACGGAAAATATGTTCTCTGTATGTCTTTGCTCCTTCTACATGTGGTCATCCTGTTGGTTTTCTAAACTTCTCGTGTTTCCTCTTTTAATGGGTTGGTTAGGCTACTAACAACATATTATTTTCTAATTTATACCTAATCCTCCGTGATTCATCATTTGATATCTGACAGGCACTCAAGAATGAAATTAAGCAAAGGGAATCTATATGGAGTAAGGTTTACTAGGAGTTGGTCGAACCTATAGTTAAAATCTGAACTTTATGAGCCCGATTGGTTAGTACCCAATTCATTATTTCTTTGAAGGTGTCATTGACCCAATACAATTTTGGTCTTGCATCTTGGCATGGTAACTAAAATATTTCAATCAAAGATAATGAATGTTGTCTGTATGCTTGCAATATTCATTATTTCTTTGAAGGTGTCATTGACCCAATACAATTTTAGGTCTTGCATCTTGGCATGGTAACTAAAATATTTCAATCAAGATAATGAATCTTTGTCAGATGCTTGAATAATCAATTTCAATTTTATATTTATATGAAAGAAATAATTATATTTACTCAACATGAAATTAATTTTTGGTTTTTAAAATGTAAAATGAATCAAGGTTGGTGTATAATTTTGATAATTTGAAGTTACATTATTGTACATATTATAACTTATAAATTAAAAGATGATTACAAAGATGTCTCAATTTTAATATACATGCGTGTTTGTTTTGCTTTATATATTTATTTACATTATACTTGCTTTGACATATATTTGTATTTACTTGTGAATGTACTCTAGCTTTTTATACGAGATGAAGTAATTTGATTGCTTTTACCGTTAGATCATCATGGTTATATTAAATACATTATATCTTATTCAAGGTAAAATAGTTGTAATGATTTTTTTATTTGTAAGTTATGCTTACTTTATGTTACATATTTTACAAATAGAAATGAAGGTTTTTTCTTCTTTTTTTTTGAACTAAATATAAATAGATTTCAATCCTTTTTGGGGCTTGTTTATTCTTTTCATTTTGTTGATTTTTTTCTTTTTTTTCTCGTTAAACATTGCAAATCCGACTACTGGTTGCCAAAAAAGCTAGAAATTGATGATGACCGAAGCGTAATTTTTTCTGCTCTCGACTCATGAAATAGTTGGGTTTAAGTTGAATTCATTGATTTAATTTCAGTATTTAGTGTTAAATTTAATCTCGATCTACTTCTTTTTGGTCATGTTGTCTATATATATATATATATATATATATATATTCGTGTTTTAGTTATATTTTATTTGGGTGGGATTCAACTTTCTTTGAGTATTTATAGAATGTGAAAAGTCAATTATGTTGAAGCAAAATAAAATGTATATTATTTGCTAACGAAGTTTGGATATCTTCTATTTGAGGCATAATTTTATGTGACTGTGAGAAAGAAATTAAGAAAAT
The DNA here is from genome assembly GCA_025506655.1 of Gossypium rotundifolium. Classification (NCBI taxonomy): domain Eukaryota; kingdom Viridiplantae; phylum Streptophyta; class Magnoliopsida; order Malvales; family Malvaceae; genus Gossypium; species Gossypium rotundifolium. The sequence continues at coordinate 176,244,684 of CP106724.1, forward strand.
TCTGATGGTCTTCTCTTTATATTGCACACAAAATCAACAAATGGATTTGATTTGTAGGTCTTTTCTTTTTTCATTTAGATATGAAGTGGAACTTATAATATTATGGTGGATTAGCCTTCTAGATATAGTTCACTTGTATCTAATCGGTGCGACAAATATACCTTATAAGATAATAGCTTATCTGTTAAATTTGTAGCTGATTATTATGTTAAAATAATAGTTTCTTTTAAGCAGCTTGGCTTGATTGTATTTATGAGCATCTATTTACTCTCTTGCGTCAATGCCAGCTGGTAGTTGTCACTTTGTATTAAGAAGAAAGTATTCTCACATTGACATTTGAAAATGCGATGAGCCTTTTTTGACAAGAGGATCTCACAGAAGTCGATGATGATGCCCTTGGTAAGGTATGTTTCAAGTTACCTTTAGCTTTTTGTTCATCGCCTCAAGTTTACGCTAGTGCATCCGGACTTCATAGCTGCAATTTACTCACCCCTTAATTATCCTTCAACAGGAGTTTAAGGGCTATGTATTCAAGATCATGGGAGGCTGTGATGCTATGTTGCTTTAACACATGGATGGCATGCATATCAGGAGATTGTTAATGCATATGGGTGAGTTCTAATATGATGCTATGTTGCTTTAACACATGGATGGCATGCTTCTATTGATAGTTTTGACAAATTTGTATAAGCTACTCACTTTAAATTGAACGGTTGTCCAGTATTAAGAATCTTATTGGGTTCATTGGGTGGTTTATGCTTCCGTTTTCTGACTGTAGCTTCATGTGTTCTTGATCAATTAAATGAATCATACTGCCTTCAGGATAAACATTTTATATGTTTACTGTTGAAATTTTTACATTTTTAGCAGGATACTAACATGAGACTTTTTGCAGTATTGCTAGATATCAAGAGGCAAATCCTGCAATTTACACTGTTGTTACTTTTCCATTTCTTTTTGACATGTCGGAATAATTCTTAGTTTTAGTAAGCAACTAGGTATATTCTAATTCAAGTGCCCTTCCTTTGTTTTCTTTTGACAATAGTGATCATAACTGTTGTGTTATGTGTCATAGTCACATGTTTCTTTTTCTATCTGTCTAAATTTTTTTATAAGCTTTCTGGTAAGATATTTAAATTAATTGAAGTTTTCTTACTAGCTTGATTGATTTCCATATATATATATATATATATCCAATTTATATGGTACAAGTTGGTAGTATTGCTGTTACTTTTGCCCATTTTTAGTAGTGTGTGCTTCCATTAGAAACATCTTTGATAAAACTTCATTGTTTTGCATATTTTTCACCTGTCTAAAGAAGAAAAACATTCATTATTGTTGGGGTTTGTAGATGTATAAGCTAGACTACACTTTGGACTTCCTGTTTGCTGATTTTTTCTTTTGTATAGATTGTTTTCTTAACCATCCATATTTTGGATAGTTTCTCTTTTAAATTAGATGATAGTGGATCTTGTTGAAAAAAATCAAGAACTTTATTAACTATCAATCACTTTTAGTTCATTTAAGTTGCCAACCGAGTCTTTGGTTTTGCAGATGGATAATGTTATTTCACAAGCTCAAGCAACTCTTGGTGCACTTGTCTTTCAACGTTCTACTTTTGGGGATTAATTCAAAGCTCAAGAATGTTAGCACCGCCTACCAACGGTATGAATGCTTACCAATGTTGCTAGTAATGTTTCAAGTTTCATGCAGTTATGAAGTACTCTAACAACCTAAGGTTTAGGCGACTCACATGCTATTTTTCTATTATTTTTTCCACACTGTTTGAAATCTCTGCAAGAAATTATCATAAATGATTAAATATACTTCTAGTTTATGCAATGTGTGGAACATGTACTTGAAGATTTGAATTTCATTTACTATAAAATAATAAATGCATACATTATGCAAAAATTAGTTGAGATTCAATAATGATTATATATTTGAAAGGTAAAAGGATGAATTTCAAATTCACAAATATTTGTAGGAATTCACTACTAAATTTACATTTATATATGTTTTCTCATTCAATTTACATTATTTTTAGAATCCAAATCCATCTTTTGAAATCCAAGTTCCCAAACATTATGTTCTTTGAATTTGAGATTTATAAATAATGAGATTTATGAATCCACCAAATCGAAAATTTTAAAATCCACCAAAATTTTCTTTTTGGTCTTGTTTGTAAAATGCCATGAGATGATGGTCACATCTTACTTCTTCTTCTTTTTATCCCATTATAGAAAATTATATTTGTATTTCATTTCTTAAGTAGTTTCTCCCTATATTTTAATTCCCCACCTTTGGACCGAAATATAATGGTTAGATCCTTACAACTCATAATTTTGAACTCTAATAATAACACCAATGCAAAGGCAATAATTTCAACCTCATCCATTATAACATCGTCTAACAAAACTATAGACCCTCATGTGTAGGTTCCCATTCATTGCTGCGAGATATTTACATGTGAGATTGATGTTATTCTCAAGACTTTAATTGAGGATGAAGAGGTATGGGTTCCATTTTCATTCTTGATTATGCATCTTTAGTTATGGAAATTGCTATGATTTTGTTTCATATGCTTTTTCTTTGTTGCGTTCATGAACTTGCTTTTCTCCTTCTTGGAACCGAACTGTTCTCGTAGTGCTTTGCTAGTTGGTTATTTCAAAGAAGGTGTGTTGTTCATGTTCGATTTTTTTGTGTGTTTTTTATGTCATGTTTTCTATGACTACTACTTGCTTATTATCACCACTTGATACATTCCATTTCCTTTGGACATTAGGTTGTTATATGCCTCATGCTACGAAAGACTATTCCACTTATGCACTACGTCCAAGTAAGTAAAACTTTTATCACTTAGACTTCTTGCAAATATGTTGTAAGCTTCTTCTATGAATTGCACCTCCGATTTGAACTTTATGTTGTTCCCAAAATTGAGCTTTGCATGGTTTATTTGACATGGACATGCATGATCCAAAGAATAAAATTTTCATCTGTAAGCATAGTTAAACATGCTTAATTAGTGTTGTAATAAATTCGTGGACTTTATGTAAACCTTTTCTCCGTGAGTGGTTCTCTAGATTTGGCCGGTAAATGTCAGTAAACCTAGTAATTTGCATGACAAAGTTGAGCTTGTTGGTAGTTTATGATCCATTAACTACAAAAGATAGAATATATTTTTAATCTATTTATAGGATTTATTGAGACAATTTGTTAATGAGACACATCAAGAGGTGTTGCGCTAACTGGTTGATTTGATAGGAATCACTTCCATCATAGAGGTAACCAAGATATTCTTTGTTATTTTATTGCGTGGTGGGTTTCATATGGTTTTCATTAAATATTTTTGGGTGAAATTTGATATAAGTTTGTGCCTTTTCACGTGTTTTGGTTTGGTTAGTAGGTCTTGATGATCATGTGTATCCTAATTTTTGGATGTAATGCAATGGTTAGTGATAGCAATTTGCTAGAAATGATTGTGGATAAATTGAATCCATCAAGAAGTGCAAATTTTTGTTTTATCCTTGTAATGACATGTCATACTTTGTAACAAGTGTCTCACAGCAAGTGTATGACAGTTTTGTAGTAAGGATATTTGCAATAGATGGTTCCAGGCCGGTGACACATTCTGGATGCACACATGCCTACTTGCTAATCAATCTCAAAGATTAAATATCAAGCAATCTGTCATAGGAAATATATACATAACATATATATGCTTTGCTCATATTTGTTTATGTATGTATTATGCATTGACATGTATATTGGAAATTGACATCTAATAGCCATTTTAATTTTTGGGAATGGATTTGTGGCGTTTTAATAATATTTTATTTTTTATTACATTTAGCGGCGTTTTTGTAAAAGCGCCGCTAAAGATATGATTTTTAGCGGCAGTTTTAAGGAAGCGTTTCTAAAAGTTATGATCTTTAGCGGCGTTTTTATAAAAGCACTGCTAAAGACCGGGACTTTTAGTGGTATTTTTTATAAAAGCGCAGCTAAAGACCAGGACTTTTAGCGTTTTCTATAAAAGCGCCGCTAAAAGTCATGATCTTTAGTGGCATTTTTTATAAAAGTGCCGCTAAAGACTAGGACTTTTAGCAGCGTTTTTTAAAAGCACCGCTAAAGACCAAGGCTTTTAGCGGCTTTTTTTTATAAAAGTGCACTAAAAGTCATGATCTTTACGGCGTTTTTTAAAATAAAAGCCACAAATTTTAGCGGCGTTTCTTATAGCGACATTTTTTGCGGCGCTTTTACAGACCAAAAAAAAGTGCCGCAAAAAGTCTATTTTCCTGTAGTGATCTATTGGAAAATAAAAAAGGAGGTTTTCAAAGTTTTCATGTCATTCATTGCTATGGTTGATCGTCAATTTTCTCAACAAATAAAATGTGTTATAAGTGATAATGAGACGAAATTTAATTGAATCTAAGATTATTTTCTTGCAAATGACATTATTTTCCAAACATCTTGTGTTGGTACTCCACAACAAAATGGGAGAGTGGAGAGGAAACACCAACATATTTTAAATGTAGCTTGTGTTTTGTGTTTCCAAGGAAATCTTTCTATATCTTTTGGGGGGAGTGTGTGTTGGCTACTTCTCATCTTATTAATCAAACTCCTTCACCTCTTCTTCACAATAAAACACCCTATGAAATGTTGTTTGGTAGCCCTCATTTATTTCATGATATTTGTGTGTTTGGTTGCATATGTTTTCCTCATAATCAATGTTCTAAGGGTGATAAGTTTGCTAGTCGAAAGTGTGTTTTTGTTGGTACCATTTTAGCAAAAAGGGTTGGTATTTATATGATCTGGGGTCTAATAAGTTTTTTGTGTCCCACGAATTTGGATGGGAATGCTGTAACCATTCAGCTTAACAATGTTGCTCTGCGATATAAGAGTGTAGACATAATTTTTTCATACATATTTTTGTGAATTAGAGGTATTCGAACCCGTGACAGTTTCTCTACTTGCTACTCTACAACCTGTAGGTTTGCCACCTGCGAGTTCTTCGACACTTGTGATATCTTCTTCTTCCTCCAATGACACGGTGGTACAGAGGGCTTTGGGTAATGATGCGCTTGAATTGGGACAAGGGCATAGGTAGCAATTTCCCTCTGAGAAACTTTAGGATTTTGTCAATCATACCGTCATAAAGAAAAATTCATATCCCACTTCACCTACTTTAGAGCCTTCCTCAAGTACTCTGTTTGCTATAGCACATTATATTAATTGTGACAAATTTATTGTGAAACACCGAAATTTTCTTGCAGCTATTACTGTGGGAGTTGAGCCACAGCCTTTTAAAGAGGTTGTGAAGGATACAAGATGGTGTGATGCTATACAAAAGGAGATTTGTACTCTAGAAGATAATGACACTTGGTCTATGAAAACACTTCCCCTTGGAAAGAAAGCACTTCCTCTTGGTGTACAAGATTAAATATAACTTCGATGGAAGTATTGAAAGACTTAAACCTTGTCTTGTTATTTTTGGTAACCACCAGGTAGAAGGAATTCACCATAATGAAACTGTAATAGCCCGAATTTAGCCCTAATTGGATCGGTGGTTTCGGGACCACGAATCTGGGTTAGATAAATATATTTTTTTATATTTAATTTGATATCTATGTTATGTGTTTGAGCATGTCCTAAAATATGGTAGGTTAATTCGTTTGTTTGGATGCTTAATTTTAGATAAGGGATTAAATTGCATAAGTAGTAAAGTAGCTAATCATTAAATAGAGTGATTAAATTAAATTGTTTTCTTTTGCATGAGGATTTAAGTTGCAAATTTTCCTTGTTGGAGTGGTAGTGGACGGCATTGACTTGTAAAAGTTAGTGGGGAGTGTTTATTTATATTATATGATAAATAAAATGATTGTAATAATATTATAATAAAATGATATCCTTAAAATAAGAAAAACATAAAGGAAAATATCATCATCTTCTCCTCTCATCACTGAAACTAAAAGAAGAAGAGAGGGATTTGAGCTCTCAAACATTCGTCAATTGCATGTTCAAATAAGGTGAGTGATTGAACTTAGTTTTTGTTAATTTTAGCATTTTTGAGGTTGTTGTCATGTAATCTAGCTAGCCTATACTCAAATTTTGATTTGGTAGTATAATTGGAGTGTTGCCATGGATAGAAATTTGGTGTTTGTTTGGTTAGTGATAGAATAGGATATAAGCATGCTAGATTAACAAGATTTTCTTTGGAATTTTTTATGGAGCTTAGTATAAGGATGAAATCATAAAAAGAAAATTTTTGAAAGGACTAAATAGCAAGATAAATGGAAGAAATGAGTTGATAGAGGAGCTATGAATATTAGACCCTTAAAAGGTGTGGTCAAATTCTTGCTATTTTGTATTTTGAGCTATAAGGACTAAGTTGTAAACATTGTAAATGTTGGGGGTAAAATAGTAATTTGCACAATTAAGTATTTATGGATTAAATTGAATGGAAATGTATTTAAATGAGTTTAATTGGAATTGTTTAGATCAAGAATAAAAGGAAACAGGATTGGATCGGGGAAAAGCTAAGTTGAATGACTAGCCGGGAAGTTTAATCCATCGATATCCGAGGTAAGACTTTAAGCAATTGAGTTAAGTCGATGTCTTTTATATATATGCGTATCAATGTAAATGAAGGTAAGTATGAAGAATGGCATATTGCTGAATGTGATGGTGAAATGGATATATAAATAGCTTAATGTGTTTTCTTTTGGATGTTGGATATGAATTCATGAGATGAATTTTTAAATTGTTAACGATGCATATGGTTTATGAGATACTAAATTATGACATGAATGTATTCAATGATAATTCGGTTATATGCTATTGAATTGGCCGAATATAATATTTCTATTTGGGGTATGAATTAACTAAGTTATGCTTATATATATGCACTTATATGTATGGCGGTGGATTTGATCTTGGCTATTTATATAAATGCACAATTGAACGACTTACAGGACTACAAAAGGTACTAAGTGTACGAATCCATAACCGGGCACTAAGTGTGCAAAATCGGTCACATGGCACTAAGTGTGCGGGAATGTTTAGTAATAGCACTGAGTGTGCGATACATTACTGGAAAATTGGCACTAAGTGTGCGGAAATGATAAGTAACGGCACTGAGTGTGCGATACGTTACTGGAAAATTAGCACTAAGTGTGCGGAAATGATAAGTAACGGTACTGAGTGTGCGATATGTTACTAAATTTTATTATTAAGTGTGTAGGTAAGAGGTTCGTTAAACGACCTTAATTGTTAATGTTGTTAAGTATATGGAAAGGGGTTGAATATAGTATCATACATTATGCATGAATGGTTAAGTTAAGAAAGGTAGGTAAATTAAAGGTACGTAATATATATATATATATATATATATATATGTATTGTCTTGAAAATTGTTGGTAACTCAAAATGGAAGTATAGAATTAGGTAAGTAGATGGTGTGTATGCCGATTAATATTATGTGGTGGCGATATACAAAGTTAAGTATAAGTTTATATATATATATATATATGTTACTATGAATTATGTTCTTGAATATTTGAATATTTGGTATTGATATTACAAATGAAATTAGATATGAAATTTTGAATTGTTTAAATCTTACTAAGCTATGAAAGCTTATTCGATGTGGCTATTGTTGTGTATTGTAGATCTCCTTTGGGGTGTTCATCTTGTGCTCGAGGATCTCAGCTGGAGCTCATCACACTATTATCAAATTTTTGGTACCTCTTTTGTGTTTAATCTTAAAGTCTATGGCATGTATAGGATAAACCGATCTTGAATAGGCTTAAAAGATGTTTATATGAATGTATAAATGCCATGCGAAAATGGCTTACTTTTATAATTGGGGTTCAAGTTGAATATGAACTTTTAACTATGATGATAAATTTTATCTATGCTCGGTGTTTAATGGTGAGTTGATTTGGAATGTTTATTCCTTGATATTTTATTTGTGATATGTATGTGAATGCATGATTAAAAATTTATGAGTTGGTATTATAGAATATACTTGGTTGAATAATTTGATAAATAATTATGTATATGCGTCGAATGCCAAATTATGAAATGATAGGATCATGTTTTATGCATTTAGGTTAATAGATATGCTTTCATTTATTATTGTGTTGTATAAGTATTAGGTCGTACGAAGTAGATGAACTATTATGTGTATGCATAATAGGTCTTGATTTAGGTATGTTTGATAGGTAGTTTTGTGAATTCAAGAAGGATATTTCAACTATATATATTTCGGATGAATGTTCAAGAATGAAATATATGCTAAATGATGTTAAAGTAGGTATGTGATTATGGTTTAGATACGATTAAGTCATGGTCTTAATCTCTTTGGGTATAATCGGCATAAATCACAACTTTAAGTTGAAAGATATTTCAAGTTATGTTATGTGGGTTATATCAATGGATAAATTGAATTACTCTCTTGCTTATATTCGGCTAGGACTTATAAATTGACCCAAATGAACATTGCTTTGTAATTTTGAATGAGATTTCTTATTTTATTGTATATAATGCAATTGACATTAATTTTATGATGACTTGATTTTCGTAATATCACCTTTTAAGTTTTATGATTCATATGACTGTATGGTCTTGGTGGTTAGTCTAGTAACACTTTGTAACCCTAATCCGGCGATGGATACGGGTTAGAAGTGTTATGGAAACTTTCGCACCTATGGCGAAAATGGTGACTGTTTGGGCTTTCTTAGCTATTTTAGCTTCAAAATTTAGGGAGTTACATCAGATGGATGTCCATAATTCCTTCTTGTATGGTGATCTTGATGAAGAGGTTTACATGAAGCTTCCTCTATGTTTTGCTCCTGACAAGCCTAGAATGGCTTGTCTTTTGCACAAGTCTTTGTATAGGTTAAAACAAGCTCCTCCGTGTTTATTTGCAAGGCTTCTTACTACACTGAAAGGTTATGGATTTCTTCAATCATATTCAGATTTTTCTCTCTTTACATACACTAAGGGATATGTATGCATTAATACGCTAGTTTATGTTGATGATTTGCTTATTTTGGGAACGATTCCGCTACTTTGAAAACTTTTAAGGGACATCTTAGTTCTTGCTTCCATATGAAGGATCATGGTGTTTTGAAATTTTTTTTTGGGAGATAGAGGTAGCTCATAGCTCTTTGGGTTGTTTCTTTACCAAAGGAAATATGCACTTAATATTATTTCAAAGGCGAGCCTTTTGGAAGAAAAACCCGTAAGATCGCTAATAGAGAAAAATCATAAATTAGCGCATGCTATAGGGACAATTTTGTCTAATCTTGAGTCGTATAGACGATTAATAAGTCGTTTGATTTATTTGGCAGTGACCAAACCTGATTTGGCATACTCAGTTCATTTTTTATCCCAGTTTATGAATGAGCCCAGAAAGGAGCATTGGGACGTGGCTCTGCATGTTATCCGGTACTTGAAAGGCTCTCCTGGCCAAGGGATTCTTTTGAGATCTGATAGTGATTTATCCTTGAAAAGGTGGTGTGATTCGGATTGGACTGCTTATCCGTTAGCCCAGCGTTCGCTTACTAGCTGACTTGTCTTTTTGGGACAATTTCTTATTTCCTGAAAAACTAAGAAATAGCATATTGTTTCTCGTTCTTCTACTGAGGCTGAGTATAGGTCTATGGCTTCCGTCACTTGTGAGCTCAAGTGACTGAAGGCCTTGCTATTGAGCTTAGGTGTTCATTATCCTAAAGCAATTCCTTTATTTTGTGATAGTCAATCTGCACTACATAATGCACAGAATCCCGTATTTCACAAGTGTACTAAACATGTTGAAGTGGATTGTCACTTTGTTAGGGATGTAATCTAGGATGGGTTGATTGTACCTTCTTATGTTCCGGCCTTCGTTCAGTTGGCTGACATTTTTAGAAAGGCACTTGGTAAATCACAATTTGAATATCTTCTCAGCAAGTTGGGCATTTATGTTCTGCATGCTCTAACTTGAAGGGTGTTAGGATATTATTATGAGATATTATCTATTAGCAATTTGATTCATAATGGGATGTTATAGGAAATTATTATTGGATATTATCTCTTAGCAATTTGATTCCTAATGAGATATTATCTTTTAGCAATTTTATTCCTAGTGGGATATTATCTTTTAGCAATTTGATTCCTACGTAACTACTACTTTATAGATATATATACCTTTGAGGTCTATCAATAAAATTCAAAAGATTACCTTTTTCTTGTCAACAATTAAGTTCCAACTCTTCATTTATGAATTACAATATCATTTAATCATGAAATCGCTCCACTGAAGTACCATGATTGAACTCTCCCTTATTAATACAATTACGAAAGCAACTTAATAAGTACTTATCTAATGACTTTGTCATAAGTGTGTTACCATCATAGGATATCCTCAATCTCTTCGGGTTAAATTTGTTCACCCAATATGATCTTATTTTATCTCATGGTAACCATTACATCTCCTTCATTAAAAAGTCAATTACTAACAAATAGTAATTAAATAATTTATCCTAGAAAAAGGACTCATGACCATGTTAATTTTCCATCTATCATATAATGTCGATGAGAGGATATCATTTACCATTTATTGGGCTATGATTGTAAATAAAGTTATCATTAAGAAGTTGTATGCCCAATGTACTAGCTTTCAACTCTTTTGCCATTTGAACTCAAGCTTTCAATACATTTAAGTATACGAGTCACGTACACATAGTCTGTTACTTACTTACGATTGAGGTAAGTTATACTATGAGCATCACAAGTGAATTAATCCACAAGAAGATCTAGATTAATTCAACTTGGGTCAAGTCTGATATATCGTCAATCCAGACAATCACGCCTATATTTCTATCTTCTAGGAGTCATCTGCTTTGATACTAAAGACAAAATATTTCCCCATTTAGACTTTGATAGATGACATAATAGTCCTTTAAAAGATTTGCTCAATTTCGATTCATTAGACTATGGACCTTTAGATTACCTACTAATACAGGTTGTCTTCTTGTATTATGATCAATCCACATAATGCAACTTAATATTTGTTAAACATTAAGTAATCAGTTAGTCAATATTTACTTACATTTTACTTTACGTATAAAAACTATTAAGAACATTATACAAAAGATATTAATATGAATAATGAAATTTTATTTAAATCAATTTATTTGAAAAATTACAAACATTAATAACAAATAAACTATATTTAAAACAGTATATCCTATTAAAATTAATTTGAATGCACAATTGCACCTCCCTCGTTCCTCATCTAAAGTTGTTGACTCAAATTTAGTTTTCTTGCCGAGTAAATTGTCGAGTAAATTTCAATACAGTAACAATTTGAAAATTGTGCATTGAAATAAATTTAAACACAAATTAATTTTTCAAAACCATGCATAGGCCCCTCAAATCTTTTAATGATAAATATAATGTGTTTAAGTGCGTTTCAATTTACAATTTTTAAAATTATTGTTGATAACTGAAATCAAATTCACTCGCCAGGAAAACTAGAAAATTAATATACCTATTCATCAATACGTATTTATGATTATTATTATGATCAAATGTGAAGATGGTGGACATAAGTGGCGTTGAATTTGACTTTTGAATAAATGATAATTAATGATGAAGTTCTCTCCACTCCCTCCCCATAGTTCAAATTGCTTCGTTCTATATCATTCTCGTCCCTAGTCAAATTAAATTTTCTTTTAAAAAATATTTTGAGTTGATTAAGTATGATCTTTTATTGATTTTAAAATAACTATATTTAAGATTTGAGAAAATCTTAAAATTATATATATATTTTAATATTTTTGATTTTGTACAATTTTATATGTGATTTTTTTATTTGATTCAATTTTCATGAACAACTAACATTATTATTGATATAACACCATTTTACATTTACATATTATATACGTAAATAATTATATTTATCCAATATATAAATAAATTGATGTATTCATATAGATAAATGTATACAATTGAATTAAAATCAAAATTTTATGTGTATAATTAATTGCACAAAACCAAAGTTCATGTATCAAATTACATATTGGATCAAAGGTGAATGTCATGTTATCACATCTTAACGAAGTCCATGTAACATCCCAAAAATTAGGGGTTAGAGTTCTTAGAGTTCTTACGTATTAAAACATAGCATTATTGGTTAGAAGCCTAGTAGGAAGTCTTGAGAACTTAGGTTCAAATTTTATAAATTTGATTTTATCTCTTTGTATTTTTTTTACACATGTAGAACCTAGGTAATATGGTTTATGTATTTACTTGTGTGTTTTGAGCATGAATGTGGGTACTAGCCTAATGGTTTAAACTCTTTTAATTTTTCCCTCACTTCCAAAGTTCTATCCACGTTAGCCTATCTTATTTTTTTATGATTTTTCCCCATTAGCCCTCAAACTCTCTTAGTCTTTACCTAACTATATTAAAATTCCCTATTTGTTATTTTATCAAATTGAAACCCTAACTCTCTTCTCTCAAAATTCTCTGTTTCAAAACTCTTTTAAGCCTTTAAGTTTTGTTGAAAATATTCTTTTGAAGTTTTTGAAAATTCAAATCAAGTTTTCATTAATTGTTCTTCTCCAAATTGTTGAAACCCATGTCATTAGATCGTTTAATTTCTGTCAAGATCAATAAGTAACTCGTCCTCTGTCAACTAGGACCTTTCAATTTTGGAAGATATCATGTTTTGGTAAACCTTTCAATTCGATTACAAATCTTTAACGTTTTTGCCAAAAATCTCCACAAATATTGAAAATTCGTTCTTAATTAATGTATTTTGTCAATTGAAAGACCCTTGTAGGAGTTTGGATCGAACTTGAACATGGGGTAGTCGCCTGAGGTCATAGTAAAGTTAGGTGTGTGTTCTTTTACGAAAAATTGAGTCAAAATTCAAAACTGCCCAGTTGTACACGACCTACCACATGGGTGTCTAGCCTGCCCATCTAGTTCGCACAACTGGAGCTTGCAAACGGTCAAACACACAGCCGTGTGGATCTGTCGCACATGACCTAAATCCTTGCACATGGCCTGGACATGTAGCCGTGTGGATCTGCACCCTTCACCCTTTCGCATACACACGGCGTGGGGCATCACACACTAGTTGTCACACGGCCGTGTGGCCTCTGAAACTTAAAAATTACAGTTTTGCCTTGCCATTAAATATTTTATGCAATTTAGTTTCTGAGTAGGTTTTTATTGGCAACTAGAGAACTAGATTATGCAATTAGGTCCTAGACTAGCATTAGAATGATTGAATATATGAATGAATGAGTTTATGATTCTAATTGCTTTTTGATTGATTGCTTGATTCATGAATGATTTTATATTTATCAATGTTATAAATAATGAATGAATGTCTCGTATGCCTAAATGATTGAATTACTGACTGTTGGATATAATCGTGAATGTCGTTACTATGCAATGAAATAGAATGTTGAAAGTATTATTGATTGAGAGAATGAATGCATTAAAGAATGATTGCATTGCATATGCATGGGGGGTGATATGAAAGGAGGAAGAATGGCAACTCATATTGATTGCATAAATGAATGATTGCTTGTGTACCCATAGAACGGCAGATTCCAACTGCAATCTCACTGTGCTGGACAATCCCTCTAACAGCTATTATCTGTGAGTGGTCGTGACTCTACAGTTAAACGAATGTTTGCTCTATTTTCATAGCAACAACAAATTCCAACTGTGACGGTCTTACTGTGTACCCTACAACAAAACTTAACTGCGATATTTTTACACTATGCTATCACGGTCCCTTCAACAACTTTCTACTGGGAGCGACTATGTTTCCGTAGTTACCAGTAGCTTTTATTTGCAATTACCAAATCTGAACTAATGTAGTGGTAAAAGTCCAAGAGCGGAGTAAAAAGGTAGAGGGGGTTCTAGGGAACTCTCTAATTGGAGAGATTGTGGTTAGAGGTAGGATTAACGAATGTTATTGAAACGTTAAACAAATGTTGCATGACATACTATGCAAACTAATTGAAAAGTACATGTTGAAATAACCAAACTGATAAAAGTACATATATCTAATGAGAATTATATTAAGACTCTATAGTTGATTTGTTCAATTGAATTCAACTGAATGTTAATGTTCTGTTTATCTAAGTGTCAAAAACTAAATTATTTTATTGATCGGATTATTATGTGAGTTTGATTATTGTGATTGACATGTACATTTGAATTTTGGTTTGGTTTATTATAAAGGGACTCACATTGAGCTTCTATAGCTCACTCCCCCTAATTTCCATCTTTTCAGATAACCCAACGGATTAGGACGTGGACTCAACATGGAGGGTCTCGACTTGTTCTTCCAAATGATTTATTACTATTATTTATTATTACAATTATCACTTTATTTTATTAAAAACTGTGGTATAAGACAATTATTTTGAATTACATCAATTAGGATGCATGTTATTAATAGGTATATATAGATAGAAAGGTTTATACTTATTATTTCTCATTAATGATGACTTTAGAGTGTTGTTTATTTATTAAGTGTTTTAACCAGGTTGATTTATTATACAAAGATTATTGATTCATTTTCGCTGCTAAATTAATGTCAGTTTTAACTGATTAATATGAGATATTCACTATGATAAACCAAGTTTAGAATTGAGGATGGATTTGAAAAAAAGACAAGATCACTTCGGTTATCAATGTGATATCTTCATCTCGGGTCTACTGTCTAGGCCGGGTTAAGGTAGTTAAATTTAGTGGTATCAGAACCTAGGTTTTTAAAAACTTGGATCATAAAAATAAAGAAAATATGTATGCATATAAGGTTATTTTGGGAAAAACTTTTTGCAGGGAAAACAAGCTTAAGACTCTCGTGTCGATTCTACAATAGTTTTTGTGTAATCATTTACAAGATATGAATGAATTGAAATTTTTAAACGTTTATAGATGAACTGCAAATTTTGATTATTTGATGTACGAATGAATTGAAATTCTTGATTTTTTATAATATGTGAAAATTATAGATATACTTTAACTAATGTTTGAAATTTTGAATGAAATTATAGATAAACCTAAGATTATTTAGACTCTCACATCTAGAATGAATACCCAAGGTAGACGTGGTAGGGGTAGGCCTCGTAGGGTTGCACTTGTTGAGCCGGCCACTTTTCAGGGCGAGGATCCAATCTATGAGAATGAGTATGTTGAAAACTCTACTACAAACAATGGTTGAGGTATGGAAAATGGCCAGGAAGACAACGATAATGCTGTAACACAGGCATTGCTAAGAATTTTGGAAAGAGTTGCTGGAGCCCAAACTGGATTAGAGAACCGTGAAGCTATAGCAGAGAGACTAAAGTCGAACGGGGCTGCAACGTTCAAGGGAATTTCTGGTACTACCCCCATTGTGGCTGAATATTGGTTGGAATCAACTGAAAGGATTTTGGATGACTTAGAATGTAGCTCGGAGCAGAAACTAAAGGGGACAGTATCCTTATTAAGGAGGGGCCTATCATTGGGATAGGCTGCTGAAAGAGGTACTCAGGCTAAGCGTATCACATGGGAATATTTTCTGGAAACTTTCCAAAGAAAGTTTGTGGGCGCGAGATATGTGGAGGCTTGCAAACTTGAATTATTGAGCTAAAATAGAGTGACAAGTCAGTAGCTGGATAGCAGGCTGAGCTTCTGAGACTTAGTCGTTATGCCTAGGATATGATAACCACTGTAACGTCCAAAATTTTTGAACTGTTGTTAATTCCTATCAACAATTAGGTCTTTGCTTCAACAGTTATGTGTTATGTTGTGTGATTGAGGTCAGAGGTTCAAATCTCGCTTTTAGAAAGTTTTACTATTCTTTTGGTTCAACCTTTAACCCTGAACGTTTAACTTAGGTTTAATTCAATGTTAATCTATGTAAAAAATGAGTTTGTTGGTTCAATGGTTAAGCTTTTGTATATCCTTTGGTCTTGTGTTCGAGTCTCTACAAAATCTACAAAATCAATAAGGAAATATTTTATGCGGCTTGGTAAAAAAATTTAGTTATATTTTGTCTAAACTCAATAGTTAGTTAAAAAAATAATAAAATGTTTCTTCTTCTTACCGTTCATCTTTCTTCTTCTTTCTTCTTCTTTTTTTTTGTTTACTTATGTAACTTGTTACTGGATCGCATCAAGAGTTCTACGTTGCTCGTTGTGTCGATTGGAAGGTCATTGTGTAAGTTCTGTCATTATTGTTTTTTTGTTTTAGCGAGTTTCGCATTTGTTATCATTTGTTGGATTGAAATGAGTTTCCACTTATTTGCTCGGATTCCTTATTTAAGTGTTCGATTGGCTTCCTTTTTAGGTGGAGATCTTACTAGAGACACTTTTCCAACACGTTAATTTGAGTAATTACCATTGACTCATCGGTAAGTGTTGGTTTCGTTTGGAGGTTTTGCATCAAAACTTTTGACATATTTAGTTCAGTATTAAATTGTGCAACTTGTGTCAATTGAGTCGTTTAATTGGTTATCAAATGATCATTTTAGGTTCCAGGATTCTTCTGCGTTGTTCCTACACCGAAAAGATACTAGGTGTGTAACGAAAACCCTAATTTTTGCAAGTTTTAAATGCTGAAAAACATGGCTCTCGACGCCACACGACACTGTGGTAGGCCATGCAACTTATTGTTTTTAAATTGGAGGTACACAAGTGTCTGTCTAGGTTGTGTAATTCACTGTTTGTATTTTAGGTCACAAAGGCTAGGGACACGGGATTGTGTCCAGGCTGTGTAACTCACTATTTTGGATTTATGGTCACATGGGTCAGGGACACGAGCATTTTTCCAGGCCATGTGAGGTGTTGTGAGTCATAGAGACGTGTGGTTGGTCGGGTGTCAGACCGTGTAACTTACTGTTTTGAGCCACACAACAGTGTGCTAGGCTGTGTGGACCACAGGGGCCAGACACCTAGGCCGTGTGAATCCATATTAGCGTGTGGGTCAAAATATTGAGATTTTCCCTAGGGTCGTAAGCATCATTTGAATCAAACGTGGCTTTCCATAAGGTCCGTATAATCTAAATTAGACTATATAATAATATCCAATATTTTGAGGCTGAATGATCGATTATCTGTATGTATAATTGATGTGATAACCGTTAAATAATATTGATCTGTATTATCTAATTATGAATTGTATTTGGATAACTGTATGTATATCCTTGATATATAATATTTGTAATCTGCATCTACACTGGGTGGGAATGGTATAAAGAAGGAAGTGCTGAAAGTTTAATGATCTGTCGAACTGAACGACTAAGCCACAAATCTGTATCTAATTCTGGTGATTTATCAAATACTAACCTGACAGCTAGTCTATAATCACTTTGAAATGTGTCATACCAACACTAATTGGTGTATGGGGCTGGATGGGTACTTGATACCTTATATGTTGTGTTGGGACGGTTGGAGATGGTGTGTAGCGAATGAGGGTAGAAAACTGCATCTGATTCTGATATGTTCTGCATCTTATCTGAACTGTTTTTGATTCTATATCCGAATTTGGGAAATTAACTGTTATATTTATATTGTTGTCTTGCCTTTATACCTGTTACACATATTGAATGATAAACTCAGTCTATTTGTTGACCGAATTGCAGGTAACCCATAGACTTAGGAGGTTTGATATGTCAGAAGCTCGGTCATCTCTCTTTTCTAGATATTTTAATTTTGTTTAAATTTGAACTAACGCATGTTTTATTTTGGACTAAGTTTGTAAGCTCGGATTTTCATGTTGGTTTAACTATTTAAATCTTTTCTGTATGACCAACCTTAAAATGCTTAAAGGTTGGTTTGTTTTAATATCAATTGATGTAGCCTCTAAAATTTGTCATAACTTTTAGGTCGGGTATGGGGTGTTACAACAACTGAATAGGTTAAGAGTGTGCGGTTTGAGAATGGGTTACAAAATGACATTCGTATACATGTTGCCACTCATCAGGAAAGGGTGTTTGAAAACTTAATGGAAGAAGTAAAAAAAGATACTCGTGCCCATTATGATAAAGATAAGAACCTAACGAAAAGAGATTCGGGTAATTCTGACTCCAATGCCCGCCCTGTCAAACTAGTCTGAGAGGATGGACCAAAAAAGATAAATATAGTAAGGAATGTTGGGAATGAAAAATCCATTTTTGAACACTATAGAAGGCACCATCCGGATGAATGTTGGAGAAAGACGGGCTCTTGTTTAATCTATGGATTGATGGATCACTTCATGAGAAATTGTCTGCGATAGACAAGCCTGAACCAAGCTCTTGCCCATAATCAGACCAAAAACCAAAGAGCGGCTCAACTACCTCTGAAGGGTCCAGGTTAGAACCGGAACGATAACAATGTTGCAATGGGTGCAAACCGAACCGAAGGTAGAAAACTTGCCTTAGCTTATTTCATTAGAGAACATGAAAATAGAGATAGGTCCAATGATGACAGAAATATATTACTTCAGTAAAATTTAGGATTCAACCGTCTATAGAGTTTGTTAAAAAAAAGAATCAGAGTAGCGCAGTGGAAGCATAATGGTTGAATAATGGATTTTGTGACTAAGCGATCAGCAAACCAGTAGGAAAAATTTTGAGGATGAAATTTATTTAAGGAGGGGAGAGTTGTAACATCCCAAAAATTAGGGGTTAGAATTCTTAGAATTATTAAGAATTAAAACATAGCATTATTGGTTAGAAGCCTAGTAGGAAGTCTTGAGAACTTAGGTTCAAATCTTATAAATTTGATTTTATCTCTTTATATTTTTCTGCACATGTAGAACCTAGGTAATATGGTTTATGTATTTATCTATGTGTTTTGAGCATGAATGTAGGCACTAGCCCAATGGTTAAGGCCTTCCTAATTTTTCCCTCACTTCCAAAGTTCTATCCACGTTAACCTATCTTATTTTTTTATGATTTTAGACAAATGGGCTATTTGCCCATTAGCCCTCAAACTCTCTAAGTCATTTCTTAATTCTACTAAAATTCCCTATTTAATATTTTATCAAATTGAAACCCTAAATCTCTCTATTTATACCCTAGTTTTCTTTTAAAATTATCTGTTTCAAAACTCTTTTAAACTCTTAAGTTTTGTTGAAAAATATTCTTTAAAGTTTTTGAAAATTCAAATCAATTCCTCATCAATTGTTCTTCTCCAAACTGTTGAAACTCGTGTCATTAGATCGTTGAATTTCTATCAAGATCGGTAAGTATCTCGTCCTCTATCAACTAAGACCTTTCAATTTTGGAAGATATTGCGTTTTGATAAACTTTTCAATTTGATTAAAAATCTTTATTGTTTTTGTCGAAAATCTCCACAAATATTGAAAATTCGTTCTTGATTCTTGTATTTTGTCAATTGAAAGACCCTTGTAGGTGGTTGGATCGAACTTGAAGGTGGGGTAGTCACTTAAGGTCACGGGAAAGTCAAGTGTGTGTTCTTTTAAGAAAAATTGAGTCAAAATTTGAAACTTTCTAGTTGCACATGGCCTACCACATGGGTGTGTGGCTTGTCCGTATGGATCACAGGGCCTTGCACACGATCATGTCTCCCTATTTTCCCTTACATTACACACAACCTGAAGCCTCGCTCACGGTCGAATGCACGGCCGTGTAGATCCATCTGCACCTTCACCCCATTTTGCACATGGCCTAAACACACAGCCATGTGGCTCCTACACCTTTACCCTTTTGCATTACACACGACCTGAAGCCTCACTCACTTTAATATTCGCACTATTGAAGCTTAAATTGGGTATGTGTCTTGCTTCGGTTTTGATAATTTTTACGTTTTTGAATGCATGTACTAATTTTGTGTGTAGATCCATAACACATGTCCTAGAGCCTTGCACACTAAATTGTAAAATGTTAAATAATAGGGAATATGGCCATGTGGCTAAGCTGCACCTTCAGTCCCTTCACATAGCATAGGCTTGTAAATTAGGGCCACACATGGGTTGGTCACACAGCTTCGTGTGCTTAGTCTGGGTGATATATTGGATCGACGGACGGATCCTTGAAACTTAAAAATATAGTTTTGCCTTGTCTTTAATTATTTTATGCAATTCAATCCTTGATTAGGTTTTTAATGGCAACTAGAGAACTAGATTATGTAATTAGGTCCTAGGCTAGGATTAGAATGATTGAATATATGCATGAATGAATTTATGATCTTAATTGCTTTTGATTGATTGCTTGATTCATGAATTATTTTATCTTTATCAATGTTATAAATGCCGAATGACTGTCTCGTATGCCTAAGTGATTAAACTATGGATTGTTCGATATAATCGTGAATGTCGTTATTATGCAACGAAATAGAATGTTGAAAGTATTATTGATTGAGTGAATGAATGCATTAAAGAATGATTACATTGCATATGCATTGGGGGGATGATATGAAAGACTAAAAAATGACAGTTCATAATAATTGTATAAATGAATGATTGATTGTGTACCCAAAGAACGAAAGATTCCAACTACAATCTCACTATGCCGCATGATCCATCTGACAGCTATTGTCTATGAGCAGTTGTGACTCTACAGTTAAATGAATGTTCACTGTGTATTCACAGCCACAATAGATTCCAACTGCGACGGTCTTACTGTGTACCCACAATTACAGCAGATCCTAACTGTGATGTTTTTACACTGTGCTCTCACGGTTCCTCCAATAGCTTTCTACTAGGAGCGATTGTGTTTCAACAGTTACTGGCAACTTTTATCGCAATTACCTAATCTGAACTAATGTAGTGGTAAAAGTCCACAAGCAGAGTAAAAAGGTAGAGGGGGTTCTAGGGAACTCTTTATTTGGAAAGCTAGTGGTCGGGGTAGGATTAATGAATGTTAAATGAAATGTTAAATGAATGTTGCATGACATACTATGCATAATTATTGAAAAGTACCTGTTGAAATGACTGAACTGATAAAGGTGCATATATCTAATGAGAATGATATTATGACTCTATAGTTGATTTGCTCAATTAAACTCAACTGAATGTTAATGTCTTGTTAGTCTAAGTGACAAAAATTAAATTATCGTATCGATCGAATTATTATGTGAATTTGATTATTATGATTGACATGTACATTCGAATATTGGTTTGGTTTATTGTAAAGGGACTCACATTGAGCTTTCATAGCTCATTCCCCCTAATTTCCATCTTTTCAAATAACCTAACAAATTAGTACGTGGACTCAACATGTGGAGGGTCTCAGCTTCTTTTCGCCAATAATTTATTAATATTATTTATTATTATGATTATCGCTTTATTTTATTAAAAGCCGTGGCGTGGGACAATTTTTTTGAATTGTATCAATTAGGATACATGTTATTAATAGGTATATATATAGATAGAAAAGGTTTATACTTATTATTTTTCATTGATAATGATTTTAGAATGTTGTTTATTTATTACGTGTTTTAACCAGGATGATTTATCATACAAAGATTATTGATTTATTTTCCGCTGCTAAATTAATGTTTGTTTTACCTAATTAATATGAGATATTCACTATGATAAACCAAGTTTAGAATTGAGGATGGATTTGAAAAAAAAAAAGACAGGACCACTTCGGTGATTAATGTGATCTCTTGGCTTGGGTCTACCGTCTAGGCCGGGTTGGGGTAGTTACAGTCCATGTTTAGTGGCCAAGTTGGGAAATGTTTCCAAGTTTTGGAACAAATGTTGACCATAAGAAAAAGTTCAGGGACTAAGATGAGAATAATTGCCAAGTTGAGGGACTAAATGTTGCTTTATCCTATTTTTATGGGGAGAGATCCACTTACACATGAGTAAAACTAAAGTAGTTTTATACTCTTCCGTATAGTTTTTGTACGATCAATATTTTAAAGATCCAACCATTAAATTTAATAGTATAATTGTACTTTCATGAATATAAATTTTGAAACGATTCGATATGTTTATTATATTGAAATAAAAAAGTGTATATATTAATATTTATTGAGTGGTTGAAAGTTCTTTACTAAAATAAATAAATAGAAAATTTTAATATATATCAAAATTGACATACATAATCTATACAAATAGAATATGAAATATGATGGTTCGATCGTTAAAATATTAGTTATACAATAATATATGAAAGGGTGTAAATTACTATAGCTTTACAACCTTTCGTATATTTTTATAAGATTAATATTTTAACGATTCAAATAGCTTGAATTTGTTGATAGAATTGTATTGTCATGCATGTAAATCAAACCAATCTGATATCTCTATCATATTGATTTAAAAGAGTGTATATATATTAATATTTATTCAAGGGATGAAAGTTTTTTATTAAAAATAATTAAAAATTTTAATTTACGCCAAATTTATTATACATGATCTATATAAATAGAATATGAAATATGTCATTTGTTAAAATATTAATCATACAACTATGTACAAAAGAGTATAAAACTAAAATTACTTAAATTTTACAATAATTTTATACTTGAAAGAAATCTATCCACACAAAAATAAAATAAAATTAATTTTATATTTTTTAGTATATTTTTATAATTACAATATTAAAGGGAGGAGAACACATCACATGATTTATACCCAGTGTAGAACCCAAATTTTGCCCGGGACCCGAAAAAACGAATAAACCATTTTACAACCCAAACCCGGGGCCCAAGTCAAATGGCCCACTAAGACCTAACCAACAGACCCAAACACCAACTAAGCCCAAACCCAAATAGCCTAATACCCAAAATAGAAAAATAAAAAAAAAACCCTAATGCAAGTGGCACCGCAGCCTAGCCCCCACTTGCCCTACCTTCTGACCAGCAGTCCCGTCCCCTAACCTGCTCCACCGCCCTTCTCGCGCCTCGCCCATACCCTGCAAAAAAAATCGACACGCAAAGAAATAGAGGCAACAGAGCAGAGAAATATGCAAAGGAAATGAAAGAAATAATTGTAAAAGGCTATAAAAGGTCATGCTAAACCGATTATAAGAGAGGCTTCGATTCGAAAAAATTAAAAAATACGAAGACATCAGAAATAATAATAGGAATAGAATTTTGAAGGTGGATTTCATTCTTCCTTTCTTTTTTCCCTTTTTATTATTTTTGTTTTCTATTTATTTTTTTTATTTTCAAACTTTCGAAACGATTAATAAGAGAGAATGGGAGAGGAAACTCACCCCGATCGGGGACTGTTCTCCGTCTGGGCCAAGTCGAAAAAGGAGAAGGGACACCCATTCCTTGGTGGCTCCGCCGATTTTGGCCACATTTTAGGAGCGGTCGGTTTTAGATCTACACTCCATAGGCGTTTGGCTCCGAAAAAGTCTAAAAAGGAGCCCGATGTTGTTCGTCTCCAGCCACCGCCTATAGCGGAGTCACGGTCCGGAGTGGCCGAAATCCGTGGCCGGAGAATGAATGGGCAGAGGGCATAGTAGTTGAAGAAAAAGAGACCCTTTTCATTTAGAAACAATGGCAGAGAAAAAAAGAAAAACGTTGGGATGGTTCTCTGTCTTTGTTTGGAAAAATAAATTTGAAAGCCTTAAAAAAGGTAATAAGTATAATAAAAGTTATTAATTGTTAAAGTGGTGTAATTAAAAGGGGAAAAGCCTGGCATTGACGATTTGGTTGCTGAATATGCGCCTTTTCACCTTAAATGGGAAATTTATGCGGCCAGTCCCTCCCATTTGCGCCACATTTAATTTAATCCTATACTATTTCTTTCATTTTTGCCCTAAAGTTTGTGTGCCCTTTCAATTTAGTCCTACTTGTACGTTACGTTTTGGGCTTTGGAAATATTTGCTGTTTCAGTTCTTGATCATTTGTGCACATTTTAAATTGGTCCTCGCCCTTTCTTTTTATTTCAAATTTGCCCCGGATATATTGTTTTTAATTCAATTTAGTCTTCTTTTGTTATTTCCACTATTTTATTATTAATTTTACTAATACCATATTATTATTATTATTATTATTATTATTATTATTATTATTACTATACTACTATCATTATTAAGTATTCCTATTATTATTTTCTATTATGACCATTGTTATTTTTATACATATACTATTAATCATTTTAACCTTAATATTACATTTAAAAGTTTATTATGTTGTATTATTTTCATCTTATTATTATTACTACTATGTATTATTATTACTATCATTATTATTGTTATTTGATATTATTCTCGTGATTATTATTATTGTTATTATTAGTATCTTTCTTATTACTATATTTATATCTAAATTCATTTTCTTAGTTAAATACCATTATTATTTATTTAATTTTCATTTATCTATTTATATTTATATTATTTCATACAAACATGCTTCTATTTTCACTCATATTATTATTATATTTTTATATATATTTCTACTCATATTTCTATATCAATATTATTTTCATTGTCACCATTATTATCATTATTATTATTATTATTTTTCCTTTCTTTCCTTCTTGTAAAACTTTCATCTTGCCGATTATCCTTTTGTTTTCTATTTATTATCATTCAGCTTATTGGTTTTATTTTATTTTCGTTTTATTATTGTCATTTGTATTTAATGCGTTTATTCTATATGTTTGCTAATACCGTAATTCATTTCTTACATTTTGCTACATTGATATTGCAATTTGTTTTACATTTCACTATAAACTTGCGTTACCTCAACTTTTGCCCGACACAAAATTGATTTCTTTCACAAAGGTAATGTTTCGTATTCAGAAATTTGGGGAATAGTGCCCTAACGTGCTGGGTTGCGATTTTCCGTTTGACTAAATAGCTTGACATCCTTTTAACATACTTCGTAAATCATGAGATGACTTTGATTACGAGTGATCAAAATATTGTGTCCTAACGTACTGGATGTGATATTTATATCCTTTCAGGATAAAAAAATCTCAGTTTTTAACCCAAACATCTATATTTATTTTCTCAGTTTAACATTATTAAACAAAAATACATCTTGTAAAAGTATTATATTATATCCAAAGATTTTTAAATAAGGTAAGGTTTTGTGTTTAGAAATTCGAGGAATAGTGCCCTAACGTGTTGGGTTGCGATTTTTCGTTTGACTAAATAACTAACATCCTTTTAATAAGTTTCGTGAATCATGAGATAGCTTTGATTACGAAAGTCTAAAATATCATGTCCTAACGTGCTGGATGTGATATTTGTATCCTCTCGGAACAAAGAAATCTCAAATTCCAGCCCAAATTATCCAAACTTTTCTAAAGGATCTGTATTTTAAAACCTTTTCAAATTTTCGACATTAAGACACTAATTAACCAATTTGGTACCAATTTTGGGCGTGACGAGGGTGCTAACCCTTCCTTGCACGTAACTGACTCCCGAACCTATTTTCTCAAATTTCGTAGACCAACAATATTGTTTTAGTAAACCAAAATGTTTTATTAAAACAAAGGTGATCCGATCACACCAAATAAAGATCGGTGGCAACTCCTACATTTTATTTTCATTTTCAAAACCAAAGTCAATTTCTATTTTTTCAAAAAAATGGTTTCGACAGCTTGGCGACTCCATTGGGGACTATAAAGAGAGTCAAGCCGTAAATTGATTATTCTCTGTCTTTTGTCGAAAATTTGAAAATTCGATTTGAAAAATTATGATCATTTTATTGCATGTTGTTTTAATCTCGGCATTGCATTGCATGACCGTTGTGGTCACACCTTTTTAAGTGGGATTGAGAAACTACTCCTTCGTGAGGTCTTCACCTCCGTGTAGGATAGTGGATCACTTTTGAACACATCCGTACCTATGTCTTCGTGAGATTTTCATCTCCGTGGAGCCATGGGGAAATGTATTCCCCTGAACCGAACCCGATCCGTATGAGCCTATAATGGGTGAGGATTGAGGAATCTGGTGGTTCGGGTACCTCTCTTTAGAACTAAACTGCATATAGCGAACCTTAGGAGCCTACCCTAGATAGAGCCACGCCAAACCCTAGTGGTTACCTGGACATGTATTATGTGTTGTTTATTTCTGTTGTACTAACTTGTTTTCTTCTATTTTGATTGCATTGCATTGCATTGCATCATCATAGAAAAGAGGTGTTGATTAATATTCGATTGCTAAATAGAGGAGTTTGTCATAAGAAAATGAATTTCTTGATAAAGTGGATTATAATATGGTCGTCGAATATAGTCCAAGCAAACAACGAGAGAAGGTTGATAGTCCGCAGAAGAATACAAGACTTTGCCCGAGGATTCAAGCCAACAAAGACTATTCGAGAGCCGTCACGTCTCGACTTTCTTAAATGAATTAATGAGCATTACGTGGATGAGTAAGTAATGGGTCACAATCCATATCAATCAAAAGGAGCCAGTGAAGGCATCTGTTAGAGAATTTGCGTGATTCGATCTTAGCACACCCAGACATGAAGAAAATGGTCAATGTCTTCGCTTTGAGCATTTACAAACTGGATGTTTTCCCTAAAGCACTAGGCATATGGACAAGGCGTTCGATAGACTTGACAAAAAGGCCACGCCCGTCCTTGTAATTCTGGCCGAAACATTCTGATCTTTGAATACATGCCGAGGAGAAGGTGAAGGAAGATTCATTTGGATGTGCGAAACTCTTGTTGGCGTGGTTCCATAGTCGCTTTTGGAAAGTAAAAAGGGTTTCTTATCAAGTTTTCTCTGATGACTACTCTGAATTGAAAGAATTAGTTGCTCAAATACAAGAGATGACGGATCATTGGCAAACCATAGCAGTTTAAGTTGACGTGCTAAGTTTGAAGTAAATGAGAATTGGATCAAGGTTAGGAGTTAACCTGGCTTTTTTGGAAATTTAAGGCTTCGAGCTTTGGGGCAAGGCTGTATAGGTAACTTGTTTTATGTAAAGAAATTTGTTTTCTAGAAAAGTTCTTCTAATGAATGGAATTCAGGATCAACGCCTCTCTTTCTTTTTGCATTCATTCCATGCATTTGCATTGCATATCATGCATTTGCATTACATCATATCATATGTAGAAAGACCCTAATTAGGTGAAATTATTTCAGTTAACCTAGAAGACACAGAACAAAGGATGGAGAGATTAGAGCAAAGGCAAATACTAATGCAAAAACAGTTGGCCAAAATTCAACATGATATGCAAAATCAAATGAATATGACGTGCCAGTTAACCCAATTGCTAGTCGGAGGGCTTGAAAAAAGGAGTGGCCCAGTGGTCAACAGTGGGGATGATGATGAAGACATCATTTATTCTCCAATAAGTGTCTCGGCTCAACCAGACGTGCCTCCGCAAGGGACACCTGTCATTATCAAACCCTAATGTCAGATTAATACCTCGCACTGTTGAACTTCCCGATGGGTTCAGGTTTTAACCTAGAAGATGATCAAGCCAAGCCGGTTGTTTTGACAGAAACAAAAGAAAAAGGAAAGTGGACTTTTAAAGCCCTAAAAAAAATGAAAATAAAGTGAATAGTATGAGAAGGTATAACAAAGGCTATTCAGAGTTGATTACAGTGAGTCAGCCAAGAACTGCAACTACTAGCCATCAGGTCTCCCCAAGACAAGAACTTGATCCAAAATCGAACTCAGAAAAACCCCAGTTCGCACCCATCCCAATCACGTATAAAGAGTTGTACCAAATTTTGTTTGAAGCACATGTTGTATCCCCTTTTTATGTGGAACCAATACAGCCTCCATACCCTAAATGGTACGATATGAACGCCCGATGCGAATACCATGCAGGAATTACGGGACACTCGATGGAAAACTGTACCGCTTTTAAGAAATTAGTCAAAAGATTCATCAAAATGGGCATTGTAAAATTCAACGATCCCTCTAGTGCAGAAAATCCATTACCCAATCTTTCTGTTAAAGGGGTAAACATCGTAAGTTCCATAATAGATGGGGGCATGAGATCAGGAGTACATCAAGTTCAGGGCTCTAGTGCAAAACCTGATATTGGGGAATCTGAACATTAACGACGTATTTGAAGAATGAATCGAGGAATCAAAGTTTCGAGTCCTTACATACTTGGAGTGTTTTGAATAATGGGACTATGGAAGAGATTCCTATATTTTTAGAACTGATTTGGAGTAATGTCCAAAACACGCTTATTGTTCTAAGCCTAGGAGCAATAAGAATCTTTTTGTGAAATAGGCTTATGTTCAACATCTATATTTTCAATGAAAATGCATTTTATGTTTCACTTCAAGCAAATATTATTTTATTCCGTTATTTCAGTCATGTTCATACCACATAAATAATCATTCTTAGATTCATTTGTTCTTTGAATATTCTTTTGTAGCTACAAAAGGTCCCTAGATATCAACGACATGAGCCATGCTGCTACTGACTCAGAGTTTACTTTTGAGTAAGATATGTGTCTAGAGGGATCTCAGGACTTTGGAGACGACAGAGATTGTAACCTATCTCCTGATTTGTTAAGGATAGTAGAACAAGATGAAAATAGATCCTACTCTACAAAAGGTCAGTGGACATTACGAGCTTAGGAAAGAGAGCCTAGCTTACAACAGAAGTAAGACGAGGCATCATTTCAAAGATATTTTCACACACGCCTTGGCTACTGATACATGGGTATGCTGTCAAGGCTAAAGAAATTCTAGAAGAGGTTCGTAAGGGTATTTGAAGATCACATGCTAATGATTTCACGATAGCCAAGCTAATCATGAGATTCAGATTCTGTTGGTCCATCATAACAAGGGATTGCATCAGTTATGCCGTAAAAGCCAAATTTATGAATACAAGATTCATGTACCTTCTTTATTTCTTCGTAGACCTTATCTATGTGGGGCATGAAGTTTATTGGGTCGATCTCGTCGGAAGTTTCTATCAGGCATTAATTATTTCGCTAAGAGGGTGGAAGTAGCTTTGTAGGTCAATATTACAAAATCGATAGTCATCAAATTCAAATTCAAAAAAAAAAAAGTTGTCGACAAAGAACGTCAAAAAGGACAATGTCAAAGATCAGACATCATATCATAGAGCAACAAAGGCAGCCAAAAAAAGAAAAAAAAAGGACAAAATAAGGATCATTATGAAGATGGCCTAGACTTGTAAAGATTGGCATAAAGAAGTTACATTTACCCTCTATGCTTATCAAACATTGGCCAAGAACTTCGTCGGGGCAATGCCTTAATTTGTAGGATAAAAGTATTTTGTCTATTGAAGTCGACATTCATTTTTCGAGTCTTGTCGAATCAAGATGGAAAAGGAAGAATAGATTTAATCCCGATATGATCAGTTAAATTTGGAGAAAAATTTTAAAACCTATCTGTCAGATAATAAGAGCTTACAACAAAAAAGTTTGCCCTAGAAAATTTCATGATAGGGCTTCAAAGAAGATTTTTCCCATATAAAAGGGACTGTAGAAGAAAGTGGATGCCAAACTGGGAAAGACCTTATGTAGCAAAGAAGGCTTGTTCTAGGGAAGCATGGACATTGACTGAGATGGATGACAATGACCTGCCCAATCCAGTGAATTCAGATTCAATAAAAAGTTTTCCAAAAAAAAAGAGGGAAAAAAGGAAAAAGGAGAGGCCAAGGCGAAAACCCGAAAAGGGCAGCTCAAATTTGAGACTAAAAGGGATTTGAGTTGAAAACCCGAAAAGGGCAGCTCAAATTTTGATCGAAAGTGAGGCATACAGTAGTCTTGCTACGCTTGAATTAACATTGAAGAAGTATGTTATGTCTTGGGGCATCAACAAAGTACTCCGGATCCCCTAAACACATATTGAGTTTAAAATGGTCCTCAAGAAGTTTGAACAGAGAAGCTCAGGCTGCGATATCTGGGGCACCTAGTTTCCATTTTAGCCATTTTTGTTATTTGTGGTTATTCATTTTAAAGTACACTACCAATAAATTTTCTTCTTCATTGCATTGGCTAGCTGTGACCAACTTGTTTGTTTCGAGCTATGCTCCCAATAAATTTCCATTTTGTCCATTGTTATGATCTTTTTTCAAGCATTTTACATTGAAATAACGATTAGTGGACTAATAATACTTTCATAAAAGGAGTTTTACATATTACTCTGGAAGCTTCTAAATAGTACAAGAACCTAAAACAGGACCGTTGTTTAGAACTCCCCAAGCCTAAGGTTTGGAAATATTGGAAAAAGATGATTATCTCTTTGGACTTTTTTTCGGTTGAACAAAAAGACAAGACATTTTATTAGTGATTCAACCTTGGCAAACAACGAGCAATGTCAACCCAAGTGTACAAGGGGATCATTCTCGAAAAAAATGATGATACTTTGCATTCATCCAAATATCAGGCATATACATCTGGTCATTACACTCAATGAATGGTGTAACAGATCAAACTGATCCTATACCTCGAAGTTGCAGCAGGATGGATGGAAGGAAACAAACGTTATTCTTTTGAATTGCAGTAAGAGGGTCTACCTTAAAATTCCATAGGTACCGTGGAATGGACCTTGAAGTTACATTGGACAAGTCATTTAAGCAAAATATGATTATTTCTTTGAGTGATTTGAAAAAGGTACTAGCAGAGCGAGATAGCAGCGTAATACATCAACAATAAGACTCTGATGGATGACGAGCAGTGACAACCCTAAGCATTAAAAAAGGGGTCATTCATACATCATCATCAAGAGCTTTTTGATCATCGCATCCTGATCCTTAAACATTTTTAACAAAGAATCATTATCATGACATTCTACATTCGTGCAAATGTCCTCCATAAGATCATTTAGTTAGGAGCATTCGATTTATTATGATCATTACATCTTAATCATTGTGAAAAAATTATCATTCTCATGACATTATGCATTCATGTAAATGCCGTCCATAGCACATGTGTTAGGAGCATTAGATTCATTCTGATCATCGCATCCTAACCATTTTGCATAAGCATAAACGCATAAAAAAGGATTTTACAGGACATGTCCCCCAGAGGACAGTGTCGCAATAACAGATCTTGCCTTCCTGAGCGAAGCGGATCAGAGATACAAGTCTTATCCCTCTGAAATGACAGTGGAGTAGACTGAAGATGACAAATCTGACAATCCTGAAGTTGCAGGAGAAGATTGAAGATAGCAGGTTTGGCAATCCTAAAGTTGCAGGAGCAGATTAAAGATAGCAAATCTAGTAATCCTGAAGTTGCAGAAGCAGATTGAAGATAGCAACGGCAATCGAACTTGCGAAGTTGCGCAATCGATGAGCGATTGAAGATTAAAGATAGCAACGGGCAATCCGGCAATCCACGAAGTTGCGAGAGCAAATTGAAGAAGGCTGGAGCAGATTGAAGATGACAAACGGCAAGATGACAAGTTACGAAGGAGCAGATTGAAGATAGCAAGTCTGGCAATCCTGAAGTTGTAGGAGCAGATTGAAGATGACAAATCTGGCAATCTTGAAGTTGCAGGAGTAGATTGAAGATAGCAGGTCTGGCAATCCTGAAGTTGCAAGAGCAGATTAAAGATGGTAAATCTGGCAATCCTGAAGTTGCAGGAGCAGATTGAAGATAGCAAATCTAGCAATCCTGAAGTTGCAAGACCAGATTGAAGATAGCAGGTCTGGCATTCCTGATGTTGCAGGAGCAGATCGAAGTTAGCAAAGTCTGGCATTCCTGATGTTACAGGAGCAGATTGAAGATAGCAACCGCAATCCGAAGTTCAAGTTGCGGAGCAGATTAAAGATAGCGATCCGTAATCCTGAAGTTGCAGGAGCAGATCGAAAACATCAGATCTTGTTTCCTTGAGTTTGCAGTGGAACAGATTGAAGATAGAAAATCTGGCAATCACGAAGTTGCAGGAGCAGATTGAAGATAGCAGGTCTGGCATTCCTGATGTTGCAGGATCATATTGAAGATAGCAGACCAAAGGCATCAAATCTTATCTCCCTAGTTTACAATAAGGATCAAATCTTATCTCTTTGATGCAGAGAAGATTGAGTAGAGCGGATTAAAGCTACAGTCCTATCTCTCTGAAGTAGCAGTGGAGTGGATCAAAGCAACAAGAGACGGTGGACTAGAATGAGACTACCTGAAGAAAAGGAGTGAGACTCAGCAAAACTGGGCAAAATTGGTCCTTTTAAAATCTTTGCTTCGTTTTCGTTACACGACAACAAGCAAAGAGGGGCAGCTGTAGAACCCAAATTTTGCCCGGGACCCAAAAAAATGAATAAACCATTTTACAACCCAAACCCGAGGCCCAAGTCAGATGGCCCACTAAGACCTAACCAACAGACCCAAACACCAACTAAGCCCAAACCCAAATAGCCTAATACCCAAAATAGAAAAAAAAACCTAATGCAAGTGGCGCCAGTAGCTAGCCCCCACTTGCCTTGCCTTCTGACCAGCAATCCCGTCCCCTAACCTGCTCCACCGCCCTTCGCACGCCTCGCCCATACCCTGCAAAAAGAAACCAACACGCAAAGAAACAAAGGCAACAGAGCAGAGAAATATGCAAAGGAAATGACAGAAATAATTGTAAAAGGCTATAAAAGGTCATGCTAAACCGATTGTAAGAGGGGCTTCGATTCGAAAAAATAAAAAAAATATGAAGACATCAAAAATAATAACAGGAATAGAAACTTTGAAGGTGGATTTCGTTCTTCCTTTCGTTTTTACCTTTTTATTATTGTTGTTTTCTATTTATTTTTTTCTTTATTTTCAAACTTTCGAAATGATTAATAAGAGAGAATGGGAGAGGAAAGTCACCCCGATCGGCGACCGTTCTCCGTCTGGGCCAAGTCGAAAAGGAGAAGGGACACCCGTTCCTTAGTGGCTCAACCTATTTTGGCCTCATTTTAAGAGCGGTCGGTTTTAGATCTACACTCCATAGGCGTTTGGCTTCGAAAAAGTCTAAAAAGGAGCCAGATGTTGTTCGTCTCCGATCGCCACCTATAATGAGTCATGATCGGAGTGGTAGGAATCCGTGGTAGGAGAATGAATGGGCGAGATGGCATAGTAGTTGAAGAAAAGAGACCCTTTTCATTTAGAAACAATGGCGAGAAAAAAGAAAAACGTTGGGATGGTTCTCTGTCTTTGTTTGGAAAAATAAATTTGAAAGCCTTAAAAAGGTAATAAGTATAATAAAAGTTATTAATTGTTAAAGTGATGTAATTAAAAGGGGAAAAGCTGGCATTGACGATTTGGTTGCTGAATATGCGCC
Source organism: Gossypium rotundifolium (assembly GCA_025506655.1). Classification (NCBI taxonomy): domain Eukaryota; kingdom Viridiplantae; phylum Streptophyta; class Magnoliopsida; order Malvales; family Malvaceae; genus Gossypium; species Gossypium rotundifolium. Next base: position 176,277,801 of record CP106724.1, read on the forward strand.
TTTTCACCTTAAATGGGAAATTTATGCGGCCAGTCCCTCCCATTTGCGCCACCTTTAATTTAATCCTATACTATTTCTTTTATTTTTGCCCTAAAGTTTGTGTGCCCTTTCAATTTAGTCCTACTTGTACGTTACATGTAGGGCTTTGGAAATATTTGCTGTTTTAGTCCTTGATCATTTGTGCGCATTTTAAATTGGTCCTCGCCTTTTCTTTTTATTTCAAATTTGCCCCGAATATATTATTTTTAATTCAATTTAGTCTTCTTTTGTTATTTCCACTATTTTATTATTAATTTTACTAATACCATATTATTATTATTATTATTATTTATTATTACTATACTACTATCATTATTAAGTATTCCTATTATTATTTTCTATTATGACCATTGTTATTTTTTATACATATACTATTAATCATTTCAACCTTATTATTACATTTAAAAGTATATTATGTTGTATTATTTTCATCTTATTATTATTACTACTATGTATTATTATTACTATCATTATTACTGTTATTTGATATTATTCTCGTGATTATTATTATTGTTATTATTAGTATCTTTCTTATTACTATATTTATATCTAAATTCATTTTCTTAGTTAAATACTATTATTATTTATTTAATTTTCATTTATCTATTTATATTTATATTATTTCATACAAACATGCTTCTATTTTCACTCATATTATTATTATATTTTTATATATATTTCTACTCATATTTCTATATCAATATTATTTTCATTGTCACCATTATTATCATTATTATTATTATTATTTTCCTTTCTTTCCTTCTTGTAAAACTTTCATCTTGCCGATTATCCTTTTGTTTTCTATTTATTATCATTCAAACTTATTGGTTTTATTTTATTTTCGTTTTATTATTGTCATTTATATTTAATGCGTTTATTCTATATGTTTGCTAATACCGTAATTCATTTCTTACATTTTGCTACATTGATATTGCAATTTGTTTTACATTTCACTATAAACTTGCGTTACCTCAACTTTTGCCCGACACAAAATTGATTTCTTTCACAAAGGTAATGTTTCGTATTTAGAAATTCGGGGAATAGTGCCCTAACGTGTTGGGTTGTGATTTTCCGTTTGACTAAATAGCCTGACATCCTTTTAACATACTTCGTAAATCATGAGATGACTTTGATTACGAGAGATCAAAATATTGTGTCCTAACGTACTGGATGTGATATTTATATCCTTTCAGAACAAAGAAATCTCAGTTTTTAACCCAAACATCTATATTTATTTTCTCAGTTTAATATTATTAAACAAAAATACATCTTGTAAAAGTATTATATTCCATCCAAAGATTTTTAAATAAGGTAAGGTTTTGTGTTTAGAAATTCGGGGAATAGTACCCTAACGTGTTGGGTTGCGATTTTACGTTTTTGACTAAATAACTAAACATCTATTTAATAAGTTTCGTAAATCATGAGATAGCTTTGATTACGAAGGTCTAAAATATCATGTCCTAACGTGCTGAATGTGATGTTTGTATCCTCTCGGAACAAAAAAATCTCAAATTCCAGCCCAAATTATCCAAACTTTTCTAAAGGATCCGTATTTTAAAACCTTTTCAAATTTCCGACATTAAGACACTAATTAATCAATTTGGTACCAATTTTGAGCGTGACGAGGGTGCTAACCCTTCCTTACACGTAACCGACTCCCGAACCTATTTTCTCAAATTTCGTAGACCAACAATATTGTTTTAGTAAACCAAAATGTTTTATTAAAATAAAGGTGATCCGATCACACCAAATAAAGATCGGTGGCGACTCCTACGTTTTATTTTTATTTTCATTTTCAAAACTAAAGTCGATTTCTGTTTTTTCAAAAAAATGGTTTCGACACCCAGATTCATGTAGATACGAAACACAAACTTTAACCCCACTTTCAAACAAATCTTCAATTTTTTTAAATAAAATTAAATCAATAAAACTTTTTAAAATTAATACTTATCATTTATGACTTTAATTCATACTATTAATTAATTATGCAAAACTATATATTGATGTATCAAAACTCAAAGTGGGCAAGTTGATGATGCATTAATTAATTAGGTCGAACTAGTTATCAACTTTCCTTTCCTTCAACTATAAATGTTGTCTCATAAATTAAGATAAGCCCAACTTGATTTTGTTTATTACATTTTTTTATATTTTCAATGTTATTATTAAGTTCGATTAATTGATATTTGCAAGTATTGATTTTTAAATATATAATATATATTTTTGTTTAAATTTAATTTGAATGAGTTGGTTTTATGAATTAATTAATTGAAAAGAAGGTAAATAAACCAAAAAAAAAAGTATATTAGTATAGGTATATAAGTAATTTAATTTGAAAATTTTAAAACTTCTCTAATTATTTTCATTCACCTATGGAGTTTTTTAATATTGCTTTTTAGTTTATTAGTTTTTCTATTAAAACCATTTTTAATTATTAAAAAATAATAATGCTTCAGTCATCAAATAGGCATTAACGCGAATTGACAATGTTATATATTTTAAATTCTCAATTTTATTATTTCAATATTTTTATATAATTTTTTACTCATAATTTAATTTATCTTTAAACTAACAGTGAATATAATTGGTCATTAAAATTTCACAAATTTTCATTTTGAGCTCTGAAAAATTAAAAGAATTATTTTAGGCACCACGGTCAAAAACTATTTTTATTTTAAGCATCGTCATTAAAATGTATTATCATTTCGTCCCTTATTGTTAATTCAATATTATTGAACACTTATTATAGTCACTTAACTTCAATAATTTTTATTTTGGTCACTTATTTTTTAAATTAATTTTATTTTTTAAAAAGAAAAAAATTGAAGTTTCATAGGAATTGAGTTATTCAATTGCATAAATGAAACCTAAGTTTTTCTTCGTAATTCAATTCATTTTAAAAAAAATTCCTGTAAAAACCCAAGTAATTCACTTGTTACCGAAAAAAACTAAAATTAATTTTAAAATAGGGAGAAAAGAAAATGAAAAAGGTAGAGTGTTTTCCTATACAAACCCAAGTTTTCCCTATAAAACTCAGGTGTAAAGCCCCAGGTTATTGTTTTCACTAGGAAAAAGTTTAAGGCTCCGTTTGTTTCACTGAAAATGATTTTAAAAATAATTTTTGGAAAATGATTTACTTTTTTGGAAAAGTTAATATTTTATGTTGTTTGGAGGAATCATGTAAAATATTTTACATTATTGGTAGATTTCTTAAAAATATTTCATAAAGGTTGTTTTCAATTAAATAAACATACATATGTGATTTTCTTATTTTTCATTGTTTAATTGAATTTATTTTTATCTAAAATTTATATTTTACATTTTTTGCATATATTAAAAATATTATGTTAAATTCAGATTCATTACAATGTCATTTTTAATTACATGACTACTAAGTGAGTATTTTTATTTCAAAATGTTACATCAATAAAATTGACAAAAAATTAACGATGTTAACAATTGAATTTGATTTTCAAATTTGAAAAGTAAAGGGACTAAATTCTTAAAAATAAAAGTACAAAGACTAAATTACAAATCTTTGAAGTGTATATAGACTTATGACATATTTTAATATTTATACTACAAAATATTCATTATTAATATATTTATAAATGTAATAAATATTTATTATTAAAATATTAATAGTGAATATTTTCAATAATATGTGAATAATATTATTTTAAAATTATTATTTTTAAAATTTATTATTAAAGTAAAATTGAAATATTAAATAATTTATTAAAATAATAAATTATATTTATTATATTAATAATTTATTATATGACTAAATATAAATAATTAAATATGTATGTTTAATAATATTGAAAATATAATATTTTAAATATTTTAAAAATAAAAATAAAATTTATTATCAATATAATAATATTAAGCTTGATTTAAGTTAATTTTATATAAAACAAAATTATCTATAAATGAGCTTTTTTCCTAAAATGACCTACGCTTTTCAAAATGGTAAGTCATTTTACGGAAAAAGAACTTATTTTACCTTGATCCGTAAGTCATTTTCATTGACCAAACTATTTTTCGTGAAATAAACACGGAAAATACAAAAATATTTTCCGTAAAATATTTTACATGTAAACAAACGGACCCTAAAACTAATTTTAGAAAATGAAAATAAAAGGAAATTAAAAAGAAAAATGAATTTTCTCTTAGAAACCCATGTTTTCCTCAGTAAAAAACTAAAATTAATTTTAAAAATGAAAGAAATTAAATTTTTAATGATTTTCATGTAAAACCTATTTTTCCCTATGCACCCAATTTTTCGTTTGTACTAAATAAAACTAAAATTAATTCTAAAAAATGTAAAATGATTAGATAAGTGATCAAAATAAAAACTTATTAAAATTAGGTGATCAAAATGAACACTTACTAAAGTTGGGTGATTTAAACGAATGTACAATAATATTGAATTAAGAACTGGGTGAACAACTTTTAAAGGCATGCTTAAATGAAAATGGTTTTTAGCAACAATTTAAAAATTATTTTAGCCCTTCGTTTGATTTTTCTTCTTTTTAGTCATTAAACTTGTGTTTTTTTATAAAATCACCCTAAAATTAATGGAAGAGTTAATGCTTTTTAACTTTGCTGATGTGGCATACACGTGGATTGCCACATAGATGACACGTCAATATTTAATTAATTTTAAAAATTTAAAAAATTTAAAAATTAAAAATTATTAAAATTATTTGAAATACTTTTTAATATTAGAAAAAATTAAAATTTAATTAAATGTTGACATGTCATCGATATAGCAATTCACATGTAAGTTGGCGTCTGCAAAGTTAACAAGTATTAATTTTTCCAGTAATTTTTGGGTGATTTGACTAAAAAACTTGAAACACCTCACACCCTACCACAAGCCCGAACCGGATCTCGTATGTTCCTAAAGTAAACCGATTGCAAAATCACTTTCGATACTTAGAGAAAATTGTAAATTTTTGGAAAAACTATTATTTTCAGTTGGGCTTAAATTGGAAACCCATTTATTTGATTTTGTAAGCCCATTTAATGAAATACATCCAATAAAGTTCTTAGTATGAAACTTAGCAATAAGCCAACATAAAGTATAATCCACTGGGCCTTAAGGCCTTAGTACATCAAGTAAAACCCGAAATAGAATAAAAGCAACTAAAAATAAAATTCAAGTCCAAACTAAATGAAATTTTCTTCATGTAGCATGGCCTCCTCTTGGTCCACCTACCGGTCCGTCATTGCTCATCACCAAAAATAATTCCCACAATGGGTGAGTCAATGACTCAATGTGCACACAATACTATCAATCAATAAATCGCATTCATGTTTAAATCATCAAGTCCATATAATAATGAAAATTATGATGCAACCCAAACCCAATCCTAATGGTCCATCCGCTACTCTCCACCCGCATTCGCCATTCACACCGTGGGACTACTAAGTCAACCTTCCATCCGCTACTCTCCACGTTGTGTCATTAGACACTATAATCAAATTTAAACGTTGTGTCATTTGACATCGTTGTAACCGGTTACCAAATTTCGCAATGTGACCGTAGTCAACATTTTTCGTTGGTGAGACCAAGTCAACACCTTCGTTGGTGAGACCAAGTCAACACTGCTCTCCCCTTTCACATAAATCCCGAATGCCCCAAAACATATATATAGCATAACTTAATTTCATGTTCATATTCAGATATTCGCATGTTATTAAATAACATTTTTCCACAATCCTATCGAAAGTAGGAAACGCACTGGTACTTTTTGCCACATTTGTGGTACATAGCCACATTCACATTATTATTCATGTCATATATTAAAATATTTAGCCATACAATATCGAAGGATAGTAAGGGTACACACCTTTTCGCTAATAGGTTCCTTGATATCTCGGGAAGCCCGATCTAATTTTTAGATCTATTAATTCCTATATTCGCCCACCAAATAAATACATTAATAAACCTATTTTGGCTTAAAACGAAACCAAATCCTAGTAGGATTTGTAAGGAAAAACTTACCTTTGCCGATTTGGTGATTATATAAATCCCAAAGTTTGGTTTTTCCTCTACTTGATATTCTACCAACCTTGTAGTTCAATATGGTTAGTTTTTGGCTTTTCAAAAATTAAGGAATGGATTTAGATACTCACACAACCCTTAGCCAATATTTTAGAGGCCTACCTTAGAGATTCCAAACCCGAAAGTTCCTTTTGTCTTGAATATCCGTCAAATCCCTAAAGATCATAGGTTAGATTTGATCTAACTTTAATAAGTGGTAGTTGGCCTTTAGCGAATGTGTCTTACCTTAATTTTTCTCGAATCAAATCCCAAACTCCTCCTCTGACATTCGACCATAGACAAAAGAGAGGTTATTTTCTTAAGCTTTGATTTAAACGATTTAAAAGAACAAGAATCAATTGTTCTTACCTTGGATCCTTGATCTTTATGTTCAACGATTGTGGAAACCCGAGATCCCTTGTATATTCGGCCATGATCAAAGAGAATAGGAATTTAGGCCTTTACTTTCTAAGAACTAGAAAGAAAGGAATTTGAATGGCTTAACTTACCTTGAAACCTTTAATCACTTGTTTCCTTGTCTTGGATTACTGAGATCCGGCTATGGAGATCTAACCGAGATTTGGAAGAGAAAAGTTTTGACTAGGCAATGGCAAAGGGGAGGGAAAGAAAAGATGGAGTCCTTGCTTAGGGGAATTTCGGCAATGAGAGGGAGAAGAGAGAGCAAAATTTCTAAGAAAGAGAGTGAATGGGAGAAAAGTCTCTATTTTCCTCTTTTAATCAAATCGCTAGACCAAGAGTCCAAAACTTGGCCACTACTCTCCCAAGTGATAATTTAATCTCTATTAATTATCACTTAATTAAATTAAAAGTCTTTAATCCATCCTTTAATTCCTCATTTATCTTAGAAGAATAAATCCTTTATTTATTACTTAATTTAACAGCTTTTATTAAAATAAAACTCTCTCCTTTTAGCTACCAAGTGCCGTCCACCCCTAGCCTTGGGAAGCAAAATTAAACCTTCAAAATTGCTTTCCAAGTGACTCGAACTCATGCCATTCCCATAAACCCTAAGTGACACCTCGGGCCACTTTTCCAAGCTCGATTGTATGACAAAATTCACCAACTTTTTCTTTTAAGGCCCTCTTGCCCTTATCTCCTATTTTGGGCTTTAAAATTTGTCATTCCGGCCTTATTTCTAAGTTTCCTAAAATTTTCGGCTGCTCAGAATCTTGCCATTTTCCTTACATCTTCGTGTTTCCAAAATGTTTAGGTTTCCAAAATGTTTTAGGTTTCCAAAATGTTTCCAAAATGTTTAGGTTTCCAAAATGTTCGTGTTTCCAAAATGTTTAGGTTTCCAAAATGTTTAGGTTTCCAAATGTCTAAGTTTCCAAAACGCCTAAGTTTCCAAAATGTCTAAGTTTCCAAAATGTCTAAGTTTCCAAAATGTCCATTTCCATTTCCATTTTCATTTTTATTTCCATTTCCATGCATTTCTAGGTTTCCAAAAGTATCAAAATTTATTCATAGTACTTGAAACTTATCATTTCATACAATTAAACTGAAATGCATAGGCCCTATTCAGATGTTACGCTTCTATTTCTTAAACAAAATTTCGTCCCCAAATTTTCTAACTAAAATAGTTGAGGGTATTGTTGTCTCATCGCCTCTTCCGCTCCCATGAAGCTTCTTCCGCTCCATGATTGCGCCATAGCACTTTGACTAGAGGAACCGTCTTCTTTCGTAGTACTTTCACATCACGCTCTAAGATCCGAATTGGTTCTTCCTCATAGGATAAGTCCGCCTTAGTTCCACTTCTTCAACCGGTACCACATGAGATGGATCCGATCGATAGCGACGTAGCATGGACACATGGAATACGTCGTGCATCCGCTTCAATTCGTGGCAACTCTAGTTGGTATGCCACCGCCCAACTCGCTTTAGTACTTGATAAGGCCCTATAAATCTTGGGCTTAGCTTCCTTTTCTACCAAACCTCATAACCTTCTTCCAAGGTGAGACTTTCAAGAACACTTGATCTCCCACTTCAAACTCTATTTCCTTTCGCTTAAGGTCTGCAGACGACTTTTGCCTATCGAGGCTTCCTTCAACCGCGTCCTAATTAACTCAACCTTTCTTCGTTTTCGCCACCAACTCGACCCAAAACTCTGCGTTCTCCTAACTCGGTCCAACAAGTAGGTGTTCTACACTTCCTTCCATACAATGCCTCGTATGGTGCCATCCGAATGCTGGCTTGATAGCTATTGTTGTAGGCAAATTCAGCTAAAGGCAAGTAATCTTCCCAACTTCCTCGAAAATCCATTACACAGCCTCTCAACATATCCTCCAACACTTGTATAACTCATTCAGATCGCCTGTCGATTGTGGATGAAAAGTCAGAGTGAAGTCTAGCTTAGTGCCTAAAGCTTGATGAAGTGCTTTCCAAAATCGAGACGTAAACCTTGGGTCTCTATCAGAGATGATCGACATTGGTACACCATGTAACCTCACAATTTCCGCCACATACAACTTAGCCAACTTCAAGAGAATAATCCATTCGACCGGATAAAGTGTGCGACTTGGTCAAACGGTCCACAATCACCCATACCGAGTCCTTCTTAGTAGGCGTAAGGGAAGCCCACTAACGAAGTCCATGGTAATTCTTTCCCACTTCCATTGGGGAATCTCGATTGGTTGAAGCAATCTCGATGGGACTTGGTGTTCACCTTAACTTGTCGACACGCCAAACATTTCCCTACAAATTCAGTCACTTCGCCTGTGTCGACCACCAAAATTGTTCCTTAGGTCTCTATATGCCTTGATGCCTCCGGATGCATTGCACAAGGGCTATTATGCGCTCTCAAGAATCCTTTGTCTCAACTCCTTATTCTTCTAAGATACGACTTTACCCTTATAGCACAATACTCCTTCATTGTTGACATCATAATCCTCTAATCCCCTTTTTGTGCTTGTCGCAACTTAATACTCAAGTCATCATCACCAACCGTGTCCTCCTTCACTTCCTTTAGCCATGTGGGCTCGACTTGTAACTCGCCAACAAAGCTTCCATCATCATACAGACTTATATGAGCGAACAAAGCCCGTAGATCCGATACAACCTTCCGACTTAGGGCATCGGCTACTACGTCGCTTTGCCCGGATGATACTCTATTGAACAAATGTAGTCCTTTAGCAATTCCACCCACCTTCGTTGCCTCAAGTTCAACTCCTTCGAGTTAATAAATACTTAAGGCTCTTGTGGTCTGTAGATAACCGACCTTTCTCCATAAAGGTAGTGCCTCCAAACCTTAAGGGCGAAAACCACCGCTGCTAGTTCTAAGTTATGAGTTGGGTAGTTAAGCTCATGAGGCCTTAGCTTCCGTGACGCATAAGCAACCACTTTGCCATCTTGCATTAGCACACACACCTAACCCCGATGCGAAGCATCACAAGACACCACAAATTTCTTTCCCGCCTCCTATTTGAATTAACACTAGAGCCTCACAAGACCTTCTTAAGCTTTTCAAAGCTCTCTTGTCGCTTATTAGTCCATTCAAGGGTACTTCCTTTCTTAGTAACTTGGTTAAAGGCGCGCTATTGACGAGAATCCTTCCACGAACCTTCGTAATAGCTCGCCAAGCCTAAGAAACTTGGATTTCACCACGCACCTAGGTGGTTTCCAATCCAACACTGCTTCGATCTTCCTAGGGTCCACTCTTATTCCTTCTGCGGATACCACATGCCCTAAGAATGCCACCTCCCTAAGCCAAAATTCGCACTTGCTGAATTTGGCATAGAGCTTCTTCTCCCTTAGCACTTCCAACACGACTCGGAGATGCTCATCATGCTCCTCCTCCGACTTTGAATACACCAAAATATCATCGATGAACACAACAACGAATCTATCCAAGTAGGGTTGGAAAATCCGATTCATCATGTCCATGAACGCGGTCATGCGTTCGTTAACCCAAACGGCATCACCACAAACTCGAAGTGACCATATCTTGTCCTAAAAGCGGTCTTATGGATATCAGCCTCCTTCACCTTCAACTGATGGTATCCCGACCGTAAATCGATCTTCAAAACACCGCGGCTTCCTTCAACTCGATCGAACAAGTCCTCGATCCTTGGCAAGGGATACTTGTTCTTAATGGTCACTTATTTAATCGACGGTAGTCTATGCACATACGCATAGTTCCGTCCTTCTTCTTCACAAATAAGACCGGTGCTCCCACGGAGACACACTGGGTCTGATGAACCCACGGTCCAACAGCCTCAGATTCGAGCCTTGAGCTCCACTAATTCCTTTGGTGCCATTCTTAGATGGAGCGATTGACACAGAGTCGCCCCTCGTAACAATTCAATCCCAATTCCACCTCCCTATCTGGGGTATTCCAGAACTCCTCCGAAACACATCCACAAAGTCCCTTACCATCCTAACTCCATTAACACCTTCCTCCTTTCCACCTATCGCACTTACAAAAGCTAAGAACGCTTTGCAACCTTTCTTAACCATCTTCTCACCTTTCAGGTCAGTAAACTACATTAGATAAATAGTTCCTCCTTTCTCCGATCATTATTACCACTTCATCTTCCGGTTCTTAGTTCCATATGTTTAGTCAAGACAATCCAACACTACTTGTTCTACTAACCAATCCATTCCGAGTATAAGCTTAAACTCTCCAAGGGTAACTCCATTAAGTCCGCTCGAAAGTTCACTCCCCAATCTCTAGGGTACATTCCAAAGATCTTGTCTACCACTATAGTTTGGCCTAATGGGCTTACTACACCATCCGCCTATCCGAGAGTTCGAGTCTAGGCCTAGTGTTTTCACTACACTACTTGCAACATAGGAATGGGTCGAGCCCACATCAATCAAAGCAAAGTAGGGTTTGTCAAAATAAAGAACGCATCGGTTATTACGTCCAGGCGTCTCCATCTTCCCTTCGGTGAACCGCATAAACCAAACCCGTTGTCTTGCATCAAGATAGCATTAGTACTCGACCTCGGGTGCCACGGCCTCTTCCTGTACCACTACCACTTGCTTTCGAACCACGACCCCGCTGAGGTCAGCTGTCCGCCTCTTCCGGCTCTGCTAACATTTTGAACTACCTGGTCGGCTCTCGCTCGATTGTTTGGGGCAATCCTTAAACATATGGTCCTTGGACCCACACCTAAGACATGCTCCCATCTTTTCCAACACTCCCTTGATGCCTCTTTCCACAATACTCACAAGGATCGAATCGCCTCACTGCATTCAAGCTTGTTGATTTCGTGGGTCCGTCAACCCGAGGCCTCTTGTAACCCTTTCCCGATGACCCAAACCCTCTTTTGACCTTATTCTTATCCACGGTCCGCTTAGTAGCATCCTTAATCCCCTCGCCACCTTGGCCTTTTCTACCAAAAAGAGAATTCTCGCCCCGATGCGGTGCTATTAATGCCTTAAATCATCTCTCAGCCGTCCTCAAACGGACATTGCGTTCATGTTTAGTTGCCACTACCCTCGAGCATAGCGGCTCAACCTCGTAAATTTCGCCTCATATTCGCGAAGGACTTACTCCCTTGCACTAACCCTAGAAAAGCCTTCCTCTACTCATCTCAGATACCGGTTCCTACATACTTCTTCCGAAAGGCCTCTTTAACAAATTCCTGTGTCGATTTTTAGCTACTTGCACCATCACGATCAATAACCACCATTGATACGCTTCATCGCAGAACAATGCCACCATCCCTTTCACTTCTCCTCCGAGTCAAATCAAGCTCATCCATTATA